>CM062567.1:122959507-124184901 GCA_031468815.1 Morus bassanus
GCACTATCAGGGCTACTTTCACCTGTCTCAGAGGCTTTCACCCCTGGCCTGAGAGCCTTTTGCTATAGCCTGAAGGGAGAGGAAGGCATGGGGCAGGGCACACCGCAGTCCCCTTCCCCTGGAAGAGTCGGGCTCCATTCCTGCTCCGGCCCCTTCCAAAAGGCCAAGGAAGCCTTGGCTGGGGCTGGAGGGAGGCCTGCTGCACACAAACGCCTATTGTTGCTGAAGGTATCAAAAGTCATAGGCTACGAGAAGAGCCTCGTTAAACTATAAACCTAAACTTCGTCCTCTGCAGTACAGGTCAAAGTTCCCAGTAAATATCTGAGGTATGTGCCAAAAGTGCAATTAAACACCTCGTACAGCCAGCCACTTGCTTTCCAAATGTCCCCTCGCCTTTTCATGTAGCTTTTTATTGTGCTTTAATTTCTTATAGCAGTAGAGTGACATGAAAGCTGAGTGCTTCACCTAACCGAGGTTTAGTCATAACGCCACCGGCTTTATTGATACCAGAGGTTAAAACAACAAAATGCACCATGACATCTTACACAAAGTGTATATAAAAATAGACTGTATCACACACTCTTATGAACAAACCACTATCCATTAATTGTCATCTGTCTAAATGGGGAAAGGTGGATGCTTTCTGTGATTAAAGTGCCCTGAATAAACTTTTGAAATGAGGTATACAGCTGAAAGTTTATTTTTATTTTTAAATAGATGTTTCCTTTACAAAAATACAGCCAAACAATATTTTTACTTAATAAAATGTGATAAAAAGATTCATAACACTACTGACATAAAGAATTGAGCATATTTAGTAAGAAGGAAGGTAACAAATGGTAATTGTTGCTGGGAAGTATTTGAAACAAAAAAGCTCCCTCCCCATTCATTAGGCCTCAGCAAGCAATCCTCCGCATCCTGAGTTTTCTGTGGAGTTGCATCCAGGAGGCAGATTCAGCTCTCTAGCTGAACGATTCCATTTGAGACTGGTGCCAGCAGCAGCCACAGCCCCCAGGGAGACCGGGACCGCCCTATCGTCACGGGGGCAGGAGGGAAAGCTCGTAGGCAGTGAAAGGGCAAAGACTTATTTTTATTACACCTTTTATGATAATTAAAAGCCTCAATGGAAACTATCTCCTACAGGTAATAAAAGCCATAATACTTTAGAGAACTCTCCCCGTCGCCGCCGGCGCTGCGCTGCACTTGCCACCAAGGTTACCTGAAAACTGGCTGCCAGAGAGGAAGAGCCACATCTGGCGCAACTTCCACACTTCGGCATAAGCAAATACCAAAGTGCAGCAGACATTCCCGTCCTGCGCTGCAGTTACGGCAAGAAGCTTCACAGTGCTCTGCTGTGTCGGCAGTGGCTACTTTTGGCTTTGGCCAAAACAAATTAACACAATGTGAGGAGTACAGACTTCTAAAGGACAGAGATAACAGAGTATAACCTCTAATTGTTAAAAAACAATCTGCTGGAACAAACCGGCATGGTCTCGTCGTTACGTTCTCATTATCCAGTAATGAAACAACCATGCAGATACTTTAGGTGTTATCTAGAGCTAGAAGCCGTTTTCTTATTTATTTTACCATGTGCTTCACTGTTTCTATTGATACGAAAATCTTCTAGTTTTAATTACAAATAACATATGTCTGCAGAATGGTTTAGAGTTGATTGTCATCAAGGTCTCTGTAAAAGACAAGAGCGAAGGCTTGCACTACAAGGATGCCTACAAGTTCGCAGGGTACGAATTTGTGCCTTCCTCCAAGTGATCTCAGGGCCTTTCAAATTAAGTCTTTAAGCTCTGTAGCCTTTCCAGGTCTTTTTACATGGAGTTTAACACAAAGACAATAAAGCTGCTTTGTTGCAGAACCACATATAAGAAAAATGATTAAAAGAAAACCAACCCCCGCTGTCTGAATACAGCTTTAATAAAAAAAAAATTATTTTCTATATTAAAAATCTGATCTGGTCGCAGCGGTGTGTTAGGGGATGCTCCTCCTGGCAGACTGGGCTTTAGAGAGCAGTCCCTCACATCCAGGGTTCCCATCCTTCCCAGACCCTGCCAAGAACATTGGGATCTGTCGCTTGATCAATCAGGCATCTCACTTGGGTCTCTTCTGAAAGTCCGTCCTCTGGCTCTTTGGCTCTGATATTATGATCAGCGTTACCACGAGCCACAGCTACAAAGTCATTATAAGAAGGCGACTTCTCATGGCCCAGGCGTAGTTCATCACTAAAATTAAGAACAGAAAAATAAGCTCTTTCAGTAAAGAAACAAGTAGAAAATCTGAGACGGATTTTAAAATAGGAACAGTACTTGAACACCATTCATGCAGCTTTACTTATCAAGATGCGGAGAGTGTTCAATAGCCGTAGAAGGCTTGGCCAGTGAAGACTGGTGATTTCAGGTGTCCTTTACTAGTGAATACTTACCACGAATACTTCAATCTTGTCAAAGGTCTCTAACTGAAAGAAGGATGCAGCAGTTCACATCCAAGCTGTTATCTCCTTACCTGCCCTGCTGATTTGTGCCTGCAAGAAGTATTTTGCTGCCTTTTCCAGTTCAGCCTTGGCCGCAAAAGGGACTCCTCCCAAGTCCTGTGCTTTTCAGTATTTGTATGGTTTTAAAACAGACTTGCTTTCTTTGCCTTTTTCTTTTTTTTTTTGATTAATCCAAAATGTCTTTTTAAAAGAGGATGGAAGGGATTAATTGTACTTTAACTGAACTTTAAAGACATTCTGGCTTGAGCCAGCCTTGACTAGACTGACATAAATAACATAAGAATGCCATCAGATTTGAACGTGATGTTTTTGGGAAGCAGCTTACCTCCATGCCTCCCATACAGCTGGTTCAGGTTCCATTTCAAGCAACTGTCCAGCAGAAGCATATGGATTTAAATACTACCCCTAGCCTAAAAGCTGTGGAGATGAACATAAAGAACAGCAGTCTGAGGAGTGAGAAGTTAAGCAGGCTTATGGGGTGGGGATGTGCGTGTTGCCAGGAACAGTAAAACTGCTCAGGAGGCCTGAGCTGGAGCAAGAACACTCACGGGGAGATATCTGGTGTTTTGGCTGGCAGGGCGGTTCAGAGAGCTTGTATGCGGACCAAAACAATTCTGACAGGTTTGTTGAAATTTTGCCCTGTCTGCCTCTTCTCTTTCCCTAGCTGCCATTCTGTCTGAAGGGAGCAAAATCTGATACAGGAGACTGCCAGAGCTCTCAGTGGAGCAGTTTAAAGGAAAAGGAAAGCATCTTACCAAGTGATTGTTGCTGGATTGGCACCTGTAAGCTTTCTTCTGACGTAGCTGACTTTTTGCAGAGGGTACCAGTTTACTTCAGATGTGTTTATTTCCTTAATCCACGTGCCTCCTTTTTTCAGCTGTCTCTGTTCGAAGTTCTAAAGAGAAAACAAATTTGCCCTATTTATCATAAATCATATACTTAAAAAGACCATTAAGCCGCCACATCATAGCAAGTCAAGCCAGTAACTCCTAACTGCAGATACAACGGAGGACAAAGTAGTGAGATGATATCTAGCCTGCCTATGACTTAAAATTTAATTTACAACTGGAGTTACTGAAGCGCAACTAGTTTCAGATTTTTTCTCTATAATTATTAGCTTGATATATACAGTGCTGTTATGTAAATTGAAGAGGCTCAATGCAAAAAGTTGAAAATATTTATGCTGCTGCCGTAAGTGACATAATGTGATCAAGAGATACCCGCATCGTTAGGATTATCATGCAGGTAAAGAACAGTACACTGATAACACAGACATGCTACTATTCTTTGTCCACCAATATAGAATTATGTCATTTTAAATCCTTTAAGTTCAGTTTCTCTGAGAACTCAATAAAACGCAGAAAGATAAAAGAAGCACTGAGAGTGAGCATCAAGAAATGCTTCCTTTTTGCTCAGCTTTATCCTTATTACAGTTTAAGAATTTTCACATGAAGAAGGAGGAAAAAGGAAAAAAATCCCACCTTCCAGTCCAAAGAAGGTTCTTTTACAAATACATCCATTGTGCTGATGAGGAGATCTGGATCCGCACGATAAGCCCTTAGGGCGTGCACCATCACGCTGTAAATGAGACCCCACTCTTTCACTGGCATCATCAGATTAACAAACTGGCGAGTCAGACGAAAAGGCATCAACTCTGGCACGCCCAAAAACTAGCCAAGGGGAAGGACAATCAAAAGAAAACAAGAATTAAAAAACCTTGGAACAGAAGGATTAGAAATTAATATTTTTTTCCTTCCAAGCTTTGAAATCCTCTTTGTCACTTAACTGAAAATAACGTGCAATTTGGTAGGACAGGACCGAGTTGTGACATCAAAGCTCTAGTCATGAATATTTAGTGATAGTGGTTGGAAGCATGGCTGAACTATACAAAACACTACCGTATAGACTTTATGAAACTCTATAGCTACCTGCTTGTCTGAGAATATCTGGAAATGAAGGTTTTATGCTACTAACTAGAAGTAACTTGTAAAGATCATTTTGCATCAGAACGACGGCAAATGAGGAGCATCGAATTTAGTACCGAAAACACATGTGTAATTGCACATATTAAATGCAAAAGCTGTAACAAATTAATTAAAAAACAAATACCTGCGTAGCTGAGCCAAACGCATATCCAAAGTCTATTCCCACCATGCCACCTGACTCCTTGTTAATCATGAAGTTGGACAGGTGTCTGTCTCCAATACCAAGTATCCAGTGGCTGATGCACATCAGTGCATGAGAGCTCGCAAAATGGGACCGCAGAAACAGGAAGGCTTCAGGAGATGTACTCATTTTCACAAAGGCTCGCCTTAACAAAACAGAAGTCACTTGTTGCATACAGATAAAACACCAACATTCATTTCACAATGTGCAGTCATTAACAGCGCACTTACCGCAGCAGGTCTTCTGGAACACTGCTTTCCCTGCTTTTGAAAGACCTAACTGTTTCAGTACGGCTAGCATTTCTGCGAATTAATGAAAGAATAATGTCAGCTATTGAAATAACAGCCCACTGGACATTAAAAGTTAAGATGTGTACATGACCGCATTAGCACATTTTGCTTATCCCAGTAAACAGTACAGCAAGCCACACAGAGAGTTTGCCCAAGAAGTTTTGTCTGATATTAAAAATACCCCCCCTTCTCTTTTTTTCCAAGCAGTTATTGCCAGCACTGACATTTCTTAATACAAAAGAGTATGTAGTTTTGTCTACTTTTCCCCAAATTAAGTAGATGAGTTAAGTTTTAATACAGCAATAGAATTGTGCTTTTTCTGGCTGGACAGCCTCTTCCAAGCAGAGAAACTAAGACCCAGACAAAATCTCTCAGCAGCATGCAGAGGCTGTATTGACACTAGAAAGTAGTGCGGCACAAGGGGAGGCAACAGAACTCAATAGTTGGTGCTGAGGACACCCATGCCATATGCATTTGGGGAAGGCAGGGCGACTGCTCTGGACTAGCCCATGTCTGGTCCCGTGAACTGAATGCTCGTGAGCAGCTGGAATGCGCTGGGTACTCTCGTTCCAGTCTCGTTTCGTCTGAAAGGAGCAGAGTTGTGCACTTGGGGACAGCTCTGCGATGCAAGCCAGTGTGAGGTGAGTGGGGGTGATTGGGAATTTACTTCAAAAGCACATTCTGGATCTGAATAAAAATACTAACGCAGACACACTCAGACAAATGAGTCACAGTTTTCCCTTAAAAAGCAAGAAGCTTGCTTAAGGAGGTTATGAGCTGATCAGAAGTGCTCCACTGGAAACCTCCCTTCCCCCACCACAGTGCTAGATCTAGACAGGTGTGGAAATTCCTCTGAGAGGATGCTCAAGTCAGGACCCAAACCATCAAATATTCTTAAACTCTCAGTGAATCACAATGACTTCCTCTGTCCAGCTTCAGCAGGTGTTCTCGTTCTGAGGCAGCCTACCTAATTGCATAATCAGGAACAAGACACCTAGGAAATAAAGTTGAAGGGAAGCATCTGCTTCTAGACACTTTCTTAAGGAAGTGAGCAAGCTTCTGGAAGCATTCCTGTGCTCTGCTGGGATTCTGTCAGTGCCAAACTCATCCTGCAGAGCATCTCCAGTAAGACAAAGCAGTAGAACGGGCAAAAATCATAACTAGCCAGCATATTATAATGCAGATCATGTTTTTCCTGGAATTTCTACAGCTGTGTGCATATGCACACTCTAGTTTCTATATTTTACATGCAGTTCTCTTAAAACCTACCTGTACATAACATGGTATCGAGAGATGCCTTGTGCTTTCCCACCTGTCTTGGACAGCCACTCAGAGTAGGTAGCATGAGGTCCTTTTTTGCTAGGGACAAAAAAAAAGGGCTCATGATTTCCCTCTATCATCTTACCACTCTTGAATATCCGCAGGCTGAGTCTGTGCTGCTATGACCCATGAGATTTTTATGCACAGAAGGCATCAGGAAGCTACAGCCTATATTAATTTTAGCCTTGCTATGGAAATGAAGTTTAGGTCGTCAGTGCATGTGCTGATCCATCCATCTCTTTCCCCCAGCTCTGAATGCACTTCACTCATATTTGACAGAAGATTAGACATCTCAAAGGTGTTAATTTGTCAATAGGTACTGTGAAAATTAGATGCTGCCTTGAGAAGAAAGACTCAAAATAATTTCTCCAGGGAGGGAAAGGTATTTTTAGCACAGTTCCGTATCCGTTTGAGAAGCATTACGTAGCCTACCACAGCATGTGCTGCTGTTTGTCCATCCAAACAGGTAGGGAATGCAGGAAGGCAGCCCATTACCTCCTCAGTGTGTATAGGAGGGGAGGAATGGGGACTTGGACTTCACGTATTAATCCATAAGAAGCAAATCTTCATTAGTTGCACTGCTTATAGAATAATTCGATGTTTTTCTCTCCCATCTTAACTAAATACACTAGACATTAAACTTCTGTTCCAGAGAGGCAGCAACTTAGCAGAGCTCCCGCCTTCTCTCTTCCTTGCAAAGCATGTTCTGAGATATACAGAGATACTTTCCATTTAACAAGTATTTATCATTTACAGACTGTGTTGCCCATCACTTCGGGATAAATAAAAGGATTTCAAAACTTCAGAAAGTTATTCCCCACACCCCACCCAAAATATTGCCAGCAAGGATTTAATCAGAATTTTCCTTTGAGTGCTGTCATTCAACCATAGCTTAATATTGTCTTAATTGACTTGATTAAGAACATACGGAAAAATATTTAAACTCTATATACAACAATAAAATAAAGCTTTTTTATTTTTTCTAAATCATTAGTTCTTTTTAGAAAGACACTGATCTTCTACATTTAATATATTAGAAATTTTCTCCCCTCACAAGGTTGTTCCATGCAAGTGCTCCTCCACTTTCCCAGTCGATGAACTGAGACCAACATAATACCGCTGCTGTTTACAGAAGTGAACCAGACAGCAGCAGTAATACAAGAACTGTAGCAGTTCCTGAACTGCTCACAAATCAAGTAACTGTAGAAATAAAGACTCTTTGTGGAGTCCAACCTCCACGCTGGAGTTACCTCCAACCTGCCCCATAAACAAGAGAACTAGTAAAAATAAATGGTGACAACAACACTTTGACGAACCCAAACAGAGATTATGTACTAAGAACAACGTTGGCAAATAAAACCACATTTCTAAATTCCAGGATAGAAACAGGCTGAACTGCTAGAATTAAATCCATTTTACAAATATTCATCCCCTAACTGCAATCAAGAGAAAGAAAGCTAATTTATTCAAACCCAGCATTTGTATAAAGTCAGAGACGGCGTTCTTTGACAGTTGTGTTTTGTGCATCGGCTGCCAGTTTCCCCTGTCACTGACTCGCTGCTGAACCCAGGTTCTGAATAGCTCTGTCTCCGCTCTGCTCCGCTCCCCCCCTCGCTGACCTACGTCCATTTCCTGCCTGATCAAGTCAGGAGATCAAAATCCTTTGCTTGTAAAATCAATCTGCTGATAAGGAAATGGTGATGATAATGACGTCACACATGATTATAAGCCTCTTGTTCAAACAAGCTGGGTGGAGGATATTTCAGTTACAATGGTACTCATTAAACAAACAGTTGCTAATTACTAATTTGGGTCAGGAGGTACAAACTGCCTCCTTGCTTATAGGTGCTTCTATTTCATTCTTTTAAAAAACGAAAATGCTGCCACAAGATTGTCAATATAAAAAAAAATCCATTAGTTGTGGTCCCTATTAGAGCAGAGAGCTAAACCAAGCATTACCTGTTATAGTTGATGCCTTCCTCTTCAGACATGCTGTTCTTAAGGAATTCTTTTAAAGTACAAGTATTTTCCAGCCACTTGATGAGTCCCAGTCTGGAACAAAAGAAGTCAGAGATGTGAACAAGTAGCTCAGAGTTGAACTTTAGAGGAGCACCACAAATAGGAAGCAACACATTCTAACGCCTACTAAAAAGGTTGAAAGCTACCAATTTAAATACACTCTGAAAAACAGTTTCCAGACAAAGCAATTTCAATGCTGTTTAAAAAGAAAAGAAAAAAAAATTAAGCCAAGAAACAAAACACTCTGACTCAGAATGGCACACAGAAATCTCTCTTTCTAATGTCCCAAGAGTAACAGATGTTAACATGAGGATTTCTGTCCCTTCAAGATAAATGCCTACCTTGTTGTCATGGGGATGACCTGGTAAGTTTTTAACTGCATATTCCTTTGGCTACACGTAGCATCCTGGGAAAGGATAATGTTCATTACATCAAACAGCTGCTCAATACGTTGGTCTTGTCGCAGGTCTTCACCACCTTTGACAAGAAAAGGATACTCCCGCTCATCACTGCCTCGGATTGTTATACGTTTTGGCTTCCTCAAGGATTCCATTACACTTATCTTGGAAAAAGACAGGAAAAAGCAAAACATTTGTGACAGAAGACTTGTGCTTAATATCTGTGATGATTCTGTAAGGCCATCTGTCACTCCTAGATGGCATAATCAAGTTGCTCAATTACTACTAGAAAAACAAATGCTTATTTGCAGACTTTCCTTTATATGCTGCAAGATGCGTACACAAGCAACAACCTTGCTATTGTCAAATTCTTCAAATGGAATACAGACACAACTTTATACTACACAGGATTTTGACTCAAACTTATAAACATACCCTTTCATCAAATCCAGAGATTTTTGTGTGGTACTCTGGCAGTGGTTTCCCTTTTCCATCATACTGGCCTGAAGTGGTAGTAGAAAAAAATAAAAGAAGAAAAAGAGTTATATAGATTGATTTTCATTTTTTTTAAGTGTGTATAAGAACAGAGCACACTTCCAAATATTTTGTCAAATTAGTAGAATGGTAACTATGAGAAAATATTTTAAAATGCATAAAAATCCATCACACACATCATATGATTTTAGCTGTGAATTACTAATATTCTCTCCTTGTTAAGCTGTTAGAATTGCAGCTCTTAATGGTTTCAGGGGACACATCCTTTTTGAACTAGATTTAAACATGTATTAGATTTATATATCAGATTTCCTGGAGTCAGGCCTTTAAAAAAATACTAAGTTCTTAGGTAAAAGATACAATTTTAGATACAATTTTAAAAATCAGGACTATAATTTAAGAACAGATTTAAGAGATGATGAATAAACAGAGTTATTTCAGATGAAATCTACTTCTGCGTAAGGCCAGAAAGAATGGCCACATAGCCAACATAAGAAATAGAGCTCAAGAGTAGCAGCTTTCTTCTGAAGGACAGGTCACCATTGACACTGAAGGGGAACTTACCAGGAACTTCTAGTTCGTTCCTCAGGAACTCAGCTTTGAATTCACTCATCCATGGTGAGCATTCTTTCAGGTTTCCAGGTTCTTTATGTTTTTTGTTCATTTCTGAGAGGAGAGAAGCTGCAATTGCATCAAAGTCACTAGCCTTCATATTCAAAAGTTCTGAACCGCCTTTTCCAAAATGATGGTCGAAGTCCTTCCCAAAAGCCTGAGGTTCATTTATAGAAAGGAATCCTGTTAACACAGTGCTAGGAACTCCCCAAGGACACCAAAACAGTACCTTCCTATCTACACACAGCTTCATCGGAGCTCCTAAAATATATCAATCATCCTTCCACTCCAGTTCTTTTTTTTCTCCATTATTTCTAGTCTGTCAGAACAATTTCATTGCCTGTTTGGTAGACCCGCCAGCTGTCATCAACAGAAATATCTACGTTACACCATTCCAGTGATATCAAAGATCTGTACAATTAGATCATAAACTTTTTTGCCATATCAAAATCAGAAGCTTATCCCTCCTCACCTCCTCCAGCTGCAGTTTGTATCTATCTGAGTGAGCATATCAATAATGCTGCTCATTAAACTTAATATATGTACCTCACCTGCTTACAAAACAACTTAAGTTTAGAACAGCTAGTGCAATATTACTGTAAAATACAAATATTTACATTTGTACCTATTAAACAAATACAAATTCCAACATGAAGCTAAATATAGATTATCAGAACATTTAATTGCTGCCCCAGTCTTTAGATGTTATTCACACTTTCAAACTGCTGCAACAAAACCCAAAAAACCCTCAAATGGCAAAAAAATATACAGGTGGATAAGTTACGTTAACCCTTCCCTCCCCCCCGCCAAACTTGAATGCTCTGTGTTTTATGGAGGGTCTTGGATTTTTGTTTGGTTTTGGGATTTTTTTGTGTGTTTTGTTTTTTTTTTTTTTTGTTGTTTTCTTCTTTTTTTTTTAAACTAGCAGCAACCATACTACATAGCAAGCAAATAGCTAGTTTTATACATACCTTTTTTGTTAACCAAAAGATGTATTACATGTACATGTAATGCATGTCATACAGCTTCATGTATTGAAAGAATTTTTTGGATGTCAGAAAATGTCAATTTCAGTGTTTTATTTACTATCGCATTTATTATTCATGATTTGCTTTGAGATGATTTGGATGTAAAATGTGTAAAACCATATTTTAAAAGTATTTTAAATATCTGATAAAGGAGAACTGCAAAGACATTTCATACTGATCCATTCAATAAACAAAGTAAGTATTATTTGCAAGTTGTTAACTGAGTTGACTTTTGTTCATAATTCAAGGTTCTAGAAAAAAAACAGATGTTCCCTCTTGGACCTCACTGGTATTAACGGCTTCGAAAGATATGTAAGCTCACTTGTTTTTTCAATGCCTGATCATTTTTCTCCCAAGCTAAGAAGGACACAGCTATTGCATGGAGTAAATGAAAATATAGAAATATTGTCCTTCTGAAGAAGAGACTGCTACAGGCAACATCTTTATCACTTTAAATCTATTTCCAGACGATTGTCTGATTGCTTTCTCTGCTCTGTTCTTTGACTTCATTTAAAATTCAAGGCAGCAAATTTATTAATATAAAATATTTAATAGCCTTAATACTGTATTTTAATTAACACAATCCATCAACAGTGTTTAATTTATGCCTTAGTGGAATTTCATGTTAAAAATAAAAGCAAGATTTTTATTGTTTAAGTTTCAATTGTAACTGTACATAAATAATAGACATGAAGATTACAGTCCTGAAGTTCTCCACATATTAGAGCAATTTTATGTGTCAGTCAAGAGATACAACTCTTTTTTTATTTTTCCAGCATGGACACTAGAAACTATACAGTTATCCTCACAGCCCACTTTGTTTCTCTGTTAATACTGGGTTATGAAGGCAAAGAATTCAGAGTCTATGCACCATCACCCTGATGCTCTTCTGCAGCCACTAGCGTGTGAAAGGAATACTGCTCTCCCTCTTCCCTTCAGCAGAGGGGAACAACCCTGCTAACCCCTCTTCCAGCACCTCCCTTGCTCTTCTCTCCCTACTCTGTTAATTCAATAACAATTAAAAATCCATCAGCACTACTTGCAGCATTGTCTACTACTGCACATGTTTCAGCTTTTTAAAGAGCCATTGATTTTTTTGTTTAAGTGGGCCAAAGTGCACACAAACTGTCCCAGCAACCAAACGCAGACTGCGTTTGTCCTCCTGCTGGGTCCCTTGCTGCGCCTGTACCCTGCATGGCTCAGCCTACAGCTGCTCCTCTCCCTCCATCCCCCCCCTGACAGCGGCACATCCTGCAAATTCGTATTCCCATACTCTTAAGTTTGAAGTCATTATCATCAGAGACGCAACTTACCTTGCAGCAACATATTCAGAGGGCTAGTATGCCCCTGAACTCCTAACAGCCCTTTCTGCTGCTCTGTCACCTCACCTCCTCCTGATCCCACCTTACTGGCATCCTCCACCTTCCCTGCTCATGGGGAAGGAATCTCCCTAGAGACACTCAGATAAGTTTATCTAATGCTAAAGTGACATAAGAATAGCCATGTAGCAGAGACCTGGATCCACCTAGTCCTGGCCACAGGGCTATGCACATACAGTACAAGCATACAGCCAGGCTTCTACAGGAGTATCACTCTCCTGGCCTCCAGCGATTTGCAGCTCAGGGATTTCTAGACCCAGAAGTGTGCATTTGTATGTAAAAGCTCTCAAAGCATTTTTCCCCTCCCCATGCTATTGTCTACTTGCTATTTGAACATCCATAATACCCTGCAGCAGGAGTTCAGCACTTAAGTGCGGTATTGAATGAGGAAACACTTCTCCCTGTTTGTTTTGAACCTGCCATTTCCACATAATGTTTACTCCATGCTTGGCACTCCTGATGTTGAGAGTCTTATTGTATCTGTCCTCCTTGTGTCTTTTTCAACTCGAGGAATGCTGAAGTTGTTCCTTGTACAGAGGCTACTCTGTACCTCCAATTATTCTTGACTCTGAACCTTCTCTGGTTTCATTATATCTATGTTGAGAACTGCGGACGAGGATTACAGTGTTCAAGATGCAAGACTCAAAGAAGGCTGCTATGTCAACATATAAATCCATGTTTTGTTCTCTCTTCTTAATAATGACTAACAGCTGCTTTTCTTTCTTGACTGCTCTTGAGTATTCACAGCTGATGTTTTCACAGAAGTATCACAAATCAAGATTTTGTTCTTGAATTGCAATAGTCAGCTCAAACCCAAAGACCTTTTATGTGGAAACCAAGGGTTTGTTTTTTTTTTTTTTTTTTTTTGCTACATGCATCACTTCATTTTTCTACACTGACTTTCACTGTTTTAGATCTCAGTCAGTTTTGTAAAGTCCTTTCTGTAATTCTTCTTAGTTGTAACTCTTCTGAATAACTTACCCTAAATGATTTACTATTAGCAGCAAATTTGAGTAGCATAATACAGCTAAACACCCTGAAGTGCTCATACATCCTTGGCAGCAGGGAAAAAAACAAGGCCAGATTCCTGTGCAGGTTCACGGATGGTCAGAGAGGCCCAGGCCCTGAGAACCTGGCAGTGTGCAGGACAGGGGAGGCAGAAGCCGAGTAAGAGGGAACATTTAGTCCTGCAGGGCAGTCAGAAGTGGAAGTTGAACTACAGTAAGTCTGTAGCTTCTAGCAAAGAAATCCCAGTCCTGTACTCCTGACTTGATCTCGTCTCATCAAGTCCTGTAGCACCTGTAAAAGCTCTGATCTGGTCCCCTTTCGACTTTCTAGTGCCTTCTAGAAAAGCCACCACTACTCAGTAATCACACATACCTGAATAAACCTTTTCCTCAGCAATCCAAGGCCAGGAGCCTCTAAATTTCCCAAATTCTTGTACATTCCTTCGTACATTTCCTTAAGCTTATTTTTATTCCTCTGAGCTTTTACCAACTCGTTTCTGACATCCTCAACCCAATCCTGCAAACAGAAGGAAACAGATGAGTACTGAGAAAAAGTTTACTGACCCTCACTCTTTGGTAATCTGTTCAGATTGCATTTGGGTTACCGTATTGACTAATAGTCAATTAATGTGTCTTTTGACAACCAAAAGAGCAATAAAAAAAGCTATGGAAAGATTTCCCTTTCATTCTGTCTCTTGATAAAATATTTCTACTTAATAATATAATTATGTTTACTACCATAGTGTCTAGCACAAACTAAGAAAGCCTCTATGGGGCTAGGAGTGGTATCTAACACAAGACAAGAATCCTTTGGACAATGGGCTCAGAATGTAGACAGGGAAGCCCAACAGAGAGGAGGGAAAGGGCATAAGAACACAAGTAGTCAGAAATTGTAGAGATAGCCACAAATGATAATTCTCTAATGGTTTCAGAACGATTAAGGAAGACTGACCATAAGGCAGGGCAGAGACCCTGAAGGAGAGAGCTGAAAAGGGCTAGTGCAAAACAGCCAGCTAGCACAAGGGAGGGAGACCATCGCCAGCGAAAGCTGCTGACAGCACCCTAACATCATCACCAGTTGATTCTGGGTTGAACCGCTTCCTGCGGCTGTGGTGTCAACCAAACTGTGTCAGGCTCCACCCAGCACTCTCTTTCCTAAACAGTGGGCGAGGAATGAAAGGAGAGGGGGGGTGGGAGGGGATAAAAAAGATACACTACCTTAAAAATCATTATGGGATTAGAGAGCTGTTCCAGGGAGCGAACAAAATCTTGAACTACTCCTCCTCTATCCAACTTATTCTTGATCCTTTAAAAGAAAAAAAAGTGCATCACAACACAACAGGAACTACCATCACCACCCAGCCTGCAGATAAGCAATGCTCCAGAATGCCTACTATATTCAGGAATCTGGGACAATAATCTGGGGGTAGCTAAGAGGACTCCCTCAGAATTCTCTCGTGGGCTGCATGACTGTCCTTGCCATGCGGCTCCCAATTTTTTAAGTGTCCCACTATGAAAATAGGAGCTTGGTGCGGGAGTGGAAAGCATACTTGCAACAGAAATGGGCATTAACCAGACCATACATCTTATCACAATAGTTATTCAAGAGACAGTTTTTGAAGTGCAAGACTTCATCATCTTATTTTAAGTGAAAAAAAAATCAGCAAATGTATCAGAGATATGAAAAAAGGCAAAAGGACACCTAAAATTGTATTAGTGGTTCTACAGCACTGTGGATAAAAGTTGACTTTTGCCTGGGGATTAACTCAGGTTTTATTGCATGGCAAAATGGGCAAGGGAGGGCTCGTAGAGGAAGGCGCATGCTGCACACTGAATAAGCACAGAAGACAACAAAGAGCTGCCATTCCCCAGAAGATAATGTGCATCCATTTCACCGGCCCTCTCTGAAGTCTGGTAGAAGCATCTATTCTATTCAAATATCTCTGCTCTCGCGTGGTATTACAATGACTCTAAATGTCCAAGCTAGCTTCATCTTCATCTTTGATGGGTACTGACTCTCACTGATGTGAAGTCTACTACAGTAAGAGCCTAATCATGCACCTGATTTCCCTACAGCCTCAGCAGAGCAGGAAAAGGAAAAAGAAACTTTCACTACCATAGAATTATCAGTAGAAAGGGCTTGCCTCTCTGTGGTCTTGTTTTTCTTTGAAAAAATTCTAATTTCCCACAGCCTGGGGACTGTATGTACTCAACACTTCAGAAAGTATTCAGGCCACCAACCTGAGTATGTCTAACACTAAGAGACCCCATGTATCAGTTTTCCCTGTGCCTTTAAATGAGAACACAGGGCACATGGGAGTACTCTCTAATGTTTCTCATGGTCCCTAAAGAAAACAGTTTCATTAGACAAAAAAAATAAATCTCTCCACTCCTGAATGAAAAAAACATACAAAAGAGCTACTCTGATTGCAAATTCACCTTTCTACAAACTCCTTATTCTTACAACCAGTTGCAGTATCTTTGAAACAGTAACTTTCACTGCTGATCATGAAAGGGTAGATGATTGCCTGGGGATAGGTATTTGCGATCTCTTCAACAGTATGTTGCACGGCCGCTGCTTCATCCTTGTCAAGTAGCGCCATCATCTGGCTAATCCAACCAATGAACTGCCAACAGGGAACTGAAGGAAGCTGCAAAAACACAGACGCTGCTTTCATCTTTGGTCCTCCTTGAAAATACCAAACATAGCAAATGCAAACAAAACTGATCTGTGGCCCAGCCTAACAGACAGAAACACATGAAAAGGAAACAGAGAATACCAACTAGGTTGCACAAAACATTCCCCAATAAAGCAGATTTCATTATTTTTATTATTACTACTACTACCGCCACCACCACTAACTACTGCTTCTTAATAGGTTTTTCTTTACAAAGATTTGCAGTTTGCTGACCAAGAGGAGGCTTTATACTCAAATTCTGTCTGGATGTAATATAATATTTTTTGATCACCACATACAAACAACTCAAAAATTTGAAGGGATAGCTCAAACACCATTGGGTTGAAGTCTTCATCTGGGTAAAAAAAGCCAGGAAGGAGAACACTGGAAGTCCTACCACAGTTTTGTTCTTCCTTCAACTTTAAAGAGGTTTGGGCTTGCTGACAGATACTAATTTCAGCAGAGCATCCCCTGCAATATACTTCATGCTCACCTCACTCCAAAAGCGGTATTATTTTTGAAAGGAGTGCTACAATTATTTTCTTGTGATAGCAAGAGACCAGACTCCGACTCCTTTCCTCCTGTCTCATCCCTTCCTACCTTTCTAACGTAGTTTAAGATCAGAATGCCAGTATTTAACTCACAGAAAGAGAGAGGACAAAGAAATGCCTGGTGAAGTTCTTTTCTGGGTGAGGTTTGTTAACTGGATGAGGTTGTTAACTGGACCAGGTGTCAGCTTCTGTTTGAACCATCAGTTTCACTGTGGCCACACCTTGTGCACCATACCTGTTTTTGCTATGTTCCCAGTTTCCTGGGATAACTAAGCCATGTTTCTGTCTCTTTTGAGTTCTTCCTCTGACAGGGCCTGGCACTCTGTGAGCACCAGCACAATGGGCTTGAAAACGTAGGCAGGCCAAGGCAGGAACAGGTATGAGTCACAGAGGACCTCTCAGCTTATCTATCCCGTGACAGCAGGGAAGGCAGCATGGCTCACGGTATCCTGCTGTGGGACAGCAATGGAGGGACAGGTCGTGGAAGGGAGGAAGAAGATGTAGTAACCTCTCAAGTGAAGCAGGACAGGGAGAGGTGGGAGAAGCGGAAAATGAGCCTGGAAAGGCTGCCGGCTTCCTGCACACAGGAAACTCAGCCTACAGAAGTAAGATACAATTCTCACCCTAATCCTACGCACCTTTATCAGCCCACTTAAATCGTTCAGAAGGAAGAAAAGCTGCAACGTAATTTTTCTCCAGCTAACTAACTAACATTTGGAATCAGAATAATGATAAAAAGTTAAACTTAAGAAAAAAGTTTCTGTCCATATGAATTAGACTCAGCAAGTTAAAGACAAGGAACAATGATGGGATAAAATGTATCTGATTTACCTCCAGCAAAACTTACCAGACTAACCTCTCTGTCCATCCAACCTCCACCCCCACCTTTTAAATTTGATTTATAGCAACATTTGCTGCCAGGAAAGTGGAAGCAACTAACCTCTCGTTTCACTAGACCCAGTGTCTCTGCTGGATATCTTTCAATTATTTGCAGCAGTCTAGGAAATCTCAGCCTGGCTTCTCTGGAGTTCAGTTTTAAAGCTTTTATCATTTTCTCCACCACAATAGCTGGGAATAGCTGCAGATCTGCAGTGCTAATTTCTGCCAAGAGACATTAAACAAGAATTATCAGAAACACCATCACTTGTTCCATGTCTTTGATCATCTGGAACATTCATCTTTATAATTCAGTATTTCTTTTCCCCTGTGTATTTTGTATTTTTACTTTGTTCTCCTTCCCATCTGTTGAACTGCACACATCAGCAACACATATACTTGGGGACTGTAAGGATTAGCTTTTATCAGGAAGCTGCATCACTGCTGGTATCTTGCCTGCTTTAAACACAGCACTGCTGTGGTCTGGGAAGGAACAAGGGAAGCATCTGCTGGACATGATATATATCTCACAAGTGAGAGGGAGACTATGAGTGATCCACTAGTATCAAAGCTAGCAGTAATAGTAGGGGGGGAAAAAAGGAATATAAATACTGTTGAACTGGAGGACACACTGTTCCATTTACATTCAAGCTGTGCTGCCCAGGGAGATCTCCTGGCTATCACAAAAGTTCATGTATCACAGATAAATCTGCCTCACACCCTTAGGAGAAATCCTGACTAACCAAGCAAGCCTTCTTCTTCCCTATGCAGATGCTGGTCACAGAATCTGACCAAAGTCATATACGCATCGATAACTCCCATGACATCTACGTGTTCCATGGAGTGGGACTGCACCTCCTCTTCAGACTTCCTCGCGGCACTGCTAAAACACTGAAAAGCCTTCTTGTTCAGACCTGCCAATACCTGAAATTCAACCATAAGAGAAAAGACGACACGTTAGCAAGTGGTATTCAACAATTCTTTTAGAAACTGGAGCTTGGTTGCAAGTCTTGGGTAGATAAAACTTTAAGTATATTAAATGTTTTGAGTAGCTGATACAAAGGAAAAAAATTGGGATGTTATTTCTAGCAGTAATTTCCAGAATTTTAATTTCCACAATTTTCAATGGACAAAAATATGAAACACACTTTTAATTTAAATTAGTCTCTGGAAAAGTTATGTACAATTTTTATAACTACAAAAAAGTTAATGTTTCTAGAGTTTCCACAAACAGTTAAGAGAAAACAATTAAAAAAATGCTATTTTTTCCTATTAAGACATCTGCAGCATCTGCATAACAGCTACACTTAGAATTTGTGTTAAAAAAAGCACGCATCAAACTTTCAGATGTCTTTTTCCTCAGACTATTTCTGATGTCTCTTTCCCTATTAAGAACATAGTCATATTGACCATACATTTCTAACGCAGCTCATGCAATGAAGAATGACAAGATCCTTTACAACTGAATGTTTATAAATCAAGTACATATATTCTCATACTGCTAACAAGTGTGCCAACCTCAGACAGTGTAGCTACTGCAGTTATTAAACAAAATACGAAATTGCTGCAGAACAAGTTGGAACAACTGAAAAATGCTGTAACTGAAATTAAATAGTCTGCATGTCAGGTGGGTAGAGGGAAACTACCAGGGTCAGAGTACTGCATAATACTAAGCTAAAATAAGGCTAAGATCCTTAATCTTATAGAAATATCTGGTATCCCAATCTGACTCATCTGACACAAAGAACTTTTATGCTCATCTTTTAGATTTCCTTAAGAAGAATGCTCTTAATAATTAGCTAATAAATGAAGCTTAAGCTTTTGCTTAAGTTTTTACACACCTGAAAATGTAAAATCTTTTTTGCAGGAATCTCTTTTTTATCTGCTTTTCTTTAACAACCATAAAAACACAAATTAAGAACATTTTTTTCCTGCTTCATACTGAAATGATTCGTATCTAAGGGTCTTGATGGTGGCTTTAGGAATTAATAGAAAGAAGTCAGCAGTGGTACTTCAAATTCTTACTCAATCAGTTGGACAGACAAGAGGTCAGTGCCACAGCATCTGGGACAACTGACAACATATACGATTTCAGATGCACCACAGTCTGTCACTGTATTCTTCAAATGTGCACCTCGCCAAAAAAGGCAAAGATGACCTGCATACGTTCTGTCTTAAAAAGCCCTCTCCTCTCTATCACTAAAATTAGTTAGATAAAATAAGTGTATCAGTATCATTATCAGTATTATAAAGATTTCTTTATGAAATAAGATAGTCTGACAGTAAGCTCAGAAATGCCCAGCTGAAATAAAGGCATTCTTTGAGGATCATGTTCCCAAGCCTTGTCTTGCCACCATGCATGCAGGTGCTATGACTATGTCTTTCCCCTCCACACAAAATGCAGGAACAGAGAAACACAAGAACGCTCTCCCAATTAAAAAGGCTATAGTGGTACAGAACTCCAGGAGAGCTAAAACCAGACAAAACAGCAACCACAGTAGGGTTTGGTTTTTTTTTTTTTTTTTTTTTTTTTTTTTTTTACCATAGCTGGTGTTCCTGGACAAATCAATGCTAATAGCAGATGGGTTTCACTTTCTCTGTATATATCCGTACCCATCACTAGCTATTGAAGTACTGATTACAATACTGAAATACCTAAAAGCTTTTCCCCTCTTATTTACCTTTTCAGGACTCTCAAGACTTTCTCCTGATAGTATTGCTATTTTCCCAGCTTTTTCTTCCTCCATTTGCTCAAGACATCTTGGATCCTGACTAAAAGCATTGGCCAAGATGTGGTACGTAGTACCCAGAAGAAGACTCTGGTTTCGGAAGGCCATTGTGTTCTTGCTAAGATAGTCAGATTTGGTATCTTCTGTTGGAATTCAAAAACAAAGTTGGTAATTCGACAACAAAGCAGCTTTGTATAATAAACAATGTAAAGCAAAGAGAAGGCTGTTACCAAGCAGGGAGATGGTTTTTAACACTGAAAGTATGCGTTCAGGACAACTCTGGTTCCGGCTGCAGCTATGCGTAAAGCGGCAATAGGCATAATTCCACCTCACCAGCCAGTCTTCCCTCATTTTGGCTTCTTTGCGTAGGTCTTTCAGAAGCTTCTTCGCAACTGAGAAGCTGTTCTGTGTTCAGATTAAGACAGAATTTTCAGATAATATATCTGAAGAGGAAATAAAACCTTTCTGCAACCAAAATAAGGGATGAGAGGATTTAGGTAACACAAGTAAAGCTATAATAAGATGGAGAGGTGCACTGCTTGTCTGGTCTTATATTCAAAAACAGATTTGTGCTAATGGAGAAATTTGAAAAGAAAAAGAGAAGAACAGAGTTTTGACAAACTGAGGTAATCAAAATAATTCTACCTGCATGACTAAACAGGCATTAACTCTTCTGCAGTACAAACGCATATGAGAAATGTAACTGGGTTTATAATACCATTAAGCAAATCACTTATGTTTGCGTTTTGTTGAAAAGTTTCATGTAAGTAATACTAAAGGAAATCTTATTTTTTATTTACTCCTTTAAGAGTGTATAGTCTACACAGCACTAATGTCTTATTCGGTTATTACAGCACTTAAAATAAACTCTGTCACTGACTGCAGATTTCTGCAGCATCTCAGAAGATGAGGGAGACCTCGACTTAAGCATTATTTGTCTTGTCTCAAGCAGGAAACACCAAAGGCCCATCATCAAAGAAGGCTATGTTTCAGTCATTTTAACAGTCAGATCCAAAACGAAATTTCTAAGTCACTTAGCTTTAATTCTTTACAGAAGTGTTAACCTAACAGCATTAATGAAAACCATAAAAAAAACCAACCCAAAACCAAAAAACCCAAACAAAATGTTTCATCATTGCTGACTGAAGTAAATTATATTGATTCAATCTGAATTTGATTTGTTTTCTTGTACAGAAGAGATTATTTGTAAATGAGAAAGCATAACGTTTGTTTGCAAGAATCCCTTCCATTAAAGGCTGCAGCATTTCAGATACTTTATTTATCTGCCCTTTAGAGTGTCAGAAACCAACTGTGGATCAAAGGGGCCTTCAGCCACATTTCCAGTAATCACAAATCATCATCAAGTTTTTAATTAACACTTATCCATTCGTCTTCTGTCTCTGCGGAACTGACTTTCCTGAGCTTTCAAAATGTCCTGGACAGCAAGGTCAAAGACAGACAAGGTCTGCCCTGGCAAAAAGGTGCCCAAGACCACCTATGAGGCTTTTCCAGCTGCAGTTTCTATATATTTTCTCACAAAACTGGAAGCTATCAGACAGTACAGTCACCTGTTTCCTGGCACTTTCTATCATCTTCATTTTCATGTTAAATTTGCAGCTTTTAATCATTGAGCAAATGTCTTCACCCTGTTGATCCACTTCCATTTGGTCACCAGCACCATATTCTTCATCGACCTCCATACTATCATTGGCCTGATCACAGAGAAGTTTCTCCTGCAGTTTGTCAAGAAAGAAACACCTGCACAATGACAACAGGAGTACAAATCATTCTGGTATGCATGCAAGGGAATGAACATTCAAAAGCATTAATCTGCCTGACAGTAAACAGAGCTAAGAAAAAATGGCAAGCTATAGCGATCACCTTTAGCAAGAGCTAAACATAGTCCTCAGAGTCTGGAAAGTCATGACCAAGGACAGGTTGACCCTGAGAGCCTTCTAGGATCTTGGAACAACGAGATTAAGTACTAGAAAATGTCCACAAGAGTAGGATTTTTTGTTAGTTAGTTCCTTTAAAATCATAGCTACAACCCCAAAGTTCACCAAGACATAACTTGCATTCCAACTAGACAGAAGTGTGAACACAACAGGAGTCTTGTTTGTATAGTGTAAGTGTCAGGCTGTATATTATGTCAACTTGCAACTCAAATGTATATGAAACCAACACATATAAACATTTAAATCTGTGTTGCAGAAAAGACCAGCGACCATACTCAACATTTGAAAGGGAATTGCCATTAATCAATGCTAAATCCTTTTAATTCTACAACTAGTCCTATCTAATTTAATAACATCTCTCATTAAGTAGCCTGTTATTCAATGCAGGGGAAAGCGCTGCTGTCTGGAGTAGGGTTTGGTGCTGAATAAAGGCACATCCTTTGTCACTAATTTAAGATGAGATAAAGGTTTTTTAAAAGTACATAAAACCGTTCAAGACACTGACAACCGTTCAAAGTCAAATGTTTTGAGACTATAAAGGAATAAGCCATACCATGTATTCTACCTCATATTTAACTGCAATAGGGTCTTCCGTAGCTATGCTTTCTTGACACCCAGAGACAGTAAAATAAATTACAGAGCACAGTGGGTATCAGCGGAGCTGCTGAAGTTGTCATCCCCCAAAAAAGAAGAAAGAATCTAGATTTGCAAAGGAAGAATGGATTGGGATGAAGATAGATAACACGGGGACGACAGAAAACTTTCAAATTCAAAAAGGCATTCCAGCTCCTTCAGAGCTAATCTGAAGGAGTCTCCAGAGAGCCTTTATTCTTTCTAGCAACAGTCGCACAGCAGAAGTCTCTAATTACAGCACTGGTCATTAACTTTCCTATAAAAATATGAAGCACTGATAGTGACAGGGCTGGGCTTACTTTGTATACTCCCTAAATTTGGAACTGCCTACAAAGTAGGTAAGTATTTTTATTCATAAGGGACTGGCCTTTTGGGTGGTGTTTCATTGAGCTAAATGCAGCTGATCTACTCAATTACAGCTGGATATGTTTAAGGGCTGCTGAAGTGGGCTAGCTTGTACAGTGCATGTAGTCACTGATGCAAGAAAATGGCTAAACTAAGTTCTGTTTCTGTATCAAAATGTGTTTTATTCCCTGTGCATTTCTCAACCTCCTTTTGCTTCTCACTAAAAGTTAGTCACACAAAAACCAGTTATACTGATAAAGCTACTACAACAGTAAAAAAAAGTCACACTGGATCAACAACCCCCCAGATGAAAACAAGCAGCATTAGAAAAAGCACCTCTCAGAACTCAACAGGCAGACAGAACTAAAGCTAACCCAAGAATATAATTTTACCGATTTGTAATGATATCATCCCAGATGTTCATAGGATCCATTTTAGCATCTGGATATCTGCTTGTCCAAATTCTGAGAAGTCTCTTAAGGGAAATCTGTGAAGCTAAGTTACCTAGAAATCAATTAAGAATACTTTAAATGCATCTAAATCCAAACAGCGTGAAAAAGGCCTAAACCAAACATAGTCTAACGTTCAAACCACAAAACTGCAATAAAACAACCCACTTGCATTTCTGGGGTTGCATTAAATACACTACTTGGTGATCATATTGCTTTTTTTTATTGCTGAAGCACAGGAGATTCAATAAGGACATTCGTGTCAACTGTCACTGGGAATCAGCAGTGGGTAGGTACCTTTCCATACAGGAATATGCTGGAATACAGTGGAACTGTTAACTAAACTTAATATATAATTCAGTTTATGCACATAAATTTGTATTTCATGCCTGCCTCAGTAGCTATAAATTATATAACGTACACCTTTTATCTCTGCTAACCACTATTTGCTGCCAAAAGTGACCCCCAACAAAAATCTTAGCTTAAAACTATTACTTACACTTTTAAAAGAGATACTTAACTCTTATCACAGTAGCTAGGCTAATAAAACTTTGCAACAGAACACAGAATTATCTTCAAGCCTGTCTTACACAACTGCAATAGTTCTTACTGTCAAGACGACAGTAGGAAGTAATTCCAGACCTATGCTCCTTCAAACAGGAGTTCAGTCCTCTAAGTGTGGAAACAGAAATTCAAAGTTCAGGAAACCATGATTATTTAACACAATGAAAGGAAAATCGTTTAAGAAAAAAAATTGTTACTTCTTTTGGTCATAAAATTGATGAAATCCTGTATTTCTGTCAAAGCTTGTACAGACTGCAGTTTGGTCATTCGACTTTGATATAATAAAGTATCAATGCTGGCATAGCTCTGAAAAGAAAGGGAGAGAATGGGAGATTTCATGTACAGAATTTACAACAGGGTCCTATTCAGTGCTCTACAAACTATTTATCTGATGCTGCTATATATTAAGCTCTACAACCAAACCTTTTACAAGTAATTTAATAACCTGTAATCCAAGAGCAACTCTGCTTTGGACAAGTATAGAGGCATAGTCTAGCTGCAATTCCTACCCTAGGTTTTAGGATAGTCCTACAGTCTAATCAAAACTTGCTAACAGATGGAACTTGTAAACTCTCAATGTAATACTCTTTTCAAGTTTGTTCTGAGGATAGAAGGCTTCTGACTAGATGAATGAAATAATACTGCTATTAATCTGCACAAACAGTTACTCTGAAAAATTTCTAACAGATGAAATCAGAAAAATAAAACAAATTAAAATGGGAGGATGCGCTCCACTGGCTGGCTCAACTCTCATCATTGCAAGCAGTGAATTCAAAGGGAGTTTTGTCATATGATTGGAAAGCACCTAGATTTCATTGTATTTGGGCAAGTGTTTCTCTCTAGAGTATAATCTAGCAGCAGTAACAGCAACAACAACAGTTTCATAGTTCCAGGAGTTTATACAGAAAAACCATATCAGAGATAGCAGAGACTGTTACCTGCATGAAGATCTGCATGCCATTGCTAATATAATATTTGGCTCTGTCAAAATCATCTTGCAGGATGTAAAGGAGACTAAGCTCTTGGCTGTAATGCATTTCTATAATGGCTTTCTTCTGTTCTGTCTTCATTGCCTCATCAATAAAAGTTAGCAAAGTCTGGTCATTTTCCCCGCTGAGCAGTAACTTCAATTTACTGCGTATTATATAGGGCAGATACGTCTCCTACAAGGTGAAAATATAGTCTTTATTTCCAGTAATGGAATATTAGGTGATCAATTTTTTTGTTAACAGTGGCAGATCAAATAAATATAAAAATATTTTTAATTGTTTTCTTAAATGTCTTCCCTTTAGGCAAATTCCAGTTTGCTAACAAATCACAGCTACCTTTTCTGATAAGCTCAAGAAGTTGTTAGCAAGTTCTACCAGTTTCAAAGCCAGAGGTTTGGTAACTCTTAAAACATGAAACAAAAAAAAGTGATAAAAGCAATAAAAACACTGCAAGATGATGATGATGATGATGATGATAAAGCTGGTCCTATATGATCAGCCACAGGCTCAAAATTAAACATCGTAAAAACAGCAGAAGTAATTGCTTCAATTATTTTATGTATCCGACTTTCTGCAAGTTTCCATAATAAAAGTAACCCAAATGATAAAATTGATTTCCACCCACAATCACATTACTGTAGGACATCCTTGCAGAGATAAAAACAGTGCAGTATCAACAAAGTGATTTCTAAAAACCTGAAAAAATGGATCATTCCATATTTTGCTTAGGTCTGGAGGTTTTCCATTGTCGATATTAACGGTAGCACAATACTCGAGAGACTTCCACTCTGTGAGGTGATCATAGCATTCCAGAGATGCAAGTTCCCAGAAGTCCTTCTCCACCTCTGTTGGCTCTCCATCTTGCCAGTCTTCTTTGGAGAGTGCCTATGGAACGAGTTTGAGGGGGAGGAAGGTTCTCAGCTGGAATCTGACACTAGTTTCAATTCTAAGTCACCAGGAACTTTACAATAATTCATAGCCTCATAAAAATATCTATCCATTTACCAGAATGTGACAGCAACATTACACGCAGAAAATTCAAGCTTGCCAGTGTTTATACAGAAATGCATTTCAGGTAGCCATCTTTAGTAAACTTGCATTTTTAAAGAGCTAAGACTTTAAAAGAAGGTTAAAGAGATTCTTCTTCATTTTTACCCACTATAACTCAGATTTTCTTTGCCATGAACACATGCAATTTGCTCTCTTGGGGTGGTAGTGCACCCATGGTGTTTTACTTGTCTGCCTCGGTGATCGCACATGTGAAGCTTTGTAACAACCAGTAAAAAGTATCACGCTTACTGCTCTGTTGTGACTGCTCATCTGTTCCCATGTCTTTACAGACTGAACCATCAATCAAACAAAACACAAGAACATTATAAACAATATGCTGCTTCTCAAAATGTTTAATTTTGGCTATTAAAGTTATGAGAGATTTATGAAACAAAAAATCTTCTTGCCATTTTACCTCATCATAATATTTAGCTGCTTCAGCATAATCACTCCTTGCTTCTGCCAGCAACGCTTTCTGTGTAACTTCCTTCGTCCCAATCTTACCACTGAAAATGCCGCGAAGGACATCATAATTCCCAAGAGATCGGTAGAGCCTAGTAAAATTGAAAAGGGAAATCTTTTAGTTAGTTGAACAGAGGTATATTAATGCAAACATAAGCTATTTAAAAAAAAATAATTCAATAAGCAGTAATACTACTGGTTTGTGATAGTAAAAAAATGTTTTGATATTTCTTATATAAGATCATAAGTATATATTTAACTAGATAAACTTCATCTTGTAGGGTAATACCTGAACCATGGAAACTGCTGCAGTTGAAAAGCTATGAACAAGATGTTTTTCAGCAGTCTGATAGCGTCATCAGAATGCACAGCTGTTAAGTCTAACTGCTCTAACTGAAAGAAATTAAAAGCATATCTAATTCTAAAAGAGGGAAAGACTAAAAAGGAAATCCCATAAGCCGTAACGGCGGAGTTCTTCAGAAGGCAAACCTAAATGGGAGTAAATTGTCTCAAACAAGAATTTACTTAGCGAGTTCAATCCATCTGATCACATCTGGGGGAAGCTCTGTCCTCCCACGCATCCGCTTGGATGGGGGCTCCTCTGCAGGGGACAAAGCCATCAGGGCATGCTCCAGAAGAAGGATGCCCACTGGCTGCTGTAAACTTGCAAGGCAGCTAGTGGTCACATTAGCTGAATCCAGTTCTAGTAGCTCTCTGTGCTGGTAACTCACTTCCTGTAAAATAAAATGAAACAACAGGTGTCTGCTTGGTCTAAAACTACACTGATAGTTACCTTTTACAGATCACCTATTTGGTATGCCTTTTCTTACAGTGCAAGCTTTGGAAATAAGCTGTTAAATCTCCACAAGTTCCCAACTCTGGGAAAACTGGAATCTCTTCCTTCTATGCTGTTGCTCTTTAGACAGAGAACAGCAGAGAATAACCTCTCTACTTCATCTGTGTCCAGGGCACAGGACAACTCTCTCGACAGAAACACACGGGAAGTGGGGGAGAGGTATATGGACACATTCACAGCCTCAATCTTTCCTTCTGTTTGTTGGCAGCATAGTGCCCGCTACACAACAGATGCATTTCACTTCACCTATTGAGTGGTGCATTCCTGCCATAAGCCAAAGGCACAATTAACCATGATGACTTCTCTGAGCTAGAGGCTTTCTACCCACACACTTAATCCAGTTTTAGCGTACCACAGCTTCCCGTTAGACTAATTTAATACTGTACTTATCTAGTCCCGCCTGATTTAAAGACACGACAATATTTCTAGCAGATCTTTATCCTATTTAACATCAGTTCACCTACTGAATAACCCCTTTTTCAGGGAAAAACATTCTTGTTTACCTGAAGGTTTTTTTTTAAATACTTAAATCACTATCCCAAATACAGGCAAATCTATCAAGAAAGTAACAGACAGGTTTATTAAAGCCAGTTGGTTTGTTTTTTTTTTTTCCACTTAAGAACCTCATGGAAAATTGCAATAATATCTTAAGCAAACAGGAAGAAAAAAAACTACATCATGGAAGAGTGGTAATATAACTTTCATTACAAGAGACAGCACTGAGTTTTAGGACAAAAATTAACATTTGATTCTTCCAATACAGTATGTTCAAGAATATTAAGGGGGGGGGGGGGAATCACTAATTGGAAACTGTAACAGGAGACTGTAAGAACAACCAAGCTACGCTTCTTTGATCAATGGCAACCACCACAAAAACTGCAGAACAGGCATCTGGCATAAGCAAACTCATTATACAATTTGTATAGTTGAGACTCTCACACCAATAAATTTGTACTCAATAAAAAAGAAAAAGAACAGCTTCTTGTAGCTTCCTGAGTTACAGACCAGCTGAATCCCAACGAGGGGTTAGCATATGCTTCACCTGTTATTCAGGCAAATTCAACTGGCAGTTTCTCCCAAAGTTGCACATGTGCCCCAGACACTCTTATGTATGGGCACACGTTCCTTGACTGCCAAGTTTTAGGGGCTATGTCAGGGATGCAGTGCCAACTGCACAATCTAAAAACTTAAGAATAGCTGTGCTAAGCTAAGTCCAAAAGCCCTTTCTCAGGGATGCCTGGGAAAAAGTGTAAGAACTCTGCAAATATAACAGTACGTCCAGAGAATGAAAACCCTCCCAAACTCACGATTTACAGACGTCGTCCCACATCAGAGGAGATATCTTTCTATTTCGTGCATTTTGGTGACTATTTGATCACTTATCTTCTGAAAGCAAATGTTCCTTGCTCCATATGCAGTGTGTTCTGTCTTTACTTGCACCACGTGGTCAAAGATTAGGAGGAATGGCATCCAAGCTGGCCTGACAGCTAAAATATCTATAAGGCAATTTTATGTTCTTCAGAGGCCAGGTATCTTTACGGAGTCTATCTAAACTCTTGTCATGGGGTTATTAGTATTTCAGCTGGTTTTTAATCTGTCCTGAAAGCCAATCCTAGAGCCTCATAGTCAATTTTAAGATTATACCTGCAGACGAAACAGCTCTTTTTATCACCAAGTTACTCTCCTGATGGGATTTGAACCTGTAGAAGACTAAAAAGTCAAACAACCAGAAGGAAATGGCAGTGAAGTAGGAAGCCTTTCTGAAACAAGCCAATATTTATTATACTGTTGGTATACAGGAAACAGAAGCTATATTTCCAAATGGTGAAGCCATTAGGACAGCCTTTGTCAGCCAAATGGCAGCCTTGGACAGCACTGTGTGCTCTCGCTCTCCCTCTCCCAGCTCTCTCTCCTGATCAATATGAACTCTGTTCCCTGTTGGTGAAAAGACTTTCTCTCACTGTTATGCAGGATGCTCAAATACACAGGCTGAGGCTTGCTTTCATGCTGCTGTTATTTTGTTATTGAATGGGCATGGCAATGACATGTTCTTATCACTCTTACAGTAAAAGTCTGTAGTTCTGACTAATTCTAACTTACCTTTTTTTCAAATTTTCATTTCATGTCTGTTCAGAAAAAAAGTATCCTAACACAAGTGTTATTAATAGGATCTAGCAGACAGCATAATTCAACACAAATAACAATATCAAGACAGAGAACCAACAAACGCAAGGTCAAGAGGGAATATTAACAGATAGCTATTGTGAGATGCTGGCTTGAAAAATACCAAGACAGCCCAGAAAAATCCCCATAGCATTTGACCTTTTATGCAGCTGCACAGAAAAAAGTAAACAAGAAATTACATTTTTTCAGATGTGTAAATACATGTACTAAGAAGCAAAGTTTGTCACTGTTTAAAAAGCTAATCCAAACTAGACATTTCTGCTGTATTACGAATGACATCTACTGTCACAGAGTATTTGGATTTTCATAACAGAAAGCAGCAGCCATTACCTGCCACTCAAAAAAAGGTTATTTTGAGAGCTACAAATCAGACACAACATTAAGATCAACACAGTTGACAAGAAGCATTAAATACGGTGACAGTAAGTATATAACAGGTGATTAGACAAGTTTTTTTAATCTCCCTGAAAATTGGGGTGTAAGATGAAGTTCACAGTCTATTCCAGGTCAGTATATTCTCATACCAGAAAGGCTTGTGTTTCCCTTCCAGTGAAACAGCTGTGGTGCACCCACTCACCCTTCGGTGGAAGTGAGTCCCTTCCTCATTACTGAAAATCCCCAGACAACTACTTCAGGGGACTAATTTGAAAAAATAAATAAAAGAGAGGCTAACAACAGTCTGACAGCTACTGATATCCTCAAGACAAAGTATTCCTCAGTAAGCACTTCCCAGAAACAGGAAGATAAGCACAGACACCCACGTAACCCTTTCAATTGTTCTTGTGGCTTTCATTTAAAATCAAGTCTCTTCTTGTTACTGATGCAATTAAAACATTAAAAGGTGACTCAAGCTCTACAGATCAGAAATTGTAGAAACCTTGAAAGATCAGTTCAGAGGCATGAAATTACCTTGTTCACCTTAACAAGCGTCACTTGAAATATCCATTTGGTTAAGAATTGTCTTTCCACCTCTGTCTAAATTTCAGTAACGGTATTCAACCTTCACTAACACTGGGTTTATCACACATTGAGCCATAGGCATTATATTCAGTTACTTTCATGCCATATAGCAGGATTTACCTGGATGCACGCAATGAATGGCGGGAAGTAAGACAGGCTCATACTCAGGAAATTATTGAAGTTGTTCAGCAGCTTCTGGATGATGGCTTTTTTCTCAGAAGGAGTTTTAGATTTTTCTGCCTCATGAAAAATTCCACCAAACAAACTGCTGAAAAGCTGCTTGGCAAATGTTGGATCTTTCTGTAAATTACAATAAAAGCAATAAGGCCACTGAATTTTGCTGTGACACAATAAACTAATAAATAAAATTAAGAGATATGACCCACCCTGTACCTAATCCCTATGTGGGCACTCTTTGGGAGTGGAATAATTACTCTGGCATGCATCACACCTACGCTGGGAGTTACCGTACTACCCATTCAAATCCCATCTTAATTCTTCTACATAAAGAAGCACCAAGGTAATGTAGGTTTCAGGCCAGAGTGTTGGTGGAGAGGATGCAATTTACAATTTTCACATATTTACAATTCCCACTACAGGAACCAGACATCCAATATCATCTTATGGACACCACTGCCAGCGAAGAGGGTTTCAGGAAAAAAAAAAGAAGACATTAATGTGTGAGGAGACCCGGACCTAACATCGAGGGAGCCAACACAGAGAGACAGACTGTCTGTACAAACAGACAGTTCCATCTGAGATTTAAAGGCATTTTTTCAACCCAGAAACACATTTGTATATGTAACATAATCCTATTTATCCTGGTCTATCATGGGACTGGAGTTTGGTCTAACTCTTGATCTAAGGCTATTCAGATAACTCATGATTGTGCTACTTCCTCCCTTTACACAGAGATAAGGGACCATCAAAAGAAATTAAATACAGAGGTAATCAGGAACACTGTGACTTCCCAAACACTATAAAATGGGATAGGCTCAGCCTACAGTTTCTACCACTCTCAGATAGGAAAAGGAATATTGGATCAGCTTTACTGAGTAGTCTGAGTCCAGCCTTAGACACAGTAACTTCATTTGTACTTCTACAACTCCACTATAGCCATATAAAATAATAAAAATGGCTGGTTTGTTGCTGTACAGTTCTCACTTTACAGTCCTTTGCAATGATGTCTGTAAAGACCACCACCATCTGTTTCTCAAGCAGAGGAACCTGGACACAATGGACAACAGCTGATGTCTCAGGTCCTCAGTGTTGAACTCAACTGCTCAGGTGAGGCAAGTTACAAGGCATCCTCTCTCATCACTGAACCAGCCAGGGCTAGGAGAAATGCTCCCTCAAAACAGACTCTTTAAATGCATGTCACAGTGGTTGACTACAAAACAAGAAATCAATTTTGAAGGCAGGTGCCCACCTACATATAATTTTCCCTACAAGAATAGAAAACTTCACAAATGACCTTTGAAAAGCAGACAGACCTGGGCGAGGCCCTGCAGAGGGGCAATGAGACTGCAGTATTCAATCTGGATGTCAGGAAGGTCTCCTACTCGGTAACTTCTGTACAAAGTAACCTGGGCATCATACTTCATCTTCAGCTCAGATTTCATCTCCTGAAATGCATTGCTCATGTTAAAAAAATAATAATCATATTACTTATAGAGAGCTGTATCTAGATAAGACAAAATAAGCAAGAGCATTTCTGACGTGTTTTATAAACTTTTGCCATGCTCATTAAACAAATGAGTTTTCTATAAAGCTGTAATATGGTTAAACCCAAAACTATCTTAGTAACTTAAAACTCCACAGTCTTGTTCATAGACCTAGTTCAGCCATTAACTTTTAATATTAATGCCTTGTAGTTCCTGGTTCCATACAGGTAGTATTTAAATCACTTCTAAAGAGAATGATTATGACTGACAGCTAGTGAGCTGCTATGGTTTAATAAGTTACTGCCTGCCAGCTGAGCCACAGTAGTCCATTATATGTTGGTTTTCAGCCTGGCCCAGATGCAAAGTAAAATGAGGTTGCTAAAACGAGTTTGTTTTATTTCCCACAGTAGGATGGGGAGGGGAAGGAAGGATGAACCTGGTAGAACTGATTCCTAGTAAAACTTAAACCAAACTAATAAAACTGTTGTAAACTACAGTTGTTAAATAGTTGCCCTGCTTTTTGCTGAGGCTTAAAGGAATACATTTAAATCAAACAAAAGCTACTACCAGATATAGACAAAACCTATCTCTTCCTTTGCCTTTCTTCCTTTTCATAGCACTAATACGCTATGAGGGAATCAGCAGTAAGTTCAGAGGCTGGGACTTTAACTACTGCCATTACCAGTTAAACCAGCAGACAACGGGTAGATATATACATTGGTAGAATGGCAGAGGGAAACAGAAGAAAGCCCGAAGATGTTTTTCTCTTCTGTAAACCCTTCATAATTTTGCTGTTTGAGCCTATTTTTCTTCTACACAACTACAAAGGGATGATTTTCAAAAAACTTTCAAAAGAAATATGCTGGGAGAAATTAGGACTCTGCCAAAGCTATTTCCAAATACTTTCTTGCTCAGGACCTATTTTTTTCCTGTTTTGCCCCATCAGGTATGGCATTAATGCAAGCCACCAAGTTCCATGTGTGTTTTAAGTGCAACAAATCTCTTCTAAAAGTTTAAGGGGTCCTGACAGCATTCATAGTCTCCTCTGGTCTTTTATTGTGGAATATCACAGGGTTTTTTGTTGGTTGTATTTTGGACTGTCATACAGAATGCATTTACAGGTTCTCTCTTGCAGGGTGGGAGGAAATAGTAGCTTTAGCCTGCAAGTAAATATAAATTGGCTAAAATAGGTGTTTGTGTGGTTCTTCCAGACATAAGTTCTGTTTACACAGTTGTCTGCAGCTGCAGAGAATTATAAGAGTGTCTCAAACTGGCAGCTCTCAATCCTGGGTTCTTTTGCTCTTGGTCTAACTGCTATCATTTTTGGATGATAATGTGTGTTATTTTTAGTAACAAGAACCTCTAAGAAACTGTTACAGAGCTTAAAAATACCTAAACTTATTGTAAGTACATAACACAACCAGGAAACCCACATAGTACTAAGTTTCTGGCCTTGATAAACACTCAGCAAATGATTATTACTGACATTCCTTCAGGTTAAAAGTACACAACAGTTCTGGTTAGTCCATCAGCTGTATCACATTTTTGAGTTCACGTTCAGCCACTGGATAATGTTGTCCAACTATTTCTGCAGAGTACTGTAGCTTCAAGGCTCCTAGTTTCCAGGATGACAACTGTAAAGAGCTTCCCATAGCTGTCAGGGACTCCATCACATAAAATCACTTCATACACACTAAGTGGTAGACTGGAAGTGTTATTATCCAGCTCTTTTCTCACTTATGCTAACTAACATCATATAGCTTTAAGCACATAAATAGCATGATTTCCAAACAAAACCTTCTAAAGCTCTTAAAGTAGCAACCAGTATCTTACACCTACTCTTTCTTCACAAAGTTACTTCTAGAGATGAAGTACAAGACTGCAAATTGCATTGGGACTTAAGGTTTTAAACTTATTTGGATTGACAAACCTTTTCTCTTTTCTGTTCAGCCACACCTTTTCTAGCATAAATCAGACTGAGTTTCTCTTTGTCCTTCAAGAAACGCCTCCGCAGTCTTAGAATTTCTGCTCGTTCTTCTATACCTAGGGAACACATGATCATGTCCACAGCTTTTCCTTCCTCAAGCAAACTTCACGTTTAAGGCAAGAACATCATATAATAACAAACATCATCTTTGTATTTACTAGCTTACCAGCTAGTCTCCTATGTTTCATATGCAACAACTCAACGCAAGGCCTTTCAACAAGATCGCAAATTAAAACAAATTAAGTTGTTCCTAGGAGAAGAGGTAATAAGCATTGATATAAAAACTTTAAGCACATGAATGAGGTATAAGGGTCAAACTCTCGTACTGGGAAAGGCACTAAAATTCATGAAAAAATTTCCCCATATGACAGATTTATTTTAAGCTCTCAAAGGCAAGTATGGTATTTGCACCATATTCCATAAAGTATAAAGCTCCCTACCTAAAGGAGATGTTAAATATATTCAAAGATTGGGCAATAATAATATAGTACTATATGTTTTAAGTTACTATTAGAGAACTGTCACTGGATCAACTCCTGCTCAGGACAGTCATGGAGAAAGGCCACTTTACAGATTGTTCAGTTCAGTCCATTTCCTAGGAAAGAAGAGTGAGCAAACAAAACCATACCACTATAACTGGTATTTTCCTGGTAGAAGACCAGGGACTGATGGGAAGGTAGACTGAGCTCTCTCTTTCTGTAGTTCAGCAGGGTCCATTCAAAACTGCCCTGAAACACCTCTCAGATATTGAAAAGGTCAATCTTTATAGCTCTCTGCCTGAACTCCTACTCTCATCCTTCCAGTCAAAAATTAATGGCAAGGTAGGGAAGGGTGAAACAGGGAGGAAATGGGGAGAAGGAGCCTAAGCCATTCCAGAAGAGTACTGGTATTTTTCAGTTATCAACTGGGTAGATGAAGAAATAGCAGGTATTTCTAATGCCAGATTGCAATCTGTTGCAGAATGTGCAGCACAGCTGAAATGGTTTGGAATAAGTATGTTTAAAGATATCTCTTCCTTAAAGAAAAAAGCTGTTAAATTTAAAACAGAAGGGACAGAACTGTCTGAAATTCATGTTACCATTGTCTTAGGGAGAGGCAGGAATGCAGAGATCACATTGGCTGGTTTCTTGTCCAGTCACTTCTTTCATCTAGCAACATATAGTTTTGCAATTCCTAGCACAATTCTAGCTTTTTGCCACACGTTATGTGCCACCACACATTCCTGGAAACAAAATCTCTCAAATTGAACCTCAACTAGAATGTCTCAAAGACAATGGACTGCCAGCCAAATAACTGACAAAGATGATCTATAAGAATGTAATATTTATATAGAAATTGCATCATAAGGCTTACAGACCTTTAGTTTTGCTGTCTACCTCATCTCCAGGCAAACCCAATCTTTTTTTCCCGAAATCCGGCCCCACTGGTTTATAGGTTGCTTGTTTAAATTTTTCACTCCATTTGTTAACTAACAGCATGGATGAAGACAAGGGTTCAGAGGATGAAGGAACTGTATACTCTGCCAATGTGTCAATGCTGCTTCCAGTTAGCCAATTAAAAGAACTTCTACCACCTGTAAAAAAAAAAATTGTAAAAAAGCTGAATATAAATCCGAATATAAACCAGGTAAAAACATATATGATGCAGGTAATTTTCCTCCCCCAAAAATAAAATTCCCAGTGTTTATGGGCAGAACAGATTTCAGGCTGTTAGGTAAGAAACAAACTTCTTTTACATTAGGCAGAACATAACATATATATGAGACTAATGAAAATGTGACTGGATGTTTTTTCTCATAATGCCAAAAAAAAAAAGCCCTTGAAAACAAAATATTAAATGCATTTACATTTTCACATTAAAAATTCATAAGCAACAGGAATGAAGAGAAAGCTATCATTCCTATAGCTAACAAGAAAATTTCAGAAGACACTGGTCTGGACTTACTGACATGCTGTGTAGGTGTAAATTCATATTGCCGTTGGGTAGCCCTCACTTTACCACCGATTGACCCAGAAGCTGAAAGGGATCTTTCTTGTGATAAATTCCTGCGGATACTCTGAGAAGCTTGAGTCTCCACAAACATAGGTGTGAGCATGGTACTTTGATAACGCCAGCTGGAATCAATTACAAAGTCCTAGGAACACAAAAAGATTTTAATAAGAACAATAAGAATGAAGGCTTTTTGCCTTCCTTGAGATAGGATAGCAGAAATTAAAGTACAGAATTTAAAACATCATCCCAGGTACAAAGGCAGAACTTCACTATAAAAAAACTGAACACATAAAAGTTCTCCACAGTTTGGCAAAAAAAGCTCACTAGCTCACTAGACTGGTAAGCTGAGGACTGATTTACAACTCTTGTACTAGTACTCCTGTTTCTTCTCAGTTTTTCTCCACCTTATAGTGCTTCTCTCCACTATCCTCTTTTTTAAGTCTTTCATTACTCTATGCATCAGCTATACTTGGTATATATAATTGGTTTAATTATATCTTTTTTTGAAAAGAAAGCAAAATTATTGCCCCCACAAAACCATCAAATTTCTGATACTGTACATAACCCATGACTGTTGCAGCTGTTAACCATGGAGTACAAAACACACTTTCAAAAATCTCCTTCACTATGCCATTCTTGTCCAAATGGTAACTACATGAAGGAATGGAATTTGTCACATGGTTGCACAGCAGATAACATTACAATTCACCTGAAATTTGCATTCAGACAGTGGATGCTCAAATATTTTTCTGGAATAATCCGGGCTCTTGCTAGTCATTTCAAGCAGAAAATTTGTGATCAGACTCAAGTACTTTGTTTCAATCTTGGTAGAATATAAAGAATTTAACAATGCCAGCATGCGATCAAGAATATTTGCAGGTAACCTTGTCTCGTCACTCCAAAAATTCCTAACAATTAATCTGTAAAGGCAAGGAATAAAGTTATTCTTGGTTATCTGCAAACAGAAAACACAACACTATCAAAAAAGTCAATTTAAAATAAACACAGTAAGATTACAACACCTTCAACTAACCCTTTCATGCCACGGATCTTCCATTGAATTACACCAATTTCCTCACTCATTTACCATGCTCTATGCCATTCAGCTGATATTAAAGGTTTATTCTGAAAAAATTATTTCTATTAAGTTGTTTTCCTCTTGGGAAATGCTAGGCGTGGATAAGCACAGAGATGTCCTATTCTATATCCTGCTTCACCAAAAAATTTAAAAAAATCCAACATCCTCCAACACTGAATCTATTTTTGTGTGTCTGTGTATAGTGAAGGCCCACTTGTTGCTAAAAAACTCCAGAACATTAACGCAGAATAAGGTCCATCATACTGAAACAACTTCTCCATGGCTCAGAAGTTTGTTCAAAAGCTCTGTGCTTCACTTAAATTTGGTGTAACACTATGGGACACAATTTTGTAAATTAACTTATTGGCAAAAAAGGAAATTAACGTTATCTCTCTGTTACTCTTTGATATTCAAATACTTAAAAAACCTCTAAGGATCAACTCTTCTGTGATAAACAGAGCAACTTAGGGATTCGTTACTTCAGTCAGTCATCACAACACTGTTTACTCACTGCAGTTCAGCATTCTCATCAATCAGTCCTTGAAGCAGGATTTCTTTTGCCAGTTTGAGTATCTCCTGAGAATCACCATCTGCTTGACTTTCTGGATCACTGATATTAGGAGAAAAATGTCTCTTAATGACTTCTCTCAAACAATCCATAGTAAAATAAGAGGATGAGGACGGTGGGAGAAAAGGAGGAACATGCCCTTCTCATAAAAATCTCAACTTGGCATGACAGCGCTGCATTTTTTTCATACTACGAGGTCTTCATTACCAAAAATGTCTTGTCTCTCCACTACTTAGAAAAGTAAAAATCAGAAAGCTAAATAATGCATGTTAGGTATTTATTATAAAGGCCAAAGAGAAGTAATTCTGAGTTTGCAAGGTTAAAACTGAGAAAAAGGCAGAGAATTAGCTTTTCCCTAGTGACACTGGAGTAAAAATTGCCTGTACTTTTTCTTCACAATAATTATCCATTCAAATAGTTAAGTTATCTTGGAAAAAAGCATATAACAGAATCCAATTAAGTAAGATGATTCAACAGCAACCCGCTTCTCAAACTGAGTACATGCCTGTTCCCTACTTTAAGGGGTCAAACAGGAAGAACATCTTTATACTACCAGATTGAAGGGATCCAGATCATGCCAAAGTGCCTTAATACACTTTCTACCTACAAGTAAATTTCTCTAGTGTACAATTCTTACTAGTTACAAATTCTGGCAACAAGAAAAAAGTGGAAGTATCAGAGCTAAGACCTCTTATGCCATCATGCTGTGGTGATGTAACACCCTACTTCTGGGCTAAAGCCCAGGTCTAAGTCTTTGTCCCTTAGTGGAAGTGATAAAATTGCCACCAAAGGCTAGAGTTACTTAGGCAAACCACAGGCTCTGTTCTTCTGAGAGAGGTGATGAGGTGAAAATCCTGCACTGAGGGACATAAAGTTGGAAGACAATGTTACAAGCATTTTCACCCTCCTTGTGACAAACCACTAAAAGACAACATCTGCAGTGAATACACACCTGTAATTATCATAAATCCACATCAGAATATCATACATGCGCTGTCGACATATTACAGAAGGGTGAGAAATGAACCCTGTCACTCCAGGAAGAAGTTCTTTAAGTTCTAGTGGTTTTAGTTTAGACAGCATCCTGTACACTATATCCAAACAAACCCTTTGCCTTTCATCATCCCTAAAAAGAGAAGAAAAAAGAATAGCTACATCACTTTTCTTTTCACTGCTACACACAGAACCGGAAGATCGGTTTAGGTTTCAGCAATAATATTTGGTTTTGCATAAAGGGCTTTAGGTAAATACTTTTGAGTTGAACCTAAGAGTAAGAATATAAACTAAACTAATACATACTACAGAAATTCACATCCCAGTGGTGCTTCACCTTACCGCTATTTAGGGGTTTTTGTTTGTTTTTCCACAGTCAGCTAACTGTCTTAATGCTTAACTCTCAGATTCCACCAGCTCAAATCATGACAGCAATGACCAAAAAGTGAACATGAATTATAAATGCTTCTGAAGGTAAAAATGTTGTGGCCAGCACAGAAAATGTTATCAAGAAGTTTAGATTATGCATCCACATTTGTAATCACATGACCACTCACCTGTGATTCATGATCTGGATAAAGTCTTTGCTCTTTAACTGCAAGTGGAGATCAGGAATTTCTTCCGCCTGGCACATTATTACTTCCAGACAGTAGGTTTTCATCACACCATGAAGTTTGGGTATCAAAAAGAATACTGCGTTCATAAACCTTAGCATAACCAGAAGCCCACAAAGAAAAACAAGTTATTTTCTATTATTCCTCTAGATCTACGATGAACATACCATGTAAATGATGACATACCTGTCAGCAAGAGGTGGAAAATTCTTAACAACTTTATTCAAGCATTGAATAAACTTATCCTGTTGGGTGTTCTGATGATGTTTTAATTGTCTTATGACACAATCATAAACTGGATGTTCAAGTACCTGAAAATGAGAAAGACAGTAAGACAAGGATAGCCATGAAACTCATAAATACCTTAATGACACATTGTTCTGCTGCTGTAGTGTTTGACTCTAGTGTATTTTAGTAGGTAAGATCCACCCACCTCATCTTGACATTTACGGTGCTTCATGGTTGCTGTACACCTATGCCTGGGTGAAACATGATTGCCTGCTTAAACAGACATTTGCGAGCTTCCTTTTATTGGCTTGGAACCAACACCTTAATTTTGAAATACAAGTTGCTTAGTATGCTTACATAAATAAGTAGCTTCTCATTCGGTATGGCAGATTTCCAATTAATGAATGTAAAAAACCCAGACATTTGTAGTGGAAAGGTGAAAAATAATCAGCAACCTTCACTTAGTGTCAAAGAAATAAGCTTTGTACAGGATAAAATATTTGCACCATCTTTGCTCATTTATTCAATACTGCTTACAGTGGAACTTGGAAGACTGAAAAAGACAACCGCAGGAATTAAGTTTATAAACTGTGAAAGAACAACCAGAATGCAATTAAGTAGGGGAAGAAGTAAGAATAGTAGGGAGAGAAGTAAGAATAACCTACAAGGTCAGACTAATAACCCACCTAGCCAGTATCTTGGTATTTTTGACTACAGTAGCAGCTGCAGAATGATATTTAGGGGGAGCACCTGAGTCTGGCTGCATTTTGTCCTCCTTTTCTCTCATACAGTCTAACATGCATCTGTCATTAGATTAGGGATCTCAGGGTGTACCTTGTTGTCTATTGTTTTTAGAACCTATGGATTTTTTTTTTTGTGCATGGATTTGCCTAATTTCTCTTTGAACCTGCTGATGCAACTTAACTCTAGAACCTCTTCTGGCAACAAATTCCAGAAGTTCACTAACTGTTGTGTAAAGAATTACTTCTAGCATCTGTCTCAAACCGATTTCTGTGATCCTCAAGCACTATCCCCTAGTTCTAGTACTGTAGGATTTGGTGAGCAACAGTTTTGCATTCACCTTATCCACTACCCTAGAAAATAACTGGATTTGAAATTAAATACAATACTTTTAAATTTTACATTAAAACTTACAAAAGTTATTAAACATCCTCAGATACAGATATTCAAGAGGTAGCACCAAAACTCCCAACCTGCAATTTATTTTTCTTTAAACAACAAAAACAACCAACCACAAAAAAACCACCACCGAAATCCCAAAAAACTTCCAATGTATCACGCCAGGGTTGCTGGTTAGCAAAAGCTGAACAAAGGCTCAGAAAGAGACCATTCACTGTCAGCTCCAAAACAGCAGGGCAAAATCTCTGCACTCTGTCTGCTCTCAAATTCTTTTCCTCTTGAGTTAATAGTTTAAACTTTTAAGTCGATCTGTTGGACAAAGACTACTGAGTTTTAAATACATTCATTTTTGCAACTGAATTGGATAGTCATACAAAAGATGTACATAGAATTAAGTCAGGAATGGTCAAACACACAATACAGTTCACTTACATTTTCTCTCTCAGCAATGTATCGAAGAGCAAGTCCCAACACTTCTGCTGCAGCTGCATAAACTTCTTTATACTTTAATAAGCCCATGTTACTGGTCAAAGCCTGAAAATACCTAACACAAAAGGTAGACCTGCTGTAAGCCACTACTCCAGCATCCCATTTTAAACTGAAACAAAAAACTCACCCGAGCTGCCATGGGGAAGAGCGACCACTTTTAGAAGAGCTGAACACAGCACAACATGGATTTCCACCTGCAGTGTCCCAAATCCCTGCTTTGGCAATTCCTGACTCTGTTAGTTCCCATGAAACTGCAACCCTAGGGCCCACTGTAAAAAAGCTTACATTCTTCTAGATATTTTCCAAAATAAATGTGGTCTGCAGTTTGCAGCTAGAAAAGCATTACCTCTGACAGACAATAGCAAAGGTATGACAGGACAAACAATTCTGATAAACAAGCAATCGAGCTCCCATACTTCATGCTGACAAGTTAGATGTGTTCTCTTTGCCTTAAGCTTTTATCAAAATCATTCTCCAAAAACCTGCATTTCTCACCTGACATGATCTATTTCACACTTCGGGTCAAAGGGAGGTAAATTGTTAGCAAGAACAATTCCCAGCAGCTGAATTCCCACTGAGTTGTCTTTTGTGTCAGGATTTCCACTAGAAAACTTTTCAAATATTAGACTGTTGGATAAAAACATAGAAGTAGTAATATACACGAAAAACCCAAAATATACACACCATAAATCACTCTCTCTGTATATAAAGATATATATATACATACATACAACCCCACCAAAACCAGTAGAAAGCACGTATTCAGAAAGACAAGTATTTAGCTTCAGTGAAGACCTCTTTGCAAAACAAAAATAAAATGTAAAAAGAGACTGTAAACCCACACAAATTCTCTGCAACAAGTTCAGGAGCACAGCAGATCACATAAGTCTTAGTAAGAGCGCACCAATATTCAGTGATAATATCCAAAATTTCAAATAAAATATAAGTCTTTGCAGAGATTACTCCTGCTTTTGTTGTTGCTGTTGTAATCCTCTACATATTTTACCTGCCTCTTTTCTTGTTGTTTTGCAAATTAAGTTACAACCTTTGGAGAGTTCAGTTCTGAAGTTTTACTGTCAACTCTAGGGACAAGAAGTTTACTATTGCAGCTGAATTTACCTTTCCATCTCCTTTAATAATGTTCATTTATATTTTTGAAATATCCATAAAAGAAAGCATTGTCTAAATGCTTACCTGTAAGGTATGGAGAGACAGTTCTTCCAACACTCTATAACTGTCTTGATGATTTCAAGATTGTGTCCAAACACTGCTCTTTTTTGGTGAAAAGCATTCTTCATTAAGAATTCAAGCAATCTGTTAGCTAAAATCTCATCCTTAATATTCCCCTACAATGAATAGGAGCAAAAATACATATAGTGACTCCAACATGAAGACATATATTGTTCTATGAAAGCAAGCAAGCAAATAAGCTATTTTTGAAGTTAATATCTAAAAGAAACAGTAGAGTGATGTAGAAAATTATTATAAGTGCATAATAACAAACTCACTCATTCCTTACCAAATAGTCATAATAATAATAAAAATTAATTTCACATTTCCTTACTTTGGGAGTTGTCACACTTGTCCAGGAAAGGATAGTAACTACTATTTCCACTACCATGTAATGAATCCCTTCACCTCCATTATTCCCAGAAACAACAAGCTGCAGCAATGGACCAAGCCACTGCTTTGCATAAGGTCGGAAAACCTACAGAAAACAGGAGAATCAGCAATCAAGTACAAATTATCCAACTGTTCAATAATCATTACAGGTAAGACTGCTAAATCAATCTCTTACCACTTTGCTTCACCTCTGAAGCAACAACCACAAAAATTTTAAAATAACTTTAAAATAGAAAGTATCCATAACTACATTCCTCACTTCTGCTTAGAAACCCTTAACCAAGTATTCACATGAAGTTAATTACTTCAGCCCGCACAATACCACTCTCATGCAGAAAACCTGTCCCTAAAGGATTTGAAAAAGTATGCCATTCATCCACCCTTGTATTTCAGAGAGCTTTACTAAGAAAGTAGCATTAAGTGGGTGTTACAGCTTCTTGAATTAATTCTGAAATTCAGCCTTTTTGTATTTTGGATTTAGAATATGTCAGAGAGAAACATTATACTTTAAAATCACTGTATGAAATAGGATGAGAATGTTTTACCCAAGAATGACAGTTAGAAAATGTTTCTTCTCAGGCAAAGACACATTATGCTATCTTAATATCTTTTGCAACCAGAACATCATTTAGCTCTAAGGGTTTCCATAAGACTCATCTGTGACCATTGAAGATGGCAAACGTAACCAGCCATACCTCTTGCCCAGTATCAATGACTCAATTACTTATAGATTACAGAAGACGTATAATGTGGATAGCCTCTACTTATACAAATAGAATTTGGGAGAAAAAAGTATTTATATTACATTCAAAATACTCGCACCGTCTGGAGCTTTGGGCTATGAATGCTCTCTCTTCTATCACAACAAACTACTCAATTTCAATGTCCCATCTGATGTCTCACGTGATTAAATATTTTACCCCCCAAGAGTTACACAGTTGATATTATAATACAACCTGCTAACAGAAAAAAAAATGACAAAAAATTACTCACATCCTCAGTATTAACAATAAGTTTTGCTATGAACAGGCGAATATTTAGTGGTACTGATGGGTTTCCTAATTTGCCATGCAGAAATTTCATCCAAAGAGGAAGATCTACTGGAACTGTCCCCTGAAATTTAAAAGAGATAAGCAAAAATCAACTCACTTCTTGGACCAAACAGGCTTACCAAGCCCAAAAGCCCTCAGCTTGAGCCACACAGGTCTCATTATGATACAGCCATGAAAATTAATAAACGAAGGGATTCAATGATAACTCCCTTTTCTTGGTATAATTACTGAAAAAATGCCAACTTTTTGCTTAATACTGGCCTCCTCCACTTTGGGTGTAATCTGGTTCCTCTGCATATGTTTAATCAGAGTGGTCATAGAAGCCATACATTCATGTTGGTTGAGTTCATCCATTTCCAGTTCCATTTCATCATTTAAAACCATGTGTTCTGTGGTCTCCTAAAAAAAAAAAAGCATTACTATGATTAATAATAATGCTGTATTTTCTTTTAAATCGTGATAATGCCATGAGTCATTCTGATTTTATCTGTACATATTTGACTATATGTTCAGTGTGCACAACAGGTACCACCTCAGATGTATGATTCAAACAAACACCTCCCAAATATATGTACCAGCTGTGCACATTTTCTGCTTTCTGTGCCAACAGATGTCATCTCCATGTTACTCTGACTTTACTACCTGCCAGGATAGGTGTGGCAGCTGCTGGAAGCAGCAAGAGTTAGCTGAACCTCACAGAAATTATTTCATTTCATAGTTGAAAGAACGTGTTAACACCTTCCACAGGTGAAAAGCCCTATTTTTATGGATGTGTTGTTTCACACTGACTTAGCAACCACAGCAGCTCTCTCTTTTGCTACACAGAATGAATCACAGAAGAAAATTGTTTACAGTTAGAAATTACAATATTACTACACAAAGCAGATAGAAAGTACATTTCTGGTTAACTTCACTGCAGCTAAAACACCTCCTTGCTCCAAAAGATGGAAACAGTTTATCTTTACCAATGTTAACAGTTATTTTTACAGATTTTGTCTTCAGTGCCTATGATACTTTTACAAGCTTTCTTTCTGTTTTATAGCAAATATCTATCCTATCAGTATTACTGTTGATGAGATGTCTCTTGACTGCAGAAGGAACACAACCTCAAATCTTGGGAGATATTAAATGCTGTTCTCCCAAGAGCAACAGTTAAATACAAGGTGCCACAACAGGGATACAAAACTAATAACGTGTTTGATCATTTATTCCATGCATTTGATACAATCAGATTGGTCAAGTGACCTCAAAGACCAAAACAAGAGGGAAATGAGGAAACCAGGTGCCTAACAGCAAAACACAACCATTCCAGGTTACTCTGAGTGCACACAAAGTCACAAGTCACCTTTTTACAACTCAGGCTGGACTTCACTTACATTACTCAGCTTGAGAAACCCAAGGTAGGGCATTGCTTTTCTCCAGCTGTAGACAGTGGAGAGAGGGAAGAAGAAAAATGACCAACAGAACACAGATCAAGTCCCCTCCCTCATCTTCTGGAGGAACCCATTCTCAGTCAAGTAGAACAAATATAGCAGGCTACAAATTTCTCTTTCTCAACCCCAATAAACATATGCAATTGCTAGAAAGCATAAAGCTTTTATTCCTCACAGCATATAAGTCACTAAATTACCTTTCTCCTGAAACGAGTGCTGCTAGCTGTAACATCTTGGGAGCTATAAGAAAAACCTTGGACTCCAGTAGAAAAATCAAACTGACTCATTTCCTCACTCAAACTGCTATCCATCATGTATGATGCAGAAGCTAAATACTTGGGTTCATCTAAATAGGAAAAAGAATAGACCATTAATCAATGTAATTACAAGAAACAAACTCTTATTGGCCACTAAAACTTGAGAGTGGGTGGGAATTGGTTGTTGGATGAAGTACACTGAATGCTTTCATTTGTTCCTGCTACTGTAGAAGGCAATTAGCAACACATCAATGAACACTGTATGAAAGATAAGAAGGCATTTTTTCCATAGTCATAAATGACTTTCATACCCTGATCGCTATTCCCTGCATCCCTGGCCTCCTTTCTGATAGCAATGTACCGCTTCTTCCTTTCCAGAGGCATCTAAACAGCAGGAAATAAAGTTTGAAAAGCAATTAATTTTTTTTTTAATTTACACTTTATTTACAATTATTTATTTACAGAACTGCCAAAAACTGGTCAAAACCATCGATTTAACATGAATGGAAATCCTATGTTGTAAGTGATTATAATTAATGCTACAGAAACACAGCTAAATTACTTATTCCTACAGCCATTCATTACCAGAGCAAGTGTGCCAAAAACGTATGTTAAAGTTACGTGCACTGCAGTTTTGTTCTAAATTTCAAGTCTGGATTTCTCTCAGAAAAATGTATTTTAAAATATTGAATACTACTCCAATTTTATTCACTACAGAATCCTCTTTCTCTGTGTGTGAGAACTGACCTGGTCTACAGTGACTACACTGTTAAAGCCATACTCACTTTTTACTTAGGAACACTAAAGCCCAGAAACTCCACTCACCTCAATTTCTACAGGAAATGTATACTGACGCTTCAGGTCTATCAAATTTTCAAAAATCAGCAAGTTCTGCAAACCGAAGCATGTTTGGAAATATAAAAATGATAATGTTACACATAATAACAATTGCTGTGAATGTATTTTATTTCATCTTAAAAAACAACAGATCAATGTACAATATAGAAAATATGGCATGTGTTCTCTTCTAGATCAATACTTCCAAGAAAATTTTGCTATTCAACTACTCAAGAATTCACAGCACAGACAATGTGCTCTGTAAAGAGAGTATCTCTTATTCAAGTATATTATTCCAAGCACTGGAGAACTTAAACAATAGGGTTTTTTCCTCATATTTTAGAAAATTGATTGAAAGCGGAGGGAAAACAGGGTAAACGTATCGCTACTTCACCCATTCCCAAACAGACAGTAAACCCTTCATCAGCAATTCAAATTGCATGAGGGATGCAAGAAAGCCAGCTACGACTCCCTCTATTGCCTCACTGGGTAGTTTGCTAATACAGTTGCATGTTTTTCAGGTTTGATTCTTTGATTTATTGCAGTCAGGTGAAATCACTTTGGGTCTCATGCTCTGGAAGCCTCTAACAGCAACAATAGCTTCTCACCTTTTCTGATTTTTCTGTAAAAAGAAAGCCTTGATAAAATTTACTTTCAGTGAAGACACAGCTAATAACAGCAATAGCACAATTATATGCGGCACAGTGATACTGTCTCCTCTTCTCCAACAGCTGACTCTCTCCTGCCATGTTTTCTGTAAATGCATCATAGCATGACCTTAAAATACAAACAGGCAAGAAAACACCATCAGAATTCTTTTTTTACAAAGCAGAGGAAAGGCCCCAGAGACCAGCAAATTAACAGAACTTCAAGAGATCTTTATTATTATAGCAGTAGCAGCATTAAACCACCTCAGACTTGTTCAAGTTCTCTGCAAGTATACTGCGCTGAAATGGAACCATTCAGCAATGACAAAGCAAACTTCCCCAAGTATTTACACAGCAGTCCTTAATGTCATGAATTTGATGGTAGGCCATTTTCAGATAAGATGGAGATATGTTCCAAGGCATGCATAAATCTCTCTTATCATCCTTTCCCAAGAAATTATGAATGGACAGGCATGCTAAGCTATTCTATAGATTAGCCAGAGAAAACCAGGTTAGATGCAATTTTTATAGGTCTTTAGCCCATAGCCATTTATAGATCTGCTGCAAATCATAGCCAAGAAATTCTTTAAAAGTCCTCATAGGACATAGTATTGTAAAATAGACTTAAAACAAAACAAAGTAAACCAAATTACACCTACTGGGTGTGCTGCTACATTATGAAATGTACATGAAAATCCATCCCATCTTCTCATCAGTCATATAAACACCTATCTTACAATACAGTAACATGCTCTACTTAAAAGTGTAAGTATACTGAAACTGAAATTGTGAAAACACAAATTAAAGGCCAAGAATCATACTGAACAGCAAAAATAAGAGAACAAGTTTAACAAATAGAAAAAAAATGGCAAAAACAGGAGGCGAAAGTTATCCTGACATAGGATTGTAGTCTACACTAGAGCTCATTCTATCAATGCAAATTCAATATTGGGTATTCCATTTGAAATCAAAAGGTACATCACAGATTACGTTTACCCTTGAACAAATCAATCTTCCACTTTATATGGCATACTTAAAAGGTGTATCTGCCCAAAACCTAAATAGAAATTAAAAGGGAATAAAAAAAAAAATAGTCTTACTTTATTAGTGTCTTGGTAAGTTCATTTCCTTCTACACTCATGGAACCACGGTAAGCTTGGTTAATTTTAGACTCCTTTGAGTAAACATCCTTTTTTGAAAGACGCACATACATCACTTCTAGCAGCTTGTAATATCCCGTTTTCTTGGTCACTTGTGTATCAAAAGTATATTCATTGGACTGGAAACAAGTAAGGAAAACCTCAGAAAGAGATTTCCTGGATCCTGCCCTTCCTAAGTAGCTCCACAGTTACCCTAGTTTCTACTAAACAGCCTTCAGCTTACTTTTACCTTCTAAAACAGAGAGCTGATGATAATGTAAGACTGACAGATTCTGAGTTCCTGTGTAATACAGTTATTAAAGCTACATTGACCTGCTCTTAATCAGGCGAGCTGTCTTAACGACAATTGGCCTAAATCATTAGAGTGATATTGGGGTAAAATAAGCAGAATATCAAGTAACAGCTCAATCTCATGACACCTGTAGCAAAACATACATACCTGTCACCATACTGGGTATTATTCATGAGTTTCGTTATGCACCTCACTTTGGTGCCAACGTTTACAGCAACAGAAACATGGTGGGGGTGACTCTACTTAAGTCTTGGGTTTAGCATTTTGTTTTTAATAACTATTACTAAATTTGAATCATTTCAGCATCTTGTTTGTCCTGCTGCCTTTGAACAGCTGCATCAGCAAAACCATAGGAGTGAAGAACTACAGCAAGAGCAGAGACCTCCACTGACAACAAAATCATTGCATATAACTATACTTTAAATTGGAGGATAGGCTGCAAATAGAGAAAGGAAGATCTGTGCTCCTAATGCCTTGCTGAAGGATCTTTGCAACGATTAGAAGATGTGTTTCTTTCTCTAGAAGTAAGGCAGCTAATTTAAGAGATTTCATTACGGAGGTTGAATACGTATCTCTTACAACATAGTAACAGGCTACAATTTTATACAGCTTTTATATTTCAAAGTTAGAACAGGTTTCTGCTTTTGACAGAACTTCAGACTTGTAGATACACATAGAAAACATTCCAACTTCAATTTTTATAGACAGTAGATACGCAAACATACATTAACTTCAAAGCAACAGTGTGCTGGGAAATAAAAAGTTTCTCACTAACAACTAAACTACGTAATTGGCACAAACTTCTGCTTCAAGATACAGAAAATGGGACAGCAAATGGTTTCAACTAGTGTCTCACTCAAAGTTAAGTGAAATCTACATACCAACATTTTATTAGACCTTCCCCAACCCTAAAAGGGGAAAAAAAAAAAAAAAAAGTAATTCATACCTTTGTAAACCTGGAATTAAGTGCATCCATAGCCTGTACTATAATCTTCCCAAAGAATTCTCTCAGTGCATCCAAGCTGCAGTGCCACAAGAGAGTGAGCAGGGAGCGATCCATAAACGCTTGACGGGTAGTATTTGAAAGAAGGTCTTCACTCTGGAACATTTTGTGAACAGTGTCCAACAGTATCACTTGTTTGTCAGTGGTGCTCCTAAACAAGAAGGAAATCTCAAGATGAAAACTCTTTTACCAGACTCCATTTATATTTCAACCCCCCCGACATTAAAAATTTTTATTGTCTGCGTTCATACCCTCTTGGGTTATCATCCTACAAGACATGCAAGATTGGGTTAAATCGCCACTTATTGTGGAGCTCTCCAAAGAAAATCTCAGCTTCTTACTCTGCAACAGGTGGTAAACTTGTTTGTATATCTTTGTTAGTTTAATCCAAAAGCAATTGTTAGTTTTCTCAGTCCCTTTTAACTGAACAACCTAAATTTTTTTTTTTAATCTGGTACATGTGAAGGATGGGGGCAAAGTACAAAAAAAGAGGAGACTTCACTGTTATCAGGTCCTTCTGTAGCCTATCAAATGTTCCACTACTAGATGAACTGTTCTGAATAATTTTATAAAAGCTAAAACTTTAGAAATGGGATTTGGGCATAAGATAAATGACTTTGTCCAGGAAGCTACATGCTCCAAAATAATGACCACTTAATAGTCCATCATGAACTGGAATGTTTGGTTTGGAAGAGACTGAAGACTTCTTCTGTGGACAGAGCATGTTTGTGTCTACAATTTACCACTCTGGAAACACTCAATTAAACGTGCTGTTGTGTTTTGAAAGGGAATGAACAAAGTAATTCACTACCAGTTTACATGGATAGCAAATATAGGAATCACACACAATTACTATCTTCAACCAAATTCTGCTGGAACATGCTAATTTACAGAAGGCTTTACAAAATTTGCCCATGTATTGGAAGTGTTATCTTGAAGTTGGTGCCACTTGTTCACACTTCAGGAATATTTTTGAAGTGTGAAGTCAAAAGAAAAGCCTGAATTAAAACTATTGTATAAAAATTTATGGTGTAAACCATCACTATTACAAGGACAACATAATAGAGGAAGCACATTTGCTTCAGCAAAAATTCAATGAGAACAAGAGCAAAATCCAATAGACCAAACTCACCTTCTGGAAATTCTTTTGAAGCTGGCTTGAAATAAGTCCTCCATGAAATGTCTGTGGTCCCTACAGAGCACTTCTGTCATCAGCTGCAACAACACTGGACTCTGAGACAATTCTAATGCATCTAAAAACTGAAAAAAGAAGTAACACATAAAATAAGGAGCCACACTGGATCAAATCAATTGCATCCAATTGTGTAATTATTTTTCAGTACTGATCAGAAGCAGATGCTCAGAAGGATATGTGTATTTAATATGTCTAATTTAATGTGTATCTAAGTTAAACTTCTGGATAAAGACATAACTCAAACAGAAAAGTTGATTTCCTTACACGAACTGAAGGCCTCTCTCTTTAATTCCAGACACTGAAACACTGTTTCGAGACATAGTTCACTTAAGCTTCTAATTACACATTCATTAAAAATACTGACCTTTTTAGTGCAGTCTACATAGTTATTGTGCTTCAAGGTTCCTTTGGGAAACTCATCAGACCTCATGGGAAAATTGAAAGCTACAAGTTGATCAAGAGCATTCTTAAGGTCATGAAGTTTTTCTCCAGTCAAATTAGTGAAGAACGGAAGAATTATCAGTGCTTGGCCCTGAAGAAAAGAAAAGCAGTTTCACACTAAAAAAATTATTCTCTAACTATGAAGCATGCTGAACCACAAAATAATCAGCAGTGGCTGTGCTTACTGATGCAATGGCTCAGCATACTGATCAAGACACATCATGTAGCTGCTCATCTTTCAGGTGCTAGTTCAGAAAACAAGCTTTGATCACTGCTGAGTGGGAGTTAAAAGCTAATTAATAACTCATGGCTGACATGGCTATAAATAAGACCTCATCTTTCTTTTAAGCAACCATCCAGTTATCACTCAAGTGACTGATTTAATGCACCAACTGGCAGCTAAAGCAAGATCCCAAACCATTTTAAATGCACAGGAAAGTACAAACCTCTGTCAAGCTAAAGGTAAACAGACTGAGCAGCAACTATGCAAAGCTGTTTTGTAAGCAGGGAATTTTTAATTTTATGGTCCAAATGTTATGCTCCAGCATCTTTTATAGCTTCTGCTTTCGGTATGCAGCACTTCATCTCCCTCTCCTGACCAAGCCACATATAGCAGTTAATCCATTAGTACTGGTCTCATGCTTGCAGACATGGACATTAAAGTCATGGCAGATGTTCATAATTTGAAATGTAGGAAATGCCAGTCCTTGCTAAGAGCCTGATTAGCTGTCACTTCTCAAATGAACACTTTAGAGTTCTAAACTATTTGCAACTGACAGTAGGTTTTTTTCCTAAAAATTACATGCTTTTCAGTAGGGCAAGAAAAAAAGCACATGAAACCAAACCAAAATATCTGTGATACTGCCTTCCGTCTGAAGAACAAAAAGGATGATTTACAATTTTTAGCATGTTGAACAGGAAGATAAAAAAATGGAAGTGATGTCCATGTTACTGTGCAAACTAAGGTAAAATTTAAGCCCAATAACAGGGAATTTCATGAACAACTAACATTCTAATCTGGGGAGGCCAGCCAGCAATTTACCTTAAGATTTAAGCCTAAACTCTGATCAGTAAGTAGACTGGTATAGGTATTAAAAACAGATGTAAATGCTTCATGGTTGGTATTGAAAGAAACTGAAGAGTCTATCTGGAATGACAGAAGAAACAAAAATAATTAGCATTTTTTTTAAACTAGTCAAAAAGATCATTGTATTAATGAACAATAAAAAACCTCATGAGCTATAGAATTGTTTATTTCCAAAAATACACTGAATTAACAGAAAGCACATACAGAGTGATTTTGGTTTCAAAAGGACTATCAAAAAGAATTCTAAAAGCTCCTACATAATACAAACAAAATCATATTGTTGGATATTTTCCAGTTCAAACAATATTAAGCTCCCTTTCAAAGCCAGATTTCCTACTGCTCACTTCACTGCCAGCTAATACAGCTCACATTCTGTGTCCTAACACACACCTTTAAAACAATTCAAGTTTAAAACCATTAATTATGAAAAAGAAAAAAAAAATTCTCAATATGTGATCTTTGTGTATATTTGCATACAGCTATTTTTACAAGTTCCTAAAAAACACCAATAGGATAAATAGATAAACTGTGTTTTCAAAATAGAGAAAGAAAAAGAAGACCAAAACCCCCATATAACAGAAAGTAAAGGTCTTTGAAGTAAAGGTCTTTGAAATAAAGATCTTTCTGCAGTCTGTTCATATGGGTAGAACTCCTCCATTGTGACTTTCTGGATGCCAACATGACGAAGAATGTTATCAGAGGCGGCTCAGTTTCAAAGTTTACTCTCTGCACTTGTACCACTTCTCCAGAAAGAAAAGAGGCAACTAAAACAGTCAATTTAAAAAAAAAAAAAAAAGGGGGGGGGGGGGGGGGTGAGGGGGAGGGTGAGAAAAGCAAAATCTATTAATTTCTGCCTGCCCAAATAATTTTTGTACTTTGCAAATGAAAAAAAAAAATCAAATTCTAATATACCCCAACTTTTTTTATTCCCCAAACATAAAACATGAGAATGAAGTAGCATTTCTTTAAAACAAGACACAATTCCTACAGAATTAGAAAAGTTACCTGGATCTTATAAAGCAACGCATACCTGCAGAACTTTCGCCAGCAGTGTCAAGACTGCCATTTTGCTCTCGGGAGTTGAACCTCTGGCCCACCAGCTGTCAAGTTTCTTCCAGTTTCTTAGTACAGCCGTGACCAGTTTCACTCCTTGTTGCTTGCGAACAGTACGCTCCCTAAAACTCTGGTCTAACATGCCGTTCAAAATGCTACCAACCTGGACGGAAAAGCAACAGGTAGATTCTTGCATCCCAGATGAAAGGATAATAGGACCTCTTCAATGGTATGAGCAATCATAAAAAATCATCACAGATTCAGGAGAACAGAACACCTGACTAAAAGTTAGAAGGTTTGTTAAAAGAAAACAAAGAAAATGCCTTCAACTTGGGCTCTTTCTGTCTGACTTACTATCTGTCCTAGAAGTACCTAAACTAAAAGCACCTTTCTCTTCTTTGACTATGTCGGAAAGCTAAGATTAGGATCTAAAATTAGAAGATCTTAATTTTATCCCACATCCTTAAATATAACTGTATTTAATGGAAAGTAAATGCCTAATTAAGGAAAGTTGAAAATCCTACCCTGACGTATCAGCAAACTTAAGTTTAATTTATTGCTTCACATAGCAATGCTAGATTTAAGTCTCAAAGGATACAGGAAAAGTCTCTCTGCAGGAAATTAAAAGCACACACTTTTCAAAAAAGAGGCTTCTATCAAATCTACTCCTGTTTCATTCAGAGTATAGCAATTCCTTCCCACACCATTGTGTGAATATGGAGAAATAAATGATAATCCAGAATGACTCTAAGGATCAATACTTGAAAATTTTAGTTAGCATGAAGCTGAGAAATAGGAGATATAGCACATATGCTAACTTATTTGCATACCTTTTTAAAAGAAACATAAACCACGGCATACCAGATATGAACTAAGTAGACTGTGAAGAAGAGATTGAAGTCTAAGACAGACCTGACTAAAACTAATGGTCACCGACTTCCAAACCTGAATTCTGCATTCTCCTCTTGAATAGCTAGCAACCACCTAATAAACTGGATTAATGTTATCAACCTTGTGACTTCACCAGATTTGGATGGATAAAGTAAAATAAACCTTATTTTACCTTCCCATATGTCACAAATGCATAAAACTATAGAAGCGATATCTTATCAAATGTAATCTGTAATACATTTTTTTCAAAGTCAGGCAAAGAAGAACAGCAGATAGCAGAAAACAGAAAAGTGTTTGTTTGACCCAGTTTGGCTATTTACCTTAATAAATTAATGAAATGAAGACTTTTAACACTATTGCCACATGTAGCCAGTGTAAATTAGTAGCCTATCATTTATTGGAGACACTTCTACAAGTTAATCTATTGTGACATGCTCTGCACAGGAAACACTACGAAGTCATCACAAGAACGAGCGTTTTAAAACATATATACATCTCTCTACAATCAAATTAAACAATTTCTGGTATCATAAAAAATTATGCTTCCAGTATTTTAAAATGTTACTTGGAAGAAACACCTTTAAGCATAACATCTTGGATAAGAAAAGATCCAATTATTTTTAAAAGGATAACCCAGTTTCCTGAGCACCTTTTTAAGCAAAAGGGAGAGTAGACTTTTGATCTTTCTTTTTGACCCTTCTGTTTGTCCGAAGCACTGAAAGAAGGCTTCTCAATTATAACACGCTTCCTTCGTGGACCTGAAGGTGAGCTCTACGTTAATAAGTAGTGTGGACCAACAGGAGAAAATCCGTTGAGCAAAACAAGTGCTGTTGAGACTGAGTACGTGGCATCTGCCCTGTATTTACTTCAGGTCATGGGGGGTTGTGTGTGTGTATGTGTTTGTCTCTCTTTTTAATACTTTGATCTAGCTCTACTTTAGACCTGTGGACTAAATGCCCATTAGTGGTTGGAATTAATTTTCCAGTGTAGTTTTATCCAAAACAAATCCAGTCTGCATGCTCTGGGTCCACTTTACAATTAAAATCAAAGCACAGTAAATGGGAACAACCAGACTTGCTTTGAAAGGACATTCTTGACCTGAAGTACTATGCAAAAAAAAAAAATGAAATTCATGCCAGAGATCATGAAGGTAGCACCAGTAGGCACCATTAGGCCGTGACAAAAAAAAACCCCAAACCTATCAATGCAATGCTGTCTGAAGCGCAACCAAATCCACTTTTCCCCACTACACACTCAGTTACATCTACCTATGATAACAAAAAGAAGTGTTACTTGTAACATTCCCATTTGACATAGTCCTTTTAAATCTAATACCATTTGGGGATTGCTGACAGATGATTCCATAAGCTGGACTACGATCACATCCAGGTTTTTCAACAGCTGTTGATTGATGGTTTCTGAGAACAAGCTGTAGAAATACTGTCCATGAGAGAAACTGATCAGGTTCTTCTGGGATGCTCCTGATAATGGCACAGATAACACCACTGTGTTCAACAGCAGATTTACTAGCTCCTCGCACTGTGAAAATTAAGGTATAGAGACAGAGTTATCTCAAGCACATTTAGTTCCACTCATTTCTTACAAAAGTGCATGAGATTTTTAAAGCTTCCATCCCATCTACGTTACCAGAAAGCACAAAAATAAAGCACGGACAGAATACTGAAATGCTTGCTATCTACAATCGTCACTGAATTAAACCAAATAATCCTTACAGTTCCTCTGTAGGATTACAAATAAAACATCAGCCTCATCTACCCAAAATACAGGTAGAAGACTACTGACGATGAGTATTAAATGATGATTCAGTATTAAAACTGGAGAACCATATCCTACCTGGTCATCAATAGCAAAGGCTAGCTGCAGAAGTCTATCAGCTAATCGCTTACTGCTGATGTCTAATGATGGAAGAGGTGTCCTTTCACTCCCAGGTGCAATACCTTTATAAACAACTGAAAGAAGCTTACAGCCAACTGAGAAATGAGGTCCTTCATCCTATGGAAATAAACAAACAAGTGACAATTAATATAAGCTGAAAAAAATAACATAAAGGCCTTCCAATCCACCTGTATAGCTAATGACAACACTTGAACTCCTGGTCATTTTCTTATAAAGTGATGCAAATATACCATGACAAGACACCTTTCTAACTGAGGAACAAGATTTTTAACCAGACAACCCTGTTGTGTACAAAGTTCAGAACAAACTAACAGTCATTTGAAAATCTTCAAAAGATTCTGACCCCCCTCCAGGTTTCTTCAGGTAACAACGCTACTACAGAAATAAAATGAACAGCTTAGAATGGGTGGGCCACAAAAGGTAAACCATGCAGCTCCCTGAATATCACCATCCTACAATCACAGATCTAGTTTTTGTTTAGATGTAGATGATGTATGGCAAACACCCCAAAGAAATTAAATATTTTTTTACTTGCTAAATATAGCCTTGCTCACCAGTAGGCAAATTCTCCCAGTCTGTTGTTGCACAGACTGTTTTCCCTCAATTGCCTGAAGTAAAATAGATTGACTACAATCAGCAACTTAGTAGAAATAATTCTTTTGAGTACTATAGCTTAGACCCCTACCCCCCAACTGCTCTCCATCCTGTTTTCCTGCAACTCAGACCCACTATTGCTCCTGATCAGCCAGAATGTCTTCCTTTTCTAATTTCCCTCATCACTTCAAGTGTTCTCCATTTAAAATTGTTGAAAAATGCTTCCTTTACAGGATAGTAAATACTGATTTTTTGAGCTTTCTGTCTTGCGAAGCTCACTAAAAGGAAGTTTTAGGTAGATTCTGGTTGCCTCCAGGCCCTGGAAATCGGAGAGAGACAGACATAATTATGAAGATCGTTCAAACCTCATTATTGTCCTATTAAGATTCGTAGAATAAACATAAAACATTTATTTCTGATCCTATTCAACACCAGCTCTTCACTGTTGATCTCATTTTACACAACTTCATCTAATCTGTTCTCTGTTTTCATACTGGCCTTTTACAGAGGAAAAGCTCTTTACTGTATAAAAATGTTCACCATTATTTTCTGGATAAACTATTACCTGATTGTGAAGAACAGCATGCAGCAGGCCAGATTTCTGGAGTTGCTTGCAGGCAGAAAGGACAGCACTAAACCTAACTCGATCGAAACGTGTATCTGAATTAAACAGATCAATAGAACAAAGGTCCTCAAGGCTAATGAGAAAACAGAAGGAACAACATTACACTGGTGGGGAACTCCATGTGCAACCATACACATTATTTACTTTCAATTTCTCATGGTGAGTGGCATTTGTTTCGGATTCATGCTTATCAGAAAGCCCCTACTTACCTCTGCAGTGTGATTCTTTTCTTTATGCACAGTTTCAAAGACTCCTTATAGGGAGATTTCATCAAAGCTTTCATGAGTCTTACTGAGATATCTGGGAGATTTTTCATGACTTGTACGTCAGCAGTGTTAAAGCCTATGTGTGATGGATCACACACTGTCACCACCAGAAGCTCTATAAGGCTTGCATTAAGCAATTCCTTCTCAAGCAGCTAGAAAGAATAAAACATTAAATAAAAGCTTTATTTAAAAATCCATTTAGATTTCCCTATTTTATTCTTCATAACTTATCATTAGTCTTTATACCCAAAATGCAACAAAACATGGAAGAGTAACTATTCTAAGTGACACTCACTCTATGAAATGTCTGACTTTCAATCATGCTAAGACACAGAAATTATGTATGTATAAAAGTATACATAGGATATATGCTATCTCAAACTGCACATAAGATCTTTTATGTCCACATAGGCCTGCTTCAGTCTTGATTATACACCTGTAATCACCTTGAAATCCAGATGTACACTTCCGTGCACATTACTAGAGATTTACTTAAAACAAGAGACAGTCTCACAACTAAACCTGGTGGTGTAAATTTCCTAAGAGACTCGTAAGTACTATACTTTATATAGTTAAATACAGTTTATATTGCATCATTATATTTGCCAGGCAAATGGAGAGACCTGAATATCTATACTGAATTCAAGAAAGAATTGCCACAATCTGCCTTTCGAGCAGCTACCACCTCCACACATTTAAGGCCACCAGGAGTCATGTAGGAAATACTCATTGCAAGTACTCCGTACAGAATGACAATCTCATACAGGAGTCTCATAGTCAACACACAACTGGAATATACAGGAAATATTAATTCCTCTAATCAAAACTACATCAACCACTAAAATGAACTGCGCAATATAAATCTTTTCACTTACAGGCGAAGACCGTAACAGCTCACAATGCTTAGTCACCAATTTCAATTAAAGCACCTCTGAAGCTGATATTCTCCAGCAAACTTAACATCACAATGAGAACACCTATCTTTAACTACATATAATTTTTGTATCTTTTATCCACTACAGATTTCAGTGCCTACCTTCCAGAAATCCTGCTGGCATGTTTCCAGGATCATGGTGACAAACTCCATGATTCGGACTATAATGGTACACTTGCTGTAATTATACATGTCTCTCTCTTGTGGGCTGAACATGCTGCCTTTTGAACTGCAATCAAAGCACTGCTCCGCTGCGTGGATATCATGCAAAGCAATAGTTTCAAGGAAGAACTGCACAGCCTCCAAGAATGAGGATCTTTCATTTACACCTAAGACGAATCATACTAAGTTGAAATGATACAGCAGCTCTCAACTTTTAAATATGTTACTTTGTGCTAGGAAGAAAACAGTTGGTTTTCTGTTTATCATCTCAGTACATCACATGTCACACCAGTATTTTCTGAAAGTCATATGCCAGATCCAAGTATCAACATTCTGGGCAGTGAAGGGTAGCTTTGTACTTATTGATCATTATAAGCCCTTATTAATGATAACGAGGTAAGCATGTGTAATAAAAAGGATGAAAATTTTAAATCCCTAGTTTTGAATCATTTGGCCCTATGCTAACTGCATCCAACAATAATCTTGCAGTATTGTTTTAAACCAAGACAGAGGGGACACTGACAGACTACCTAGAACTTGTACAGGACTTCATCTATGAAGTAACTATGCAACTGTACTGTCAGTGATAAAAAACATTTTGTTTAGACCTACATGAATAATAGAAAGAAAAAATTTTTGATAGAGACACAATGGCTACACAAGGTATTACCATGCACATGATCAAAATTCAAACACAAGGCTTCTGGACCTAATGCAGTTGAAGCATTAGGAACTGAAGAAAGGTAATATGTACAGGGCTTGAAGTGAAAAAGCGAACTTCGTTCTTTGCTTTCTGATAGCTCTCTCCAGACATTAATAGAGAGCTTTGGGAGGATTTTAAACAAGCAAACAAACAAAAATCCTACTGCTCTCCTGAGCAGAGGGAAATTAGCTGTACAGCATAATTTTTTAAGATGAGACAGAGTAAAAGAAGTTGCTGGTGGGTGTGTGACTAACAGACAGAAATGTAAAGGTAAGTTTCTAGGACTAAAAGGAAACATTTTAAGATACACTATCAACAAAGTACTACTTAACCAAAAAATATCCAGTACAACAACTGTCACTGAAACCTGTGGGAGAATTCGTAAAATTCATCAACTCTACATTTAAGAAAAAAGCTTCAAGTCCAAGTTAGGAACTCAGCTTGGATGGGCTTTGTGTAGCAGACATGAATGAACCTAACACAACAGTTAATCGCTCACCCAGTATTTCATGAGGTTTGATCATTCGCAGCTCAAAGAATGTATTGTAGCAGTCCAGTGCTGCTAAGAACATATCCATCCACCGCATGACAGTCTGTAAACTGAAGGGCTCCTGCATACCACGGAGAGTTGGCTGAGAAAGAATCCCAGATGGGCTTTTGGCATCACTGCCACCTCCTTCAAATTTGTTAACGAGGAAACATACATCTTGGTTTTTTAAAACATTAGCCAGCCAAGAAGATGAAGACTTGTTTCCTGATAGAAATAAAAAACCATAAATATGAATTCTCTAGGAAAAACACATTTCAAGCTAGCAAGAAATTAGAGGCAAATGGGCCGACATGCCCAAGCTCTGTGTCTTAAACTGGACCTTCTAGCAGAGAAGGTATTGGTTCCGGTCTAGCCTTGGTCACACTACTTAAATGACACACAAGGAGGATGTCAATTTGTGGGATGCTCCACTAGTTCCCCGTCAGCAAATACTGCCTTCTTAGCTGGATGCAACTGCAGTTCTGGGCCTGTAAGTTCTCCTTCCTGGCCCAAAGGAAGTTCGCAACAAAACCCTCTTCTATGCCCACAAACCCTGAGGTTCTCACAACATTTGATTTCCAGTATGAGCAACTACTTACTTTCCATTTAACAGCAGTGAGTGAACAGACATTTACTTCAAAAATATTTTTTCTTCTAATTAATACTTTGCACAGAAAACATGGAGGGAAGACATGCACAGTATTTAGAAAGCGAAGATAAAAATGCATTGTGACTTACAGTACCTGGTAATAAAGGAACAAATTCATAGAAGAGTTCCATGGCTTTATGTCGGCATTCTGTCTGAGGTCGTCCACACTGCACTAAGAGCCACATGACAATGTCCAGAAGACACACTGACTTAGTAGCTGGAAATCCTCTGCACAAAAATATTAGGGATTAACAGTCCTCATGACATCTACCAAGAAGCCACAGTCTTCCAGTTGAAAAAAATCAAAATGTTCCATGAGCGTTATGAATGCCCTTTTATCTATCTAACCAAAACCCATCTACATTACAAGGAAGAGTTCTTCTACAAGCACATCCTGCACTACTTTCCTTTCTCCCCACTCTACTTTGGATTCCCAGAGCATAGTCTTCGTGGCAAAATTTTGGAAAGCAGAATCAGGTCTCCCTCCTTCTCTTTATAACACCCAAAGAGACAAAAAAGGAGATTAAAGCTTAAATAAACCCACACAGTTTTATCCCATCCCTAACTATCCAGACTCCTAACTTACCATATGCCACAGCAGTGAGTTAACTCCCAGATTCCACTTTCCTGTTTTTTTTTTTTTTTTTTGGATATCAGGATAATTCAGGTAAAAAGGGACCTGAGGAGGTCTCTAGTCCAACCTCCTGCTCAAAGCAGGATCAGCTATGTGATCAGACCGGGTGACTCAGGGTTTCATCCAGCCTGGTGCTGAATCCATTCCTGCTTCTTCCACCTTTTTCACTACCCCTTCTTTAATCACTGATCACCCTACTGCTGCTTGTCCTACTTCTGCTAATACTTACACCCATTAAAGAAAAAAAAAAAATACTTTGCAGGAGTTTCCTCCAGTGCTAATGTTGTTATAAACACCGGTGTGGGGGAAACATGCTTTTCTTTCCCTTCTGTCCTTGCCAAACTAAAGCAAGCTCTCTGTTCTGAGCTCACCACGCTGGAATAAAGAATGACCATCATGATCCTTTTTTATCAGGTCCAGCATTTCTCACTAGTGGTTCAATAGACACATCAGGAGATCTCTATCAGCAACAGTCACAGGATGAATTCCCCAGTCTTAAGTGTTAACGGAACTACATATATCGTTAACCAAAATGTAATATTTAAAAAGCAGAAGAATGGCAAATTGCTGACCGTGGTACTCGCCGTTTTCCTTCCTTGTTCAGAGAAGGCGCTTTATGCTTGATTATGCGCTTCAGGTGATTAATAGTATCACAACATTGTTGAGCGGTACCTGTTATAAAGAGAGAATTGACATGTATAAATAAATGCTAGTAACTTGGTTAAATTAATCAAGGTATTAGTACTGTAGAAATGGTGCAAGAGGCTTACACACAGGGTAATGTCTATCACCTCCACTACTCTGTTCTTCTACAGTAAATTTTTCAAGGCCGCAGGACAAGATCACAAAATAGCAGACAGGCCAACATGGCCTAAGCCAATGTGAGGCCTCTGCTATAAAACTGTATACTCTATTTTCCTTGCTCATGCTTAGAGAAACTGTAAAAGTTTCCCATATGAATATTTCTTCTGGGGCCACTTCTATCATATCCTGAACTGTTTCTCTGAAATAAATAAATCTTTATAACATCAGGTTTTGGTTTTATGTTCTAATTACTATTAATTGATGAAAGTCAGAGCATAAAAAAAATAGAAAAGCAAGTTTACTGAAGAATCCTTAGAACTGTGGAAGAGGTCACAGATTCTTCACACAGCTACATACTGTTGTAGAGAAGAACGACAAGGCAAACAGGGAAGGAACCATTACAAAATGGTGGAAGTCTTCCACAGAATATAAAGAAATGCCAATTTTTCAAGCATTTTGTTATAAAAGAGTAGACTTCAAGTTTCTCACCAAGCTACGTTTTTACAATGTGTAACCGCAAAACCAGGACTCAAATCAAAAGCACCACGAGGATTTTTAGTATTACCATAAAACTGCAAATCATCGTAATTGTGAAAACGTTCTTTCTCTTGAGCACAAAATCTTCCACCTTTATACGTTGCAAGGAGCCAATTCAAAGAGTTCCTAACTAGACATCAAATGACCTCTCTATCAGTAGTGAAAAATAATCCTTCCTTTGTTGCAAAAGTAAGCACATTGACTTCTTCTCCAGTTATAGATTCATGGTGTGGTTGAGTTTTTCTTTTTTAATCCAGGATTCAACAGGATGGCTTTTTTCTTCATTCCACAGTTAATTAATTATAGCTCACCTAACGATTTCTCATCTGTATGGGCTAAGGCCAGACTTTCCAGAAATACAACCAATGCTTCAAACACAAACTGCTCCACCAGAGAATTTTCTTCCCTTTAAAAATCAGGAATAAATATGATGAGAAACATGAGTAAAAGAAGCACTAAGTGTGAAATTTTAATTTAAAAAAAATGAAAATACTGTAGAGATAAACTGCACAAGATGTTTGTATGAAAAAATACATCTAAACCACTCTAAAAGAGCAGCAATGAAGATTCACTGACCACCTTTAAAAGGCGTAAGTAACTTCCAATAAACTTATGATAGAAGTTTAAACCTCTACACTCCTCACTTGCAGAAAGCCTGAACTACAAAATTACAATTAAAAATTAATAACCTGAGTAACTCAATTTTACAGTTATTGTATTCATTAATAGAATGAGTGCCAGTGGATGACTATTTGAGTTCTACACTCAATTCTTTTTATCTTCTTGAGCCTTTAGTCCAAATTAGCTACTGTTCCGAGCTCTGTTGGCTCACCTAAATTCTCTGTAGATGCTGTTAAAAGCAAGTGCTGCACCCAGTCTCTTGAAAGCACTGGGATGAAGAGCAAGACCATACAACCGTTTAAAAAGAGACTTGGTGTTTGCTGGGCTTTTCTCCTGCTGTCTCGGTGTTGTCTGCTTAATAGACCATTTCAAAAATTCTCGTACGCACTGACCACAGAAATCTCTCAAAGTGCTGTCAACTGGATCCACTATGCCACTCTGAAATTACAAAAATTATTTCATTACAGGAATGAAAAGAAAAAAAAAAGGCATTGTCTCAGTGCAGTTATTAGAGCATCTTATTTACAACAGTATTATTTGTAGGTTAAAAAAAAGTACTCACACTTTCCCAGAAGTAATAAAGCCTCAAAATTACCTCTGTCCAAGCCCTCACAGGACTGGATTGGCCTCAGAGATCTGGATTGCTATTCCCATCTCAGCTGCTCAACGGTTTAGAAGCCTTGTCTAAGTCACTTCATTTTCTGATGAGCCAGTTTTAGCTTTAGAAGTGGTGTGGCAACACTGACTTTAATTTACAAAAAGTACTGCAAAACCTCCTGACCTATCTTGCCTCCACAGTCACTTCAGGTGAGTGCAAAAGCCAGTTTTAAATTTAAAGCTTTTGTGCCTGGTGACAGCAAAAAAGCTTAGAGGAAAATTAAGCACACATCAAAAACAACTTTCATTCAGAGTGGGGGAAAAGAGATCATGTGTTTCAGTAGTTCCTTGTATACACTGATGATAAAAATAGCGTTTCATTAATCCTACAAGCACTCTAAAGACGCTATCTGTATTTTGAGAATGACAAAGAAACACAAATCCATCATCAAAATCTTGGTTAGGAAACATTAAAAGATCACAAAACTTATAAACTGGTTTCCTTCTTTCAGACAAATAAGGAGCCATTGTATCTGTTTATGTGCTCCTGGTTCTTTCAGTAGTAAAATGATGCTAGTTAAAAATGAAGTCATATGGCACAGAAAAAAAGAGAAGGAAGACTTATGACCTACCAAGATAGCTTCCAGGAACACCACCGTATCTTGACTCTCAAATTTTTTGTTGTTCGTAAACCAGTGAATGAGTTGCATGACTAAAGGCTCATACAACTGTCTTGTTACCTGAAAAGAGTAAAAGCCAACTCCATTTCTACGATTAATATATTTCTACGCTATTTTGCTATTCAAAACATGTAAGAATAAAAAAAAATTTCTTTAAAAAGAGTGTCTATAAAATGAATAATCAGCTTCATATTACATTCCCATATCAAGGATTTAAAAAAAAAAAAACAACCCAAAACTGGTTAGCTACTTTCTATCCTCAAAAAATCTCCAAGGTTACTTTCAGTAAGATCCTCTGAGACATAAAAAACACTGCATGCCACGGACTGATATGCCAACATACAGCCAGGGAAACACAGAAGTTTGTTTTTAAGCTGTATTTTGATCTAAAAATCTCTTTAATCTTTACTGTGTACATTATTCTAACTTGCTGGATTTCAACAATTCTACCTGTAAGTCAACCTGATCAAATACTGTCATAGTATAACATGAAGGAAAGAACCATTAAATACACTTGCTTACATACATACATGTTTATAATACAGTATGTATGTCTGTGTGCATTGGTTTGGACCAATACAGACATTATCTACCTATGGTTTGTGTTCAGCCATGTGCCAGCAAAAAGGGTTTCACCTAAATTGGTAACATAGCTTCCTGTATATTTTAACAGAATGCATATCCCTTTGGTCTATAAATAGATTCTGGATGCTGGGTCTAAACAGCAGTCTGAAAAGGCACAAGACCTGCAATTTCAGTGGAGGTGAACCTATGTGTCTATTCTGCTTTGTGTAAAGGAGAAGAAATACCAAATTCAGATTTTGAATTCAATACATCACACTTAGCTATCAATGAGGCAGCTACAAATTCTCTCCCAAATGCTTTTCTTGTGGATTGTAACTTTGCTCTCTCATCCAATATTGAAATAATCAACTTCACCTCAAATTAACTTGTTACAGAAAAACATGGAAATTAAATAGAGCAATAAAGAGCAGCTACTACCACAAACTCTTTGAATGAACCTTGAAACATGTATTTGTACACTCCTCTGAGTTACTCTGAACTACACTCCATTATTGAAGTCTTTGAAAAGGCTTCCACCCCACCCCCCGACCCCAAAATGCTGAAAAACTATCCCTAAAATAGAATTTCAGCTTACAAAGTACATTACATTTGGGGAGAAAAGAAAAAAGGCAATGTGTTAGGATAACTTCTAACAGGATAGCTTCTAAATAAAATTATAAATTAATTCCCACATTTAGAGGTATTTTCAACAAGATAAAATGCTTATAAATGAATCTGTTTACCTGGTCTACGTCACAAGCAAGACGAAGCAGCACTGGAAATATTCGCTTATGTAACTGATACATGGGTGGGGGACCCTGACGTCCTTCTGGCATCTGAGCTGCTTTCCCCAACATATATGTGACTATGCTATGTAGCAGCTCACATGCTGCAACCTGAAATTTAAAAATACCTTTGGTTACGCATCCATTACTTTCATAGAGAAGACAAAATCACAGGCAGGGGAGAATGAGTCAAAAGAAAGGGTGTACTTGAGAAATCATTCCAATTTATGCTAAATCACAGTTCTAGGAACAGATCGTGCCCATGGAAATAATTTATGCACATTCTAACTGGCTTTTCTCCTAACGTTTTTGTCTCTATCATGGGCAGTCACTTTTCAGCTCAGGAAAATTCACCACTGCATAAGTCATCCATCATTGTGTGTTCAAGGATACCTCCATTCTGGGCTCTCTTTGGATATCAACATCCCAATCCAGCAACGCAGCAAAATATTTGCTTAAGTGCTCTGCTGGACTGGGCCCACAAGTTCATAGGCTAGGCATGAGAAGGAGGCCAAAACCCACTGAAGATCAACTAGTTTAAAATTTTCATTTTTTATCTTAAGTTTAACTCTCAAAGCACAATGATGTCTGAGAGAGCTTACAGCAACTTCTGCTCTTTAGTTTTTAAACACTCAGAATAATGTCATCATGAAAAGGCACCAAAGCAGCACCTTGCTACCTACGAATTAATTAAAATGGTCTTTCTTAACGAGGAAGGCATTATTTTATGCAGTATTTATCAGCTAGCATAAAAAAAGATGCAGAAAAAAACCCAATACTTTTGTTTGTCTGTCACTTGCAGAAAGAGCCAGTTCAGTCACGCGAGGCAAGAATAAATCCAAGTAGATGACAGGCTTCATATCTGCAAATGGTACAGCAAAGCTCAGACGCCTCTCAGTGTCCCAGGATACACATTTCTTCATCATCTCTTCTGCAGAGGTAGCTAATGCATTTGAAAACACCAAAACAAAAAAATAACCCTTATATAATATACACAGAACAAGTATTTCTGTGGCTCAGTCAAAAAAATCTGTAACTTCAGTTAGATTGCCATAAAATGTTAATGCTTTATAAATAACTGGATGTTATCCAGTTATCCAGTATCAGAAGTATTTTAGAAAGATGGCTTTATTTGCACATCCAAACAGATGTTTAGCCACCACATGGAAAAAATAATTACAGCCAACATTTCAGGAGACATATGCAGCAGCCTCCAGTTTCAATACAGGTAAGTTTCGAGACAATTATAAACCCAGAAGACATTGAATCACACTTGATTGAGAACACTTCTTTAAGACATTCAATATACTACTTTTGTCTTCTACTGTTATAAACAATCAGACAGGAAGAGCCAATATACAGACTCCTGCAGTTGCACAGAAAGTGACTACATTTCTGGCTATGTCCTCCAAGGAAAACTGCCAGACTTACCCGCTTCTCTCCTTATATTCCCATGTTTGTTAATTTGGTTAACAAAGTCTGACCACACTTTGTATTTAATTTCCAGAGAATAATGCTACTTTCCCTCTGTATTTCTGAATAAGCAACAGAGAAGTACTTGGCAGAAAGAAAACTGATCGTAAATGCAGAAGAAACAAATGTAAGCACTAAAAGAAAGGAACAAAACTTCTATACAACTAGATGAGTTTTTAGACTGACTAAGTTTTGCACTGAAATTATCCCTTGAAGCTCATGGTCAGGTACTTACACTATATTTTACCATTTTTGTTTCAATTAGATTTTATGCTCTGTAATAATTAAATTATAAAGCTTATTCACAGACTGAACAGAGAAGAGCAGAAAACATTTTTCTTTGAGGAGGGACTCAAATGGAACTCTACTACCTGCATATACTAAAGGCATGGTGCACCTTAAACTCACAAGTGAAGAAGTAAGCTTGCTGAGACTTACACAATTCACAGGCTGCAGTTCTGAAAAACTAGATTAGGTGAGAACTGTAGTAAAAAGGTGGAAACAAGTACTGAGGAGTTACAAACTGGGGCAAAGTTTTAAAATGGCTTTGCAGCAGACGGCGAAGGGTGCGAAATAAATAAAACCATATACTCAGATGCATGTAATTTTTTGCCTTCAGCTGAAGCTTTCTACACGCTTTCTGCATTCCATAGTAAGTTAGTGAATACTTTGCTCTCCTAAACTCTGGAACTGAATAAAAGCAATTTTGTTTAAACAAGAGCAACAAAAAATAGCCTTCCTTGAAAAGCTCATGCATTCTCATAAAGTGATGTTGAGACCTCACTGAAATCAACTTTCAAAAGAGACAGCAGAGGCATGTAAATATTTTTATTTACACTGGCAGAACACTCACCTGTTATTAAGTTGTGGTTGATCTGCCCTCCCAAAGATCCAAGAAGGCGTGCCACTCTAGTCCTTACTGCTTCCAAGGAGGGACTGTCATCCTAAATAATTCAACAGATTTATATTAGTGAAGGAAGAGTTACTTCTATACATAAGTAACTTGGTTTACACAGTAAATGAAGGTTTTATGGCTCTTATTAACATATGGATGAAGAAAGTAAAATGAAGAACCTGTGGGGAGGAGAATCACATCAAACAAGAGAACAGTTTTGGTTCAATAAGCAAAAGAGGGGAAGACCGGAAAGCATTTTCAACGTATTTTGAGGGCTCTGAATTGCCATTTCTCAAGTAAAGGTTAAAAATTTTATCATTGCAGATAACATGTACCTAGAGAACAATGTAATAGTCTAAGAAGTGGAAAGAAATCTGAAGTAAAAAACCAGTCTTTTAATTTGCTTTAATCCCAGAACCTAAAGTTTAGGTCCTGTATCTTTATGTAAGCAGCCAACTGATTTTCATAACCAGCCTGTATGGGATATAAAATTCACTCATTTTGTTTAAAGACCACAAGGTTCGAAAGAGTTATATATATATGAGTAACTATTAGTTTCACACCTAAAAGAGGTTTATTCCAAGCTAGTTTGCACACTAGAATATACAAACAAAATTACACTTATTTTGAGCTACTTGAGAAGTCACTGGTCAAAATGACAGTATGTTTAACTTCTAAGACTATGAACCTATCCACAAGATAAATAAAAAAAAGCTACACATTCACAAAATGGTATTTGCACATTGCACCACTGCGAACCTGGGGCCTGATTTTAGGTGTAGTAGTTAAATTTTTGTTTCCACACTATATTAGTCTAGCAGTGATTCTGACTTAGAAGATTTCTTCAGTTCCCTTTCCCTGCTTCATTCCCATTCTCACTCTAGAATATGACATCTTTCCAGCTGTGCTGATGTAAAAGCTTTTTGAGCCATGTTGTAGAACGGGATTCATTGAACTAATCTAAGGTACAAATAGTCCTCAGAAAAAAAAGTATGTATGCAAGAAAGGAAGAGAAACAGAGGGAAGTGATTAACTCACATTTAACTCTAAAAGGAAACAGTCTTCTTACCAATGAAAGACTCTTTGCTTTTCTTAAACGCTGTATCACAACTTTATTAAACCCCTTCTGGGCTGCTCGAGAAAGCTTCCTTATTTCCCAGTTATTCTGGGATTCAGCTGATGAACAAAAAACCAGCATATTAACATTAGTTTATTGCAGCTGTACCTCATGCACCTACTTGCAGTTTCTTTAAAAAAACCCACCCTGTTTTTGCCCGTTTTTATTTTTAGGATTTGACAATTATTCTTTCATTTTAAATCTTTATAAAGGAAAATAAGTCTCTATTAGTGAAAACTAAGCTGATTTAAGGATGCAAAGGACAAATCACAGAGAAATGGCATATAAAATGGCTAAAATTAATGATTGTTTGGCAGTAGCAAACAAATTCCAGTTTAAGAAAAAGGTAAATTTTGGGATGTAAGAGAAGTTGTATTGTTCCAACCACAAGAAACGCACAATATAGACAAAAAATATGTCACATCAATATCTCTAGGCATAACTATGCAAAAATCATTTTCCTCTCCCTCAAGACTAAAAATTCATTGCCTGTATGTACCTGTAGAAGTAGAGTTTTTCAAATAACAATCAAGAAGAGGTAGCACATCCTTGTAGTAAGGTTGCATTATATGTCTAGGGATGTGAGCTGACCAGTCTTCCAAAGCATCCAGTCCCAGATCAGCCATTGGGGTACAGCTAAGGCCCAGCTTAAATGCATTCTATGTGTCAAATGTAAAACTATTAGTCTTTCATTTTTATTGACTACTACTATTTAAAGGTAAAAAAAAATAATTTGAAAGCATTTAGCATACAGTACATGTTCCTTCTTAATAACTTTTGTCTGCTTAACATCTCATCCAACATCAGCACAGGAGATATATAATATACTGCAACACAGGCACTAACAGAGTCAGCTTAGTGCAAAAGCAAATTCTGACAATTTACTTGTTTATCCAAAAAGTCAATTATTCTATCTCACTGAAAACAGTGCAAAGCTTAACGGTTATCTTTCTTGCTCAACAGGATACCAACTTCGCTCCACAGTTTTTGTATGTGTTTTAGAAGAAAAACAAGTGTTAGCTCTACATCACTTTGACCCACCTGCAGTGCGGGAATATATGCTGTGATATCAAGCATGATGATGTCATGTGGTAAAGAGAGCAAAAAATTAAGGCAGGATGCCAACAACTCATCTTTATACTGTTTCATTTTTGCTGTAACCTAAAATTCAGATAAATAGGTCAAGAACAATCACAAACCTTGTAAGATCTTGATTTAGGTATATCAATACCCAGGTAAAATACACAACTCAAAACCGATACTGGAATCTCGTTTACCTGCAGATGGTTACCAGGAAGCATTTAATGCACAATTATACAGTTATTTCTCAATTTTATGTCGGTAAGTGACCAATATGCCTCTTCCAAGTTTAAGTAAAACACGGACAGGAACCCCCCCACCATGTTGCATAATTCAAACAGCCGTAATACTTCTGTCATGTATGTAAGATTTCTCAGAAGGTGTAATTTTGATTGCGTCATTTATGCTTATATTCAGACTAAGAAAATTAGCCAGCAAAATAACTTACTTCTTTTCCAAATTTTACAAACAGTGCAAAGCAAGACCTCTTTTCTGGGTCTTCAGGACATTTTCTGAGACTCTTTGGACTGACACCCTATCAAACAGAAATCACAAGTCAACAGTATTAAAAAAACTTAGTACACAGTACAAATATGAAGCACAAGTTGAACTCAAAATAAATACATCACTTTCCAATATGAAATCGGCATTGGTAAAAACCTCTCAATGCTTAGAAACTAACATTATTACCATGCACTGAGAGTCAACTTTTTGGAATACACTTAATATTACCCAAAATAAGCAAGATACATAGGACTGAAAAATAACTTTTCGATGGCGTTATTTTCTCCTTGACCTCCCATCTAACAAACCATAAACTGAAAAAAAAAATCCCTAATAGTGGATGCCCAGGTGGCAAGAATGCAGCTGGAATAAGAAAACAGCAATCCACAACATCATCTACAGTACAAGCGTCTATACCACTGAGTTCCCAAATCTGCTTCACTTGGTGCCATCACCAGCAGCAGGGACAGTTCTGGGCTCCGTGCTGGGCTACACACACAATGGGATGATGCACCATCACTTTACAATAGCTTCCATGCTGCAAATGGTACATCATGTTTCTTGTGGAAACCAGTGAGTAGAATACAAGTATACCCCAGAAGTTCAGTAATTAACCCCCAAATGTCTCTGCTGTTCTGGCTAGATTGTTTCCGATATCCAAGCTATATTCTGTACCGTCTGCACTGCAACGGTATTTCCCATCCCTCTGTTCACCCAGCTCAGGATTTTGGAAAGAGCATTACACATGGATGGTATCTCTTCAGAAACTGGGCTTCTAGTCTAAATTTTTACTTTCTATGTGCTTCTAACTATAGAGGCATAGGATGCTATAAACATTTGAAAGAACTGGGTAACAGTTTCAATGAACTATTTTCCATGGGGTATAAAAGACTATATAGAAGAACTGCACCATCATTAATACAGCATGTTACCCCTCCGTTGGGAAAAAGAGATCTCACCTCAAAGTACTTTATTTTCTTGGCAATTTTCATTGTAACAGAAAGCAGCTTGTAGAATCCACTAATAAGAGGTAGTCTTGTTGAATGTATAATAAGTTCATAACCAAAGGAATATACCCAAGGGTTAAAGTATTCAACATGCTTCTCTGGAAGTATCTCTCTAAAAGAGATGCACAGAAAACATACAGGGAGGGGGAAGAAACTGAATAAAATATTTGTGGGTTTCTTTTTTTCCAAACTTTCAAGTCAGTACAAGAAAGAGAAGTATTGCTATAACAGAGCAGCTCCAACGACAATGAGGGAATAATTACATGCTGCCTTCTGAGGCAAGCATAAGAAGATTTTTATTTTGCTTTACAGTACCAAGCCATTTCTTCTTCACTACATCTCATTATTAAATTTATACAAACACACATACTCACATAGCATATTTCATTACCAAGACTGCAGTATTGCTAGGGGAAATCAGCTGGACCTTCACAGCCAAACAATGCCATACCTTTCACTTAATGCTCCCTAGTACTTTATGAAGACTGTACTTCTGGTCTCTGAAGTATTTGGTATATATGGTCAGTATAATACTAAAAGTTACAACATATACTGGAAGACAATTACACCCAAATAATGAAAGCTAATTACTTGTCTCCTGTACTTTTTAAAAAAAACTGAGCTGATGAGCTAGGATGGTTTTACCTATGACCCAGATGTCTGAAACGCACTTACTATTTCCCTGCTAGTCAGCTTACGCATTTTGAAATATTGTGTATCATCATAAGTCAGAAACAGGCACCTTAAATAAATCTCACTTCACATTTCTTCCAACCGCTTTGTAACTTCCAAGCTATGTAAAAGCATATTAATACCTGCAGAATTCCACTAGATTTATAAAGGCAATAAAGTCTGTCGGCTTCGTCAGCCGAAGGTTTGAAGCAGGGTCAGAAGTAGGCCCAACCAAAGCACTGTCAGTTTCATTTTCATCCTGAAAATAAATATTGAAGGAGGAACACTGGATCTGTGACAACACGGAAAGCATTTACACCTTTTTTCCAGATAGACAGAGTCTATTCCTTTTTTTCTAGCTGCTACAAGCTAGTCTGACACAGACAAATGACTAATAATTGGCACACCGATAATTCAAAGAAATAATATGTGTTGCTTGCTCATAAGGAAAAAGCGAGTAAAAAAATGAAAACCACTAGATGCCAGAGTAGGCATCACAGATTCTGTGAACTTCTTCTGATTCTGATGTTCCCATCTCCTAACACTGCAACGCAATATCCAGAAATAGCAAGTAAAATATTTTGACTAGTATGAACGTTACTTCAAGGACACTATGAGGAGGCATATAAGCATAATGAAAACAAAACAGGGAATGTGATTTTGGTTCCTCTGCAACAGCAGAAATTAATGGACAAGTCATCAGGTCTCACCTGTTCATTAACATCCAGTTTCTGAACAGTCAGGTCCAACCTCTCAATAATCTTCAAAATAGATTTTATAAGTTCATCATATAGCAAACGATTCAGGGACTGCAGTTGTGAATTGGCAGTAAGAAAGTTTTCATCCTCAAAAACACATTCCTTTGTAGGAGGAAAAAGTTCACGTTTTAAAACACCAATGAGAATTATTTCTTGAATTTACAAACCAAGATTTGAATGATTCAGAGAACTCGGCTTTAGATGTTCCTCAGCTATGGAAGCCTAAATTCACCCCTGTTTAATTCATTTATCAGCCACAAAATCCACCTAAATCCAGGAAACAGTTCTTCTACAGCATGACATTTGGAAAAAGTCTAGGGTTAGAAAAGCAGTAATAAAACTCAGGATTACTTTTCCTTTTGTATTTCCATGTTAACTGTGCTCTTACCTTCATTGTGTCACAGTTCAGTAGGCTTCTAAAGAGATACAGATAGTCCTTATAGGTTGGGACTTTCCATCTCCCTGTCCCAAACTCTCCAGCTTCACTTGAGTCTTCCGATCTAGAAGTTTCTTTTCCAAAGACATCCTGAAGGACACACAACATTTTTCAGAAACACTGCATATGTAACTACCTGACTCAAGCCAAAACACAATGTAAAACTACTTCAGCAGGTAGAAACATGAAATGCTTAGTTTTCTCATTTAACCAACCTGAAAAGAGCACAAAACAATCAGCTCCTTTCAAAAATCTCTAAAGCTCTTCTCCTTCCAGTGGTCAGTTATTTGAGAAACTCTATAGTTATCCTGCTGCACAGGATTAAAAAGCTTTAAAATCCGCCCTTAACACAAACATCCAGTAAAACTTGTAAAGTGTCCAAAATTTGTTAACCTGGAAGAAAGCTAGACGACTAAGTACAACGTACTTTGTTACGGACAACGTGAGCAAACAAGAACTGAAGAGAACAAAAGTCTGTTTCCTGGTATTTTTTTCATTCAGTACAAGATGCACATCCTCATTATGCTGAGCAGATGTAGGGACCAGCAACTAGTAACAAGTGAGCCACAATTCAAAATGGATGGTACTATTTTTGCTTCTTTGGGCCTTCACCTGTTTACTGGCCTAGATCTTCAAGATCTGGAATGTATACTCTAGGAAACTAGATGAAATAAATATGTTTAAACAGTTATTTTACCTTTGAGAATGTGATTGGCTTGGAGAAGATTCTGATTAATCCCTGATGCACTGAAACAACAAAAAAAAAATTGCCTGAACAGACTTAAAAAAGCACAGAATCCGTATCACTCGTTACATTAGCACTGAATTAAATCAGTCTTCTATTTTCTCCATTCTGTCAGGATGAGGGAGAGGCAAAAGAACACAGATTTTTCTTTACGGACAAGTATAGCCAATACCAGAGCCATAACTCTAGGATGTTTCACAGGGAACCAATTCTGAACTTGCTTCTTACTACTTTTTCTCAATACTGCTTTGACTTTTTCCTGAGTCTGAATGCAGTGATGACGAGGGCATTGCCCATAATGCCCATATTGAAAAAGGCAGCAACTCCCACTGACTCTCACAAACATGGACTTAGAATCTCCATTCTGGCACAATGCTTGGGTGCACCACATCCCAAATCAAGAACACAGAAAACAATGAAAATGCCACAGTAATAGAGAAAAGCCGCTGTAAATAGTTGAAAGAAATAAAAAATAATTTCTGAAAATCGTTATAATGAAATGTCAGCATGCTGGAGACTACTAGAATTGTCAGCTACCAGTGTTGACACGTTCATTATTACATTTGCAGGACTGTGTCTGACTAACCGCATATTTAGAATTTTCCTTTTTACTATGTACAAGTTCCACAGCATAAAAAAAAATTGCATTTCTAATAGAGATGACACTCACTCTACTTTCTGTGATATTTTGTAGGAGTAACTGAAAGGGTACTGAATAGATTTTTGTACATTCTTCTCTGAAATCCCCTTCTCCCCACAATCCTTCAGAGCAGGAACCTAAGTCTTATGTTTAAACAGATTATCACAAAAATATATTCTCCTGCCGTTCTGTCATCCAAAATGGTTGTTAAATGTATTCCTTAAGTGATTGAACAATGGATATTGAAAAATAACACAATGAGAACCCTAAACCTCCATTAGTAGAGGGCTGAAAAACTCCATTTTTGACCCCAAATGGCTATTCGACATCTCTCTCTTAGAACCAGTTAATCAATTTAGGGAGAAAAAAATCCAAACCAAAAAAACCCCCTCCCACCCCCCCCAAACCACAACAAAGTTATTATCACAGACTCACCTACAGTGCTAATAAAATTCCAGAGAACTGGACCTTTTCCTGAGAGGGCTAGAAATACCTTTATTATAGATCTACAACAGACTAACTGCATTTTTTCACTGTATTGTGGAAAGCTATTGATCTGCAATACAACTAGATGTTCAAGAACTGGCGTGTATATTTCAGGAATCTAGAAGAAATAAAAACAAAACACCCATCATACAACTACAATGATTATAACTGAGTATCAATGTGAAGAATTATGCTAAATTATTTCAGCAAGATACTTCGTTACAAGAGTTTACATCATGACCTGCTCTGAGAACAATAAAAGGCTTAGCAAGTAAATTCATCTTAGATATAAAAAACAAAAAAAAACAGAATAAGAAATCTTCCTGGAACACATTATGGAAAGTAGCTCCTGACTAGATTAGTGCTTCGGTGGAACCAGTCTTAAGCCTATAGAAATGTACCATTTTAATTAAACAATAATAACACAGCTCCAACCTTACTTCCCAGCTCCAGCTGGGATCCATAAAGTCCTCATTAGAACACAGACAGCATAGTATCAGAGGAAAATCAAAGTATCAGCTTTAGAGAACATGCTAAAAATCAGTACCAAAAGAAAAAGCACTATTAGAGTGGGATAAATGCATAAAGAGAAGAGTAAGGCTAGGTCCAAATAAATAGCTTCAACTAAAACAAAAACCTATTCACATCTGGCTATCATGATTTTTGTTACAATGTACTATAGCATTTTATTTAGTATATTTTGTGCATTTTCTTTATTAAAATAAAATCCAGTAAAGTATTCTCCTGATATTCTTCCTATTCCCTAGCAGCTAAATGTCATATTTCAAATAAAGAAACACCTATCAAAGGGAAGTTCACAGCTACTACCTCCTTATACATCCGCAGCTGCATAAAAAAAATTGACTGGTACATTAAATACTACGCTTACCGTATCTATATGGAATATCACACTTGCAATGGACTGGAGGAAACTTGGTAGCTGATACAGATGGTCATCTATTGTTTCTGCTTCTGTGAGGTACATTTGCTTACAACGCTGAAGGAGCTCAACATACATGTCGTCAACTTCCTTAGAATGTATAGCTTTACAGGGCTTACAGAGAGAAAATAAAATACTCATTTAGCAACTTTGTACAGTCAAGCAAAGGTATGCTGTAGCACTAAAACCCAGCCAAGTCTTCACTGAACCATAGTGAGAATAATTTTTTACATTTTTCCAGGAACTCAATATACCTGAATAAACTAACTTTAAGTATTCTACTCGCCACATGTATAAGAAACATGGTACCTGGAATGAACTAAAAGAATAGTTCACTGACGCAGTGTAATTTACTGTTAAGACTACTTGAACTTTCCGTGACACGATTTCAAATCCAGTGTGAAAAACATGGAGTTTGGCTGTAAATATCTTACATATGGCATTATGGATGCTAATATTTACTTATATTTTGAGCTAGCCGCATTAAAGCAGTAAGTGGCTTACCTTAATGTGGCTTAATGAGTTACCATTCACAGGCTACTGCTATTTAACATTTAACCCAGCAGCCCAAATTCTGAACTTTTATCATGCTGGGGTCTGTGCAAACAGAGGATATTGTCCGGATATTGTCCGGACCTAAGTGATTAAGCACATCCTGAAGTTTTGTGACAGCTGTATATGAAGCCCCTGTTTTTTCCACTTCAGAACTAGTGCACAAGCAGAAGCAACCACAACCCTCAATGCTGCAAGTGCTCCCACCAAATTCAGTATGCGTTTTAATGATTTTCAACTACAAAGTATTTTACAGTGTAGCTAATTAAATTCAACACTTAATCCAGAACCAGCAGCATTCCCTATTTAACAAAATGCGTAAAACTGTAAAATGAATGGTATATGAATCCTAGCTTTAAATCCATCCAGTATGCTCCTTCATCAGAGTAAGTTTCCTGCACATACTGCTGCAAAAAGCCCATATCCACGAATGGCAATGGACAACTCTTTGCTGCTCGAATCCATTCTTTTGATGATTCCATAGAACTGCTCCATGAAGAACTGCAATGTGCTCTTGTGTAGCTCTGCATCCTTAGCTACCATTAAAGAAATCTGTAAACAGATAAAAAATTTCAGGATTTCCAGAAACATGAGAAAAGCCACCAAAAAATTAGAGTCTTAGAAGATACTTAGCTCGTAATGTGAAGCACTTAAAAAAAATACTTATCTATCAAACAAATTCACTGAACTTCCAAGCACCAAACATCCCCACTATTTCAAGAAATATGACTTTGCTTTAGTCTCAGAGATCCAGTGAAGATACAATACCTGCTTGAGGAATGAATCTAGTGCAGAATGACTGGCTTTCTTCAGCTCCTGATTTGTGTGACCACACCATTTACACATTACTTCAAAGATGGAGACATAGCTGTCTAGGAGTAAGGTACCAAACTGAGCAGCATGCCAGGTGAACAACTGTAAACCAGCTGCAATTTAGAAACAATTCTCATTAAAACCCAGATTTCTACTCCACTTTCCAAAAACAGTCCAGACTATAAAAGTCTGCATTAGAACTTTAGGTAGGTATACCGACCATGACTGGAGGGTATAAAACATATTCTTCCAGCCATTACAGTATCAGTATCCAAACAGTAAGAACTTAAGCATAAAAACAATCCCCCAAAATCCCCTTTTTTAATGGACACCATTATGGAAAGCACAGCTGTGTTCTGAAGTAATTTATGTTAACTGTGAAAAAGAAAGGGACTCTACTGGTTACAAATAATAAAACTCAATCGCACAATTCACAAGGATTTGGTTTCAGTGGTCAGGACATATGCCCAAGTCCCCTCCTCCACCAAACTGCAATGCAGACAAATAGAGAGTTCAGAATATAGGTAATTTCACAATCCCAAATACAAGCATAAATGAAATTTCGAGACCCCTCCTGAATGAATTTTTTTTTTTGGCAGGCTTTCTTTAAAGAGGGTTTTACCCTTCACAGTTGCCATGGGCCTAGTACTCAAGACTTGTGTTTTTGCAATTTCTGCATAAGCTGCTCACATTTCACAGGCCAATTTCTTATTCTCTTCATGAACTTCATTTGTTCCCAATTTCCTTCTCCTTCTTCCAGTGACAATCCCCTTCTCCTCTACTTTTTTCCTTTAATCCCATCCACTGTCTTCTCTTTTCTCCTAATTTGCTACATTTCTCTTATTGCTACTCCTACCACGATTCCCTTCTCATACCAGGGTTTTGTACTACTCCAGAGAGGCAAGTGGCATCAAGTGTAATGCTGCTGTTTATAACCTGATTAGACCTTGCCTAGTTTAACCGAATACAGGTTTAACTCTTTAGATTCTAATTTGACAGTACACCAGCTTTGCTCCCCAATCAGCTTAGAATACCGAAGACAGCCAGTAGAGAATAAACAACTCCAGACAGAAGACACCATTTTATGTACGGTATCCACCTCAGCACTAACTGAAATAATTTACAGTCTTACCTAGAGGTACTGCATATCGCTTCTGATCAACCTGTAATATCAGAAAAGGTTTGTCATATGTGATTTATTCTTCATGAGGACTAATTCATTTATGCGGAACAACTAACACATGGCAGGTTTACCTGTGGGCTGATTGCCTTTATTGCAAAATCAAAAATCTCCTTTGCAGTCTGAGGATCTGTGAAACAATCCAATAATGAGTATTTCACTATTGACACGCAAGAGGTAGAGTAAAGACAAAGATATTTTTATCCAAAGCTTAGTATGAAAAAGCACTATTGGAAAGCCTTACATATCTCCTTTTAAGAGGCAGAGACGCTTTCGCCGGAAATACTCTTAAATTTGAAAACAATTGTACATCTATATTCATTGATTTCTCTGAATATTCATGTTTTAACAGACATGTCTCTTCTAAGGGAAACACATCTTTGTATAAACCGTGTTCCAGCTTCAGTATGGCTCTCACAGCTGCCCAATCTCTGGTTACAAAATAGCGCTTCAATCATTTACATACAGAAACACACTGATGAAGCCACTCCACACAAAGACAGACTACAAGGACCATGTAGCTGAATAGGCCTTGCTTTTCATAAACCATCTGCCAGTGGGGAAATTTTCATTCAGAGATTACAGCGAGAAATGGTGCTGCTTGCTGGCTGTAAAGTGATTAAACTATATCACACTGTAAAACTGTCTTTCACATAGAAAAAGAACATACCTTCATCCACAGATTTGGTAAAGTTGTGCATGAGTGCAACCAATCCCCTCAGACATCCTGCTACAACAGGTAGCTTGGGTCCCCTTGTAGCAGATGTCATCTAAAAAAAGTGGGAATTGAAAAAAATATTATTCTCAAGCTAAGATAAATTCACACCAAGGCTTCCCAGTTCCCAGAGGTGTAGATAAAATAACTTATTCCAACTTAATCTATGAACACAAGTCCACAGAAACATCTTCAGTCAGAAGTTTCGTTATCATTCGGGAGGGAGTTTAACTACAGAAGCATAAGAAATCCTTTGAAAAAGCATGAGATATGTTCCACCAAGACCAACCATAGTAAAACTTAGATACCACACCCTAATGTCTTAAAAGTGCAGAATATAGGAAAGTAAAGTTCAGCAGAACTGTGATATTTACCTGAAGTGCAAGTGTTGCAAGTAACTAAAGGTTAAACCTGCAGCTTGAGCCATTATTAACCTAAACCCAGATCCTGAGAAATACAAACGACTCAATGAGCCAAATTGTGAAAGGAATTCAAGGTTCACGAGCTGAGAAACTTCAAGGACCAATAACAGAAACAAACATTCTCCCACAAGGAAGGTCGAGGGATGCCACAACCATGAAACGATGAAACCAGCGAGAGTCACAGTAACTGGGGGAAAAGTAATTCCGGCAGGGGGAGATTGCGACCACTGACTCAACTGAGGGACAAAAGGACTAACCCCCGCCACCTCCTCTTGAGCATGCGTGGTGAATTAAAATCACACTGTAGCTTTAAATTTAAGCGGAGAAGATACAGACCAAGGGAAGAAGAGGATGCTCAGTCACGTCATTGATTATGTATTAGATAGGCGTGGTGTGTTAACTTTCATGTATAAATGTCAAAAATGAACTCCAGTAGGTGTGCATGCTAGGAGGACAGCCCCCCACCCATGCCCCTGGCGCCAAAAAAAATGATACCTGCTCTTTAATACACCCAGTGTTAAGGGGTTTTATTCCCGATTTTCGGTGACACAAGGATTTTGCAGCTAATAAAGACCAAATCAGAAACTACCAGTGCATGGCAATATAACTTTTCTTGGGCACTACTGCAATTATCATCATGTGCCATCTTCTCTCACAGTAAATTGGTTAATTTGCTGTCACTGATGGCCCTGAATTTTTACTTTGAAAGCTCCTCAGAACCAGAAAACACAAACTTTAACAGTCCTTGAGGAAGCATTTGTGATTGTCCACTTAGATCCCCACAAATTGTACTCGTCACGATAGTATTCAAGCATACAGTGCTACATGCATCAAAGGAAAAAAAACCAAAGCAACGCAAGAGTCTGAAAAGAAATTCCAGTCATACCTGTGTTTTAAGCTCTCCCAGATAAGCTCGGAATAGTTTTTCAGAGTTGTTAATCATGTCACTAGGCTGGACCTCTCCCAAAACTCCCAAAAGCTCATAAATCTTTTCCAGTACTAGAAAGTAATTTAATATTATTAAATATTAATTACTGAAATCATTACTTTGACATTTCCATTGCAATTCCTACGTAGCTTGCAACACGAGAAAACCATCCCTGATGGTTTAATTCTAATTGGTGATTACAGGTGGGAAAGACAGCTCTTTATGATGTACACACACATACATCTCTCTCTCTCTCTCTGTCTACATACTACGATGTGAGATGCATCCTCCTCTCACATTAATAAGTTAAACACATTTACTCTTTTAAACATGGCTTACAAAACTCATTAATAAAGGCCATATCCACTGAGGAAGCATTTACTACTAATCCAAGTTTGCTGCTGGCCTTGAGGTTATGCTGGGTCTTCTAAGTACCATCGGGGCCAACAGCTAGCAAAAGTTTCAGTGCTTGAGTTCAGACTAAAGGGTCCTACCCAGGCACAGCAAGTTTTGTGAGGCCTAGACCTGCCAAGAGAAGATTTCAGCTGTAACTAGCCAAGACCATCAAACTAGAGCTCATATTAGTATGCTTAACATCATAAATAACATAAAATATATAAAAAATAAATAAAATAAAAATAAAAAAACCCATAAAATAACATAATAACGCAAGGCAGGAACTGATGAGCTCACATTAGGAGCAACCAGTGCGGAAACTATCACACTAAAACTGCAGCTCTGAGGACAAAACTTGTACTGTTCAGTGGTTGGTGTTGGAATAATGTTACAAAGAGCTTTAGCAACTGAGCTGGGGTTTGCATGAACTGTGACAGGGACAGGCAGCCTCTGCTTTTGATAAGAGCACCCACTGGAGGGACCAGGACTACTTTTAAGGGTCAAAGTTATAGGGGTATGTGTGTGTATAGTTACAAAACAGGTGTAAGAGTAACTTCATAGGTTCAGCTGCACCAGGTTAGCACGGATCCTGGGGAGGGGGGGTTGAATCTAAGAGCGTAGCACAGTTAAGTTGGTTAACGACAAGAAAGCCAGAATTACTTTCAGGATTTAGGCATTCAGGGACTAATAACAACAGATTAGACATACAAATACTCTTTTATGTCGGGAATCCTAAACCAGACCTACGCTTAAATTCAGTATGGACTGCCAGGACTAAATTCAATTATTCTCCTGCATGTTAGCTCATACGTATATACAAGTCTGCTAAGAAACAGCTAACTGCATGATCACGATCACAAGACATTCTGATCAAATTTTACTAGCTCTAAAACATGACAGCTACCATTTTTAAGCATACTTGCCATAGGAATAGCAATTATACATTTCCATGGGGTATAATCCAACAAAAACTGAATGTAAATAGAACAAACGGCATTGGTAGAAAAACTAAAGCCTACCTGTATCAGAAACTTTACTTCTTGTGGCAAGTTCCCCGTAAAATTTATTAAATATCTCTCCAACTTTCATTTCTTCCATCAGACAGGAACGTCGTAAACTTTGGAGCAACTAAGATAGATGAAAAAAAAAAAAAGAAAAATTAGGAAAATCATTAATAGCACTACCACAATCCTTCTTGGTCTAAATAAAAACACAGCTCCCGTGTAACTTCAGCTTAAGTATGCCTTTCAATGAAAGAGATTTAAGGTGACTGGTCCAGGAAAGAGTATTGGCACGAAATCTACTTTAACAACAAACTACCTTCCTTTATAAATATAAAATTTATTATTTTTAATTTATATTATACATATATAGATCTGCATGAAAATTATACACGGTAATTATATATCTTTATATATGTATAACTATATATATTTTTATATATATACATATAAACCCCCCATAACAGCACAGGCTTAGCAAGTCTGCAGTAGCCTTTATCACATTGTATTTCTCTCCGTGCTGCCGTAAAGCCAATCCAATTCACAGAAGAACTGACTCAGAATAACTCAGAAGAGCGTTTTGTTTTTCATAAACAAAATCAAGTAGGTGTAAAGGCATTTGCAAAACAAGGGTCTAATGCATTCTAAGGAAGCACATTATGAAAATACTGTTTCACACAGTAACAAAACTTCTGAAAAAAAGCTCTTCTCCACACCTTTCACATATTGTGTCTAATATACTATAATATTATATGTTAATACATAATATTTTAAGTAAGAATACAATTGAACTGCAAAATTTCTCCTTAAAGAACCACAATAAACTGGGAGAGAGAAGATATGCAACTGCCCCCAAAACAATCATGTCTTGCTCTAGCAGATGAAGGAATGACACGCTCACATCTAAGCAACCCAGTGGAAGAATATCGAAGACGATCTGCTGTTAAGACGTATCTCTTCCTAATATCTAAATATCACACTATCACTATTCTCTTGCTCCTGCGGACTACAGATTTTCTGCATGACATAGCACAACTATAGTAATACAACAGATTTTCTAGTTTTTCTAGAAACATGAGAGATTCATAAAACATATTTTACCTTAATCAAAAGTTCCAGAGCTGGGATTTTACATTTTGCTGCTCTCTCTTTTGTATAAACACTAATACAAGTTTGCTAGACAGGAAAGAAAACGGAGATGATAATACTCGTCAGTAGCGAAGGGAATTCAAAGATAACAACGTATTCATCAACCTCTTTGAAGTATCTGTTCCTATAAAGTTTAAGGTTTTTAAAAAAAAAAGACTAAAACAATAAAAATAGTCAGTCCTGAAAGTGGCTTCACTGACAACACTGCAGCACTGTCTGTCATAACAAATCCCAGCTCAAGCAAAGAAAGTGCAGTTTCAGGAATAAAAGGTACACATAGCAAATCTTCCGCCTCTGCGTTATCGTTCTTTACAATACGTAGCTACTAATTTAAGATCAGAGACTGCAGTGGTACAGTCAAGCACTCGTATGCAAAGCAGCATTAGTCAGCAATCTAGACTCAAGGAACCTCATTTTTAGAGGTATTGTAGTTTCCACCAGTTTCTGTATACATTGCAAAAGTAGCAACTTGGTAGGAAAAATTTTTTAAGATCGGTATTTAAAATTAACTATCACCTACTGAAACATTTAAAATATTACACTTAAACTATGAATTTAGTCTGTATAAATTAAAAGTTGTAACTTATTTTCAGTACCAATAACTTATTTTCAAGATCAATACCTATTATGTTCTATAAAGGGAAGTTAATAAAATTAAGTCTATAGGTGAAGAAACAATTCCATGCTTCTCTGTCGAACTAATTACACTTTATGTCAATCCAGTTATTTCGGCTCTGACAAGAACACTAGAGAGGGGTACGGCAGACTAGGAGGGGTGAAGGATAGTTACGAATCTGTGCCGGTATGAGAGCCGCCAGAATTGTTTCAACCACTCGGCAAAGGCCTTTAGGAAATCATTTTCCTTTACCCACCTTAATATTACAGGCATAAGGGTGAACTTTGTCACCAACTTTTTCCATAAAGACACAAAGAAACTTCAGTGCTTCTTCCCTACAGTCTCGAAACTGAAAAGTTAAAAAAAAAATATAAAAATTTAGTTTTAGCGTGGATAACGTGACACGCTGTTCATACAGCGCTATCTCAACATTTCTTTAAATATTAAAGTTTACCAACTCACCTCCTCGATGCCGAGCGATCTGTGGATGAAGACGAGCAAGCCATGCTCTTGGGAGAACACCAGGGACAGGTGCAGCGCTGCGGGGAACCAAACCCACCCACCCACCAACCATCAGGCGCTGGGCTGCTCGCTGGAGCGGGCAGCGCCGCGCCCCGCTCCGAGCCCCCCGCCCCGGCCCCCGCGCCCCGCTCCGAGCCCCGCTCCGAGCCCCCCCGGGCCCCGCCGCCGCGTCCCGCTCCAAGCCCCCCCGGGCCCCGCTCCGAGCCCCCCGCCGCCCCCCGCCCCCCGCTCCGAGCCCCCCCGGGCCCCGCCGCCGCCCCCGCGCCCCGCTCCGAGCCCCCCGCCCCCCGCCGGGCCCCGCTCCGAGCCCCCCGCCGCCCCCGCGCCCCGCTCCGAGCCCCCCGCCCCCCGCCGCCGCGCCGGGCCCCGCTCCGAGCCCCCCGCCCCCCGCCGCCCCCCGCCGCCCCGCCGGGCCCCGCTCCGAGCCCCCGCCGGGCCCCGCCGCCGCGCCGAGCCCCGCTCCGAGCCCCCCGCCCCCCGCCGCGCCCCGCTCCGAGCCCCCCGGGCCGCCGGCGGCCCCGCTGCCGCACCCTGGGCGCCGCCCGGCGGGCTGGTGAGGCAGGTCTCCCCCAGGCCGCGGAGCAGGCTGTAGCCGCGCAGGGCGGCGCCGGCGGCCTCGCCGCCGGGCTGCAGGCAGCCGTGCAGCCGGTGCAGGTACTCCTGGGCGGCGGCCATGCTGCGGCGGGGCGGGCAGCGGGCCGCGGGAGGCGGGAGCGAGGCGCCCGGCCCCGGGCGGATCCAACGCAGCCAGCCGGCGGGGGGGGATGGGTACGGGACACGGACGCACGCCGTGGCAACAGGACTAGCGCACTCCGAGGGAGGAGAAACGCGGGTAGACCTCGGCCAGACCATTCCGAGCAGAGGGGGGGCGGCACGGCCGGCACAATCGTCTAACGGGCGATGGCAGGGGGGAGGGTTTGGGGGCACCTCTATGCCTCTCCCCGCAGGATCGGCTCACTACACGCACGTACGGCAACCTGTAAGCACTGTTTCTCTTCCCCCCACCCCCACGCAGAGTGGGCTGCTCCGACCCCCCCCCACGCCTCCCGGTCTGACCGCGGGACAAGTTTTGCCGCGAAATTCGGTCAGGTGCGGGCGGTTCCACTCTGGGCTGTGGGGGGAGCGAGGTGCCGTTGGTGAGGGCGGCCTCCGCCTCGTAGCACAAGAAGCGCCCCGCAGCGTGCTTCTGTCCCTGCTGCAGCGGCTGGAGCAGGGCGCGACCCTCACCTCGGGGGCCCGGAGGGGTCACCTCCTCCCTCCTTCCCTTCTCCGTTCCCCACCCCCCCCTTTCTGCATCCGTTGGGCGCTTCCGTTGCGATCGCGCTTACCCATTGGCCAGAAAGCCCGCGAGAGCGCGCGCGCCGGAGCCGCTTGGCGCGGAGTTTCCTGGGGCTGCCGGGGGCCGCTGAGGTAGGTGGCGGGGGTCGCCGGCTGCCGCCCCTCCCGTCCCCGCCCCTCCCCTCCCGGCGGCTCCGCGCTCGGCTTGTGCGGGGAGGGGGGAGGAAACCCGCCGGCCTGGGCTCGGGGCTCGGCCGGTGGCGGAGCGCCCACAGCCCGCGTTATTCTCCCTCCCCCCGCAGGTAGGACTGTCGCGGGAGCAGCGCCATGTCGTCGCCCGCCTCCACCCCCAGCCGCCGCCGCGGCAAGCGCGGCCGTGGCAGCAACCCCGCGACTCGTGAGTGCCTTGGCGGGAAGGGGCCGGCCCGGGGCGCCGGGGCCCGGGCCCGGCGGGAGCGGGCGGGTAGTTGGGTGCCGACGAGTTAAGCGCCGTCTCCGCGTCCGCTCGTCTCTTGCAGCGCAAGATGCGCGGTCTCCACCTTCGCAGAAGCGCAGGACAGACGACTCCACGTCCACGGGAGACCTGCAGCCCCTGCCCACCTCCCCGCCCGCCGAGGCGCACAGCCCCGGCGCCCCCGACGTGCTCTTCTCCAGCCCCCCCCAGTTCCGCCACTCCGGTACGTCGGGGCTCGGGGGGGCCGTGGCCCGCCCGCTGGCGTAGCCGGCGGCCTGGAGGGCGGATCTGGGTGAAAAATACGCCGGGAAAACATGAGCTTTGCCTCCAGTTTCTCGTTCGAGTTTCGCGTGGCGAACGGCGCAGGGACGTAGGCAGTGCCAGGGGTGCAGATCTGCTGCTGCAGCTTCGAGTTATCTTGGGTGGGCGTATCGGGGATTATACCTTATTCTTTCACGTATTTCTAGAAAGAATAAATTAATAACATTATTAGCGGAGAAAGAATTAGATTGTTTGCCATAAAAAGCCTTCCTTATTTTTATAAACACGATTGCTTTTAATTGCAGTGGCTAGTAATTGTCGTGTCACTTGTTTTATGGCCCCAAAAATACTGGAAAATGCGTTTCATCTAAAATGCTATGTTTTGACTTCTTATGCTCGGACGCCAATGTAGTTTTAAAATGCAGTACTGCTTTAAGGTTTTCTAGTGAAGCTTTACTAGAACTCGGGATCTCTCAGAAGACATGCAAAGAAAACTTCTAGGTAGGCTTGCAACATCTTTATTGTTTCTGTTTTGTTAAAACACTGGAATTGGTTGACGCTGCTCCTTTTATGGCAGTAGAGTGAAAAGAATGGTAAGACAAATGCAGGGGCTGAATTTTAATCTGCTCTAAATGTAAAATGTCTTGATAATCGTAACAGAACATTTGGTTTTTTTTTTTTTTTTTTTTTTTTTGTTGTTTTTTTAAGCTATTCCTCTTGACTTCGATATCAGCTCACCTCTGACTTACGGCACGCCCAGCTCCAGGGTAGAGGGTACTCCACGAAGTGGTGTACGAGGAACTCCGGTCAGGCAGAGGCCAGACCTCGGCTCTGTCCGTAAAGCCAGACAAGTCGATTTACACTCAGATGGGGTAGGTAGATGTCTTGAATTTTGTATCTGACAACTTCTTTTCAAATAACTATATGCATATTTGTGTATGCTTAACTTGTTTCCACGCAGCCAGCTGAGGATGTAATAGCAACCGAGCAATCTCTTGGACAAAAGCTTGTTATCTGGGGAACAGATGTTAACGTAGCCTCATGCAAAGAAAAATTCCAGGTAGGTTTACAACTCATTTTTTCCTTTTTTAAATGAAAAGCTGATACAAAGTAGGTGTTTGTACTACTAAATTCTGTTCACCTTTTCCTTCTGTCTTCCTGCTACGTCTGACATTCAGAGATTTCTTCAGCGCTTCATTGATCCGCTCGCTAAAGAGGATGAAGACATTGGCTTGGATCTTAACGAGCCACGCTATATGCAACGACTCGAAGAGGTACTTGTCACACAGTGAAATCTAACTTTTCTTTTTCAGTCTCGCATGCCATTGCGCTAAAGATGTCTTTTCAAACATCTTACAGATTAATGTGGTTGGGGAACCATTCCTGAATGTAAATTGTGACCATCTAAGATCATTTGATGAAAATCTTTACAGGCAACTGATCTGCTATCCTCAGGTGAAGTAGTGCCCTTGTTTTCTGGCTTTCAAGTGGCCCTGTCGTATTTCTGGCTTTTAATATGTTTGTTTAAATGCAGCGTGTACTTTGTACCTTGTACAGTTCAGTCTAATCTCTGGCTTCTTTATTTTGCTTAACATAAAATGTCTTGTTTAGTAGTAGTTGAAACTTGATGGTAGATGTTACAGTGGGTACCTCGTACATGCAGAGTTAGCTGGTAAATGACAATGTCCGGAGTCTTGGACTTTTTTTTGCAACACGCCAATGAATAAACCTCATCTAAGCAGTCAGCTTCCTGTTACATACAAAAATGCTCAGCTGGCTTAACTTTTAGTCATTCCTGGCTGATCAGCAGCACAAGAAGTGCTTTATGCAAACATATTTCGTTCTATGACTTTTTTTTTTCTTTAACTTCTAAGCTTACCGTTTCTAACAACTTTACACAGGAAGTCATCCCAACATTTGACATGGCTGCCAATGAGATCTTTTTTGATCGTTACCCTGATTCAATCTTAGAACATCAGATTCAAGTAAGGCCATATAATGCACTGAAGACTAGGAATATGAGAAGTCTCAACCCTGAAGGTAAACTTGCAATTACTGTGTTAGAAAAAAATCATAAGGGTTTATATCAACTTACTGAATGTTAATGTAGAATTACATGAAGACCGTAAAAACTGTAGTTGTGGTCCATCGAGACCAATTTCTTTCATTTATGTAAGTTTGTTTCAGAAGGAAATGCTTTAGAGCCCAAGTGCAGAATAATCTATCCGTAAAGGAGGTCTTTCCTGGCATCAGCTACTCATCTTCATAGTTCTGCGAGTGCGAAGGATTCTTGCTTTTGTATAAATACTTCTGTAAATTGGAATATCTGCACTATGGGGTTATGCTTCTTTTTGCTTTGTGTTAGACAAAATACTAGTACCTAATCAAATGTCTACCTCCCCCCTAAAAACTAACATAACACAAAATTTGAAGGTTATTTTAAGAGTATGAAGTGATGACATGAGTGTCTATGTTTTGTAGATATTGATCAACTTATCACCATCAGTGGTATGGTCATCAGGAGCTCCCAGTTAATTCCCGAGATGCAAGAAGCGTTCTTTAAATGCCAGGTTTGCGCTTTCACCACCAGAGTAGAAATCGATCGTGGCAGGATTGCTGAACCATCAGTATGCAAGAACTGTAACACAACGCACAGCATGGCACTGATTCACAATCGATCCATGTTCTCTGACAAACAGATGGTATGTTGTGCTTCGGTAGTGGCTAAAATGAAAGTTTCTAGTTTTTGCTCCCCCATCCCCCTAATATCATCAATAGCATTAATGTACATGTCTTGAGGCTGAATGTTTTGAAAAGGGAAATGTGTTTTGGAACACGAAAATGGGTGAAACAACTTAGCAAAAGGGTAAGTCCATACTTTGGAGAAGAAATGCATTAAAAGGTTGAAATGAAGTATCTATCTTGATGTTTCCATATGGAAACCCGTTATATGTCCACTTCTGTCTGGACTAGATGAGCCTTGTCTGTAGCAGTATTTTAGCCATACCAGTAGCAACCAGCAGAATTCTCATTTTCATAATACCTTTTTATTAGTAATCAGTTTTGCTGTTTGGGTGGGGGTATTTTGTTCTTGAGCAATGTTCCTGATTCAAAATGATGCTGAAGACTGCTAATGCAAGATCTGTTGTCTGGTCTGTGGAAAAGCTTTGCTTTTTTGAAACTAAAACATAAGTCTTTTTTGCTAGATCAAACTGCAGGAGTCTCCTGAAGATATGCCAGCTGGACAGACCCCTCATACAGTTGCACTGTTTGCTCACAATGACCTTGTTGATAAAGTCCAGCCAGGTGATAGAGTTAATGTCACAGGTAAAATTTGGTTTGAGTATTTGCATCCTCCTTTTTCACTAATCTTAACTGTCTATAAAGGGACCTGATGGAATGTACCTGCAAGTATTGAGGGAGCTGGCCACTGTCTCTGCAGGGCCACTCAGTATCTTTGAAAAGTCGCGGTGACTGGCTAAGGTATTGGAAGAAAGCCAACGTCACTCCTAGGGCAAGGAGGAGCCCTGGGGAACTACAGGCCAGTCAACCTCATCTTGGCCCCCAGGAGGGTGATACAGCAAGTAATCCTGGAAACCGTTTCTAACCGTACGAAGGACAAGAAAGTGGGCATAGTCCGCATGGATTTAGAGTGGATAACAACCCTCTACAATGAGATGACTGGAGCAGTGGATGTTGTTTAGCTTGACTTTAGCAAGGCGTTCATCACTGTCTCCCATAACATCCTCATAGACAAACCAGTGGTGTTTGGGTTAGATAAGTGGCCAGTGAGATGGATTTAAAACTGGCAGAACTGCTGGGCTCAATGCTTTACGATCAGTGGCACAAAGTCACTTTCAGGACTTTCAAAAGCATCAAGGCTTAATTTTTTTCAAATTTTTTCAAAAATGCTTAAGCATTTTCCACGTTGAGAACACTTGTCGTAGGAATGTTAAACATGTACGTACCTGCAAAAATAGGGTCTAGATGACTTAAATGTGTTCCATTGACTTCTGCGTGACTTACTGGTGCTGGGAAATAAACTGACTAAAGTATTTAGGCTGTTTTGAAAGGCTTTTCGAGGGAAATTGTAAATTTTTCAGGTTTTGGAATTATCATGTTTCTTCGTATCTAATGCTGTGATTAAAAATTGTACTTAGGTATCTACAGGGCAGTCCCAATTCGAGTTAATCCAAGGGTCAGCAACGTAAAATCAGTCTATAAGACCCACATTGATGTCATACACTATCGCAAGACAGATTCAAAACGCCTGCATGGTGTTGATGAGGAAACGGAGCAAAAAATGTTTACAGAGGAACGTGTGGAAATTCTAAAAGAGCTTTCTAAAAAAGCAGACATATATGAGAGACTTTCTTCAGCACTGGCCCCAAGTATCTATGAGCATGAAGATATCAAAAAGGTGAATGAAAGTCTTTTTTCTCTTGTAAGCAATGCATTTATATGCAAGTAAACTTGTGATTATTGTTTGCTATAAAAATGACTTGAGGCTTCAAAATTCAAAAAACCGTATCTTGAGCTGTCTTAAAATTCCATGGTCTTTTCACGGTGTTAAGGAGCATTAATTAGAGGGAAGATATTGAAAAGTCAGGAAAGCAGCAGAACTGAGAACTTAATTGCAGTATGCATCTTGGACATTTCTTGAAAGTTCAGATTAGTGGTGATCAAAGAAAAATAAGTAGCTATAACATAATAAGTGATTGCTGAAAAGAGGTATCCACAAGAGAACAGTAGCTTTAAAATGACATGTGGTTGACCCTGACTTACAGGATGTTAGTACAGTTACTTAGATGTATCCAAGAAGGGACTGTTCCAATAAAATGTTCGACTGAGGTACTACAACTTTATCATTGCAAAAACTACAGTCAGTAGTGGGTCTCAAGGTCATGTCAGACACCAAACAACCCTCTTCAAGTATATCCCTTTGGTTTTTCTTTATAGTGTTATATATTATCATAGTTTGCACATTTCTGAAACGGCCAGAAATTGAATTCAAAACCATATAGCAATTTCCTGCTGAAAAGGAAATACAGTAATGACAACTCCATTTGTTGCCTCCTTACCACGCTAATAAGGCACATCAGATGTAGTGGGTGGAGTAAAGGAAAGCTAGGGACCTTTCATCAAGGGAGATCTTCGGGATCTGACCAGAATCTGCTCACAGCAACATACAAAATTTCTATCTTTAATACTTGGAAGTACTTGAAACCTACATGTATTGGAGCACCAATACTCAGGGACCTCGAGGGAAATGAAATGGGGCATTTCATGCTTCTTGTAACTACTGAACAGGTTTTACTGACCTCTGCAGGTTGTTCTCAGTGAATGAGAAAAGAACTGATACAAACAGCTCATTCCATGCCTCTGCAAGGTTTCTGTGCTGTAAGAAACTGTATAGAGGCTTTACAGGAAGCAGTGTACAGTTGTCCTTGCTGTTTCCAGCTGTCATTGTCACTATCACTTTTTTCATTGACTACGTAGCATATATATGCTGTTAGAAGAGAAAAAATAAAAATAATACCAGAAAATGGTGAATTTTTTCAACTAGTAGATTTGAAAAGGAAAAAAAAATCCTCCCTGATAATTCTAGCCAACAATTAAACATATAAAATTACAAGTATATGTTTACACTAATAGTTCCACTACTTTCAAAATACTGGAAGTTACTTACTTATATTTTCTTTACTACCACTGCAAGCGTACACTTTTTTTTAGGAAGTATAAAGGTGGAAGTGTTGGTAAATTCCAATGAAATAAAGTCTTTAAACACTTAATCTTTACGGGCAAGTAAAGAACTTCTGCGGAAGTGATGTTGTAACACATTAAAGCAGTCTTCCTGAAAATAAAATGATACTTGCTTAGTCTTGACTAAAAAGCTGATAAAAATGGCACTTTTTTAATGATACAAAATAGGTAATACTACGTAGGCCCTAGATTAAACGCAAACTTAAGGAAAACAGTAATCTATTCTGGAAAATAATCGTCTATTCTGGCTTTCCTGTTGTCAGCAGAATTAGTTATCAAAATTTCGATTACATAAGTTTTGGAATAGATTTGGAACAAATCTAGTTTGAAACTAATTATAAGCTGAGTTTGTAGGACCCAGCAGTTCGACAATATGTTTGTAATTAACTGAAATTGAGGATATCTATAAAGAATGAACCCTTTTATTAAAAAGTGTTTCAAGTGTTTTCTTCCATGTCTGAGTTAATTTTAGCAGTGCTTCAGTTCACTAGATGTTTCAGTTCAACAGTTGGATTTGCTCTGTTAACTATCTAAGAGGTGATATTTTGATTTTTAAAGAGGATGTTTTTTGCAGGGTATTCTGCTTCAGCTTTTTGGAGGATCAAGAAAGGATTTTAGTCACACAGGAAGAGGCAATTTTCGTGCCGAGATCAACATTCTTCTCTGTGGTGATCCTGGTACTAGTAAATCCCAGCTACTCCAGTATGTGTACAACCTGGTTCCTCGAGGCCAGTATACATCTGGCAAAGGCTCAAGTGCAGTTGGTCTTACTGCGTATGTGATGAAGGATCCAGAAACACGGCAACTGGTCCTTCAGACAGGTGCTCTAGTACTTAGTGACAATGGCATTTGCTGCATTGATGAGTTTGATAAAATGAATGAAAACACAAGATCAGTACTACATGAAGTGATGGAACAACAGACTCTCTCCATTGCAAAGGTGAGTCACTGTTGAATTCCAGGTTCTCTGCACTAAGCACGGTGTCTGCTAGGCAGCTGAAACCAAAAAGTTACCAGAAGAACGAAAGATTACACTTTTCTGTTGTTGTCAGTGGATTGATCCTAGATTATGTCACAACCCATTTACGAAAGAATACAGCTTTCATAGCAAACCGTAGTATTTCCAGATGTTTTTGTAATCTTGCTTTGCTCTAAAAGGTTTTTGCAATGCCATTTTTTACTACAGAACCCATTTAGTAATACTGGTGGTCTCATGAAGTTGGGGCGGGGGAAGTTTTCGTGGCACATAGTTGCAGCTGGTTTCAGAAAAGTTTTTCGTTTTGACAGGCTGGAATTATTTGCCAACTGAACGCTCGTACATCTATCCTAGCAGCAGCTAACCCTATAGAATCACAGTGGAATCCAAAAAAGACTACTATTGAGAATATCCAGCTTCCTCATACGCTGTTGTCAAGGTACTCCCATTTGCATGAGATGTTATACATCCTCTTGTGAAAACAATTAGATATTGTAGAACAGAACAATTATATTCTTTTTAGCATAGTGGAAAACTTTTGTAGTATTTATTTTAAATGCTGTTCCTACCACTTCTGTGTGAGCAGCGAACTGCCTTTTAGTATATAAATATTGACCTTGAACGGAAGATCTGATGAGATCTGTAGGATCTCTTTATTTACTTCTATATTGGTTTTTTTCTGTTGTTTCATGATCGTCTCCTAGAAAAGAGTTATTCTGAAACTTACAGCATTGATAACTTCAATGAAAACTGAGGATCTTTTTCTTAGCTCTGTAAAACTTTGAAAGTGAAACTGATGATTAGGGAACTTGCAGTTGAGGTGGTAGAATCTGAAGATCTACCAGTCTTCAGACAGGGAGGTGGCAGTGCTAGCCTTTTGGTTGATAGCTGTTAGAGCAACATTTAGTGTCTGTTGATCTAAAATTAAACAGTCTATGCGCTGCAGGTCCATCTTGTGAAGAATTCCCACACTAGCTGGAAATTTGAAGTACACTGGTATATTGGATATTCTGAGGACACCTACAGCTTAGATTTCAATTAAGAGCTGCTTACTTTAGCCATGTAGTGACAAATGGTACCTTAGTATGGATGTACTGAATGAAACTAGGCTTGAGCAGAATCTCAGTTTCATCATTTATGGGATTTAAGCTTGTGAAAATGCACAGTGGGCTGGCTAAAAATGTCTGCCTATAGTTCAGCATAGTTGAATATATTGTTTGTAAGATTATAAACAATTTTTTTCAGGATTATACTGCAAATGCTTTTTTATTTATATATATTTACTTAGGGATTTTATATGCATAAAATAACTATATAGGTATGTGCTGTTGCCTTTCAGGGCAGTTTCTTTAGCAGCAAGTTTGTTCTGTGTATTCGGTACATGTGCGGAGTTGGTTTTGTTTGTGTGGTTTCTGGTTGGTGGTTTTCTTGTTTGGGTGTTTTTTAAGAAAACAAAAACTGTCAACCTTGAACACGGGATCTGAATTCTGGAGAATGTATCTCACTTTCAAAGTTTCAAGTTATAGGATGAAAGCAAATCCACTGTACTGTTATGTACTTTCAAAATTCTAGAAAGACTATCTTTTCAGTTTAATAGAGCAACTCCTACTTAGAGTAGGAAGTAATAGTCAACTAACTCCTACCTCTCCTTGTTAAGTCAAAAACCCAAAACCAAACTACTTTAAATGGCAGGAAAGCATACACACTAATACTGGATTCTTATCCTGTTCAGATTTGACTTGATCTTTTTAATGTTGGATCCACGTGATGAAGCTTATGACAGACGTCTTGCTCGCCATTTGGTTTCACTGTACTACCAAAGTGAAGAAAAGATGGAGGAGGAATACATGGACATGGCAGTATTGAGGGATTACATTGCATATGCTCGTAGTTACATAAATCCTAGGTTAAGTGAAGAAGCAAGCCAAGCCCTTATTGAGGTAAAGACATTGCTGTTAATGTTCTGAGTCCTTATTGATTTGTCAGAAATGGCAAAATCCCCTCGTACGTATGCTTCCTATTTGTATGTAATTTTTCTGTAAGACTTTTCAAACATCTCTAAAAATCACCAGCATTTATAAAGGAAAGAGGGATCAGTATAAAAGTCGTTCTGTGCTCTGATCGTTAGCTTTCAGATGCGTTGGTTTTCGTTCTATCACATTAATAAAAGCATAAAATTCTACTGAAATGAAATGTGTCTGTAAAGACACAAGCACTATTATGTAAGGCTAGTCCTAAGTTTTTGAAGTGATTCAAAACTTGACTCACTATCATGGCTTAATTGCGTTATAAGGAAAACACGTATGTGTGATGTGGTTATCCTTCATTGTGGAAGAATCCTAAAGGTATATGAGCAGAAATAGTGTTTGGAACAGCTTGCCACAATCGCTCGTATTCTGAAATAAGAGGTGGGGGGTGAAGTGGACTCTGAAAATAATATGAATAACAGGATTTACTGAAATATTTAATGACTCTCTTCAGGCATACGTGGACATGAGGAAGATTGGTAGTGGTAGGGGAATGGTTTCTGCATACCCTCGACAACTTGAGTCTCTGATCCGACTGGCAGAAGCGCATGCTAAAGTACGCTTTTCTGAGAAAGTTGAAACAATTGATGTAGAAGAAGCAAAACGTCTCCATCGGGAAGCACTGAAACAGTCTGCTACTGATCCAAGGACAGGAATTGTGGACATATCCATTCTCACTACAGGTTTGTGTTTTCATAGTGATAAACCTGGGATGCTGTTGAGCTTCTGTATTGGGTTATTGGCTGGGGGTTGATCTGCTGGAAAGCGGCTCTGCTGAGAAGGACCTGGGAGTGCTGGTGGACAGCAGGTTGACCATGAGCCAGCAATGGGCCCTTGTGGCCAAGAAGGCCAACGGTATCCTGGGGTGCATTAAAAGGAGTGTGGCCAGCAGGTCGAGGGAGGTTATCCTCCCCCTCTACTCCGCCCTAGTGAGACCACATTTGGAGTACTGTGTCCAGTTCTGAGCCCCCCAGTTCAAGAAGGGAAAGGGAACTGCTTGGGCAAGTCCAGCAGAGAGCCACAAAGATGATCAGCAGACTGGAGCATCTCCCTTATGAGGAAAGGCTGAGACCTGGGTTTGTTCAGCCTGGAGAAGAGAAGACTGAGGGGGGATCTTATCAGTGCTTATAAATATCTGAAGGGTGGGTGTAAAGAGGATGGGGCCAGGCTCTCTTCAGTGTTGACAAGGGGCAATGGGCACAAACTGGAACAGAGGAAGTTCCACTTACACTTGAGAAAACACTTAACTTTGAGGGTGGCAGAGCAGTGGAACAGGCTGCCCAGAGGCGTTGTGAAGTCTCCTTCTCTGGAAATATTCAAAACCCGCCTGGACATGGTCCTGTGCACCCTGCTCCAGGTGTACCTGCTCAAGCAGGGGGGTTGGATGAGATGATCTCCAGAGGTCCCTTCCAACCCCTACCATTCTGTGTGATTCTGTGATTTTTAAAAGGAACTTAACCTGTCCTCCTTAGTTTGCTTCTAAAAGGTGTTTCCTTTCTTTTTATTAGGAATGAGCGCCACAGCTCGTAAGCGGAAGGAGGAGTTGGCTCAAGCCTTAAGGAAGCTTATCCAGTCAAAGGGTAAAACACCAGCTTTGAAATACCAACAGCTTTTTGATGATCTCCGAGCACAATCTGATACTGTAAGTTTTCTGCTTTGTTTTTACATTTTGATTAATTTTAAAAGCATGGTGTTTTTCCAAGTCGGTGTTATCTTGTTCTCAAATCACATTATGCAGAGAAAGGGAGACACTAACTTTTTTTCAGCTGATGTGACCAGAAAGCCACTTCTACAGATAAATGAGCTGAATCTTTGCTGTATCTTTGTTTATTCTGGCTTCTGAAATAGTAAACTCAGCTTCAGGGTTCCAGGCCAGCTTTCGAATTGTGAAAAAAACATACTAAAGTTTAAAAAGCCTGTTAAGAAAATGGATAAGAAGTAAGGCATTTTTACAGTCTTTAAAGTATTTTCTTTACTTGATTTACCTCTTTTTTTTTTTTTTGTTTTTAAGGCTGTCACTAAGGAAATGTTTGAAGAAGCGCTTCGTGCCTTGGCTGATGATGACTTCTTGACTGTGACTGGAAAGACTGTTAGACTGCTGTAAGTTAGCCTTTCCTTGCAAGCCTGCTGTCGTGGCTTTACTTCGCCTTAATATATTGCCAGTCTGCAAGATTTTCAAGATATGGGACTATCATTTGCTATGACAAGTGTAGTGACAATTAAGTGGCACTTCTGTCAGACAAGAGCTTACCAAGGACCTAAAAAATCCTTAGCTGAATAATGCTATTTACATTTTAGCTAAATGTAATTACTAATATGTCAAGTGCCACGCATTTTTATGAGGTTTTGTAGAACATGCTAACCACGTTGTATGTATTTCAAATTGAATTGTAAAAATTCATCTTAAATGACTTTTTAGTAAATGCAGTTTGACTATTAGTACTGCTGTAATCTGAAATAAAGTTACTGGACTTAAAAGGGCTCTTTAGCATTCATTTCAAGTGTAAATGAGCACATCCTGTGCTAAGCACTTTTCAATCTAGAATTCTGCAAATTTTAGGAAGCTCTCTGTGAGAACAAGAAGGAGCTTTGTGCCCTTTTTTTTTTTGTTTTTGACTTGAGTGTACTTTGGTGGTATCCTCAATGTAAAAAAGGCAGAGATTCTACTTGATACCAAATTTTCTTACTGCACATTTAAGCATGACTGGATAAATTAAGTTTCCCACCTTTGTTGTAATCTCATATAATTGGTCCTGAAAGAACAAGGTCCAGTACTGCCTGACTGGAGAAGCTTCCCTCTTAGGCAGGGCAGATGCTCTCAGCCATTGCATGCCAATAGGTGCTGTTGTTTTCACAGCTGAGCTAGCAGAAGAGTGCCCTAAATCTCTTCAGTGCAGACAGCACCAGGCTGATCTCAACTGCTCACTTAGCCCTTTTAAGCTGAAAGAAGTACCCCTACTGTTTGTGTGGAAAACAGATTTCAGGTCCCTTTCAATTTAAGATGACTTAATTCACCATCTTCTAAGTTTTTTGGGTTTTGTTTTTTGTAAGTAAAATGCTTCTTAGGAATTACTGTATTTACTGTATATGGAGTTACTTGCAGAATAATCCCACTAGGTGGCTCTTAAAGCCTGTATGTAGTAGTTGATAGATATGATTTGTTTTCACTCTGTAGTGGTTTTGGGGTTGTTTTTTTTTGTTTTAAATAAGCAAAGACTACAAGTGCCATTCTGTAATTAGGTAGATACAGAAGGGAAATACTTGTAAATAGTCTTTTGGTTAAAAAAACAAAATCTGATTACAAGGTCTCAACCATCCATACACTAATTTGAAATGTACACAAAGCAAAAGGAAGATGAAAGTAATTTACTTAGACTGAGAATGATTTCCTTAATCTATGCAATAGTCTCAAACTGTATATCATAATTTGTTGCTGTATTTATCCTATGCTGTTAGTAGTTAATAGTTAAGCTCATTTAAAACTCAAGTAATTTAAAGACTGGAATATACAACCAGAAATTTGATATTCTTAACATCAGAAATTACATAGAAGACTTTAATGCCTTTCTTCTATACATTCTACAGAAGGCATAAAAAAAGGTTACAAGCCTACTGGCAGAAATTATTTGTAATAAGTTACTTTAAGAGACCATAGTTGAAGTGATCTGCTGTCTTGTCTAACACTGTAAGAGAGCTGGTGGTGAAGTAAAATAGAATGGTACTCTTCTGTTTTCCGAGCACAGAATGCAATCACTGGTTACTTGGGGTGGGTGGGGAACCAGTATAAGATAGACCAAAAAATGTCATTTGCTACCACTGTTACTGGTTTCAAAGCCAGTATGTCATTTTTCTGCAAGCACAGATTTGATTGGAAAGTGACTCAATCCTAGTCATCCCCAGTTTTGTTAGGTGCTTCAGTAGGAACAGATGTAAACTGAGAAACACCTGTCAGGATATCCCCTGCCCATCATAACTGAGATAACATACTCCTTCAAGACTATGTTCTAGTTGGCCTCAAACTTCAGTCTTATTTTTGGCAGTCACTTTGGAATTGCAGTTTTATGTTCCTAGAAGGCCCCAGGACTTCCAAGATTACCTCAGGAAAAGAAGAAAGTACACTGAAAACTGCATGTCAAATAGCTGGTCAGGGAAGTGATTCTAGCCCACTTTTGCAGTGTATTTATCTAATTTCATAATTAGAGCTGCTGTGTAACGTGCTGTCTGGATACAGCAATATAGACTGAAGAAAGTAAGCATTTTGCATATGTTTTTTCTGACTTGGTAAGACCATATGTAGTCTTGTAAAAATACATGCATAGTTTACTTAAGAAGCATGGGATTCATCATCTGTGAGGTAAACTGACAGTCAGTACGGAGGCTGTCATCCAATTCTCAGAAAAATACGAAAAATATTTTAGAAGTTATAAAATCTGAGCAGAAGACCTACTGATTATATAATTACTTTGTAGATCCCTAAAGCATTCTCCCTCACTGCCCTATATTTTGATTGCAGAGAAAACATTCACTTGGTTTCTTCAGTGCCTCCTGACCATGTCCCACCTCTCAACTGGATAGGGTAGGAGTAGGTTTGGATTGCTTTTGCCTAACTTTGAGCCCCTTTTCTAATGAAGCATAGAGTTTCCAATTACCATATTTTATGAGTGGAAATCTTATCAGGGAGCCACTGTAATGCCTGCATAATTTGTTTTGAAGATCTTGCTACATCTGCAGGTTGTTTCTTTTATAAGTGTGATTAAAAACCCCACATATTGTTAATGGGGTTTTGTGGTCCAACTATTTCTTAACCATTATCATATAAATTGTTTTTTCTAGTATGAACCAGGCTTCTACTAGTGCAACTTAGTGACCAACTTGGATCAGATTTGCTGTGCATCTAGTTAAGAATCCTTTGTTAGTCTTGAGCAAACATCAAATGTTTCAGACAAAATACAAGAAAAACCATAAGAAGGTTTCCTCTAGTAATTAAAACATTTCCTCACCCTGAAGCAAGAGTGATATAGTCTTTCCTAGCCTTTTTTATTGAAAACTACTAGGTACAATAATATCTAGACTCTTAAATATAAATAGCTAAGTGTAAGAAAGTTTAGTAGCCTTCCTATGTGGAAGATACAGCAGAGATACTCTCTGCTGACCTCTAAAAGAAATGTTAGGAAGTAGAGGAGCTTTTTACCCTTCTTCCATTTTAAGTGGTTAACTTTATTACAGTCCTGGTGCAAGTTTTATTGTGACTCATAAGCTGTTACCTGTCTAATTCTTAAAGATACAAAAAAGCTTAGAACATTCATCTTCAATAATTCTGAACGCCTCAGACACCGAAAAGAAAAAAGCTTATAACCTGGCTGTTCTTAGGATTGTTTTTTTCTTGTCATAGTCTTCCATGCTGCCCAACACTGTAGTACTCAAGTGTCATTTCCCTCCCTGGTCCCCAAAAGAAGTAACCGCAACAGACCCCTCAGAGTTTGGCATTTCTAACCCAATGAAGAAATGGTTGGCACAAGCTTATTGAGTTGGAAGCCAGGGAAGATTTACTGCCTGATTCTAGTTCTTAGTCAGGAGCACTTTCCAGTTGCCAGTCTTTTCCAGCGGCACCAGATCCAGACTTCAACCAGGAGAATGCAAACACCGTTCCAGAACATAACTGCACATTACTACATATACATTTTAAAGCCAGAGAGAATTGAGCCTAAGTATCCAGGCACATAATGCTGTTTGAGTGAGCTGAGCTTCCACCCTCCAACAATCAATATAGTAAGGCTAGGCTGGCTACCTGCACTGGTATTTATGACCTTATCTCAGTTTTAGTCTCAGTATGTTACCTTTGCTTTTCAGTACATGTACATGTGGGTGGGAAGATGAAAGGGATGCACCTCCATGATGCAGCTAGGTCTTAGCCCATCTTTCAGTACGCCAACAGCCATTAAGCTCTTAAGGTTGTACGCAGTAACAGTGAAGCTCTAAGGACATTATATAGGCAGAATTTTTTTCACTAATTGGGCACCTCCTTACAGTATCTTTCTAGGTAAACAGTCTTGGCAACATCTGCTTGGTTCACAGTTCCACTCACATTCCATCACTGTATAACAGCTACACACCAGATCACACAGTTCCTGTCGCTTTTAAAAAGTAATTGCCTCTGTGACCCTTATTAGAAGAGTCTGTCTTGGAATCTACATGATATATAAACACTCCAACCAAACTGAAATCAATATAAACAGATAAGTACAAAGTAAACATCATTATGGGCCTGAACCAGCTTCCCAGCAATACAGTAGCTTGCTGTAGAAATCCATCTAAATACTTCCTTATTGTTCTCAGTTTCCTCTCGATAATTGAAAAGAGCAGCCCCAGGCTGATCAGGAAGCTAAAGCAGGCTTAATGCTGTTTTAATTGCACATGTGAGAATGATCCCCATAGGTGAGCTATTTCCCTTGGGATAAATAATAATGTTCCCAAGTGTCTGGTGCTGGTGATCTTTTTATCACAAAATACAATGCTACATAGACCTCCCTGAGCTGTACAAAGCAGCACAACTGCTTTGTATGGTCTACTTTATCTAAGTGCAACAAGCAGCTTAGAATCCTCACATAACCCTTTTAGCAAAACTTGGAAGATGGATGTTACTGAGAAATATTCCAAACTGTACTTTGCCTTCACACTTTCACACAAAAAACTTTGTACTTCACTTCATGAAGAGGGACGGGGAAGGGGGAAATCAGTCTATTCGCTTGTTTGAAGAAATCTTGGAAAACTCAGTGGTCATCCTAAAAGAAGGAAAAGCATTCTTTCTCTGAAAAGACTCCTCATTAGATATTCCCGGGAGACAGACGCGTAAGTCATCTTTGTCCACACTCCTTACAACAGTTGATGAGATAAGATACCACACATCAAAGATACTGTTCAGGAATCATTTTTATGAGGCAGGTTCAGTATAGGGTGTTGGTGGGACAAGAACTGAGTGCCAACACAGTGTGCACTGAGAACAACCCTGCTGAAAACAAGTGCGTACACAGTAGGTATACGCACGTCTCAGGTTGTCGTCAGGATGGCGTTTAGTATAACCATTCTAGGCATCTTCTGTCTACTCACCACACTGAAAGTAGTCACTAAGACTGGTACAAACTTTTTTAGGTATGCCCAAGAGTTCAAAGGGAAGGTTAAGTTTTCAGCCTCCAAAGCATAAGGAGACACACCAAGAAGTGGAAGAATACCAGTGTTTCGCTAGTTCCATGTACATTTTCTTCCTCAGCCATCAGACAGAAGATGCGAGGACGTCAGTAGGCCTTTTTGCACACTGTGAGGTACTTAGTTAACACTCAAGAGACAGCAGATTTAGCAGCACTGGTCACTCAGATCTAAAAAGCTGCACTCGCTGTGCAGCTGCTTCTAGAAGGGCCAGGGAGAAGTGCACCATAAAGAAACACACAACATCTGGGGAAGGATCAGAAGAAACTAATAAGGTGTTAGGGGAAGTGAATCAATTAGATGGTCGAGGTTATCTCTGAAGCTCTGAACACAAGCGTGGCAGGCATTAGCCTCCTAAAAGCAGCTCTGTGAAAACAGAAGTAGGAGAGAAGGCTAAGGAGCTTGGTTATAACCTGCACAAAGGCCACAGCCAAAAGACACAGCAGCTCTAGTGTGTTTTCTCGGATACAGACTCGGGAGGAAAGAGGTGACAACTTTTATCCTTAAACTTGAGTTGACCAAACCAGCACATACAACAGCTTCGCAAAGATCTAAATTAAAAGATCCTATATTTCTGGACAGGGACCAGAATGGGCAGTTGGGGAACAACAAGCATTCCTAAATTGCTATTTTCCAGTGTCTGATCAAACTATATCCTAGTTGGACAAGCGGACAAAAGGCATGCGGATTCAGGTCTCTAAGTAACGTTCATCTGTTGTTTTTCATAAAGCCTGGAAAAACATCATATTGCAGAATTCTCTTTTTGCCAGATTTGACTGAAACTGCCCAGGAAGAGTCAACAGTTACAACAGAGGATTGACACGCACAGTTATATAAGCCTGATTTGGGGAGGGGGAGGGAGGGAGGCAGCCAGGCAATCAGTTTTGCCCCAATTAAAACAAAACTCATGTTTTACCAAAATAGTTACATATTTTGTTTTGGTAGTTTCTACTTGGAGGTACAACAATTCCTGTTTAACAAAACACTGGAGAATGCGGGCATCGATCCCGCTACCTCTCGCATGCTAAGCGAGCGCTCTACCATTTGAGCTAATTCCCCCTCCTCTTATTGTTTACATGGACTGCAAAACTCTGACCTTCAAGGCAGATTTAAAATCTGCAGTTCCATACATATAATAGTTTTCTCTCTTGCACTGGTCTATCTATTCACAAATGAAAACAGAGTCCGTTGTGATTCCAAAAGAGGTGTCAAATAATAAATTTGTAATATTTCATTTAGCATTTCAAAATGAAGTAGTAAGAGATGAAACAAACCAGAAGAGACATGTTTTCTAGGTCTATGAAATAATTTAAAAAAAAAGTTTATTACTTGCAATTCCTGAGAGGAAGTACTTTCCAACATTTGGTTTTCTCCCCATAAAAGTCAGTTTCTTTTTATTTTTTTTTAAATATGAATAATTACTTTAATCTATTCTAGTCAAACATACGGCAGCATTTAAGAAATGAACTAAGTACACCTAAAAAATAAAAGCTTATTTCACTTCAAAATTCCAGTTCAATACATTAAAACATCTTTTGTAGTTAACTGTTTTCCCTCCCACCACAAACAAAACATGACCGTGGAGAATGCGGGCATCGATCCCGCTACCTCTCGCATGCTAAGCGAGCGCTCTACCATTTGAGCTAATTCCCCCCACAATACTTTGATTTCTCATGTAACCATAGATTTTAATAACCACAAATGCAAACTGCCTTCCCGTTACTGACTCTGCTCCTTTATCAGGGCAGTAACCCCTGGGCAGCTGTTCAGAACACTTAATAGCATTTGACCTCGAGCTTGTCTATTTTTTTTGTCCAAGATGACCAACTCCCCAAGTAACGTGATAAGGCATTTCATGCCAACTTGCACAACAAACTCACAACCTGCAGCCTTTCGGTGCCACCCAACTCGCCCTAGATTTACTATGAAAAGGGCAGCTGCTTCTGAGTTGAGGGATGTCACGTCACAGACAATGCAGTGGAGCAGCTTGAAGATAATACAAAACTTGCATTTGACCTGACGTCCCCTAAGAAGGCCATCACTGAAAGCAAAAGTCAAACCTGATTAAATTAGCTGGTATCAGTTTACATCAGTATTGCCAAAGAGATGTATCAAAGTGATCTGTGTTAAATGAAAGTATATGGACACAAAGCCTTCACAGCTGAAATACCCTAGAGAAATGAAAAAATGGAATTAAGGAGGCCAGGTTATTTTCAGCCATGTAGGTAAGGAAATTCTCCCAATCAAGTGGAGAAATTAGAAAGTTTTACTCACCATCTTACAGGAAAACTTAGCAATCACAACAAATTCAAGATCACAAAGCAATGGGCTGTCAATTATCTGAAATACTCATTTTAATCACTGAAAATAGTACTATTGCAGAGGTCTTTCCTCACCCTTATCTGACTTTAGCATCACATAAATTATTTATCTGTGACTGAACTGTCCAAGCTTTAGGCCTTTTCAGTGGCAGCAGAGTGAGACTTGGGGGATGACAAATAGGGAGAGGTAGTCTGCCGTTTTCACACTGACTCTGACTACGCAGGGTAGATAAAAGAAAACTGTACATAAAGCTGAACCTTGTGAAGCACGCTACGGGAAAGACCCCAGCTGCAGACGCGCAGTGGGCCATCGCTTAGCCTAAGATGTGTGCTTGTGAGGACTGAAACCACCTTTGTGTATTTGTTTTTCCCCTACAGTTTACTCCAGTGAGGTAGATAAAGTCAGTTACAATATACTGCAAGAAATGGTAAGAACGAATCTTTATTTATTGTTGTGCAGAAGTTGAGGTAAGGCAGGAGAATATTTAAATTCTAGGAGAATATTTGCAGTGATAGTGCGGGTTTAGTTTCACATCTTGGCCTGAATCTGGATTGTGCTAGATTTGAGGTACTACCTTACTTTAGACAAGTTGTCATGACCCGATGCTTAATTTCGTAATTTATTTTCTTTTGACTAGATGCTGTCATCCAGTAAGTTAAATCCATTAGAGAAAACCACCAGCACATGTATTGTTGGATTACTGCACGTTTTACTTTACTAGCAGAACTTACTTTTCTGAGTTTAAAAAGCAAGTGAGAAATCTTTCATTATATCATTTTCATTGTCTTTGTTGTTTAATAGTGTATCAGTGCAACCACTCTCACTGTAAACTACATTTTTGTTCTTTAAATCCAGAAAGCATTCCGTGATTTAATAACCTGCGAATAGAGCTTTGCCAGTGTGCTTCTTACTGCCAAGTCAGTTCATATGCCTACACTTGAATTTTTGAATTTCTGAAATGTTTTTAGTAACCCCATATATTGAAGATGCAATATTATTTTAACTGAATCATCAAATTCAATACAAAAAGGCAGACGTTCCTAGAATATAACTTAGGAAGGTGTAAATGAATACTTTCTCTCCACAAACTATGATAAACATGAACTTTTAAACCATTATATATACCATTTACATACAGCTAATTAGAAAATAGAGGTGGAAAAGAAAATAAAAGGACTTGAAAAACAAGGTGAAGAAAAATCCCGTTGCCCTTCAGTGACTTCTAACAGTATACTTTCTAGATTTACAAGTCTTTTGGTATCTACATTGTAAGAGAGGTAAAAAAATAGTTCTCTCCTTCCTGAATAAACACCAGAGGAGGCTTTGTTCAGGAAAGTAAGTATTGTTTTATCAAAGTAACACAGCAGGAAAATGCTTCCATACTACCGATTCTCACATCAAATGAGTATTCTGACTTTTACGCTAACAGGCTTTCCACATAAATACAGTGATGATTCAGTGTTATTAAATAAGCAGACTGACTCAACAAAGTAATTATATCTAAAGCAGCCAGGCTATGATTCAGCAGAAGTAAATCCACCCTTCATGTTACTAAGCAAGGGGAATTAGCTCAAATGGTAGAGCGCTCGCTTAGCATGCGAGAGGTAGCGGGATCGATGCCCGCATTCTCCAGTGTTTTGAGAGACTGAGTACCTATGGCAGCATAACATTTTCTTCCATAAATTGTTCAGGTTTGTGAAAGAAAATATATACCATTTCATACAGCAAATAGGAAGAAAAATAATCTCAATTAGCAGACTACACTTGTGAACTCTCTGAAAAATTATTTCTTCACAAAAGCATCTAATACTAATGTTATTCTGTAATACAGGAAATAAAATTCACTTCTGTCCCTTACCAGTGCATTGAATTTTAATGTGAGCATTTTTTAAAAGTTTTTAATTATATTAAAAGTTAGTGAAATTGTCTAGGAGATGTAAAAGTATGTAGTTGTCTACATAATCATCGGTTTACCGTAGAATTAGTCTCTCCAGCTACCTTGCACCTGTTGTAGCTAGTATGGGCATGACACACTTGTTCTTAACCTGAGTTTCAACTGACATTCAATCTCTCACAATTTCACTCAATTTCTTCCTCAACCCAACATAAGAAAATAATTTGCACTTTAAAAAAATGCTCATCTTTGATCAACATCAACAACTTAAATCATTCATATTGTGCCTGTGCTTCTTAAAATTGATTAATTTTAATCCTTAAAAAAACTGGTACAGAAAAATGCATCTACATTTAAAAAAGCCCTCTGACATAAGGTAGTACATACAGGGCACTAAAATTGTATCACAGCCAAAAAGCAGAAGAAACAGTGGTATCTGTCAGCGTGTTTTTGTTTCATTCTTCAAAACCCATCAACAGGAATTTGTTTCTTTTTTGTGCAGACAGTTACCCTAATTTTAGACAAAACAGAAGTTTACAAGCCATTCTTTTCCAAAACAGCAAAAAAACTACAACTGGTAACTGAAAAAAATGAAGTACAGCTCACAGTGCCGATAAAAAGTAACACTTGTAAGCAGCAAATGGAGAATGCGGGCATCGATCCCGCTACCTCTCGCATGCTAAGCGAGCGCTCTACCATTTGAGCTAATTCCCCCTGCGGTGCTAACCCTCTGTTTACTGTCCCTACTTTCGTGTTTCTCACTGACAGAATAACTTTCTACAAATTATCTTGAAATTTGATCTGCTGTCTCACGTACAAATAAAACTTTCTATCAAAAATCAAATTGGTTTTCTACCCAAATATCACACTGGCAGCTGGGCAGTCAGAACCCGCTGCTCAAGTTCTAATCCCCTACCGAAGGTTCTGGTAGGCAGTAACAACACAACTTTCCACTGAAATGCAGAAACAATTAGGTCTTTCTTAAAGTACACTGCTTTTGACAGCCTTAGTGGGAATTTTGCCGAACATGAAATCTGGACTCCTTGATGGAACAGCACATGTTTTATTCAGCTGAGCTGCATCTGGATAACAGAAGGTCTGTGTTTCCAAGCAACTGTAGATTTATGTTCGCACCAAACAATTATGACTGTTTAGAGAAATCTGGATATGTTTAAAGATTATGTTTTTCTAAAACAGATTTTTCCTATTTATAATCCCTAGGTGGAAGAGAATCAGCTAAATGGCTTTACCCATTTCCACATTTGACAATACAATAGATGTGACTGAATAGGTCAGTTCCTTCTGAGAGAAGAAGAGACATGAGAATTTCTCTCAAATTCTTCCAGTTCTTTCTCCTGTGGCAATAGAGTTCTGGGCCCAAGTTATACAAAGGCCCAAAAAAAAAAAAAAAGAAGGCACCAAGGCAAATGGAACAATGGGAAACAAAGTAATAGTTGACATTATCTATCTGTATCTCTCAGGAACTTTTAAGGTGTTACTATATCACCAGACACGCACAGTCACACATACATATAAAAACCAAGAATATGTGATTAAAATGTAAAAAATAAAATAAATAAATCATGGCTATTATGAAACAGCAGTGGAAATTCTGTACAGTGGTTTGGTTTCAGCTCTGCAAGATCAGAGTCAGAAAACACAAAGAAAGTATGATCTCCAATGTTTCCTGTTACTTGAAGTTAGGTACTAGAGTCTTCTCCCTTTGAACGTGGCATTTAGAGAATAAAAAAGTAACTCTCTATGATTTCACACTATCATAAAATAGAAATAAAGCAAGCAAAAGAGATCTACTTTGCTAGAACTGGAACATGCAGATTTGTTGACCTAATGTGACAGACATATCACAACAATCAAGTATCAACACGTTTCATGTGGCTCGGTTTCTTACTTCCTCAATCTCTATATATTGTCATTTAACTTGGAAGATCGATTTGTGCAAATAGCTGCTGATTCAGAGCACTGGAAATGATCATAATTTTTGTGTGTTATTAATCAATGGTCAACTAACTGTTCATTAGTCAAAAAATAACACTGAAATGGATAAAAAGAAGAAATAGCACACAACTGACTGGTAAAACCCTAAGAAAAGCAACCTTGGGGAATCATGTTTCTTTTCCTTGTAAAAAGAAGAAGGGAAATTTGAACAAACCCTTCAGAAATCTTTTAATAGTCTGGTACTTTTGCTTTGATTCTGGAAAAAAAAAAGCAAGAGAGAATTGTGAACTTTTATTTAATATTGTAAATGTAGTACATCTTTGCCTTTCTGGAAAAAAGAATATCTGAAATTAAATGTATTAAACAACTTTAAAAACAACTCTCCTGCAGTTTGTTTCTTGATTTGCCCGAGATCCTTTAAGACACATGAATCACACTGACCTATAAAGTTCTTTCAATTCTCTCCTCTCTAAGGACTCAGTGATTTCAGGAAGTACAATAACTAAATTGCAGTCTTTGCAGGACATCTAGGTTAATACCTGAATAATATATATTTGATTTTTTTATAACTGGGGTTATATTTGTGTCCATGAAATAAACCAGAGTATCAAATCTTAGAAGATTTTGCTTAGCCACGTATTTAAAAAAATACATCCTAAGTCATCCTCTGTATACACAGTTCTTGCCATGCCATATATAATTCAACAAGAATTCCTGTGGAAGTCGTCCACAGTCAACAACTCAGTACTTAGCCATACCCAAAAGTTACAGATTCAGACACAGTGGAAGTCTATTAGACAGTACAAAATCCCTCAAAGTCAACCTATATGTAACCATGCTTTAAAAATATTTGACCACCCTAACGATAACACAGAAACAACTATTTGCATGGTATTTCCTCCAGACTCTCACTTGTTCAACCCTGAAAATTAAGCTTTTGCCATTCTGCTCTTCCAACTTAGATCTGACTTTCAAAAGCATTGTTCAAACTTTTTTTTTTGTTCTTTTTTTGGCTCCAGAAGATCCCAGAGAGCATGGTATTGTGGCATTAGAACTAGCAAAATCTCAAAAAGGGAGAAAAAAAAGGTGTTAGCAGAAAAACATTTAAATCAGAACATCTCAAGTTTACGTTTGTACATGTATGAATGGTTTTACTACTGTAGCAAGTTCTAACTAGAAAGAATGGGGATAATCTGCCAGATACTTCTGACCTTCTAATGCACCACCACTCTCTCATTACTCTTCCTACAAGTTCCATTCACAGCACAAGACAATTTCTGAATGACTGTGTTTTTTTCTGAACCTTTGGCTTTCTTGTCAAAGTAACTTACATCATCCTTTAGCAATATGAGTCCCTTCCTTGTTCTTTTTCCTTTGCCCATTATGGTATCTGTAATTTCTAAATACCCTGTGCATAGAACTCTTAAATGTTAACAACATTTTAGGAACCTCACATGGCACCACATGGCTCAGAATATGCAGTGCTTCAAAAGACAGCACAGAAAACCTCTAAACAACTTAACCCAAGGGAAGCCCAACTAGGCCTGCAGTTGCGAATTCACTTTTAAGATAACAGCAGCAGTTTAGGACAACTCCACTTTTTTTTTTTTTTATCCAAAGATACTCTAGGAATGTTATTATTTCACAAATAGTAAAACAATTATCGTAACAAAAGGAATAGAGAACAGAACCTTCTAGAGATGGTAGTAGAACCAAAGAGGTGAAGGAGAAGAAGCAAGACACTAATTATTGACCAGAGAAAGAAGAGATACAATTCACAAGCTAGCACTCCCATTAGCTATAAATCACTAACACTAACCTCACTTTCTGAAATTGTCAAATGCTGCTGCAGCATTCAAGATGCCAACTCCCTCACTACCTGATGAGGACCACTGGTCTAACCCCAAATTCCTACACCAAAAGCCCTGTACACATTCTCACCTTAACAAACTCCAGTATCTTGTTACCTGCTCCTTCCCTCTGAAACAGCTGGCTTTGGGAAAAAATGTTTCTCCCTCTCGTATTAAAACCTAATCAACATGGAAAGAAGCAGCTGAAATTAATTTAGAGAAGATAATTAAGTTCTTACAGCTGGAATTATTCTGCAGATACTATAGGCATTTCAGCAACTAGCCTGCTGACTGAAAGCCCTGCTAGTCAACATGTCTGCCAAAGTAAGCAAGCTTGTTGCTACTTCTACTCTGTGATGTCTTCACGTGACCAGTTGGATCTTTGCACCAAGACCTCTGAAACATCCAGAAGTTCATTTGCTTAGTCATATAATAACTAGAAACACAGCACTTAGTTATGAAGAAAATATTCCAGAGCACCTGAGTGCCTAAATCGGACTTTCAAAAGTGACTCAGAGTTATGCCACAGTTGTGGCGCTATACATTTCAGTACACCACAGAAACAAACAACCTTTAAATGAGCTGGCTTGATTACTAAATATTCCACTCAATATTTTATCTTCTTTCGGTCAGAATGCCTTCTGCTCTCTATATGATTGACAAACATAAAGGATCTAAAAATCACTCAGAGCCAAAAGGTATGATTTTCCTCCTATCAGGAATATTTAACTCTAAGCTTTGTATTTCAAAGCAATTAAAAAAACAAACCAAAAATACCTAACCAACTGTAACCCTTAGAGATTTTCATTTGTGTTTGGCTGGTTGTGTTTTTTTTTTTACTAGTATTCTTCCAGAATAAAAATCACCTAAGTCTTAAAAACACCTGTTGTAAAACAGACAAACAGACAGAACCCTTCTAATTTGTTTGCATTTGGCCTATATGAACACAGTCCAGGCAGGAACAGGGTTTCATCATGCCAGCTTTTGAATGGTAAAGTATATCTACAGGGCTTAATTATGGGAAGCCCCAAGCAGGCTTACAGCTGCACACAAACTGGCAAGTACTGCTGCCTATGAAACTTTTTAATTCGCTGCTAAGCTCTGGTAGTCTTAAGGCTTTAACACAGCAAGTAGGGCAAAATTTACTTGAAATCAAACAAAACCCAGAACTAACTATAAATTAAGCAGTGACAAAATAACCTACGGACAGCTGCTGTATGTTCAATTAATTCTTTTAAATAGCCTAACTTTCAAGCTGATAAATCTATCACTAAAATGAAACGCATAAATATGTCTCCAGTTCTGTATCCAAATCTGTATTTAAAGCATTGAAGGAAATGTGTTCTGGACCTCAGAAATAATTTTATGGAAAATCAGTATCAAAATATGGAACTGGGCAACAAAATCAACACCCTCCTTTTGGAAAAACAAACCAAAAAAAGGTACTGTAAATCACACAAAAAGCCACACAGCACGTCTGTCATGAGTCAGAAGAAACCTCCTCCCAGAACTATTTCTGGTTTTAATGGCCACAATAAGAATAAAACTTTATTTGTTGATGAAGATGTTATTGATTGCTCACAAAATTTTGCCTCCATTTTACCACTACTCATCATTTTGTACCCAAACCACAAGACAAGAACATGCTAACCCCCCCCCAACAACAACAACAAAAAAAACCTAGAAAGATTTGCTACTTTTAGTAATATTTGCCACTGCTATTACCTTGTTTGAGGAAAATCAGCACAGTCCGTCTGGGAGGTAACGTATCAGTACAAAATGCTGTAATATTGATCAAAGAATCAATGTTCGAAAGAGCTTAGCCAGGCAACCTAAGTAACTTCAGTTAGCATTAGCAGCCACAACAGAAGCTTGCAACAGTCCAAATAATTAGTATCAAATATGCTGCTTCTGTGAGAAGTACAAAACCATAACATTTTTTGAGTGTATTTATCAGATTACCATTTAAGTTAACCTAGTGCTAAGGAGGCCGTGAGCTCAGATCTCAGCTCAGAGGGAGATCAGACTATCCTTTTATGCTACTCTTTGGGATGTGTCTGGACCACATAAAACTCACCATCGTGATTTCAATACATAACATCCCAAACTTGAGAGAAAAGCTGAAGGACTAAGCAAGACATTCTCTTTCTCTAAAAGCACCAATGGGTTTTAAATTTCTGTCCAGATAATCATAAGGCTTCCAGATTGGCAAAGACTTCATTCTGTTTCCAGATGGGGAAACAGCAACTCATACATTAACATGATTATGCATTTTGGTTTCTTTTTTAGGAAAATGGCTATATTCACATCACAACTTCCTTCTCTGTTTTTTTTTTTTTTTTTTTTTTTTTGGAAGACCTGACATCTCTACCAACTTCAAGGGGGTTTCAAGTTTAAACATCACAGGGCTCGTGTACACTGCCCTCCTTGAACTAACACAGCAATACAGAAAAACTGTACTATTCACTTTACTTACTATCCAGCTTCAGACACCCCTTCCAAACAAACTGTTTAATAATAGTCAAAAAAGGTTAAGCAGTGAGATTGACTATGCCTGAATCCAAATGGATTTGCAACCTTTGTCTTCTGAATCACCACTGTAATAATCCAAATTTTCTCCACATTCCCTGTAACTCCAGAAAGGAGAGAACGTATGCTGGTTATGCCTTGAGCTCTGCGCAGGCCAGCTGGCTAATCAGCTATCACTAAACAAGACATACAGTATTTTTCCTTTAGAGGCTCTGCAGAGCCATCAATTTCCACAAAACACTGGACAATTTCTTCATCTTTCAGCCTTTTATCCATCTTTCACTTTTGGTGACAAAGATTTCCCTGGTTTAGTAGAAGATTAAGATTCTTACATCCTGTGGATTTTACTAAAGAACAGAACTATGTACTCACTAAATGAGAATTTCTCCAGAATAATAGTTTTAAGAACAATAACCTCGTCCAAACAAACAAAACAGAAAAAGACCGGAGGAACTGGTTATGTAGGATGATCGGGAAAATATGTTTGGCTGCCATGTTCAAAGATTAGAGGTTTAGGGTACACTGAATTTCAGTGAGTTCCGTGTATGTTTAGCATCTGATTACTTAGGTCCGTATGAAAATCTGAGAGCTTGTCTTTTTAATTTATACACCTCCATACTATACAGTCATTTTAGAATTAGAACAGAGAAACCAGACCTATCAGTAGAAGAGCTGCATTCACTGATGAAGCCATCTGCTCACTGTGTACTCAAAACACAGGTATAGCACAAAAACATCACAGCCAAGCTGGATTAAAAAAACAGAAGGTTTACGTTAGCACCCACTTCACCAAGTTCTTTAACCTATGTTATTCTCATATTTGATTCTTCCATTTCTTTCTTGGGCTCAGAGATACACTCTGAGCGAACTCTGGCTGAACAGTATCAGGAGAGAAAGAAAACAACAGCTATTCAATTTTCACGAATACGGTGTAAGATTGGTGTTGTAGCAGGGGTTGAGCGACCGAAGGAGAGCTGGAGCCCGAGTCACGGTAGCGCAGTACAGCAGGAGGAAGCGCCCCAGAAGAACCCCCAAAACCACCCCCTCTCCTGAGGACCAGCACCACCCGCTGCACCTCCTCCCTCAAGCAAGCACCCCCACGACCGCACAAGTAGATTTCGACAGACCCACGAAGACGACCATCGCGGCTAGAAAACTCCTGAATAAAAGGCTGGGGACAAACCTCCTCCTCCGCCACCTTCGTCTTTCGATGGCCTCGGCCCGGGCTGACGCTGACACAGCCCCCCGGCAGCCCCCCCCCCCCCCGGCGCCTGCCTTCCCGCCATTCCCGCCTTCCCGCCCCCTCGGGGCCCGGCCCTCGCTCGCCGCTTCCCGCCCACTGCTGGAACCTTCTGCGGCAGGGCGTGCTCCGCCGCCGCAGCCGCCCCCCTCCCTTCGCCCGCCTTTTCCCTTTAAATACGGGTGGCCCGGGCTGTGGTGCGAGCGGGAGGTGCTGCGGCGCGGTTCCCTCCCGGTCCCGGAGGCCGTCGCGGGGGCGGCGGGTAAGTCTTCGAGCGAAAAGCCCGGCCTGTGTGGTGGGCCAGCTCTGGTGGGCCAGCTCTGGTGGGCCAGCCCTGGTGCTCCTCCTGGGCCACCTGCTGCTATGGATGCCGTCGGCATCATCGAGGGGAGAAGGCAATGTCAGAAAGAGTTGATTTTGCTCTAGGTTTCCTAAATGCGATGGCTGCCAGTAACAGGAATTACAGCTGAGTGTGTATGGCTTTAAATGAACCTGAATGGGTTTTTTTCAGGATGTAAATTCACAAGTAGATTTATGCTCCAGCATTTTCCTAGGCACTGCTTTGGGGGTAGAGGTTGGAAAAAGTAATTAAAAATGTTGATCTGTGTGTAAGTAGGACAGAATTCTTACCTTACAACCACAGTCCTGGTAGTTTCTAGTACTTGAGAGCGTGACTCTTAAATAACTTGGATGTACAATATATACTTCTCTGTTATTTTCCTTTTTTTTTTTTTTTTGTTCTTCAGACTGGTTTGCAACTGTAAAAGCTCCTCCTGTCTTACAAAAAAAACTTGGCCTTTGAACCTTCAACACCAAACAGGTTAGCTGCTAACAAGAAAAGACAGATTCACCAGAGGATGGGAAAACCCACTTTTAATCTGTCCTGATAGCAGGTTTGGTGAAATTGTGTAGGATAAGCTGCTCCAGCTTGCTCTCATCTTCCTCCGTTCCTTGGAGTCTGTCAAGGTTTTGGGAATAACTCATCTCCTGCACATTTGTAACTTTGTTATCTTTGCATATTTCTAAATATTTTTCCTGGGAAAAAAGTAAAAGAACAAAAAACAGGAATTAAAGTTTCTCTTTCAGCAAGAGCTGAGATGGTTTTCTGATGGCAAAGCTAATGCCTTTCTGTAGCTCACGAGTATGCCTTTTGCTAAATGTTGTTGGTAAAATTACAGCTACTTCAACACTTCTCAAATGAATAAAAGGTTATGAAAAGATGTTAATGGTATTAGATAATCTGAAACAAGATCAGTGCAGCCTTTGAGTTGTTTACCAGTCATTTAAGATTATAGCAGCATTTGAATTGATAGTAGCCATCTCTAAACAACTTTCCGTGAGGAAAACGTTATCTTTGCTGAAGATAAAGACAGAAATAAGGTGATTTTTTTTTTTTAAATCCCTTTATTTTAGAATAACAATACCAGATCAGGAACTTACTCTGGAATGCCAGGTCTAAATATGCTCTTTGTCATCACTGCTGAAAAATATTGACCTTTACGAAGGAATAATTAGTGTTGGTTAGCTACCTCACTCTAAATTCCTACAGATGATCAAGTAAGCAGGTGCTATTAGGCTCAATGGGAGTCCAGAAGTGGTTAATTCTGCATAAACAAGACCATGTGAAAAACACATGTGCCTTACTTCAGCTGGATTTTGTATCACAGTTTCTATTACAAATGAAATGCTTACGACAATAAAGCTTCCCCAAGTCAGAAATATGGTTGCAGCTTTTGTAGCTTTCTTTGTAACTATCCAAAGACTTCACTTCCGGGTTGAATTTTTTTCATTTAAGTCTGATTTGACCATTATGTGCTGCTGACAATGCCTTTCAAGGGTCTCCTTTAGCTTTGTGTAACCAGTAGTTGATAAGTTGTTTTAATTAACGTTAAGGACTCTTGGAGATACAGAAAGTGATAATGTTTTCCACTCTGTCTGTTCAACACAGAAAACATGCTGACTGTTCTAGAAGCTGCCATAGAAAAAAATGAATTGTTTATATGGCAAAGATCTCTCCTTACTTCAAGTGTTAAAAATATATCAATTCCATGCTGTTTTTAATCTTTAAAGTATTCTACAAATATTAAAAAAAATCTATACACAATTATTCATGTCCTCCCCCGAAAACTTTCTTCTTTTTTAACTCTGGCAGGACTAGCTTTAGTATTTAAAAAAAAGGTATCTAAGGTAGCTTAAACTTACAGATGGCCATAAATCCACAGCAGCTTTACTTCTGATTATTACTCACACCATTCATGCTCTTAGAGCTGACAACTGTTTTTTTGTGAATACCATTATTCTTTCTTCCCCTTCTTACATTCTTGTGGCTGGCACTGTCAGGAAATGTGTAGCAAATCAACATTGAAGCTTGTCAAGCGCTGAGTGAATACTGCCACACAGAGTGAAGACGGGGTTGCTTTCAGTTATTCCTGCCTTGTGTTGCCACCTGCCAAAGAATCCAGCTCCAGGAACAACTGAGTGCGTATGTACAGTAGCTCCAAGCCATCCATCACATGTCAGGTCTAATGTATTTAAACCAGCAGATTCAGCGTCACCAGAAGCCAGTAGGATGACTTGAAAACCAGCCAGGCCAGTTAGAAACCAGTCGAGTGGCAATCTTACCTCCACTCACACTCTGGTGTGATTCCCCCTTAGCCTGACATAGGCTTAATGGATGAATAATGCCTCCTGTTCTGCTGTGGCATGAGAAATGGGGCTTAATGCAGGGAAGAGTTGTTGTCTGGTGTAGTGCTGACACAGCATGAGAACAATCTACCCTGTGAATGAAGATGTTCAAGCAACAGTCAGAATGTCACCATGTGGTAGATTATGGGCTGTATAATTTGGCTGTATGTGCAAGAGCACATAGGGCTTATGGAGAAGAGCACGAGTGCACGCTACCATGTCAAATTGGGCAGAGTTTGTAAATTCTGCTTACCCTTCAGAGAACCAGAGTCCCAATTCTCTTGCTGGGTACATCACTTTATACGTGGTAGCAAGCTTATGTTTCAAAGAGATACCTGAGAGACTTCTGCTGTTAAAACAACAGGGAGGGGGCGGCTGTAAAGTGGAACCCAGCCTTGGTTTGGTTGAGCTTGAAAAACCTGAGTTGATCAACTACATGCATATGCAGGTTGTTACAAACTCCTTCACATCATGGTTGAGCTGAAGTTTGAGGCTGCCTGCTGAGATCTTTCCAGTCCCTCTCCCGAATCCCTGATCACACCCCTCCTTTTGTCTGTGCTTCAGGTTGTGTGCTGCGTTTGGGGAAGGAAGCAGTGGGAAGGAAGGGATGAAAGAGACGGGGGTGGATGGCAGGGGGATTCGGGAACACGGAGGATGAGGGTTTGTGGGAGGGGAGAGGGCTGTTCTGAGGACCTGGGGAGGCAAATGCAGGCATAGAGTGGCAGGAGATGCGGCCCGGGCCTGGAGGTGGCTGGTGTGGCGGGCCTGGGGTACAGGGGGGCCTGTTGCTTAAGCTGGTGTAATTTTTCCAACTTCCTGACAAATATCGGAAGGAGGACTTATGCAACCGGAAGCTTTTTCCAAATGCACCAATTGAGCTAGCAGTAGTAATAGATAACTATCTCTCTAGATCGGCATTTTGAGTTAACTGCTTGCTGTAGGCAAGTAAGGGTGAAAATTAATAAGCCGTCTTTAACATTTTACCATATGTCATTATGTTCCTTGCCTATGATGTAGGTTTTATGCTCTGTGTCAAATCATGCAAGCATTTCTCATGCTTGTATGTGTTCATTTTTCAAAAAGGCAGTGTTTTAAGGCTGTTAAAAATAACGTATTACTTAAAGGGAAGTGCATTCAGTGAGGTAATAAATAAGGAAAATACAGATATGTTTTAATTTCCCTTGACTGTCACCCCAGAGAAGCCAGACACCTTCCAAAAGAATGTGTGTATGTATACACATATATGTAAACACACACAAATATATGTATAAGCTTTGACTATAAAACTCTGTTTCAATCAGGCATAAAATATTTTTCATTCATGAAACGTTTCCTGGACCAGGTTCTTCACATGTATGCCTTGAAAATGGGAAAGAACATGGGTTTCCTTGTTGAATTGGAACAGTTCTTCAATAGAAGTTGGGTTTTTTTTCAATAACACATTTGGTTTCTTGTAAATAACTTGATCATTTGGAGAGCTTCTTGTATGAAAACAGCTAAATAATAAGGGCTTGTGTTGCAAAAGAGATGAATAAGGTTATTCTGGTAGCATACATGCTGAAAGATGTATCACATGATTCTAGCTGTGAGTTGCAGTCAGTTATTGGTGAGTGGAAGGAGCGACTCAGCAAGAGACAACGAACTTAAAATCGAAAGTGGTATTGTTGTAGTTCTCGGTGAGTCTGGAGTGTGGAACTCTAAGTTCCAAAGTTTTTTTTTCAGGTGGGGAATTAGCTCAAATGGTAGAGCGCTCGCTTAGCATGCGAGAGGTAGCGGGATCGATGCCCGCATTCTCCAGTGTATGTTTTCAACACTTGTTTCATTAGAAACTAAGCAGCAGCATTTAATAGTATCTCATAGTTTCATATTTACACTTTGTTTTTCTTGTATAAGGGTGTAAGGAAGCCTGAGAGAATTGTAATCTAAAAAAAGTTAACACACTGTTTTAAATACTTAATTTTTTCTTTTCAGAATAATGTTTGCTCTTTTGCTTACAGGGAGAGGAAATATAATCCTTGCATGAAATAATGAAACTTGCTGACATTTTAGTACAATAATAAACGACATGAACAAATTATAGAGAAAAATAAATGAGGGATTTTTTTAATGTGCCCTTAAATCTTTGGTTTATGATTTCATTTGTTAGTTAAATTTATATTTGATATTATAGTTTATAACGAACAAAACTTTGTATTTCTGCTGTAATATTATTTTTGTTCTATTTTGGTTGGGTAGGCCATTTATTAGAAACCATGGGCTAGAATACTCTGTAACTCTGTTACTCCTGGTAGCAAGACGATGCTCGTTGCTTGTGAATTTTCTCGTCTGTGAAATATCATGGAAATTTTCTGTGTAAATCTATGTTTGCACATTTTAAGTCTTCATGAGGTTTTTTAATTATTCTAATTTGATTTTCTTACTAGCTCATTCAGGTATTAACTGCTTGTACTTCCAGGTTGAGGTGGCACGAGGAAACGAGCAAAATGTACTTCCTATAAATACAGTGAATTTGTGCAGTCAGGATCTTGGGAGTACACATATTAAAACAAATGGAAATCAGGAAACAAAAATCATGAATTAGGCTTCATGTTAAGGAAGGAGGAGATACTGTGCTGCATGAATGTGCAAGTAGCACCTCTGGAGAAAATAAGGGAGCTTGGGGATCCTCCCATGACATGACAAGAAACGAGTTAACCTCTGGATGGATGGGCTAGAAATTGAATTTGCTTATTTCTCTTGTATTCTCCACCTACTGGAGAGAAAAGAGGTATTGCAGCTTTAAGACTGCTGGATGCTTGTTGTGAAGATGGAACCTATTGGAGAGAAACAGTCTTCAGGAGTCCCCTCTGGGTTCCTGTAGTGATTTAAATGCCCATTTGCTTGGAATAAGACTCTGTAGTAGTTTCCTACGTGACTATTATTGCTTCCATGTTTTCTGTGTTTCTGTTGTTGTTTAAAACCTGACACTTACTTTGCTTTTAAAGAGGATGAGTAATGTTGCTCTTCTCAGCTAATCAGATGCAAGTTGTGCACTGATGAAGTGAGAGAATCCAGTGGGGCTCTGTACAGGTGCTGTCTGCAATCACTTGCAGAGCTATGTGTACTCCTGTAAGCTCTCTAGACTGACGGCTGTTGGTTACATTTATGCCCAGCTTCTTACAGTGGGGCTCTTCTGCCTGTTAGGGCTTGTAAACACACCAGGATATGAATAGAAGTAAGAGCTTTTCCTCATCCCATGTGGTCTTTTATGTCTCTGCTTTTTAGGTAGGCTGTCATGTGAAGAATTTACTGGATTGAGAGAGGCAAGGGTCCTGGCCCCCAAAAGCACTACCTGTGGGAGGAAATTACCTGATGATGGGTAAGTAGTTTCCAGAGCCCTGTGTCAAAGGGAGTGGCTACTCCAGGTTGGTCTGTGCTTTCTGAGTCAGAAGTTGCATATATTTTGTGTAAAGAACCAGAAGGGAATTCAGCTTTGTTTGATTTTTATTATTGCCATTCATGCAGACTTGTGCCCTTTAATATTGTGCTTAAGTGAGTTACACAAGTGTCATGGTTTTAGCTGGGACAGTTAATTTTCTTCACTGTAGCTGGTATAGTGCTGTGTTTTGGACTTAGTATGAGAATAATGTTGATAACACTCTGTTTTAGTTGTTGCTAGGTAGTGCTTACACTAGTCAAGGACTTTTCCAGCTTCCCATGCTCTGCCGGGTGCACAAGAAGCCGGGAGGGGAGGGGGCACATCCAAGAGAGCTGATCCAAACTGGCCAAGGGGATATTCCATATCATGTGATGTCATGCTCAGTATATGAACTGGGGGGAGTTGGCTGGGGGAAGCAGCGATAGTGGCTCAGGGACCGGCAGCGTCGGTTGGCGGGTGGTGGGCGGTTGCAGCACTTCTTTGTCCCCCCCCCCCCCCGCCTTCTTCCAAGGTTTCATCTCTCTCTTGCTCATTATTTTCCTTTTCATTATATTATTATTGCTGTTTTATTTTAATTATTAAACTGTTCTTATCTCAACCCATGAGTTTTCTTTCTTTGGCCCTTCCGATTCTCTCCCCCATCTCACAGGGATAGAGGCAGTGAGCGAGCGGCTGGGTGGTGCTTAGTTGCTGACTGGGGCTAAACCATGACAAGAAGTCAGTTATTCTGTGAAAAGTAATTTGTTTGTACTGAACTTGCTGGAAGATATATTTTTCCTATGTCTGTGTTTGTTGTAGTCTGAGAAAGGGGAATAATTATTCCTTACTTGCCTTTTGTCAATGCTCTGTTCCAGATATTACTTAGAAATGGTGGGATGGGGCTTGGGAACCATCATTCTGGCAACTCTGGAGGCAGCGTTTTACAGCAAGAGGGCCTTTTGTAGAATCGGCACTCAGAAGTCTCAACTGTGTAAAAAGCTTCTTTTAAATAAATTTATTCCACCACATGATTGTAGTACATTTATTTTCTGAGCTGAGCCCACTGCAGCTCCAAGTTTTCTCATGAAGGATGCTGTGTGATGTTTGACAATAAAGTTTACAAAAGGTTTTTGTTGTAATGATTACCATGCCCCTATTTTGACCAAGTTGTAAAGCAGAAGTTGTATTTCAAAGAACTCTTTTCTTTTTGAAGAGTGAGAGGTGACTTCATTACCATGTGTAAACCTTTGATAGCTTGGAAGAAAAGGAACTTAGACCTTTGAATTTGTTCAGCCTCTAGCTGTCAGGTATTTTTCCTCAAGTTCGGTGTTGCAAGAAAATACACTTTATCCCAGTAAACTTACCACAATACGAGAAGAGTGAGGGTTCCTCACCTAGGCCTTATGCTTCCCCCCCCCCCCCCCGTTGGGCCTGTTTTATCTTTATTTCCTGTGGTTGCAATTAGTGTTGTTATAATTTGTTGCTGTTAACCATAAGCTGGGACCTACACCTGGTGGGTGGGTGCAGTCCTCTGTGTGCTGGCAGAGACTTGGGGAATACAAGTTGGCTGTGGTTCGGTAAGCCTGCCGTCGTATTTGCATCACGTCTCGGAAGGTACGGAGGTGTGCTGTTCATCGTTAGCATAGGATCACCTAGAGAGATGGATGAATCCTTCTGAAAGAATAAGTGCTGAGGGATTGGGTGGCTGCGTAGGGCTCCTTTCTGGCTCTTCGTGACAAAGAATAGGAAAGGAGGGACACCTTATGGGGCATGTCTTTCTCTTTGAGGCCACAATATTTTCTCCAGTGATTATAATAGGTAGGGGAGAAACATCTTTACATATTGTGAGGTTTTCTTCAATGTCCTTACTGTTTCCACTAAATAAAATACTGAAATGGGCTACTGAAGAGAATGCCAACAATCAACTTGGTGCGACAACAAAAAGCTCCACAGATCATTAAAACGCAGCTTAAGAAATAGTTTCCCTCTACTTGAAAAGCTTACTTCTAATTCTGTTCGTGTTAATGTGGAAACTCCTCCTTGTTCCCGTTACAGAAATCTGGTCAAAACTTGTAACTTTATAAAAGAAAATGGAAATCAATGGGGGAACTAAAAGCTACGGTAGGTTTATCATTTTCATGTATGCACGGATCGCAGTTGTAGCTCACCTGCGATGAGCTAACAACGGAGAAATGAGGGGAGGCAGGCTGCTGTATGCGCCAGGAGGGCGAAGGGGAGGAAAAGTATTTTGCATCCTCGCCTTTTGATCTCTACCAGAGGAACCTGTAAGCGAGTGTAACGCCCTCTCCCTACAGACCGCGGGTACGGATTAAGCGTGTATCTGAAATGGGATGGGAGGCCGAGAACGGCGCAGGGGCGCTGCCGCTCGTTAGGGAGGCACCTGCGGGACCGTCGTTCCTGCGAGAGGCGGCCGCGCCCGGCGCCGGGGCTGGCCGAGGGCTGCGGGCCCCGGACGGCGCCGCCCCGCCGAGCCCCAGCCTGCAGCGGCGGCCCGGGCCCCGCCGCCGCCGCCCGCCCCCAGCTTTCACGGCTTCTCCCGCTTCGGCTGCGTTCGCGCCCGGGCCCCGTCGGGCAGCTGCGGCGGGCGGGTCTCTCGCCCCGCCGCCTTCCTGCGGGGGCGGCCCCCGGGCGGGCGGCGCGAGGTGCTGCCGGCGGGGGCGGGGCCGAGGCGGTGGTCCGGGCGCCCCTCGCCTACCGGCGCCTCCGGCCCCGCCCCGCCCGCTGCCCGCCCCCTTCCCGCCGCCCCGCCCCCGCCCCTCCCGCTCCCTGCTTTCGCCGCGTGCGCCTCCGCGGTCGGGAGCTGCGGTTGCCCCGTGGGAAGTGACGCCCTGTGTCAAGCGGAAGTGACGCGCATTGCGTGCAGGCCCGGAGCGGCGGGGGGGGTTCGGACAAGATGGCTGGATCCACAGGTCCGTGAGGGGGCTCGGCGGGCCTGGGGCTACGCGGGGCGGCGGGCTCCGGGGGCGCCCCGCGCGGGGCGTGGGGGCTCCTGAGGTGCCCCTGCTGGGAGCGCCCGGCATGAGGAGGAGGAGGAGGAGGAGGAGGAGGAGGAGGAGGAGGAGGAGGAATGTCCTGACAGGGGGAGGAGGGGGGCTGCAGGGGCGCCGGGCCCGCTCCCGCTGCAGGCACGGCCCCTCCCGCCGGCAGGGCAGCGGCGCCGCTGTGGGAGCCTGGCCTGAGGGGCGAGCGGCGGGGGAAAGGGCTCCGGGTTCTGTAACGAGCGCGGTGAGGTGCTGGGGAAGAGGAGACTTTGTCTGCTGAGAGGCAGGAACGGACAGATGCGTGTGCGTGTAGGGGAGGGAGGAGGTGCCACTAGCCTGGCAAAAATGCTGGAGGAAAAAGATTTGCGCTAAAGATTTGTACCAGTGTGCTATCCGGGGAGTATAGATGTTGTGGTATAGCAGTATCTAAAATAAAGGGTTGTCTCTTCCCTCTTGATGCAGAGGAAAAGGGGTCAGGCCTGTGCTGTGTTTTGGGGCAAAGGTACTTCAGTTTGATGGCGACTGCAGCATGGTGGGGTAGGGGAGTGATGCATCTCACTCTCTTTCACCAGCCAGCCACTGGAGCCAAGGATTCTCTCTTAGAGGCAAATGGAAGGGCAAAGAGCTGCAAGTCATCCCAGGAATCCCATATCAGTGACCATTATAGCATATGTTGATAATTTGCATGGCAGAATATTGTGGAAGGTGGTGGCAAAGAAAGGGACAAAAATATTGCTTCAAGGACTAAATGCAGAAGTTTAAGAAGCACAGTTATACTATCTCCGTTTCATTTTATGAGAGGCTTGAAATATAGAAAGACCTTTTCCCAGTACAAAAAGCTGAAGTCTTCAGGGCCTCATTTCCCCCTTCTCTCACCCCTGAGACTTTAGAAGTGGGCTTGACAGAGCTCGGGACAGAGGAATGTGTTGACCTCAGTGGTCAGTCTAGGCTGAATGTCGGCCACTAATTCATTTCTGCTCCCAATCCACTGGATCACTGAAAGATTAAGACCATAACAAAACAGAAGAAACTTCTGCATGTTGAAATTGGTCTTGGTACCTTACTGTTGATTCTGTGAGGAGAGCTTGGGCAGATTTTTTGGGGTAGGAGAGTCCTCTCCAATTGGTAGCGTGACTTTGGGGATGTGGGATTTACGGAGTGGAATTTGGAAAGGTTACAACAAATTGGGGCATAGAGCAGCTCTTGCAACTCTCTGAAAGAGGAGTCCAAAAGGATACATTATTGCCTATGATAAACTGAGCTAGAATGCATAAATTAGGGAAACAGGTATTTACTTGGCTATGGATTACTGCATTTTATTTTGTTAAAATTTATTGATTTACTTCCTGGCATCTAAGTTTAAGAAGATTTTATTGTTTTTATTATGCAGCAACTCCCAAAGACTTCAGCTTATGTCTGGGCTCTGGCCTGGGATTTCCTGTAATGCACAGGAAGTAAAGTCACTTTAGGTCATGTGTATTGAGAATTGGCGTTTGACATCACAGTCCATTCAGTCTGGCTATTGTAGAATATCAGTTACTAAAAATTTGTACAGTAAAAAAAGCTATTTTCTTCCCACAGAACACTCAACTCTATAAGAAGAAATTTTTTTTTTACTAAATTTTCATAGTTTTACTGCTATAAATGCTCTTCACAGTCTTACTTGTGATATTTTAAAATCCCCTATATGCACTTACTCAGTACAGTTATTTTTGTTTCAGAAATACAGCCACACCTAAAGGTCAAAAAAAGTGGGAGATGTAGAAAACTATTTATACATGTATCTGCTCCAAACCATGTAAAGTGCTAGTATTGTATATATGCCTTGTTCAAGAAGTGAAATCATTTGAGTAAAACGAAGTGAGCAGACAGAATCATCAACAGAACTGCTGGGAAAATTAGTCAGGGCTTCTAAAGCAAAATACTGATTCCTGTGGAGAAAATGCTGTTAGCTTTTTATTGGTACATGCATAGATTGGGGGGGGAGCGTGTGTTTGTTTTGTTCTTTCCATGTAGTATGCAGAAATTTAGATTTTTAAGACTTCACCCAGAAGAATGGCTCTTGCCAGGAAGCTGTGTTATACTCATTTGTGGAGGAGTGAAGGGAATGATTTGCTATAGGCATAAGATTTAACTCTACCTACCTCTGTGAATTTAATCTGGTCTTGTTTTAAAGTTCAACTTAATCCTTATTCATTTCAGAAAAAATGAATGTTTTGGTTGCATGAAGTCCAGGAATTAAATTCTAGCCCCAAGGAAGTCAACAGCAAAACTGTTACTCAGGTGAACTGTCTTAGTTTTATCCCAGAAATTCCTTTCCTGGGCTTACTAGTTCTTTGAACGATCATGTAAAAAATTACATGCCTTTAACAACAGATAATTTAGTTTTAAATTAGCTGTTCTTTAATGTGTGCTACAGAAACTGTGTATGTTGGTGTTATATTGTGGTTGAGTAAGTGTCTTACTTGCTTTCTAAAAATCATCTATATTGACTAATTTTACATGTAGATATTGGATGTCCTGGAAATGGATATTCGTAAGCTGCAGTTTGATTAATCTTCCAGTACAGCCACTCCTCCTGCTTGAAGCTGGACCCAGGTTGTTTGTGTGGGTACTGCTGGAGGTCTGGGGAAAAACGAGGCAATTTTTTTAAGTAGAGAATGGCTATTGTTGATATAATCAGCCAATTTCATTGGTTAGCTGGAGATTCATTCTGTTAACCTCTTTGAAAATACAGAGAAGATGTAGTTAAACATAGTTTCAGGTTAAAAGAAATAAATTACCAAAGCATACCATTTAAAATCTCTTACGTAACTTGAGAAGAAGAAACCAATCAATGACATCGTTAAAAGGACTTAATTCAGGAGTTAATTTTTGCATTTCCATAGTTTGGGTTTTACTTAAGATTACATGTATAGGATATAGATATATCTGTCTAAAACGTGAATGTTTCCTGAAAGCAGTGATCAAAGCAGTGATCGTGTCACTAAGTGGTAAGAACTTACCTGTGAAAAGATGAGAATTAAGGCAGCAGTGCCTAATACTGTGTTCTAACTATGGGCTGCTAAAGGCTTTTTGTCTCCTTCCTCTTCAACCGAGGGCTTCAGTAGCTTGGGGGAGGGTGAATAGGGCTAAGTTAATGAAAATTCCCCTTGGTTTGCTGAAACTGTGCACTCAGGGGAAAAAAATCAACTGATCTGCAGTCAGCAATTATGTGTGAGATTCCAGATTGCCTTCTAGTATGTAGTCTGTCACAAGCAGCCTTTTTTGAAAGTGTGCTTAATGTCTTTGAAGGAGCCCAGCTAGATGCCAAACAAGTATTTTTTTTCTGTAAAGTCCATACTTCTCAATTCCAGATATTCTAATCTGTAAGGATGAATCGGCTTCTTCATGTGACTTACATTGCCCATGCAAAAGTATCTTTCCCTTTGAATTTATATATGATTGATTCTTTGAATAGAAATGGCACAATGCTCAGTGTCAGTGCCTTGTTTTCTTAACTTCGGTTTTTACTTCTATTTGCAAACATTTAGTGGTGGTGAGAGCTGTTCTAAGCGTGCATGACTGCAGCTGTAAGGAAGCTGATATTAAAAATGAAGAGCTGGAAGTGGTCTTGAGTGCATTCAGTCTAACTCCCTGAGCTGTGAAGCAAGGACTGCCTGTATCTTTCCTGCTGATTGGGGTTTTTGTTGTTGGTTTGTTTTTAAAGCTTTTTTTTTTTCCTAAAATCCTCCATTGAAAAAGATTCCATAATGTGAGATGGGGTTTTGTAATAGTTTCCCTTAAATCCTTTGCAACTCTTCTCCATTCCCAATCAAGCTGATGTCTGTCTGTTCTGTGCTTAGTGGGATAGAGATTGATGGATCACCATACCCTGTGTGGAGACTCCGAGACATTAAGAGCCATTCACAGGAGTAATAAGAGAGTTGATACATAAGTGGGATGTGGAAGTAATGTTTTAAAGACTGTTTTTTGTCCATATAGGCGACGGTATGATTTAAACTTTTTATCTAGAAAACTTGTGTGTAAGCTTGGCACAGGTACGCTTCTCTTTTCCTCTGACCTGGTGGATGCCCGCTTCCTCCCTCTTTTTATCCTTGTGGAGGAAATAGTTGTCTATTTTTTATCTAGTACGTTTTACCTTCAGGGATATATTACTCCCTCCCCTTTTTCCTATTATGTCTCCATCATATTGTTCACTTATCCAGAACCTGTCCAAGAAGTCCATTTAAAAGCTGTTTAGAATTTTACAGTCCTCAGAGTTTGTTCTGTGTATTTATAATGTTAGCTCTGTCAGCACAGACTTCTTGAAGCTCTGCAAGTAATCAGACAAAACAAAAGAAGTAAAGTACTGTATTCTGTGAGGCAGCAAGCACTCTGTGTGGGGCATTCTCCCATCCTGTCCTATGCACAAGCAATTGCAACTGTGATTGTTCTGCCTGCTTAAAAACATCTTGGCAAGCCACAAATAATTTAGATCTGCTTCAGCTGGGTTGAGAACAATCTAGCTTACAAATGACTTTTAAACTATATATAGACTGTCAGTTCTTTCCAACTTTGTGGTATATATAGGCAAGATACTCTATTTCTTCTCGGAGCTTTGCCTGTACCATTTTCCTGTCTTTGTTGCTGGTGTTTTACAACTCTGTCTTTAAATACAAGCCCCAACTTAGGTCTTTCTGCTACAATAGCTGTGTAAGAGTATGCTCACAGGCTAAACACCTTACTTCTGAGATAAAAAGTGGCCTACTTTGTAATCTTCTATTTGTTTCAGAGTTTGTTTGAAATTCAAGGATGTTGTCAGGCATAGTATTAAAACCCATTATCTAAAGTATTGTGTACAATCCTGAAAAATTTTAGCCTGGATGAAGACAGAACACACACAGTTTCGGGAAGATACGCCTGTCAGCAGTTGGAGGCAGATGGTCCATACTATAAATCTAAGCATGGATGAGAAGGCTTCTCATGTGTGAGAATTAGATTTCCAAATCTTATGAGTAGTTGGTGGAGTTGAATTACATACATATTTGTTAGTGTTTGTGTTTTGCCTTATGGAAGATTTTTCCAAAGGCAGTGTTAAGTACGTGCTATGAAACTGTTCAGCCTCATTTGGTTGACATACTCTTCAGTCTCTCTCTCCCTACTCTTATATGTTTTTTCCTAGACTATAGCTTGTACTTCATCCTGACCAAAACTTTGTGTAAAGTACTAGATCAGCTTCAGCTGCTCATGTCACTTCGGTTTTGTTGTCTTGCTATCTCAACTAGCCTGTGGGAACATCAGTGCGGATTGTGGAAAGACAAGAAGGTGCTGTTGGGAAAGCGTTCAAAATACTCTTTATTTAAGCTATACTCAGAAGGGTTTTGCTATGTACTATCCTGCCCCAAAGAAGTGTTTTTCTTTGTATTTGTCATTTGGAAGACACTAATGAGATATAATTCAAACAATATTTTGAATAAAATCTGTACATCAGTGCAAAAACTTATGATTGTGGAGCTCTCAGACTGGTTCTGAATAACATGAGCTTCTGTTTTACAGCCTTTTGAAAAATGTGCGTTGCTTTAAGTATGTGACTCTAAATCATTTCTAGTTAGCATTTTGGAACAAATGGAACCTTCAACACGTAGAACTTCAGAGCTCTAAATTAATCCTTTATTTCAGAAGGATCAGAAGCATCGACTAGATTAAAAAAAAATTGTCAGAAGAATGCTTTCTAACATCTAGATGGACTCAGTGTCCCCTTTTTAAAATTAGACTTATATAAACTGTACAAAGATGAAAAATGTCACTTCCTTTCATTGCATTTGTGACTATTCATAACTGGATAGTTAAGTGTATTTGAAATTTGCTTGAGTAAATAAAAAACATTTTTTCCCCAATACATGTAAAAATACTGTCCTTTACTCAGGATACTAATATAGTCTTAGTAAAGTGTCCAGTTTCATTCATGTAACTTAGAACTTTTTTAAGGAATAAATTGTAAACTTTCCTCTCACTGAAGTGGAATATATGATCATGTAAATATTAGATAATTTGAACTTTTGAGACATGGCATATAGAAAATAGCAGGCTGAAATATGACTGTCACAAAAATAATGTAGGAAAATAATGGCAGTTCTTGTTACTAAATATGTGGTGACTGGTACATTTGCTGTTTATATCCATAAGTGTATGCTTATGTGTATAACTGAAACAATAACAATGGATCGTGTTATTTGTTTTACATGGATAAAGGATCTTTATGTTTTGGACTGGGGGTGGGTGCTGAGTCATGTTGGAAAGGACCTTCATGCAAGTGTTAGAACAACTGTTTGCTAATCAATGACTTGTAACCGGTTTTAGACAGCTTTACTGCTTTGCTAAACTAAATCCTTGATGCTACTCTTGTTATCTGGGTCACACATTGTATTCTTACTATTATAGCAGACCCTGTGCAAGCCATTTTGTGCCAGGAGATACTGGCCTTTGCTGGGTTCTTCTAGTCTCCCACTTTTCCTGTCCCTTTATCTGAAACAAATTTTTTTTTATGTCATCATACTTTAAAAGATAGCTTAAAATTACGTATTTGAAATCCTTTTTCCTTTCTGCCAACACAATCTCAGGTTTAAAAAGAAACTTTCAAAAATGTGGCTTATTTGCCATTATACCTTTCCTTTAGCCTTTCATGCCTTTATATAGCTTTGTTTTTAATAGCAAGGTTAATTTGTACTAAACAAGGGGGTTTTTTAGCTTCTGAGGAGAGATATTGGGAGGATTTATCTGTCTGATAAAATCTTGATTCCTTAGACTGCTAAATCACAATATTGCTGGTGGTTTTTGAAGCGACGGGTATCTTTTTCTAAACCCTCTTTACTGGCTTCCTGCCTCACATTGTTTTGTACAAAATTGAAATAGTAATAAAATTCTGAGTTTGATAAGCGTCACGATGTGTCATTTTTCATAGTCCATCACTTCATATACTAAAACATAAGGGAAAATGGTTGGGCCATTTAATATTTCATCTGTGTTTTCATTCAGTGGTTGCCTACAAGGAGTTAACTTTTAAACCGTGGTCGGTGTATGCCTTGCACCCTTCACCAAAACAGCTTCGATGTCAATTGATGAGCTGTTTAGTGACTTAACTGTTTAATTCCTGTTTGTTTTTTTTACGGTTAGGCACAACTGGATGTGCAGTGTCTGATATAACTGAACTCTGCATTAACAATGGTCATATTTATAACAAAAAAACTTGCACTTAGATACAGTACAGACTGATGAATTTATGCTGTTAATATTGGTGCAAATTTGTAAAATTAGTTTTAAGCAATTTACACCAATTTTCTTTTAGTTCTGCAATCTAGTGTTTTTTATGCTATAGTTTTCTATTGGTGTGATACCTATTTTTTGAGTTTTTTGGATGAGGTATTTTAATTACTTGTTGTGTGGGAGCTCTTCAAGGTTTGGGGGTTTTCTTTACTAAGAGCTTGCTTATGCCTTTGCTCTTTTGTAGTGTAACATTTGTATCTCTAGTGGAGCAAGCTTCTTCATTAGTGCAATTTATATGAGCACCATTACTAATTCCGTGCCAGCAACTGTACTCAAGATGATTGTATTTGCACGAAAATGCAAAGATAGACTGAAACAAACCGTAACTGTTGTTGCACCCTTGCTGAGTCCAGCTGGAGTTTCTCTCAGATCTGGACTATATTCTGTGTGTGCACGTATCCAATCTTACCTACTCTGTGTGCTTCTCCTCACTGACATATATATGATGGCTCTTACGCTTCTTTACTGTTGTACCTTGTACAACTTTAGGATGTTTAGGGTGTTGTTGCTACATAAAAAATCAGGAGGGTGACGAGGGCGTTTGGAAGTTGGACTGTAGGGGATGGGGAATGGAGGTTTTCAGTGAGGCATGAACCTTGGTAAGGAGAGATGGTGCAGAATGGAAAAAACTTGCTGGGATTTGTGAGAAATGGCTTCTCCATGGATGCTGGTCAGAGGGTGGAGCAGCTCTGATGAACCAGGTAGTTCATGGCAGCCACCTCTCCCTGTCTGCTGCTCTTCTGAGAAAGGTGAGTAAAGGGAAAGGGGTGCCAGTCAGCAGCAGGGAAGGAGGGGAGAGAGGACTGGCCATGAGCATGGTTAGAAGTGAATAAAAACTAAATAGATATAATATTTTCCTGGAGGAGGTTGACTGTCACAGGGAAGAGTCCTGTCCACAGGCTGCCTTCAATAAATAATCTGATGAATTATGGAACAGAATTGGTAGGACTCAAAATTACTGGGAGCAGTTAGCTCACTTCCTTCTGGTTACCTAAGAGGCAGGATAAGAGAAAAGAAGGGAGGACTTCTTAGGTGAAGATGCTGTGATAATGGAGCTATTTGTTCTGCTAGTAATTTCTCATATTTAAAACCATAATTAATGTAAAATTGCACAGACTTCATAGGAAGAAGTTATACATTTGGAATGCTTACTCTGCTGCAGAAGACAAGTTCAAGGTCTCGTCATTCTTACTGTGAAGCCAACAGCAACTGAAACGTATTGAATAAACTGATGTTGCTTTTGCAGTTTTGATATGCTTATCTCTTACTCCAGCATCAAGATTTGTGGTTTAAGCCATTTTAACGTGTATTTGTAAATCGGAGATGTGTTTACGACATCCCAACTACTAATGCCTAGATCTATAGAAATTAATTTCTTCCTTTCCCACCCCCAAACTAAATAAACTTCAGTATTGTTCATATATTGAAAGCTTTATTATGTTTTTCTGGTATCTAAATATACTTTTTTTAAATTAAATATAAACTGTGGCCTTGTAAAGCAAACTAGTATTACCACCTCTCCTTCTTTGTGAGGCTGTCCATCACTATATACTGCGTTCTCTATTTTATAAGTGCAGCTGGTCTGGTAAGATGTATGTGAAAGGTAAATGAGAGAATTGGATACCACCAAATGCTCCTGAGGTGGGCTCAGCCTTGAAAGTGGGAGCTGACAGGTAGTGGACCATGCTTGTGCTTATGGCCTTGCCTTTCCAAGTTGGTAGTTTGCCTGCCCCCAAACATGCAAGTATAAAGTAAGTTCTGTTTTTCTTTGAAGACCTGTTGTACTGTGTTTGGCAGCTGAACCCAAATTATGAGATGGAGCAGCTTAAGTTGAATTAAATGCAAATTTTAACACAGTGCAACTAGAACTACTCCTGAAAAAACAGGTCACCATGCAAATATAATTCTGTTTAGAATTTATTATTTTCAATTATTATTGCTAGTAGATAGTTGACAGTGTCAATGTTATGAATATTCATAATGAAATTGAAAGTAAGGGGAAAATCTGCTTCTGTAGATCTATGTTCTGTCTTCAGTGAAATGATTGTTTTTTTTAAACACTAGTGTTTGTGCCCTACCCTAAAGATATAAATACCCCTACACCCCTCCAGACCTTTTCCCCTCAGTCAAGATGTGTGTGCTGTGTTGCAATAAATGACCGAGGCTTCTGCTGTATTAACATAGTTTCTCATTAGCTGCCTTCTTAATATAAGCTGTGTACAGAATGTTTATGGCTGTGGCTAGGCTCAAATATAAAGGAAATTCCTGTGGAAGTTGTTTTCATGCAGACTAACTAGTTCTGAACTGTGTCTGTTAAGATACAAAAAAAGTAAGATTTCACTTCAGTGAAATAAATAGAAATTATCACCCATGTAATTCTGAAAAGGAATATTACTTTAGTTAGCTTTAACCAAAAGGTCGGTTTTAAGATAAAGGTTCATAACTTTCACACTGCTGTGACTGCTTCTTGGCTCCTGCTTGGAAACATTCCTCAGCAAGTGACATATCTTCATAAGAAAAAAACAGAACCCAAAACCTGATGAAATGCATACTTTAACTTCAGTGCAGTTCCTAGGATTGCACCTCCTCCTTGAAGACTTCCAACCTGTGTGCTTTCAAATTTTTTTTTTTAATTTTGTAAAAGGCAAAAGAAGTTAACCAGTTAGAGAGCCTCTGCATAGTAAAATATATCATGTTTTATATAAATATATATATATAATTTTAGTCCCACAAAAAAATGGAATAGCCCATTTGGTTCTTACCAGCTCTGTTGAGTACAGGTGATTTCTTTAATTCTTGAGATGGCAGTTCTCTAACGTTTAGGATTGTACCATAACTGGCTCTAAGTTATGACAAACATTGAACACAGTGACTAAATGAGCACTTGTACATCAGTGAACATGTCTAGAGCATCTATTTGCTTGAGCTGCGAAAACTTACATGCTATTCATCTCTTTTCTTACAGTTCCCTAAAGTTAGGCATCTTGGTTTGCTTGTTTTCTTTTGGGATGAGTAATTTCATTTTATGTGGAAATGGATTTTTACCTGATTATGTCAGACTTGTTTTTCTTTTTGAACTTCTATTCCTAGAAATTTTCCACAGGTAAGCTTAGTTAGGTTAGTCTTCATGAGTCTGCAGATCTAAACCGCTGTTGCTTACAGCTTTGCCAGTTGTGGACAGTAATGACAAGACACAGTTCAACTGATTTGAGACAATGCATACTTTAGACACTAACAAAATGGAGAAGAAAGCATTCAAGATCACTGTTGTTTTTGAGGGGTTGCCCATGATTAATTTTGGAAGCGCAGAGTGCTCTGGGGTCTCTCTTGTCTTTTTATGTCATCTGTCTGTACTGAGTAGCTTTAATGAAGTCCTTCTGTATTCTGTTACCATTGATAGAAATACATCTATTTGGTTTTCTGTGATAAAATCAGTGATGACTGGAATGTTCCTGTGGAAAATATTGTACTTGGATGTTTCATCCATACATGCTAGAATTGCTTAGTACCTTACTCACCGTCCTGATCAATGTGCACAGGCCATGTATTGCTGCTAAACGCCTGCATTCCGTCGTTTACGTTAACATCGTACTTTCCCAATTTAAACTCAAGACTGCTAATGCAGAATATTCTGTTGCCTGAATCTCATTGCTTTGGGACATACTTGCTGAAGGAGAGTAGAGAAAAATAGTGTATCGTAAATGTAGCTTTATGAATAATACTGATATACAGAATTATGAATTTGAATTTTACTGAAGTATATCAAACCTTGGTTGGAAAGCAGTTCAAAGAAGTGGGATGTACCTGTAATTCTAAGAAAGCAGAAGTTCCAGTTAACAGAAATATCAAGATGTATCAAACCCATTTAATGAAGGTACAGATTTCTCAGTGGAGGCTCACTGTACATTCGGTAGCGCATGGTTGGGTTGATTCACAGATTGAGTTCCACAGCAGCAACTGGATGCTTTTTTAGTTACAGGAAAAAAATGTATTGCTTTTCAATGAAGACGTCTATTTGCCTTGAACAAGAATCATGTTGTTTTCTTGGTTGTTGGAAACACTGCTTTTACTACATGTGTAGTAACATTCTTGATTTAAAACAAAAAAATAATTACGTTTGCTATTGAATTGTTGCATTCCACTACTAACGGTAGCAATGGAGTTCTTCTGTAGACAAAACTCCCATGTCCAAAGGGAGTTAATAGGCAAGTTACTTGAAATGCTTTTGGCTTTTGGAGCCAGGTTACTGTGATCAACCTCAGATAATTACAATGTAATTACAGTAAACCTGGTAATACTTCTTGATAGTAGGTTCCTGATAGTAAGCCATTTTTTTGTGTGTTTTCACAATGTTTTACTAGGCAAAAGAGTATGCGATGTGAGCAGGGTAACTGGCAAACAAAAAAATAGATCATGTTTTTAAAAAAAATAGCTTTTTCAGAGAAGAGTGTCTTCCAAAAACTGAATTCCACAGGAATATTTTTTTGTGGCCAGAATAGAATATGTTAGCATTTCACATGCCCTAGCCCTCTTTCCTCTCTTTCTTGTGCATTGCCTGTTTCAGGGCCTATTTAAGGCTTTGGTTGTTTTATGTTCTTTTTGTGGGTGTGTGGTGCGGTGGTGGTGGTGTTAGTACAGTATTTCAGTTTCTTGCTTTATTTTGTCCAGAGCAAGATGACTTCTGAATTGTTCAGGGTGAAAGGAGCCTGTTATTTTCTGTGTTTCTGTTTGGAATATTCTATTTCTTCCTCTCCTGACCCCAGGAGAAATTGTATTATGGCTTAGAATTTGCAAGGCTGACATCTCTCCCTGCTTCCCTGTCATTAAAAAAAAAAAACAACCCCAAAACAAAAACAACCCCCCCCCCCCTTATTTTTCTGCCAGCCTGAAGCTTTTAAATGGGGTTTGAGAGTTTTTCTTCTTGTTACCAAGCTATACATATTTTTTCAGTTTCTGTTAGCTGGAAGTCAGTGGGCAAAAGATAACTCATACATTCAAAATTGTTTATACTACAGACTTTTCCTGACATGGCTATCTCAGTCAGGAAGAATAGCATCCCTAACAGTATCCTAGCTGTGTTAATGTATAATTTACTGATATAACTTGTTCTTAGGTCCATATTAAGATCTGGATTTATAGCTGTGTTGGGGAGTGTGCTGGCAGTATGGGGTGTGCCAGTATAACTATGGTAAAAGGCTCCTGGTATGGATGTAACTTTCAGGAGCGATTGAAGCCAAGAGCTAAGGAGGATTTAAAGAGAAACTGAATGTTGGTATGGAAATTGTGGTAGACAATTATTATAAAAAAATAGTTTTGGTTATAAGAGAGAACCTCACACTTAAGGCTCTGAGCCAATCTATGAAAAATTAGGGTTATGGCTCCCTTTTAAAAGCATCAAGGAGAAGAATAGAGTGTAGGTTATCATACTCTTGCCTGTTACATGGCAAAGAATCATTTGATGTGCAGGGAGCTTGGACTGCTAACTGTACTTGAAAGTGTGTGTCCATGTGGATTGTTTAAAAATGTGATTTGGTGTAGCCAGTGTGCTCTGTCAAGTTTGACGTAAGTGCAGTTGTGTGTTCTGTCTTGATGCTGATGAAATCTCTGTAGTAGTGGGTGATCTGGCATTACCATCTGTGGAACTGTGTCTTGACACACTAGCAAGAGCAGGTCCATCCAGCCAATTCCCCTTTACTGCTCCAGTGAAAGTTGTTGGTCCTACTAAAGAATACTGAAGATTATTCCCCCCCCTGCCCGATTTTTTTTCAGGTTATGCAGATTCTGGATAAAAGCATAGCTGTAACTTCTTTTCTAACTTGTCCTGTTGGGATGGTGTATTTCTTGCTTCTATTAATTTGGTGGTTTAGAACGTGATGTCTGAAGTAGCACCATATGTGTGAAAGTAGACCTTCCTGCTTAATTTAAGTCTTTATTTACTGATTCTGCTTTTATTATTTTCTTATTGTTCCAAGGTATTGAATTCATTGTTAGTTTCACAGATTTCTAATAGGTACCAGTTTCTGTAGTCCAATTTCATAATTAAACTTTAAATTAAAAACTATTGGTATATGTAAGCATGAGTGGGTGTTGGGGGGGGGGGTTGTTGGTTTTTTTTTTTTTTTGTTTTGGGGTTTTTCTAAGTGAAATATCTTTACTTCAAGTCTTTGTGAAAACTTGGTAAATACCGTTTGACAGTTCCTGTGTACAGTCTTGAGGGGTCAGGAGGTGTTTGTCAGTAAAATCCATAGTGAGGTAAGCTTTGCAGATGAACGAAAAAGGTTGCGGGGGAGGTTGCTTTTGTTCTGTTTTTTAATCTTGATGAACCCAGCTATATTTTCACATGGAGAGCCTTCATCCATCATTGCAGATAGCTGTGCTGGGTGCAGTGCTGTACCTAGCCGTTAATCACAGCCTACTGAGCGGAGTTTACCACTCCTACAGCTCTGCCAGTGATAAAATCGCCTGACTGCTTTAATCCCCTTCACTTGGAAGCGAGAGGTTTTAGCTAGGGATGCCTGTTACAGGGAGTAAAAACAACTTGTCTGCACTTGCCTGAAGCTGGTTAGTGGTCCCATCAGCAAGTGGAATTGGGGAGAACAGTATTTGGCAGGCCCATGGTGATGAAAGGCTAGAAGCATTTCTCTCTTCAATTGCTCTGCTTGTTCCAGAAGGTACACCTGAGGTCTAGTAGTCAGCTGAAGATTGGGGGTGATTTCTGTAATTTCCTATTGCTGATGAGCTGCAAACTAGAACAGAAGGATGTTGTTTCATTGTCCAAATTCTGTAAATGAAATACTGAACCTTATTCAGAGTTCATCAAGGACTATTTCAAAGTTTTTAGCAAATATTTGATGAATTGTATTGTGTGGATTAGAGACAAAGCTGCAAGTTATGTATGCACCGTTAACATATGATTTAGATTGTGCCCTCTGCAATATGTGGAATAGTAAGAAGAACAAGATTTTTTTACTTCATACTAGGAGCAAAATTAATTTCCAAATGACCCATACCATCGTTACATGGTCTTCTAGATAGAAGTTCTTGCTGCTCTTTTACTGGAAAGAAGGAGCAATCTTGTACGCGTATTCTGTTCTTCAAGCTAGGTAGATTTGTATTATGTAAAAGTTACAGCATGGCCAAAGCAAACACGTAGAGTGCGATAGTGCACACGAGTGCATGACTGGGCGCTGAGGACAGCATTAGCATTTAATTTCAGTTCATTTTAGTGGTAATTCCTAGGACTGTAATTATAAAGGTAAGGTGTTTTTTTATCTGCTGTGTTAATTTTTAAAGTATTCCATGTCACTTGTCAGAAATCTGTCAACAATGGATTTCTAATAAAACATTCAGTAGTGTTGAAGTATTGAGGATAAAATATTGATCATATATGCCAGGGACATAGAAGCAGATTAGTGGGGTTTTTTGGGTTTGTTTGTGGGTTTTGATTTGGGGGTTTTTTTTGGGGTGTGTGTGTTTTTGTTTGGTTTTGGTTTGGTTTTTTTTCTCTTGTTTTGGGTTTGTTTTGTTGGTTTTTTGGGCTTTTTTTTTGTTTGTTTTTTGGGGGGTTTTTTGGTGGTGTGTTTCTTTTTTCTTTTTGGCAAGCTAGGAAATAGTGACCTGGTAATCTTTTGTTGCAAAAAGCTCGAGTAGACATTCATAATTAAGATGTGCAGAGCCTGCCCCTCTGATGTCAGTTGACAAATCAGGGTATCTCTTTGGAAATAGGGTGGGAGAGGTTGTTGCCCAAATCTTAAGAGAAAGATCTTGTGCATTTCCTATGAACTCATAAATAAAGGAATAGAATATGTTTGCGGAAGTGAACCAAGTACCGTAAGTATAGAAGTGCTCTTATGAAATAGTGGGTTTATCTTAATTTGCACAATTATTTCTGGTGACCCCAATCCAAATGTTGTAGAACTCTCTAACTTTCTGAAAGGCAACCTGTTTGAGCATATCTTTGGTCCAGTTTTAGTTGAGAACTGACTTCTTGTTTCTCCTGGGAGTTTTTTAATGGGTTGGCATCTCAGTAGGGTGGTGTGGTGTGAGGTGGGTTGTTTTTTTGTTCTGTTTTTGGTTTTCTGTTTTTTGTTTTTTTGGGTTTTTTTTTCTAAACACTAGGTGTTTTGACTCATTGTTTTGACTGTTACTTTTAACTTCAGAGCAGTGTTTTGCTACCTAGTTCTAGCACTGAGAGGAATGTTAGTGTGGGGAGCCTAGCACTTGCTGTCAGATGTTTTTGTCTCTTTTCAGAGCAGATCTAAATTTTTTTCTGGAGATGTTCCGGAGGTTTCCCAAGTCCTTCACTGCTCCCCTCTGGCAGTTAGGGGAACTAGTGAGCTCAGACAACGTAGTGGAGAAAATGTCATGAACTCAGGACAGTTAGTCATAAGGGGTCATTATTTTCTAGTAACTGTCATCTCCTACAGTTCTGTGTGTTGAGTACAATTTTATGATAGAACTGACCCAGTCCAATGGCTTTTTGCCACTAAAAGCTGCCTCATCCCCAAACTCATGGTTTTGCAAAGGAAGGCACTGAAAGACACAGTGGTCAGCTCTGGCATTCGTTGATCTTTCTTCCTGAGTCAATTCAGTTGATTAACTGTTTGGATTTGATTTTTGCCTAAAGGAAAAAGAGATTTTTGCTAAATTAGTGTGCCAGATTGGTTAATAGAGGAGCCTGGTTAGTGTAAGAGCAACAGAGTTTTGGGAGAAGGCATAGAACCTCTTCTCCTGGCAATGAGCAGTTGGATCATCTCAACTGCACTGAAAGGTGGTAGCAGGTGATAAGTCATAAACTTAAAGCCTGTTTGCCACCGTCTTCTACGTGCTTTCTAAAGAGGTAAACTATAAATCCGAAGTTCTGCAGTCAGAGCAAGAATTCTGAGACATGGTGGATTTAAGCCACTGGAGAAGTCTAAGATAATGATTGGATGCTAAAGTACATGGGTTTTGGGGATGGGGCTTTGTTTGTGGGTTTTGGGGGTTTTTGTGGTGTGGGGTTTCTGTTGTTTTTTGTTGGGTTTTTTTTTGTTTTGTTTGTTTGTTTGAGGCTCAATGTACCAACCAGAAGCTATTCAGTTTGTGATGCAAAACAAGACGTTTAGTAGAAGTTTATCTTGCTGGTTTATTTTTTTTTTTTAAGAAGGCTAGCATTAATCTTTTACTGGCAGACCCCGTTCCAGAGCATAGATGAATGTGGAGCAAAAGTAAGAACCTTATGCTCTATAATGTGATAGAAGTGTGATTGTCAGTTCTCATCCCTAGTCTGAATTAGATCTGTAAATGTATGTAATAACAAGTCCGGATGGGATCAGAGGAATGGGCAAATGAATTTCAGTGAAGCTTTGTAAAAGGATCAATACTAAAGTACTGAGAAATGATCTGCTCCTTGATATACTGTGCTAGTACTTTCAGGTAATTGTATGTGAACACTTATCTGTGAAAATAAGCTTTCAGAGTAGTCTAACTCCATTAAAACATGTTTTTACATCAAGGTTATCTGAGTTTTTGCTGTCATGGCTGCACTTTCATGCTGGTACTTGTCAGATCTCTCTGTGAGCTGGGCTGGTTTGTTAAGCTGTCAGGAGACTAACCAGATGTATAATTTTCTGCTCAGTTAGCAAGCTGAAGTAGTTCATTATGGGCTCAGATGAGTGGTAATACCAAAGCAGGAAGGAAGGTGAGGCCATACATGAGGGATTTAATTTCCTTGCACTGTCCTGATATATAATCTTAATGATTTTTCCTGGGAATTTGGAGAACTTGGTGACAATTGTTTCTGCAATTTTTAGAAGCCTCTCCCTAGTCTGTGTTATCTTAAAAAAAAAAAAAAAAAAAAAAAAAAAGTAATTGTTTTAACCAGAGTTCAGGAGAAACCATAGTTTTGCATGATAAGCTATTTGAACAGTTGCTGAAGGGTATGTTTGTCTATAGTGTTCCATATTGCATACATACTGACTAAATAATCATTGTATACTATTGCTCTTAATTTTTTGCATAGAAACAGCTTGGAATACAGACTAGGACAATGTAAAACCTGAAATCCCAGTGACTAAATAATTGATATGAAAAACAGTTTTCTTTGACCCCCATCTTTTTCAAACTTGCACAGTATGTAGTCCTTGCTAACAACTTTGTATGTACCCAGTCTTAGAGTTTTAGTTTTATAGAGTACCTGGATTCTTCCAGTACAAGAAAGGATCTCTAGTAAAGATCATGGGGAACACTATAGCTGTAAGTAGCTATAAGAAAAAATATATAGCTATAAGCAGCTATAAGAAAATTGAAGTTTTATTGTATTGTTATATTGCTACTACATCATTGTGTGTATTCTATTTGACAATAAAAGCGTACCATGATTGCATGCGCAAGTGTTAACTAGCTTTGTTGCCTACATCAGTGCTGAAATACCATTTTAGCTTCTGTGATGTAAGCAATTAAACATCCACGTATCAATATCTGTCTGTTTTCATGGATAATAATCAAAATCCAGTAACTATAGTTCAGTAAGTGAATATTACTTGGCTCTCTGTAGAGGCAGTGCATCTTCATATTCTGTTGTGTATATGTCATTATCTCTTTTTAACAACTTAATCAGTGTTTCTGTGCTTCTTATTTTTTTTCCTCTGTTAAGTGGGAATAATAATCACTAGATTAATATCTGCAAACAAATAAAAAATCAAGTCTTTTTTAAAGTGTTGGGTTTTTGGTTTTTTTTTTTTAAATCAAGTGAAATCAATTGAAAATGTTTCAATCTTTCTCTTGCAGTTTATATTTATTAAGATAATTTGTGTTAGAAATTGCATTCTTTAATTTTTTTTTGGAGGGAATTTGCCATGTCAATTTTATGTGGATTCTAGCTGAGTAGAACTTGACAGACAGTGAATTGGTTTTGAAATGGGCTGGCTCCAAACAGTACTGTGCTTGGGAAAGAGAACTTTAATTAAGCCATCTCAAACCAAAGAGAGCTCCTATTTTTTCTTTTATAGTTTGTATTGCTATCACTTGGTAGTAACTGGCTTCCAGTGGAGTGGTTAGTTGCTTCAAAACAATAAATAAGTGCTAAATAAATTCACACAGGAAATATTTGTTTAGCTTTGGAAGCATATTCAGCAGTTGCCAGTGCATAACATATGAAAGCAATGAAATTATTTACCTTTTCCTTAACGTGAGCAGTATTAATTACATTCTTCCCTTTTCTGTAGTTAAAGTACCTCGTAATTTTCGCTTGTTGGAAGAACTTGAAGAAGGGCAGAAAGGAGTAGGTGATGGTACAGTAAGCTGGGGCCTTGAAGATGATGAAGATATGACACTCACCAGATGGACAGGAATGATTATTGGGCCACCGAGGGTAAGTGTGATGAATAAAAATGTTTTTGTATTGCCTAAAAACTTAAGAAAATGTAAAAAAAAAAAAAAAGTTACTTTGCTCCAGTGTGAAGGAATTAGTTAAAAGTGAATGTATGAAGTTGTAGAAACACTGTATATTCATGTTAGAATTCATCACTTTCTGGCATGTTAGTGTTTTCAGTCTAGCCTCCCCTAGTCCATGTTTCTGCAGCTGTCTGTATAAGCCAGTTGTGATTTGAGACTTATTACTGAGTTAGGAGTATACTCAGTGTGTATTTCCATCATTAGTGCACATCAGTGTACAGTTATAGTACAGAAAAACAGGGTAACTGTCTTTCCGCAGTTTATCATATGTGCCTAGTAATCTCAATTCTGTGGCAAACTGACAATATATTTTCAACTTTCACAGCTTTTATCAGTCTTTCAGTATAGCAGTTTATGCAATTCAGTTGAATCATACCAAAAGACCAAGCAGTTTTAATACCTCTAATAAGTTAAAATATATACACAAAGTTCAAATCCTTTTGAGTTCTGTAGAATGTCATCTAGACTGATAAAACCTGCAGGAGAAGTAATCAGCTCTAGTGACTGAGTATCAGCCTCATCAGATATGAGTGGACACATCTTTACTTGACGTGTAACTTTTGTGCATGCTTTTTCTTGAGTTACAATATGATACAAAATATCACTGTGTAAAATGAGAGCTTTAAATGAGCATACTTCAGGTCGCTCTAAGTTGGCATATGTCTTTCCCTGCTAACATGAGGTTACTATCTTTTGTGTCCTTCAGTGCTGCAGGGCTTATTGGAAGAACTATCCAAGACAAGAACTGAGATCAGAAATTGGCCTCAGATAATGTCTTCCAGAGTAACAGAGTTCCAGAGTTAGATTCAGTGTAATTCAAGCTCCTTTTGGAAGTCAGAGTTAGTTGTAACTCGCAGCAGACTGTTTTGAACATCTGGATAATTGTGCTGAGCTCCTAATACTTGGATATGTTTGAGAGAGAACCAATTTAAAACATAAGTGTAATGACAGTATGCTTTGGATACTAGCTTCTGAGGAATCACTGTGTTTGAATACATTTTCAGGAAAGTTGGTAGTCTTATGGGTTTTGAAAAGAACTTGCAAATTGGAGCTAACTAAAGTAGTGTCTGCCTGACTCTCCAAACAGCCTCCAGAACTGCCTGGGACTGGTTCCTGGTTCAACCTAAGGTAGACTCCTAAGACATCTTTGAAGGGAGTGGTTATTATGTAGGAGCCCATATGTTTTAAAAATTAAAAAACCCAACCTGGGATGCACTTTTAATTCTGGTCAATTTATACTGCTGTCATTTTATTTTCTTTATGAAAGAGTGCATCCAAGTAATATTTTAGGCCATTTCAAGGACAGTCTTACTGATAGAATGGCTTGCAGTTTGTAGTGATTGTGAAAAATGAAAGCCACCTGCTCCCAAGCCAGTGAAGGTACTTTGAGAAGAATTGCATATCCAGTTTCAGAGTTTGTAGATGATGAGTGTTTTTGGAATTGTTTGAGTTACGTAGACAGTGTGCAGTTGGGCAGAATACAGAGAAAATTGCTAATACTATCTACGTCGTGAATTTCTGCACGTGTGTAGCTTCTCTAAAGCCATGGAAAAATTGCTTATTAATTCTTTTTTTCTTGCTTCATTTGAAGGGTGAACCAACATGGGGAGGGGAAGATTTGTTTTGGATTAAAGGAAACGTTTTTCTGACCCCAAAAAAATGGGGGTTGTTTTAGGCTTTTTGGGGACCTAGCCAGGGATGCTTGGCTTGCAGTAAAACAGTGACTTGCAAAACTGAGCAAAATTGAGAAGCCACCTGGATGGGAATAAGAGAATGAGAATGAGTGCCATTCTTAGGATTTTTCAGAGTTGTGAGCGTTTTGGCTTATTTCCATTGTAACTGACAGCATCCCTCTCTGGGGAAAGTAAATTGTTTTATCTGAGTGAATAATGAGAATTTTTCTTACTGTGTTTTCTTGCTGTGGTAGCAGCTATGTTATCTGTAGCAGGACAGGATTACTTATATTAATAGGGTCTTCAGCTTTTAATGGGAAAGAATAATAGAAAACAGATTTTCTAACAAAGGACATCCTGCTTCACCTTGTTTCTTTCTGACCCACTTGCTGCTCAGTCTCTGCGGCTTCTCAAAATTATAGACACAGTCAGGGTGCTTCAATAGACCAATCTCCACTCTGCCTTTCAATTGACCACAGAGTGGACTGTAATTTGATAACTTGACTGGGTGATTGATACTTCTACTTGGAGAGAGTGACAGCTGGCTCATGCAGAACAGCTTAAAGATGTTATTTCCGGGAAGTTCAGAGGCATGTTACTGCTTTGGGTTCATGTTAGCTGTATCTTTTGTGCCAATGGAAAGACAGGTGTAGAAACTAGGTTTATCTTCCTTTGTGAATGTGGAGGCCTGTGCATCAGTGACCAGCAGAGCCGCTGACACTTTATGCATGGCCTACTTGACAAGATTAAAAAAAAAAGATAGAACCATATTCATTTCTAATTGGACTTTCTCAAAATACATTTGCACTTAGAATGATCTATTCCTTGGTAACTTTGGAGGGACGTCTTCTGCAAATTAGCTGTCACTTTCCTGTCCAAAGTTTATAAATCCTCTAGTAAGCCAAGCAATCCTCAGCTATGGAAGTCTTGGATATCTTCTGGAGTGTTAATTACTTCTAGAATATGTCTTTTGCAAATACTATTTTCATCTTGTTCTTGGTTGTGTCTTAACTGTTGGATTATTGGCATCTTCGTCTTTCCCCATTTCCAGTTTTTTTGCAGTGTTAGTTATTTGTTTACAGGGGAAAGCGGTAATTTTCATAAAGATTATTGATTTTCTCTCAGCCCCCTACTGTGTCAAACGTCTTTTGGGAATGCAGGTGGGTAGGAGGGTTAAGGGTAAATGTGAGTTAAAAAAAGGACTGTGTTCAGTTAATACTTTTGTATGGTACAATCAATAAGTAGTATAAATCATATATATTCATCAAGTAGTCAGTGGAATATCAATCAGTAATCCAAGACCATCAACTGGTACCTAATATTAACCGATTAATAATTATTTCATATTTCTTAATCTTTATTCCTCTTGCCTTTGCTTTGGTTTTTTTATTAATATTCAGCTTTCACTAAGATGCATTAGTCTGTCTTTTTGCTTTCTAGACAAACTATGAAAACAGAATATACAGTCTGAAAGTAGAGTGTGGACCTAAATACCCAGAAGCACCTCCTACAGTTAGATTTGTAACTAAAATTAATATGAACGGAATAAATAATTCCAATGGAATGGTAAGTTGAAATGGTAAGATCAACCATGTTGTTAATCTATAAATTATTCCTGTGAAAAGCCCAGGTGAAGAATATGCATGTTGGACAAAGCTTTCATGGTTAAATTTTACAATATAAGTACTTGGTTTAAATCAAATTTTGTTTTCCTACTACTTCAAATCTTTAGGTGTTTACAGTATGTTAGTGGTTCTTAGTGGCTTATCAATGAGATGAGCATTATTTATAGTATTGAAACAGTTGTTTCTTTTAAATGAAGCTGAAGATTTTAGTTCTGAACAGAATAAATGTTTAAGCCACATGTAGGTATTTCCCTTGTAATACTCTTACAAAAGGGGATTAGATTCATATTGTAACAAGGGTACTACAGACTTTATCAGATGATTCCATTAATTGAAAATTGAGGTTATTCGTGATGAGTCTCACTCTGGATGTAGTAACTCACCTATAATGAACCGATGTCTTCAAACTCTTATTTTCTTTATAATGGCTTTATTCAAATCCAAGGTGATTCTGAGCTTCAGTCTTAAGGTCTTTTGATATGGGTGGTAATCGCTTTCATTTTAAAGATCAATTTGCAATAAGTTACTTTCACTGATCCTGCACTGAGGATGGGATGAGTTCATGTGCGTGAGCAATGGCAGCAGCTCAAGCAAGTTTGTTACTCCATTATTTGCTAGGTACTTCAGTGCTGTGAGTAACTCTGAGGCACGCCATTGCTCAATGAAGAGAGATGTGAGCTGTCTCGCATTTACAGTGGTATATGTGTATATCAGCAGGAAATGCAATAATATGTCACACTTGTCAGTGTGTACATTTGTCTCTAGTGAATGCAAAGTAATTGGGTTAAGGTAATACTTAGAGGTGAGTCACAGAGCTTTTTTGGATTTTAAATAATTTGCAAGATCTAAAAGAAAGGACTTGCATTTGTGTGATTAACAGTACTGAAATGTGAAGCTTAAGTATTTCAATGACTGTAGAGGAGGGAGAGATTCTTAGGGGTTCATTTGAGCTGCTGTAGGTGGTAGGATAGTGTACTGTTTGGTCATCCAAAGCCAGTGCATTAACACTTTAGAAATAATCAAAAATTAATTTGAAAGTACTTCTTGTGTAGCTAACAACTTTACCTGAAGATCTTAGTAAAGTTGCTGTCTACAGACTAGCTGTTGCCCTTCATCACAACCGTGGTTTGTGGCCTAAGTATATAGGTCTATTAAGAGGTTGTGACTAGCAAAAGCTGCCAGTCTGGAATGCAGCAGAGCTTTTGGTATGTTTAGAATATTATTTTCATATCTGTCCCTAGTAACATGTATTATTCTGAATTAGTAAAGAAGTATGCCCTTGTTGCTCCATATGTGCGTGCCTGAGAGTATAGGTGTTGGTTTCTGAAGCAGAATCTCAGACCTGCAGAGCCCGAAGGCTTGTGTTTACTGAGTCAGTTGGCTTGAGCTTTTGGTTGGAGAAGTCTACACTCCCTGAGCTTGCTGAGGAATGGGTGAATGCTGTGACAGGAAACCCGCCTGGTGGTTTTAAAAGCACTGTCAAAATCTAGTCATGGCTACAGGAAAATTTGATTTTAATAGGTTTATAAGCTTATACAGAACCTTAATTCACTTTTTCCCCAACAGTTCTGTAAACTACTATATCTTATGAAGGATTTGCTAGGCAAACACATAACTTTTTCTTTAATGGATTTAAATAGGACTAGATAGTATTTTTAATGAAAATAGTTTTCATAACTAATGAATTTAAAACTCATTTATCATGTAATTTTTATTGTACCCATTGTGCCGGTATCTTGTATTTTAGCTTATTTTGCCATTGTGCTCACTAGAGTTGTGCCAAATGTGTCAGATAAACTGGAGGCACCTTCAGCATCCCTGGAACAGTTCACATTGCTGCTTTCTATTTTAGTTCCTTTGTGTTTCTTCCAAGCTGCTCTCTTACTTTCTGATCATCTTTCATATAATAGATCATAAGTGGTTTGCTGCATTCTTTGAATGAATGACAGGGTTTCATCTTCAGACAGGCTCTACTATCCATGCTTCTGCACCCTGTTTTTTGACATGTAGCCAGCTTTTGATCACATTGCTTAAAGTTGAAAAAGTTGGTGACTTGCAGAAAAGAGACCAGAGACAAACAGCAACTGAAATTGTACGTCCTAACAGTATTATCATACTACGCAAAACACTTGTAACGTTGTTAAGGAACACTTCACAGAAGGTGTATGCCAGTTAACACCGGAGAAAAAGTAGAGCCCCCAGCGTGAGTTTAGAGGGTAATAATTTCTGTTGAGTTGGAGTGTGAATGGTGGAGGGGGGGAGATGGATGCGTGCTGGAGTTAATAGTGGTTTAAGGAAGCTAGTTTCAAACTGCCTTGTTGGCAGTGGTTCTCAAAAGTGCATGTGAGTAATAATTTATTCATACTGACAGTTACAAGTATATTGACTTTTTGTTTGATTATTCTGAGAGAGGAGTTTTGCTTGTAAGTAACTTTTCCATCAGCAGCATATCTTCAGGGATCCCAGAGATAGCTGTTCAATAAATTTAGTGCAGGGAAGGAGAGGACTACTTCAGGAGTATTTTATCTCAGAAGACCAAACTTAAGTGCTCTGAGTCACCCTGTTTAATTGCCTTCCTCTTCTTATCTGCAAGTTAGTTTTTGTGGTTTTCTGCTTTTCAATTTGCCTATGGAGCTACTGCGTTTGTATACAGAATTAGGGTACTAAGTTCAGAAAAGCTGGTCCAAGTATGGACTTATGTAGGGCTGCACAAAATGCCTTTATGTGCTAATGGCATCGCTGTTGTAAAATTGTTTCTAAATTATCATTTTTAGTGCTGTGGGGTCTTTTCTCTTGGAGACGTGTGTATCCTGTATTGATAAAACACAGGTTGCATTCTGACGTGCTATTTATTTTCGCATGGTCTTTTGAGGATATCTGATTTTTGCGTCTGTGAGAGCGCTCTTCAGCATTCTGTCTTGCAGGATTTGCAATCAATTCTGTTCATTTAAATACCACTTACAGCTGGAAATATTTGTTTCCTTTAAACTCACTTGGGACTCTGTCAGCTATAAATCTGTAAACTCTTGTCCAGTTATTGCTTTGAGTATGTTGTAGACTAAGCAGTTTGCTACTTCTTAAGATACTGGGAACATTACAAACACTGAATACTTTGCAACATTGTGTAAAATTATTTGTTTTAATTTCAATTGTTTAGAAAAAAAAATGCATTATACATATTGCTTCTCTTGCTCTTGTTTAAAGATATACAATGGTGTACCGCCAGAATAAAAGAGTCTTTAGGTTGCTGTTTTCAGCTTTGTTAGCTTTTATGTTACCTTGAAATTACTCCCTCTGTGTCCCAGGATGTGTACTTGAATATTATCTAATGCTTTTGTGTGATTTGAAAATAGTTTGTGTCATTCTTCCAAATACCTTATCATTGTTATTCATAAAGTGAATTTATTGTGCACTAACTTGGAAACAAATTCTGCAACACAGAAAACAGAACCTGAGCCAAAATCTTCACTGCTGCAAGATGTCATGAAAAAAGTTGGTGACTTGCAGGAAAGAGACCTGAGAATAAACAGCAACAAAAATGTCATGTTTAGCAGTCTTTACTCAGAAAACATCCATAACTGTTAAAACAGAGTTTCCAGTCTATGAGTTTGTTGCCACAAACTCCCAGCCAAGAAAGAAAAGCTGGAGGAGCTTACTTCTAAGTGATCAGGTCTCATATTCTAGCACAGCCAGTGTATGTAGAATTGCATTGTTTGAACAACGCTGGTGACTGACTGCTACGTGCTGTAGTTGAGGAGGCAGATTTCCAGACTTGAGAGAGCCTGTAAAAGCACAGTTGAGGAGAAGCAAGGAAAAGGAAGACGGTATAAAAGCAGAATTGCAAGGCTGAAGACATTGATTTGGGGATTCCCAGAGCAACTGCGTTTCTAGCCGTTTTTAGCCATTTTTTGCTAACCCAGTCTTTATCTGAACAGATAAATTAGTTTTCTTTCTCAAACCTACCAAAATCTAAATCTATCTTTTTCTTCTTATCCATGTTGGTTTACTGGTGGTCTTCTAAGACAGTTTATTATCACATGGGCTTCCACCCTCAAGTGCACGTCTTTCCTGGCTGGGAGTCTTCTGTTAAAACCATTACCTGGTCCTTCATAGTTGTTTACTGTGGCTTCTTTCCCCCCTATTTTTCTCAGGGAGATTATTGATTTTTTTTTTCTTTTTTTGGCAGGTCAGTGACACATAATGTGATCTCTCCTCAGCTACTTTAGTAGAAAGTATTGTGATTCAGACTAAAATGGAAATTTTTTAAACTGCTAGTCTGCCAGAGGACTTTTACCAAAGCATTCAGGGAGTACTCTCACATTTTGTTCTGTTTTGCTAAGTTGAAGAGGATGTCAGGTTAGCTGCAGAGAAGTGTTAACAAATGTTAATAAGTGTGTCCGTGTGTGAGAGGGGGGAAATAAGCTCTTAAACGTCTGCAGCTATATGCTAAGTGAGCCCTTGTTTCTTCTGTTACCATGATACTTAACCACCATGAAGTTTTTCTCCTTTCTGTAGGACCCCATGAGGAAAAATGGTGGTCTCGTGCATTTCCCATGGCATTTTCTATATGGAGAAGAGTTCTGAGTAGCATAACATTTACTATTCTAACTTTTGAAACGAATGCATGTTGTTCCTAGTTTGCTGGGTCCAGCTCACTGGATAGAAACTCTGGAGTGTCCTCCTTTAACCTTATCTAGAAGGATTGGAGAGGAAGAAATCTGTAAGAGCTTGGTACCTCAGAACAAAGATTCAGGCTAAATGATGCCTTACTTAAGCTGCTACTTGATAACACAGGTGATCTCGTATCAGAATTTCCCTTTTACTCACTGGTGGTTTTATCTAATAGTCTGCTTTTTAAGAAAAGAGATCCTGTTTTCCAGTTGCAAAGATTATTTTGCTCTGATATTGCCTCTTCTATCTACCACATTAAACCAAATACCATTTTAAAAAAGTAGTAGTAGTCTGAGAAGCACAGTGACGGACTGACCAGTGTTACTTCAAAACTTTTCTGTATTAGCTCATACACTTATGCATATTTTAAACTGGCATGATCTTGCTGCATAATGGAGCTTTCCTTTTGATGCTCTTTCTTCCTAATTTATTAATGTTTGTAATAATTATTAAGTAATCTGACTGCCCTCTATACTGTGGTTTGATCATATGCTGTCTTTGGCAGCTCTGCTGACTTTAAGGGGTTCCTGACTCTGAGCAGAAAATTATTTGTGTGAAGAGAAATGCTTATAGTGCTGAGCTGTGAATTGGATCAGGGATCTTGCTTAGGCACTTCTTTCCAAGGTGGTCAGAAAGTAGCTCCACATACATTTCATGGTGCACCTAAGCTGATAGGCAGTAGCACTTTTAAAGGAACAAGTGCCTAGTGAGAGGGAGCAGAAGTTTCTTGGGTTAGTATTGCTGCCCAAGCCAGCATGTTGTTAAACCTTGGCTTCTGTTTCCACCTACAAAAAGGTTTAGTCTCATCTGGTGTTCCAAAAATAGACAGCCTCACTTTGAACAATCTGGAAATAAAACGTCTGTGTTAATGTTCTTATTTCTGATTCCAGTGTTGTTTTTTCTTTCAGTTTGCCCTAATTAAGATGGGATAAGAAACTTCTTCATCTTTTATGCTGCCTACATCATAAAGCAGTAGTTTCCAGCACTTTTATAGCCATGTGGGCTGCCTGTGCTACTCTGCCAATGGAATTCAGTAGTGTGCAATAGCCCCTGTTCCTGCCCATGGGCCTGCTTTGCAGTTGCACAGCTGTAGGCCCCTCTGTCGTCTTAAGTTCTTCCTTGCAGGGGCTGGGTGGCCAGGACTTACCTGCTGCCAAAACAATTCCCAAGCTGACTTTCAGTTGCTGACTTTCCTATGGAAACCTCCCTGTTATAATATCATTGTGTAAATTGTCCCACAGGTTTTATAAGCGCATAGGAGAAGTCCCATGTCCTTTCCTTTCAGTTCATATTCAAATTGGTAAGTGATGTACAGTAATCTTCACGGCTCCATAAGATGGCTTGCTGTAAGAAGGATGCAAAGAACTAAGATGTCCAAACATTATGTATCAGTTATTTCAATATTTCAAGCTGTTTCTTAGTATGCATAGTGACTCTGGATGTATCAGAAGCATCATGTAGTATCGATGTGAAATAAATCTCTAATGATACTTGTAGCAAGGGAAAAACAAGGGAAATTTTCATTTAGAAAGGTATTCTCCAGACTCTTGTGTGGCAGATTCTTTTAAAGAACTGAGGAAACCCCAAGTGTATATATTGGCATAATGAAGGTGATTACTTTTTTCTGTTTTGGGGGTAATTTGAAACAAATTAATGCATTTTACAAGATACGGCTCCAGTTTTGTGGTGAACAGTTCGCTGATCTCCTTCCCCCCCCCCCCCCCCCCTTTCCTTCTCACTAATATTAGTATCAGCACAGATGGAAGGGTCCACCTGCATGGATTTTATTGCAGAATCTGTATCTGTGTGTAAGTATATGATTGTTTTCCTTAAAATATTTTAAGAACACAGGGACTTTATGCCACAGAGAAAGTGTCAGGGAATGCTTAGAGACTTTCTTAGAACAATTAGGTCAATAGCTGTTATTTATGTGGAGATCTTGTATTTCATCATAACTTACAACTCCCTCTTCTTTTTCCAGGTGGATGCACGGAGCATACCAGTGTTAGCAAAATGGCAAAATTCTTATAGCATTAAAGTTGTACTTCAAGAGCTAAGACGTCTAATGATGTCCAAAGAAAATATGAAGCTTCCACAACCTCCAGAGGGACAAACTTACAACAATTAATTTTAGCTGATTCTCAAACTTCTGTCTTAAAACAACAACCTTCTACTCATGTTAATGTCTTGATTAAATCTCACAATGCAAACACCCACACATTAAAAGAATTTCAGCTGGTATACATGACCTGGACATTTGTAAGAATATATATATTATATGTATGCCCAATATGTTTTCAGGCACTATGGGAGAAAAAGGCAGCACAATTATTTTTTTTTTCTCTTACTGAGGCACTGTCATTTAAGCATAAGCCTGAAATAGCCTAAAATTGGAATTCAGGTTTTACAAGATGAAAGCATGACAGAAAGTGTCAGATTGCTGTGGAATAATATATGTTTCTGAAAATAATCTCCTGAGAAGGCAAAATATAAATGGCATGCTTTATCCATCTTGCTTAGTAAAAGAGCTGCAGTTAAATTTGTTTTAAAGTAGCAGGTACAGTGAATACCGTTGCTCATCTTGTTTAATTTTGCAAGGGTGTGGGTGCCGACTACTAGTAGTGTCACAAAGTATGTTCAGGATTGTTTTGATACCTGTATTTATAAAATGGGGGGATTGATTTCTGTTAAGCAGCTCCTGTGTGTTACATGTATCGGACATGGCAAATATTTGTTTACAGTCTTTGTTCTAATAAACCATGCATTTAAGTTTTAGTGAAACAAAGGAAATGTATGGATATGTGATTGAGATTAAAGTTAGTCTTAAAATGTAAATAAAATGTGGAAAGTGTCTGAGGCTGTGCCATTTCTATAATAGTGATGTAATATATGTACAGTAACTTGCAGAAGTAGTGGAAAGCCAAACATAATATTGCTGCTGGTTTTAAGTGCACCTTTTATTCTTGCCACTTTTGTATGCTTAGTTTACTTGAGAGGTCAAGGTATTCCGTTTGTTGCAAAGGAGTGAGTTCTGTCATCTGTAGTACCGCTTCTTTAGACAAGCTTGCACTGTGTGTGTGCGTATATATAGAAAATTTTAAAAAAACCAAACAATCCCCAAAACCATCTCCAAAATAAAAACAAAAAAACTTGCCTACACACCTCCCCTTCACCTCCTTTCCAGATTCTTTTCAGAAATGAGCAAAACTTTCACTCTGCTTACTTGACCTCTGAGCTGTTTTCAGACCACATTGCTGAAGTCTGTCCTACTTCTCAGTCCTTTGTCTTGCTTTTGCAATTGCTGCCTTCATTCTTTCTTGCATCTTCCTCTTTTATGTTTCTTGCCTTTTTTTTTTTTGTCCCACTTTTGCCTTTTCTGAAAAACACAAACTTCAGGAAGCTTTAATAAAAATTACACCTGTAATACAGATGATCGTATTTCCAGATATCATATGCTGTGACACCGCTGTCTACGTAGCTAGAGTGCTTTCTGCCTCTTCTGCAATTGTTGGTCTGTTTTTTCAATGTATTCTGTCTGGTGGGAACACTGGTTTTAGTTCTGTTACTGATTTCTCATAAGAAAGCAGTTAATGCTATCCTTTTGGAAACTACACCTTCTTTTCCTGGCCCCCCCCCCCCCCCCTGGAAAATGCAAGCCTTTGTTCATTTTGGTGAGAACATGTAGCATTGGGAGCGAGTCAGCTATTTGCATTCAAAATTTTATTTAATGGTTCTTAGAAAAAAAAGTGAATATGATCAAAAGCCATCAACAGCTAGGTAACTTTCTTTGATATGCGTTTGCCTATTTCTGATGTAAAGAATGAACTTTTAAAAGCAATAAACTAGGTGGTGTGGTTTTTTTTTAATGGAAAGGTTTAATTAGTATTTGTTAGTTTATGCTTTTTAGACAAATTGGGCACTTCCAGAATTGGTGGATTTGTAGCTGCCAGCTACCTCGTGTCTGTATTTATATAACATATCATTTGTGATGGTTTGGCTGAAGTGCATTGCAACATTTTCTTACTTGATATAATCTGAATGATTTTGATGCCATTAAATCTTTTTTTCTTATGCTAACACTGCTAATCTATATTTAATCAATTAAAATAATGGAACTGTACAGTTCTGAGATGTGAATTTTTGGGAAAATTTCAGCATAAACTGTTGAGAGAATGAGAAACACTCATAGACTATGATATGGTTGGTAACATAATTTAAGGGACTGATTCACAGAGCATGAAAAAGGGCTGGTGATTCACTTGGTTGTATGCGGTGCACGTTGATCCCGCAAGAGCTATTTCTCCTTGTCGGTACTCTAACCATTTGTATCTGTGAAAATCTGCATATCCAGCTGTAGGCAGATACATTTTCCAGAAGAAAAAAAAGTGGTGGAGGGACCTGATCTCTGACACCAGGGTATGTGATGTAAAGGATGACTGTAAAAATATTCCTGCAGTGATTTTAAGTGTGCTGGTTTTTCATTTTGCTCACACTGGGAGAAGTCTAAGTGTAATTAATTATGAAATTTTAAAATGTCTTTGACTACTGCATAAAGTCGAGAGTCTCTCGAACTCTTTTATTACCTGAAAAAGATTTTGAAGCACTGCTGCTTACTCACCTCCAGAAAGGTTAGGTTGTTTTACATGTATCCATGTCTGATCAGTGTTTACTTAGTAATTTGTTTTCTCATGTTCTTGTGGTTTCTCTTAGGTTACCTACTTAGGTGCCAGAATTTTAATTTTCCTCTTCTAAGTATTTAATTTGTGTTATGTTCTTTGGGCAAGATTTGAATTTGCTATTGTTAGCAAATGTGCATTTGTTTTTTCTTCTCAAAACTATATTTGTGCATCTTGCAAAGCAGAGCACCATTTTAAGCCAGTTGTGTGAGGAGGAAAGTGCAAAAATTCTAAATATAATGTTTTTTCAGATTGTGTTTGAAAATTCATATCATGTTGGTGCTCATCAACTGGGTTTTAAACTAGCTTTGTGCTCTGAAGTTCTTGTGTGCCAAAGTTCTTGTGTTTTGGTTGTTTCAGGGAGGGATAAGTTTACTATGAAGCAGAGAAAAAAAAGCCCCGAAGACAGTATGATTCGTGCTTTGTAAACCTTATGATTTAATGAGCAAGCCTACGGAAACATCCACATTACAAATTATGTGCCTTACTCCTTTATAATAAAGTATGTAAAATGTTGCAAGGTGTGCACCTACCAACTGCCTTGATTGCGCTCATCTTCCTGAAAGCAAGTTGAGAATAATTGACAGCCAGCAGGACAGTCGGGAATGAATCCCTCAACTATTATGAAATAAATGCATCATCCACGCTCCTCCTAAATGTTTGTTATTGTGTAGAGGATACTAAGGGAAAAATTTAGTGCATCCTATGACAGTTGATCAACTATAATAATAATAAACTGTGTAATTTAGACAAGTATTTGTGTTTTACATGGTTACTTATATGGTGAGTTTGTGGAAGTGTATTTCCTATTTAGTAGCTTCTGGGACAATAATTCAGGGCCTAAAAATATGTATTACACTTCTCTTACACTACCTTTTGATGCAGAAGGCTTATTTAGCAGGCCACCTGGTAATCGTCTTATGACAGAGGCAGGATGTCTGACTACTTGTTTTCATTCTGACCTGTAGTTTTTGAACACTCGGCCAGATTGCCCCTGGTGTGTGTAGTCTCAACTGCTAGAGAAGGAAGAATAAACCGGCATTGAGCAAGTCTGAATGCATGTTACTGTGACAAAAAAAGGTGACTTAAAACTACTGTTGGTCGTCGTCTTTTATGCAAGTAAAATTCCAGATAGCAGTGAAGCAGTGGGACAAAATGCGTTTCTCGTAATTGTTTCTAAATAAAGTGTTCAGAACTCTTTTTGTGAAGCCTAGGGAGGTTTCTGAGGTGGGGAGGTATTGGAGGAACATGATGAATGCCTGTGGTCATTCTTTAATAACAATTAAAAAAAAAAAAAAAAGCTTTCAAACTTGTTAATGCATCTGTGTTAACTCTACGTAATGAAACAATTGTGGGAGAGGATTTTCTTCTTTTACCTGTTCTGGTGATTGCACTATTCCGTGAAACAGTGGACTATACCTTTTCTATTGCAGACCTGACTGATCATGGTCTACAAGGATATGAAGGATGTATTTCCCTGTAATGCTGGAAGTATGAAAATAACTTACTTATGCTGCTTTAAAGAAATAGAAAAGAACACATCTTCCTAGCTGATCTCAGCTTCCATAGGAACAAGTACTCCATTCAGTGGTTAAAATAGCAGCTTCCTACGTTACCTTACTGTTAATGTGGTTTGTGACTTTTTTTTTTGTTACTAAATGGTTGTATATCTTCAGCTCAAATGATAAACAGTTGTAAATGAATGTACAGTGAATTCTAGTCTATAAAATACATGTCATATACCAACTCCTAAGTAGCATTCCCATATCCAAACAGTTCCATGAAGTTTTTCAGTCTCTACCATTTTTAAAATAGCAATAAATATAAAAACACTTTTTTTATTTATACCAGTGCCAAACTATATAAATGAATAACTTAATGGATGATGTTTAGATAACGCACAGATAACCACTACTTGGGATCTCTTGATATAATGCATGTTTTCTATGCTAATTTATGAGTTTTCACCATTTCTTAATGGAAGCATCCCAACCTTCTGCTTCTAATATATGCAGTATGGATAAAATGTAAACATGGTTTTATAGTGTATAAACTATGCAGTTTGGGATTAAAAAAAAAAATCCTGTATAATTGTTAACTCAGAAATACTGAAGGAATGGCTGTGCAGATGTAAACAAGGAAGGTTTTCATCAGCTGCTGTGTGCTTGTTCCCACTCTGCTCCCTGGTGACTACTACAGATGTGTAGGTATGCTGCTTTAACACATTGGCTGTTTTCATTTTGAATTAATATTGTATTACTCTTATTATAAGTATGCAGGAATGAGACAGGGATGGGGGAAGGGTTTGATTTCCCTGTGCAATTTCTACTGTTTAAAAATTATCACGAAAAGAAACCTGGTAGAGGTAAACGTATCTGTTACTGACTGGACTTGAGAATAGACCATGAAAAATTGGCTGGTTTTTTTCCAGTTGTCAGAGGAATGAAAGCTGTTAGAATTAGGATGAGAGCAGCTCAATCAGTAGACCTGTGAAGTTATGAAGATGTGGAAGAGAGTGTTTCTAGCAGATCTTTCCAGTGTTGTAAAAATTGGGTTAATATGAGAGAGAGGGTTGAGCCTTGCAGAATGGCTCTGGGGGATGAACTAGCACTTGGAACTCCTTAAATTCAGCCTGACAGGACTTAACCCAGTTCTATTCATCTCTCTCACTTTTTTGAGGTAGAATATTCCTGCATTTAAAAGTGTTAAACACTGTGGTGAAGTACAGCAGGTTGAGATAACTCCATTTCTTTCAGGTTTAGATATGCGAAACTTGCCACTATGAGGAGCTGTGTAAACCAAAAATGTGTGATGCTGGCAGCTGGCTCTTTAGTTCCCAGGTTAATCCAAGTGATGGGCAGTTTTAAGCTTAAATGTATGCATGTAGTTAATAGAGTCAGCACTATTAATGAGAAGAGTCTACGCTAAAAGCTTTTTGCTTTTGTCACGGCATCAGGTGAATTGCCAGCAACCCTGACCCCTGCCTTTCATGGCCAACAGTTTCTTCCACTGTTTGTTGTTTGCTGGACTGCAGTTTGAGGAGAGAGCATTCTTTCTCCTCTCTGGGTGGTGCATCGCACTTTGAACTATGGGACTGTCCGCTTCTGAGGAATCTCTAAAATAACTCCTTGCCACAACATCACAGTTTCAAGATGAGACAGTCATAGTCATCTTGGTTTGTGTTTTCTGACACCTTTTCCTGTCGTATGTACAGGTTTTTTTCTGTGCAAAGATTGGCAAATTAAATTTATGATCTCGTAAGGTACTACTAACCTGTAACTGTATTAGATTTGTTACAGCCTTATCAGAAAATGTTTCAAACGTCTGTGTCCTTACAGTTAGCATCATATGTACAAGTCATTGCCTTTATAGGAAAATTCTTATGCTGAGTTAGTACTGTACTTTCATTCCTTAAATGCTGTAACTTTGAAGTACTGAAAAAATGTGAAATGAAAATTTATGGCCATGGTGTTTCTAGTTAGCAACGTTTTTATATCGCTATTCAATCACTATGACAATTATTTCCTTCCTTGAGCTGTCATTCAGATCGTGCATTAAACACTCATTATTTACAATCTTTGAGTGTCACCTCAATTAGTAATGTAATGGTTTTGATCTTCAGAGTGGGATGCTGTGAATGGAGTATTGCTTCAGAAGCTCTTCATTCTGCTGCCCTGCTTTCAATCTGTTAAAAAAAAAAAAAGTATATTCTGCATTCCTCATGTTTCTTAGAGTAGTAACTGTTTCTTCTGGCATTTCAAATACTCTTCACTTTTACCTTCAGATTTGGTTGGAATTGTTGTGTAATTCATTCAGTGTAACAACGTTAACTCTCAATCTCTAATGGTTTACTCTATTTTTTGTGATTTTATGATTCTATAATATCTGTATGATAATTAGTATTAAAACAGAAGCTAACAAAAATGGTGCACTGCTTTACTTGACAGATGCACAAATCACATACGCTGCTCTAACAAGCCCGTAGCTGAAGACAAGGGGGCAGTGAAGAGGGAGGGGATTAGTGTAACTTAAGCATATACAACCCCTGACACCATTCAAAAAAATACACTGTTCAGTCTACATAGAACTAGGGTGCCAACTAAGTATTTGCTTGGTTTTTACATGCCTGCTACTACACAGCTGAAATGACATTACATAGCCATCTAGATATACAGGTGACCAGTAATTTGTGCCCAGATAGGAGTGGTTTAGTACAACCACAGCAAGAACTAGAGTTCTGTTGTAGGTGCTTTTTATAAATGTTTTGGTATTAAATTCATGGTGTATCACTAATGCTGTTTGGTGGGTAGTTCTTATTTGCTGTGGCTTGTAATTTAGCAATACTTATTTTGTATTTTCACAGTATTGGCTGGGATTATTCTACTCTGGTCTTCTAAAGGATAAAGAAAGCATGCATGTGCATGCATGCACATACTCTCACACTTGCAGAACATTTTGGCAAATAAAATTGTGTTGCTCCTTCTCCCCAGTTGTTGGGGAGAAGAGTTAGATGGGGTAGCTCAAAACTTGGCGTTGGAATGGCCAGCTAGTGATAATCAAGTGGTAGCTGCATTTTTTTTCTGTTCACACCTCACCTGTAATCTAGATCACCAAGTAGCGGTGGTCAGATCTTTGCTGATCTTCCAAATTTCGAGGGAGCTACTTTCCAGGTAACTGGAGGCAGCCTAGCTCAGCCTGCTTATGCTTACGGAGGAGGAGAGCGCTGTGCTGGTGTCTGCCCACCCTCCTTACTCTGCCCTCGCCCTTGTGCGAGGAGTCCCGTGGTCTGCATGGAAGCTGCTTGGGAGTGGAACAAGGAGCACCATGGCTCCCAGACAGGATCTTGGCAGCTTGAAAGCATGCTTCTTCTCCACACTGATATTTCATAACTCTCCCCCAACTAAGTAAAATTAAATTTATAACTTGAGTCCTTAAACCATTTACTCAAAGAAGTGTGTAGCTACTAGCTTTCTGTGGTGATGAACACAGAATATAGATGACTCCTCTCTTTGTCTCCACAGCAGCAGTTCCCAGTTAGGCTGTGATCCCTCTGAGGTAAAACAACTGTAAGGTAGCAAGCCTTGCAGAAGCTGGTATCGAAGTCAGAAATGAGTGGAAAGCTTGGGAATTGGTCACAGCCTGGATTCTCTGCTCTCCTGGAAGGGCAGAGGGAGGTGGTGGTGGAATTTTATCTTCCGCTACTGAGAAGGTATTCTTTCATCAATGCCTCTGGTTGCCTTTATCCATGGCAAAATCTGAGTTATGGAGGCTCTTGGATAAGCAGAGATCCTTGTGTGATGTTTGGAGATGAAAACATTGCAGAAAGCAGGACAATCCTTACACAGACTTTACAGGATTGATAATACACCCTTCAAAATACTTTGCAGAAGAAAGATGAAAACTGATGTTTGGCACTGGGAGGTGTGTGCGTAGGTCTGTGGGAGCGTGTTTAATAATGACAGCCAAAATGTATAGGTTTTGGGTCAAGTTCTGACAGGGCAATTAAGCAGTATGTAGTTCTAGCAGAGGAATTTCTGGTACAGAATGCTTTTACAACCCCAATCTGCGTTTACCACCTTCATCTAAGTATTCTGAAAGTAACTATTTTTCCATTAAGGAGGGAAAATGTCTCCAGGTGTCACTGTAAAATAAGGATCGTATGCCCTGTGTGCGTACGTATTTTGTAAGGCCTTGTCTGTCCTCTGTAGAGTTGTCTCAACTCCTGCATCTCTGGGATGCAGCTGTGCCCCGCTGCAATCTCAAATATCTCTCTGCTTTTTGCTTTCTAGCTTTTGGACCCTGGCCATTTGTGCACTGCTTCCCAGAGGTTCATTAAATGTATTTCAGATAAGCAAGTGTATTGGTGGGTTTAAGTTAACTACAGAGGAGTCTGTGAGAAAAAAAAAAAAGTCAAAGTTTTAAAACCCAGTCTTACTCCATTTTGTTTTTTAAAATTTTGAATGCACAAGGGGGTGCCTGTGAGAATTTGCAGTACAGCTGAGCCGCTGCTGCAGAGCCTGGGTTGGATTCATGTCTGATGGAAAGGAGTTGTCAGCTTCCGTCTTCTGGTGACTAGGGACAGCAAAGGCAAATGCTCAGATATGCTCTTATGGATGGTAATCGTATTCCTGTTTGAGGAAAAAGAGCCATCCTGTTTACATGACAAACTGTGTGCCATGGAATGAGATATATGTATCTTGTCTGTGAGCAGTGTGACAGCTTTATCCCTTTCCCCTAGAAAAGTAGCTTTAGTTTCAGGATGGGTTTTTTTCCCCTTTCTGTATTGTTCAGTGGATTTTGTATTTCTGCTTACGCTGCATTCTCTATGATACCCAGATCTATTCACATATACCAGTTTGAGTTAACACAACTAGAAAATGACATCATACAAATTCCCGTGTTCCAGAAATAAAGAAATGGGCTAAATGGAAACCTCATGGTCGCCAGACTTGCCATCCCTGAATGAAGCAGTGGCGGGGTCCCAGCCAGGAGCTCTGCTCAGGTGCCTGCTTTTCTCATCTGGGCTCTGCTTTCCTTTGCTCCATTCTAAACTTGGGATAGGACTAGTTAAACCCAACTTTTGTACATGCACAAATTAGCAGTCTAATTTCAAAACATTTTTGTGCTTAAACTCAAAACTACTCTGAGCTACTGTATTTAATAAAGCGCTTACCACTTTTTAGTTAAGAACAGGTCAAAATCAGAGTCAGAACCTGGCTATTACTCCTCAGTTCATCTTTGAATGGAGTGATTTACCTGATCACACAACGTGTGTTTGTTGTCAGATAACTTCTCTGTGGATATACTGGTGGCAAAAATAAATTTATTTCCCTACATCTGTACAGAAAGTAACATTAACTTTTCTAATGCATTTACTATTGCTTGTAGCCATTCACATAGTTCCCAGCAACAATTATTTTCTAAAGTCTTTGGTTTCCACCTAGACCACTTCTCTTCTTTAACTCTCTTTTTCTTGGTCTGAGTGTTGCCAGGTCTGGAATTTGCATAGTGCTTTTGAAATCTCTAGAACGAAATGCCTGATTGAGCTGGCATGGTGTAAGAAATTGGACTTAGGCTATTGCTGTGTCCTGGTCTGGAGGTGCCCCCCTGCCCCGGGTGGTATTGCCTCGATGATGATTTCAGAAGTGTGAGCAGGGGCCACAGGGAAACTTTCAGCATTGCACAAAACAGAGGTGCAAAAGGCTTGGTTTCAGATAATTTGCATGTGTCGTGTAAAGATCTTTTTTTTTTCTCTTGCCATTTAGTACTCACTAACTGACAAACAGGAATAATGTATCCTCATTATTTGAGATGAGACCTTTCCAAATTGGTCCACATGCTAGTAAGTAGAGAGCAGCAGCAATCTTTCTCTACTTTGTCTTTGGTAACCAAAAACACGCCTTGGAGGTGGCAAACACACAGCATGTTACTGATTTTTCTTTACAGTAAATATTTGACATGCATCAAGTCTTTTTCTGCTTTGAGTGAACTGCCAACTTGCAAACTACCTTGGGTAAAGTATCTAAGCTGTAGTGAGTTTGGTAGTCTAGCAAATGGTTCTTATAGAATCATAGAATCATCAAGTCCAACCACCAACTCACCACCACCGTGCCTCATAAGCCATGTCCTGAATGTATCTAGAAAGAAATTTGATGTGTAAATTCAAAAGAAATTGTGTTAGAGAATAGGATTTTTTAGGGTGCCTATATAATACTGAGAATTCAGGATTTAACTGAATGTCACTACAACCTAGATTTTGTTTTATTTAATTAAATTGTGTGATTAGATTAGTGGATGAAGAGCTTTGGACAGCCCAAAGCACAGCAAGTGACCATTGCTTTAAAACAGACGAAGTGCCTAAGGCTTAAATATCCCTGTTCTCTGAACAATCAGCAAGGAGCCGGTGCGATAATCTTGCTACAGCGGTTGGTCTGTTCTTGGAGTGACTTCTTCACCAGAGAGTTCTAGCTCAGACAAGTTTTTGTTGCTCTAACTGCACTGGGTCTATGCATAGCCACAGCAAACCAAGGCCAAACACAGACCAGCCAACCTCTGCGCCACAGCTACTCCATCCACATGTGGTTTTCCACTCCTCTCTCTCTCAGTCTCAAGGAGACTGATCTTGGGCTCACATTGTTCTTGTTGGCGTCCCAAAGAAGGAGGCTGCTGCAATGTCATCACTTTTTTCCCATAGGACACACATGGAAAATGGTGAAGAGGAGATGTTAATGGCAGAAGATTGCAGGCCTGATTTGATTCATTCTCAGGATTTTAGGAGGCAATGCAGAAGCAGTTTAGGATATTATCACTGCAAGGAGGAGGAGAGAGAACACCTGATAGCCCATGAGAGTTTGGATTATTTGCCTTCACACAGTAGTGTTTATAAGAAGTGGCTACAAGAGAAAACATACAGGTAAATTTACATTAAATACTTTTAAGTTGCCTTTAAGCTATGGATAATTTGGACAATTCAGGGAGATGCCTGATAGCAGAAGGAATTAAGAAAACATTATTTATTGTTTCTGTACATAGGAAAATACTTTAATAGAACGTAGAAGGGGGCCAAGTGGCAAGGAACTTTGATTAAAAGCATTTTTTGAAAGCGCTTATGCCTTTGCTTTTTCCAAATTATTGAATGCAAAAAAAATATGTATTAACTACTCAATGTATACAACTTAAAAGGAAGAGACTTTGCAGAGGTCTGGGGGAATGCTCTCCTACGGAGACTTTCCTTGACATTCACTTCCTCTTAGTGTAATCTGCAGGAAACGTGGTGTTTGTGTCTCAGTAGGGGTGCTCTAGTCCTGGATGATACTAGAAATAAATCAGAAATTATTATTGGTGCACAATTATTATTAGAAGAATAAGTTTAGGAAAGACAGAAACTAGAGGTAAAGGTTTGCATGTTTATATGATAGGTGCTCAGTGCATTAGTTGCTGTAGAAGAAAACAGGAATTACTTTGAAATGAGTTCTGAGTGCACTGCTGAATATTAATTACTGAGTCACGTAATTGAACTTCGAGACGGCATCAATCAGTAGCTGAAAGCAGATTGCACTGCTACTTATAATTAAAAAACCAAAACCGAAAAATCCAACCATGTTCCTTACCCAAATGGAAATGGCTTTCACCTGAAGGTAAAGTTTTGTTGAGTGTACACTTCTTAAGGAGATATTGGCAAAAAATGCCTCTTGCTCGTGCAGTCATGGTTAATAATCAGAATGCTCTAAAAATGGAACTTGCATAGCAAATAGTTCTGTGCTATAGGCTGAGAGGTAACTGTGTTTTCCTATTTCTAGAAAAGAGGGGGATCGATGGCTGCTGATGGGGCTAATTGGAACAGCAGTTGGGATGCTGGGGTTTTTGATTCATAAGATAATTGACTCTCTCATCAAATTGAAATGGGACCTGGTGGAAAATTACCTGCAGGTGAGCAAGAGAAAGTCAGAGTGACCTCTTCTGTGTTTGTTTATTAGAAAATCCACTCTGTAGAGTTTTAACTGACTATAGGTGCTGCCTGTCTAGGTGGGTGTGGACATCAGAAATCCTGCAGTGCTTTGTGTAGGCATGCTTTGGTGTTCTTTGCTACAACCTTAGCCTATAGTACAGTATAATATCTGATGGTGTTCTTGTCATGAGATTGATGAAGGCAGTCTTTAAAATATTGTGGCCTTCCTCTCCCTCCTTGTACATAAGGGGCGTGTGCTGCTTTAGTTGATGTCCAAGGGAACGGATTAGTTTTCTCTTAAGGTACTTAGTGAATGTGGACCTGGTGTCAGATATGTTATTTCTTTCTATGTCTGTGGCAGGTAGCTTTTCCTAATGCTGTAATAGCTTATTGTGGAATGATTAGTTTGTCCTTGATAGGTATCATCATCTCTGTGGTGGTAAAAATCACCAAATGGCTGAAACCAATGTAAATGTTAAGTCATCTTTGACCCTGACTGCTTGTTTTTCTCACCTGTAGAGAGAAGGAGGTGGTAAATTTTTTGCCTAGTTTGTGATATCTATGGTGGATAGCATGAATACTGAAGAGCTTCTTGTGAGAAAGGGGCTTTGAGCTTTTGTTCCAGCTGAATCCTGACTAGGGAGGGTCAGGTATCCTGTCAGCCAGTGCTCGGGGGAGCCTGTATAACCACCAAGCATGGCGTGCAGCCAGCAGATGCAGCAATTTGTGCAGAAGGGGGCCAGGGTCTGGGCTTGACAGTGCTTTTGTGCTCTGCAATGGTGGCAAGGAGCTGCCAGAGATGGTACCCACTATCTGGGGGAGAAATTACCCCTAACTGAGCAGAGGCCACAACCCAGAGCAAGCCCCGAGGGAGGGTGCAGCTCTGCAGGTTTGGGGCTATAGGTGGTGCCTGGGGCCTCTCACTGAGGCTGGAGCGTGGCAAATGAGCTCCTTGTCTGCATAGGCATGGTAGGATAGCTGACACTGCTGGAGAGCTGCAGTGGGTGGATACAGGCTCTTTAGGAAGGACAGACTGGGATGGTTAGGAGGGGCATTTGTTCTTTTCTGTGAGAAAACAGTGGGAATGGGTGGAGCTCTGCCTTGGGAGAGATGAGAGTCAGCTGAGAGCTTGCAGATCGGGGTTAGAGGGCACACCAACATGTGTGATGTTGTTGTGGGTGTCTGCTATAGACCACCAGCTCATCAAGAATTAGACAAGGCTGTCTTCAGACAATTGGAAGAAGTCTCATGGTCATTGGCCCAGATTCTCGTGGGGGTCTTTAGCCAACCACCCCACTATCAGCTGGAAGGATAACACGGCAGGGCACAAGCAGTCTGCGAGGTTTCTGGAGTGCATTGGTAACAGCTTCCTGATAGATGATCAAGAAGCCACTGAGGGGACATGCTCTGCTGGACCTCATACTTACAGACAAGGAAAGACTGGTCAGCGATGTGAAGGTTGGGCGCAGCAGTGACCATGAGATGGTGGCGTACAGGATCCTGAGATGAGAGAAAAAGCAAAAAGCAGGATCATGATTCTGGACTTCAGGGGAGTACTTTGGTCTGTTCAGGGATCTGCTTGGAAGAGTCCCAGAGGAGACCATCCTGGAGAGAATAGGGGTCCAAGAGGGCTGGTTGGTTTTCAGTGATTATCTCCTCTGTGGTGAAAAACAGTCCATTCCAGTGAGCAGGTGTCATGGTTTAACCCCAGCTGAGAACTAAACACCACATAGCCGCTTGCTGAATCCCCTCACAGTGGGATGGGGGAGAGAATCAGAAAAGTAAAAGTGAGAAAATTCACGGGTTGAGATAAAAAGAGTTTAATAGGTAAAGCAAAACCCACGCACGCAAGCAAAGCAAAACAAGGAATTCCTTCACTACTTCCCATCGGCAGGCAGGTGTTCAGCCATCTCCAGGAAAGCAGGGCTCCATCACATGTAACAGTTACCTGGGGAGACAAACGCCATCACTCCGAATGTCCCACCCTTCCTTCTTCTTCCCCCAGCTTTATATGCTGAGCGTGACGCCATATGGTGTGGATATCCCTCTGGTCAGTTGGGGTCAGCTGTCCCGGCTCTGTCCCCTCCCAGCTTCTTGTGCACCCCCAGCCTACTCGCTAGTGGGGTGGGGTGAGAAGTAGGACAGGCCTTGGCTCTGTGTAAGCACTGCTCAGCAGCAACTAAAACATCCCTGTGTTATCAACACTGTTATCAGCACAAATCCAAAACATAGCCCCATACTAGCTACTATGAAGAAAATTAACTCTACCCAAGCCAAAACCAGCACAGCAGGATATCAAGCAAAAGGTGGCAGGAAGCTACTCACAAAACTCAGACCTAAAAAGGAAGTACGCAAAAGGTGGAAGCAGGGACAGGTGACCCAGGAGGAATAGAGACACTGAGTGTGCAGGGATGGGGTTAGGAAAGCCAAAGTTCACCTGGAGTTGAATCTGATAAGGGATGTTGAAGGGCAACAAGAAAGGAAGGAGGTGTCTACAGGTACATCAGCATCAAAAGGAAGACTAGGAAAAATGTGGGCTTGTTGTTGAACTGGGTAGGGGACTTTGTGAAAAAGGACTTGGAAAAGGTCAAGGTTCTCGATGCCTTCTCTGAGGGAGCTGGTTGATGTCATTGTGAGGCCACTCTCAATTATCTTTGAAAAGTCATGGCAATTGAGGAGAGATTCCTGAGGACTGGAGGAAGCCAGTGTCACTGCTATCTTCAAGAAGGACAAGAAGGATCCAGGGAACTACAGGCCAGGCAACCTCATCTTGGCCCCGGGATACAGCAAGTAATCCTGGAAACTGTTTCTAACTGTATTAAGGACAAGAAGGTGGTTGGGCATAGTCCGCATGGATTTAGAGTGGATAACAACCCTCTACAATGAGATGACTGGAGCAATGGATGTTGTTTAGCTTGACTTTAGCAAGGCGTTCATCACTGTCTCCCATAACATCCTCATAGACAAACCGGTGGTGTTTGGGTTAGATAAGTGGCCAGTGAGATGGATTTAAAACTGGCAGAACTGCTGGGCTCAATGCATTATGATCAGTGGCACAAAGTCCAGCTGGAGGTTGGTCACCACGGGTGTATCCCAGGGGTCAGTACTGGGGCCAAACACTGTTGGATATCTTCACTAATGCCCTGGATGATGGGATGATGCGCACCCTCAGCAAACTCGCAGAAGAAAGCAAAACTGGAAGGAAGCAGTACCTGATGGACCAGATGATTGTGTTGCTGTTCAGTCAACAGCCTCCTGGGCTGCATTAGGAGGAATGTTGCCAGCAGATCAAGCGAGGTGATCCTACCCCTCTACTCAGCACTGGTGAGGCCACACCTGGAGTACTGTGTCCATTTCTGGGCTCTCCAGTACAAGGGAGACAGGGATGTGTCCTCCACTGTTCTATGAAATCAAGATAATGGAATAATGCTGCCAAATGCTGAAGGACAGATCTCAATCACTTCACAGAAATACAGGGGAAGACTTATTCTGTGGAACAGATGGAGGCTGAATATATTAGAGAGAATATCTAAGAAATGAACAAGTTTAGGTTTTCCATAAGGAAAGCATATATAATGCTCTTGGAATATTATTTCCCTGAGGTTTCTTATATACAGACTATGCGTATGTTTATAAAATATATAAACAGTGGATGAATACACATGCCTACATATATATATGCATTTGTATGTATATGCATGCATGTGTGTATATATACACACTAAAGTATAAATAAAGAATATATAGAAAAACCACAGTTTGACGCCCGGACATCACAACAACCGTTACGCACACTTTTGGTCCTGTTGTATTATAAAATTTGTCCTGTTGTATTAAACTAATACAGGGGGACAGGAGGTAAGTTCTCACAGGCTCTGACATCAATACAAACATGCAATTCCTGCTCTGGAAGACCTTCCCATCAAAACACCTCCTTCAGCTGCAGATGAGCAAAACTCATTTTCATGCACTTTGCTTTGCTCTTTGGCTGTGCTGCATGATCCACTTACAAAAGCCTTGATGGGACATGCTGTTGGAAAGGCTGTGGTGGCTGGCTGTAACGCTGTGACCTCAGAAATGCAAGGGATGTGTTTGACCTGCGCACACAATGAATCACAGCTGAGCGCTGCAGAAGGCGGCAAAGTTATGGGAGCTGAGGAGTTCTGGAGACAGCATGGCTGTGGTCAGCCCAAGCACAAACAAACTGAAACCCCAGGGAGATTGAAATGTGTTTTTTAAATGTGAGAAGGCCTAGTATGAGAGATGTCCTTTTGGTTAAAATAAAGCAGGAAAGAGTTTGCTGGCATATATTGTCTACTAATAATAGCTGCAAATTCATAAAGATAATTACTGATGTAAGACTTTGATGCCTCCATTCAGGCAAAATATCTCCTGAAGACACCATGTAGTGTTTTCTTGGGCATGTTCTTAAAGTCCTTTAACCCTGCTTCTGACCTGAAAAGGGCCTTGATGAGTAACAATGTGTCCTTTATAGTGTTTTTAGAGATGGGCAAGAAGTCCTGGAAAAAAAACATGACTTGACTCTGAAAGTCATCATTCACCTTACTGTTACTCGCCCCTGTCCTTCTAAAGAGCTGCACTGCTTGTTTTGGTTTTTCCCTATGGTACACCTTCTGCCTGCAGAAATCTGTGGGACAAAAGATCATTGAAAAGCAGGACCTGGTCTGTGGGTGCTGATGTAGTAATCTGTTTGTCAACCGGACAAGATGGCAACATCCACATGACGTGGCTGCGTGTGCTTGGCTCTGGGATGGCCATGGTGGTTCTCTCTTCAGGCTCAGTGCTGGTAAGTGTTACATCTCCTACGCAACAAGCCTATAATGCTGTGATAAACCAAATCTCTTGCTCTTCCAAAGATTCGTTAATTCAGTATTTTATTTGAAAAAATCCCCTCTATTATACAACCCGATTGGAGAGGTCTTTCTTGGTCTTTAGCCTAAAGCTGGATTCCGGCACCCATAACTTGTATAAAGGTGTCTGGGGTGAAATCAGTGGTGGTGGCGATGCAATTTACACTTAGCACATGGTGTTTATAATATAAATACAAGTGGCAGCTGGTGTAACTTGTGAAAATGTGGTGTTTGGAAGGGGCCTAAGCCAAAGACCATCAGTTCATATAAAAGTTACTGTTGGTTTTAGATTGATCTTTTAGCTGTCCTATGTGGGTATCGCTTGTAGCTCTGATCAGTACTTTTATGAGGCAGCAAAGCTAAAACATTGAGCCTTTCTGTCATTTACTGTCCTGCTGTGTTCAATTCAATTATAGACAGGCAATTAACAGCATAGGTGAGAGAAAAAGTGAATGTTTTACTGAACTTACCCCAAAATCCAGCAACAGTAGGAAAAGGGAGTTTGCTGTTATATGGGTAATAACCGACCAGTTTTAAGCTATCTGAAGTCTGCACTGACTGGACAAATCATGCAGGTTCACATGTACACTTGCTCCACAGACAATCTGTGCAAAGAGAAGAGGCTGGTTGGCTTCAGGCATCAGTGCGGGGGGATGGCAGGGGGCTGGGGCAGTGGCCCTTGTCAGTCGTTTTCTTTTCTCATTACTCCCAGTATGCATACAGCAACACTGTTGGGAGCTTGAATTTTTGTGCATAGCCAGAAGTTATAGGTGTATCTATATTGTCTGTTAATTCTGGGAAAGTTTGTGAATGGAGCAAGGTGAGGGCTGGACTTAAAAACCATGTCCATAGACACATCTAACACATCAACATCTAATGATTGTTGACTCTGTTTCTCTTTTTTTTTTTTTTATTCTTTGCAGTTCTTTTGCCCTGCAGGTTCACCGTCTGGCTTGCCAGAAATCATTGGGTATTTGAATGGCACTTCTATTCAACATCTTTTTAACATAAAGACCTTTTTAGGGACATTTATCTCATGCATGCTGGCTGTAGCCTCTGGGCTTTTCTGCGGACCAAGGTCCCATGATCCGTTTGGGGTAAGAAAGAGCAGAAAAAATTAAAGCTATCAGGCTGAGGGCATGGGTTTGCAATGTCTGTGTTGGTGGCAGTGCTGGCTTAAAAAACACCCTGCACTGGGAGCTCTTTTCACCTGTGCTGCCCCCTCTGTTGCATTAGCACAACTATTCATGCCATGCAGTGAAGAAAAAACATTTTTTCACTGTGTGTTTTAAATACTGGCTTGGTTCCCTAGTACGATTCCCAATAAGGCTCAGCAAGCAGTTATCTGGACAACTGCAGTCAGTTTTGTTTCTGAAAAACAACCTGTCCAGCAGCTATGGCCTGCCAGCTGCTTTTCATCTCATATAACTGCTTTTACCTACGCAAAGTCTGTATAAAAATAAAGCTGGTCTTAAGTGGCTGCACACAAAAGGGGCAACTATTTTAGAGTCACTTGCAGAAGTGCTGTATGTGGCTGTGCAAGACACACAGTGATGGGCAACCAGGCCCCTGGGGTCCGTGTTTCCAGCTTACAAACATGGCAGCTGCTGGTGCCAGCTAAGGTTGACCACAAAAACCGGGTGCTGCTTTGTAAGCTCTGCAGATGGCAGATTGCAAGTTAAGTTGGAGCTACTTGTTGTTCATGCGGTAGTGTAATACTATGTTTCTAGGCAGGGAAAGGTAGACTTTATAGTCTTTTTGAAGGATAATGTTTTTATCCCCCCTTGCTAGACAATCCCTATCACCCTCTTGTGGTCTGGGGCCTTGTGAAAAAGGGAGAGGAGGGTTGCCTGGTCCTGCTCTGAAGGTCAGAGCAGTTCTTAAAATTTACTATGTTGCCATACAGCCAAACTTAGTAACTGCAGGCCAGATTTTGGGCTTTTCTGCTTTAGTAAGTGATATAATTTCCTTTATTCACCATTTAGAGGAGAATCCTGCTGCACTTTGTTACCATTATTAAACCGTATTTTGAGTAGCAATGGTAAAATTGGTCTCTGCTAATATGATATAGATCAGCCTGGTTTGCTGTTTTATTTCTGATCCATTTTGGTTTTGGAAAGTATTCAACCCTGAAGTTTGTTCTTTTCCTCTTCACCGCCCTGAGCAAACCTATCCTCCTCCCCACCACCCTTTCACATTTTCTGTTACTCTTTGGGTTTTTATTTATTTATTTATTTGCACAGAGGTGCAGCACCCTAGGGGATGACTCAGATGTTCAAAAATAGGAGCACATGGTTAGTCAGAGGCAGCCACAAACCTTCCAGACAATGATTACCAAGGTTTAGCTCTCCCATTAGGTTTCTTTTGTTTTCTTTGCTTTCAGACATTTGTCTCCAGAAGCTCAGAGACTGCAGCTGTGATTTTTTTTCCTTTGTGCTGGGTTGGTAACAGTGATGCATGAGCCAAAGAATTGAATCATATTTCCATGAAGAAAGTCAGCATGGTATTAACGTGATGCCTTTTCAAAACACAGGAATTAAGAGCTAGTTTAATTTAATTTAGCTGGAACCCTCCACTATTTTTATTAAACATAAACACACGTAAGTTGCTAAAAGCCTCTGAGAGATTAGTTAAGGCTCCTAATTTAAGTCTTGTAGAAAAGTCTTCCAAGATTATACAATGAATAGACTTTTCATTTCACTAAGGGTTTGGATTTTTTTTTTTCCCCTTTTAAATGTAGTTTGAAGGGCTGCCTGGGAACACACTGTAATAATTTAAATCATTACACATCTTCTGTTAGAAGTGGGGCTGTTCTGACTGCCATGGTCATTAACCTGGGAACAGATGATTGAAATGATGAGCTATAGTCTGAAGTGACCACACTTGGGCAGACATTAACATGCAGTTCTTCAAACGGCATTTCATGGTCTATCATCACAACACTCCTTGCAAAAGAGACATTTAAGTCTCTGAGTCAAAAATCTGAAAGTCTTTAATAGCCTCCTGCTTTATGTCAACAGGACTTTGCATATTTAAAAGATGTGTTCAATATTTTCCATGTTTAGATCTGTTGAAACCAATCTAGTTTTGCTGCTGCACTCTGGCTAAGGCTCTGTCCTCCCCTGCCTTTAAACTGTGGCTGATTTATGAATAATTTACCAAAAGAGTGCTCTCAATTATACAACATCACTTTTAGTGCTCTCCTGGGTTGTGGCCTGAGCCAGCTGCAGTCGGACACCCTTGGCATCCACCTCCCGATCTTCACCAGGTTTCGGAATTCAGCTGATAAGTGATGGGCAGAGCTGTGGGGCTCTGGGAAGACCACCCTGCCACCTGCCCTCAGCACTCTGGGGATGTCCAGTGAGTTGCTGGGGAGCCCATTGCATCTGGAAGGGAAACGGAGATGCTGCTCCAGCAATCTTTCAGCCTTCCTGCTGTTTGTCACTTTGGAATGGGGAAAAAGCCACCTGCTCTAATTAAAAGAAAGTTGCTTAATCAAACAACTTTAAAATTCTTTAATTAAAAGAAAGTTCATAAGTTGTTTTACTGAACGCTTGTGAAATAATACATTAATACTGAAGACCTTTTCCCATTGTCTTCTGGGTTGCATAAGGAGGGAGGAAAATGCAGGATTTTTAGACATAGATTTTATCCTCAAGTTAATGAAGCTGGCCCAGGAAATAAGAGATGATGGAGATTGCACAATGTGCACAAGGGCCCTTGCTTTATTTGTCTAGTTTTGAAAAAGTAAATTGTTTGCGACACTTTTTTAATCTGGCTCTTCTCTGCTCATGCATGTCTGTGAGAGAACTCTGGTAAGGTCTCTCTTGTGAACAGTTCTATTGAAATTAATGAGACTAGTTTCCAGAGAAAGAAGTTACAAACCAGTTTATGTCTTCTGGATGGTATTTATTGTCACATTGACATACAACCCCCTATAAATACTCGTTTTTTTATAAAGCAAGGAAAGACTCCCATGTGTTAATTTCCTAAATAAATGCAAAAAATTCAAATGAACAGCCACTGCCTTTAGCCTTTTAAGATCTATCATTTAAATATATCTGAGACATGCTAGTCAAACAAAATGTTAGTCATGGAAGAAATCAGCAGTTGTGGTAAGCAAGAACTTTTTGTTTTTCTCTGCAGGATCCAGTTGTAGTATAATTAGAAAGAAGCGTTAGCTTGCAGTCAGGAATCGTCCTGGGACAGACAGGTTGTGTGGAAGTCCCCTTTACAGACAGGGTTGTTGGTGAGCAGCAGAGACAAATTTCAGTCTAAGCAAGACCTCACTTCATTACAAAGACCGGGATGAAAGACTCCGACTTCCCCAGTACCTTTTGGAGTTATTAAGTAGGCACAAGAGATGTACCCTCTCCAAGTACAGTCACAGGCAGAGCAGTAACTCAGCAAGCGTTAGGATGTTGAAGGATCTCAAGATGTCCCTCCATCAGGAAGCTGTAATGGATGTGTAGGAGGGCTCCAATTTCATTGTTCATACTACTGGTGGGACACATAGCACATATAACTGACAAGAGCAAGAAGCTGGAGATGTCCAAGCAAAGCTTGCCCAGCTTTTACTGTGGCGTGCAGTACCTTTTGAGTTCCCTGCTGCTGGAAACAATGTCACTGTGAAGATACAACGTGTAAGTAAAAATCCATGCACAAGAGAGTTTAACTCAGCATTTTTGAGTTGGGAGCTATCAGACATAAAGTTGCCTGTGTAGCTTTACTGGTGGGCTTTCTTCAGGGCTTTAATACATGAACTCTCTAATCTTTTCCCTTATTTTCTGTCCATTATCCTTATTGCCACCCATCTTTGTACCGATAAAAATTGCGTACACCACAGGGGAGTCAAAAGGGCCCCCTGATGTTTGGAGATGACTCTGATTTGTTGGGGATTTTTGCTGGGAACTTGGCATTTCTTAATATTAAAAATACTTAAGTGTTCTGTATACTTGTTGACTTCAGCTAGTACTGAATGCTCATCATTTCTGCAAGTTATCCCTGAGGTCTCAGGTAGCACACCCAGAGGATGCAAGTTTTATAAGCTGGTGAGCACTAGTGATTAGTGCATTTTATGTGTCAGCATTACTCCAGTATCCCTCACAAAGGCTGGACTTGAATCTAATTTTCCAAGGCAGAATTCAAGCATAATTTTATTTCCTCTTTCTATATCCTTCCTTTTGTTTTGCACACTGTGGCCTTCCTTAAAAATGTAACATTTGTCTGATGCAGGATGTTGTTTTCGTAAAATGAAATGGGTGCTTTGGAAAGAAAATTGTTGTGTGTGTGAAAATAAATAATAATAAATATATAAAGGTAGGCTGTCCCTTAATGCCTTTCTTTACAACACTATAATTATTTTTATTTTTCTTTTTTTTTCTTCTTTTCTTTTTCTCTTTTTTCTTTACTGGAACTGGCTCACAGTGCCAATCTCTGCCATTTGAGCTCCTAGGACAGCTTACAGCAACAGAAGTTTGTTTCTCTTCAGGGTGTACGTGAGGTCCGCGCCTTTGCAGGGAGGGAGACAAGGCATATATGTTCCCTGTGGATTACTCAGACATTTACAGACTGAGGCAGCGTGTTGAGCCTACAGGCTCCGAGACTGCACTCTTATTCTCTAGTAAATCCCAAACTTTCTTTTTTCCTGCAGTATTTCACCCCTGTGACTGCACTGCTTCCAGGGTGTGAAGTGACATATCCACCTGGTGAGAGTTGGCGCTAGTTCAGCAGCTCGCTGGCATAGTGCAGTGGTCCCTGAACAGTGTTATAGGACTGAGGGTTTTGTCAAGGCCAGAGGTCAAGACAGACAGATCTGAACTCAAATCCTAGAGATGCAAGGCACTATATATAACCCCAAAATAAACCAGCAGGTCTTTAAATTCAGCCCCATAAATTCAGCTTTGGCAGGAAATTATATTTATGGAGGTTTTTTGTTTATGTTTTTTCCCCTTGTTACCTGACTTTTGACTCTTCTGCCTGTTGCAGGTGCAGTTTCATTACGGCTGGCACAGGAGCAGGGATGGCTTTGGTATTTCGTGCCCCCAACAGTGGGCTCTTGTTCACATTAGAAAAAGTACCTTCGTTCTGGGACATCAGGCCGGCCTGGCAAACCTTCTGCTGCTGTTTGATGACTACTTTCACCACAGATTTACTGTCCTCTTCTCTCTATGGATTTGTTTACAGAGGTCATTTTGGATTTTTTGAAGCAGAGAAAAGAATTATATTTTGGGTATGTACTGTGTGGGCGTGGGAGGAAATAGATGCAGGGTTTTAGGCTTGTCTCTTTCAGCATTGTTGCTGGGGTAGTAGTGGGGAAGGGGGACTGAGAAGGGGAAAGGATGGTACATGTACAATTAGCAGATCAGTGGATATGGAAGCCTCCACACTTTACATCTGGTAATCACTTAGATATAACACAGAGTTGGTTTGTTCTGAATTAAAGTGAAAAAATAGACAAAGCAGCTACTGTCTGCTTATTAGCTAATCATATAAGTTATTAAGATAACTTTCTTTATTGGGGCTTGATAGGAGAGGGATAGTTTGAAGTAAAAGAAAAAGCAGAGGAGCTCTTAAATAGGGTGTTCTCTCCTTCCATAGTTGGCTTGAGCTCTCTGTTGTTGCTGCAGGAATTGATGTACTGTGCCCCTGATCCTTGGGGCTTACAAATTAAACATTTGAAAATATATAATCACTGTTTGTTCCTAGTTGCACAGTGGAGGTGACCTTCAGCCTCAGCTACCTTTATTTTATTCCTTCCAGCACAATACAACCTTGATCTTTGAATTTTACCTTGTGTCCACCTAAAAATAGTTGCTTTTATTATCATGTCTTTTGCTCACTTTTATTACAAGATGATTCAATAAGAATGTGCAAGTATCATGATCTTCACTTCTTCTTGCATTAATATCCTTCTTTGTGTTTGACTTGAAGATCAGGTGAAGAGCTAGAAATAAAACCCTGGTCATCTGAATCCCAGTCCACTTTTTGCTACTAAGTAAATTTTTCCTAAGATAATTTCCCGATCACTTTCATTGATCTCTGAATTTCTTCTGGCTTGTATCTCTCTAGCAATGCAGAAACCAGAGATTATGGTATTTTCCACATATAGGCATTCCTTGGTTGGGAAAATGGACGTTTTTTGTGTGCATGCTGCCTGATATAATGATTTTGCATATGCTATGCAAAAGTATTTGGGGTATATTTGCTTTGTCATTAAGTTTAGCTGTGGCAAGTGGAGAAGGCATTAGTTTTCAACCCAAATCCTTTTTGTGGACCAAGTCATAGTGCAGCCCCCCAAACAGTTACAGTGGCACAACCAAGAAGATAAAAATTTGTGGCAGAAAGGTAAGACTACTTGGACAGGAAGAGGTCAGGCCTTCTGAAGCCAGATTCATTGCTGAAGCCAAAGTATTGTGTAATGAACCATTGCATGCACAGGGGAGAGTGGATTCACTTCAATTGCTATTTTACAATAAGCATTACTCTTAACACTCCTTTCAGGATGTTTTCTGAAAAGAACAGTGGATTCTGTATCCTTCTATCTTCTCTTAGTGTCATTAGAGGGAAAAGCTAGCTAAAATTATTATCAACATGACTTCTGTCAGGGTTCAATAGGTTTTGGCTTTCAATGTGGTACAGATAACCAGAAACATTTTCATTTCACTGAACACGGGGCTCAGGGGAAATTTTGCTTCTTTCATCTTTTGTGGCATTAACCAACACAGTTTTCAGTGGTTAAACTCTGAATTGAAAGTTTGTGGGTTATGTTTCTTAAGGAAACTATTTGTTTTCTTTAGTTTCATTCTACCTAGCGTAATGTTACAAGGGGAATTTATTGCACTCCAGAGCATGAGATTTTCAGGAAGCTTCACTTTATTTTTACGTGGACCACTGGATTATTTGTAAAGGTGAAACTTGCTCTGTAGGTAACAGATTTTTCTTGATGACTGGCCAAAGCCTGTAGTTGATACTACAACAAAAACAAACAATACACTGTACCACCTTTCATTCCCAGTGTGTGGAGCACTTGCTTGACTTTACCTTTATTGCCACACACATGCAGTGTAATGTGCATATATTATCTTAAAACAAACATCTCATTTCTCTTAGGAAAAAGGGAGGTAGGGAGAGAAAACAATAAAACCATGTATGTCCATTTTTAGTTTTAATGCAGGATTGGAATTAAGTAGAATATAATGCAAGATATTTAGATCCTGCAGTAAATAAAACAGATTTTTTCTACTTCAAATTAAGCTACTTCTCTCTGAATGTCAACATCTTAAACATTAGATCTATTTAAATCCTTTGGAAAGGGATGGATTTTGTTGCAGCTATTGGTAAAAATAGCATTCTTAAAGTTTTACTTAGTATATACAATACCTACATATGTGATGGTTGTAGAACTGATTATAAGGCATGATACACCTTGAGTCTCTCCCTACTCCCTGTGAGTGTGCCCTGGAGGTGTTGGGCTTCTTGTGCCTGGGAATGGCTGCTGGGATTCTCCCTCTTCCAGACCTGGTTTCTCAGTCTGCAGCACCCTATGGACCAACACTTCAAGCTTGGCTGGATTTTGACCCTGGCATTCCTCCTTTCAGGAAATACCACCAGTGTTTAGTACAGCCACCTGGTGGATTTGTTAAAGTCTAGGCTAGTTTTAGCAAGAACAAGAATAAGATTAAGCAACAAGAAGAAGTAGTGGAGGAAGAAAAAAAGAGTTTGAACAGTAAGAGGGCCTGTGCATTTGCTCAAGTGATTTAAGGAAGGCTGACAGTTTCTCCTATCCGCTACCCCCAAGATTATACCAGTTTAGGTTTTTTTGCAAGCAGCCCTTGACATGTGCCTTTACTGCTTCTTGCCAGGTAACTTTTTGAGCATTTCATGATCTCTTACTCTGTCCAGATCCTAAACTTGACAAAAAGCTATGTAACTCTAAGCCTGAGCTAAGAAAATAATATCCTCACAGCTTTCAATAGATTGCCACCAATCTGTTGACCCTTTCATGTTGGCTGGAAGATGAAAATAAAACATGATATTGCTCTCATCTTTGCTGCCTGTTGAGGAATCAAGTAGAAAATTCAATTAATATTCCAGCTGCCAGATTATAGTCTGCATTTGTGATTTGTTGTTCTGCTAGTTGTTCCAGATCAGCATCAATTTTCACAGTTTTACTTAAATAAATTTCCTTATAAATGATTTCAGTGCACATGGAGGCAGGTTCACACTTAATAAATGAACTTTTCCAAATTATGATGTAGATATAGACACAGTGAGCAAAGCTCTGGTTCAGCAGAGTCTTTTGAAGTGTTCATTAAGGCCAATATTTGTCATGTTATTTAGATGTAACCTGAAGTGCTCAGTGCTTGTGGTAGCTGCAGTGCATCATAGAGGTTTCTGCTATGTGTGCCAACACCAGTGTCTACCTGCTGGTTCCAATCCTGTGAGATGTGCAAGAAGAGTACACCAACTTTCATGAGATCAGCTTTAAATTAATTAGCTGAGCTCCCTAAACCGCAAAGAATTTCCTGTATGGGAATTACTTTGTGGTATCAGGTTTTGTAAGACAGGGTGCAATATTTCATGTCACTGGCAGGATGCTCAGAACATTTTTTTCTCCTTTCTTTGACTTAGGTTAAGAACTTGCTGGACACGAATGTCTTGGCTTTTGTTCCAACCATCTCCCTTGGAATGCTTGGTGGTCTTCTGGGAGCTCTCTTTGTTTCTTTGAATATAAAGATTAATAAATTACGTATGCAGTTCTTTAATTCAATTCCAAAATTATCCCTTAGAAAAACAAGCAAGCTTGGAAACTGTGCTCATCCTTGTAAGTAAATAATACAGTTCTCTTGATTGTATAATATTTACAATGGCTAATGAGGGCAGGCCATAAATTGGATGGACGGAAAAGTGGTTCTCACCTGCTGGTACTTGATAATGTGCAACGGAATGCAGCAAACACGGATTTCCAAAGTATATATAGGTATTTAATGTTGGTGGGTATATAAGAATGGAGAAGGCATGTTTTGTTTTGTTTTGGTTTTGGTTTTTTGTTTTGTTTTTTAATGCTTGAAGTATTTCACCTGTAGAGTTGCTCTCCCACTGCTGCTCTACTCTGATGATACTACATCAACTTAGTGACATGTAGCAGTTATGTTGGTATGCTTTGGCATTTATTTGCAATCTATGGAGGGCTGTCACAAGTAGATTTCACCCATTTTTCTCCATTTTTTCCTTGCTAGTGATTGATTCTCTCATTACCCCACAGAGCTTGCTCATGTAGCAGAACCAGGCAGACATCCACTCCACACCTCTGCAGCTGGGCACTTTTTCAGCTGTTATCTTGGAAAGAACAATTAGGAGACTATTACCATAACCATATGTATTTTTGCCTCAAGACAACAAAGGAGATCTCTGCCTGTTGTACGAAGAATAGATGCATGAAGAATAAATGTTGTAGAGGGTTTAAAAGTTATGGATAGGTACAGAAAACTTTTTGGAGCTAATTATGTATCTGGAATCAGTTATCCCTTGTTGTTACTGATGGAGGTCAGCCTGGAGCCTCAGATGTCCTGATAAGGCATGATGGGGCCATTTTCCCTCTAGGCTTTGGAGTTTCCATTTGGCATTTTAAGGCTTTGGGGAGGGTCATGCCATTGGAACGAAAAGGGTATAGATAAAAGGTTCTCATCTTTTGAACATTTTCATAATTTTCAATCTTATGCTTTGGTTATTACCTGTGTTGTCAAATGTGGAGGAAGGAAATCTTCAGAGCTTTTCTACTGCACTTCTGGTAAATTGTGCAAATTTGGGTTTCTCTGCAAGTTTCTCTAGTGAATACCTGCTTGTCATAATTTTTCTGTTTTCCACCATTTTGAGGAAGTCTTTCTGAGGAGTTTTCAGATGTTTTTAAGTGTTGAGATGACCTTTCTTCAGGGAAATCAGTGCACACCAAAGCCCCTTTCTTCTGCCCTCTCTTAGGCAGACTTGCCAGTATGTTTTAGGTAAGCTATATATATTTTATATATATATAAAATATTATATACTTTCTCTTCCCTCCCTCCTGGAGAGAGGGTTGCTCAATTGTAGACCAATGGGTTGGCCATATAGATGCTCTCCTCCCATCAGCAGCCTCTACTCCAAGCCAGCAGAAGGACATAAACTTCAGGGAAAAGCAATCGCTTGGCTTGCATCAGCAACCTGGATGATACTGGGAGGAAAACAATTAATCTTTTAAATCCAAAAAGGGAAACTTGGAGCTAAAAGTGTGAATAACCATAGGTTGAGGCACAACCTCTGCAAGCTCTCCACAGATTGGTACAGAGGTGCAGACGTTTCGCATAGGTTACACTATTTTTCCTCTTCATAGGGTCAGAAAGAGTGCGTTTCATTTAGTCCTTGAAAGCTGTGCATGCTATGGCAGTCCAGCTCCTCCTTCTCTTCTGCCTAGTCTCACTTGTTGCTTGGAGCAGCATCCTGGTTGCTGGGTTCTCTGTTGGCACATCAGGGGTGAAATCTGGCCTCTGGTAGGAGGAAGAGGAGGAGGTGGGTTCCCTGTGAATGGACTGTGCTAGACCAGGCCCATGTCATCAATGGCAATTGGATTTTAGCTCCTATTAGCAGCAGGATGTCAGCTTTTCAGTTTGCAGCTATGTTTGTTCAGCACCTTGCTGAGGGGAGACATCTTGGGGAAGCTCAATTCAAGCTTTTTGCTTCCACGTTTGAAGGAATGGGTAAGGTAGGTAGGGAAAACAGGTTTTCTCAGCTCTTGGGAGAGTCTTTCCACTGCCCAGCCTTCTTTTGTTTTGCTACAAATTTGCTCCCAGGTCTTGCAAAGGATTTGGGACTTTATGCTGTTAAACACTGCAATGAGACATCCTAACAAAAATCCACTTTTCAAACAGCAGGATGAGGAGTAGTGTCCCATGTGTGACTCCCATTAGTCTTGTGTAAGCTCCACGGTTTCCAAAGGACCTCTGTTTGTGAGAGGTCAGGTTTGTAACAATTACTGTTTTAACAATTTGGAGCCGGAGCTCTGTGTTTGACAGCCGCTTCCCCTACTATTGGGAAAGGTTTGGCTTTCTCATAGTACATTACAAAAACCTTGCATCAACTACTTAAATACATAAAAACCTTATGACTTTTTGGAAAAAAAAATCCCAAAACAAGCCACAACATAAGCCAGCAAGACCCACTATGTTAGAAGATACTATAGGATTAAACTTAAGATCAGCTAGCAAAGATTTAGTGTCAGATGTAAAGAAAATGCCTCCTAAGAGTTATTTTATATTGTTTAGGAGTGGTGCCTTACTGACTCCAAAAGTTCATGGAGCAGTTAGCACCTTGCCAGATCATACCTGAAACTGGGAGAACAGCATGTGTTTTGAAGGGCTATAGTGCTTACAAGAGCTTTTCTGTTTATATATTTTTGTCTTCATCCTTTAATTTTTTTTAAAAATACTGTTTGGGTTTTTTTTAATATTGACTTTGTAGCATGAACTCTTATTCAGACTGTTTTTCCTTTTTATTAGCTCTAGGAGATCCTGCTCAGGTCACAGTCCTTATTTTATTATAACTTGGCAAAAAAAGGGCAGGAAAGAAACTGTTTGATGTGAGAGAGAACCATACAATTTTTTTTTTTTTTTTGTAAACTCACATAATCAGGCAACTGAAAGAAACTATGTCACAGTGACTTTAACCAAAAATAATCTTGTATAAACCAATCTGCATTTAAACTTGGAAAGAACCCATCACGGTATCTTCCACACCCACAACATAACCCGGAGTACCATTCCTTTGACTGGAATTGAATATCTAATCTTCAGTCCATAGATTAGGCGAAGTTGTCTTCCTAAGTGCCCTTCTGCCCCTTGGCCAGCATTTGCTTCTCCTCAATTCGTCACCTTTCTCTCTGTGAGGAAATCACAATGTAGATAATGTTTTGCCAAGAATCTGGCAGAGCTATCTTTCTTTTTCTAATTTTTTTATCACGTTGACTAATGCTTCTGTTCCAAAAGCTCAGTGTTTCCATGGGCAGGGTGAACAATTTCAGGATATATGCATATATATACTTGTATATTAAACTGTCAAAGCTTTAAAAGGTTACTTGAAAGGATTATTTTTTTTTCTACCTAGCTGTGAAGATAGGCTACTGCTTTAAATATATAGCCACTGGCTCCAGGCTAGCTGTCCTTCTAACTCCCTTTAGACTTTGGGGCTTTGGCAAAAACTTGACCTGGGTTTGAACTGTCCCAGAGTTAAGTTTTCAGAAACAAAACCTTACCTAAACTTTGTGAAGACCGAACTACTCCCAGATTCATCTATCTCTTGTAGATGTGCTCTGCCAATAAGCTTATAAGCTTTGAGATACAGGGAAACAAAGGCTCGGGATATGATTGTCTGACAAATCATCACAACTGCACACAGCTGAATCTCCGCTTGAGGGTTTCTATAAGTGTGCTACCTGAGCTGTTTTATAACAATACACAGAGTGCATGAAACCTTGTGCTTGGAAAATACATTATTGTTATGGCTGTGTGCCCCAGTAATTTCTATCCAGGTGTCTACTGAAATATTTTCTGAATTTTTTGGTTTTTTTGGGGGGGATGTATATTCATTTATTTAGAAATGTAAATTCATCTCAACTAAGATAAAAACCTTAACATTAGTTTTGAATGAAATATAACTATGTTATATGGAACCATGTTATGCTGAAAAATATGCATATCTGAAATACAGTCATCTCATAAAAACTTTCTTTGCTTTTGGTGAATGCAAAGCAACCAGTGAAAACACCACCTGCTGTGCTCTATGTCAAACATTTTTTATGTCATTCATGTTTACTTCAAAATAGGTATGTGGAAAGCTAGCAGAAGGACCTGATAAACTCTCTTCAGCCATTTGGATTGCAATGTCTCTACTGTATAGTATGTAATCTGCTTTAGGCATTATAGTTGTCTAATATTGCTAGAATGTCTAGGAACTTCTTCCTGTTGATTACCTGAATATCAGTCCTTTCATAACATTCTCCTTGAAAGGGGAGGGAAGCAATAAGTTTACAAGTTAGGAACAAGTCTTTAGCTTTTCATACTGACCAGGTACTTCAAATTGGCATAAATTAGGAAGTAACTTAAATTGAGGCAGTGGTTTGTTATTGACACACAGCATAATTTTAAGTCCCAATCAAAAAACTAGGTCCTTAATGAAAGACACATAGATCCTGAGTCCTTGCTGTGCACCAGTTGCAGTCTCAGGCTGGTAGCCTGCAAGGAGCTCTGGCTGAACGTGGCATGTGGCAGGGAGGCTGGGCACATGTAGAGCATCCCACGTGCTGCAGATCTTTCTCTCCGGAGGTAGTGGTGGCTCTTGGGTGGCTGTAGAGTTGGAGGTCAATTACCTATTGCAGCAGCTGAGTCCCTGAATTTAGGTGGGATGAATCTGGGCCTCACTGGCTGCTTAGGAGTAAATGCTGATCTTCTGGGATATGCGAGCAAGACAAAAGGACAATTTCCTTGTGGTAACTGCTGGCACTAGTGATTTTAGACAGTTTTTTTTCTGGTTTTGTCTGTTTTTACATCTCATGATAGCCTATTTGCTTATTTTAATGCCTGCAGATATGTACAACGACTGTTACAGTGTACTTAGCATATTTCTTTCCTTGCACTCCAGTCATGAGCGTGAGAAACTACCAGCTGAGAAACAACTCAGGAATGTAAGTGGGGGGAGTCACCAGGAGCATATCTATGTAAATACAATTATTAACCATTTCTCCCAGTTAGTTGATACAAGGATTTGGGATGGAAAAATTCAAAGGTGCATCAGAGTTGCATGTTTTTTAAAATGAATTAATGTAGAGACAAGAATCACACTTAATCTTTTAATCACTAAAATTTAATCACACTTAAACTTTTCCAGTGAGAGGCATTTGCCATCATGTCAAATTAATGAAAAAAAAAAGGAGAAAGAAATAAATAAAAGGGAGTTAAAAAATAAAAAGAGCCTGAAACGTGGCTGTTACCACACAAGCAATTTTTCAATTTAGAATCCTAACTTTGATAAATAAGCCTGTAGGAAACAGGCTGTGCTTTAACTAGAAAGCTGGAACTGGAAACTGATGAAAAACCTTCGTTATTCTCAGCCTCAGTCAGGTACTTTTGGCGGAGGTACACAATTTGATCAGTCATCTCTATAAGTACACCAATAGGTAACACATCAGAGGCGCATGCCACTACAGCACAAACTGTAATCTGGGGACTTAAAATGTCAAATATTGTGGTAATAAACAGGCAGGGAATACGTGACTGAGTGGCTAGGGATTTTATGGGTGATACAGTTGAAGAGATCCGTGAATCTGATACAGGTTTTGTAGTCCAAGTATCTTTCTTGAGAAATACCTATGAGGAATCCAGAGGAAGTAGAAAAAGAATTGCTCAGATTGAGGTTAAATGACAGCTTGATTTCACAGTCATTGCAAATGGTCACTACCAATTTGTAGTTTTACAAATTCATAAATATTTGTAAAATTTATGAATTCCTCCTTCCAAGTGGGCAGCATCCTATATACTGCATAATACAAACTGTAAATACTGATTAACTTGCCATTGGTGACTGGACTCTGAACAGCTTATTAAAGTATATAGAAAGCAGACATACTTTCCCATTCTTGCCACCAATTCTAGACTGTCATTTGACTTGCAATACCTGGTTCAGTATTGTTCGCTATAATACGTATTTACATATTCTTTATAAAAGCAAACTTTGTTACTTAGTACCAGGACTTGGTGACTATGGCTATTTGGATCGATGCAGGAAAAGCATTTTTCTTCACTGCCACATCCTTTTTTATTTTAAGGACTAAATGCTTACAAAATGTTATTTTTCAAAATAAAAATATTTTTGCTCTAAAGGAAAACCATCTGAAACCATGATAATTTCATGGCTTTTTTTATCTGTCTCTGAATCAAAAATGGTCAGGCTGATCCAACCTAAAGGCTAAACGGTCTTTGTGCCAATTTTTCATTTGGTGTGGCTAGAAGTTATAAAGAATACATCCTGTTGAAAATGGATAGATCTGGAGGGAATTAAGCACCAAATTGCCATGGACTTTGCAAGGCCATGCATATGCTGCAGGTAGTGATGATGTGTCTAGTGAGCTTGTAATAAGATCCAAGACTAAACATGGAGAAGAAGCTTGTTCACTGTTTTCCCATTCTTAGAAATTTAAAAACGGAATTATGATTGCAGTTGTGAGATTTTAATTAGGATCATTTAGATTTGGCTCATCTCAGCATAATCTGAGATTCTTGGTCAGTTCTCCAGAGGCAGATAAATATCATTAACCTTTGAATATCCAAAAGGTTAGTAACAGGCACCCTTGCCCCTTTAAGATATCCAATAAGAACCATATAACAAAAAAATTGTAAGATGCTTAGTTTTGTCTTTTGTACTGATCCAACTCGGTGAAGTGTATGTTTTTTCTTTTAAACCATGACAGGACAAGAGCTGCAGCTCCAGATGGGGCTGTATGTGGCTATGCCAGTATGACAGCACTTCCTTCTAGCATAGCTTATACTCACAAATTTTTACTGGAACAGTGCTTTCAGTAGTGTTTTGTATTACTTCCAGCAGGTCTTGATATTCTTAGAAGAAGGAGGAGTAGGAGGTCATGGGGAGGCAGGAGAAGGAGGTAAAGAAGCGATGGGCTTCTTCCATTAGCAGATCTTGGTACAGCACATTATTCCTGCAGCATGCAGTGTGGCAGTGCAGTCCTCCCATTGGCACCAGGGAGAAATCTGTCTCTACTAAATATACTGATTTCAAACAGAAAGAGTTAGTGGTACAAAACCCTGTGCGTAAACAAGTCCTACAACTCCATTCTCTGTGCTTTGTTCTGCTTGCTCAACCATGTATTTTAATTGTAAAAAACCTTTCTTTTTTTGTTTCTCTCTCTGTTACTGTGGCATTGCTGCAAACTTCAAATTGCCTCTCAGATGTGCTGTTGTTTGTGTGTGGACACTCTTACTGGTAGTAAAGACATTTGTATAGAACTTGAGGCTTTGCTATAAGTGGGTTATACAGTCATATGATTTCTAAAGTAAGACAGATTAAACAGATTTTTTTATTTTTTATTGATCATTATGAATTTGGAATATATTCTGGTCTGAGTGGTTGGATTAGTGTAAAAAGCAAATACAAGACTGGGAAGTATCTTATGTTCCTTTGGTTGCCAATCTGGGGTCTGGAAGAAATTTTCTTGCACTAGATGTTGGCTGCATTTTAAGTTTTCCTTGTAGTTCTGAGCGGGGATACCACAGATCTCCTGCTCTTTGTTCCAGGAACAGAGTTCATATTGTTACTCTTTAGGTTGTGGTGATTTCCAAAACATGCTGGGTGCTTTCCAAACTGGAAGAAGGAAGTCATACCTGCTTGGAGAGAACAATTGCTCCAGATGACAGAGATTGAGCAAGTGTCCAGGAATAGTAATGCTTTACAGAAAGGCTGGTCATGGTCAGCATGATAACCGGCAGTCATAGCTGCAAGATGTTGAAATACCTGGTGCCAGTATTTACCAAAAGAAAGCTTTAAGAACATGTTGGACAAACAACTTTTAGGTGTGGTTTGGGTATAGCCTGTGCTGCTGTGGAAGAGGAAACCTATAAGTCCTTCCAACTCTCCATGGCAGGCTCCTGTGCAAAGTTTTCTAACTGCAAATGCATCTGTCAGCTTGGGATGCTGTGCTTACCCACTGAAGTGTTCATCAGGAATGATATATTTTTGGTCTGCTAATCCTGTTTTATAGAGTTACAATGATATCTGTGGACAAGGAGATCACGGCCAGGCTGGGCATTTTAATCAGATTTTTCTTCTTGTTTTCTGGTCTTAGGCAGTGTAATGTGAATCCTGGTTTTGGAAATTTTGGGTTTCAGCAGCAGGAGATTTATGCAGAGGAATATAAGAATTAATAAACCAGATTTATTTTTTTAGTAGAATAATTAATAAACTGATCTAGTAAACTAGATTTATTAGTTAATAAAACAACTTAATTGGGAGATGTAAGGGAAAGTAGGCTTTTTGTGTAAAATTTGTATCTAATAGACACATTCTGTATAGGCAGTAAGGTATATTCATCCATTTAATATTTTTTTTTGTTTTTAATATTTAAGCAAAAATCAGTTCAAGAGGGAAATTTCAGAATATAGCTGTTCATCAAGCACATGGATAGGTCCAGATGGTGTCAGATATTCTAATCAAACTTTCAATCAAGGTAAGGGGAGCTAAATGATTGATACCTGGGAACAAACTGAATTTATGTAACTTGAGGTGATATCCAAGTATGTTTTCTCATAACAAACTTTGAAGTTTGCTTCAAAGTAATGTAGTGCTCCCTTTTGAGGGATATATCAGAACTAAATTCCATATTTGAGCCAAATATGCTGGGAAGTTCCTGAGTCATTACCTCTGAAAGGAATGGGGAAAGAGCCTTGCTGAAGTAGTATGGTTGCCTTTCTTTGGCTTCAATGGCTGCAGTTTCTCCTTGTTCAGATCAAGATTAACAAGACTGGAAAGAACCAAAGTTCCTAGTTTTTCTGAAAGTGCCCCAGATGCTGAAGCTGTCATGTGAACTCCAATTAACTGATCTATGTATTTTACTGATTTTTTTTATCAGGTTTAGGCAAATGACAACTACTACAAACTGTTTTTTTGTGAAGGATCCTTTTAATGTTTGGTATCTCTCCACATCTCTTCCTCTGTGTTGCAGCTGCTGCGCTTCTAGTTGAAAATGGGAAGCAAGGGATCACGCATCTTTTTAAACATGGGACTCATGAAGAATTTGGATACACATCCCTCTGCACTGCTTTGGCATTTTATTTCATCCTCAGCTGTTGGACAGCAGGTTCTGCTGTTGCCAGTGGCCTGGTTATTCCTATGCTGTAAGCTTCACCTGTCTTGGTTTGAGCTTCCTGTACAGAAGACCTGTGTTGAGTAGCAACAATCTGAATTGTAAGCTGAAAGCTTGGCAATAGCAAAGCTATAATTGCTTGGGGGAGGTTATATAGGTGGAACAGGATGGTTTGCTTGGAAAGAGATGCTAAAATTGTGGAAAAGAATGAAGAAGAATCATCTGAGAATAGCTGTGGAAGGACCATAGCCAAAACTGTGTACTTTCCACGTATAGATCATTTGAATCCTTTGGGGACCCAGAGAGAGTCTCAGCTGCTGGCTCCATCTCTGTAACTGTAGAAATATGGGTTCAGATCCAGACTTTTCATCTGTTTCCTATGCACACAACAGCCTGAATCTTAATCTTGGACATCAACACCCTAGACTTTGGAGAAAACTGCAGTTAGGTCTTTTGTTGTACTTTTTAGAAAGCTGTAGTAGACTAGAGCAAAGTTCTTACAGTAATGTTGAGAGGTTTAATGTTCAGCAAGCAAGGAGTCAGGGCTGGAGAGGGGGTATCCAGCATAATGCAATTCAAATACCGAAAAAATTCTGAAAAGAAATAGTTGTGCATACAATCTTCTGCCTTTGCCCTACCCCTGAGTATTCGTCTCCTACACTCCCCAAACTGTTGTCTAAATCAATTCTGAATATGCACTGTTTGCTGAAACTTGGAATACTTGGCTGAATAGATATAGATAATCAAGTCTGTCAGCCAGCACCCATGTTTCTGACTCGATAACCTAATTTTAAAACCATTCTAGAACTACTAGAACTGCATCTATCAATAAAATGAATCAATTGCATGAAAAAATGGAAAAAAGTTGTGTAATGAATCAGATAATATATATAATTTATATGGCTGTTGTATAAATAATAATAATTTGCTCCTTCTGGAAGGTGAATGTCTGTACAAATCTAGTTCATTGGCTGACGATTGAATCTGTATATTTAATTCCTTGAATGTGGAATGAAATGCTGTGTATCACACCAGCAATTACATGCCCAACTGTGCTAAATTTTGTTTTTGCTCTTCAGTGTAGATACGGTTGGTTTGAGGACTCTTGGGTTCTCTTCACAGCTTCATTCCTGGTTAGCTTTGGGCAGGTCGTTAATAGCTATTATTCCATTTTGCCCATTTGTTACATGGCTGTAATGCTTTACTTGCCAGGTTTATGGGGCACAGGTGAACTTAATTTTAAGGCTGGAGCTCTAGAAGTGTGGGCTTTTATCTGAGATATCCCAGTGTGTATATCTGTATCTATAATTTTTACTGTATTCCTGTAAGGTTCATTCTCATTTGGCTTTGAAGGACATTAAGACAGACATGCTAGTAGTCCTTTTCTTCAAAGTATGGTAAATCTGTCAGTTTCATGCTAGTGATTGGCACTAAGTAAATGCTTATACTAAGGAAGGATGCTAGCTAGAGCTTTTCTTGGGAAAGGAGTAGCTACAGAAGTTGGCAAAATTAATCTGGGATCAGCAGAATATTGGAAGCATTTCTAGAAAACACTATCATTGGCAAGAGGATTGCTCTTTTTTTTTTTTTTTTCTTGCATACAGGTACACAGGAGCTTTGTATGGCAGGATAATTGGTTTGATCCTTGTTTCCATTTTTGGTGTTCAAACTAATGAATACGGAGCATGGATTGATCCAGGTCTCTTTGCTGCCATTGGAGCTGCCTCCTTTTTCAGTGGCGTGTCAAGACTAACCATCTGCCTCACTGTGATAATGGTAAGCATGTTAAGTTTTCAGGTATTTGTGTGGCCAAGATTGAGTTGAGCTTTTGCTGCTGCAGCTAAAGGAACCACAGGTGTTGTCCCATGCACACTGAACCACAGAGAAATAAATTATTGGCCTGGCTATTTCTGGCTTGCCTGAAGAGATTTATTTTTTTCTGAGACCTTTTATTTGTGAAGTGTAAGTTTGGAAATAACATTTTGGCTGAGAAATCTGACTATCTGTTTTCCTATTTTTAAATTTTTTGGGGGGTTACAGAAACAATAATGACATCAGTGGTTTACAAACAAGAGAACAGAATATACTATCTATTGTTTTTTCTGAATTACAAAAAAATAGTAGGTCACACTGCTTGGCTTGTGAATTGACTTCTGTGGGGGCTGAGGGTCTTGTGCAACGCACCTTTTTATGTTGGGGCTGAATATGGCCTTCTGGATGGAGTAAGTGAAGGATTTGCAGTAGTATAGGCAAGTGATGCAATGGGAAGCCTGCCAGGTCTCTCTGATACATTTATGCCTTATAGATTTCAAAATTTTGAGATTCACTTGGAACACATTTCATATTTCTGTTTCCTGCCCCACCCGCCCTCCTTTTATAGCAGAACATTCTGGGTCTCCGCTACAATACTTTCCAGGCAAACCTCTGAAAGCTAAAGGATTTGCAAACAATACTCTTCTAATTAGAGAGGATGTTCTTTGCTCTCCCCAGTTGCAACATCTGGGGACAGTGAGTTGTAAGGCACAGCTGAAATTCAGCTTAGTCAACAGAGAAGTGATGTTGAGGTCACAACGGGGAAGATTTCACCCTTCCATGACAGGACATTCAAGTCCTATGAGTGTTACTGTGTGTGGAAATTTCACCCATGACTAAACCTAGTCTTGGCTGCCTGGCTGGCTTTGCCCAAAAGTATCTCATTAAAATCTTTGCAGATGTCAGAATTCATCCAGAGTGACCAAGCCAGGATTTTCCCTCCTAGTACGCTGTTGCACAGTGTTTGATAAAGTAGCTGTTTGTTGGCACTCACTCTGAATTGGGTTCATTTTAGTGATAGGTTGTGTAAATTGTGTAGGAAGCCTCTTTTTTTATGTTTTAGCTTGAAAGGTGTTGTATGTGCATAAAAACTTCTCTATTGTGAAACAATTATGGAAATTATGGATTATGGAAACACTCCTCCTTCAGTGTCCTCTTGGTTCTTTAGCACTTACTTATCCATTAAGTACAAATGCACTCTGGTATTTTTGCTTCTATTGTTGCTGTTTATGCATCTTTTGGAAGTTACTCTATGATTTGTTGGCCAGCTACTAAGTCTGTAAAACTTGAAGGGTGGAAAGTTGGTGCCTGAACACTAGGTGTAGGTTTTTTGAGAGCCCCAATTACCACTAAATGTAATGTCTTTTCCAAAGTAGGCCTGAATTTTCTTGCAATGCCTTAATACATTTTAATTTAAGTATCATTTGTAAACCATTATTTTATGGTTTTGCTGCAGATATAAGTCCTTAGTGGCAAAAGCAGTTGATTGACATCTTCCTTTGCTTTGTGCTCATCAGGTGTGCTTCATTGCAGGGAAGTGAGGGGTGATTACGTGCCAGAACACTTGCTGGTCTTGGATGACAGAACTGCGTTTCATTCAGCTCCAGTAGAGAGAAAAGGCCTACATTTTATTTGCTTCAGTTTCTCCCTGCCTTCCCCATTACCTGCACTTGTTCTTTTTTTTCCAAGCACCTCTGTGAGCACGCATGTACGGCATATGCAAAATAATGGCTGGAATCTGTTAAGAGAACTGTAGGACACTCAGTTGAAAAGGCACTAGAAAAATGATGAGGATTGCATTGCAATGCGTTCTGAATTCCCCTAGGTGTCATGTTATAACTCTTCTGCGCCTCCCTCTGCAGAGGCTGATTGTGTTTCAATTCATGTTCGTCCAAGATAAATAGCTGCATTGCTTGAGGAAATATTAATTTTTGAGGAGAAAAAAGGTCCTGGACATGACAATGCAAAAACATAATTAAAAGGTTGTGCCCTCAAACCATAAAATGCACATATTTTTCCTATATTGTCTGATGGTCTCAAAAAGAATTGAGAATGTTTGCTTTGGCTTTTCACACAGTCTTCCATGTGGAAATAGTTATGAATGTGGGACTTGTAGCGAACAGGTTTGTAAGATGCTTTTTTTTTTTTTTTCCTCATGGCAGACCCCACAGGCATCTGCCCACCTCTTCTTTCTTGGCTGCCTGTTTCTACCCCCCATGCTGACACTTGACCCTCATCCTCAGCTCTTAGTGGCAAACGGAAGATGTGGTAACATTTTCCTTGGCAAGCACAAGGACCAACCTTATGACTTGCTTTCCCACAGCCCTCTGTCTCCCATGTCTTTAAGTGTCATGTGCCCTAGCTTGCTGGCCTCAGGGTGCTCTAGATGTGGGAAGAGGAATAGCATCTTCCTACAGTGTGTTTCATCTCTGGGTCATTCTGTATTTTTATAATTCCTGTTGTATTTTTACCTCTCAGTAACTCAGCCTTGCAAGGGTTAAAGAGGAAAGGTGGCACTGGGCTAGTCTAGGATTAGTGTTCTTGTCCCGTACTGGTGATGCCCCTGTGTGCAACCTGAGAGAAGCTTGATTTACACTAATTTGGATCCTTTGTCCCCTGAGTTGTCTGTCTTTCTATTACACAGGACAGAAAATAGCCCTGACTCTCTCCCCTTTCTTGCCTGTTCTGTTCAAACAGAATTAAAGCGGTATATCAGTTTATTGGCCTAATTTATTTCTGCAAGAAATCTCTTCTGATGGATATGGGGAATGCAATTAATTTTGAAAAGGTTAAGACTCAAAACCCTCCTCTGAGTGTGAAACAGTGAAATATCAGGCTTTTGACAGATGTAGACTAAAGGAGAAAACAGAGTATTCCTTAGGATTTGGAAGGGGAAATGCAATGTCGTTACATAAACCAAAGGGAAATCTCTGTAGGGGATTAAATGGCCTAAGGTCTGTCCTTGAGTCTTTTCCTAATGGTGGGTGTGGCTGCTGTGAATGAGTAGCTTGTGCTAATGGGCATGATGTTGGTACTGAAATGAAATGACCATCTGATGGGGGTTCAGAACATTATGAAAAGTTGCTTGTTGATGTCTGTCTGAGTCTGCAAAATGACAGAAATAACAAGCTGTATGTAAAATCATCTGGCTCATAAGATGGTATTGAAGGCTCAGAGATGAGGTTTGTGTTTTCTGCTCTCTGATGACTACATCAAGACAGGCACACTGGCAGAGCACTGTATATAACAAGCTACACTGCCGTAAGTGACCACAGTCCTATAGTTAGGAAATTTGGCATATTTGTTATTGACATTCATTTAAGAAATGAAAATGAACATTTATTTTTTGCATAATTTGGATACCTCAGTTGTAATGTATACTTCTGACATGCTTCACAGCAGTGTTACAGGTCATCTTCAGTAAGTGCAATAAAATAACTGTATAGCAGGTAGTAACAATTAAACCCTAACCTCTCCCCTCTCTCTGTATTTCTTCAGTACTTCTAATTTAGGCAAAATGTGTGCTTACCTCAAATTATAGGCAGGATGTATTGTTGCAAGTTCTGTGGCTACCCTTCTCACTTCCTCTGAGAGAGTGACTCTCAAGAAGCTTAAGTCCTTTCACAAGAAATTTAAGTACAGCATCATCTGTGGGCACTTACTGTAGATATGACAGACACACCTTGTGGTACAGACGTGGTGTGAGAATACAGCACAGACAACCACCCAATCCAACTAACTAGAGGGAAATTATAAGAAGAGCAGAATGGTGATATAAGATGTTAGAAAAATAAGCACAAGACTTCTAAAATACATGTCAAATCTGCCTGGTATCCAGTGCAAGTTTTTTCACAAGAGAGCTGTGTTGCTCAGTGGTTGTAGGACACAACATGCTGCATTTTGAACCATTTGCAGTAATGATGATGCAAGCAGGAAGGATGGTTTTAAAATGCTGAAACAAATATAAATTCTGAATCTTTCCTTGTTCAGTGGAGGTGTCAGATATTATCGCATAGCTGGTGCTTGAAGAGTAAACAGTGAAAAATCCTGGCTGCTCATAGCGTTGCTTGTCTGTGTTGCTGCTAAAAAGACCATCATGAGGCCAGGAGTTCTCACTGATTTAAATCAAATTTCTCCTGAGTGAGGGCTGATCAAATGGATGACAGGTCTATTCTACAGGTGAAGATGGATAAACTGTACATTAACTGGGCAACAAAATTGTGATATGTGTCACGCTTGGCTTAAATGTAAATATTAATGGGTGTAAATTCTAGGATTTCTTCTTGTCTAATGGGATGCCAGAAAAAGTCTGTATAGCTGTGCCTTTCAACATGCTGGGAGTAGTTGGATTGTGTTATTAACCACTTCAGCCTCCTCCTCTGTGGTGCTGCAGAGCCATGGACTGGATTGCTAGCAGCTGTGTTTGGGTTTCAGTTGGTACCTGGTTATACCTTGTTAGCATTTCTGTGAATTTCCCCTGCTCACCTCTGTAAATTATTAATACTATGCTCTTTTGAGTGATTTTTGGGGGCATACAATTAACTTACATGCTGCTTTTTTTCCTTTTTTTCTTTTTTTTTTTTTTTTGCAAGATGTTAAAAATTTTAGAAGCAGAGAGAGTGTTTTAGTAGGAATGCTGGGTTGCCTGGTGAACTGCTTTTCCTGTGATGTTTTGCACATCTGTCAGAACATGAATGATGTTTCCTCAGTTTTCTGTTCCAGCCTGCCTGCTGACCCTCATTACCTGTCACTGTTTTACTTGGCTGCCAGCAGGGTAAGGTCTCTCTGAGAAGGGAGGGAGGACAGCTCTGGTGGTGCATGTGCTCCTTGTCATGCGAAACAGCAGTGCCTGTTTGCCTTGGGCAGCCTTCACCTCCATTTGGGTTGGGACTATTTCTGCCACCTGGACCTCCTGCTTTTCCCTCTTCCCTTCTGCTCCTCGAGCTGTAAAGTAAGGACAGAAGCAACTCATGGTACGAAATGGTTGTCTTCTTTGGCCATTCTCTAGGGTTTGTCCCCCTCTGGTTTATGAGTGCCCAGGACTGTTGTGTAGGCAATGAGGAGAGCCTGTAAAGGGAGCTGGTTGTTACTCAAGGAGGTGTTCCTGCAGAGCTGGCAGGACTTAGAGGTGCAAAGGGTCTTCAGTGCAAACTGTGCCTTATGTGAGACTTGTTCATGTAGCTGCAGTCTTCTTGGATCTTGCTCTAGTAAGAGAAAGGAACAATAAAATAACCTTTAAACAGCTGACTTTAAAACACCAATTACAGTGCAGGTGCCTTTCTGTAATGCATAATTTCCACCTAGTTTGTCATACTTTTTTTTGTAAATTATTAAATGCACAAAATGAGTGCTAGTACAAAGCTGGGCTTGTGTACTGGTGCCCTTATGTTCTTCCCAAATGGAGGAGCAGCTGACCCTGAAGCGATGGGGCTCAAAAGCAGTGGCACTTTTGTGCTGTGAGCTTCAGAAAATGGAGGCTATTGGATTTTGGTCCAGACCGCTCTTCAGGGCAGGTCTTATGGCATGAGTAACTACAGGAAGCAGGATATTTTGCAAGATGTCAAATTAAATGATTAAATCAGTCCTTATGGTCTTAGAAGAAACCAGTCTTGTTTTCGGCACATAAAATATGGTGCAACATCTGACTAGTTGAAGAGAAGGGAGTTCCCTTCCAAACTTGTTATGCTATCCAAAGTGCGATCCTTTCCTTGATAAAGATCATCGTTTGCTGAGGTGTGAGTAGGAAACTTCTCTGAGTGCTGAGTACACTTTTGGCGCACCAGCAAGCAGGAGAACAGGCTGATTTGAAATACATTAATTTCTTGTTCACATGAAAAATCTTGTGGTCAAAAAACATCAATATGGTCTTACAGTCAAATACAGCAAAATGTTCTTCAGTGCCTAGCTTTGTGGTGGGAGTGACTACAAATATGGAAGTCTGCAATAGCTTGTTTTATTCAGCAGCACCCTCGATAGAATGACTTCAAAAAATTCCCTTCTACTCTTTTTTTGACTGAAAATGAGGCCTTCAGATTTGTTTTTACAAAAACCTTGGACATTTCATCAAAAAGCTGAACATCTGAAAAAGAGAAATAAAGGAAAAAATATTTAAAATGTCCTGCTATAAGCTTTGTTGTTTCATGTCAGCATTTTTCTGTAAGGAATGAAATATTTCCCGTGAAACACCACAGAGTCTTTCTTGGCATGTTCGAGGAAGGAGGGGGCAATACATGGTGCATTGTGGGGGACATAGTTTAATCTGAAAGGCCAAGCCGAATCCAAGTTTAAAATTCTCAAGAGACACCAAAATAGCCTTCCAAATGAAAGCTTTTTGGGTTTTAACCTAAAAAATACTGCTCTGTAGGGATGATAAACAATTTGTCACGTCACTGGAATATTCCATAAAAAAATGTACGCTTGCAGGGAAAAATGAAAGAAAACCCTTTTTCTTTCTGGATGGTAGCCTTGTCAACCCAGCCCAAGAAAGTCAGAACAAGTCCCTTCTGATTCATTCATTCATTCATCATCTACAAAGAAGAACTGCAACTATGGGGCAGTTGGTTAGTCTATAGGTAATCCACAAATTAGAAGAGAATCCAGCTATATCTGTAATATAGCTGTTTCAGCTTTGGCACCAGGTTTTTATCAGTAAAATAAACAGACATGGCTGAATTGTACATGGAATCAATTGGCATTGAACTTTTAGAAAGTTCAGTTGTGCATGTGAAATATTGAAATTGAGACTGCATCTCTGTTTTAAATACACACATTGGAAATGAAGTTGTAATGTGAGAAGATAACATTTTTATATAGTCATTTTTCTGGCTCTAGCTTTCAGTAGCTTTAAAGGTATTTTATAAATAAAGAGATCTGGTGTATTACAACATACAGTTGTACATTTGGGACATGTAATACTAACCTTAATGAAAGTTCATGAGAATTTAATGTGCAGAAGTTATTTTTAATTCACAGTATCTTATCTGTTTTTAATTTTTTTCAAATTACAAAATGCAATTGGGCTGTCTTATGTACTAATTCTTTGCCAGATTTAATTTGTTTCCAAATTAAAGACATTTTTTCAGTTACATTGTCATGAAAAGCATCTGAAACCATTAAGTTTTGTTATATTTTTAACTTTAAAACCTTCAGAATGTTGCCAATAGTGTTTTTTCCAAATTTTGAGAAAATGATTTATCTCTGGGACAAAACCTACCACAATAAGCCTATCTCTTTTTTTTCCAGCCTGAGGGGTTTATTATCATCTTGAATTAAAAATCCCATGTAACTGAGTGCTCTAATGAATGGGGGCTCAGGGCCAGAAATCCCTGTTTGATTATTGGACCCAGCTGAAACAGGAGCAAGTGGTTACACAACCCAGCAGCTGCTGGGCTGAACACGGTCTGTCAGTGGGAAGGAGGCTCCTACTGTAGGTCCTGAGAGACACAAATCCCTAAGGAGGAGCACGGCCTCCCCTCTGCTGAAGATGGGGAGAACAACGTGTTTTGTTGCTGCAGTTTCAACGTTTTACCTGTTTTTTTGGAAGAGGAATAAGACTGGCTCCAGGACACACATGGTGGTGGTGGTGAATGCTGGTGAAGGGTGTGCTGCTGTCATGAGCAAGACCTAATGGAGGCAGGCACCAAGGGGAAGATGTGAAAGCACCTGAAAAAGTGGCAACATTGCAGAAAAGAGCAAAAATGGTAGCCAGTGGGACCTGTCCTAATGACGGCTCTTCTCTCATTTTGAAATATGAAAGAGTGATGATGGAAAAACTCTTGAGTGCCTGATGGCTGTGTCTCAGGCAAGCTTGCAGAGCCAGACCTGAGCTGCTTTCTTGCATCTCTGAAAAACAAAAAAACAACGCCCCCGCCAAGCTGGCAGTGGTCACCCAGGTTGTTGTCCACCGGTGAGTTATGCAACAGCAGGTGACTTCCGCAGTTGCTGGTGCAACTTGTGAAACAGCAGTGCCTGGCTTTAGAAAGGATGAAGTTGCACAGCTGTGGAGACAGCTGGAGTGGAGTTGTCTGGTGCTTCAGTTCAAATAGCATGAAGACTGACCTCAGGTTACTCTGGTTATACCGCTCCCATCTCATGCTCTTCCTCAGCCTGACCCTTGTTCAAAGAAAAGAGAATTTATTTGGAAGGCTTGAGTCATACTTTTCCCTTTCTCCTCCTTGTTTAGCAGAGTGTATGCAATACTTGGGAGGGAACAAAGACAAGGGAAAGAACTGACTGTAAAAAATGAATACATCTTCACTGCGCACTTTGGCAGCACAGACCTTGGGAGATCTCCGATCGTGCCTTCCTCTGACTTGCTCAAGATGGAAGGGTGTGAAAGGGACATTGGGCTCCTGGGGCAAACGTAGCCCAGTGCTCTGGAGAGCAAATGATAAGGAGCTCACAGCTGCCTGTTGGGAGAGCCATTCCTGTGTGAGAAAGTAATAGAGGCTCATGACAGGTCATGTCATCATCTGTCATGCTACATTGGTGTAGATGAGAGAAGATTTTGACCCTCGCTTTTGAATGAGTACACATGTACGTGCTCTGGATCAGGGAGCACTTTTTGCACTGCTGATTAATAAGGCATGTACTGTGGAGCCCTTACCAGAAGGGCAGGAAGACGTATCTGTCCACTCAACAGTCAGGTTCAAATTCTTCTCTCCTTAGATGCTTCAAAATAGTTCAGTACAGTTACTCCAGCAGGGTTACTCAATACCAAATTTAGCTTCGGTCAGGATTCTCTGCATGGCCACAGTTTTCATTTTAACTCCCCAGGAGAGAATGCCACATGGTTGATTTTCCACCTGATTTGGTGGGGAAAGGAAAATCTTTTGCAGAAGCTGGGACAAATGTGTAGTATTCAAGATTTTTCACATTATGTTTCCTTCAAAGCAGGCAGAGGAAGTGCTTAATTATTTGGAAACTCATTTGGCACGTTCTTCCCAGTACTAGACTGTTTAATGCATCAGCCCATCACAAATACTTCAGGGCTCACTTAACGTTTTTGATTACACCTGAGATGGTTCACAGAAGCTGTTTTGACAGGGCATAATTTTCTGTTACTAAGCTGCCTGATTTTTTTCTAATGAGGAGTTTAAACCCTAGTCAAAACAATTTTTTAAAATCTCCATGCCTACAGTTATTCCTAATAGGATAAGTGTTTGCTCTGCTTACACCGCCTGTCAGGAGGAGCCCGGTGTATTTGTATGGTATGTTTAACATTATTTCGGAACCTGATTGCAAGTGATGTCACCTTTTTACAAAGAAGGGGAGATGCAGAGCAGTGTTGTACAGATTCTAGTCTTATTCAAATTAATCCCAAAATAACTGGAGTAACAATGCATAATCAGCAAACTGTTAAATACATTAAGTCCTACTATTTTCTGTTGAATTTGCTCCAACTAGGGGAAGAGCACCGTGTGTTTTTTGGCAGTAGCTCGTCTGGAAAATGAAATAAATGAAACTGTGCTCTCATGGAGAAGGGGATGGGGAATGGTTTCAGGACTTCAGATTTCGTAATGCATTTCTTTAAGAAACTGGAGGCTCAGTGAATGAGTTCCTATGCTAATTTTGAGAATAACAAGCTTTTGTAAGTTTTCTGTTCTGATATTTAAGGTCTAATCTCCTACTGAAGTTAAAGCTGAAATAAAGTTTGCAGCCCAAGACGTAGAGCATTTATCAAATAGCCTCGGTAAATCCACTGTCCAGTCTGCAGCTGCCTGTAGTCGCAGGGCTCTTTCTTCTTCAGCCTTTTCTAGACCTCAGGATCTGGGGCCATAAGAATCGTGGCATTCTGCAGATGTTGGTTTTAGCATTGCTTTAATATGACAGAGGTTCATTGCAGTTGTCTATCTTATTTAAGAAATTCTTATGAATCATAAATTAAAGAATTCTGTGATACAGTGGGTTAAAAAAGTACAAGGTTGCTTATCTGGGTTATTATACAGTACAGTGCTTGTTTTGAAAAGATTTAATACATGACCCTGCTGAATGTTTAGGCATATTCAGCAACGCACATACATAATGCTGCTATTTTTATGAATAGAAGGTTCACTTGACAAAACACGCACCAGTGTTACCTTCCCGAGACACAGATTTAGATGGCTTTGAAACCTCCTTTCAGGGTTTGGTGTCTGCTCTGTACATAAGATAAGAGCCAGATTACAAAAAAATCACTGATAGCTATCTTTCCAGGGGATCTTGGCAAGAGTCGCTGCTATCACCTATACTGTTTCTAATATCACTTGCATCCATTGCCGCAACCTGTCAAAACAGGTGTATATATAGGCCTTGAGGGACTGAAACAAGAAATCAAACATTTCTATATTCTCTTTAGCAATCTCTTGCTGCTGTACTAGGTCTTGGAATTAGAAAAAATTGTTCTCCCTTTTAACAAGGAAATAATGAACAAAATGCTGGTTGGCTTCAGAAAAACTCACACAAATATTTAAATCCACATCAGAGAAAACTGGGACGAGATCTCACTGAACATTATGAATTAAAGTAAATTAAGAAGCAGTGCACGAGTGTGATTAATTAGAACTACTTTGCTTAAAGAGAAAAAGTACGTGCCCTGTGCTAAGGTATTTTTTCGTGCTCTGTCTTGGCAGTAATTAAGCTCTAGGGTGCTAGAGGCTGCCTACTCCTCATAATGGCCTGGAATAGTTAATGGCGTTGAGCTCTAGAAGAGGAAGAATCCCACTAATTGTGCAATCCTCCTGGCACTGGGGTTTGGCAGGACATCCTCACAGTGAACCTACGTTGGGTGTGCCGCCCTTTGTAGAGTGTGATGCACAGCTTTGTGTGCCTGAGGCTGCGAGAAATAATAATTTTCAGCAGGGTGAGGGAACTTGAATGCATAACTTTTTGGGGCTAGCATGGCAATCATGTCTTTTTAGGAGATTTATGTTTACTGTATTGCAGCATCCAGCTTTTCCAAAAATTTCCAGCATTGATGGTGATGAGTGATAAGGATATACAGTAAAGTGAGTTGAGTTAATGGATGTAGTCCTAAGACTATAAAGGATTTCTTTAAAGGTGAAGTGCACAGGAAAGGAATATTTTTCATTTAGTTTTAAAGAGAGAGATTAATGGAAGTTCAGGGAGGGAGCATTCAGCTGGATTGATACGTGAAGGAGGTGCCTCTTTTGGCATAATCCCAGATGAAAATAGTGGATCATGATAACGCCATTTCAATTCATAATTTGTCAGGACATTATTAACTGGGAAGTGACTTAAGTGTTCAACACACAGGTTGCTAAGGGCCACCAGATCGTAATCCAGAGATTACAGAAGTTGAAATGCAGATCTGCATCATTTATGAAATGGCTGTGACAATACAAAAAACTTAATCCTGGGAGATGTTATTTCCATAAACTCCTATTCTCAAGAAATCTGCATGAACAGCTCTTTCACTGCTCTGAATAGAGATTTGTTCTCTCCTTCCCTTCTTTAAGTCAAGCCATCAGCTTGCAACCTTGTTGGTATTTGCTCCCAAAAAAAAAAGATCAAAAGTTTTCTGCTAGCTACAAGCCCTCTACCCTTTGGAAATGTTCTCTTGACCATGAACGATTTTTTCTTGGTGTCTTTAATCAATAGTAGCAAAAATTTAAAATGAGAGAAGTTCTGGTTGTATGTGAGAGAAATGAAAGTTGCTTTCCTGGGGGAGTGTGTGCTCTTCCACAAAATCTGGTGGCCTGGAGACCAAGAAACTGTGCCCAGAGTGGGTGTTTTGTGCCAGCTGCAGCCTCAACTCCAAAACTATTGGATTTGGCTGGTAGTACCAAGGCTTCATGTCCCTTCCCATCTACCCACTTTTTAAACTTGCTCTCAAACATATTGTCTTGTACCTTTGTCCAGCAGTTGCTTGTTTTTTCCCAAATATTTTCCAAATTCCAGGCCTTTCAGTTAAGTGTATGTAACCTTGTGAAGAACGACAAAAATATTTCCTTTGGAGAGTTTGCTTCTACCAAGGATGATGATCTTCATATCATGGGAAGGAAGGAGATTTTGTCTTTTGTTTGTTCAGTTTGCCAGGCAGCTCTTCTGTTTCAACAAATCTTGAAAAATGAATTTGACTACAAAATAAATCTTTTTTTTCCTTTTTGATATGCCCTCTCTTCTGCCTTTGTCATTGAGGGCTGCAAGTAGCAAGAGAGCTCTCTTGCTAAGTGGGTTTTCAGTAGAAGAAAGAAAATTGATTTGTGCTATGTAGCTGGCTGATGATATTTTCTTTTGCATTATTGTAGGTACCAAGGGTTCAGGGAATATTCACTGTATCAGCAGCCTTGTCTCTAATGAGGTTGTTTGGACTCTGTTCTCTGAGCTGGAGTAAAACCTTGGAAACATGTTAACCACAATTTGATTGAAAAGTGGGGGAGGTTTTTTAACAGTGAGCTTTAAGTAAACTGCATCTTTTTGAATTTCCTGGGCAGCTGCCTTTCTCCTTTTGATGTACCGTGCCTGGTGATGCTGTTAATGAAATGCATAATTATGTGTTATATAATAAAACAGAGCTAACATGAAGGTGCCTAATAGATTATAATGATGTGGAGGCCTGAGAAACTCAGGACCATGGGGGTTGTTGAAAAGTGCCTCCGGTGACAAAGAAGATATTTAAAGAGGTTTGAATAACTGTGCTAATAAATTAATTGTGGTCTGTGTGCGTGTGTAAACGACATTTTTCAAGATTTTGTATACAGAGAGAATACTGAAAAAAAATAGACGCAATTTACTAGGCTGCTGATGTATGAAGTGTCAGCGCCGAGTGCTTCCAGCGCCTATTAGCGCTGCTGGCTTTGCATAGACGGGTGCCCTAGGCAAAGACATTTTTGGCACAGCCTGCCGCACCCATAGGATCAAAAGGAAAAAAAAAATTTGGCAATATGCACAGAGAGTAAATTGCATCCTAAAGAGCAGCCCCTAAAACACAGGCTTGGAATGAATATCACTAAATGAAACATCATGTTTAATGGCTGAAGAGTTGTAGGCGTTTGGTGGCTGCCCCCAGCTTCCCCCCTTCCTTTCTCTGCTTTTGTCACCTTTATTTTATCACTCCCTCTGTAATACTCTGTGTGATTTGTTCCTTTCTTAGATTCTTTAGGAACTGGTTTGAACAGATAGGTATTTTTGAAGGAGCGGCTGCATAACCTTCCAGCCCTGGACCACATGGGCTGCTAATGGTGCTGGACTGTGGCTGGGCTTGCTTGGCTCTGGGCTTACAAGGGCCTGTCTGCTGGGAGAATTAGTATGCAGGGAGCTCCAGCATGAATTTACAGCCTGCTAGTTACTTGGCACTAATTGCCTGTGTGGACGCTTCTAGTACCTACTAAGAGTGCTTTTGTGCAGGGTAGCTTTAAGAGTGCTTTTGCATGAGTTAGGTGGGCTCCTTTTTGAAGGTGAAGTGTGCTGTTTTTCACTTCCCAAGCACCAAGGGTACCCAAGCGGGCAGTTAGTGCAGAGTAGCTAATACGCAGTAAATTCACACCAAAGCTCACCGAGTGCTAACTCGCTCATGCAGCCGAGTCCTGAGGCTCTGCACTTTGCCTCTCTCAGCAGGGAGCAGACGACCCTTCTCTAAAGAGGGAATGCTAATAAAGCTTTATGAAGAGCACATATATGTGTGTGTGTAGGTTTGTGTGTGTCCATATGTTCATAGAAGATGACTTGAATCTGTCACAGTTCTTGGATTAACTTGTGCTTCCTTGATTTTTATCAAGATACCCTAAGGAGAACTTTGCTGCTGCATTGCCATCATCCTTGTCATTAATGGACTTAGGTTTTAGCTACAGGTTTTGGGGAGGCTTTGATGAATTCTTGCTTTTTCTTCAGTGCTAAGACTTTTTCTTTTTCTTGTATGAGTGACTGCATCTTTTGTGTGTGAATCTTTCTTTGTTGTGATTCCCTTCTCCAGCATTTCTTATTTGATCTCTGGAGTTTATTCTTGTATTTGATATGCTTTTATAACTAAAAAATGTTCTCCCACAACATGAGAACCTCCAGTAAGAAGGAAATAAGGTTTCCTCTAGCTCTCCAAATACTTGGATATGAAATCAAGTCAATATTTTAATAAAACTTTTGCTTTATGCTGGGCTTCATAAATAACTTGATCTATAATCAGTGTACACCTTCACCTTATTTTAAGGTCACATAATGGGCTAAATTTTCATGCAAAGTTTTCTTGAAATTTTATGAATGATTTTATCTGTTTCATGGTCATGCTTCAAATATATAATTGATTTCTAAGCCATCTGCAGGTTTCCTTTATGTTTTTGCTCTAGTATTGCCTATTTCCAAGAAAATTTCCTATCACAAAAATTACCTCTCCAGTTTCCATCTGCAGTGAGAGTTCAGGACAACTCTATCAGCTCTATTTTGGCCAAAGTTTAAATTTACTTACATACAAAAGATATTGCTCAAAATGCTTTTAACACATCAGTCTTTAATGACCTCATCCATACTAGCCTGCCAAAGGTAAACAGCATTTCTGCTCGGCAGGCATTAACTCTTGGAGGAAGTAAAGTCCGACGCTGAACACAGAGGCACTTGCTCCGGGTGTTCAATGTGCTGTTGTAGAGTAGAGCTGCCACCCCCAGATCCCAGCACTCAGGAGGGCTGCAGGGCTGGAGAAAATCAGCACAAGCCTCAGAGTTTCTCAATAGCAGATGTAAAATGCTGCTGAATGTTTGCGACAATAAAGCATGAGGGCCGGGGCCAGGCCAGCTTGACTGTTCCCACTAGAGAATGGGAGGGTAGGAGCAAGGGATAAAATGGGATGAAAAACAAGGAGGGGAGCCTGGAAAACCAGACTCTGGTTCTTGCTGGTTCTTGCTGTTCTGGAGATATTCTGTATAGGTTAAAGCAGTTACTTGAGAGTGTTTTTTAGAGTTTGAGTTTCAAGAGTTTTTAAATTTAGAGTTTTAGAGTGCCTTTATAGCTTTTTTGGAATGTTTTTATATTAATTGTTAATGCTGGTTTTGTTCCAGAAGAGTTCCCCATAGCAAGATACTTTAAAAAAAAAACCTTAAAAGGAATCCACAATAAAGGAGTCTCCATCTGTGTGGATGAGTTGTGGCAGATATGATTAAGCAATTCTTAAAATCCCACAGTTGCTGTTTTTCCTTTCAACTGACATGTTCCTGGTGTTTTTAAACAAAACAGTTGAATACTAGGTTTAAAGAGACATTCAAAGAATGCTGTGGTGTTATTAGAAATCCCTGGCTATGTCCAAACAGAAAGGACAGTTGCATGACCCTGTCGTACATGGCTGACCATGCCATATGAGTCCCTTGTTGGGATATACTGTAAATCATCCTGGATGTTATCTTTCCAAACGCAGAACAGACACAGAAGGAGGGTGAAAGTATAAGCCTGGATAAACTTGCTACAGCTTATCAGGCAGAAATGTGTTTATTGGCATTTTTTGAATGTAGATTCTTGGAGTACTTAACAATCTCTAGCTAATGAGGTCTATTAAATGGCAATGTGCTGCAATCCACTTTGTCTGGATTGGAGGGAAGTTTCTGGGCAAAAGCCTGTTAGTGTTATGAGGCAAGTTTGCATATTTAATCTCAGGATAATTGCTAATGAATATCCCTTTTTAATAGGATGCAATGGTAGGGGAAACAGTGGGAAGTGAAAGGAGGGCAGTTTTTACTAAAAAGTCTTATTAAGGTATTGTAAAGAGAATATTTCTGTGCAGTCATTTTCACCATGAAAAATGTTCGACTTTGTTGTGAGTTGGGCATAAACAGTATTAAGTGCATTCACATTACTCTCTACTTTGTGTATGAGGATTCACTCTGAATCCTTTATTCAAAGGCAGTTGTATTGGTGTGCTTTGTTAAGTCACTGCCTCCAGAGCTGTTAGACATTTGCAGTAGTAGGTCAAGTGAACTCAGTCTACCTTTGCACTGCAGTGAGCTAACAGTACTGTTATGGTGGCTGTGTCCAACTGTGGCGGCAAAAACAAATAGCTGAAGGGGGATAAAGTATTAAAATATCCTACATACTTTGCCACTCATCTGACCATACCCTTACTACATAGGGAGAAAGTGCAAGTATACTTAGGAAAGGTGTTTTAGGTGAGATACCATAATTTGTGCATATGTTTCTCTACAACCAGCACTGCAGTGCCACATTCATAGAATTGTGATCATGGGGACAGGGATGCCTGCACCATGCCTTGTACTGCCGAACGTTGTTCAGCATGGTAACTGTGTGATGTTCCTGCTGCTTGATCTCATGAGCTGGACTTCTGTTGAAAGCTTCTTGTTCCCTTTTCTGGCATCCTTCAAGACAATGTTTGTACAAGGAACCTGTTCTGTCAGGAAGCAGCAGTATGGGAAAACAATTTTATGTTGCCTGAGCTCAGCAAGAAAGAAAAAAATATTTGGATTTGTTTTCACTTTTTAATATTTGTCACAATGCCAAGCTATTTTAAGCAATCTGGCTACTCCATCTCTACTTACCCTCCTCTCATACTTTAAAATTATCACAAGCCACCTGAAATATGGGAATGAGACGTGAGTTTTAATGTAAGTGCAGTGCTTCAACTGATAGGAACGGGAGGGGGAGCTGTCACTACATCAGCCAAGACTCTCTGGTGGAAATGTTGATTGATTACCTATCCCTGGGAAAGGAGGGGGAGAGCCCTTCCACTTTTAGCAGACAGAATTGCTTCCTGTTCTCTCGTGAAGAAAGTAGGTAGGTCCTGTGCAACCATTGCCATCGTCTCCAGGTATATGAAAAAAATGGAAAGTCCTTTGTTCTGTTTTCTCCTTAGGTAGAGATCTCAAATGATGTCCAGTCCTTGCTACTGATAATGCTGGCTGTCATGGTGGCCAAGATAGTTGGTGACTTGTTCAACGCATCCCTGTACAGTTCCCTCTTGAAACTCAAATGCATTTCCTACTTGGATGTGGAGCCTTTTGTTCGTCACAGGAGAAAATGGTGAGGTCTCTAATGTTGCCGATCTGTAAGTTTTCTGTGTCATGTTCTGCACAGAGACTGTGTGGGCTCTCTCAGACCTGGAGCTTGGAGGGAGAGAGGAGTAAAAGGAGACCCTGATCCTGAACAACGTCCCCACAGTGTGATGTGCTGTACAAACAGAAAAAAAGAGACTCCCTTTCTCTTCAAGTTTACGGTGGGATCTGAATTACCACTGTCACTAGAGTCCTGAGAGCAATAAGTGCTCTATAATGCCCACTTAGATGCTGTTTATTAGTGGTCCAATTGGTCCAATGGAGAATCTAGTAGAGGTTTTCACAGACAGTTGTGACCCTGTTTCTTGTGAGCAGATGCCATAGAACAGAGGAACAATGACAGAGTATGTAGAGTCCCTTATGGTGGAGTTTGCCTTACCCAGCTTCTGGATGACTGGTCCGGGCTTCCTGTGTGTTTGGTACTGTAAGATGTATATTTTCAGGCAGTGATTCCTGCCATCCAAGGATAGCAATTTAAGGCAGGTAGGATGAATTGTCTTCTGGAAGTGCCTCCACTGACTATAGACTAAATGAATAGCTTGGAAAAAAGTTACGGTTTTTATTTTTTAACTTATGTTAATCCAACCTGTCCTGTGTATCTTCCAGTGTGTGAACCAGCATCCAAAACTTCAGTCTGTTCATGGGCATTTATAACCAGTAATAAGAACCATTTTCTCTCCTAAATGTAGGTGCTGGGTCTACATTTATCTATAGGTAGTGAGAACTCTGTACTATTTTCTTCTATAAAATAATTAGCAGAAATGCTGATTCTTTAATATATTCTCTGGGAATGAAATGGAATGAAATAGGTAATGTGGTGAACAAATAGAAGGAAAAAATGAATTCGTTTATTTACCATAGAAAGACATTTTGTTTTCCTTAAGGCATATCTGGATAGTATATATCCACAACCAAAGCTATTTGCAGGACACTTTAGCTGTCATTTCTCCCAGTATTGAGGTCTACTGGACAATCTCTTAGTTTCAAATGACCCTTTAGACGAATAAAATATTGGCAACTCATTCTGTCCACACTTTATAACTTTCTTCCAAATGTAGCCATATCTGAAAGTTTTTAACAGGCACACTGAATGCTGGGTATAATCTAACTGTATTTGACATGAGAGGAAAAAGAGCCAGCAATGTGGTAGGAGGAAATAAAAACAATCTGTGACGTTATGGATGACTTCTATATGTACCATGGCAGATAAAACAGAGGGGAAGGAGTCATAAAGTTTCCCATGGTATTCCAGTTAGATGACAAGTCCTTGGAAAGAATTATAGCTGCTTTCCTGGTTCAGAGTGAGGTCCTATTCACTTGAAGGACAAATAGATATACATATATTTATATATATATAAAATTTCATTTCCCTCCCACTCCTTTCTCTTTCCTCTCCAGGAACATTAAAGAAAGTTTCTGGATAACTTGGTCACAGAATATACTGATACTCTAAAGCACAACTTGGTAAAGATTTTATAGCTAGACACTTTACAGACTGCCAAGTTTTAGTCTAAATCCTCTTAGACATGGTCTGAATAGGCTGATACACATCTGAACTGGCAGATGTAGTTGCTAAACCACTCTCCATCATATTTGAAAAGTCTTGGTAGTCAGGTGCAGTTCTCAGTGACTGGAAAAAGGAAAACATCACACCCATTTTTAAAAGGGAGGACCCTGGGAACTACCAACCAGTCAGACTCACCTTTGTGCCCAGTAAGATCATGGAACAAATCCTGCTGGAAGCTACATTGAGGCATTTGGAAGACAGGGAGGTGATCTGAGACAGCCAATTTGGCTTCACAAAGGGCAAATCATGCCTGACTAACCTATAGATTAGTCATAATCTATATGCCTTCTACGATAGAGTGACTGCCTCAGTGGACAAGGGAAGAGCTATGAATGTAATTTACTTGGACTTCTGTACGGCCTTTGATACAGTCCTGTACAACATCCTTTTAGATAAATTGGAGAGATAAGGGTTTGATGAATGGGCTATTCAATGGATGAGGAATTAGCTGGGTGGCCGCATCCAAAGAGTTGCAGTCAGTGGCTCAATGGAGTGGTCTCATTGGACCATCAAATGGTCCAAATGGAGATCAGTAACAAGTGGTGTGTCTCAGGAGTCCATATTGGGACTGGTACTGTTCAATATCTTTATTAATGACACAGACAGTGGGATTGTACCCTCAAAAGACTGCAGATGACACAAAGCTGAGTAGTGCAGTTGATACGCTTGAGGGAAAGGATGCCATCCAGAGGCACCCTGACAGGCTTGAGGACTGTGCCATTGTGAACCTTATGAAGTTCAACAAGGTCCTGCACCTGCACCAGAGCAATCACCAGTATCAGTACAGACAAGGTAATGAATGGATTGAGACCAGCCCTGTGGACTTGGGGATATTGGTAGATGAAAAATTAGATATGAACTGGCAATGTGTAACTGCAGCCCAGAAAGCCAATTGTATCCTAGGCCACATGAAAAGAAGTATGGCTAGCAGGTCAAGGAAGGTGATTCTCTCCCTTTTCTCTGCTCTTGTGGGACCCCACCTGGAGTACTGCATCCAGCTCTGGGGTCCTCAGTAAAAGGAAGACATGGACTGGTTGGAGCAGGTCCAGAGAAGGGCCAGGAAAATGATCAGAGGGCTGGAACACACCTCTCCTATGAAGAAAGGCTGAGAGAGTTGGGATTGTTCAGCCTGGAGAAAAGAAGGCTCTGGGGAGTCCTTATTGCAGCTTTTCAATACCTAAAAGGGGCTTATAGGAAAGATGGAGAGAGGCTTTTTACCAGGGTCTGTAGTGACAGGACAAGGGGCAACAGTTTTAAGCTGAAAGAGGATAGGTTAGATTGGACAGAAGGAAGACATTTATTACGATGAAGGTGGTGGACACTGGAACAGGTTGTCCTGAGAAGCTGTGAATGCCCCATCCTTGGAAGTGTTCAAAGTCAGGTTGGATGGGGCTTTGAGCAACCTGGTCTAGTGAAGGATGTCCCTGCCCATGGCAGGCGGGTCGGAACTACATGATCGTCAAAGGTTCCTTCCAACCCAAACCATTCTATGGTTCTATGATTCTATGGCACTGGCCCATTTCTTGGTCTCTCCAGCATACTTCTTGGATGCTCTGTTAACTTGTTATCCCCTCAAGCAAATGAAGCTTCACCATTCAGCCACTTTAGGCCCCCAAGATTTGCACTGATCCTTAGATCTGTCTTACAGCTTAGGCAACCCAAACTCTGACTCAAGGGAACTCTGGATTTATAATCTGCCTCTTAAAGTAAAAAATGTCATAACTGAAACAAATTATGAAGCCTAACATGCAGCGTTTTTAAGAATTCCAAACCCAAGATCTTATTACTTTACCTAGCATGAGAAATATACAAATTAAGACAAGACAGTTAAAATAAAATCAGTCTCTGTACATGTTTCCTTATCTCTGTTTCCTCATCACTTCTGAGCATCCTTGAAACTTGAGTCAAAATTCTACAGGAAGGTGCCTGGCCATGACTTTTCTTTCCATGTGTTTTCCCTGTGGACCAAGATTTCTCATTTGTTTTCTCTGTGACTGGTCCTGCAGCTAACAAGATGCTGTGGGAGCCTGTCTATCTGCTTCTCTAGTCTTTCTTTTATCTCAGAGTGACCACCCAGAGTATGTGAGGCTCTGCTGTTTTTAAGTTCCACTTATTTGCTACACTTTGGGAGTATTTTTATACTCAAATGCCTACACCCAGATGTCATTTTGCACAGGCTATCGTCTTTCTCTGGTTGTGTCAGCTTGGCTGAGGGTTTGCAACCATGTTATTGCTGCTCTGGGAAAGCATAGGTGACACAGTTACATGTGTGGCAGGTTTTACATCTTCTTTGTTCAATATTGATTATTCTGTAAGATCACAAAATGTATGAACTGTGCATTGCTGAATTCCCCAAATCATAACCGGGACAGGGGTCAGCTGGTTAGGAACTGGTAACTAGCATGTGTTTATAAACAGGTGATAAATTGTATTTGTGTATGCAGAGTGAAAGATTTGGATAACTAACAGCTTGCTTAAACGCCATAGAAATGCCACATAAATTGGGATCTTTCTTCAACTGAAACTGAAAAGCCTTTGGAAAACAGTGCCTGGTTGGTAGCAGGTAGAAATTGTATTTGTATTGGTAGAATAGCTAGCAGATAGAATTGAGAAACTCAAGAGAATGCATGTTTTTAGGTCCTCAGCACTCACACCATTAGAGAGAAAGTACAGATCTTCTCTTTCCCAGTTCTTCATCGATGTTAAGGATGGAAAGACCTTCTGTATTCAGTCATTTGTTGATTCCTCTTACAGGGCTGGATAATATGCTCAGGCAGAAGATGTGTTGGACACTGAACTGAGAAGAGAAGATAGCCTTTACATGAACAAAGTGGGGGGTGGTGTTAAGGTCCAGATCCACAAAAGAATTCAACTCCTAACTGCTGCGTAAATCAGTGGGTACGTTAAGAAGCTAAATTATGTACACGCTCACTACAAAGACATCTCTGTAAATACTGTTATATATGAAACTGGTGGAAGTGAGACTTAGATCCTCAGTGATATTTCACTGCCTAATCCGTATTTAGGCACTCGCATCTCTGGATGCTTTTCTTTCTATGGAGCAGAGAGGCTTGAGGTTTGATTTCTTAATACTCATTATTTTTTTTTGAACCTCATTGATCACCCCACCTGTTGTATTCTGTGCCCTGGGTGATAAGGCTCCAAACACAGCTGTATCTAGTACAGGGCTGCTACGGTGCACCATGATTTCCAGCTCCATTGCACACCACTGTAAACACCCCCCTTATAAAATCTGGTTCACTGGAACACTCAAAGCTGCTGGCTGCCAGGGAATGTTCTTTAATGAGGGTATGGAGTACTTGAATGCATCTATGACTTGGCAACCCTTCCTGCTTTTTATAAGCTACTATACACTTCAGAGAGAAAATATCTTAGAGGCTACTTTTTAATGGGACAAGTTTACTTAAGAGCTGAGTGGAGCTGGTGCCAGTAGTTCTGTTTTGTTCTAGCTTAATATTAGCCTTGTCAAAGTTCTTATAGCGTCTCCTGGGTGTTTCTGTATTGCATACCATATAAAGCTGTTTTTGGGAGCCAAGAATTTTGGCTGGAATATATATTATAGTGGTCTCATTATATTTTTTAAAGTGTATCAGAGGTGGCCCTATATTAGAGATCCATGGAGCAAGGCTGATTTTTTTTTTTCTCCCTTCTAGTTTTGCCTTAGCCCACACCGCAGATGTTGGATCCAGAATTTGAGCCAACCCAAGTTTGAGGGTTATTTGGGATCCAAGGTCCTGGTTTGGCCTGCTATAAAATTTGGGGTAATTAGCAAACTTTTTAGATGAGGCTTTGGATTTTGAAAATCACTGGACTTTGGAGGGGCAGGGAGGTGCTTTTGGTTTGGGCCTAGACTAGCAACTACTACACTAAAAGATTCCTTACCCATCTTGTTGACACAAGTGTTCATTCAGAGATAACTCACCAAGATGTGTGTGGTGCATCCTGTCTCGCCTCTTTGAGAAGCCGGTGTGTTTCATAGCTCCTTGGTGCTTTCATCCTGAGAGGCATCATTAAGGGGTGGACTTGGCAATGTTTTTGCATCAGAGGGCATCCAGCCCATCTTTGTAGAGTGTTTGCGGTGGAAGCTGGATCCTGTTCTGGCTTCACAAAGAAAAAAGGGAGCTGCTGTAACAAGGCCACGCTTTGTCTGGGGAGAACCCTGGCTGCTACAGAAAAGATGGAGGGAAGGTGTTGAGATGTGGGTGAGATTTATTTAAAATTACATTTGGGCTTTAAGTCGCCTCTATGTCAGGCTTAAGCAAACATAGCAAAGAACCATTTTTAGTCCCTTTTTTTGCCTATTCTCCTGTGATAGGTTTTGAGTTCAGTGTGATCCCATTACCTGAGAAGCAACTGTATGACCCATAAACGGCAGTATTGACCTCCTGACAAAAATTCTATGGTAGAGCCAGATGTTGCTTTATGTGCATGGAAGAACAGCAGCACAGCCTTGCCTTATTTTCAATGTGGGGTTGGTGGAGCCCATGTGGGATGGGCAAAAGGACTTATTGCTCCCTCCTGCCCGTGCACCAGCTCCTGCAGATCTCTGTGGGAAAGTCCATCCTGTCTCCCTTCGCAATCCTTTTAACCTGGCAAGAGCCTGATACTAGCTTGCTTCACTGTGCTTGAGGCTTCAGACTGTGCTTGGCTCCAAATTATCCAGAACTGCTCCTAAAAAAAAAAAAAAAAGGTGAAGACTCGGTGCACGTGAATCTGTGTGAAGAAGATTGTCATAATGTGAACATGAATGGAAGGTGAGCTTCCAGCTGGGCAGAGTTACTGCTGTATATTAACCCCAATACTTATGTTATTGATGGATTTTTTGCTCTATGACAGGTGGTGATAAACAAGGCTACTTAGCTTTGTAGTTTTCAGGAGATCTGATTTTCTCTCTTTGTAGGATTTTGAGGAAAAACACGACTCAGTGACACTGAGTGATCTACAAAAATGACCTGATGGGCCTTTTCAGCCTTAATCTTCAGTGACCAGAGGCACTGTTTTCTCAGAATTTTTAACCATTAAATTTCACCCAAAATTTCAAATTTTAGCATGAAGTGATTTCAGTGCCCAAATTTGAATAATGTTTCTTAGGAAAAAAGTCACATGCAAACAATGTAATCATATTAATATGAATATTCAGATGAGACAGGAAGAGGAAGTCTATATGGAGGGAAGCAGGAGACCGTGGAGGAGAGACTGTTCTGTTTTCGGGTCTGCCCCATTTCCTTACGTTGCTTGGCCAAACCAATTTATTTTTCAATCTTCTCAGTTACAGAAGGGAAAATAGTGCCTATATACCTCATGTGGCTTTCAGCGTTTGTTCTCTTTGCCAAGTATTGTCAAGTTCTTAAATGAGGGGCCTTACATAAAGGAAAAATTTCTTGTGAACTCTAGAAGAGGATTTCGACCTGCTCTAATTTTGACTATTTAATGAAGCTACTCCCTAAACGTACTACATGAATCAAAATGACTCTATTTATTTAGATTGGTAAAACCATATAAAGATGCCCAAGATTCTGTTTGCAATACTGTTTATTTTTAGAGCAGAGTTTGAACAAATAAAACAAATTACTCTTCCCATGCTACAATAAATACCAGCAGATATAATCCTTCCTCCAACCTAAAATAAACCTTTCCCACCCTTTGACATTCCCTTTCCCAAAATGTCCAGATGAGAGCTGGAGCTGGCGCTGTGCCCTCAAGGTTAGGAGCTGCAGGCTTACACAGAGCAGCGGATGAGGAGCAAGCATGGAGCTGGCTGAGAGGAGGACTTGTGGAGACCCAGCCAGCAGCAACCTCCTTTGATAGAAAGGGCTGGAGGCTGAGTAATAGCTCACTGCTGACCTACTGCGCTTGGAAATGTATTGGTAGTTGCTGCAGTCCTCGTAACCAAGTATATACAATAGAAGCACAAATACAGAAAAATATAATGACAAGGATATTGAAGATAAGCCAACAATCTGTCTGATTGAAATCCTTGGAGGACCTTGTAAATACTTAAATGTTTACACAGGGCCTGTATATTTGCACAATTACCTTTCCATGAGCCCAGAATGTTTTACACTGGAATGTTTTCAGGCTCTAAGAAATTATATTTTCTGATATGTCTGAAAACTGCAGGCTCAGCTTCTCTATCGCCCCATTTTTTTCATGAACAATTAAAGCTGGATTCCCATCTGCACCCGAATATGCAAACTGTAAATGGCAAGTTCTGCAAAGATTGTATACTGATTGTGATCACAGTGTGCTAAGAAGAAAACGTTTTGAATTTACAAGTGAATGTTGTACTCTAAATTATCAGATAGATGCAGCTACATGATCTGCTTTTATTATAATTCAGAAGTGGTGAGAAGAATATCTTTCCTGAAGCAAGATTTTTAAGAGAAACAAACTTATAAGAAGTTTGAAAGGCTGGTTTGCGGCAGTTGGCCAAAACCTTAGGGAGAAAATTTGGAGGCATGAACAGGCAGATCCAATACAGTGAGTTTTGAAGCAGCTATCCTGTTCCTCTGGTTTCTGTCACAAGGCACTTCTCTTACCTGTCCAGAGCAAGGTCCCTTTTAGAGTATGAATGGGACTGTCATGGGGTTGGCAAACCTGCTGCAAGTATTGGGCATGCTGTGACAATGGATGGGAACTTAATATGAGGTTCTGGTTCTTGCTGTAAGGTCCATCGTGAATCAGCTGTAAGGTCCATATTGAGTGTAACACAGATCCCTTTGGCTCATGGAGAAGTCTTTCCACAGACATCTTAGTTGCTGCTGCAGCCTGCCTGATGTTGAGGGAGGGATAACAAATCCACACTGACTTTTGGTGTGTTTTCCATTTCTGGGGAGTCCCGTGAAACCAGAAGAAGTGAATTCTGCACACTTTCCATAGAAGGAAAGGCGCTGAAGCAGCATCTGGAACTAATCACCTGTGTTTCACAGCTCACTGGTGGGCAGCGAGCGAGCCGCTCCGGCTCTTACAGGCCCTTACGTAAAACATGCATACAGCGACTTTCAGCTGTGGGAAACTTGACACAGCTTCTGCTGGCCCAGTAAGGAGGAGACTGACTCCCTTTTGCCTCACCTGGGAGGACAGGCTGCCTGTACAGGTACCACCGCAGCCTTCTTATGTGGTAGCATGCAGGTGGAGTGCGCACATACATACACAGAGAAATTGCAGGCAGCCATCGGATGGGGTATTCCACTAATTAGTTAAGTCTGGTCTGTCTGGCCACCATTTGGCGAATACTGACAGTTTCCACTTAAGGCCAGCCAACCTCACCAGAAAGCTAGCTGTGCCGGCAGAGTGGCCAATCTCATGAAGATGTCATTGAACAACTGTTTGAACTCATTCAAGAAACAGTGGGTCTGACTCGAAGCAGGCTGAAATCCCCTGGGGGTCTTTGCTGGATCCGGGAATACAGACATCCATTTATGTAAGAGTTATACCTTAGTGTTCCTGAGTTACACGTAAGGATATCATCTTCATTCTGGTGCTGGGGACTGCTTCTAAGTTCACCTTAAGCTGAAATGGATTCTCTTTGTTGTTCACATATATGTCACTTTTTCTGTTCCTGTGAGTGTTGGTACATCCTCATAAATATTAGTAGCTTGTCATACTGGTTGCCATGATGGAAAGAGTTATTTATTTACAAGGAGGGAACAGATGGCACAAAATACTTTAATGAATTTCAGCATGTTTGAGAAATGAAATACTCTTTTTAGAAATAATATCAGTTTTACGAAGCCATTAAATGTTATTTCACACTATCACAAGGAAGGCTTGTTCTTCAGTACACTGAGTGTACACAGAGCCACAGCAGAAGTAAGGCAAAAAAAAAAGGCACAGAATGGAGTAGTTTTATGAAAAGCCATAAAGCCATGAGCATAGTTTTATTAGCTGCTGCCATTCAATACTTGGAGTTGTGACAGTAGGTGAGTGGGAGATGAAAGCGACAGCAGATGGAAAAAGCCTGAGGAAGCTGAGTTCTGGTGTTGGGGATAAGGGAGGGAGAAAGCAAGTCAGACACACAAAATCCATTCCCAGAATTTCAGGTGCATATATTGACCGTGTTTCATTATAAATACACTGTCAGGTGCAGAGAGATCACCACTCATTTTCTGGAAGAGCAGCTAAGTAATACCAGCATTCATGATCTTATTTTTAACTGGGATGTAAGTACACGCATATTCTCCACTGGTAGTGGTGGTCCTTGCATAAGTCATAACCAAGGAAAAAACAAGTGCTGCACATGAATGGTACTTAGAGAGCAGGGGGGTTAGTTAAAGAAGTATTTTTTTAAAATGATGAATATATGTAGAAAGTTGTAGCTTACACTATTTTTATGAAAAATTAATTATGGTTCCCAATGTGCTTGTGGTGTAAGAAGTGGGCTAGATTAGTTTTAGAAATGGGAATGGTGAAGTTTGAGGGCTTAAATGCCTTTCCCAAGGAAGCTGATTGTACAGCTGGAAAGTGAAGTGCTTTTGCTTGAAATCCTGGTTATAAGTGTCAAAAACTTCTCTTTACTGAACTGGGAACAGGGTATAATCTGTATCTCCAGATACCCAACATTATGTTTTAATAACCTTACTATACTTTTCCACCAGAAAGTGCTTGATTCTTGGAGGGACTGAGCAATTTGAAATCTCTTTCATATTTTTTCTCATCTGTATTACTGTAGTTTACTCATTTTGTAGTCTGTTAAACCTAAATCTCTGTACCTCATTTTGACTAAAGGGTCATCTGATGATCTGTGTCTGATTATTAAAACATATATTGCTGTCACTGTCCATTCCCAAACATTTTAGAGCCAGCATTTTTAATATACTAGTCGGTGCTTTCTTGGACCAGGCAGAGTGGAAAAGCTAAGGTGGCTGGTACAGGACATGAGGGTGGAGGCCCTGAATGAAGCTTTTATAAAAACTGTCTCATAGGAGCTTTCCTCTCTTCTTTCCAGTTTGGATTAGGTTTTTTGGCATACATTTGCAAGAAACTCATCATGTCATTGCATTCAAACTACAAGAGCCAGCTTAGTATTTTGTGAATTTCCCCTGGAAATTGCTCTGCAATGATCTATCCAGAGAACACGCATTTCCCTGTTTGTTGGTTATAAGCAAGATCATGAGGTATTTATTTTAGCACTCAATTTACTCGCTTTTCTCACTTTATTCCTATGGAAGTTTGTTTGAAACATTTCTTTGAATTTAAATGGCTTGTACCAGTGTCATTTTGAGAAATGACTGACTTTGTCTCTGGTTGGTCATAATGCCAGGGCAGATGGATTTAACACAAGCGTAACATTTTTTTTTTATTTTATTTTATTTTTTTTTGGAAAAGATTCCCTCAGGCTCAGATAATAATTTGGAAGCTACAAGGATAGCTGAATCATTCTCATTCTGAATACAGTAATAATAATTGGTATGTACACGAGGGTTAACCCATTAGACATCAAGATAGCTAATCTGTCTTTGGATCTTTCTTCCTGTGTAGATTTATACACAATCATATGTGTTCCCTCTAGAGCTGGCTAGGCGTTGCTTGCAGGGGTCCTCCTTTCCTGACCATTCAGCTGAGCGGCCTTGGCAGGAGGGTGTTTGCTCCTGGCCTCCTGAGAGCCTGGGTGCTGCAGCATTCCCTGTGTCTTGGACATCCCAGGTGAGGGTTCGGATCCCCCATCGTTGAGGCAAGAACCCATTTTGGATCTCTGATGTTTCCACCAAATGTGGTCTTCTACAGGTCATGTCTGTTGGATGTCACTCTTCAATGGCCGTGGTGCAGTGCCTTGTGTTGGGCTTGCAGTGCTGTCAATATACGTGTAAGGGCTGAGAGCAGGTGCATGCCAGACAGCTGCTTGTTTGGACTGAGACATTTCCACACACACTACTAATCATGTGGGGAAATGCACAGTCCTGAATAGAAACACCAAGTGAATGTAGATGCCTTCAGGTTTGGGTAGAAGTAGTGAGCAGGCACTGTCAATAGCTTTGAATATTTAGATGCCTGTACTCCTCTTAATACCGACATGGCTAAAGTAGGCTGCTAGTTACAATTTATAAATTTGTTTTTGGACTTGCACTGTGAAAATCTAAGTCAAGAACTATGACCTTTATGTTTTTACCTACGGTTTTGCATGTGGTGCGCTGAGGCTGTAGTTTTTAAGCTGCTGTTTGAGTAATTCCAGCATGTGGATCCACTCACATGATCCTTTACTTGCTTATCCCAAGGTCTCATGCACAACCTAATTCATTTTTTTTAAAGCTAGATGCCCTTGTATAAACAGCAACAGCTATGCAAAGTGGGTAGGAGCTGCTATTTTACTAACTTGGTAGTATTTTATACTGACAGTGCTGGTGGGAAAAACTTCATAAGGGATAAAGGAACAGAAAAACAAACTCTTGGCAGAAAACCCCCAAACACTCAGCTTTCTACCCGTGCCCCCCCCACCCCCGCCAATCCATCTCTTTTCCAAAACACAAAGGCTTTCTTATCTGTTTCCTTTGTTTCTTTTTTATTCTGCAATTTTTCAAGCGTTAGAGAGAGACAGTTTCCCAGCAGATTATGAGACCTTGTGGAAATCCATTTGTCTTCAGCATACAGTAGTTGCTAAACATATATAATTTTCAAATCCTCTCTGGGAAATAAGTGACAGAGACATTCAGCTAACCCAAACAACACATTTCACAGTAAGTGCTATACTATCAAAAGGCCTTCAGACTGAATAGCTAAATGTCCCCTCATTTAAGGATATTGAGGGAGCCAGGACCAGGGGATGCTGGGAAGCTTGTCGTCTTACAGTCAATGTAAATATTTGTAGATATACTGAATGGGGACTGAACTCTGCCAAACTTTTGGCTCCTGATTTAACTAGAAGAATTTCTCGCTCAGTTTAGTGTTCAACTAAACTAGGACAGCAAGGAGTCATAGGCCTTATCTGCCATGCAAAGTTCCACTGAAAACTGATTTTAAATAGATTTAATGAAACAAAAGCACATCACTAGCATGCCTGCACTTACATCAATGCACACAGTGATTTTATTGGTTTAATTTAACTTTAAATGTGTCTATTTCAGGGGCTAGCACTGAGTGGAGCAAATCAATTTTAAAATTAATTTAATTTAAGTGGTGTCCTTTTCCAGCATAAGGAGGTTTTATAGAGCTTTTTGCTTCCCTTTATTGATCTCAGTGGTATTCTGTGAACATACTTAAAGAACCATTTTTTTTACAGAATTCACTTGCAAAACTACTGAATTCAGTCATCTGCACATGATTAACATTTCTGTAGTACATATATACTATTCTGTTATATAGTGAGATCAATATTGGCATGTAACTTTTGGATAAGCTTTTTTATAGTTTGCTTTTACCAAATGTCTTGTTGAAAAGAAAATTGGTGGGCCTGTGACAAGTATGCAGGGATATTTTTTTATAACTTTTTAAGAAAAAAAAGAAGAATTTGTAGTTAAATGTAAGCAATTTCCTGCAATGTTGTGAGTTTATTCACAATGGGGTTTCTTTAAAGATGACAGAGCAAAAGGAAGCTAATATAAATAAACTCTACTTATAATGTAGTAGCAGTTATAGGTCTTCACAGCAGTGTGGCTGGTTTTGTATTAGAATGAAAATTTTGAAATAAAACTGTTTGGTTTTTGTGGCCAAATGAAGTGGATTTAAAAAAAAAAAGTCCTACTCTCAGACAATGCATGAATAGTAGAAACTAGAACCAAATAGCTCTAATACTTGCCAATATTTATAACACAGGTAAGTAATTTTAATGACCTCCGACCTGATGATGTTCCCCTAATCTAACCAGCCTGCCCTCTCAATTGTTCGGAGCCCTGACTGTGCTCAGACTAAAAATCACCACAAACATTAAGCAAGCCCCAAAACAACCTCCTGAGAACTATTTATACAAGATGCGCTGGCCAGTCAGAGCAATAAAACAATGGTTTACAAGAAGCCCAAACAAAACCTAGGGCCATCCTGAGGAGGATGGCCTGTGGTGAGTCAATGGGTAAACATTCTCAGTGCAGAAAGAGGAGGATGGGAGCAACAGCTAAAAAAGACAAGGGCAAATTTGTGAATAAATCCAAGCAAGCAGCACTGCCTGTGTTCTCATGCATCTTGGTCCTTGGAGTGTTTGAGTTAGGATTGTGCTTCTCTCCCACCCCCCTTTAAGTCCTTTGAATCATCTGAAACTTGCATAAAATATAGAGTAAGTCCTATTTGAAGAAAAGTTCTCTTGTACTGCATGTTGTCTAAGGAAACGTCCATGTTATGATTAGATCTGTTATGGTTAGATCCTTAACAATTTATTTCAGTGAGAAAACTTCCATTGGATTTAATAGCAACAGGGCCCAAACTACATTTCCATGAATCATTTCAAGACAGTTTACCATTCAGGGATATTGGATTCTTACCAAATGACTGTCTTATTTAGGTCATAAGGCGGATTGTCTTCATTCCATGTTATATCCAGTCTCATGGACATGTTCTTGAAAGGAACCTGAAACTTGGATATCATAACTTTGGTGAAATAGCCTTAGTACTTTAACACATTTCGCTACTATAGTGAATTGCATTTTGGAGGAAATGTTCTCACATGTCCTATAAAAGAAAAATTTATGCTACATCTATTTTAGTAGTGTGGCTACAGCTCTGTGTCTCTCCTTGAGGTAAATCTAATCATGTAAGAAAGATCTACTTGACAAAATCCAAATGTAAGTACCTCTTGTTATTCCATACAAAACAGCATTTTCAAAACAGTAAATGAAGTGTCCTTGTTTGAAATTGTATTCTGAAACCAAGGGCCTTCTTGCATAAACAAGCGTGCAGCAGCAGTGGCACTCACCGGCTAAGCAAAGCATCCTTGGGAGGCTTTTGGGCAGGCTCGTAGTTGTGCAGCAGAAGGGACCCACCAATGGTGGGGACCCTTCCCGCAGGGGCTGATGCCTGGGCACAGTGTACTTTTGCTGTCTAACTGGCCCGTGGGCAGAACTGCTACCTGGAGGGCTATGAGCACAGCCTGGTCGGCTGGCATGGCTGTTGGTGGGCTAGTGCACATGTAGGTGCCTGGGATGGTTTTTAGGCTCCTGTTCACTGTTTGTACCCGCCTTCTGGCTCTTCTGTGAGTTTTATTTGCCTTCTTTGGATCTGGGCTGCTGCTGGGAAGGCTGATCCTGGTAAAGGCATGTTAAGCACCCATTTAACAACAGCCTGAACCCTCAGCTCCACAGAAGGAGGGGCGCCATGAGACCATGGTAGGTTGTGGGTGGCAAATGGAGACTGCCATGATGGGGAAGGCTGGAGACCTGTGAATCCTGGCAGCAAGAATATGGTTCCTTCTCCACTTTCAGCTCTGCAACTGCAGAATAGGTTTAGTGCTCTGGAAGCAGATGGAGGAGGACACGCAATTTAGTGACAGCAGCTGTAGGTAAGACACACTCAATGCCTTGTTTGCTTCACTGTCTACCAACAAGGACTCCTAGGTCTCTGAATTTAGTGTAAGAATTCAAGAACTACCAGCAGTAGCTAAGGACTGAGTGAGGGATTACTTGTGAAAACTTGAGAAACAGAAGTCTACGAGTCCAGATAGGCTGCATCTAAGGATGCTGAGAGAGCTGGCCAATGTCTTTGCAAGGCTGCTGTCTTTCATCTTTGAAAGGTTGTGGAGATTGGGGGAGATCCCCAATGATGGCAGAATTGTGCCTGTGTTCAAAAAAGACCAAAAGTTCAGCCTAGAAAACTCTAGGTCAGTCAGCCTCACTTCAGTCACTGGGAAGATCATGAAGTGAGTCCTCTTGGAACAGATTTCTGGGCACATGAAGGAGAAGGTGGTTATCAGGAACAGTCAGCATGGATTGACCAAAGGTAAACCATGCCTGACTGACCTGATTGCCTTCTATGCAGAAATGAGTGGGTTTGTGGAGGAGGGGAGAGCAGTGGCTGTCATTTACCTTGACTTTAGCAAGGCTTTTGACACTGTCTTGCATCATATTCTTGTATCCAAGATAAGATGTTACAGTTTAGAGGCTGAACAACTGGATGGTCAAATAACGGGTGGGGTGGTTGGCCTTAGAAGGGTGGTGGTTAATGGATCATACACTGCCTGGAGGCCTAACAAGTAGAGCACTGCAGGGTCCATCCCTGGACCTAGCCTGTTTAACATTATCATAAATGACATGGAGGAGACAATGGAATGTACTTGCAACAGAATTGCAGATGTTGCAATTCTGAGATGGTCAGGGCTGGACCACTTGCACTGTGAGGCTGCAGGACTGGGGCTTGTTCAGCCTGGAGATGAGGAGGCTTTGGAGGCGCCTAACAGTGTGCCCCGCCCCCATACTATTGGAGATCATTGAGAAGATGGAGCCATGGTCTTCACAATGGTGCATGGTAGACAAGAAACAACAGGCACAAGTTGAAACAAGAGATGTTCATACTGGATATGAGGAAATACCTTTTCACCATGAGGACGGAGGGGTAGTGGCATAGGCTGTCTAGGGTGGTTGCACAGCCTCCATCCCTGGAGGTTTTTAAGACCCAGCTGGAGAAAGGCCCAAGCACGTGGTGTGAGCTCATGGCTGAGTCTACCTTCAGCAGGAGGCTGGACTAGAGAACTGCTGAGGTCCCTTCTGACTTGAACGATCCTTTATTCTTATGATCCTATAGATACAACTCCAGTTTGGCTCAGTGTTTTTCTGAGAAGCAATATATTGGTAAAGGCTTTCTTTAGCCAATTCTATTTAAAGCTGCCTTGGCCTTGTAACAGTCTTTCATAAAACAACTCTTTTGCCTGTTTGTCTCCTCCACCCCCAAAGCAAGGGTATTCTTCACAGCAACAGACAGAAGACTTCTTGAAAGAAATGTCACTGACAACAAGCAGTGAATCAGCACCAGTCCTTAGTGTGTTCTTACATCTGAAAAAGCTGACCTATGATAATGCAAGGTGTATAGTTGATGTAGACAATACAGACACTTTATAAATCCAGACAGAGCCAAGATCACAGAACTGTATAATGAGCTATCCCTTGCTTTTATACAAATGACTGATTTGACAAAACCTAAGGATGTTTCATGGACTTCTGCAATAATGTGGAACATTTGCTTTCCATGCAATAGAGCAAAACTGTAAAGTTGTGAAGACGGAAAACCTACATACTGCTAAGAAACACACTCGAGAAACTGCTGAAATGTAACAGTATTCACATTGCTTTTATTTAAATATCATTTGGGGTTTGCACATATTTCATGTCATTCAGGAAGTAGCTATTACCATTAATCGTGTTTTCCCATTGTGTCCACTGTGCTAGGTACAGTACTTTTAAGAGTAATACAGTGTATAGTATTTCTAGGTAAAGCTTAAGGCAGGCAACTACAGATTTTTATCTGGCCTATGGAGATGGAAAAGAGGCAGAGGATGAACAGGCATCTACTCATTTAGGAAAAATAAAATTCCTCTGGTGGAGTGTTTTACACAACAAACAGCCACAGTGGCACAGTTCTGACAGCAACTCATCCTTAGCAGCATCTGTGGTTCCCACTGAGTTCCATCACTTGTACTGCATCAACTGGTAGCACTCAGAGTTTAAGAATGAAAAAATCCATTTCTTTAGGATTTTTAGGTTTTGTTTTCATTATTTGACACTAAATTCTACACTCAGCCATTTTGGTTTGCAAGGTGAACTACTGCTCATTTTAACTCAGAGGCAAAATGCGGTTCAGAGAGGTTCATTTTTCCATAAGTTGGTGTTCTGGTCCCTTCAAATGTGGATCTGTAACAAGATGGTTTTCCAAATTTTCATTGCCAGCAGTCTGTTTCACATAACTGGGGATGGGTATGATGTGATCTGACGCATATAAGACTGTTCTTTTTCAGGATTCATTTAAATCCATCCCAGTTTAGAAGAAGAATAATCTTGTTTCACAGCTGTGTAGGTGCCATGTATGAAGTGCATTGTCTTTTCAGTTCAGTTACTCATAGGCAGGTGGTCACATCACAAACCATCAGAGTAACTGGCTTGAAAAAATAACCTTGTGTCTCTCAGGAGGGAGGACAATAATTAACAGCATATGGAAAGAGTTGCTTTTACCACAAGGATGAAAGGTACATTGGTAGAACAGGATGTGGGCAAATTTATGCTCCAGTTGTCTCTGTCTGTGGTTTCTGTCAGCCTGTGTCTGAACAGGAGATTCTGGCTTATGGTGTGTCCAGATGATAGTCAGAATAATTAATGTATTTTTTTGAAAATGGAAAATATAAAACAAACTTAAAACTAGAGCAGTTCATTGACGTCAGTTGTAAGGATCTGGCCTACTGCAGAAATAGCTCCTGAATTTTGCAGAAAGCATCTTTATTTTTCATTTCACCCTACTGTCAGAAATAGTGGGTATACGTTTTTCAATTTTCTGTGTTCGTATTTCCTGAAACTGTGCCTAGAACCTGAAAAGTGTTAGAAAATACTGGAAAATCCGTATATGATTTGTAAGCTATCTTTGAAGGGGCTATCTTTCTAGCTGCTACCGCTGCAAAAAAAAACTGTTGCAATGATAAGTGTAAGCCTGAATTTCTCCAAAGTGCTTAACTTTAAACTATTTGGTATCAGCCAGAATTCCAGAGGATTTCAGCTCAGATTAAAAATATTTTTTTAATGTGAAAAGTCATGCAAATTGATAAATGAGTCTTATGATATCCTGTCTAGGATGACCATGTCATGCATATGGTTGAATTTATCATGTATCTCACACAAAGAAAGGCAGTACTTGATAAGCAGTTTTATTGGGTAATTACTTTTTTTTTTTACATTTGGAAATAAAGCAGCATGATTTCCATCTTGAAGTAATTTACTAACACATTATAAACTCGTCAAACACTAACGTGGTACAGTACGCTTCATTTCCTGTTTACTAAATAATCCTTTGGCTGTCTGCTTTGTGTCTTTCAGGTTCAACCTGGAATTGTTCTCTGCCAGGGACGTCATGGAGCCTGGTGTCAGAGTCCTTCACCTGAAGGAAAACATTGCCTCCTTGGCTCAGCTTCCTGCAAGTACAAGCCATGGCGGATTCCCAGTGGTTTGCAGGCCCAAGCCAGACCATGCAGAGGTGTTCCAGGGAACTATTAAAAGGTAAAAATGCTATCAAATTGATGTCATGTGATGTTTCTGGCCATTTATCAGATTTTTTTTTTCTTTAAGCATCTGTTTGTGATGATTATTTGGGGTGGATATGAAAGTTGTTCTTACTTTCTTTAGCACGAACAGCAGGTGTCCTTTAAAGAAAGGACCTAGGTCTTTTCTAGTACAAGGTTATCTAGTGCATCAGGGATTTATTGAAACAGCACGAATGAAATGATCTTACGGGAACTGTAGAAAAAGGGAAAATTGTCCTTCAGAGCCTTAAAGGTTCACTGAAACAGTGCTTTAAAAGGATCTGAATATAGTTACTCATGAAATGTCCCATGCCAATTTAAAGCTGGCCCGCTCTCTCTTCACAATTTTTTCATTTTATTAGTATATGCTTTTACAGGAAATGAGTTAACATAAATCATATCATAGACGAGATAAGCAACAAAGTCACTGGAAGTAACAAGCTAGAGTAAACAAGAATTAGACTAAAGGAATTCTTGCCATATGTGGGACTCTCAAAAGGCATATAAAATGTCCTGATAAATGAAGTATTTATAGTACTGTATTTCATATGACTGCAAGAGTGAATTCATCCTTTCAGGAAGGTATCTTAAGAGTGTCCTTTGAGTGGTGGGTCATGAGTGGCAGAGGCAGCGACTTAATTTCCACCTTGAATATCCCAGAGGAAGGGAGAAGATGCATACACAGCTCCTACTGTATAGGAGTTCACACAGCAAAGCCCTATGAATTATGCTTCCAATAACTCTAATACAAACACATGGCCAGTTTTGTATTGTAATATCATAATCTTTCATAATTTGCATGGTGTCTTTTGTCCTGAATGACCACAATATTCTACATTTTTTCTTGTAGAGAATCTTTTTTTATCCACTTCTGGTTTAATGCCTTAACTGCTTGGCAGTTGGGAGCTATCTGTGAGCAAACAAGGATAAAAGTATTTTCTTCTGTTGATCTGGATGGGGAAAAATGTTATTCGTGCATCATCAGTGGAAATTTGGTTAGGACTTGTCTGCTTGCCTGCTTTATAACAAATTTTCAAGGATGAGCCGCTGGCAGCTGGATCACGCAAACTTACCTCATAGCAATGTGGTCAGCTGCCCTTTTGGAGCATGAAGATGAGAAGAAAGTGAATATTTAATAAAAATTGTAAACTTGCTTCATTGACAAGTGAATCAGTTTGTATGAACCTTTTAGGAAGAGAAATATCTGCTTGGAATGAGAAATGTACAGTGGAAATTGTTTGGATCACAGTGGCCTGCAGGAGTAACGACATCAATAGGTGCAGTATCATATACTTGTATATGATATGTATACTTGTTCCCTCATGGGGATGCTATCATAAACATTATTAATAAGAAATGTGCTAAGGCACTAGAACCTCAATTTCTGAGTGATAGTCTGCAGTGTGCACCAATCTGAAGATATTGTACAGAATAAACTAGTGTGCTTTTTTAGTTCTCAGCTGCCCATGGCAATAAAACCAGAAAGCACACTAACAACTGATACTGCCAAAGTTCCTGTTAAATTCAATTTTTAGTCTCATCATTTCCTTATTAATTCACCAAATCACCTTGCAGTGAGCATCCCAGGCTGCTGAGGAGTATGCTGAGTTTATGCAAATACTGTTGTGCTTTGTAATGCAGAGCAAAGTGGTGCGGCAGCAAGCAAAAAGTGGGGACGGAAGGTTGATCGCTAGCACATCCTGAAGATAGACGCCTTTAGAGAAAAGCTGATGCTACCTGACAATTCTGGTAGGCTTGTGGTTTGTTTAATCTCGGAGCTCTTTTATGATACATTCTGTTAGAGCTTTTTAAAAGGGATGAACAAAAAAGTTTGTTTCCTTATCACTTTCAGAATAAATGAGCTGCTGTTAGACTGTTTTGAGTAAAACCAAGATAATGTTTTAAAGGGTTGACAAAGAAGGAGCAAATGTTTTTTTTGGCTAGTCAGATGTTCACTCTAGTGAAACCCATACAGAGACATTGTCTGGGAGCAAGCACCATGTTCTGCGGTGCTCTGACGACACCCCTTCTAGCCCTAGTGCGTGCCCAGCAGCCTGAGTACTTGCGTGATGAGTTCTGGGTGCCTTGTCCCCAGCAGGGACCACAGATGACTTTGCTGTTCTGCTGTTCTCACCAATACCAGGAAGGTAATTCTCTGCAGCCATCCTCTGAAACAAGCCTTCAAAAATGTGATGTGTCATGGAATTAGAATATTCATAACCATAAGCAGTTAGGATTTGGGTTTTCCATTACTCATAAAATTACAGCTCTTGCAGCACGTAACTGTTAAGACCAAGATGAGAAATGCTGTGAACTCCTTAAAGAAGGGTGCTGTTCAACCTCTTACCCTATGAGATCTAATGCAATCCCATGTGGAGCTGACATGGCCACAGACAGAAAAATGCTAAGTTATTTTTCCATCTTGTACATCAATAATGTTAAAGTGGAGGAAATGTGTCTTGCCTGGCATATTTTAAAAAAGGTGGCTTGGGGAAGATGCAAAAAGTAATAGCCATGATGTTTTTCTTGAGAGTTGCCTTGGGTATTATTATTGATTCTCAAATAATATGTTTTTTTTTTTTTCTAGTACAAAAATGTTATTAGGTTAAAAAGAAGGGGGCAACAAGCTAATGAAGGGAAAGAAGCAAACAATCTGCTAAGCTTGCATGAAGGCAACAGCTCATAATTTTTTAATACTGTTTGTCATTTATGTGTTTTTCTGTACCGTTTCTTCTCGTGAAATAAGCATGGATGAAACATTGTAAATTTGGACCAAATGTAAAAGTTATTCAGTACCTGAGCACAATTGGAAACCGTAGTGATGAGAGTTGCTGTACAAGGACAAAGTGTTGTTATGTTTTATAATACATACGAATGATTCTGACCTTTTGAAGAGAAAAGGTCAATGTCAATTCTTACAAAAGCAAGAACTGTGGCCAGGCAATATGGGCTGGAACTTGCATGGGCCTACAAATCCACGTCAGTGCTGGCCTGTAGCAAACACCCAGATATTCCAATTTTATTAAAAACAAAACCCAAACACAACCACCAAAATCTTCCAGATCTGCTTAGTGGGGCCAGATTTTTCTCCTAATCTTTGTGATCTGGATGCTTACCCACTGGGGATCAGGATCCACCAAAGATGTTTTTACATGGGTAACCTAAATTTGAAGCTGTTATCTTCCCCAGTTGAGTAAGCAGTAGAGACTAAAACCAAAACCAACTACTAAAGAAAACTCCTTGGCTTTAAAATTGTTAAAGAGGAAGCAAACTGTAGCTGAGAAGCAAGTTTCCAAAACAAAGATCTCCTTAGAGTAATACTTTTGACACTTTGCCATAGGCAGAGCTCTGTGTATGCCTGGGAAACCCTCGCAGAATTCAGTTTAAGGAACGTGTGGCTGGTGAACTTGAGGCACAGCATTGATGGGGATGATCGACTTATTGTGTGCAACGCAGAAGGACTGGCTTCCCCCCTTCATTTCTCCCCCAGTAATGATGATACTTGCACATCAGAATAAAACAAGCTATTCTTTTGCACTGCAGCTGAAATGCCTCCCCTGTCTTCCCCCAGCGACTGCAGGGAGGGAGCTGGGCTGTTATGAATGTGTTAGCCCAGAGTCTGTTGAGAGCTATAAATGTCATGCCCTAAATGGCATGCCCTCCTGGCTAGGTGGAATTCATTCTTCAGAGAGATCTGAGGATGGGACCACTGCCTGCCTTCCCAGGAAGTTTCTGCCAGAGACACTGCGTGAGGCTGTAAATCCATATTGAGGAGTTGTTGGGAGGTCCCCTGGCTCTTGGCTGCTCTAGTCTGTGGCTCCAAATCCTCCTCCAGTGGGAAAAGATAGAATTATGCTTCTGCCCAATTTCTGAGAGACCAAAACTGAAACAAACTATTTTTTCACTTCCACTTATGTTACAACGTTCTGGTGTAGGGCCATTGTGGAGCAATGAAGCGGTTCTTTGACATGATGAAGAGATTAGACACGTGATCACTTGTGTTTTGCTGTTCCATCTTCTTTCCCAGAGGTTACTTTATAATGTAAACCACAGTAAAAACAGAAGACATGGAGGATTTGAGAAGGAAAGCTGTAGGTAATGAATTTCTTTTCCCTGACTGTGGACATGGCTGGGATATAACATGGAAGGTGATGATACCTCATGGTTGTCAGCAGCATTTGCTACCATGCTACACATCCTCCACACATGATCGCTTCCCTACATGTGTGTGTGACACTCATGTACTCTCTGATTTCTTCCACCAAAATGAATGACAACGTGCTCTCTACCAAGGTGCTTTTTTTCTGAGGTGCTGTTTATCCCTTATTGTATATGGGCTTCCTGCATATTTGTGACTGATGAATACCATGTTCCTCCCAGGGACTGTTCTGATGTTGGTGGCTATTCTTGCCTTTACCTCACTTTTGCCAAGGAAAATGAAAGAACAGCGTTTCTGTACTGTTGTTAAATCCTCCCAGTATTCACTGAAGAAAAGCAGGTGGATGCTGGTGTCTTGTTAGGCCAGGATCTGTCCCCTCCATTTCCTTTGAGGAGAAGTGGTGCAGAGAGGCAGAAGCTGGAGTGCTGCCCAGCAATCTTAATTCCTGCCTTGAACACAGCTATGAGACAATTTTCCTGGAGAAACTACTGGGCTGACGAATACCACTGAGTAGCCCATTTGGGAATTTTACCATAACAAATAAGCCATTTTGTTCATGCCTGAACCTCTCAGATCTGTACCATACATAGCCCTCCTGTTGTAAGGCTGAAGGCTGGATTGCCTGTTTTTGCCTCCGTACTCTTACCTACACATCTGTTAGCCATTACTCTGCATTTTGTTTGTCTATCTTTTAGCTGAAGGATTTTTTTTTTGCTTGATTTTATTTGATTGGGAGAAAGTAATTATGCAGAAACTACAATATCTCTGACTGTAAGCAGACTGTACAGAATATATCTGTCTAGGCAGAAATGGGTAAAACTTGGTTTTCTGCTTCTTCTTTACAGGATGTGACATTTCTGGCATTGTGCCTGCATTTTTGTGTGTGTTTTTTCACCTAGGAAACTCCATCTCTTCCCACCCATGACGTTTACTGAAACTTCAGCATTTGAGGTTGATGGAAATTATTATTTTGGGGCCAAAAAGAAATTTCAGTAAAAATATTGTAGGTGAAGTTGTCAAAAATCCTTGTAGTTTACCATGTTTGTTTGAACTGTTTTATTACACATTTTGATACGCTATATGGGAGTGTATTGACTATGTAATTGCCTTACTCCAAACTAAGTTTGTTTGATACAAGTGAAGTGAAGTGTTCACAGTGCCTAATTCCCATTTTCGGAACAAAGTTGGAATCTAAGATCCTTTCAAAAAATAGAGCTTTGTGCTCTAAATCAGAAGATAAATATATTCAAAAGCTGTGGTCTTCATGTAGCTGAAAAGTTACCAAAGCTTGGACTTTCAGAAATGCCTGGTGACTGAAAGCATGGCTTCCCATCTGGAGACATTTCAAAAGGTCTCATATTCTGGAAAACAGATTTTATCCATCTTAAAATAAAGCCTAATTACTTGTGAAGATCTTGTTCTGAAAGGTGAGTTAGAGCCTGCTCCTCTGTGTAATCACACAAATAGCTCTAAGTTTTGTGAGCTTTCCTTAAAAACGTCCAGCTGGCCTGAGCTGAGCTGCACGGGCCCGCAGAGCACAGCATCGCCGCTGTGACGCTCCTGGCGAGCCCAGCGGGACTCCATTGCTCACACAGAGCTGGATGTGGAAACTTACTTCAGTGAGGCTGGGAGCGCTGGCAAGAACACTGAGGGTTACATCTTTCCACTTCAGAAACTCAGGGGAGATACTAAGCATCTGCTCGATCAGCAGCGAGCTCCCCACTCTAATTCTCGCTCAAAGGATGTCACGTCTAATGGAGCCGAACTGCCAGAGAGCTGCACCTGAGAGGAGGATTTCTGCCTCAGGTTAGTCCCCGGTCCGGAGTCAGAAGAACTGCCAGTGGAGGGAGCCAAACTACATTTCTATTTGCAATATTTATTTTGCTGCTGGTCTTGCTGCCCTGCACTTTCTGCTTCCTTCGTGGTAGAAGGAAGCCAGGTACGGAACAGTGTGTACTCATAAACCTCCTACTCGATGGTCCTGCTTTAACTTCCCTGCTTGTAAACTGGTGTGGGAAGGGAGATACTCTGCTTTCCACAATCAGAAGACATGGTAGAGCAGCTGTTCCCAGTAACAATAATGACACTATTGCTGAGACAAACATTTTCACGATGATGCATGGGAACACTAAATCCAAACCACATTGTTTAGCTAATGCATGCTTTCACTCCACTAAAGGGGAATGTCACATAACTGAAAGTAAATTGAAGAGATCAGAGTTTAGAAAATATGACAAAGTTGAAAACTTAAAGCTGTATTACACAGTAACATCCTTTAGCAGAGAAATCATTGATCCAAAGTGGTGTGTGTATGTGTATTTTATGGCAGTTTATTAGGTATGACTTGCTTCTGGTCAGTCCAGTGAACAGAAACCATTGTGAGTCAGGAATACTTTCTGCCAAGCACTTCAGTAAAACTGAGCATAGCATATTGATATGTGCTGTGGGAAAGGAGACCAAGCATTGCAACATATCATAGATATGTCAGGCTGTAGGTATGGTTTCTGGTATTTTTCTTTAATCTGTCCTCCCAGTTGGGACTAATGAAACACTACTCTCAAGGCGTGTGTGTGCGCACGTGTGCAGAGGGCCCACGCACACTTGTTTAATAAGGCAATACCTTTATTTTTCTTAGCAAGAGGAGAAGTACTTGCCTTCAGTAAGCAATGCAGTGCAACAGCTTAGGGACAAATGGAAAGTGAACGATGAGTTGAGACCCAAAACATTTAATTCATAAATTAATTACTGAGTTTAGCGATATCTACCTTAATATTGCGACAGCCTTGCTGCTGGCACTCTTGAAATAACTGATAAAGATTTGAAAGCTTCTTGGAGAGCCTTTTCCTTCTGGCACTGTTGTGGAGAGGTTGCTAAGTTTAGATCACAGGAATGCAAAGTTACTCAATCAAGCACAGAAGTCTGCAAAGTTCACGCAATATTACTGGAGATAAAAACGAGGTTTTGTTTCTTACTAGAGGATCATGGATGGCTTTCCTCCTTCCTCCTCCCTGTGGCTTTGCTGTAAGTTCTGGGCAACGGTGATTCTACCAGGTCTAATCAAAGCTAGAAACACTATTGGCAGTGGTTTGAAGGCTGCATCTAAACTCAGCCAGCAGAGAAGGAAAAAAAGGGGAGGGGGAGCAGGTTAGGGACTTGCAAGCTATTTTTAGGTGTGCAGACTAGGGAGCTGACGGCAATATCAAAGTGCTTTTGTGATTACTTGGTTTTCATGTTAGAGGGTAGAGTCTGTCAGCACATTGTTTGTTTTTACTGTCTGGACTCCTGCTTTTGAAAAGCTGATCCAGTTAATTTCAATGATACACTCTACAGTAATCTTGCCTATTAAAATAAATGGAATCCAGCACTTTCAACAAAAGCCCTTGACGTTATGATCCTCCCATGTATTGTCAGGGTCCTGGGGCACTGCAGCTCATGAATAACACAGATGGAGGAAGGTTTATAGAGTCTGTGGCAGTGGTTTTATTTCATATCCAAAGTGCGAAAATTTTCTTCCAAAGAACAACATTATATGATACTTTTAAAATTAGTAGGCCTGTTTGGCCATACAAATAATTGTGCAGGTGCTGTAGGACTTTGTGACAGAGCCCTTTGGAGGGAAAACTGGTGTGTTGCAGAGGCTGTGCGCTAACTCAAAAAGCCAAATTAAAAACGTATGCAGCCTCGCTGCAGCATGTGGGTGGCTTTTAGGCAAGTGCAGAGCGTTGTTAAATGTCAAAATCAAATATAGGCATGGGGAAAACTGGTGAATGGAAAGACTGATCACATACTTGTTCTGTCTTTTAAATGTGTGGTAGGTTCCCCTGAAATTGAAAATCTTCCTGGTAATAAGCCAGCTTGTAGGGAAATACAAATCTGATCCTAAGTCTTCATAATTTTCTAAAATCTGGCCTTTCTGTAGGTTTGAAATACTAAGTTTGCATTTACAATTTATTAACGGCTGCCTTTGCCTTTTCATGTTGAGGCTGCCGACTTACTGTCTGCTCATTCATCCTGATGATGGTGCCCATAAAACCAGACAGCTGGCAACTTAAGTAATGAATATTAACCTCAAAACACAGCTCTAAGGTGGAAGAAATCCCTGTTTTGTAGATCTGAAAACTGAGGTACAGAGATTAAATATTTATTCAGTATCCTGTGAAAGGCTGTGGCATGGACAGGATTTGATCTCTGCTCTGGAAAACCTCAGTCCAGTACTTGATAATGACATTTTTATCATCTTGTAGGTAAAGTGCCAAAAATTCATGCAAAGCTCCTTCTTGGTTTGAAGAATGAAATATTAAGTAAACAGTAATGATTTAGGCTGTCTAACCTGAAACAACCCTGTAACCCTGAGATTTTGCTGCGTAAGATGAAGATTTGGCGGATTTTAAAACAGTTCCCAGTATGTGATGATCTAGTCCTTATCTACTGTCTAGCTCACCAGATGCAGAATACTCTTTTTTACCAATTAAAGGCACAACGGTATTTGAAGTCAGGAAAAATGCATTTAGCATACTAGAGGCTATTTTACCAAGAACATAAAGTAACAACTATTCTTAAATAGAATTTACATTTTACAGTCCATGTAAAAAGTTTCTCTCTTTGTGCCCTTTTGGAAGAGTTGCATGCTTACGCTAGAACTTCTGCTGAGAGCAGAGCAGTGATCAAATCCTGCAAAATCCTTGAAGCACTCCATTCACTTTGACTGCTATGAAAGTTGAAGGTGCAAGACGCTATGTCTTAGACGCAGCAAGTTTTCAGAGACTTGTTGATATTTACACCAGCTAGGTATCAGGACGAGGAAGGACCATGAAGAGTTTCAGGGTGCCATATTCAGATATTTTAGTGTGCAATTTATTGTTACTTGTTACTGTTCTTTCGTCATAATTTTTTTCAAACTGACTGACATAAATCAAAATTTAATAATTGATGTCACTGGGTTTTAAACATGTCTGAGAGAAGCTCTGAGACAGTAGATTTTTAATGCATGGAAGGGACATTTGTTTTATTCTGGTCAGAATATGTTCATCACTGGTCCTCACTGAGTTGGATATCAGATATAATCAGCTTAAGAATAAAAACAATGCAGGTACCTTTGGTGGATTAATGCAGGGGAAATAAGAAAGCTTAGAGCTTTAGAGCTTTCTGAAGCAAGCAAAATGATGCTTCAGGTTCTCTAATCCTCTCTCCTCCCCCTGCCCCACTGTGCAGCTATTTTATCTGTTCAATTTGGGAGAGTTCTTCCCTGAATGCTTTTGCCAGTGACATCACCTTTTAATCTTCCTTCTGTTCATTTGCAGCTACTTTGGAGCTGCAGTTCCTTTTATGTCACTCCCCCAATATTTAGAATTTTTAGTTTCCTCAGATAATTGGCCATCTTGACAAGAAGAGTGACACAATCAGCTGTCAGATACTTTTCATTCCTGACTTCCATGCCAAATCTGACATGTGGATATTGGGATAATAATGTGTTATCTTAATTAGGTGTATCTTCATGATGCATGCTTTATAACCGATAGAGCACATGAAACTACTGCAGTGCCTTGCCAGGGTATCTTTGAAATGAGATTCCCTACTTAAGGGTTTTCTTCCTTCTTAAATAAATAAAGAGAAAACGAACAATTGCAGAGTCCAAGTCTAAATCCTAGCACTTCCTGTTAAACCTCACAAAATAGTGCAAGAAACATGTTTGGTCTGCTTTCTAAGGCTTGATGATGTGATAGGAAGGATGTTGTATGTAACATCAAAGAGTGATGTTGTTATACCTCTGAAGCATGACTTCTGGAAGTCCAAGTGAAATAATGTATGTTCATTTTTCTCCTGAATATGGCAGTTTTTAATAGGCTTGGATTCTTATCAGAAACGTTCCAACGATTTCCTTCATTGTGTTTGCGTGTGCTTTTTTTTTGACTAGCCAAATTTCCCTCACACTTCCCAAAGCCCTGTTAAGTGCCTGCCTGCTGGGTTTAGTTAAGAGCGGTGCCGAGCAAATTGCAAGCTGCCAAAACCGGCCAACAAACCACTGGTGATGAGCAAATGTTTCTGCTCTTTCAGCTCATGGTGAATGTTGCTGTTTTTTTAATTCCAGACCATGATGTTCAAGTGGAAAATGGTGAAGTCTGGACTACGGACAGGCCTGAACTGTGTTTTGGACCTGAGCATACAGATTCTGGCAAAGGACCAGGGTGGATCATAACTTTTGCACTTGACGTCTGTATATTCACGTTAGGATTATATTCTTGAGAGTAGCCCTGGTCCAGTGATCATTCTTGAAATCAACTTTTTGGAGCTGTACGTGATGATCTCGGAGCAGAATTTAGATCTGTGTACTTATATCTCACTTAGAACGATTACAGACCTGTTTGTGAAAGACCATAAAATGTGAACCTTTAGAAAGCCCTGCAGAACAAAGTGTGTAATGCACCAAAGGTAATTCATAGGGCATGACTGGATTAATTCCTTCTCCATGTTCTCTGCTGTAGTGAATATATTATGCGTATATTGTGTTTTCCTCCCTTTCCTCCTACAAATGTAGCGTGAGGGGAATAGACCTTGCCTGTTGTAGCATCCCTGTTCTTTTTAGTGTGTTCTCATGATTGTCCTCAAACCCAAGCCCATTAATTATCTATGCGACATGTCCATATACTGGCATGCACATGGCAAAAGGCTTAGGGCAAGCCAGTGACTTTCCCAGGAGGGGAGATGTGAGCCCAGGGCAAAGTATTTCCTCAGTGGAGTTTTCTCAGCAGTTAGCCTAGCTGCAGTGTTGCACTTTCCTTAGTAGTCTGAAAGAGATTTTGTGAAAACCAAAGCCAGTCAGATATTAAATTGAGACAAATAAAGTTTCAATAGTTACGAAGGATACCGAAGTCCTTGTTTGACCTGTGAATGGGATGTGCTTTAAAGGTGGGAGCAGGTGACAAACTCCTAGTATCCCTGGCTGTGCCACTGATTTTCTTCAGAACTGATGTTTTTCCACAAGTTATATCCCCACTCAGGTGGGGATATAACCTGTAAAAGGATGATACCTATATCCCGGCCACCGGCATACTTATTTATAAATCCCATTGAGAACCTTAGATGAGAGACCAAAGCCATGTCTGCATTAACAAAATGCAGATTTCAAAACTGCATCTACAGAGTGAAACAGCTGACGGTTTCAGAAGAAAGGGGACTGCTCTACAATGTTAACCGACTCATGGGAGGTGGAGGTCATAGGATTGTTTCCTTCAAATGTGTGTTCCAGATCTGAACTAAAATGTGGAGGTACATGCTTCCAAAGTATCTTGGTTTTAAGTTGGAGAAAAGGTGGACTATATAAAAGACCCAAAACACGTGAAACTGCAGTTTAATGTAATACACTGGAAACTAGTTTAATGTTACCTCTTCATGTGTAAGAGCTCAATGGTATTTCATAATAAGTTTACTATTTTTTTGCACTCTTTACAGTTTCAACCTAGCTTCATCAAATGCAGGACAAAGAAGTATAGAATAGCGAAGGGGAGACTGTTTGGAAAGAAAACAATAGAACGGCAAATAGCCTGCTGGTCAGGGCAGCCAGCGGGAATGGGGGGGACCTGGTTATACAGATCCTTGTTTATTCAGCATGGAACCCCTCCAACAGGAGAAATTAAGACATGCCATACATAGTCGTTAATGTGCTTGTTATGAAGGAGAGTGTGGAGAAAGGGCTTGAACCTAGTTCTTCCATATCCTGTCCCTATGGAAGTCACTAACCACCAGCTTTTGGATCTGGCAGGCATGTTGTCTTAGTGCAAGTCCTCTGCTGTGGAGTGCTAATCCCACCTTGAAGCAGACTAATATTTCCCAGGAGCCATTATGTTAAAACTAGTAAATTCCTGTAACAATTTTTGGTTGAACAAATCAATATTTTTGGATACAGAAATATTTATTTGAAAAATTCCCAGCTTATACTTGGTGTTCCAGTCACAAAAGCCACTTTGTACCTCATTTGTAGTTCTCTGATGCCTTAATGAAGATTGTGTGTCTGCTCTCCTCTGGGTCCCTCAAGCACATAATTTAGCAGTATGTTGAACATCTTTCTGCTACTGTAGTAGTCCCTAGTTGTAATCACAGACCAGGGCTAATATGATGTTACATATGTTGCAAACCAAAAAGCTTTGTGGTGGTCCCCAAGGAGTTTGTTATCTAAATATCAGTTAAAAGGCTGGAAGTGCATAGTGTGGATGGAGTGTGTGTGTGTGTGTGAGCAAGGAAACACGAAGATATAAATGATAATTTTAAATATATTGATTGTCAAGGCTTTATACGTGTAGTGTAAAGGGGAGCTCTAAAGAAAGGTTTGAAACGATATAATAATTGATAAAGATATCCATTTTCACATGACTAAGTCAGCAAGAATATTAAATGTCTTAATGAACTCTGGAGTGCCGTACTTGAGAGAAGGTTTCTCTGATATTTTAAAATATGTCAAATTTTTGGCAAATCTCGTGTTTTAATGTAGAAGTTACTTAAGAAGGATGTGGGAAGGAACAACAGCCTACTACTTATATTCAGAAAATTGTATTTGCTTATTATCTGTATTGTCTTGTTGGGTGCAAACTAGACAGTGCATGAGCTGGTCCTGCCAAGCAGGTTGATCCAGGTCAAGAACATGTAGGACAGGTGATGTCCTTTAATCTAATTAGCCAAACCTAAACCAGAAAACACCTGTGTGATGCTGCTATTGCTGATGGAAATTTAGGAAGATGAAGTACGTGGTCAGCCCACTAATACTCTAGAATAATAGAATCATAGAATATCTCAAGTTAGCAGGGACCCATAAGGATCATTGAGTCCAACTCCCTGCTCCTTGCAGAACTACCTAACATTAAACCATATGACTAAGAGCATTGTCCAAATGCTCCTTGAACTCTGACAGGCTTGGTGCCATGACCACTTCCCTGCGGAGCCTGTGCCAGTGACCGACCACCCTCTCAGTGATGAACCTTTTCCTCATGTCCAATCTGAACTTTCCCTGATGCAGCTTTGTTCCATTTCCTTGTGTCCTATTGCTGGTCACCGGAGAAAGGAGATCAGGACCTCCCCCTCCGCTGCCTCCCTTGGGGAAGCTGTAGACTGCGACAGAGGTCACCCCTCAGCCTTCTCTTCTCCAAGCTGAACAAGCCAAATGACCTCAGCTGCTCCTCATAATTCTTGCCCTTAAGGCCTTTCACCATCTTGGTCAGCCTCCTCTGGACATGGTCTAATAGTTTGATGTCCTTCTTGTATTGAGACACCCAAAGCTGCACCCAGTACTTGAGGTACCATCATATATCTGATGCTAAAGCATTGTGTGCTTGCTTTTTAAAATTTGCCCCTTATAATGAAAGTAGCCCTTTTCTCTAACCTTAGGTTAGAGTTGTGCATGCTGCTGGAGAATGAGCACACCTCTGAACCAGAGACAAATGATGAGTCTTTCTCCTCCTCTCATCCTCTCTCCTATGAGAAGGTAACCTCTTTTCTTTCAGTTCTTTCCTTGTTTAACCAGCATGTATATTGGGTGATTTAAGATGAGCTCTCCATGAACAAAGAAGTGATGTAATATATGTGGTTGAGATAAAGAAGTGGTCAGGTACAATTTAAATTAAAGGATGACCAGACACCTTCGCGGGACAGCTGTCATAAACCATAATGACACTCAGAGTCTGGAAGTTGTGCAAGACTGCTGGCAAAGAATTTCCTTGCTCAGATAGGCTGTTCCAATCTTCTCTCTCTCAACTTCTCTATGGATAGCAGAATTATTATAATATTTAATTCTGTATGGGATACCACCTCTCTGAATGATGAGTGTTTATAAAATCTTTCAAACTTGAAAAGCATGTAGCATTCTTCCCTTTGATAGATGACTAAAGGATTTTTAAGAATGGTAAACAGTAAGCGTGGTAGAAGAAAATCATGTGTTACCAAGGGAAGACCGGTAATGTAGTTTTGAGCAATCTATACAGGCACAACTGGAAATTCATCATATATTACTGAAGCTTGGTCTGCGCATAAGAATCTGACTGGCAAAACAATGTAGAGAAGGAGCAGGGCAATTATGTATGGGATGAGGTGCCAGGATACAAATAGGTACTCCTATGGAAGAGGGCTGAAGTGCAGCTGATGGCTGATACCAGTTTTGATGCATTTTTCTGCACTATGCTATCATGTAATTACCACTTAGCGTGTGAATTTTCACAGTGTGAAAAACCTCACCCCAAGCCAATATAATTTACATTGTCTTAATATAGATACAGTTACACTAAGGGGAAAAAAATCTTTCTGTAAGTAAAGAGTGTTTTATTTTAAACTGCTAATTTAAGCCTTATTGGCAAAAGAATTTATGAAGTTTGGACAAGCTCTGCCAGTGTAGCTCTGCTAGAAAACTTTTTCTTAAGAGTCAGATTGGAAAGCTTTTGAACCGTGGGTTCTAATGTGCAGTGCAGAAGTAAAGAGAAATGGATTCTTGCCTATTCCAGATAACAGTGGAGAAGCTGCCCAATCTGTCGCGCCTAACCATGCTGCTGAATCGCTACACTACAGATCCCCGGTATCAGCAACTCTTCATCAATCTGGTAAGACTGAAGCCAACTCTAAAAACAAACATTTCCTCCATGAACAATGTGTTTGTTATATTTTCTCATTTGTTTATGATGGCTGTGTCAGCCGCACTGATTTACATAAACACTGCCAATCCTGGGACGTTACATTCTCAACAAAAGTAGCTGAGTACAAACAGCATTCCGAAGTTTTAATTCATATTGTATAAACATAACAGATGTTGATAAAATGAGCCAAAAAGAAAATACAACAAAGGAGACCATTTCAAGGGGGCTTTTGATTAAAATACATTCCAGATTGACAAAATGATACAATGTTAATGGAATAGATCATTTAAATGTCATTATTTGGCTCTTATAGTCCTATAAAGCAAATATAAAGCAACGCTTTTGAGATTTTAGGCTCCATTACGGTACAGTGCCTATACATCAACTTATAAATAAAGCTATATTTCTTTCCCTTTTCCTTTTTTTTTTTTTTTAATCCCTGCTATGACATTGCCACATTTATTTCCTAAATACTGTACTAAAATACTGGGTCCAAAAGTAATAATGTGTTTGGTATACTGAAGAAGGCCTAAAGTAAATATGTTATAAACAAAACAAATGTAGTTTCTGCCTCAGTGAATTTCCAGTCTACAGCATTGAAACTGAGGTGGGGGGACACTAGGAAATCCAGGCCAGAGTGCCTAATTCAGATGGATTTTATTTAAAAAAATATAAAATCTGCTCCTGTTTACTCATGTGTAAAGAAAATGGGACTGAGTTTGAGATCCATCTAGTCTGAATTCCTTGCTTTGAGAGTAGCCAGAAGGAGAGAAAAGTTATAAAAACCAAAATGCTCCTAATACCCATTATCTAATTTGGTTTAAGAGTTTCCTTTTAATAGATGGTGAAACTGAGGTAGAGAGATGACACGTGGCTTTCCAAAGTTCAAGAGGAGGTCATACACAGGAGTAGAAGCCACCTCAGCTGAGACCCACTCCAGCGCTTGCCTTATGGGGCCACACAACTTTCTTGTTATGGGAAACCTATTGCACTCAGTTAGGTTTCACATTGATACCTAACTTTTTAGTACCTGATGTGATCCCTGAAGCACAAAGTTTAGTATCCCTTCCAGAAACCTGTTATTCACTCATGAAAGCTCTGTTTCTGATATCCACAGAAATATCCATTGTGAAGTTCTTGGGTGAAATGATTTGCTGTGGCAGTGAGTTCCACAGCAAAATTATATGTGGTATGGAAAGAGGAAACCTTTTTACCTTTAATTTTTTTCCTCATGTCTTTGAATGTCTTGTCAGTCCTGTAAACGAAAGAGAGAGAAGAGATGTGTCCATCTCTACTGTGTATTTTTTTATATTATTTTATCATGTCTTTATTTAATTTTTCCTCTGTCTGGGGAAACATACACTGGGGAAGCATAACACACCTTCTTTGACAGACCTAGCCAAGTCATAAGAAGGATTCTGTAGAATTATGTGAAAATTAAAAACTTAGTGAAAACTTATATAAGCCACAAAGACCAGTTTCGTTAACAATAAAATGGTCCTTAGCTCTGTTCCTATCAAGAAACAGTTATAGCCCTCAGGGTTTCCAGTGACCAGAGGTTAGTACTTGCAGGCCCTCTTCTTCTCAGAGCCATATGATTGTTTTCTTTGTCCTCCTCCTCGCAGCCTATGTTTCTGTGTGAATTGACTTTTATAAGCATTTACTGCAAAATATTACAGGATGTCATAAATGGTTGTGTAATGAGATAGCAGCTATAAAAAATCTTAAGACTTAATAAATATTGGGGTCACTGACTATTTCCAACTAAAAACTCAGACCATATCAATGGAGCTCGGCTTTCCTTTTCTAGCCTGTGAGATTTGGGTACATTCCAGTCATAATAGTTTATTTAGAGTGAACCTGATGGTTTACCAAAAAAGAAAGTGTTTTTTTACTATGGTATTTCCTCATGTTTTAGGTATAATTGGGGGTGGGGAACAGGGAGAGAAGAACTAATGCTCTTATTGGCTCCTGCCCCTCAAGCCTGCTACCTCTCTCTCCTCGGCCTCCTTCTTCCACCTCTCCTTCCCACCTCTGTGGCAGGGGTGCATTCACGCTTCTGTCTTCTCCCTATGTCTTCTGTCTTTGCCTTACAGGAGCCATACATAAACAAATCTGCAATGTTAGTTCAAGCTCATTTCTTGCTGCAACGCACCTACATCATCTTTCGCACCCTGGGGCTGCGCCACCTCCCTGTTGTTGACCCACAGAACCGAGTGATTGGGGTGATCACCAGGAAGGACCTGATGCCTTTCCCACTGGAGGAGAGGCTGAGGCTCCAGCTGGCGCCACAGAGTCCTGATGCAGGTGATCAGCCCCTGGATTCAAGGCTATGGATGCGTTCTGAGGCTTTGTTACTTCTTTCTGAGCCCATGTTCTTCTTCAGGAAAAAATAATCAGAGCTTTTCCACTTGATCCCTTCTGGAGAAGAGATGCTTAAAAGCTGTTGTATGTAGACATGTAGCCCAGAGCTATGTCTCTTCAGCTTTTTGGTGATTGCAAAATTAATTAGTTTAAATGCTTGTGAGACAAAAAAAGAATTCATGTGTTTATGGAAGATGTACATAAAATCAGATGTGAAGGATGGATGTCAAGAATGCTTTTGTCGCACTGTGTCTGTGCCTCCCAATGAAAAAAAATGTCATAACCATTAGCAGCAGTTATGTTGGCAAACCCTTTCAGTGAGGACTAAATCTTCAGCCTCTGAGTATCTGCCTGTTAAAAAGGAGAATGTTTCCATATCAGTGTTTTTATGCTGAAATATGTATGTTTAACTGAAAGAAAATACTGCCTCAAGAGAGGTGGGCAACTGAAAGGAAAAAGAGATTGGCCTTTCTTATTGGCCTACATGTATTAGAAATTGAAAGGGAGAATTGTATGTAAAAGAAAGACATCGACTGTGGGGCTCCTGCCAAATTCCCATCACAATTCTCCATGAGAGAAACTTGACATACTTTTCTGTTGCCTACATTTCTTTCAATTTCTGCAACTCCTAGAATAGGCTCTCTTTCTCTCCTTCCACCCAATACAATAACATTTTTAGTTAAGTTCATGTGCAGTGAAGTATGGGGCAAATTCTAATAACGGGGAAGCAACATGATAAATTGTGGGAGTAGTTTTTGTGTATATAGCAGCATATCTACACACTGAGCACAAATTAAGTACTTCTTTATGATTTTGGAGTCATACAGTGTTTGAAACCTTGGAAAATGTTGTTTGTTAATAAATTAATGTGAACATTTTTTTGGATAAAGATGCTTTTATATTTCCTTCTATGACTTTGTAATTGATGTTTAATTTTGTTCTGTTAAATACCAGAGGGATTCCCACAGATTTGGATATTAAAATCAAACATGTACAAAGGAATCCACCACTATTAATGTTGTTATAATGAATACCAAGGAAAACTAGTAATAATTTACTGGTTATAAAAACATGCCAAAATTCCTGAAAGTGAATTTCTGGCATTTGAATCATGCAGCTTTGAGTCTCTTATGAATCAAGGATTTGTTGGATTTTCCCCCATTTTCCCTGCTGGATCTTGTCTTTATTATCAATAATGTTGCTTTTGTAGCACCACAGAGAATGCACAGCACTTTAAAACTTAAGTGTCCAGTCAATGCAAATAGCTGGCAGCCCAGAAACTTATGAAGGTACACAAGAAAGGTTCTTTAAATGGTCAGTTAAAATATGTCATATGCAGGGTGAGAAATGCTTTGCAAATCATCCGTCCAAGAGACATGGAGGTGGATGTTTATTTAGATCCTGTTACAGTTTGTAATCTTTTGTTCATTAGTACACTAGTAAGGTCATTGTCACTATTGATCTATGCCTCACCTACCTGAAAAATGCAAAGTTTTTCTTGAAGGAATTCATGTTTGTGTGCTAGCAGAACAAGAGATCTAATCTAGAAACCCCTTGTGATTTCCCCTTAAGGCAGTGAGAATCTCTTCTCTTGATAACCAAATCTGAATAACCTTGCCGTGAATTTGCATTTTTGGTTCAAAGCCCATTGCTGATTTCCTTTTCCTTGATTTACTGAGTACACAAAGTATCACCTTTCTAAGACCCGAGTAATGTAATTTCTTTTTGCTTACAGTATCTGTGGCTAAATGACTCAGTACAAGCTGTAGCTGGGGTGTACTCTGCAGAGTATGAGGACTGGAAACAGCCAGGATATCTGTAACTCATTACACAACTTTGAACAGGTCACTTAAATGCTTGGCATATCATTTACTCTGCCTTTAAAGTTGGAACAGTGATATGGATCCACCATAGTTACTGTGAAGAGTACATGTGTAAAAGATATTATAGGAATATAAACTATTTAAAATAACATTTTGTGCCAGCCAGTTGTAAAAAGCAGTGTAGGAGTGGGTCTTTTCCCCCCATCAGTAACAAGTGTAATTTCTAAGGAAAAGTTCGCACAATTTATGTGGAACTTCTTGTAACTGTGTTGTGAGCTGGGTGGGGGACGGCATGCTGCATTTTTCCATACATTAGTACCTAGTTCCATTGCTACATGAGTCTTTTTGTAATATATGTGTGTGCTGAAGACACACAAAATGGAATCCCTTCCAGCACTTCCTAAAACAGGTGGGTCCCTTATATTCTGGACTCCAGTGTCAAATCCATCTCATCACAAACCGTAATAGCATAATACATATAGGAAAGTGAAAACAGATGAAATTTGTAGGAAGCTTTTCATTAATATGTGATTCTCATGATCCTCACAACAGGTCTCTAAGGAATGGCAGCAACGAGTAGTCATATCATTTGACTCTTTGGCACAAGAACTTCTATTATTCTTCTTGTCTGCTTATAGTGAATGGTAAATGTTCTGCTATTTCTTCACATGATTTGAACTAAAGACTTGATAGTTAGAGCAAAGATGCTATTTTTATATGAAATAGTTTGTTTATGAATTTTCACAGTTTCTGAATGCAAATCTCTGTGACAGAGATAAAGGGCTTCACAATAAAATTCAAGCCATTGGCATTATTTTTGATTTGTGCCATGTATCTGTACCTCTTTCATCTCACCCTCCTTTATGATGGTGTTTTCCTAACACTTCTTTCTCTCTTAAACCGAAATACGGCTTAAAACACAGGCAGACCTACCTTTAGATCTAGGTTTGAAGTACAGCCATGCAAAATTCCCCCCACTCAATTAGAAAAAATGCTTTCACATTAGAAACATTAAACCATCCATGCATTACATATCCCTATGAATGAGCATAAACTATTGTGAGAAGGTTTTTGTGGTATGCAGCTTTAATGTACGGTTTTACAGGTATCCTGTAATGCCTGTGTGCTTATGCTAATGTATGTAACATTAGTGGTGTTTTTCGTGTCACGTGATACTTACACACTTTAGAGTCAATTGCTTAGTGTTTTTAAACTGCCTGGTTTATCATGCTGTAGAACCTTCTAACATTTTCTTGTTTTCCAATTGATTTTTGCTTACATTTTTAAATAGGATGTTGTCCTTTAATCGCATTTATTTGCTGGCCATGAACAGAAAAGCCTAAAGGAGGGAAGACAGATGAAGAAATTCTTAGTATCTACTTTACATAAAAATGATGACTTTAAGGATGCAGGGACCAACATTGCTAAAAGTACTAGTAATAGGATATGGTCTATCTTACCTCAAGGCTGAGATAGCCTTGAGCCAAAAAACTAATGGGGAATGGAAATGTAACTAGCTGTACTCTGCAAGAGTAGTGCCTGGAAAATCACTGATGGGGAAGTGCTGCAAAATATTACTGTTGTCTCTGCTACCCCTTTTCACATAGCTTCAGCTAACAGAGCTGTCAGTGTACCTCTGGTGATCATGAAATCACTTAATGAAATGAAGTGTAACCAGCTCTCTACTAAACTAGTGGTTAATTAAGTGTGACCATTAAGTGATGGGAACCATAGTAGAATACAAGGGAATGCTTGTTCTTTCCTGAAAGGCCTATTAAAGTGAGAGGAAATAATGTGATCAGCACAGTTGTCTGAATGTCTAACACGGTATGGCGTGGGAATGCCAGCATCAGAGTTCAAACACATGAGGAGTTACTGCTGCTTACTTGAGGTACTGAACAAACCAGAATAACTTACACTGTGTGATTGTAATCAATGCCAAGCACACTTCTGAGGGGCCAAAGCAATGAAATGGCTGACTAACTTGCAGTATCTCATTAAACTGGTGAATCCTGCTTGTCTGAGATCAGAGATTGTGTGCAAACACTCAGCGTTCTGCCACTGAGGCCACTCCTTACTCCACGCCAGCAGAGAAACTGTGAGGAATTACCAGTTTCTGCATATTTTGTTTTGAAGGGGTTCCAGAAAAGAATTTACATTTTTGTGCAGCTTATATTTGCAAAGAGTTCTGTAGATGTGAAGTCCCACAGCTTCTGCTGTGATGTTGCCATAATCACCCCTCTTGTATATGGTGGAGCCGAGATGTGGATATGAAGGAGGCTACTGAGGATCGGGAAGTGAGTCTCTGGCAAGAACTTCAGACCCCTGACTTCTTTTCTTCTCAATATTAATCTCTTACTTGTAAAGTAGACACAAAAGCTAGCACTAAGGGAAGGCACGTCAAGCTGTGTGACTCACATGTCGTCTCACATTTTGTCAGCTTTGATACGCAGGAGAAGTGTTTCTAGGGTGACAGGGCTGTCCCTGGTCCACAGAGCAAAGCCACCCATGCAACTGGGAGGGCTGTGAAGGCTGCACCTGTGCAGGAGGCACTGTAGTCCTGTATAAGTGCTCCCAGTAAGAACGCAGCCTGGAAGCTTCCCGGAAATACGCTGGGTAGAGCTGGTCAGCACAGCAAAGGATGGGACTACTGCTGAGTCACTGCATTGCAAATGCAGAATGTATGTGTTTCTGTGAAAGTATGAGGCAGAGAACAATACATGCACAAGACTTGATATGTCTCATATGTGTGTATATGTATAGAAGTGAACGTGTGTGTGCGTGTGCGCGCACACACAAATATGCAGGTAAGGAACCTAACTATAGGTTAAGTTCTGTAACTAAAATTTGTTATTTAGAAGACAGGCTAAGCACTGGATGAGGATATACATTTTCTTTTAGGAAAAAAAAAGGGGAAAGAAACTATGTGTATCTTGAGCTTCATTACCCTACAATCATACAGACTACAACCTGTAGAAACCTTTTTAATCCTCAGGGGTTAAGCAATAGGATAGGGATTAGTGTTGATCCAAGTTATGGGTTGAGAGCAGGGCACAGAGGTGAAAGAGACAGAAGGGATTTAAAAAAACTTGGTGAATCAAGTGCCCAAGATAGCAGTGCCTTGCAGGACATACAAATAAGAAAGAGTAATATTTATCTGAAATGCCAACAACAGCATAAAACATAAACGTTATTCAAAAAAATGCCATGACACTTCTTTAATCAGCCTGGGTTGGTTCAATCTCTGACAGAGATCTGTCTTGCGCCTTGTCTTGAAGGTGAAGAACATCTAAAAACATCAGCTCTTTGAACCTAGAAAGCTGAGTTTCACTGAAGAATTTAGGTTGGAAGGGTCCTCTGGAGGTCATCTAGTCCAAGACCCTGCTAGGAGGAGGTCTAACTAGATCAGGTAGCTCAGGGCCATGCCCAGTCAAGCCCTTGACACATCCAAAGAGGGAGAGCCCACATCCTCTATTCCCGTATTTGACCACATTCTTGGTAAAATATTTTTCTTATATTTAATTAGTATTTCCCATGATCCAACTTGTGTCCATTGCCTATCATTGTGCACCTACAAGAAGAGTCTGGCTCTGTCTTCTCTGTACCCTGAGGTCAGATAGTTTCAGCAGTCAGGTCCCCTCTGAGCCTCCTTTTCTCCAAATGGAATGGACTCATCTCTCTAAGCCTCTCCTCATATGCCTGTGCTCCAGCTCCCTGACCAGTCTGGTGGCCCACTCCTGGCCTTGCTCCAGTACGTCAGTATTTTTCCTGTACTGTGGAGCCTTCCTACCACCCCCAAAACAACTTGCGCAGGTGCCATGCTAATCTCCTCTGTATCATTCAAATTTTAGTATATATGCTGCCAAAGAGAACATGATTTCATCAGAAGATGAAAGCTAGAACAATGAATTTTTTTCAAAAGAAGAAACTTGGAGACAATGGAAACGAAAGGCTTTTAACCCATTTCTGCCTTCTCCTCCATTACCCAATGCATCCTTATGTTCTGGTGTTTTTCTCAGCCCACAATTTTCAGTGGCTTCCTGCACTGTAAGGAAGTCTTCACAATCCCCTCTCAGCATCCTGTGAGAAGTATTCACATCAGCATGGGCCTTTGGTTGTGTATGTCTCCTCTGCCTCTCTCAGAGCTCTCCTGTCTCTGCTTGTGCTGCAGGCTCCTCCTCCTTGTGCGTTTCTCCACTCTGACTTGCTCTGCACTCCAGAAACTTTTTCCCCGAAAAGTTGCTCAATTGCTCTTGGAAAAGCACAATTTCCTCCTCCTTCCAGAAGATGCCCCCTGACTGAGTGCAGCCGCATTGTTCTCTGCTGTCTCTTGAAAGGAACATAATGCCTATTAGCACAGAGTAACTCCAAACGAAGAGATTAAAATTATACACTCAACATGTTAACAGAAACACCCACAACATTGTTTTGAAAAATTATTCATTAGGGTCTGGCCATGATTTTGGAAATTACTCAGGGTGGTTTTATAACAGTCAAAAAACGTAAGGTGCTATGTGTGAGGCTTTGGGGTTTGGACATATTTTTCCACAACTCTTTATATTCGTCAGCAAGAACATACAGCTCTTTTGACAGTAGGACTTGGGTGGGCTGATGGTTGCTGGATGCTGTAATAGGAGGTTGGCGGGACACAGAATGATAAACTTACTTGTCAACAGCCTCTCTGGCTTTCTCAGGACAGGCTGAGCTTTGTACCTCTGTATCTTATTTCTCGTGTAGTCCTCGGTAATTTCTCTGGTATGGGTTAATTGATTTTGTATTTGTTTGCTGTTGTTGTTTTTACATCTGCCCAACATGGATCCCTTCTCAGCCACAGAAGCTCATTTTGTATCTATTATTCCCTGCTTCATTATGTTGCTTCCCTCAGCCAGAAAGAATTCTCCTTAAATAATTTGCATGTTGGTGGCAACGGAGATGGAAGACCAAAGAAAATAAAGAAGAGATCCACAGTAAACGTTGAAAATGGGGTCCTTCCAGTGCGTGGGATGGAAAATAGGGCTGCAAGCACCACTAGGGAGACCTCCAGAGGGGTGACCTCAGCAATGAGAACCAGAAGTGTTTTGAGAGCACCTCAAGAGCAAGAAGACTTATGGCTGCATCTGCATAGAGTAAGGCACCTTCCCTGAAAAGCAAGCTACTGGCAGAGATGGAGGGCAGGTCAAAGGGCTCTGTAGGGCCCCTTTGGCCTCTGCAACTGCATTTCCTTCTTGCGAGACCAAATAATTGTGTAGGGTTGGCACTCACTAAGGTTTCCCATGGCATGGAGTTGGCATATCGTTAAGATAGGTGCATGGCCCAGGGAGCTAAAACTACGCTTGGGTACTGCAGGCCAGATCCCTTAATGCTGCATCAGTTCATAGTTCATTTGCAGCCACTCTCTCTTAGATATTGTGAGCATTTGCTGTTTCTCTCTCATGCAGCATCTTTTTATTTCCCGTTAGTTGCAGTGTAGTTGTATTAACAGCATTTTTCCACAATGAATTTCACTGTGTTTTTTTCTCTCTGTATTTCTGCTTTCTTTTCTTTTCTTTCTTTTATAGTTTGTTGGGCATTATTTCTTCATCCTTGCTACTGATTGCCTCGTCCTCATTGCTTTGCATGGGAATTCTTCTGTTCGCAGGAATTCAGGAAATTTTGCTTGCTGTACTTCAGAGCCTGGATATTGCATAGCAAATTACTCACTTTTGGTCTCTCTTTGCTTTTCCTTGTTACAAAGTAATTTTCCAGACTTGTACCAGGCTTTGAGTGTTCCTCTTTTTACTTTTAAGGCAGAGGGCCCTGAATTTCCATTGCTTGGCACTGCAGGTGTGGTCAGAATGGCTGCCTTCTGTGTCCGATCGCTCGCTAATGACTACACAGGTCCAGCCCAACTGGGCTCGGAATACACCTCCTTAAGGCTGCCCAAGACAAGCTCACAGCCTCACTGGGGTGAGATGTCACCTAAGTGAATTTCCCCTATTTCATTAGAGTTTTGTACACTTGACTGAACTTGAGTAGAGCTGCCTTAAAGGTCTCTGCAGAAATAAACATAGCAGATAGGGTCTAGGTGCAGTGTTCCCTAGTGATTTATATATTTTAAGATTAGAGCTAGCATTTTGTGAAATGCTGTTTGAAATTGTTAATTAGATTTGCCTGAACAGACTAAAACAGACAGAGCTAATTGGTTAAGATTATAGCTAAAAGATCGTGACCTCTCACTGTGAAATGTCTTGGTATATGTTCTTGTTTAGGTCTGTTCTTCCATTTTTTTTTTTTTGGAGGAGGCAGATAAAGCATGCACTGTAGCACTGAGATAGTGAGGAATACTTTTTTATCATTTGGGAGTAGCATCCCTATCTGAAATCTGCTGTTGTTAATGGGAGTTATTTTTGCTAAACACTTCTGCGTTCATTCTACTTGCATTTTTGACAGGAAGAGCACTATCAGGTGAGTTTTCAACTTTTTATGAGTAAAACCTAATAGGAAGCCTTTTCGTAGAATCTCAGCATCCATAGGTATGAAACAACTTAATAAACTCTCACAATCTGTGCAGTTACTGGCAAACCTGAATCATTTTATGAATAATTGTACTTGGATCTTAGTGAGAAAAATGTTCATCTGAACAGTATGAGCAACAAATTTCCAGACAAAAACATGGAGGAGGGAGAGTATGTATAGACACAGTCTGTGGGGGCCTGTGACTTCATTGCACTTCACACGATAAGAGGGTTCACCTCGGGAGCTGGTAACGGGACAGAGACTTGAAAGGCCAAGCTGCAGGAAGCGAGGATGGTGAGTCAGGAGATGGCAGCCTTCCCTCCGAGTCATCCTTGAACCACTGCCCTGGTGTGCTCATAGCAGGAACTGGATTAGTAGAGATGCTGTTCCTTCAGATGAGGTTTCAAACTTGGGTCGTGACCATTTGATGTCGTTAAGCGTTGCGTGCTGTTTCTTCTCGAGCGCGTGGATTTCAGATCCTGCATCTGCTCTGATCTCCAGCGCAGCTGCCTGTCTTTTGCAACTGCCCCTCTCTGCAGCGCGCGGGGATGCGCCATCTCTCCTGTCTGGCCGGGCTTTCCATCCCCGTGCCACGAGCCCTGTTACGCACCCACCTCGCTTCTTGCCAAAGCCACGGCGTAGCCGTCGACCCAGAGGTTTCTTGCGCGTTTGCTAAATAGCTGTCATTTCCTGTTACAGGCACATTATTTCCTATAACATTTGATCGGATTGCCAGGAAAAGAAGAGATCTCTGTTAGGGGGTCGATAGCATTATTTGGTGATCGCAGGGGTGCTCACGAGGCGGGTACGTGGCGCGATGGTCAGGCGGGCAGACGCAAGCCTTAGGCCGCCGTTCAGATCGCAGCTTGGAAAAGGCGCCTCACGCAGCGCCGCGTTCGAACCGGTGTCACTCTTAATTAAAAGGCCGAAGTTACGCTTCGCGGTGAATTACGACCCGAAAGGAGGCAGGTCGCACCCGGGGCTGCCAGCGCCGCGGGCCCCAGGCGGGAGCCCACCGAGCGACACCAGCCGACGGGGGAGACGGGCGCCACCTGCTCCCTCCCTCCCCGCCCGCCCGCCGCCTCCCGGCGCCTGGGCCCCGTCCCCCGCCGAGGCCCGGAGCTGCCGCAGGGCCGCCCGCGGCGGCGCCGGGCGGGCCCCCGGCCTGCGGGAGCGGCGGCGGCGGCCGCTAGATGCCGCCCTGCCCAACGGCTTGGCGGCCGGGCGGCGGCGGCCGCGGCTGCTCGGCGGGGGCCGGGTCTGCCCCCTCGGCCCCTGCCCGCCCGCCCGGGGAGGGCCCTCCCCGCCGCCTGTGCCGAGCGTGGCGCTGGCGGTGCCGCCTTCCCGCCCCGGGGAGCGGCGCAGGGGGCCGCGCTGCCTCGCCGTGTTGTCCGAGCCGTGGGGACGGGGCCAGCCCGCGGGTGGGGGGTCAGGGCCGGGCCGGGCCGGGTGAGGGGAGCCGGGGTCAGGCCCAGCCCCGGGACGGCCGGGCAGGGCCGAGGCCAGGCGGCGCCGCCGGCCTCCCGGGCCGGCGGGGCCCGGGGCCGGGCTGTGGCGGGGCCGGAGGCTGTGACAGGGACCGACGGCCCCGAGCTGCCGCGAACTCGGGCTCCTGGGCCACGGGTGGGGTTGGGGGTGGCCCCCCGTGAGGCTGGGCATGGCCACTGAATTCCAGCACTCGGGGCCCTGGCGCTGGCCGGGATTCATCGGGCTCCTTGAGGGAGCGCAGGGCTACCGGCGCGGGGTCGTGGCGTGGTGGCGGAGGAGTGGGTGCCGGTGGCTGAAACTGAGTGCTCTGTTCATTAGAGGGGTTCTCAAATGCTCTTTACGACAAACCTTCAACAAGCAGCCCTCAAATGGATTAGATCAAGCAGTTTGGATGTTGAATTTCAGTAGCAATTGACTGTGCTGCCCTTTTGAACCTTGCGTGTTTTGGTTTTCCCTCATCGAGTATTCTCCTTAAAAGAACGGATGCATTGACTGCATGCATGGTTTTTGGGAGCAAAATCATCTGAAGAACACAGCCCCATGCTGTAACAGCCGTCTGGCTGTGTGCATTCATTGGGGAAAAAGTCAAGAGCAGTTAGTCCACGCTTTGAGGCTGGCTCTCAGGAGGCCAAGGCCACTGAGGTTTGGGATTATTAATATTTCAAAGCCAATTTGCAATATAAAATTGTTTAGGGGCTAAAGGAATATAAGCAATTGCCACATGTATTTGGGGTTTTTTTTGAGGGAGAGGTTTGTATTACTTAAAAATTGACTACCATTGCTAATTTAGCGTCTTCTGCGTGAAATGCTGTGTTGTCTGGACTCCTGTATTTGCAAACAGAGCCAACAGCAGAAGTGTAAGCACTTCCTGCACGGCTTCTTGGCTGCGACCTGGACTGACCCCGCGAATGGCAAATGGGGGTGAGCAGTGTCAGACTTGGAAGCTTTCTTCTGTTATCGCTGGTGTGTTAACCTAGCAAAACTGCTTGGCTTCTGTGCTGAGCTTGCCACGTAGTTCCATCTATAGTGTAAACATCTGTCTACTAACTGCACTGAAACCACTGTTTCATTTTGTGGAGGCTACCAAACAGCTGTCAGATGGGAATAACTTTGGTTATCGCATGTCTTAACCAATGTCCTAGATGCAGGAGGTTCTGAATGCCTTTATCCTTGCTTGACTTCCCTGGTTTTGGACTGGATCCTTTTCAGTTATATGATTTCAGTCTCTTAGTAGGCTTTTAAACAACCCCCAGGCATGTGCTGGATGTTATCCTCCTACAGAGCTCAAGTAGATTAGACAGGGGCACTGAGTTCATTGGATCACTGTGGATCCATTCAGTTCTTCTACGCATCTCCTATCCATTAGTGTCTCATCTCTAAGAGGCTTCATGATATTAGTTTTGACAGGCTGCATTATGCTGTGCAAGGTTATGTCTTAAAATCATAAAAATATGAAAAGAGGATTCCCAGGCCAGCATTACAAGCAACTGTAATGGCAGATGAGCTGAGATCTCTTAGAATTTTTTTCTGTCAGCGTGGGCACGCGTGTTGCTTTCAAGGTGACAGTAGGCTATGAGTAAGCATACCTGTGCAGCAAAATATACCGTAGACTTGGAAGTGTTTGGTTTGGAAAAAGAATGCTCTTCGCATATGTTAGTATGCATTTAGCAAACAAAAGCTGTGTTGAGCACTCACCAGACTTTTTGAAGTCAAATGGGAATTTCAAACCACTTGATCCTGCAGAGCAGGCTGTCCATATATAGAAGGAGCCTTGTAACGTTCATTCAGAAGTTAGAGAAACAGCCTCATTGAAGAGATGCTCATACGGATGGTTAGACTTCAAGACTTTTGAAATTTGGATTTATTTGGCTGAATACCACAGAAGTCATCTTTAAGTTCTCTGTGACTCATCCAGGCTGTCTGAACTTCTCAGGCTGAAGAGAGGAAGCGATGAGCAGGTTCACTTATGACAGAGCTTCCTGTTTTGCCTTGAACAGAAGGTGTTTAGAAAGACCTTTTTCATGATGTTCTGCTGATCCAAGTTGAGTTCCGTGACTGGGCAAAAACAGGAGAGAAAATGCTGGTTGTGGGATGGTGGTCTTGCCAACCATTTTCAGCCTCCAAAGAAGGCTTATTTTGGCAGAATGTTAAGCGATGCTTTTTGGGTTGCTTTTTATTTGGGGAGGCTGATGGGAAAGATGCTCCTCCCCAGGCACTGAATGATAAATATTTGACTTTTATACAACCAAAATGCCTCTGAGTAGACACGGAATAAGTGACGAAAAATAAGCTTTTACCAAACCTGTGGAATTCATTTGAACTTTGCCAGGTGTTTGGCTGTAAGACTGTGAGGTCCCATATTTAACAGCTCATATACTTTGCCAATAATATGTGAAGTGTTTCATTATCTTATACGCTGTAGTTGGCACACACCAGTTTGCAGACAAAGAGCAATGGTTTATGATATTTGTGGATTCCATGTGCTGTTGTAGCCATGAAATGATGTGTGGTGTATGATAAGACAAATATATAAGAATGAAAGAGCTCATATAGCAAATAAATATAAAATACTTTCAAGTCTATGATAAGTAAAACCATAAATTGATAAGTACCATCAGTATTTTGATTTTTGTCTCCTCTCATAAATGCCAGGAGTAAAAAACAAATAAGAGGTTTGCCTTCAGCTCACCCAAGATGTTCAGGGATGAAGAGCTAATTTATTTTGAGGCTGCAAAATAACCAGGTCTTTGTAGGGTATTAATCCTAAAGGCCAAATTTTTCACAAGTTAAAGCTTAGTTTAGGTGGACAAGCTTACCGGGCCAACTGTGTACTCACACCAAGTCCTAATATCCAGTGAAGTATTTCAACCAGTATTGAAATAATTACTGCAAGATTCTGGTTGGATGAAAAGGTCTTTGTGTGGATTTTTTCCTCCTCTTTGGTGTTTTCTGAGTTTTAATCTTTCCAGAAAAAAATTAAAATGCTTGAAACTTTAACCTACTCGTAAGTAAATCTCTGACTGAACAAGTCTTTAATGCGTCGCTTTGCAGCATAGCAATGTGTGTAAGTGTGCACTTCTTTATGTATAAATGTTTTGCTGAGGTAGGGCCTAAGGATGAAAAGTGATGGACTATTTACACCAGCAGCTCTCCAGGCATGGGAATCTAGTGTGTTGCAAGAGTGGCGACGTTTGCTGTGGCAGTGCTTGCAGCAGCCTGTGTGGTCTGCCCTCCTGGCCTTAGCAACCCGTCTGGAGAACTGGCGGGAGCAAGCTGCCCGGGAGACCTTGGTCCCTGGGTGAGCTCTTGAACAGCCCACCAAGGAGTCACAGGGCTGCTACCCAGCTGCAGTGAGCAGGGCAGCTCGTGGAGATCTGCTGTGCCTCACCAGTTGTAATCCAGAAAAAGACCAAGCCCTGGCTATCAAGAAGATCAGGGAGGAGAAAGTTAGGCTATGGAAATCAGAATAGGGAGCTTCTCACTTTCTTGTCTTCTGCAAGGACTTTGGCAGACTCTGGCGCATTTGTGGTCATTCTTCTGGTGGTTAGGACCTCTGTCAGATGCATTTTTTTTTTTAGAAAGCTAGTGAACCTTTGTGTGTGAACAAGAAAGCATGTCATTTTTCTGATGCTGAATTTCGATATTTGTAGTAGTTTTCCCCTTGAGATGGTTTAGGAGTATAGAGGATGATTTTAGTGAAATTTTTATTATTAATTCAGTGTATTTTCTGTGCTGTAGACACTGACTGAATGAAAAGGTCAAAGACAGCCTCATTCCCCACAGGATTGAAGTCTAGTATTAGCCATCTGACCACGAAATGATTAGTCTAGTCAGTGGGGAAGACATGGTGACGGGAGAATGTGGTAAGAGTAACATTGTGTATATTTGTCTAAATTAGTAGATTGTAATACCTGCTTAGAAGCAGGTGATCACTAGTTCCAAACAGCTGTTTCCTTTTCAAGGTATTCGTATCTCTTTCGGGGGAGAAATTGAGAATAGTGTATTTGAAGTTACCTGAATTCAGAGGTTTCTCATTGTCAGAGAAACACGCACTTCTAAGACAAGCATGTTTTTCTTTGGAAGTTTCTTGGGTTTTGCTTCTGTTAAACACAAAGAGCCCAAATCTTTTGAGGAAAATGATGGAAATAAAGCTTTCCATGGAATCTGTCTTATTATGCTGGTACTTTTGTGGCTAGTCTCACTTCTAGTGGCTGCACAGAGATTGTTCTTTCACATTCCTGACGTGACAGTCATGAAGCCATTTCTCTGGCACTGATGGTGCAGCGAGCAGTAAGACCAGAGGATTCCTATATCAACTTTATTTGTGCATTTGCTACTTAACCTCTTTAACCTCACTTTTGAAGAAGCTACCATATTTGGAGCAAGTAGCATACACAGGTCCAGATCTGCCATGTTTTTCGGCCGATAGCAATTCGATATGAAATTTAGATTCTCCCAGCTTCCACAGCAGAGTTCACTATTTTCTATTTTATGTTGGTTGTCTAGACTGTCCATGCACTGGATGGACAGAAACTTTCCACAGACATCAAAAATGATCAGCAGTTTGACAATGGAAATCTGTGTTTAAAACAGGCAGAGATTTAGAGAGGACTTAAGATTGTCCTGACTGTCATCTATTTTTGCTTGTTGGGCAGAAAATAATTCAGGATTGTCTAGGTTTTAGTGATTTCAGACATTGAGATTTAGAGATTTCAGACACAGAGATCATGACCTATCATGATTAGGATGTTTATGTAGGATAAGGATAGCAGAAAAATTCTGAGAACGCTTGCTGGTACATTTCTGAGTGGTCTAACCCCAAATCTGGATCAATTACTGATGCTTTCTGAACAAGGTGGGAAAACCAAACATATCTGTTTGGGCCATATGAAATGTCCTCTAAGTAGCCTTTGAAAACATGAGCACGAGGTAAATTTTGGTTATTATTAATGAGCTGGTACTTGATTTTGAACTACTGCTTAAATGAGAGAAACGTCAGATTATTAGTTTCTATCAGCAATCACCTAAATGAAATGTCATTAAAATACTTGTGAATAATTAATAAAATCAAATCACTGATGTTTTATCAAATCTTTTTCTCAGATCTTAAGATAAATCTTGTGAAAATATGCAATTTGCATGAATAGAAATAGAAGAGCCAGAATCCCAGCTGCCTAAAACATAGACCTGTACGATGCAGAGAAGGAAGTTACAGTTTAGGATGCCAGAAATTTGAGATATAATTTCAATATTCTTTCATCTTTGTTCTAAGACATCAGTGCATGTAGGAGTAATAAGGCACGTCTGTATTTAAGTGCACGTCATCTTAGGTCTAGGAGTGCTGAGTGTGGAAATGAATTTTTCTTATGTTGCATTTTAATCAGGATGAAATGATAGTATTGGAGTCACACAGTGCACATAACAAGATAAGCAGTGCTGCTTCAGGTCAACTTGCATGTACTCTTAGAAAGAGGTATATACTTAGAAAGCAAACAACAGCCCCAAAGTTATGGCGATACTGTAAGGCACTGGTATATAATGGTTATCTTTTATATCATTCTTACGACCTTGGCACACATGGTTTATGCTCAAGAATTTAATTTCCTTAGTTTTATATTTTTACAGTCCTTAAAATCTGCCATATATCCAAGAGTTAATATAGGCAATTAAAGAATTTCATAAAAGTTAGTGTCTTGAGGGGGAAAATGACTAGAAAGCTGTACATTTGTATCAACATTTTATTTACAATGCTGTCTGTTCTCTCAAGATATGCTTACAGCTCTCCATTGTTGTTGTTGGGAATTGCATATGCTGAAGTCGAGCAGAATTAAGCTTTCATGAGCAGATAATTAATGGGTAAATGTAGTATTTCTGTGCTCTGTATATTACATGTTGGTCTTAAAGAGAGTTTTCAGAAGCCCTTGTTATGTTTTTTCGCCTAGCTAAATTTCATGTTCTCACATATTGTTCTTTTTATCCAGTCTATAGTTTTTGAAAAAAGCAGTATGCTTTGTGGTGACTGATGATTTTTGTTTAAACTGAGTCTACGTGTTGCCATGGAATACTCTTATGTAACTTGGAAATACGACCCATTTCTTTAGGTGTAACTAATAATGCTCTGGACTCTTACCATTGTAATGGTGTTAATTCTTCTCAGTCTCTGTTATGCTGGTCTGGCTTGTGCAAAGAGTTTAAAAAGGCCAGGACCTTAAGACCACCGGCATTGCAGGGAAATAACATCTGAAAAGCTCCCAATCTTACAGTCCGCCCTCCTGCTGATGAAGAGCAATAGCAGACTTGATTTGGGTTTATTTGTGGATGACTATTTTCTAAAAAATAACAAATCAAAGAAATAAATCAGTGCAGATCTTATATGACATTTTATCTGCTTTGATTTGTTGGTTGCTGAAGCATGACTGATAGAAAAGGAAGTACACTTTCTGTTTTGCTACTGGGAACATGCTTAAGCATATTTCATTTATTGTGGTACACTTCTGTCATTTCTCTGCCTTTTGCTTATACTTCCAAACACATTCTACCACTTTTTTTTTTTTTTTACTTGTTTTTCCAAATCCACATATTTTATAGTCATCAGTTTCTACTTAGTGTAAGTTCATATTCTTTTTTTGCACCTCGGGTCAAGCTTGCAGTTCCTGTTTAGTCCTTTGGAGAAAAGCCTTAGTGATTTCAGCAGGTGGTCTCCTGGAATCAGCTCTTGGTTATGCCCTATTGAGTGCATGATGTCTGCTAGAGAAGCGCAGCTGAAATCACTGTGCTTGTTTGTCTGGTTACAATCTGAACTTGTAAGCCAAAATCTTTATCATCAGTCAGGCCCTCCAGAACTGCTCTTTGAATTTGCTTTATTCCTGAAATCTCTTCCTTCTCATCGAGCTACTTGCATGATAGTCAGAGCAGTAAAGGCAGACTGCAAAGTCAGTACCCTTCTTTCTGAGCCCAAAGAAGGAGGCATAGGAGTGTATTTGTGACTCTCTTGACAGACAGGTTCAAAAAGGTCTACTGATTGGCTTGTATGTTGCCTCAGCAGCTGAAAGGTGCCTTCTTTATTCAAATGATGGACTGTGGAGTGGAGATGTCCTGTTCACATGTAGACATAATGCATGTGCTGTAGGATTGGGGGAAATGAGACCCTGTGTTTGTTTGTTTGTTTTTATATCCAGAATCTGCTCTGTTGATTTGCCAGGTTCCTTACTAGATTCCTTGAATGCAGAAGCATGTCTGTTTTGCAGGTGTTTTGCTAAAATTTTGTTTCATTGTAAAGAAGTCTTATCCTGCGGTTTTTTTTTTTTTTTTTTTTTTTTTTTTAATGCTACATTCACTTGTGGAATCATATAAGCAATTATTAATAGCAAAACAGTTAACAGTAAAACAAAGATGTGCATGCCTTTGATTTGGATTTGGGTCTTCGAATAATCTTTTGCTGAGCCATGCAAAACGCTTCTATTGTGTGAGTGTTTGACTCATCGCTAATGAAGTTGACACACCCATGGTGTTGTTTTTGGCTTTGACACCTGGAGGACTTACTGAAGTGGCTGGAGGCTTTGGTTGTGTTCCACATCTCACAGCATCATGGGACACTGGGACAGTAGTTGCCTCAGGGAACCAAGAGAAAATCAACACTGGCATCATCACTGTTCATCCTCACTGCCACTTTGATTCTGCTCTGGTTCCTCTTAGCTTCTCAATTTTCCTTAATGCAGCAGCAGGAGAGCATCATAATTCGGTCTGTGCAGAAAAAAAAAAAAGACTAAAGATGGCTTGATCTCAATTTTTTTTTAAGCATGACTCTGAGCAATAGTAGATGATACTTTAGGGTTCTTTACTTTGGCAAAGGGGGTTTACAAAGTCCAAATACTAGACATTTAAAGCTAATCAGATTTAACCTGGGAATAAATTAAAAAATAAGTTAAGCAAGGGTAACTAATTATTGAAAAATTGCGAAGGTATATAGTGGACTATCCGTAAGGAAATCTTTAAAACAAGATATCTTTCTAAAAGTTATGCGCTGTAAATCAACCAGAAGTTATAGCTTGTGTGATCAGGAGGCTGGTCCAAACCGAGATGGTGGTTTCTGTTGAATTTCTAGGTTGTACTACAGAAAAGCAATAAGGAAGAAGGGACTTGTTGCTCCTTTTAAAGTTACCAACACCTCTTGGCTTTTCTGTCAAAGAGGCCTTATTAAAAATGGGTTGTATTTTGACAAGAATGGTAGATGTTTAAACTCTATGGGTTTTTCCTGTATTTCATTCTTAACTGAAAAGGTAGGCTCTCTTCAGGAAAAACAGCCATGTTAATAATTTTTAATTGTTAACACTTGTTAAAATGTGCTAGTTTGCGGTGTTGAGAGACTTTGCTTAGGTTGTAGGGCAGGAGATGAAAGGTCTCTCCCTCCCTTTTCTTTAAACTGTCCAGGTCCTGACCTCAAATTCGGGGGCATGCCTTGCTGCGCAGAAACCAAAGACTTCTTCCTTTTTCCTCTTGCACTGTCAGTTCAGGAAGCGGGAATAATGGATCTCCTGAATGACAGCAGTGATGTTAGTATGGGATTTTGCTTGTGAAATTAAGTCTTCGCTTCCAGATGGGGAGGACCTGGCATCATCCTAGCTGGTGCCACTGTGACGGCTGCAGGACAAGATTTGGCTTCTCCCACTTCAATGGAATGTAGCCAGAGCTTGCACACTGGCCATCATAGGCCACAAAGAAGCATCCTAAATTTATTCAGCCCTCTGGAAGCACCCTGCTTGTGTTGGGCATACTTAGAAGCTCAGAAATGACATTAATGTAAGTATGCCAATAGGTAGAAGGAATGAAAGCTGCTATAATATTAGAATAGAAAACATACAGGAATAACAGAATAGCTTTGCTGGTGGAGAAGTCGCATGATACATTAAAACTCAGGTTCAAGCAAGCTAAATAAATTAACTGTATCACAGTATGCTTGTGGATTCCAGTTAGAAGGAATATTATAATGATGTGTTTACAATATTGATCACTTGGTTGGGCAACTAACAATGAACGTGATATGCTAAGAGAGAGTAAAAAAAGCACAATAATAATGAAAAACTTTGTATAGACAGCATAAACATGGGTGTATAAGACAAAGCCTCTTTTTTTTTTTTTTTTTGACACCATGAATGACATTTTAGAGTAAATGGCCAAAGAACGAAGAAGAGGAGAAACAGCTTGTGATTAAGGCTTGAGTTACTGTGCCAGTCATGGCCCGAAAGGCAACTACCAAAGAGTCAGTGCAGTAGCGATCACCGTGTACCGAAGCTCAACATTCTTGTGGGAGTGAAAGAGCCACAGAGGTGTTAGATAAAACTGAGGAAACCTCTCAGAAAGGAAATTAAAACAGCCAAAATATTAAATTTCTTGAAGTGCCATGAAGTATAAGGGGTGGTTTTAGGGTCTTTTTGATGGGTGGTGTGCATTTTCTCTCCAAAAATTAGTTTCTAAACAGACTAAAAAAGAATAGAAGAAATAAAAAGACATAACTGAATATGCGGAAGTCATTCCAAATAAGGACCATACAAAAAAGAATAAACTTTCAGAAGATGCATGTCAAACTGTAGTAAGGTATACCAAGAAGATTTTGAAGAAAATTGTGAAAGTCATAAAAGTAAATAAATTAGCTGTTCTGTTTCAAACACATTAAAAGTTGAAACTCTACTGGTATATCTGTAGAATCAGTATATGAAAGAAATGTGATAGCATTGTACTGATATTCAGTATGGAAGAGCTTACAGCTGCTACAACATTTTTTTTGCAGGAGGTGAGGCAAGGAAATATATTCAAATTGAGGCAGAATAGTTTTAGGCTGAGTATAACATAATTTTTACGAAATTCTGAGGACAGATGCTGCTTACCCAGGAGTTTAAATGAAACAAATATGGAATTGCCAAATTGCTAACTGGAGTATGTTTCCTAGCTGTTACTAGTAGAGGGATGGAAAGCGGCTCTTTGTGTTGCCAGTCTGGAGTGGCAGTCTGACTTTGTGGCCGGCAGACTGTTAGAAGTTAAGTAATGAAGATTAGGTGGAAGATTGCCATTCTGGTTTTGTAGCCCTGCTTTGCTATTCTGATTTTTCTGAAGGAGTCAACATAGGGCAGTTGGATTCTGTGTGCTCCCTCTCCAAGAAACATGATCCACCACCATCACTGTTCCTCTTATAAAATTATGGTGTTGTTCAGTAAGTGGGAAAGTTCCCCTCTAAGCATGTGAGAACTAAAAATTTAAGTTTGCAGAGTAAAGGGATTTTTCCAGTAGGGTCTTACTAGGTTAATCTGTGTACATGGTACTGTTGGTGTGTTTACGAGAGGATGAAGGACAAGGTTGCCTTATTCAAGCAGAAAAGTCCTTTGCAGGGCAGTAGAAAAAGGACATAGCACGTAATGACTAAAAAATAAAGTGGCAGATTAAAACGTATGTTAATAAATGCAAAACAATCCATTTAGGGAGGAAAACCAGCTGTGACTGTGTGTTATTCAATGCTAGACTCTCTATTAGCTGTTGCTGTTCAGGGAAGAGACCTTGAAATAGTTGCAGTCAGGACTATGCAAACTTTAGCTCACAGCTAGTCAAAAAGATAAATTTTAGGAATGAAAAGGAAGGGGACAGACAACTAAACAGAAAACATTCTTGACTTCGCTTAAAAACAGGATAGATTTCTTGTTATTTGTAACAGGCCAAGTAAATAGATGTTAATTTACTTAAGTATTGACTGATTTCATATCTAATTTAAAAAAAGGCTCAAAGGGTGATAAAAGCATCAAAATGTCTAAATGAAACTTTTCCTCTCAAAAATTAAGCTTTTTTTGAAGTCACTTTGCAAGTTGCTTCTCCAGGCCCTTGCAGCTGTGGGATTCATAGACTCCGTTAAGCTGGCTATACTTAAAAAGTGTTGTGATTGATGTGTCATACCATAGCTACCAAGAAACATCAGGCTGTTAGGAAAACAGTCTAGTGAGCAGCCCACAATACTTACAGAGCCATTTCAGTATCTCTTAGCATGTAAAGTTGTCCATGATCGTTGAATGGGCAAATATCCTTAGGTTTTTTGACGTGTAATGGTGTGGGTGATGTTTAATAATGTTTTATGTTAGAGGTTACAAGCTAACTCCAAAAATCAATTTGAGCAAATGACACTCCATGTGCAAATCATTAGTTTAAAGACAGAGTATTTCAATGTTAATTTTTGTTAGGGATCAAAGAGGAGGAAGATGCAAGGTGAAAAGCAGAGGTAATGTTCTCTTGGGAGGAGGGCAGAGGTATATAGTCATGCAAATGTCATGCATATTAGCCAGAATTGTATCAACAGTTACCTTAGCTTTCTTTTCTCATTCCTGTGCTTTCTGGGATTTGAAGAGGGAGGGTCACGTCTCCCCCTCCTTCCTGTGCAATAAATAGTTAACAGCATGGGCATTTTCAATGTCCTGAGGCAGTCCTTTGAGTTAACTATTAACATAGGAGAGACACCCTGTTAGTTATTGTTTCAATCTCTCTTTCTGCAGAATCACAAAAGATTTCTGGTTCATGGTTGGCAATTTCACACTCAGAAGGATTTCTGTTAGCCAAAACGACTAGGTTATTATTATTACTGCCTTAATCTCAGCATAGATTCTGTAGGCTCTGGCAGAAATTATGAGGACAGTTGGCCTTCCCTGTGCTTGAGATCTGACTGTTACACAAATTTAATCCTTAACAGTATCCATCAGTTAAGCTAAATAAATATGTATAATATATCTATATATTCATATAGATCTAATGAAATCTGTATCATTTGTTTGTTACCTCTGGACTACCAAAAGTTTTGGAAACACATACCGATGTGCGTTGCCTTAGCAGAAGTTGCAGTAACTCTGTTTACTTAGCATTATTTTTTTGGATGGGCATATCGACTGCTGTAAGTGACATCAAACTCAGGCTGAAAGTTTCCAAACTGAGACAAGCTCTGCCAAAACAGAAAAAATTCTGTTATTGTTGAACTCGAGATGCCTAACGTGCAAATCAAACATCAGTGCTATGTTTTGGGAAATACTGATCAACTGGGACCCAGAAGCAGGCAACAAAAAGACATTGCTGTCTCCAAATGGCAAATTCCCTTCTCTTAAAGGGCAAAATGAAAGGAGGTAAGGAGTGTTTACAGAGAGTGCTTGTTATTCCTCCTTCCTTACACACTTCTAAATATGCAGTTTCCTATTTGAAAGAATTTCTCAGCTAGGTAAGACTTATATTTCTTGCAACTGATCAAACTAGAGGAAAATAAAGATGGGAAGACAGATCCTGATCTTAATCACGATGGCTAGTAAGAATGAGAGTGATTCTAGAGCACACCATCCAACTTTGATTATATTTTGCAATTTTCTGTAAATACCCTTATGATACTTTCATATTTGTGGGGGAATTCTTCCAACTTTTGCTCAGCTAACTTCCATGGGAATTTACATGAGTAATGACCTTGGGACTCTTGATGTGGAAATAATTATCCTCCTACTGGGTGCTATTTTATCGAACATATATAAAATTATACATGTTCCTTTTCTGGGTAAGTATAGGTGGCTTGTATGCCATGGTAAAGACCGGTGATAATTGTCTTTGGCAGGATAGGTGGAACATCATGATTCCAAGCCCTAATTCATCCCTACATACTATTGCCCTCTTTATCTAAGCTTTTGTCACCCTTGGCTTTTCCAGGGGGGTCAGGCTCCTGCCTTAGATAGATAGAAGAGAAAGGTCAGTTTATTTACAAATCATTAGATAACACATTTACAATACATCAAAACATTAAGATCTCACAGTAGTTCTTACTTGACTAACAAACATATGCATAATATCCACTGAAGAAAACAGTGCTCAATTTGATAAATAACAAGCTAGCTTTTGCTGCCAGGAACTGGAGAGTCCTTTTTCTTTCAACAGTTCATAGTTGCGTTGGTACCATTTTCCATGTGCACCTAATGGAAATCCTATAAATTTAATGATATTGGTGTTGGTCAGTTCCTGCACTTGATCTTTTGTGTGTTGGTATTCCTAACTTCTTCCATCGCTGCATCTGCCAAAGATGTTAATTTATGCTCATACCTGACCGTGATGTCAACAACCAGGGCTTGGTCTTCTTTAACAAATACCAGGTCCGGTTTATATAATTCATTCTGTTCGTCCCTCAGCAGCAACTCTTGGAATACTACTCAGTCCTTCTTTCTAGCCTCCTCTGCCAACAATTCATGTAAGTGATTGTGCCTTTTAATCCTAGCATCACGTACCGCTGGGCAGTATCGAATAATGTGTGTGCAGGACTCATTCTCTGCCTGACAGTGTCAACAAGACTTAAGTTGACTTTCCTGTCTACCCTTTGCTAGAAATTCTCTCATCGGGTAGACTTTGGCTCTTAACTGTAATGCGGTGATGAGCTTTCTGTCCTTGTCAGCCTGTCTAGTACTACCATAGATTTCTCTGTGTCCTCAGCTAGGCCAAACCTCGAGAAATGAAACTGCCTCAGGCTGCTTTGCTTTTCCTCCATCCTAAGACCTGTATTGCTTCTAGAAAGTGCAAACTTCATTCCTAGACCTGGAAATGACTGACCAATGCTCACATCTCTTTACTTAAGGACTTGCCAAGATGTTGTAAAAGATAACTCATAATTGGGAGTCTGGGAATGTACAATGCAACACAATGATGCTGTCTATACTGAGATACAAAGAATATAGTCTTTGCTGATGCAGCTGTGCTAATTGGTAGGGCCACACTTCTCCTCACGGGACTGTGAGCAAGTCAGGCAAGTAGAAGAGGACAGGTGCTGAGCACCGCAATTCTGGTAACGGCAATGGTTGCAGGGCATCTGTGCTCCCAGTCTTTCCTTCAGGGACATAAAAACCCACATGTAGCTAGTCAAGAAACAGACATGTATCAATAAAATAAAGCCAGAGTGTAATTAAACAATAAAACATGACAAACAGTGCATTTCTAGGGAATTACAACATGCCTTGGGTGGAGTTATAAGGCATGAGGCCAAAGGTTGGATGGCTTTAATTGCCCAAGACACAGAAAACCCCTAATGCCGACAGTGCTAGAGAAAGGAAGGGTGGGATGGTGTGGGCAGTCTTTCTGCACGCAGTTTAGAAACTAAGTTTTGATTTTATCCTGTTTGGGTACAGAACTGTCTATCTCCTGCATGGCTGTTGCCATGTATGGCCTCAACTTGTTGAGCTACTAAGACTGCAGAGTGACTCTGGCATGTCCAACCAGCTAGTCGTTTGTTCAGCACCCAAAGTAGATCTAATGTGTCGAGCAGAAAGTTTTACTCTGGATTAAGGCAGCTTTTTCCAGCCTCTGTGGCTGGTCTGGGATTTCCATGAGTCGAGCTCAAGAGCAATGAGGGCAGCTGCTAACTCTGGTATGGGGAACAAAGAACCAGGAGAAAGAGAGGATTCCTGGGATGCTGTAAGCTGGACTGCCAAGGGGTCTGTGCTGAGGCTAAGACTGGGGAGCCTTGAGGTGACATGTCTGGGGTAACAGGCATCCTGTGACCAGGGACTTGGCCAAAAAGGCCCAGGGGATGAGCTGGAAGCCAGGGTTACTTTGTCCAGTGAGGTGGGACAATGATGGGTGAGACCGTCTGAATGCTTTTCAGTGTGGATGATTAAAATATAATTGTGATACCACCAGGTGTCCTGATGGCTACTATTGTACTTGTGTACAGGGGCTGTGAGATTTCAAGGAGCTGTGGGTGGGATGGCCAGCTTCTTCCTGTTCATGCTGATCTTCTCCGAGTGACCTTTCTAAGGATCTGAAGCTCTAACCAAGAGGTAGGTATGAAGCAATGCTTGCAGGTGCAGCATTTCTCTTACCCTGTGTTCTTCCTCTGTGTTAGTTTCTGGCATTTGGCTGGAGAGATAGAAGACTTCTGCTGAGAACCGCAGCTAGCAGCGGGATGTTGTCTCTCAATGAGGGGCAGAACCTAAACCCGAGTGCTCACTGCAGTGGCAGCTCCCAGGAGGGTGTGAGAGTAAGAGGCTCTTGGAGAAGAGGTCTTGTGAGGTGGGAGCCTTTGTGTCATGCTGGTAATAAAGTGTTCAAAGACGGAACATGCTGATTCACAGAAACTGAGACGTTGTGGGAAAGGGTTGGCTTTCAGAAATATCTTGACTTGAAAACTATTGTGGAAATAAAGTTTTGGAACTGTCAGAATGTTTTGGTTGTTTCTAACGGAGTGGCTTTCTCATTCAAAATTACTTTTTATTTAGAAAATTAAACTTAATAGCATCTTTAAGAAGTTGCATTGAAAAGATATGGTTTGAAATTGTCAAAGCAAAATGTTGGCCTTGGACTCCAGGTTTTTTTTTTCTTTGCCCTAGGTTTTACTTTTTAAAATTTTAATAATTTAAACCTTTCTTCCCATTTGGAAGTGTGGAAAAAAATTTTTGATATCTAGAAAACTGTTTACAGGGAAACTGTTTCTCTCTCAGCTTAACATAATGGACTGTACCAGTTTAATGTGGAGTAGCCCCATTTAAAAACAAGAAGTTTCTAATAAATTCACTTAAAAAAATAAATAAAATTATTCTAATGCTACATAAGCCACCTATTACTGCTGCAATTAGTCTCCCACAAGTACAACCAGGTTTTCTGATTTTAGTCTTAAAATGATTACTGATGATTGTAATGCACTCAAAAGAAACCAAATACAGATGGTTAAGTTTGAACAATGTTTTTCTCACACAGTATTTAACGTTCAAGAAAGTCATAAAACAAAGAAGTCCCAATTCAGCACTGTGCAGCATGTCTTGCTGATGTGTTTATTTCTGTTGCCTGGATTTTAATCACTGGGATGTGCTCACTTCAAATGTGATGCTAAACATTGCCTGTTATTATAATGCATTTCCCAGGAAAGTGCATTCTGACTAGCATGCAAAGCGCAGGAGAAAAACATAGGGGGATTATTATTTTTTTTTTAAACGTGGCCTTAAGAAAAACAATGGTTCATTCTTTCAAGCCTTGGGAAGGGAAAGGGCCTTCCAAGTGAGTGTAAATTACCGTTGTACCTACAGCCTCATGGTGCCAACGGGCCATACTGTAAGTGTGAATTCAGCTCCTCACAACTCACTCTCATACTTTCTGCCACCACCATGCCAGTAATCTTCATGGTGTGGCTCACAGCCTTACCAATGTGCTTAGTCAAGCTTGCAGGGCCGGACTCCCAGTCCCTGTCTGCTCTGTGTGGACATTAAAGACGCCGCTATTCTTTTTGCTAAGAGTAGTGGTTTGTTGCAGAGTTCTTGAATATAATTATGTCCCACAGTAACCGTTGTGCAGCAAGACATGAGTCAGTTGATGACTTCCAGTCCAGCAGTGGTTGTGTTTTGGTGGTAATACAGATACAGATTTCTGGAGCAGTGAGTGAGTTAGCTATATAGTGAAGTGTTGTTGCTGATGTCATTAGGTTAGCTGGGTTCGCTGGTTCAGCTTGTGTGCTAAAAGTGCTTCTCATCACGGTGATGTCGGGGTGCTGTGGTGACATAAGAGGTATAGAACAGATATGATTGCTTTTTTTTTTTTATTTGTAACATTGCTGAAACCTTTATAGTACTACATACAGTTTCAATCTATTGTGTTAAAATGATGGTGGATGGTGAAGGTGAGTGGAAGGTAAAGCAGAATAGCTATGGGGAAAGGTGGCAGCTTTCCAGTTTGCCCATGTTATTGAAACTAAGACAAAACATTTTTTTTTCGCTAGGACTGGCTAGAACCTCAGCATACCGGCTCTGATTCAGTCAAGCATAAAAACTGTTCATTCTGTGACTGCCCACTTTTAGAGCGTTTCAAGTATTTTTACCTGGAAAACTTTATGACAATAATATCTTGCAATGTAAAACATTATTGTCCTATGCTGTGCACTCAAGACTTTGTCATTAAAAGCAGCAGGTTGGCAGATTTGCTGGGGAGCTGGTTGGGTGCCTCCATGTCATTAGTCCATGTTACATGTGTTACTGAAGCCCAGCACTCACTGCTTAGTTTGGAGGTACAGAGAAACAAAAGAATCACTGTTGGCAGACATCATCAGCTAGTTGTTCTTGTCTGCAGTTTCATGATGTTTAAGGCACAGCGGAGCTTTTTTCTCATTAGTAAGAGTCAGTATGCAGAAAACAGATCTCATGAAGTGCTGGTGTACTGTGTCACCCTGTTCCATCTTCATTTCAGCATCACCCACTCCTGCCTTGCCTGAAAAGTTACACACTCTGCAGGATGCCTTGGGAAGATGGATTGTTTTCATTTGCAGAGAGGTTTGCAGCAGAGCACTTTTAAAATGACATTGTAAGAAATTGCTACAGTGCAAGACCTGCTCTGACTTTTATTTATATAAAAAGAGATCAGGGTTAGGATTTCTAGTTGGAAGAAACCCATGATTTTACTAGGACAGGGGGGCTCATTCTTCTTTCTTGGCATGCCATGCTCTCTGCAATCTATTTGAGAAGCAATAAAGCAGGTAATAAAGTGGCAATCAAAAACAATGCTTCAGTAGTCCTGAGCCACAGTTTGTGGGATTTCATTTGGAACTTATTTACCTAACCCCCTCCCACACAGCTATCTGTCTTAGGCACCTACACAAGTCTCCTCTTTGGAGTACTTGAGGCTGTCAGAATCTTAAATTTAGTTCTTTTTCAGCAGCCCAGAAGGCTTTATTGTTGGGAAGGGGAAGTGCAGAGAGGTAAGGGTATATGGGCACTACTGGTATGGAGTACAGAGATGGTAGTAATGACTCTCGAGCCAGGAGCAATACATTTGCATCAGTGCCACATTATACGAGGATAACTGACCCTCCTAAGAAGAAACCCATGTTTCTCAGGGATGTGCTGGGGCTGGGGGGCTGTCCTGCCACCAGTTCTGAGTGAGAACTTCTCCACGTCTTTGCACCACACTGTGCTGCACTACACCCAAGTGATGCTCAGGGGGTCAGAGCTGTCAGTGTTCTGGTGTTCTGAAGTACAAAGTAGATAGGCCTGAGTGACTTAGAATCATAGAATCATAGAATATCTCAAGTTGGAAGGGACCCATAAGGATTATCAAGTCCAACTCCCTGCTCCTCACAGGATCACCTAAAACTAAACCACATGACTAAGAGCTGACAGGCTTGGTGCCATGACCTGGGGAGCCTGTGCCAGTGACCGACCACCCTCTCAGTGATGAACCTTTTCCTAATGTCCAATCTGAACATCCCCTGATGCTTTCATTCCCTTTCTTCATGGCCTATTGCTGGTCACCAGAGAGAGGAGATCAGGACCTCCCCCTCCGCTGCCCCACTTGGGGAAGCTGTAGACTGTGATGAGGTCACCCCTCAACCTTCTCCTCTCCAAGCTGAACAAGCCAAGTGACCTCAGCTGCTCCTCATAATTCTTGCCCTCAAGGCCTTTTGCTATCTTGGTTGACTTCCTCTGGACACACTGTAGTAGTTTGATGACCTTCTTGTATTGAGGCACCCAAAACTGCACCCAGTACTCGAGGTGAGGCCGCACCAGTGCAGTGCAGAGTGGGACAATCACCTCCCTCGACCAGCTGGCTATGCTGTGCTTGGTGCACCCCAGGACACAGTTGGCCCTTTTGGCTGCCAGGGCACACTGTTGAGTCATATTCAACTCACCATCAACCCAAACCCCCAGATCTCTTTCCACGGGGCTGCTCTCCAGCTTCTCGTCCCCCAGTTTGTATGTATAAGGTCCCTTCCAACCTGAATTCCTGTGTGGTCCTGTGATCCTACATTTCACAAGTGCAGAGCTCTTGCTGTAACCACTAGTCATTCCTTTTCTTTACCTTTCAGCTGTGGTTGGCTGGCTACACCAACAGTAAGATAGTAGCTGATGCTGACAGCAGTGCTTCTCACCTGGTAGTACAGCTGAGCAAATAGTTCAGAATGAAGTTCATGCATTATCTTTTATTGACAGACATATATTTAAAGCAAGATATCTATGAGCTGGTCATAATTTTCTCATATTCATTATTTTACATATTTTAGAAAGCTGTCTTTCACAGATCTTTTCTTTATATGTTGGTTATGAACCATTCAGTGAGCATCATTGGGCTTCTTGATTGCTACTTTGCAAATAGGTACCAGGACTTTCAGACCTAGCTGGGGCAAGTTCACAGCATTTCTGGCTTTCACAATCCAGAGTGCATAGGTTAGATATTTTCTCTTATTCTTCAGGATGGCAAGATTGACATATACTTTCTGCAAGTTTTCATGCCAGTAGATATTAATCCGGATGTGGTGAAGAAAGGCTGAAGAGAGGACTGAATGATCTTAAAATTTAAAATTATATGCACAAAAGAGGCTTGTTTCTCAGTTTCCTCCATTTTACATTACTGCTCTGGAAGTCCTTTTCCTTTGCCCTCTGTATTTTTGCAAATATCTTCTGTTGGGCAGGAACATGTTTAAAGGGTAGAGCCGAACAGCTAGTGATAGAAATAGTATATGGTTTTTATGTGCATAGATACCCTTCTGTTTCTGGAGACTAATGGATATAAGGTCCTAGACTAATTTTTACATACACAACTGATGGAAAATTGGGACACGGTTGACCATGATGATGAACTTACGCAAAGCATTTCCTTCAATTTTCACTCTTCCAGAATAAGGGTGGGATTCTGTGTTTCTTGCTCAAGCGAAGCTTGAGCTTTGTAAGGTAAAGGGCTGTTGCCTGAATGAAGACTGCAGCATTTAGAAATACAGGTCCAAGCAGATTTTCTACTCTTTATTAAGTTTCTTCCTTGCTGTGGGATTTGAGCACATCCCCATCTTTAATACATTTCTCTTTGTAACATACTCTGGGATGGAGGAAAATATTATCATCCCAAATCTGCTTATAGGGAATTGACATGGGGAGAGCTGAAAAACTTTAAAACATTCAGATTTCCAGCGGTACAGATGGGACCTTACTCAGGTGCCTCACTCTCATAGCTGGTAGCTAGGAATTTTTGAAAATGTCCCTAAAGATGTCTCTCTGAAAATCAGTGATGTGGCAGAGCAGGGACTTGGACCCACCCTGGTGTCCCGGATGCTTAGCCAGTGCTGCAAATGCTGGTTTATCCTTCCTGTCCTAACATTGCACTTAGTCCTGTCACTGCTGCCTTTGATTTAGAAGGGCCACTCTGAATAGAAAGACTGTACTCAGGGTGAGTAATGGTGGTGAAATTAGTCTGTCTTTTTAGTAGCTGATTTTTAAGCCTGAAAATTCTGGCATCTCCACAAATTGTGAATCAGTGCATCCAGCTACAGATGTTATCCTCTGCAAATTGAGGAGCCCGTATCCAGCCGTACTGCTGTTGAACTACAGAAATGCTGTCTGAACGTAATTCCTATTTCTATCACATCCACAAGATACTTGCTTTCTTTCTGTAGAAGGAAAAGATCAGAGAAGGTAAAAAGCAAACTAGAGTAACGCAAGGAAGGGGAAAAAAATGTGTTCAAAAGACCTCTGTCTCTCCTCAGCTTCCTGCTCTCTCCCCCTGCCCCCCGCCTCCTCTTCCTTCTGTCTCTAAGGGTTAAATATGCAGAGGGAAAAAATTGCTAGACTTTATGTCTGTGCTTGGTGGGAACTATTAAATTACGGCTGGATGTTTTTAATTATGCCACACATAAATGCCTGAACACAACAGTGTTTTAATCCAAATGTGAGCCTCATTTATGTGTGTTCTGTGTTTGCTCTGAAATGCACTGGCTGGCACTTGTTTGTGGTGGCCCCTTTGTGGCATTGTAACAGTGTGGGTTTCCCCCCCCCCCCTTTTTTTTTCCCAAGTGTGAGGATGGGAGCTAGTGCTGGCAAGGGGGAAAGGAAATGGGTAATAAAACAGAGAGCTAAGCGGCTCACTGGAGCCAGCGATGCTGGGATCTGGTTAATTGCTCCGAAATGAAAAAGATTCGGGGGTTTTCATGAAATCCCATAGGTGCATTTGCCAAGCCTCAAATATTAGATTGAATTACAGTTTCTAATTCCTCCCCCCCTTTACCCATAGCCATGTGTCTTATTTCTTCTTAAGGCTTGTCCACTTTTCAGAGAAATGAATATAAGAGGGAAGCTGAGTAAGGACTGCCTGCCTGCTTCTTTTACACCTTCCCCACCTACGTCTTTTCCTAATCCTACCTTTTATTAAAAAACAAGAAATCTGTCTCTCTCTCCTCCACTGTATCCTGATCTGTTTGTGGATTTGAGGTTGAAATGTTGCCTATATATTCTGCCTCGCCAGGGGCTGCGGGGAGAGTGTACCGAGGAAGACTGTCTCTGTCCCTTGTTCTCTACACCCACGCACTAGCTAAGCATAATATAATCCTTTTCTGCATAGCCACCAAGACTTGTTTTTTTAAAGGGGCTTTGACCTGTCCCTCTCATTTTCAGGAGTAATTTTACATTGGCAGTTACTTGTGCCAGCATTTTTACTATCCCACAAAGGGATTTCAGCACCTGATTTGTGGGTGTAAGGGGACTTCACTGGGAAATTACATCAGTGGCATAACTCAGAGGAGTAGCTGTCTCTGAGATCAAATCCTTAAATGGTAGGATTGGCACCCACAAAAGTGAAGCTGGAGCTGAGACTCTCCTGTGTATTTCCACAAATCAAGATGCGAGCCCCTTTTCTGACAGTTATTGTGTTTTGTTAACCAGTGAACAATGTATATTTTCTCAGTCTGGACATTTCAAGATTACAAAAAGTGCACCTTGGTTATTAGGCTGGTATCTGATCTGTTGTTTCTCTTCTTGTGAGGAACCAGAAATCTTTCCTCTTTCTTCCACCCCGGAGCTGGGAAGGCCCTCTGAGTCACCTATGTCTGTCCCAGCCTTGGAACAGACTTTTCTGCTGGAAATTTTTCTGGCATGTTTTTCTGAGCTGATCACTATGGTGCTCTCAGCATCCTCCCTGCCCCTCCTGCCCTGGCAGATAATTCTGATGCACTTCTTCAGGGACCTTTTTTTTTGTCTTTTGCTTTTGTTTCAACCTTCTTTTTGTGTTTGGGGTGAAGGTGTTCCTGCATGCCAGCCTCAATTGGCTGGCTCAGTCCCTCCATCCTCCTGGAAGTTGTTTCCTACATTCCTGTGTTATTTCTCACCTTCCTCATACAAATTATTGGTGGAAGCTCCCCTGGAAATGAGTGTGTGAAATGTTCCTTCAAAATTTGCATGCACATTAGCAATTAAATGTAAGCTCCCACTTTCAGTCTGCTGTGATTTTTTTAAATAGTTAAAAATTAAGAGCCCCATTTCCCACTCGAAGGCAAGAAGGATTTGAGCCACCATTTAGCTGGCAATGTTTACCCAGCTCCTCATGCAGCCTGTGCTGTTAGGTGCTAGTCTGGGCTGCCTAGCTTAAGAGAGCAGAGCAGCTAAGGGCAGGCTCTAGTAAAGCATGCTTTGATACTTCTGCTGTTTCCTTGTACGTGATCTCATGATGCATTGCTGTGGGGAGATCTAACTGTTCTGCCAACTCATTTTCAAGAACTGTTTTCAAAGAGAATGGTTTTAAATTGCTCACTTGGGGGGTCATTTATTGTCTATTTTTTTAGTGCTGGGTCCTCAGGCATTTGAGGGTGAAATCTCTATTGTTCACCCCACCTCCAAAATGATCAGAAATCACGGATTTTTATTTAGCCACCCACTGTCTTTTGACCTGAATACTTCAATTTTTATTTCCCACCCGGTCCCTTCCTAATGTTAGCCACAGTCTTCCCATCTTGCTCTCACCCTGTAGGGTAAGGAAATGTGGTTTCATCCATGAATGACATTAATGCCATTGTGTGAATCATTAGTGGATCCAGCATCACAAGCCCTAGGGGATCAAATACTTGCAAACCACTAGAGAGAGATTCTAATATCAAATACGTGGCAGGAATCATCCTAGCTCGAAGAAAACAAAACAACCCTATTTAATACCCAGAGAAGGTCATGGTGCTTAGAGAGAGCAGAAGAGCTTGTGTAATGGCCTCGAGGGGCCCAGTGGCAACCACCCTGCTTCTCCCTCCTGTCTGCAGCCCCTCTCGCCTCCCCTCCTCCCTGAGCGGCTCCCTTTCCAAGCGACTAACCAGTTCCTTCCCACTTGTGGCATATAATGGCAGTATTTGAAGCCCTTATGAGGCTGTTGCCTTGTTCTTCCTCAAAACAAACAAACAAAAAGTCAAGATGAAGCATGACTAACTCAGAAAAAAATTAATAAAGACAGAAACTGAGCTTTTGTGGTGGGGTAGGAAAGGAAGAGCTGAACACCTGCTGCTCTGCTGCAGTGCCATCCCCATTGCCCTGGAGGCTGCTCTTAATTCTTCCTTTGCTGGCCTTTGTGTGAGTGTTTCTGCTTTGCCTTAGCCCTGGGTAGAAGATAGCACAGGGTTGTCTCGCAGCCCGGGCAAAGAGCATAAGATGTAACCTTGTGATTGCTTGCTGGCACCTCTGATGATCCCAGCACTTAAGTAGGTGTTCAAAAATTGTTTTTTGTTTCTTTTGGTCTAACGGCAGGTGCTCATATTTGAAAATTTTGCCCAAACATCTGCTGGGATGTAAACACACAAGGCATATTTGGCTGTTGGCTCCTGCGGTATGCATTACCTGTGTAAGAACAGGAATACTGTGCAAAAGCAGAGAAAGCAGATGGGAGTGCTCTGTTATGCATAACAGGACACAGACTTCCATTAATGACCTCATCCTGCTAACCTTGAAAAGAAAATTCAAAGGTACTGCAAACCTTTTTTCTGTGGAAAGAATTATTCCCTAGTATCAGGCGTCAAGATGACATTCACTGCAAAAATTAGATGGTTAATAAATATGAACTGTCTATCCAAGTAGTTAACTGGCATAGCTAGGTCCTGCTGTGATGCAAGTGGCAAACCTAGAGATGTATCAAACATCTTAAAATAGCTGTTGAAATATTTGTGTAAAATTATATTCTTTTCAAGATCCTACATTTCATTTATCTTCTCTTGTGCACTATGAATTAAAGTATTGGAATATGGGAATCTCCAGTCCCAGAGGGTGGTGGTGGGGGCAGAACTGAAGGGAGAGTTAGTTAATTTTGTCAAGCGTACAGAGCAAGCTTGAAAGAATTTGAAATCAGGTTGGTTTAACTGTATTCAGGTCTGAAACTCTTTACAAAGTAAACCTGGTCATTTGTATTGGAGTTCTTACACGCTGTCTCCAGAGCTAACAGAGATGACAAAGCAATGGGGAGTGGAAAAGTTAAAGTCAGTATTCTGAGATATATCAGGTAACACTCGGAATTTTCAAACTCTTCGATGCTGACATCTGTAAACAGAGATTGGTAAGTTTACTTTTTGAAGCTCATTGCCGTACTGAACTTGTTAGTTCTCTGGTAACTATGAAGGTTTTGCCAGCAATGATGTCAGACTCAGAATTAAAAGTATGTGTAGAACAGATAAGATAAAAGGTGCCTTTTTTCTTCTTTGAACATTGAGAGTTTTCTGGTTGTAGTTTCTTGAACTTCTTGAAGTTAATACATGATAACACAAACTGTTTTGGGATGGGGAAAAATAACCCTTCAGGCACAACAACAAGAAAACAAAATAAAGAGAAAGCACCTCCTACCCAGACCCTAAATATATAGAAGATGGTTTTTCTGTGTGCATGATTAAATATCTTAATTTATTAAGCAAAGACTTACTGAAAAGAGAAAAATGATAACAATAATGTTTAATCCATGCATATGGCTACTACAGAGTCTTTTTGAATAATGGATCTTTTTCTGCACATCAGTGTTATTACAAAACTGGAAAAGCATCAAAGGAATCTTTTGCTTGCTGTATGAAGCTTGGGAAGTTAAGTACTGAGATGAGGTTAGGTTATGTTTTCCCAAACGGTGAAACTGAGATAAAAATGGGGCTGAAAATGGCTGTATAAGGTAATCGATAGGTACAAGCCCTCACTGGTGAAATTTCTGATCAGGATCAGCCATATTGCATTATTTATCAAGAACTTGGAAACGCTATGATGTTTTAAAAATTCAACTAGATACTGTCCCTAACTGGATATTTCTTCTAAATACTGTATCTTTTGCTATTTCTACAGTAACTTATATGAACTATAGTATAAGTAGTGAAAATATAAACAGTAGCCAAGACATTTTTAAGTGATAACTTCTATTAACAAGGTACAACATAAACAGACCTCAAGATGTATGAGCATTCCTTATCAAGCAGAAGCTTATATGATAACTGAATAGTTTCATGGTTTCTAAAAAGCTGTTTAAATCAGTGGACTTAAAGCAACTATTGTCAAAGCCAGAGGGAATTTTACCAGTGGAAACAGAATTAAGACCAAAAGAGATAATTTTTTCAGCACCTTTGCAACTTTTCATCCGGTACCATTGGAGCCAATGTAAAGGTTTTAATTGACTTTGGTGCATAAAGGGATGTTAGCTGTGTAATCCAAGATATCGCATGTTTGCCAAAGAATAAACGAAATTTAGAATGAGACCAGCTTTGCTGTAATGGTGATGATATAATACTCAAGAGCAAACAACTAATAACCTCCTCTTAAAACAAGAATCCATCATGAATGCTCTAAGACCAAAGGGAAAATTTGCCTCTGGCCTCTGGGATTCCCTGCTGGGCAATGAAAAGAGGAGCTATATCATGCAGAAAACTATGAGGAAAGAGGAAAAGCCCTCAGGAGTAAAAAACCTCTTTCCTTTCCACCCCCTCCTCTCCTGGCATGGCTATCTTTACTGCTTGTGCATAATTCCATTGAGAAAAATCAGTTCATGATAGAACAAACTGAGAAGGTGCTAGTTCAGGCGGCCTCTTCTTCCCTTTCATGGATTAATGGCAACTGAAAATGAAAGGATTATTTAAGGCCTCTTGGGCAATATTAAGTACTGCCTATTGTATGAGTCGAGGATCACATGTAGCCTGGAAACTAAAGGCAGCAAACCACATTAGGTTAATGTAGGTGGACACCTAGGTTATGAAACAGGGACTTCTTGGGTTTGCTTGTCAGTAGTTCGAGAATTGCCTGTTTCGAAGATGGAAATGAAATAAATGGTGGTTTGCAGTCGGTGTTTCTGAAATCCCATAGGAATAGCCATGTTATCCAATCCTCCAGAAAACAGTGTCTTAGTGACCGTTTGCAGTGACCACTTTTTTCTTGGACTTCTGCTGAAGATACAAGAAGTCAAAGTTAAATCAAGTTCACTTTTCATTGTGCGTACTAATATGGGGCCAAACTGGGAACTGTAAATTTTTCAAAAGTTGTAGCCTGTTTTTGTTAACCCATTTCAGAACAATGGGACAGCTTTCTTCAACAAATCCATTCTGCTGTGTTTTCCTGCATGTTCATTAAGTTCTGTGGGTCAAATACAAACAGTTTTCAAGCCTTTGGTGGGAAATGCATTTCAGAGCCTGGCAGGACCTGGGGGAAATAACAAGTACTGAGTGTACCCTGGGGCGTATCCCTGCCTGTGCTGGGACAAGAGCTGCCATTCGAGTATCTCACTTTGGCTTTTGCCTCTCTCTGTATCAGCTAAAGGTTCTAACTGCTCTGTGTCTCCAGTTCTGGACCAGTACAGGTGTGCAAGTGTCACTTCGTCTTTGCTGTGAGAAAACTAAATTGGAGAAATGAGCTTTATGTGAACTTGCTGAAATGAGATACATGCTTATTCTATTATCACATAGATGGGAGTTGCATAGATGGAGGCTTGCTGTCAGACCTCTTGATGCTCTTAGATTTATTAGCCGACAATTTGATTGTGCCCAGGGAGGTTTACATCTATGTGCGGTCATGGCTGTAAGAAAGGGCAGGGGTATGAAAGTGCATATCTCTAAGGTAAAGCAGAGTGGACATCCCTGAACCTCCATCAGGTGAGCTAGCTCGGGATCTGAAAGATTTAGTATAGCTCTACAGGGGGTTGGGGGAAGGATGCAGGGCTAGTTTGCTTTGGTGCTGTACAGTACTAACATGGCTACTGCTTGTAGGGTCTGAGCTAATGATGGTGCATGATGCTGTGTCAGAATGAAGCTGGCAATAATTTACTTGGAACTAGATCTGGAAGTCTTTTTTCATTAAATGGTGTGTTGTATGAACTGACGTTTGTATGAGTTGAGTGAAAGGATTTAATATAGGTCAGAGCACTTGCAATTTTAACATACATGGTTTTTCGGAGGCCACTGATCTTATAGTAGCACGCTGTAGAGGAAGAAGCTTCACTGGTACTGTCTAGAAAATGACTGAAGGAAATTAAACACAGAAATAAGCAGGAAAAAACCACTGCATTTTGTTTGTACTTGAGAGACTGTGTTTAGATGGCCTCCATCCCAAATTGTGCTAATTCTGCAGTCTGTGCACCCCTGTGCTTCAGGAACCTGGTTGCCAGTGATCATATGTAAGAGCTTTGATTAGGGATGGGCATTACGCAATGTTGGTGTCATATGGGAGTTGTGACTCCCTTCTTGCACAGACTAGATATTCTTTACTTGTGTAGCAGATAAGGGTCAAATCACAGATCCTTCTCAAACATACTGGCCATATTACACTGCATGTTCTCCAGTTATAACTCTGGGTTCCTGGAGTTTAGAGCTGAGCTTGCAAAAGGTACACAGAAATTATTTAAACAAACAGTGGGGAGCGGGAAGAATGTACCTCTTCACAGAATACTTTGTGTCTTCCCACCCACTTCTTTGTCTCTGGTAAACCCTTACTGCTTCTTTCTTCGTTGTTTGTTACAGGTTTGGATGTCTTGCTGCACTGATATTTCCTATTCTGGATATTTTCAGTCTTACCAAGAACAGAAAAAATGAGTGGAATGAGAACTCCTATGATTTTTGTGTACAGATGTTGGTGGAGGGTTCCTGATATTTAGATGTTAGTTAAAAAAGCCTCTGAACCCCAGGCGAAGGCTTTTCAAACGGGTCCAGGCTTGCTTTCCCCTTTTATCTGACCTTTATTCTTTCAGGCTAGGAGACATTCTTTCCTATGTGTTAAGGAGTGATTGGTTTCCTTCCCAGTCTGGATCTACAGCAGTCTCCTGAGTTATTTTGTCTAAGGTCCTTGTAAAAAGAAGTGGGAATTTTTGTTCCCCTTCTCTCACACAGAAATGAGGGTCTTGTTGTCTTACTTTGAGCAGTGGGGAGGAGAAATTCCTTCCTGACAGTTGAAAGGACAGAAAATTCAGAAATAGAAATATGTAAAGGAGGGAGGGGTGGTCATTCTTATATCACACCAGTGTAAATCAGCAGTGGGGTCAGAATAATATACGTTGCATCACTTAACAGGAAATCTACTTGCCCCCATGCCCATCTTTTCTCACAGGCGTTTGGCTCAATTACATCCCAAATTCTTGCTGGACTGCTCTTCTCATGCCAGAGTATTCTTTGGAAGGAAACCCAGGCCAAAATGAAGCAGTGGCATGCTTCAGCAGGTCCCACAAGTGGCAGGAGGCACAGAACGGAGACAAGTGCTGTGGAGAGCCCTACCCCAAGGTTTGGGTGCAGCGAACACCAGACCCAAGGCTGTGGTGGTGTCTTTACAAATGGGTGTATTGGAAAAGGGATAGCCATTTAACTCGCTATGCTAAACATTGCACAGCTAGTGTTAACTATAATATACTCTGAAAACTTTAATAACAAATTTTGGCTGGATTTATTAGTTGTAGGACAGGAGCCAAGTTAGCTATTACTCAATCTTGATGTGTTTGGAACGATCTCATCTTTATATGTCTGGAACTTTGTTTTTCTGACTTGGTTTCTTTGTATCTTCAGTAGTTTTTATCAAACTGTAACAATGACATTCTTTCTCTAACTTGGCTTAGGGTCAGAAGAGGGGCTCTTAATCATGCACGTTTTGCTTAATGGCCTTTTTTAAAATTTTTCTTATTCAATTAACAAAGATTCTCTAGTCTTTAAAATTTGCAATTATCCTTTTCCTGCCTACTCAGGAAGTGCTTGGTTTCTATTTTTCAGAGTAATTATAACTTTTCCATTAATTTGGTAGCTGTGATAGCACTTGCCATCAGTGACACATGCATGCACTCACCCACCCACTCACATACAATGATATCTTTAAGGGGGGCCATAATGTGTCCATAGAGGTAAACCTGATAGCGACACATACAACAGTGGCCACCTAACCTCTGGTGTAAGTCATAGATCTCAGTTTTTTGTAACTTTGCCCATTCCCTTGTAGAAAACTTCTGTCTGTGTCAAGTTGACTTTCACACATGGAAGGTTTCAGTGAAGTTGGTTTAACCCTTATCAAGAAGGGGGCAAAGGGTAATAATAAGTAATTTTGGCCTATGACAGTATTATTTTCTCTTTCTTTGTTTCTTTCTCTGTCTCTGTTTTTCTGTCTCTGTCTCTCTCCCCATTTCTTTTCCTGAGAGATCTTACATTTTCCTGTCCTGTAAAAGTCTACACAAATCTAACTGACTTATGAGCAAATTATCTTTATACCTGCTCCTTGGATCACATCAGATGTCTGCTGCTAAAGTTCCTGAATGTTCTTTGTACAGATCATGCAGCTGGCTATGGTTCAGCTAGAGTTTACAAAGTTAGCTAAGGATGATCTCCTATATTAAAGGCACTGGTCTAAACTACTGTTAGAACTGTGATACATCTTTGGATCTACCATAGACTTTGTATCAGATAGATGTCAAAGTGACCCTATGGAATACAAGGAAGATTGCATATAATTTCTATAAATTTAAACCTCACTAAAACATTGTTTCTAGGAGATTTGTGAATATTACTGCCACACTTAATGATTTTATTTGTAATTTTAGCTTTTAGTAACTTCTTCACTAAAAGCAATGACTGCCCTATGAATAGCCCACCCCCTCCATACTTTTATTGGGCATTTTGCTATTTGTTGGCTGAGATAAATGTAATGAGAATTTTTTTAAAGATACATGAGATTTTTATACTTTCAGTTATGAATTAAAAGCATAATTAAGGTTTAGGTGCTCTGAAGATGTGTATCCTCACTGAAATGATACCTTTTTGTATCATATTACTCATTATATATTATAAGTAATTATAAGTAATTTGATTCAGTACGAGTGCTCATTTCTGGGTTTTGTTTTCTGGAGCATATTTTATGCTAAGCAATGATACATATTCTCTATAGTAACACCTGATAACTGCAAATGTTTTTTTTTTTGGTGAATATATGTGCCCACAGCTGTATCGGTAGAGAATATATGTATAGTCCAACAAAAGCCAAACCAAACCAAAGTGTGTGATGTAAATATGCATGTACATAGCACATGTATATGATATACATGTGATTTATTATAGCATTGAGCTCTATGTATTGTACCTGGGCAAGGAGGCGAAAGATCCTGGTAATTCCAGGGCCTGGTTCACCATTGCACTGTGATTGCTTTGCAGTGCTTTGGTCATGCAAAGTAATTGTAAACCTGGCTTTACTGGACAGTTAAAGTGGGTTTACAGCTGTCTTGTGTCAGGAAGCTGAGCAAAGCAGCCAATGAATCCAGCACAAGACTCCTACTATTTTGGTGTGGTGGAAGCTGCTCACCAGGCAGCCTTTCCACCGAGGTATCTCACCGAGAGCGGAGCAGGGTAATAGTTGGAGCAATTTCTCTTTCCACAGTGCAATACAATGAGATCATTTGAGACTTTCAGTGAACCTCAGCATGTCCAAATTTGATTGTAGGAACAGTGCTGCTTGCTTACAAGTCTAATCCTACTCAGTGGGAGCAAGTACCACCACCCTGTCTGCTTCCACTCTGCACAGAGCAGTGTGGGCTGTGGTGGGTTTCTGCGCTTCACTGCTGGGATGGCAGCATTGCCATGATACCTACCGAAGTATCTGCATCATATTTGCAGTACAGAATGGGGCTGTGGACTCTCTAAAAGGGAGAGAGAACAAAGCAGGTAGAAATACCCCTGCCCGCATTGCTTTTCAGCATCTATTTCTGAAGAGCAGTGGTTTTTCTTCCAAAGGGTAGAGCTGGAGGGCAATTGGTGCTTTTGTGCTTGATGATAACTCTTCCTTTGTCCTGCTCAGCTGTTCCTCCATCAGTGCTGGCAAATAAAGGCTGAGCTGTACTACAACTCACCCTGGGGTGTCCAAGCTCTCAACTGCAGTGACTTGCTGAAAAAAAGTTTAAAAAAAAAGAAATAAAATAAGAAAAAATTTACATAAAATATAATAAATAAATGCAAAATAAAAATACACACACAAGACGCTTTGCACACAATAGCTGGAAAGCAGGAGTGCAGCGGTGTTTTCCTCTGTCAGTGGGTCAGTGTGTTCTGTAAGCACTTCCATCCTGTCGAGTCCCTGGTTGGTCTCCACCTGCTAGCCGGCGCACTCGAGAGGCAGCGCTGACCTGGCCGCTCCCTCATTTTGCTGGCGCCAGCGGCTTGATGGGCCTTGCACTTTGATTATTTGTGTTAACAGTTAATTTAGCACCGTGGACACGTGTGCCAAAGCTGCCTCCACTTCCTGCAGCCTTCCAACAAATGGGACTTTTATGAGATGCCTTTCACAGCTCCCCCGCCTCCTCCAGCTCAACTCCTTTGCCTCTCTTCCCCCCTACCCCTCCCCTGCTTTCCCTCCCCACCCCGCCGTCTCAATCTCAGCTGTAATCTTTTCTACATCTTGCAGGAAAAGAGCTATTTCTGGCAGCTCTGTCTCTAACACTCGCCTCACTCAAACTGATTTAATGGAGATTTATAGACGCGAGGCTATGCAGCTCTGAGGCGCTTTCCTGAAAAGTTTTTCTGTGCCTGTGTTACGTATGGAATTTATTTATTTAATGTTTGGTGTTGCAGCTACACTGTCAACTGTTAGCGTGACATATTCCACATACTTTTTTTTTTTTTTTTTTTTTTCACAAGGATTCCAGTGAAATCCTGTTACACAGCACATTTCTGGTCCAATTTATCCCAGCTGCTAACTTTACCAAGCTAAAATCTGACACCCAGGTCCAATTTCATTAAACCCCAGTCGGCACGGTTCTTTGTGATAATACTGACTCTCGTCTAAGGCAATATGTATTTTGGCTCACAGCTACAAATAAATCCTATCGTAAGTACCTTCTTCCTAGTATGCAGCACACTGCAACAGTCCAAAAAAGAGCTGCTTCTGTAAGAAGTCACGGAGAAGAGAGACTCTTGTAATTTATCATGATTTTCCAAGTAAGCTCTCTGCTATCTTAAGAAATTATGTTCTGTAAAAATAAATGAGAACTGTAGTTGTATGTAACACCAAAACTGCTGTTTCTGCTGTTACTCCAGCTTTGACTGATGTGGAGAAACCCAAGCGGGTATATAGGGGGCTGTATATTTACAGGCCAATACACACAACATGTTTATTTTGTTTTACCTCTTCCCAACTGCTCAAGTACTAAAATTAGCATTAAATATTCAGAACAGAGCCAGGTAAACAGAAGGAAATGTATTGTTAAAACTCCCATTTCATCCCCATTATTGGAGGGTGCTTTGCCTAACTGCTGAAGAGGTTATATGCTAGGTGGGATTCCTCCAGTAGGCCAGAGTCCCTGCCAGTCCCATTTAACCCCCACGGTCAGACCTGGCTTTTGTGTGGACCTTCAGCCTGAGGGTTTGCTTCACTTGACCTCTTTCCCCGTCTCTGAGTGGTGCCACACATGGACGGTCTCCTGCCTGCTCACAGGGGCAGGAACCTGGATGTCCCCATCCTGCCAAGCGCTCCAGGTGGCTGCATCTCTGCTGGCTTCAGGTGTAGGAGTTCCCTGACCTGAGCTGCTTACAGGAGCTGGGGCATAAAGCTGTTTCTCAGCAGCTCCCCTGTGTGAAAACTCGTTTCTTTTGTAAAGGAAACCGAATGAGCTAAGTGTAACCTGTGAAGAGGTCGAGCACAAATCCTGTACTCTCTTCGTCTTCAAAACAAACACCCTGCGAGCTGTGATCCTGCCTGCTCTGCTGCCTCCTGCTTATATAACAAATGGTATTTTGAAATAATGCCATGGTGTATTTTTAAATATCAAATTTTGCTGTGTTTTTAAATTGCAGCTTCCCTTTGGTCGAGAAGGTTTTATCCCTGTGTTTAACGTTTTGTTATTATGGTCTCTGCTAAGCTCCAGGACAGCACATTTTGGAGGTCACTGATGAATGTCCTTTGCTTAGGCTGAGGCAGGTACTTTCCTGTTGCATTTTTTGTGACACCAAGGAAAAGTTAACAAGTTGGAAGAATACAGATATTACCATACCAGATCAGACCAGTTGTGCCTTGAGACCGGTATCTTGCTGTAAGAGTGGCTAATCCTGGATGACAGTTTTTTTAAAAATTAAACATACTTTGAGAATGATTATCCTGTGTAAGGGTAGCAGTGCTGGAAATTAAATGGGTTTTCCATTCTGTGCTATTGTACAGCACATTGCTTTAGACTTTTTGGGAATTTACATTTATTCTGGTCGGTTATGGGGTTTTACAAAAGACCTAGGAAGTGTTGAAATTGCAAGTTCGTGTTGGACCAAGTGTTGCAGTAACATGGTGTTTCAACACTGTGTACGTCATGAACCTGTAATTTCAACACTTTCTAAGAGTCACCAGAGTGTCTCAGGCTGAACTATAACATAACTAAGTGTTCCCCTCTGAACACTGAACTGTCTTTTTTTTCCTGGAAAATATAATTTGAAACACCATTTGGCTGACATTAAAGAGTTTAAAATTGTTTTAATAATAATGAAAGAAAGACAAAGTAAAGGATTACTTTAAATAGAGAAACTTGCTGACTCAAGTGGTAGCGGGAGTGAGTCCTACTGCTGGATAAGTACAATGGACTATAGTTGCAGTTTTAATTATGGATTCGCTTGTGAGGGACAAAGCTGAATTTTTACAAGCTGTCTGTGTTTGTGCTTCTGCCTTATGTCATTGCACACTGGTTCTGATATCAAGTGTTAAACTCCTGCAAATGGATCTGCTATTACTTCTGCCTCTGGGCTGGATCTCCCACAGGCTCAGCCAGAGTGGGAAAGAGAGATGCGGCATGGCTTTGAATGCGGTTTCAGGCAACCTGGCTGCCCTGTAAAGTCCACAACAACAGTCCTGAGACTTACATGTTGCAGCATGTGCTCTCCTTCACTAGCCTCCCCCTTCAAATCCTCCAGAACAAACACCTAGGATGCAACCTCCCTTTTAAAGACATCTACTAGCACTGGAGAAGCCAGGGCTGCCACAGCTAAATGGTTACAGCTGCAATAGTGAGAATGAGCAAGACTGCCTTGCCTGGTAGGTGTAGTGGCTTTGTTTCCCCAACAGGCAGCCTGTGTGCCGAGTGACCTGATATTCCCATTCAGTGAAAAAAATGCCTTGGTCCTAACACAGCACTTTTTGTGCACTGACTCAAACTATTTTGCAAAGGTTGAGCAACATCACTTTATTAGATTGAGAAAATGAGGTATAGAGAGACCAAAGTGATTGCTGGAAGTCCCTGATTAGGGCAGCAGAGGACAGAGCCCTGGTAGCCAAATTCTTATTCAGTAGCCTATTCACTTGGAGACACTGTCTCCATGGCACTTGGCTTCCCACCATCCTGTGATGCAGGGCAAGTAGGCGTAAGGTGAGTTGTTGATGCAAAATCTGGGCTGTGTTTTACATTTTTCCTTATGCATTTGACCAACTTACTTCTACCTCACTTCAGTAACCTTTCAGAAGCATCCTCCTCCCTCTCATATCCCTTGATATTTCCCTCAAGATCTAAATGACCAACACTTTCTCTGAGGATAACATTTTTCTCTTTTTGTATTTATGAAATGAATTGGGAAACTTCCTGTACCATCCCTGGGAAACTGGACAACAAGCAGGACAGGAACTCCTGCGTTAATGTTGCTTGTATTAAACATGCACTGGTGTGATCGTATCTGGGGGTGGGAGAGGGAGAACTACTGGGAATGGCCAGGATTGCTCCCTGTTGCAGGCAATGCTGCTGAGAAAGCACAAACCAGCCACAGTGGTGAAGTCATGCAAATGCAATGCTCCCAAAGGCCACAGGAATTGTGGAAAGATTTGTGTAAATATCTCATGCATTCTTGTGCTCTAAGGTTTATGGAAACAAAAACCACAGTCACAGAGCCAATGCCACATTTGCTCGTCCCTTCCCCCTTCTGTTTCTTCTCTACAGAAAGGTTGTAGAAGAGTTTATGAACAGCCGAGAAACTGATTTTTTGCTCTCTTTTATTTACTAGTAATGTAAAAAAAAGTGGAAAAGATGGTAAGCATAAATAAAGTTAAGCAGGGTACAAGGGAAAGAATGACTGATTTGTGATTACCATGTGAACCTCTTTGCTGTAGGCATGCCTGGAAAAATGCATGCCACGCACGTGTTCCCCAAGCCGTTTCAGACTGCGCAGTGTCTCTGTTGCCCACCGACTGGACCCCCCCTTTCCCTGCACCAGTTTATTCTGTAGGTCATCCATGTGATTTGCTTGCCCTCACGGGGAAGATACTGTATGTTTACCTTCCTGCTTCATTTTTGAGGTTTTATCACTCTCTCTTGAAAGGCTTACAATACCTGAGCCTAGACAAAACCAGCCCTGTTTATTCACGTCCCGGCGTCATTCCTCTGTTATCGAATGCATCAAGGACACTCTCCCCTTCTTTGGATGCTTCATATCATTTCAGATAGTGGTATCATACTAGAGAGGGACAGTCTACATGGGAGCTGTTATGATGGAAATAGCCCAGGGGAATAATGCACCTGCTGTTGGGGAATATGTGGGTCTGTCCTACTATTACTGGGTGTGAGCTCCTAGGAGCTGGTGACTGGCTACACAACACTGGGGGGGGGGGGCGGGGGGGGGAGAACTCTCTATCAGATACTCTTTTTTTTCAGGTCTTAGCTACTTGCAGTCCCATGCTGACAAAGGAGAGGATGGGAAAAAGGCAAAAGGAGCTGGTTAAAAGATGTGTCCTTAGCCTGTTGCAATTAACCACCCCCTTTTAAGTATGAGGGAGCTTTACCAGCATCTTTTTTCAATGGATCCACACATTAGAGTGTAGGGAGGAGGGGAGCGAAGGACTCCAGCAGGGACTGGAAGCTGTGAAATTACTGAGAAAGAAAAAGAACCAGTTGTATTGTCTCAGGGTAATAACCAGCCCGGCTGCTGGCACAGAGACTGCTGTGACCCTAGGCTTTGCTGAAAGGCGAGCATCTTTCTCACGTCACAAAACCCCATCCCTTGTCGCCTTCCCACAGTGCCACAGCACCCTGTGCCTCCCCCCCCCAATCTGTTGAGGTGCATTTTTTTTCCAGGGGGAGATTTTTACACGTAGGAAATTGGGCAGGACAAGCTGGTGCTAACATCAGGCTGGCTGCATCAGCCATCGAGCCAGACCTTCCCAGCCTCTCAGAGGGACGTCAGCTGCTGCCCTGAGCAGCCCTGGTGCTTCAGCAGGTGGCACTGTGAGTCCTGCTCACCCGCTGTGGGGCTTTTCTTCTCCAAAAGGTATTTTTCTTTTGGATAAGGAATAAAGCTGAGGTTCTGGCCACTTGCGGTCATTCAAAACACCACAGTATTTTTCAAAATACAGGGGTGCTGGCCCAGGCATCCCAGCCAAATTGCAGCCTGGGTAGCATCCCACCAGCCCAGAGCTCCACCGGCAATTCTGCTGGGATGTGATTTATTTCTTCACTTCCTGTCCTAAAGGAACACCCACAAAGTTGTGAAAGTTGTGCACATAGAGTATGCTGGGATCTCTGGTGTAAAAGAGATGGCACTGATTACTAGGTGTGGATTAGCAATTGCTGGTATTTCTGGAGTGGATCTTCAGATGAGAAGCAAGCTGGAAAACAATAGCTAAGCAGCTCCTAGTCAAGGCCACTTTTCTGGGTGTTGCTGATATAAACACAAACAAAAAAGGGGGACAAAACACTTCAACATGTCAGCTGTGAAACATTTATTAAGTTAACAAGTCTACATGGACCAATGACACCATCCTCAGTGTCTGTTCCTGCAGCCACTTATGGGTGCAGGCTTTACTCTTGCTTTAGCTGAAGTGTAAGGAAAACGGTGCTAGTTATCCCACACTGGGCTTTTCCGATCGCCCAACTGGCAAAGCTCAGCAGCGGTGATTCATTGGCTTCTATCTGTTGCCTCAGCTATGGGCTCAAAAGGTGATTATTTGATTGTATTGCATCATCAGGGTTGTGTTTGGATAGATCATTTTATGTTTTAGACTCTATTAGAGACCGTCATAGTCCTTTTTTTCATGAGGGAGTCCCTTTCCCACAGTGCAAGATTGGGAAAGCTACGGAGCACTTTCCTACCTGCTTCCAGATTCACTCCAGCTTTTCTGCCCTCCTCCCTGCCGTGAGTGCTGCATGCAGGGTACAGTGCTCCTGACCCTCACAGAGTGCTATTTGCTTATTTTATCTCTGAAAACAAAACAAATTTCTCTCCGTTTTGTTCTATTTCCTACACGATAGAATCTTTTGTTTTCACTTGCAACCTTTGCAGCTTCCAAGAATTTTTACTCCTTGTGGTTTGTCGAGATGCGCAGGGTTCAATAGTCTGCCACCAGGCCCTGGCCCAAGGTCGAGGATTCCCTCCTTTTCCTTCCCAGTATTGTCCTGCATCCTGCAAGGCCCTTCTCCTTACATTGCTGTGGCTGTCGTGACAAAGGGGACTGGCACCAGGCACACTCCTGCTGCCACGGTGACAGCTGCTGAGCACTCGCCAAGCTCTAATGACAATAGCATGACCTCAGATACTTTATTAAGAAAGAAAAACTTGAAAGGGAGGGTACACTTAAAAGCAGACAATAACACCTTGTCTCAGTGCAACGCATTGTTTTTGCAAGCCTGGAATGGAAACGGTTTAATATAATCTTGGCCTATTCTCTCCCAGCCTCCCTCCCCATTTTATGTACAGGCTCACCCACATCCACGCTGGATTCAAGTTCACAGGCGTAGCTGTGAATCTAAATGTGTAAATAACTGTTACTGACTGCCAGACTCAATACAGGGTCAGGCATCAGGAGTGGGAGTCTACTTTTAATGCTGCTGTGACACTCCCTAACTGGTTATTTCTCTGTGCTTTGGTCTCTCTGGCTGTAAAATGGGGTAATGGTACTTTAGCCACCATGACAAAGCCTCCTGAGCTGCAGAGGTCTGGATGGAGCTGTGCTATGGATGGAGAGGGAGGCTGAGAGCTGTGCTGCTGCATGGCGCTGCTCTCCCATAGGGACATGAAAGGGGACGACCCCAGTGGGCGAGTGCCTGTGTTCAGCTGTGCCTGAAGACCCCTAAGCACAGGGGTCTGCAGCCGTGATGGTCCTGGCAGAAAACCTTTGCCTGGAGCCACACAAAAAGTTTGAGAATTAGTAAATAGGCTTGGCAAAAGGAGGAAGTAGAGATGGTCAGAAAAATTCTGACTAAACAAGTTTTCGCTGGAATTTACCGATTCATCAACATCAAAGCACTTTGTGGAGAGGGTCCAATTTTGACAAAGTTGCTTCCAAAACCAGGCAGGGATTGAAAACTGCCTGCCAGGCACATTTTAGAAACCTGGCTAGTTTTCTGCTGATTTACACCATTGGTTCCTTAGCAGTTCACCAACTGGCTGTTAAGAAGTGTATATTTCCAGGTGTAATGGCTCTGAAGTGACTGTCTCCAAGTGAGGAACCCTGTGGTGGTCAGTGTCTGTGACCCTGGCTTGGTCCACCAGGCAGAGTGCTGCAAGGGTTCATGCAGCTCGTAAAAGCCAGGGCTCAGAGAGATTGGCTCTGCATAGTGCTATCAACTTTTATCAGAGGCTCCTTCTTAAATAACAGAGAAATTGGCTGACCTAAGAGTTGCTGCTTTTAATTCTGGGACCTTTTACTTTGAATCTGGAAGCAAAATGTCTGAATTTTCTCTCTTTTCTACACATGCTCAAATAACTCCATTGATTTAAATAGAATTACTGCTTAGCTGAATTTGTGTAAATTTGAGTTCAATGAATTGCTATGTAACCTTTGAAGCATAATAAAACCCACAGAAATACCTAGTTATTTCTCCTCTCCACTTGGAGTAAACAATTCTTCTTTTGTTTCTTATGGATGATGCTGGTGGTAAACCTTAAAAACAAAAGGAGAGGAAGAAGAGGAAGAAGAAAAATACGTGCTGGACCTGGTTCTTCTCAATGTGCAATTCCTCCTTTTTTTATCCTTTGCAGCTGGGTTTGTGTGTGTGTGAGAGAGAGAGGGAGAGAGAGAGGAAGGGCTATTTCACATTTCCCATGATATGTTTTGTTTAGGGTTGTGATAGCTTGATTCATTGTGCATAATCTGCAAGCCTTTACAGGGCTTTTCTTGAGCCTCTCTTCATGGGAGGAAAAATAGCTGGTTTTTTTCAGAGAGGACTTTTCCAGTGTCTAGTGTGAACATACAGTACTGGAGAAGCACAGAAATATGCCATTGCTTTCAGGCTTGCCCATGTCCAGATGTGCATCCCAAGATGTGCTAGCTTTGGGGAACATAAAGCAAACTGAAAGGAACAGGATTTTACTGAAACAAACAAGATTCCACAAAAAGAAGCAGACTAATAAAAACTGTACAGAGAACATTTTCTTTCATAGTACCTACTATTATGCAATTGTGCTAATGTACTGTACTTCACAGTATGCCTGTCTTTTACAGCAGACTCTTTTCCTTTTACATGTATGCTAGTATTTTTTTTTTCAATTAGACACAAGATAATCTTCTAAGTAATGTGTTTATTTTAGCTTTGTTTTTCCCACTCCCCTAGGTCTGCTAGGATTTCTCTCCTATCTTTTTTATGTGCCAATGACATCGGTTGTTATAAGGTCAGGATCAGAATACATTGTGGGGGGCAACAGTGCTGTAAGGGTTTGACATGAGATCAGAAGTAATGCTGCAGTGAATTTAAAAAAAAAAAAGAGAAAAAAAAAAAAAATAAGTAGCAAGGCTTATGGTGCCGAAAGCTCTGGGTTTCCCATCCAGACACCATCTGTGAAGCACTTGGGGACAGTGCCTAATGTCTGAGTCATCATGTTTGGCAGTCATTTACCCAGTGGTCTGTTTCCCTGGGGGGAGTATTCACTGGAGGAGAAAAGGAATGGTAGAAAGAAGGAAGATAAACTGCCCTTTAGCCCCATGATTTATATTTGGTCAGAGTACCCCTGTTCTATTTTCTTTTACTTGGAATGTATCTCGGACATGTTGTTTCAATATGAGACAATCAGCTGGGCTCTCAAAGGAATGTCCCCGGAGACTCAAAACAGCCTCCCAGTAGGGTAATATGTTCAGCAGAATTCTAAGATGTATTCTCCAACATCTGCAGTCTATTTGTGCCTCCAGAATATTTCCCATCAGCATTTGGGGAATCAAAAGGCACTTTGAGAGATGGTCACCAATTCTCCACACTGCATGATAACTTGTAAAATGTTTACTTCTTTAAACTTCTACTGAGCTGGTGGTTTCTTTCTTTCCTTCCTTTCTTTCTTCCTTTCTTTCTTTCTTTCTTTCTTTCTTCCTTTCTTTCTTTCTTTCTTTCTTTCTTTCTTTCTTTCTTTCTTTCTTTCTTTCTTTCTTTCTGTCTTTCTGTCTTTTTTTGTTTTCAAAGAAACTAACAACAGAAGGACATGGAAATACACTTTAAATTATTCTTTCATATGAATGGGTTCTGAATGTAGTAGTAACCTCCTGGGAAACAAGAAGACCTAGGATTCTTCATGGACAACACAGTGAATGTCTGTTCTGGGCGTTTGACAGAAAGAATGACTTATTAGACTGCACATTAGAAGTGGGTAGACAATCACATGGAGAGTATTACATGTTTCATCTAAGATGCCATGTCCTCATTTTGATTATTGCATTTGGTTTTAGTAAACTCATCTAAAAAAAGACAGTCACAGAACTAGAAACAAACACCAGGCAAGTAGTGAAAATATCAGAGAACTACAGAGAACATATTTCTTGCAGGAAGAAATTGAAAAGATTAGGATTATTATCTCAAGAAAGTAAAAAGAACAAGAGAACATATAGTGTGTGTCACACAAGAAATAACAGATAGTAGGCAAAAAGCCAACTTAGAACTCCTTTCCAACCTTCCCAGTGATATAGGAATTAGGCACAAAAGGAAATAATAATTGACATAATGTGTAGTCAATGTGTCGGTATCGAGTTTGCAGGATATCATTTGTACAAATAACAGAAAGTTGGCTTAAAGACTGAGAAAAGTATCGGGCACAAATATTAAAAGAAATGTCATCCAGGTAAGATAAAAAAAATCCATCTAGCTTTATTCAGCAGGGCATATAAAGGTAAGAAGAAAGATGAACACACTACTGTGACGACTGGAGTAGAAGGGATCGTGTTCTTATGGTAGAAGGTCTCTTGGTTACCTGTCGGTATTCATGGGAAGCCATCTGTTTGCATGACACCAATTTCTACTTGATTTCAGTGACTGGGAGCACTCAAAATTAATAAATGGATGAAATTCTTTCCCATTGTTACTCTTCTTCACCAACAGTTTTATAGCAGGTAATTATAGATTTCCTATGGATGAGAGGAGGCATTTGTCTGTGAAGCAGTGACAGTGAAGAAATCATGGACAATTCTGCTCTAGCACTACTCTTATTGGTTGTGTGTGGAGACAGACTATGAAACTTGGTGGACCAGAAATAGGTATATTATGGCATTCTTCTATTGCAAGGCAAAAGAAGCAAGCTGTGGCGCTGCACACGAAGTACATGAACTCGCACCAAACAATAAAGAAAACATCTAAGGTTTTGATTTCATTCATCTTTTTTCTGAGATCCTTTTTCTGTTTCTGTTCTGTGAAAGCCAAATAAAAGCAACAAATAACAAAAAAATCCCTAAACAAACAGTTGGGACTTTGACTTGCGAAACTGTGTTTGCATGTTTGTTCTGAAGAGGTTCCCATAGCCCGGCTCTGACTTTTATCTATCCCCACAGGATGTACTCCTACACTTTTTCTTCCAGGATCCCATGCTTCCTGTGGGTGTTCCCACAGCTGCCAATTCAGACAGCTCGAGTCTGGAATAGGCTTTGCACAATCCTGAAGATGCTATTCTCTCACTAAGTCAAGTGATTCCACACAAAAATATGGCAGATGTTTAGCATCAGGAATCAAAACAGCATTTTCGCACCACACAGCACATTCTTCTCTTCCTGATACCTTTCATTTCCTCTCTACAGGATATGGAGCAATTTTCCTCTTTTGCTGCTGTTCATGTGAACTCAGGAATCTGTGAATTATACCAGGACATTTGAATTCCCATGTAACCTTCTCTGAGAGGTAAAGGGGCTTGGTTCACTGATGCTTCATTTTTTTCCTGCCTAAAAGATAAATACAGTGTTTGAAGAGAGGTAATAACACCAGATTACTTCTTGTCCTTGCTTTTCAACTTCTGTGATTTTCAATACCTGAAAAACAAGAGCTTCTGAATGTAATCTGTATGAAGAAAAGGTCAGTTTTCTTTCAGAATAAGTGCTGTAACTATGGGCCAGAAATGTCAAAAAGGCTATTAAATGTTTCTGCAGAGGGGTCTGCAGGTCTTGGAGCTAAAGAAAGCCAGATTCACCAGTGCTTGAGATGAATATTCCTAATGCCGTCAATGGGTAGATTCAAACTGGGATTCCAGCCACCTGTGATCTTGGATTATCCTGTGGCATTTTCTTCAGGTGATCTAGCATCCTTTTAGGTGGTCTGATCGAGCTCTGCATGTGGCCCTCATAATCAGATTTTTTGACTGCATAGAGAAAAGCATGTCAGTGTTGTGCTGAGCCCAGCTCAAACCGTTCCCCACCTTGTCTCTGGAGTTCTTAAGTACTGTCCAGTGCAAGTGTTGCTGCGATACTGTATTAGCTGCCGAAAAATGCCTAAGTACATTTATGTAGTTCAGGGTGAAAAAAACTTGGCAAAAGCTGTGCCTACCAGACCCAATCCCAAACAGCAAAGGAGGAATTCTTTCATTTGCAGTCTGATTCTCTGTCACAGAGACCCTGGGTCTTCTGCGCATCTTGGGTTTAGCAATGTGACACACTGTGTTAAAGCATTAGATGTAAAAAAATGAACACATTGTGTAACAGAGTATGAAAGAACTGCATGGACGTCACATAAATTCTTTAAGCCAGTCATTAAATTCTTTGCCCCCCATTCACTAAATTACTTCATCAAGAAATTACAAGCTCTTTCTCTTCTCATACTGGATCTGAGACCAAAATAAGTTTGAGGTACATTACAAACTCATCAATGTGTGCAATGCTGTTACTAATCCCCATTTCTAAGAATTTACACTATACTTCCTGTGTTAGGCAAATCTTTAAAGGAACCTATAACCATTTGGAAGCCACAGAATTAATGCAGAATTGCCCTCTTCAGTTTTTAGTCGAGTTTAGTGATAAAAATTATCTGAATGCTTTTAAACTCAGCATTTTTAACAATGTAACTTTTTCCCAGAAAAATATCTGCTTTCCCTGAAAATGTTCAATTTTTGTTTAGAAGATTTAAGGTCTTCTGTAGACTATAGGATTTTAAAAGCTTTATAGAAATATTTGGTCTTTTGCCCATTTTTGAAAAGTGGGTGGGGGGAGACATTTTCAGACAGCTATGCAAAATAAGCCCCGTTTACACCAAACCCTTAACATAAACATATCAAGCACAAGTTTAGCAGCTGCATAGAAGTCAGCAGAGAGAGTGGTAAGGCTTTTGAACTTGTATTTCCAAACTGGACAGATCTGCGGTGTTAGTGTTGGTGGTGGATGAGGGAGAGACAAGACCAAGCATACTAAAGAGGTTTGTAGCACTGGCTTGTATGGTTTCCCCTCCAAATTCTGGAGCTGGGGGAGAGGTGCTACACAAACCTGTATGGCAGATCTCCTACCCACCGCTTCCCGTACCTGATGGGCAGCCTAAACAACCTTTATGTTGCTGTAACCCTCCAGAGAAGAATGACTACCGTGTTTATCAAGCAAACTAACAAAAGGGCAGCAATGTTGCAGGAACAGGCAAGTTCTTGGCCAACAAGCAAGTTCTTGGCCTGAATCTTGCAGAGATCCCTACATATTTTACCAGACACTTGTTGCATTCCTTCAGGCTTCTCAGGAATGTCTCTAGCAGCAATGCTGCAGACAGTGTGTCATATAGTGTGAGCATCCTGGATAACGCAAGTCCTGTTCTCCAAAGCTTCCTCCCCAGAGCTCTCTTAGAGAAACTTCCCAGGAAAGAAGTCTGTGAAAGCTGTGAATTTTAAAAGCTGAACTGCTAACCTCAAATTCCAACAGAAGCACCAGCACCCTGATTGAATATTACGTTTGTAACACCTGAGTTCCCATATAGGCAGGGAAGTATGCGTGTTAAATTCTGTGTAATTAGTCTGTGTTCCTCCTGGTGTCTTGCTACTGGTGATATTCTCTGTAGTGTTTCCATGTTTACACATGACTTCCAGATGTAGCATTTCTTCATTTATTATATTATTATTCTTTTGTTCACCTGAAGATTACTGCATTTGCATTGGTTTCACTACATATTCTGACTATCCAATGATCGCTTTGCCATGGTAGGACTGATCTCTACTAGATAAAGAAGAGACTCTCATCACCAAGACAAGGTTACCAAGGAGTGCAGAAATTCTGTAAAGTCCAGACTGTTTAGAAACATTTTAGAAATGCATTTCTTTCTGTAAGCTTTCCCAAGCTGACTGTTTCTTTACTTTTTCTGTTTGAGGTTAAAAGAAGGGCTAAGGGTCAGTATTACACTTCATTCTATAAATTTTTTTAGTCCATAAGATTTCTAAGAAAGTTTTCACACTTTTGAAAATCCAGTGCACTGGAGAGATAATAGGAGTTTTACTCTGGTTTATTCTATTCACACACTATGCTTCTGTGTTTCAGATCCCTTACATGAGTCTACTAGAGGCAGTAGGAGCCACAAAGGACCTTCCTCAGAGGCAGAGATTGCAGATGACCCCATGCAGAGGAGAGAGAGAATGCAAAGCACAAAGCTTCTGAGGTACCCACGTGGCACCACGTGGAGCTTTGGTGGGTTTGTGACACTTCTGTTCTGATCTGAAATATGGAAGGTGTATACTCCTGGAGTTTCCTGGCAAAATAAACATTGTATAGCACATACTATTACAGAAACAGTTCCGGACTCAGTAGAAATTAGGTATGCATATTTGAAATCAGTTTTTCTTTCAGTACAGACTTTCCAGAATGCGAAGAAATACGAACTATATTCTTAAATTGTCATTTTTCTCTACAAGATGATTTCTCACCAGTCAGTAGGCAACATAGTTTTCTGTTACTGAAAGTGTAGCCGCTTAAGTTGATTAATTGATTCAAGTCTTCTGGACAGTCATCCATTTTAATATATATAGTAAAAAAAAATTCACATGCCATTCTACATTTGGGATTAGGATAAAAGTACCTTCAGTCTTCTTTCTGATGTAAATACCGCAACTGGATCTCTTCTACTCTTCTCTAAAGAAAGTCTTTAACTTGTTGATGAATATTGGCACTGTAGCTAGGGTTCATGGTTCTTGTGAGTGGACATGAGGAACAGAATAGAACTTTATCTGGCCAAGCCCATATAGCAGTTAAAATAACGTCTAGTTTTAGTAGACAGTAATATTGTGAATAGGTCCTCAGCAATAAACTCAGCTGGTTGTTTGGTCAACAGAAGTGCTATACTGGCTGCTAATTACAACCCTATGTTGGATATGGTGCCAAGTACATGTTCTCAGTATTAGCCCAGAAGGCACTGGTTTTCAAAAGAGAAAAGCTCTTCCAGAAAATTCAGTTGTGAGACTGGTGCCTGAGACTAAAGGCACCAGACAACAGCTTTAAAAAGCTGTGGTACCTCCTCTTCCTTCCCAATCATTTGGATGTCTTTTTCCTTGGGGACCATTACTGGGTATTGACTAACATACTTGGAAGAAAGTATGTCAGAGAACACAGACTCTGTGAACTACTCTTTCAGTTTGAGTTGATCTACGTGGGGATCAGCCACAAACTGGCAAGGCAATGGGGTCACACATTTTACAAGATGGGAAAAAAAGTAAATATTACTAAATAGCTATGATGCCATGGAAAGGGCAAAAGGTTATGAAAATGATTAGCTTGAGGGAAGAGTCACGTATACAGAGGGATGGAAACACTTGGCTAATAAGTGTGTGGCATTCCACGGCTGTAATATCAGAATTCCCAATACCAGCCGGCTTCCCTTTTCTGAACTGTTCAGAAGATGCCTAAATTTCCCATGAAGAAAAAAGAAAATGAAAAGGAAAAGATGGGAAGTAGGAAAAGTTTTTGTTCTAGAGAACAGCACCGCTATTCAGCTGCATGGACACAGCCTAGTCAGTGCAGGTTAATATTTAAAGGCACCAAAGAAGATCCCTGCTTTTTCTTTGAGTGTTTGAATACATTTTTCTCTGGTATTTTGGCTGGACCAAATAAGAAGGCCTATGCTGCTTTAAGGGAAAGGAATGCAACCTCCATGACTTCATTTCTGTCCTGTTTACTGCCAGCTATGAGTTTTATTGTGTATTTTTAATCACCAAATTCCTTAATACTATCTATTTTAAGGAAAAGATCTTGTGGCTTTATTTAGTAGACCTGCTCTGGCTGGGTATGTGTCTGCTTGGATTAGTTGTGAGGCCAATTTCATACAGCGCATACTGTAAAATATGCTGCTGTCTCTATCTGGCTGCTCTGAATCTTGATGTGCAACCTTAAGAGGAGTCCTTGGACATTGCAGTTCCCTTTGTGTCCCTTGTCTCTTCTGAAATTCAGTCCTCTTGTAGGAGCCTTGTGGAGAACTGCCTTGCTTACTAGTTAGAAATAAGGGATTTTGCAAATTGTCTTTTTTGGTTATAGTATGCTTGTTTGAATGAATTTGTCTTGGATAGCATTATTGGCTAGTGAAGGGTCTATAGAAAGTGCTCTACCTACTGTAAGCCTTCCATATAATGTGAAAAGGTTGTAGGTGGAATGGTTTCAAGGAGGTAGCCTTTGATGTCCCAGCTGTCATAATGTAAATTCATGCCTGTCCCCATTTAAGCTTGTACAGAGAGAAACATCTGAAAATGTTAAAAATGTTTTTGCATTTAGTGCATTTATGTAGATGGGAGGTGCTGCTTTGTTAGCATGGATGGGCATGCAGTCTAAGAAGATGCTTCACCCTACAGTCATTTACCCTGTTTAATTAATGCCACTTCTCAATATCCCACTCACTCCTTTTGGAATTTCTCCAGCATTGACCATTCCACTGCAATGCCAGTGAGCTTTGGCAAAAGAAAAAAACTGCAAACCAGTACCAGTTTTACAAAGCTTTATATCTGAAAATCATCAGTCCTTCCATTGCAGCCACCTGCTGCCTGGCGTGGCACCGAGAACAGCTATCTAACCCCTCAGCCCCTGCGGGTTTTTGGTTCAGACAGCTGCAGCAAGAATTCCTCTTCAGGCAGTCCGGCAGTGCAGACTGCCAAGGTTAATCTCCTGTGTGTTAACCTACAGGGCCTCTGCGTGTGAGAAACATGAAAGTGCGACCACTTTTCAATGAATGATCTAAGGAAAATTACATAAATGAAAATACAGCAGAGTCCGGTCATCTGTAGTTATAAATAACTTCTGTTGTTTGGTCAGCTGGAATCACACAAACATGCTATTGTTAGGACTCGCAAATGTATACATACAGATTTTGAAATGGGAGTAATGTAGAAAATGAAAGGAGTGATTAACCAGATAAGTGCTTGGCTCCTTTCTTATTCTGGCAATGGCATATGAAGACTTACACTGCTATCAATATCTTGACCCTAAGCCTTCACGAGATTCCTAACTTTGCCAGTGGGAAGTGCTGCTTTGATTGACTGACTTCCTACACAAAATCATCAAACCATGATCTCTGCAAAAGGCAGGCACAGTTCTTCCCCTTCCTTTAGGGGCAGGAGTTGAATTACAGCAGGAGGAGTGGGGTGGGAAGAGTGGGAACAGCAGAAATTGTCCTTACAGGAGAAAGAGGAAACTAAAAGAGCTTTGCAGCGCAGGTCAGCTTTTCTCTGTCCTTCCCCCACCCTTCTGGTGAACAATAAGTCAGTTTGCTATCTCCTTTTCCTTCCTTCCCTTTCCCTCCCTGCAATACTTGGCCTCGGAACAGGGTGAAGGGGGTTGTTTGTAGTAGTACCCACAGCATGCAAGAGGGTGGAGGTCTTTTGTAGACTTGGCCAGGGAAGGGCTTGGTGGAGACTGCCTATAGTCACCAGCTTTCTAGTCTGAAAGGTATGGAGTGAGGAGTATCTCCGAGATAACTGCAAAATGGAAGAGTAGTTAAACAAGCATTGGAAAGCCAAGGGAGTGAGTTAGGGCTGTGTAGTTGGGCCAAGCTGATAACTGGGTGAGGGAATTGCTAGACTGAGTGATGGACAGGCCTGAGGTTTAGGCTCTACAGTAATCGCTTATCTAGATTGAGATCAACTTTTGATCTGGGGGATGTCGCCTAGCTCAATAATTTCAGACATTGCAATAGTATGTTCACGACTTCTCAGATGTGTTGCACTGTTATGCCACATGCTCTAATAAAACATGCCGCCTGTACCTCACCTCGATGCAGCCTTTTGTGCCTAAAGGCAAAGAAGTCACTCCTTCTCTCTTCTTAAGAACTGAGAGAGAGTGAGCTGGATGCTGAATAAAAGATAGCTGGTAAACTTAACAAGAACCTGAGGAGACATGAAAGCTGCCTTTTTCGAGAGAAAGGCAAGATAGAGAGAATAAGCAGATTTGGTCCCAGACAATTTCTGTTTGTTCCTCTTCCCTTCTGCCTTGTGCAAATATTACTCTGTGCTCTTAATTTTTGGCCTTTTTGCCCTTGCCTTGCAGACCTGCGGAGTGGGAAGTTGAGCAGGCAGCCCAGAGGCATCACAGCCAGAAGAGAAACAGGAGGAGGATGTGGAAATAATTGGAAATCCCTGGGTTCCAGAAAGTCAGCAGACAACATGCCAGCACCCTTAAGCTAAGGAGGGACCTGGGAGAGGGTGCAGTTTGCATATATGGAAGGAGAGAGGGAAGTGCACGTTAATAAGACAGTGTGAAGGTCTGCGAACTGCTGGAGAGGCATTCTAGGTGGGAACCACACCCTGTCTCTAATTCTCTCATCTAATCTGGCTGCAGCAGAAGCCCACACAGAAACTCTTTTTCAGTCCCCCTTACTGTCCGCTGGCTCCACACCACTTTTGGGCTCTGCAAATGGCCAAAATGTGAAGCACGGGTGGTTTGTGCGTGCTGTGTTTCATGTAAGGTTATAAGGCTTTGAAGTTGAAAACCTGTTTTTAAAATGAAATTTCCTCATGTTGTGAAGAACAAAGCAGCAAATTTGCTACCTGAAGCAGCCCCCATATCAGTGAAATTATCAAATGCAAATGGCTTATTGGAGTAATTCAGGAATAAAAGCCAAACAACTTCTTAAGAAACAGGCTATACATTTAAAAGATTTATATTCTGCTCCCTCAAGAACAGTGCACAAGAAATACGGATGTCCCCAGCTCTGCTGTTTGCAGTGCCTGATGGCTTTTGTCACGCTCTGGCAGTGGCGGAGAGATACACTCTAGGCCAAGCAGAAGAGTTTTAGCTTGCTCTGCAGGGCACTTGGTTGGAGCAGAGAAGCTCCTTCTCAGCCCAAGACTTCAACAGGTTATTTCATATGTCAGTTCAGCCAATGCAGAGGGAGTGGAAATCACCTCCCAAATGTGCCTTCCTGGAAAGTCCTCTGAAAGGGGGGACTTCCCAACTTGAAAGTACTGCCAGAACATCCTACTTCTGCAAATCCTTCCAGAAGAAATACATTGTAGGACTGTGCACAGTTCCTTGGGATACTCATCTGGGAAAAATTAGGATAATTTCTTTAATCAGGCATTGTGGCTGGGGCAGGGAGAATCGGGGAGCCACATGACCCCTTTTTCACATATTTGTCTGCCTCTCTTTCATGGCTGTGTAGGATGGGGGAATCCATCCTCTACTAACGTGCCACTGTAGTCTTAGACAGAGCCCAATGAACCATTCTGTTTGCCCTCAGGCTCCTTCAGCTCACTTGAAAGCCAGCAACAGAGCCACTCTTCTCTTTGTCTCCTGCATGGAAGCTGCTCAGCAGGAGAAACAGGGAAGAGGTAGCAGCTGCTTAGAGCTCTCCCCGTTTGCATCTGAGCTGCTCGCTGGCTCTGAGGTGCAGGGAGGGGGAAAGGGTGATGGGAGGCAGCTGGGGAATGTGATGCCCTCTACATCCTTCCTGTAGTGACAAGCCTTATTCAAACACTTCAGTTTAAAAAGCTCAGAGTGCAGCTCCAGGAGAATGCTTTCAATTCATAATCAAAGATGGGGCAATAACAGATGGATAAAACAAACAAATGTGGGGGAGGGTGAGGTATATACTCAAACACTCTGGAGTGTATTCTGGGAAGAAGACATCCACTTAGTATGTGTTATTTCTCATTCAGGGAAATCTATGGGCCAGTGAACTTTAGGACCCTCTTCACTATGCTCAGAAAAGGCATTGCAGGAAGGAGCACCTCTCTTTTATTTTAGTATGGAAGCAGTTCTTGTGTCCTTGCGTGCTTTGAATCTCTTTCTGTCCCTGCTCCTCCTCTCCTCCTTACATGAGGAAACTGAGCAAGTAGCTTGGCTTTCTGACCAGCACTAATACTATCCTGTCGCTTTGCCAGGAGATGCAGCCTGTTGAGTGGAGCACTGGCACAGCAACCCCAATGTGCATTAGCGCTCTGCAGGCCTCATTGTATTACACTCCTCACGATCACTGCTCTGCAGGCTCTGCATGGGGCTATTCTCTCTGCTTATGCACTGTGTTACCACTGTGCCTGCAGCCAACTCCATTGTTTTGCTGGTGATGATAATACATAGGTTTTTCCAGCAAAGAAAGCCTCCAGGCAAGCTGGGAGGCTTCTCAAAGCACAATGGGTTGGTTGCCAGACAAAGAGCAGAATACTTGAGGAGTCTATAACGATTTATCTTCTAAATGCACATGGGTTTCTATTGCTCAGGACTGCATGTGAGATTTAAAACCTGCAGCAGGCATGGGGACGTTGATAATGCAATAGCACTGAATGGAGGACCTGAGGAAAATTTTTGAGGTGAACTTTCTCAGTTCAATCTTGTTAATCAGTACGGGTTTACTGAACAGAGCGGAAGGATCTCTGCCGTTCGTAGGCCTGTGCAATAATAGCTATCAGTGAAGCACAGCATTGCCTTGAAAATCATGTTTTAACTTCACAGGGAAATGGTGCATATATTATAATAGGAGAATTTCCCTTCTACTGTTTGTGCAATCAGAGGTCTCTAACCTTTAATCAATCAGAGATCTCTGACCTTTAATTTGTTTTCAAATGTGATCAATTTCTGCTACCTGCTAGCCAGTCATAGATGCAATATTGTACCAGCAGTGAGGTAAAGGACAGAATAATGTGTAGTCAGTTTGAGGAAATGGTAATATAGATTTCAAATCAACAGCAGTAGTTTAATGCTAGAAACCATGACAAAATGCTTTTTATTTTTTCCCCTGAGTTCAGTCTTGGAGCCTTGTTTTGAAAGCAGAATATTTTCTTGGCATGCCTCTGCTAATTTCTTAAATGTGCCAGTGGAGGAAACATCATGCTTCTGTGTCTTCAGCTTCTTTGTAATAAGATCCAGTTAAACAACTGAAGACATTAAAAATTCATTAGAGCATTTCAATGTTACAGTCAATGAGACCTGCTGTTTATCAAAGTATTTCCAGCCAAATAAAATGTGTTTTTTTTAAAGCATATAGTAGGAGACATTTGTTCAGAGTGCTTTGTATAAAATTGATTTTATAATTATAGGTAAATCATTTTTACACTTCTCTAATGCAGCAGTAGGCAACATTAGGTAACAGGGCAGATCTGTGAGAATACACCTCAGCTTCAGCTGTCAAAGTTACCTTTAGGTCAAACAGCACAGGTGAGTTACATCACCATACTGGGGTAGTACTCAGCAATAGAATAAGCTAATTGCAAATGCTTCATTATTATCTTCATTGTGAAGCATTTTTAGGGTATCTAGAGATCTACAAGTGAAGATATAGTGAGCCAAATTCTGCCCTAATTTTCTACTGGTGTGTCAGAAAAAAGAACTTGGATGATGCATATGAATAGCAAAAATTATTCTGATACTTCTGACACTACTAGAAACATAGGAACCTTTGGATAAATTGAGTTGTATTGTCAAGGCAAACGTGCCACAAGAAAATAACGTCTGAACAGAATCTTAGGGTAAAGTCTCATTTCGAGTACACTGAATTGTATTCTGTATAGATTTCTGGAGCAGCAGCACGCTAACTGGTATTTGATTCCTGTTCAAGGCGAATGGAATTTAACCAAAACAAGTGCTGAAATAGCTGATGCAGTTCCTCATCATTCAGAAACTTGCAGAGGTTTAACTTCAAAAGCTACTATCATGGAAATAGGTCTGTAGCTTTTCAGCGTGATTTCAGTTATACCTCTCAGTGTGGTTGCTGAGAATGCTAGCTGAGAATCTGAAGTTAACTACGATGTCCCAGTACAATGAAAGCTGAGCCACTGCATTAGATCTGTATGACCTTTTACAGTAATCTAGATTGGAGGTGACAGAAAACATGACAATTGAGTTAAGACTCATGTTGGTGAGGAAAAATCATATGAAGCTTGCTGCAATTCCTGTCAATCTAAATACAGTGGGGTCTGATATTCTTGTTTGAAGGACTATGTTATTTTTCTAAACCTATTTGAAAGGGAAATGGACATTTATACTTGAAAGACCAGGAGTCCATTTGAATGGATGAGATTTCAGTATTTTAAGATTTAAATGAGGATTTAAAGTGTATGCTTATCTTGTGATATGAAATCTGTGGTTAAACTTAGAACATAATGTTTCTCCAGATGTTTACATACATGAGCCAAACTGAGAAGATGACTGTCAAATAATTTGATACCCAGCTTGGGAGAAAACCTTGGTTGAAATCTTTCCTGAGCTGTGAATCTTTAAAAGGAATGATCTTAAGTGTGTATTATTTTTCAAGGGAAGTCTGAAAAGTCCTTGTAGTCTTACAAGGACATACTTTATATATACATATTAAATATGTCCTCTTAAACTTCCTAAGAAAGATGCATAAAGACAGACCGAGTACTACTTTCAATAGCATGATTTATCTCCAGCAGAACATGCTCAGTTCTCTATATTTTTCTTGCATTCAGAAAGTTATTCTTGTCAAAAGTACAGAAGCTACCAAAGCTTCCTTTTCTTGTAAAGATGTGCCTGACCTTATCTTCTATAATAGGCTCTGTTTTGGCTAACGCTCTATTTACATAGGAATGCAAGCATAATGAAATGCTGACAGCAAGAGGTCTATTTGGGTGGAATTTGAATGAATATCTTATAGCAATGTGGTTAACAAACCTTATAAAAATAAAAAAGAGAAGCTGCTCCCTCACACACTGGGCAGTGTTAGTAGAGGAGGGTTATAATGTCCTGGAGTGGAGGTATGTAAACAAAGAGGTGGCAGTGTTAGGTCTGTGGTGAGCTAGACTTGACAGCAACATAAACAGCATAAAGAAGCCTTCTAAACAAAATCTCCAGCTGATCAGTGGAGCTGACCCACCACAGGCCTTCAGAGCTGCTGAGGTGGCGAGATGCATTTCTAGAAGATGCCTGTGTGTTCCCAGCAGTAGGGAAGGCAGGGAAGATGTGTTGCAAGGTAATGTTCAGTCATGGGTCTGTGAACAGGTGTGACCCCCAAAGGCAGGATGGACCTGGAAGCTGTAGAGGGCTGGCACATCAAAAGGCTGTTAGCAGTACTAGGTATTTCACTGCCGCAAATGTGAGAAGAGGGAGAAGTGGCCCCATTAAGAAGTTAATTTAGCAAAAGATTAGGCTTCCTCTGTCAGGTAAAACCAGAGCAAGTGAAATCCTGACCCCACTAAAATCCGTAAGGATGATACAGTTGATTTTAGAGAATGATAAAGTACTAGATTATTGACTGCAGACTACCCATCCTTTTTCCTAAGTCTCTCTTGCCCAAGCAGTTTGTCTGGTTTGTGAGGGCACAGAGACGGTTGGATAACCCTCTGTCTGACTTTTTCCTTTTCTAAATTTTCCCCTTGCTTGTTCTGTTGGAGTGAAAAACCTATTTGTGTTCTTAATGCTTAAGAGCAGTGCTGTGTGAAGGAAGTACTGATTTGTGCAGTGTTGTGCCTCTTGCTAAGGAAGGAGAGTGGGCCCAGTTACCTTCTTTTTTATGTCACTGGCCATGAAAAGTAGCGCTAAGAACTAAGTGTGATATGAACTGTCCTGAATACATGCAGCTGTTGTGTTTGATTGTGATGAATCGTAGAAAAGCATGTTGTATCTTCCCTTAAGAATGTGTTTATTGGTTGAAATTCTACATCTAAAACTAGCATTTTATACTGGTAAGCTTGAATAGGGAATATATATATTGTTATAGCAAATACTTAAATAGGTGGTTATTTTTGCTTTTGCTCTTGTTAGTATACTTAGTCACTGTTGCCAATGTTTTAAAATCTATCTTTATAAAGTTGGTCGTTTACATCCATATTTCAACTTACAAAGAAGTGGTCTCATTTTCCAAAGTACTGAGAGACTAAGAGACTTCTTGAAAAATAATTGTATGAGCATGAAGTGAGGTGTTGACATGATTGCATGCAGATAGATGTGATCTCCTCTGCTGCAGAAGGAGTTGTCCATATAGAAACCGGCTCCATTCCAGACTCCATTCCAGAAACTGTATAGGTGCATTGATGCAGTGCTGAGTTGAAGCTATTAGGACATGATTTTTGCCTACACAGATATGTCTTTATAGAAGTGTCTTCATATAACATTAAGGCCTACCTACATTGAGATATCTGCACTGGAGAATCTAGCTTTGTCTCACATAGTTAAAAATATGAATCTCAGTCCTGAATTGTGTGGTGCCCAGAGAAGTAAAATGCAAGCAAGTCATGCAAGCACAGATAAAACCTAATGTGCTGTGGCTCAGCAGCAATAGCTTGTTACTGAGTGACACTTGGGACAAAAACAGAAGATGTAGAAACTGTTTTCAGAAATTCTTAGCTTATCATATTTAATGTGTCTTTCTAGCTGCAATTATACCTACTAAATATTTAGTGAAGTATTTAATAACATATTTTCTATCACTGCCTTCATTTGGATTATAGCGCCATGGATTAAATTCAGGAGAGGATACAAGCTGTCCTTTCTTTGTAGTTGACTGATAGCAGTAATTTGTCACTGTTTCCATCACAGGCCACATGATTAAGATCAGAGTCAAGGACTCGACTGTCCAGATCTCAGCCGCTGGGACCACTGCTGTGCACTGAGATAACCAAAAAAGGTAGAGACTGAAAGAAGACAGTGTAATTTGAAATTAATCAAGATGTAACAACTCCCTTCTGTAGGCTGTGGTTGGGAATTCTCAGCTGAGCTGTGTGTGCCAATGGCTGAATCACAGTTGCTGGCCTGTTCACTCTCTGACCTAACGCTGTGCTCTTCTCACAGCTGATGAGTTGCTGATAAATCCTCTACAGCCTAAAACCTTGGGTTGCCTGAGGTTAATGGAGCACTGACAGTTTGGACCAGTTGAAGATCTGTGCCTGGGTGTCTGAACCCTACTGGGAGCGTTCTTTTCTAATGAGCAAGTTGTTCAGGGTAACAGCAGGGACTGTGATCTGAGGATACTGGGGTGAGATCTCTGCCGCAGCCTGATGGAAAATGACAGCCAAGACCCAAATGCTAGTTCCTTTGGTAGCAGCTAACACATTTCCTGACTGCTGTGTTGTCCATGTAACTTGAAAAGAATTTTGAATGAATCTGTGGCAGAATAAACTAGTTAATGAGATCATGGGAGAGGGCTTTTTTCCTTGATGATCAACTGTTGTCTTGTCTGGTGGTAATACATACACTGCAGCCACAAGTAGTGAAATAGCTTATCATTGCCAACGTTAACTGAATCCCAGGCTCTCATTTCCATGGGCCAGTGAAGTGCAAAGGCCACACTGTGGTTCAGAGGAAGAATAGACAGGCTGAAAGGAAACCATTGTTTCTCCCTTCCCGCTTGGGCTTTTGCAGTGTTTTTGAAAACATTTTAAGCTCTCTGTAGAATATTTCAGTTAATCCTTAGGGAGCAATGATAAAGCTCTAGGAAAAGTAGGCAAAGGAAAAGATAGGACGTTTTCAGTCAGGATGGCTGTACTTGGTAGGAAGATCTGCTTCTGATTAACATGCCAAGAAAGTACTTAGGTTGAAAGAGAATTTTACTAGACACTTTTAAAGGAAACTGTTCAGAAAAATGTCATGTACTGACCTCTGAGAAAGATCTGCAGAAAGAGTATTTCCTTCCAGTTCACTCTGAGGTTTCAACCTTTCTTCTCTGTCATGCACTCAATAGCAATAGTAATAATAGCCATACTTTCAGTGCTGCAACACTCTCTACTTCAAAGCACTTCACAAACACTGGACTAGATTCAGTCTGGTCTTCTATGGATATAAACTTTGTGTGAAATCCTGGCTCTGTTACAGTGAATGGCAAATTTCCCACTGACTTCAGTGGGATTGTGATTTCACTCACTCTTTGTCAAAGAATTTGGGCAAAGCAAACCTTCTGAAAGAGGTGAATGTGATCGCTGAAAGGAGATGAAATCTGTCTTCATTGCAGGGGAACACATAAGTTCTCAAAATGGAAGACAGGCACATCCAGAATGTAGGGGAATGACAGTGGGAAAAAAGCCTAACCTAGACATCTCCAGTGTGCTTCCCTTTCCTGTTTCTTTTCTCCTAGCTCAAGCCTTAGGTCAATTCCCTTCTTTTGTTGTGCCTGCAAATCTGTAAGTCTCTCACATTTATATAAATATGACTATGGAGAAATAGCTGCTTGACTCATTAGCTTGGTTGATTGGTTGATAATGTTAGTTTTCCAGTACTTTTGCTTAGTGTTGTTTGCAGTTGTTCACATCAGAACAGTAGGGGTTTATGCCCCTTTACACAGGGGCAAATCATGAGTCAGACCCTTGCTCATTTGCAAATGATCAAATGTGTTTTATTTTTTAACGCTTAAAACACTGCAAGTATCCTGAATATTTTTAGTCCTTTTATACCATTGCTGAGTGAAGACAGCCTTTAAAGTCTTTTTGGGCCAAAAAAGATTCTGTGTATTTCACTGAAGTATACTTAGAGATTGCAAAATGCTAAGTGCTTATTTTGTGTGAATAAACTCTGCTTTTAATGAATCATTATCCCAATCATATACAAGGCTGAAGAGAAGGCATTGCACTGAATATCAAAACTGAACAATGAGGAAGATATTAAGAAATACAAATTGCTTTAAAAATCAGTTGAAACATTGAGTGATGTCAACCAAGCTATATTCCCTCCTTCTGATCAGGGCTCTGTACCTGAAATCCTTATTCAAGGTAGAATTTGTATCATGTTGCCATCTGCCTTCGCTTTTGACTAATCCAACTGTGCCTTTCTGCCCTCCTGGGTACATAAACCCCATCTGTCCAACAGTGTCGGTTACCTGAGCTGCTCTCTTTTTCTGATTCCAGTTGGTACCTCCTGAACATGCCAAAAAGCAGTCCTGACATCTTGGGCTTGTTTTTTTTCCTGCTCTTCTATGTGTGTATCTTATTACATGGAAGTATGCTGAGAGGTAGTCTGTCGTGTAAAAATGTGATGAAAACTGAGGGAGGACTTCAGGTTTTGGCCACATATAAGGCTTTACAGCACAGCCAGATAGGAATGTGGAAACACCTGAAAAGTAAGCTGCTCTTCTCCTCCTTAGGCCTAAATTCATAATTTCTCTGCATATTTTGGAAAAGCTGCTTTCCAAATCTGAGCTTCACAGACGTTACTGTGGCCTTGTATTTGCCTTCTGTGCCTCATCACTAGGAGCATCTGAACTAGTTTAAATTCTCAACAGCAATGAGAAATTCACCAGAGACAATAAATCATAGACATCATGAACTTCTGACTAGTGTGAAGTCATTCAGAAATATATTTCCCAGCAGATCTCTGCAGCCTGTGGTATTCCCATCAGGTGATTAATCCTCTGTCAGGGTGCAAAATACATTATAATACAGAAAGAGAAGGAAACACAGCAGATAAGGAATACAACATTGCTTATGTTTCCAAAGTCTTTGGATGATAGAAGGAGACTGCAATCAGTTGCAGTATCTTGCATTGCACGCCTTTTAACAATTCTAAATTATGACTGAGGTGATAAAACACTCTGAAGTATAGATGTGTGACCACATGTAGGTGTCTGTAGGTGTAAAGAATAAAAATTAAAACCACTGCATACCTTTCCTAACTGGCTTAAAATACATATTTTTAGATAGCTCTAAGATTTTTCAGGTTTTAATTTTTTTTTTTTAGGCTGGGAAAAGTGTCTCTGTTGTGTAAGAGGGAGGTATAATATTTGAAATTGTCTGTTACAGTGATTTCTGTCACTGTGGCGCTCTGAGCTCGCTTGCTGTTGTAGGAAAACTTGTCAGCACTGGACGTTACCAGATGCCCAAAGGTTAGAAGTTTATGGGCAAAAGTGGAGAGGATCACAGGTGTATAAACCCAGGAGAAGAGAACAACTCAAAGAACAGGAAGTATGAATAAACAAAAGACAGAAGTGTGGTTTGGTGGTGTTGCGGTTGAAGCTGCAGTTTTTCTATTGCAGAGCTTGAATAGATTTTGACTGAGATCAGGAATCTAAAAGAAAAGTGTGCATCCCCTTAAACACCTTTCCCCTAAACAACTCTAAATATTGTGGTGACTGCCATTTGACCTTACTGGCACTGTCTGAATGGGCAGGGAGGTGGGAGGAATGAAATTCAGAGCTGCTTATACATTAGGGAAGGATGCTGATCAAAACACTGTGTGTCTCAAGCAGGGAATGGAAGGTAACGAGCTTTTGGCTTCAGTCTTTATCACTTCTTGAATGGTTAAAAGGAAGAGAGTGCCATGCAATCAGAGCTGAAATTTCATTAAAGGCATTGAATAGATTGGGTGGCTCTCATTTACACCTGTGCAAATTTGGATTTGGTCCATGACGTCTAACTGTACACTGGTGGAACTGAGGTTGTTGTCTCATGCGTGGTCACTGAGTTGGCAGCACTGGCGGGTGAGCTTCTATCAGGAAATGGGGCATGTGTTTCTCTCCTCAGATCTGCATGCTAAGTGCTAGGCCTGGCCTGACAGATGTTACAGTGCCTCTGAGTAAGCAGGGAAATTATATACAAAAGTTTCCTATTACGGCTGGAATAAACAATTTCTTAACTTTTGTGTATGCTTGTCTTTCAGGGAGGCACAGTGCTCTCACTCTGTAATACCGCAGATTGATTGCCACAGTGTTATGGATCCCAGCTAGTCTGGAACCCGCGAGAAAAACTCCTTTTCATACAATTACATTGACTTCTCAAAAAAAGTTTGAGTGCTTCATAAGCATAAATTAATTCAGCCAAACAGCATTTCTGTGATGTGGGAAAATCTGTGATGCTTAGCTGGCACCACTTACTTGAGTTGCTTAATATTACAAACTGAATCAGTGATGCAGATAAGAACCAAACTCAGGATCCCTATTGCTGACCTCCTTGTTTTGTACAGTAAATGCAGACAAGGCAAACTCCCAAAACTTAACAAAACAAGTTTTTGGACTGTGGCTAGTGCACCTTTGCATAATACTGCAAAAGCAATTCCTTTTATGAATTTGTCCTACCCTTTCAAAAAATAGCTTTAATGAGGGGGAAATGCTCTAAAAACTCACTCTTATGAATGTAGCACAGACCTTTTTCTGCCGTATTTTTTTTTCCCGTGAGTGGCTTTATTTAACATTCAGAATCTGGATTCTGACTGAGGTGGCTAGGTTAGCTGACAAATCTTTAGATTTTGTTCTGTCTGGAGTCAACAGACAGGTGTCTATCTAAGAGGTTCTTCCAGAGGATGATTCAGAGCAGGTCAGGTGCTCAAATTTGAGCTGGCTGAGTGCCTAAAGCCTTGACAAATTCTTCTTAGAATTTGCAATAGGTGGACCTGGGATTCATCTGACAATACAGTATAAAAGAAGTGAAATACAAATGACAGAGAAAAGACCAAGAGGTGATTATCCCTATGATATGCTTGTACATCTATGAGGGCTCTAAGCAGTAGGAATAGATGTATAGTGGAGACGTCTATGCTACAGGCAACCTTCTGGTTCAATTCCCTGCACTGAGCACAGTTCAGAAAGTATACATTAGTTTTTGAGGGCTGATTAAAATTGTCAGTTTTTCATTAATAATGGAGCAACCTGTTGTTGATTGCCCCCCCCACCCCCGCCCCCCCCTTATGTAAAAATTGCTGCCAGACAGTAAATTTGCCAGTCAGGGAAGCTAAATGTGTGCGAACATTATCGGAGGTATCTTGAATATGTTTTCTAAAGACAAGACAATGACATTTCTCTGTACAAGTTCAAACATGACTCCTTCCCATGTTGCAAAGAACTGTCAAATTGAATAACAGGTACAGTGAAAGCACTGCTTTCCCAAACTATTCAAATGAGCATCACCTTAAATAAACAGAACCTGGCTAAGGGTTACATGAAAGATTTGTCATAGCAAGAAGTAATATTTGAATGATAATATCTCTTAATTTATTCATTATTTAATGTTATTCTTTTAAATAGACCTAGAGGAGTCTTTCCCAGGTAACCCCTGAGATAAAGTTATCAGACTCTCACTCTCATCTTCACTGCATCCTACTGTAAATAATGCCTTTGCACATGGTATCTCCTACCAGTGGTGATTGCAGTAACTCTTTGGCTCCCAGCAGAAGTAGTTGGGGGTGTGGTAAAGCCGAGATGCAGCAAACATGATTCATACAAAAAACCTCAGACCTTGGACTGGTTGTAAGGGATTCCCACGTTTATTATGTGGGAAAGTGTTGAACATATTGTATAAATTATACAATGGAGCTGAAAGATTGGGATTTCCCTGTGTTAGTCAGTTGGTTACTACACAGGATTTAGACCGTCATTAGAAGAAAATAAAAATCTTTCTTATTATAGACAGCAAGACATCATTCGGAACACTTTTTAATTAAGAGAATCCCAGAGAAATTAGAAAGTGATGCAGAAATTGGTGCAACAACTGATTTGCTTTTGCAAATAACCACAACTTCTACAATGAAATGGCTTGATACTTTTTTTTGCTTGAAAGCAGGGTCTCTCTAGCAATTCAGTTATACTGACAGAAGACGTGACCTTTTTTTGTGGTATTCAGGGCATTTATGTTGTCTGGCTGAGGCTGCTTTACTCATCTGTTAAGGCGCAGTTTGGAGGAACCCAGATTCCTCATACTGCTGATGTAGAGAAGGCAGGCATGATTCAGAGAAACCAAGCTAAATGCCTAAAGGAGTTTGAAGGAGATGGTGTGAATACCACCTGTGTTTCTACTCTGAACCTAATTTTTCAGTAATTTGTAGTTTTACTGTAAAATTTCTCTTGGAGTTCAAACTTTGCACACATGAAGTCAAAGAGACTTGTAACAGCCACCAATTTGTAACAGCTGAGGATCTGGCCCAGGATCTGTAATTTTGTTTTTAATAGCTATTTGGAAGAGATTATTTTACAACTTGTTCTAATATGTACATTCCCAGTAGACTGCTCAGGTAATTACTTGGGCTGCAGTTCAAATATTCCACAGTTTGAAATATACTTGCAGAAAAATCTATTTTTCTGTGTACAGACGGTATAGAACAGTCACTTCTTTGGCATGTGTAGCTATTCCTTTGCAAACAAATCCAAGGTTTTAGGTGTACAAATGAATGAACATGCAAATATTTTCAGTGTGTATTTAGGGATATATTTGGAAATTCATACCTTTACGCAGCAAAAATTTGGTACATGGCAACCCACTAGAATATACAGAATAAAAAATGAAGAAGTGATCATGAAAAAGAAGTATAATATTGGGGAAAGGTTTTATATGCCATTGTGAGTACTGCTGACTTTCTCATTGGCATATATGAAAGATACTACTTTTCTACCTGTGACTTTCTGTTATGTTCACAGGTCAGTAGGGGTTAGTTTAAATTCCTATGCTATATTTATCTATATATTATGTATCTCCATGTTTAATAAAAAATTAAAGATCTCTGAGCCACAATGAATTAAAGTGATATTTTAAAAATGGTGTTCAAGGCTGATAATTTGGTGCTTTGAAGAGCCTCCCTGCATAAATGTGAAATAATTGTGAACTGGGCACAGTGGAGGACAGCTTCATAAGTTAATTTTCCCAGGTTAGAGTCTTGACAAACTGCCTCCGTTTGTATTGTGAAATGTATTTGCTGGGTGTATTTCTCAGGCCTTCTCCTGATTTCCCATGGAACCCTGCCCTTTTTATTAGAGGTGAATAATTAGATCACTGGGTTTACTGTTATTATGCAGCTTGCCAAGGTTCGGTACGCTATCACTTGCTAGAAGGTGTTCTCGGTCACCCTAACGATTCTAAGGCAGGACCAAGTCTTTATTTTCCCTTGGGAATCAACCTCAGGGTGGCGTCACTCAGTCAATGCATGACTTTTCTTTCAGGGTTTAACAAGCCTCACCAAAGACTAAATGGTGTATTGTAAAACCAGACCTGCAAAGTCTCACACACCTAACAAATGAGTCCCACTCCTTTTTGCTTAAGGAAAAATTAAAACAAAGCAAAAAAAAAAAAAAAAAGTTCTCGCCTAAAGGGATTTCTCAGTGCTATGAGGAAAAAAATCAAGTCAAACAAATCATCTTTCTCATGCCTAGAGACTCAGTGACATTATCTTTTGCATGACACCATAACTGTGCTTTGGTGGTAGTGATTAAATGGGGTTCAGCAGGCTAAGCCCCGTATGAGAAGTTCTGTGTTTAAGAGAAAGGACTTTGTGAAGGATGGATTATTTGGCTTACTAGCAGTTTCAAAAAACTGCGTAAAAAGGGGTCAGACAAGATTTTGATTACAAAATATTTTACTATTTGAGAAATAACTTCAAGAGAATTTTGAAATAAAATTTTCTTTAATCCAGGGATCAAAATGCTTCACATTGAAAGATTGTTAAGATGCTTAAGTGGTTAAATAGTATGGATACTTAAAATGCTTAAAAATATCCTTATTTTCCTTCTACACAAAATAACTGGGTAAAATGGCTGCACATTTCATAGCATATTTCAATACATCTATTCTGAAAAGGGACCGTAGCTGCAAATTTTGTCTGACTCCAGTTAGAATTACCTGAATTTAATACTGTCTCAGAGGGCAAGTTGGGAATAGATTTTTTGTACATTTTGTGCTTTTACATGCTACAGGGCACATACGAGTGCTCTAGAGAGAAGATTAAACTGGCACTAAAGAAATTCACTGTGATATCAGGAGCATCTTTGAAGTGAATGGCTGCTGCAAGTTGCAATGTAAGTGCTTTGTCCTTATTCCACCTGCACATTCATTTATTCTAAATATACTATAATGAATATCCTCCTAACCTGAAATATTTAACCTGTAAGAGCCCTTTGTAGATACAACATAACCTTTTCATTTCACACACACAAACTTTTTCTCTCTAATTGGGTCATCCCCTCTCCTCCTATACCATCCCCCACCCCCAACCTGCAGGGGGGCATCCACTTTTAAATAATAAGACACATAATTAGCCATTAATACACTGAGGGTTAATGAGTAGGTATAATCTTATTAACCTAATGGAAGTTACAGGTGTAACTTGTAAGCAGCCGTAGGCTGCCAAAGAGTGCAAAGGAGTTATTGCTATCTTTAAATAAAAGTTAAATAAACATGATTCATATCTCATTTTTCTTCATGTAACTTGGCATTCCAGAAAGTTTTATGAGTTTGGCTGAGATGATTATTTGCTGCAAGCAAAAGGCCAGGAGGTTTGTCCTATCTGAAATACCCAGCAAAGCTGATGCTATTGATAGACTTTTCCTATAAGACCCATAGACAGTATGTTTTCCTTCCGATATTATAACTTTTTGTTGTTGTTTTCTAATAATTCAATTGGAAAATAAAATCTGGAAAAATATCTATACATTTCTAATTCAAAATCATGGGGAAAATTCTTGCTGTGTCTTAGTGCACTAGCAAATTTAGGCGAATGTGACTTTCTGTGAAATGCTGTGTATGGTTGTTGTTATCATCATATATATAGTGTATAGTGTTGTACTTAATTGCTGTTATCTCAGGGACCACTTGTCTGTACCCCAGTTTGGTTTGGAGCCAGCACTTTCTCTGGCTTTGCAATGCAATTATTTACATCCCCAAATATGAGCGTTAATGAAAAGCTGTTAATTTGTAATTGCAATTAACTAGAGAGCTTCTAAATGAGAGTGACCTCAGACACAAACACTACACATACAAGGTACTTATTCTTCATATTTGAAGCATATTTTTTTATAGATAACTTTCTATGCTTGCTTTAAAAAAAAAATTCTTTGCAGTACCTCAAGTAATTTGATTGCGTTCATTGACCAGAATATTTCCCTGGGATAGCCAAAGGCACAGTATGTTTAAATGTTCATTAAATTCCATTAATTAATTAAATAAATTTCATTAACATATTATTGAGTGAGGGGTTTGCATTATATTACAAAAGGATTCTTAGTCTTATATTTCTTTTCTTAGAATGCCTCAGAGCTTTTTATTATTATTATTAAATGCTACTTCATTGGCAATTATAATTTTTTTATCACAAAAATGCTGTGCGTTTACCAGATTTTTCAATAGCATCTCACTTTTTTGAAGAAGTAGTGCATAATGTAGCATGCTAGACCTTTGATGTTCTCTGGAAAATGAATAGTGACTGGAGGGCAACTCCATCTAGCTATGGGTTACTCAGGTCTCGTGGGAGAAAAGTTAAGTCCTATTCTGTCTGCTACCAGCTGGGAACCTGCTGCTTCCCTCCGTCTGCCTTCTCAGCGTGTTTCACCTGCCCCCTTGCCAATCCCTGTCTCTTTAGACAGGCCGCGGAGAAACAGATAGGAGGTGGAGCAGCACAGCAGTGAGCGGAGCTGGAGGTTTGCTGGCAGGGCTCTCTGAATTGCTCTAAGCACTGAAGCTGGCAAGGAGTGAGGGTGAAGCAGGTGAAAGGGTGTAGTCACTTAAAAAAAAGATGGGATGGGTGGAGAACAGGAGTGGGAAAAAGGGTGAAGACAATTTATCAGGGATGGTTAGAGAGATGGTGTTCACAAGTATATTCTTCTGCCTTCGAGCTTAATTGCTCAATGATAAAGATACCTATCCTTGATTTCCTTAGAGCTGTCTGACAATCCCAGCTAAAGATTGCCAGAGATTTCTGTCCAATCAACGGCTGCTAGGACTGGCTCCTCTTTCTCAAACCTCCTTTGCTATGTATTTTGTTTTGTGTTCAAACGTCACTGTGTCTCAACGCAGTAAAGTGATATGGCATTTTTCTGTCCCTATCACTGATTTTTTTGCAAGTGTACATAAAAATCTATTGCCTAGAGTAGTATGTAATTGGTGTACCTACTTCATGACTAAAGAAGCAGAAGATTTAAAAGCTGTATTTTCAAATGTGACCTCAATTCTGAAGAGCTAGATTTCCAGCCAAATTCAGGGTCCATGAAGACCTCTCAGGTACAGTGATGTCAATGGGTGTTTTCCAATGAATGAAGGAATGTAAGACTGGAGGAGACCTCTAGGGTAACAGTCCTCTGCTGTCACAGGCAACCACACCACCAGAGCATTTGCATGAACCAATCTAGCTCCATCTAAATTTATGACAGAAGTTTTGCTTTTATATTGAAAGATTGTACCTGAACTTTCCTCCTATAATTCTCACAACATACTGACTTCAGAGGGACCATAGCTTTTCTTCTAGGCTATCATCTTCAGAGGCGATGTGCACCTGCAGCTTTAATTGATGATGTTTCCAACGGGCTTGTTCCCAAAGCTGAAAAAATCAAAAGCAAATCCCTCCCATATTCATTATCAGTAGTTTGAACTAAAAACTGTTCAGATCAGGAATGAACCCATGTTAGAAGTTGTGTTGCATTACTGATGCAATATAATACTATATTATGCCTTGATACAGATTCAAACCCCTTAAGATTATAGTGTTAAAATTGAGAGGCATCATGCATATATAATTTTGACCAGTAAGAACCTATGCTATTGACATTATCATTCAGTAAAATGTGCTGAGTTGAGGAAGATGAATGCATTGTGCAATGCAGGAGAATTATCTCTTACTAATTAATCCCTCTTTGTTTGTAATCTCATGAGAAATATTTTTTCAAGTATGGCTGGAAGGAGCATATGAGTGCATCCTTACATTCTTAAGGCTGCCTTAGTATTTTATCTAGACTTTTTTTTTTTTACTTTAAGGCCTTAAACTAAATTTTCCAGGTATATTTTTTTTTGCCTATAATCTTAAATCATTGTAACCTAAAATCTGCATGAATATGAAACAGAAATCCCCTTCTAGCTAAAAATAGGGCTAATTAACTTCCATAGTTAGAAGCCTAGTTTGCCTCCCTTGGCTTTCTTCCTCCATGAGTGCTGGTTTTGCAGTCTCAGCAGATTTATGTACTGCCTCAGGTGCAGCTTAGACTTTTTCTAACTTCATTTTTTTATTAGATTTGTTGTTTAATATTAACAGCTGTACAAATGAGCCATTATTGGGTTCTGATCATGAAAATAACTTGATCCAGGTAAGTAATTTCTATGTGTTAGTGTTTGCAGAGTCACATCTCTGCAACCATTAAACTTGGCTAGAACCATCAGGACAGAGAATACCCATTAATTTATCTCAATTAAAAGGCTTGATTCTCATCTTCCTTGAGGGTCATTTGCATATTCTTAGACAAGGTATAAAGGAAAATCAAATCTTTAGTGCATCGTACTACTGCTTTATTACTACTACTGTAATAAAGATTAAATTTAAAATTTATTCTTGTCTGCAAGCTTCAGTCAAAAGCAACTTGATCAACCCTCCCTTTCTACAACAACTTTTCTTCACCATCATCTTATTATTTGTTTTTTAAACCTAGCTATGTCTTTGATAAATGATGTGGTACAAGAGACAAACAGGACTGTCTCTAAAAGCCTCTGTATTTCCTGCTCAGAGATTTTTCCCTGAAAATTTTCCTCAAAGTTAGGATTTCGCGGAGCAAGTTCCTTCTCATCTGATGGGAGCTGAGCATTCTCAGTCCTTTCCTGGAGACAGACAGCTCTTCAAGGAACTGGTCCGCAAGCAAAATAGCTGTCTCAGGACCTGGTGTGTGATCACCAAAATGAGCATCACTTAGTTTTATTTTCCTGTCAAATGACCCAGTGAAAGTTAGCCGTAGTTTTCCCACAAGAAAATTACTAGTTTTCTCCTCAGTCTTTATTAGATTTCATTATAGATGCAAAAGAGTATAGTGTCACACAGCTGACTTTTTTTAATTAGCAAAACTGACAGTGGTTAGGTGGGTTGGAACTGATTAATAAAAAGAACTCTGGAAGAGATAATTTAGTTAATAACAATATATAATGCAATAAAAAAAGTATTAAAACACGTTTTCAGTGGTTACAGATCTGCTTTTCTCTGAGACCATCAAAGTTGTTAATCTGAGTGTCTTTCAACATCTGTATGAGATATGAGTTCATTTTTACTATCATGATTACTGAAAGGGAAGCCAAGGTAGAGGGAAGCCAAGCCTCCTATTTTCAATATGGCCTCTTATTTTGGTTCACAAAATTTCAGTTCACTATCTTCAGACATATAAGGCTTGATTATCAGTACTACTGAATAAAGCCTGCCTAAAATATGGGAAAGAAGAGGGGAAATTACGGGACTTTGCAACATATTTTTTCCTGTCCCTCACTCAAAAAATAAATAATTAAAATTGGCATGTGAAGTCCAATTTCTACTCTTTCCATCTCTCAAACAGTATCAAAGCAAAATTTCAATGTATTAAGATTAGTATAGTACGTCCAGTCTCCCTAATTTTGAAATTTTTCTGGTGGATATTTCTTACACTGATTTTGGGAAACTTGGCTCTGGACTCTTTTTCCATCCAAAATAATTGTTTGCAACAAACCTTTCTTCTAGTGTAATATGTGTAGTATTTTTGGGAACGTTAGCAGTTTCTCTCTGAACAATAGGAAGACTGTGTCTTAGAAAGCTCTGGAAAGGATTTAGAGGTCAAAGAAGACAAGTCACTCAACATGAGTTCCCAGTGAGATGTTCTGGGAAAAGACTGATGTGGTCCTTTGATATATAAGAAGGGGAGTTGTGAGTAGCATAAGGAGGTGTTTTTACCTCTATCTGACACTGGGGAGATTAACACCAAAAATAGTGCATACTGTTCCTGTCTCTTAGCAATGTTGTTGTAACTACGGTGGTCTAAGGATACAAGGAAGATTTGTAGGAAAGGATGCATTTTTTTTTGTTGGACCAGCCAACATACTTGGAAAAATATGGAAAAAACAGTTGGGCATATGGGCTTTTCTTCACATCATGACATCTGCATTAGGAAAAATTGGCAATAGTACAAAAAAGAGAAATAAAAATTATTCCAACCTGGGAAAAAATACAATAGGGTAAGAAGGAGAAGTAGCTCAAGGTGTTCATCATATTAAAAAGAATATTGAGTGCATTAATGTCTTCAGTACAGAGCAAATTCTGGGTGCTAGTGGGCACTCTGATTCTGAGATGAAAGTCATACTGAGGAGGAAAAGAAAGACATAGTGAAGAAGAGAGCAACAAATGCAAATAAATAAGAAATAAGGCACAATTGTCTGGAAAAGAAAAGATGCAAGTAACCATGCTGAGTGTATGTGTGCGTGCATGTACATGCACAGGTGCCTCCAATAACTTTTGAACTTGTTTCTCTGCAGCCACTCTTGGCGGAGGGGGAGAAGGTCTGAAAAGCAATTATGTTTCTACAGGTTTCATGAAAGTATGTGGTCAAGAATAGGTGAAATCTGTCTCAGAAGAATCCTGACAGAGACCTGTAATGATCTGAGGTACTGTCAGGGCTACAACTTGAGTTGTCACATTAGTGAGACACAGAGGATCCACAAGGATTTGGGGAAAAGACCTTAAAAATGTTCTGTATATGGGAAGAAACTTTAATCAGAGCTCACAGCTTGTTAGGCATTGAAGTCAATCAACCATGAAACACGAATCCATAGGAGACTAAGCTTTATTAGTCCCAAGCCTACACTACTTGTGTAATACTTAGGGTGATTAGCTGTTGGGATAAACTTCCAAGGGAGAAGTGGGTTTGCCATCTTTTGAAGTCTTTGGATGTCTTTTTTGGAAGACAGTGAAACACAAGTAATTGGGTTAACAACAGGAGTAAGTGAATGCAATTGTATGGCCTTTATAATAGAGAAGGGGAGGCCAGATGATCTAATGATTTCTTCTGGCCATAAAAATCTATGAATCCATGAATTATAAATGCAAAGCACCTCAGACTAGTCTTGTGAGGAATTGGCATGATGTGATCCAGCTAATTAACTATATAGCTACTGCCAAACATTTGTGTACATCCAGGTGAAAGCATCCCAGCTTGGCTACTGTGTTAACGTGCTCTGCTCTAACATCTTTCATTGTTGTCAGTGGAATGTTAATAGATGGCGGCAGCACAACAGGGGTGAGGACGGACAACTGGGAAAAGTTTAAGATAATGTCATCAGAACTGAGTGCTGTCACAGTATAATGGTCTCCTGCTGGTACCTAAATGCAGAGGAACTCACGGAAAATTAAACATCAAGGCATGTTCATTTGCAAAGCTGGAGGTACAGATCCTATGGCAATCTCCTGTTACAATGGGCTTATTTCTGCTTTACTAAATGGATGTGGAAGCAGTGGACCAATATTTGCAACTTTTTTTACTATGTGGCCAGAAGCCAGGTGTACTTTATTGTGTACTTCGTTTAGATGGAGGAGAATTTATCTACTAAATTAAAGAATAAGAAGTGTAGTTTCAGAATGGATTCTGATTCTGCTGTTAATTCTGCTCCTGCTTATGATCTCCTCTAGCTTCTGGTCAGGGGCACTTTCTATGTCAGCTGCAGAATAAGCATTTTAATTCAAAAGTACCTCACAGTTTGGACATGGTAGGAGCACTCCCCCAGCCAGCTACTACCACTTACTTGATAAATAGCTTATTAAGATGCAGTATCTCAGTCAGTTTGGGTTGTATTTCCTTACATAAGACACACTGCATTGCAGGCCCAGGTATTGTGCCAAAAGGTTAATGAAAATAAACCTGGAGTTCCTCTGTAGACTTCAAAGGAAGTAAGACATGGCCCTGAATTTCCCTTTCTGTATAGAAAAGACGTAGCACTATAGTGTGAGAATTTGTTAGGACATGCTAAAAGAATATAGAGAGAAAAGTGAGATTTGTATATATTCATATGACTCCAGCAACTAGTACTTCAACAAAAATACTGATTATTGCAAGACCCAAGCACAGGACGACCATGAGAGTTGGCAAGGCTGCTTCACAATTAATAGTGTATGACAGGTCCAGTAACTAGCAGCAGCTACTTATTATTCTTTTGTTAGCTATGAAACCATGTTACATTTGGATTTGGTTTTCATAAAAATCCAAGTGTGGGTATCTGGATCTAGGATTTTGGCTTGGATTCAATTGTAATTTGGATGTTATCTGACTAGCTGAAGCCTTTTAAATCTGTATCATTTAATACAGAGCAGCCACCTAGCATAAATACTGCTGTGTGACTGCTGGCATTTTGGTAAAGCATTTTTAATCCCTAAATGTTTTTCAAGACTTGCCTATACTCATCCTTTAATAGGTTCACTTTAAGCCAGCAATTTCACCAAACTTTTTGAAGAGGTTCTCTGAGGAAAACACGTTTCTCTTTTAACAGGTTTTTTACTTCCTTTTAATCAACAATTAATGATTTAACAAAGTTGTCACATGCATGGTCACCTCTGAGAGGTAATGCAGGAATAATTTCTCTGATGTATATTTATTCCGTCTTTCCATAAATTTTAGCAGATTTGCTGCATTGATGAGAATGCTAAATTGGTGAGAGTATAACTTTATGCTTTCACATTTTCTAGGTGATATTTCGTTTTTTTGTTGCCCCCCCCGCCATGTTTTCTGACATTATATGCTGGAAGTAGAAAAGTTTGATGGAACAGTAGTCTTTCAGCATGAACATCATATGTAATCTTTCACTATTGTCCTTTGTCCTGCAAAAGCTGACAGAGAGAGTACCTGCATAGCAGATGATGTTTTCCAGACACCAGTGAAAGCCTGATGTTATTTCCTAAGAATGCAGCAGCTACACTACAAACTGGAACACTACCACTCTAAATCTAATTCTTCCATTGGTCTCCCACCTGACTTGCTGCACCTGACTTGCTGGTCTCCCACCTGTTGTCCTTGCTGATTGCAATGGAGATACTTTTAAAATTGGCTACTAATAGCTGTAGCTTCTCCACTTTTATGAATGCTGAGAATAGAAAATGCAGTCCTCAGAATGCAGAGGGATCAATTAGGAAAATTTAGGCTGATAGTGCTAAATACAGAAAGTGCTAAATACAGAAAGGTGAGCCTGACTCTGCAGAGGTGTACTCAATTCATAAACATCAGAGCCACTTTTTGCATCATGCATATAGTATTTCATATTGGAGGCAATGGGAATCATTCTGTTGTGTTATCCTGTCAGATCTAGCACACTGAACAGGGCAGGACTGGCTTGGTATCAGAGGCTGAGAGTTCTTGGAAAACACTTAAGATATTGCAAGAATTGTTTCAGTACAAATCTCTCAGGTTTGATAGGTGAATTTACTAGATTTCCCGTACTTCCTCCTTTTCTCCTATCCTGGTAATATATATTACTGTCATGTTATATCAAAATATAGACATCATGATAAAATCATCATTATGCCTGTAACAGCCCTCTTGAGCTGATATTGCATGGATGAAAGAGCTTAAAGTGGTACCATAGAGCTTCCAGATTCTGGATGAATATTGTACTGAGCTCTTGACTGTGTATTTCCTTAAGTATAGGGGTATTAATCCTTTTTTCATGGCAGAACTACTCTTTGAATGATTCTATTTGCCTATCTAAAATTCGCCCTGTCATTTCATTTGAAAAAAGGATCCCATTTCACTTTCTCCCCGATGCACTACTTACTTTGTTCCTTCTTTGCATTTTGGTGATGGTGAAATAATTCTAAGACAGAAATGACCTTTAAGAGACACTTGCAGGAAAGCACTTAGGGTATTTTGAGGTTTATTCTTATAAAAGCTCCCCTCCCCTGTTTTGATCATGTGCTTAAGTACCTTTGACTTCAGGAGGATGTGGGCACATATCTAAAGCTTAAATATGTTAACTGCTCTGCTGAGCATTGATATGTTCCTAGTGCAGGACCTAAGCTTATAAATTGCAGTGGGATTCTTAGAGATGAAAGATATGTTGTTCATGTTTCATTGTGTCTTCTCCTTTAGGATAAAAGCCACACTATGGAATAATAAGTAATAATAATGTAGAAATCCATTAATTTATGTAGGCATGTTAGGACATATGAGCTCCAACAAAACAAAAAGATGAATGAAAATTCGGAAATGATGTGGAAAATATATCAAAGATGGATTTGTATCATATATAGCTGGCCTACCATGCTGGGAAAATTGCATACGTTTAGGAAGTGCTATTATATATATTTTCAAAATGTTTACTTAAATCAGCCGCTACAAAAAAAAAATGTAAAAAAGTCCTGAAATCCTTCAAGCAAAAGCTTTGAAATTGGACAAATCGTTCTTGCCGCCCCCATCAATAAAGCAGTGTTCTGGCTCTGCTTTAAGCAGACGAAGTGCAGGAAGTTTAGAGCGTGAGCTGTGAGCTAAGGCCCTGTGACGTGGTGAGGTGTTGCAGCTGATCCATATCAGGCACTGCAGCAAGGCCAGCGCCTTCATGTCCTGCGCCAGCGTCTCAATAGCTGGGTCGAGGGTGGGAGGGCAAGCTGCAAATGTTGATTTGCCCTCCTGCCCAGGCATTTTGGCTTTCTGCAGCTCTTAGGGCCACAGCCTCACCAGCGAGCAGACAGGGCAGTGCCCCAGAGTGCAGGAGCAGGCAGTGGCTGTGGGAGCACTGCAGCAGAAGCCCCGCTGCACCACACCACGGCGGCAGCTCCTGGGGCTCCTGCGGCACTCCTGCCAAGCAAGTCATCAATAGAGGGCTGAAAGCATTTAATAGCCCCGTGCTAGAGAGCAATATCATTACAGCAGGGTTGCAAAAATAAATACAAGAACTTAACCCAAATTACCTCATAAAGTGGAAGAAAACAGAGCACTTGATTTGCCCTGTTTGAAGTACTGGAGGAAGCCCGAGGGCCTGGCTCTTCCTTCACACACTTGGGGGCTGTTGGAGATGGTGGTGTTAGGCCGATTTAAAGGTGATGTGAGACCAAACAGGGCTTTTAATGCGAGCGGACATGACTAGGTTAAATTAATCTCAGGTGCAACCGCAGGGATTGAAAGGCGATTAGGCTCCGCATCGCTTAGGCCATGAGAGAGCCGGGATGCCGGGGGGCTGAGCCTCGCAGCCAGCCCAGGGTGGCCAGCCGGCTGCGGCAGAGCTTGCCGGGCGGCCGGGCGGGATGCGAAGGCTTGTGCTGACCGGAGCTCGCCTGGCCGGGCCGCGCCGCCTCGGCGCAGTTGGGCTGGATCACGCCTGTCACGGGGAGAGAGGGAGCAGCCGCGGCTCCAGCCTGTCGGGCCGCTCGGCAGGTTGATGGATGTGCTGGGCTGCGAGCGTTCGCCACCCTGGCCAGTCCGTCCCGTCCACAATGAGTTACAGTTTCCCGGTCTCCCTCCCGGCACCTCCTCCCTCTCTTCCTCCCCGCTGCTGCCCGCCGCTCGGCTTGCAAAGCCCTGTCCTCGCGCGGCGGTGCCTGCTGGGGTGGGCTGCCATCGCCCCGCCGCAGAGCCCCGCCAAGGCCCTGGGCGAGGGAGCAGCGCTAGGCCGTCCTTCTGCTTGCTGACTGGGAGACATTTTCCTCCCTGGTTGGAAGGGACTGAGGTTTAACTAGAAAGGGGACTGTGTACGCATGGCACCAGGGGCCTAGCTGGGGAGCGGGGCCCGTTCCCAGCGCACCTCTCGCCTCTCTGGCCCACAGCAGCCTCCCACCTCCTCCCGGGAAGCTCTCAGCAGGGGAGCCGTCCGCCTGTGGGGCGTCGCGGGGAAGCTCGCAGCGCGGCCGTCTCCCAGGGAAAATGTGCTCCAGCCCCGCCGTGTTCCCACCAGCTTCTCTTTTCCTCTCCACGCATCTGTTTTAGTTTTCTTCACGTTTATACTTTAAAGATGATGGTCGCCCCTCCACATCCCTTCCCTCTCTGCTCCCCCCCCCCCCCCAAGAAGATGAATTTCATCTGCGCCTTGAAACAGGGCAAGAAACAATAAATATTTATGGGTACCAGGGGAAGGTTGAACTGTAAACCACCACTTATCCCTACGTCTCTTATGAAAGGAATTAGCATTGCAAAATTTACATTAGGAAAAAAAAAGGAAGACAAGAGAACTGTTTCTGTGATGTGAAAATGCTATGCCTCCTACCCATTTAAACCGGAGCAAACTACCTCTTCACAGGGCCAAATATGGGGCATGGCCTTTTAACTGTAATGGCCAAATTAAAACAAACAGCCAAAATTAAACACTCCAGCCCTTACTGAACATGAAAGTTGAAGTGATGAGGAAATATGCGTGTAGCAGATCACTTTTCTACAGTTTTATTTGAATGAAGTCTTAGGGTGGTTTTTTGAAACAGTTTTAAGCATATTCAGAGATACTGTACAGATAAAGATACGTAAGAACATAAAAATACCAATGTATGCAGCCAAGCACAAACAGTTTATATGCCTCTAAATCCAGAAGGGCCCATAATAACAGAGTGTTTGGTATGGGTTGTTAGAAGCCCAGGCAAAGATAAAACTCCAATAAAAAGTCCATTCTTTTATGTTCAGTGTTAAAGGAAAGGCAATGTAAAATGAGGATTTATGTTTGTGGGCAGGCAGAGGAATACAGGCCCTTTAATAACCTAGTGCTGCAGGAGGGGGAGCAAGCTCCAGTGAGGTTTCAAGAGCTCTCTCTGGCAGCGGAAAGGGCCTGAGGGAACCTGGCTCTTTCGGAGTGGGGCTGAAGACTTGGAACTGGGTAAGGAGTACAAGGATGCTCAGCATATTGCCTGCTTCCCAGTAAATCTTGGTAGAGCACCTAGGCTTGAAGACCTCATTTTTTCATTATTCATCATCCCTGTTGAAGTCAGTTTTGGAGTATGCTTCTGGTGACATTTACCCCCTGGCTTTTCTTTGAGCAAGGGTGATCCCCAAAGGGCCTTCACACCAAAATCTGGTTACTGTTGCCTTCAGTACAAGCACAATCATGTTCTAAAATTGCCCGTTCTGGTATTACTGTAGACCTGCAATAGCTGGTTCGAGTGGTCAGGAGTAGTTAGCTGGTGTAGGAAGAGTAAAAAAGGCTTTGTCTTTTCCGTGTTAGTATCCCCAGTGGAGTAATACATAGCTGCTGGGGATGGAGTATTTGGTATGGTAAACTTGGGATGGTGGATCCTAACAGATAACTGGAGTTTTCTCCAGTTATACCAGAGTATAACAGATAAGTGGAGTGAAACTGGAGTTTTCTCTGACTGAGGCTGAAAAGTCTCTTTCTCTGCTGCTTCCTCAGAAGAGGTAGAATTGGAAGAAACCTCAGTTCCTCAGTAACTTTTGCCCTCTGTTTATTCATCATACTTACCCATAATAAGTTCTCCCCAAATCTTCTTACTACATTCCAGTTTTTATAAATGCATCTAGATACTGTTTTCTGGCTTCTGAGAAAGGCCAACTGAACAGAAACAGACACCAAATAAGTCAAATTTCATTGTCTCAATATAAGATCGATAGCAGCATTTTCAGAGGAGAATGAGTCACGAGGAATTGCTCGCAAGGGTGTGGGGCTTGAATGACATAATCCTAAAAACCATGGTGTGACAAGGTTTCTTTGTTCCCTCGCTTCTCTCCCAGAGACAATCAGACTTGTCATTTGTTCAATGGGATCACTAAATTAGTTTTCCTCCTGAGTAAGAAAATTACTGGTAAAGTATGCTCTTACACTGAGTCTCTGTAAATCTTTTGGAGGATGGAAGAGGAGAGGAGTTTTTCTTCTTCTGTCTTGACTCCAGCATTTTTATCCAAGTCATTTCTTGGTTACAATAGGCTTCAACAAGCCTTATGAAGTGGAGCTTCTGGAAATTCAGTCCATGACAGGGAGCTGAAATGATATGGATGTTAATAAAAAATCATAAATGGCAGGAAAACCTTGGAATAGCTGTCCTACAAAACAGATTTTTTGAGTATTGTGAAGGTTGTAATCAGGCTTTTATAAGTAAAGGTTTGTGCTCAGAGCTCTTAGAAAGTTCCTGTTTGTCTACTGATACATTTAATTGCAGTTTTCCTAAATTCAGGGCCGATAGGTGTTGGACAACCCTCTCACGTGTTAGTTTTTTTTTTTTTTCCCTTAATTATGTTCAAGGGCTTCAGGGGAGCTTAGGAGACAATGTGTGATACTATTGTGTGAGGAGAGTAATTTTAGAGGTGGCATTTCTAAATTCAGCAGCAGACCGAGAAGAGGGTCCAACTAAAGAGGCATAGGTATGGTCTACCAACCTCTGTCTGTCCAGTGATTTTATTTAAAAGTGCAAGTGTCATAGGAGAGGTTTTCAGTGACTTGTGTGAGCAATGATAATCCATTATGTGACATATCTTGACGTTCAAATGCCTCCACTGAGCTACCACTGAGTAGCCTGAGTAGCCTGCAAGTGAAATAGGGTGGGTGCTTTGACATTGTACCAGGCTTGTTGCACTGCCTGGTGCCCATCTGAAACTTAGCACTGTGACCCTGTCCTGCATTTCTGTACAGGAGATGCTGGTGACATGTCTACAAAATGAAACAGATTTTATATGGCACATGGAAACTCTTCCCAATAGTTTTTTCTTTGGGGTAAGATGACCTGGAGAAAGAGAGTATAAGGAGTTGTCAACTTTTTCTGGCTACATGGGACCATTTCTGTGGATAATTTTTGGGTTGTCATTCCCAAGCTCAGCCTTATCCCAGATTTTGGTGGTTACCTGTGTGTAAAAATTCATCTCTATCTCCAAATATTCTGATGCTACCTTTAAGAGTGTGGAACAAAAGCAATATAAGTCAATGAATTGACTCTTTCTGGGTTCAAAGAGCTTTGAATCAAGACCTGACAGACTTAGCTTGAAGTATCTAAGTAGTCTTGAGTCTGGGGGTGTTTGAAATTTCAGTAACAGGGCACATTTATGTAGGTATATTCATGTGATGTGTTATATGCTTAATAAAATAATGAAATGACAATTATTCATTTATTTCTGGTAAATAATATGTCATAATTTTAACTGGTGTGTTTTGTATAAAAACAAGTAATTTCTGGTACACAACTATATTTTAGAAAAATAAAAATAAAAGGTATAAAGGAAAAGGAGTTTAAGATATAGTTTGCAATTTTAGGAAAAACTGTAATCTCATTGCACTAACGAAAAATACTGGAAAACCTAATGGATTTAAAGTTTCAAATATTTTTATCAAGATTAGGGAAGGGCATGGGGATAGAGGGAAAATAATCGGTGAAAATGAATGTAGTTTACTTATGCAAGGTATAAAATATAATAGCAGCTTATAGTTATTGATATAAGAGGAATGCAGCCTGTTTGCAATTAAATTCCTCTGCTCATGTTTTGAGATATGTGGGACTATGGGAGAAAAAGGTCCTGGGCGGGTTAATATTGAGAAGAGAGAGGATCCTGTGAAGTGCCTTGTGCAAGAGGTTTGCGCTGCCTAGCGCTGTTTTGATGTCTCGGTGGGGCTGGGGTAGTTCTTGCAGCCCTCAAGTGCTGCAGTCAGCAGTAGTTCCTCTGTAGGTGGCACATCCTTACCTGAGTCAGTACTCATGCCTCAGGAGGATGTAGGGAGCACTGCTGATGTGGGTAGTATTTTTTGGAAAAGTTATTAAAAAGCTTCTTCACAATTACTGGTCTTAAGTGTTCTGTAATCGTTTCTCTGGCAGTAGAGTTAATTTACTTCAAGTCGCCCTAATCCCAGTTCCACCTGGGATCCTTCTGTTTACCTAATTCCCTCTGAACTTGCAGGTTGAATGAGGTATTTTCCTTGCTTTCCTGCTCTAATCTGTTGGGTCATGTTGCTGCGCACCATTACGCATATATTGCTATCCACTGCAAAGAGGTTGTGTTTCATGAGTTGAGTCTTAATTAGAGTTTCCCAAAATGTTTTTTCAGTCTTGGAAAGCAAAGTGCTAAGTTATTACTATAATAATATTTACTATCCAATTACATTTCAGTAATGTCTATAACGTTTTGGGTGTATTTTAGATGCTCACATTCTTGGGAATGAAATCCTGTAGCTTTTAATGTGATTTAGATCCTCAGTAGGTTAATAGTTCTAGATGCAAGTCGTGGTCCTTTCCACCTTGTTACACATTGATCCAGCCCACCCTCTAAGTGTTTATTAAGCCACAGAATACCCTAGAGAAGTAGAGAACTCCCCTATATACATTAGATGAAAGAGTGAAATGTAGGCACAAGTTATGTGATTTGTACAAATTTGTCCAGCAATTCAGTGGCAGAGGTGGAAGCAGAACCCAGGTGTTACAGCCTGGCTCTTATGGCATGTCTGCTCGGAGAGGGCTGGAGTGTCCTAGAGCATCACAGAGGTTTTCAGCCTGGCATCCATGGGTGACTTCTAAAAGATTCACCACAGGTAACTAAAAAAAGCCAGCGTGGGCACACAAATGCAACAGGGAATGCATGCCTGCCCTGACAATGATTAATGTTCACAAGGTTGGAAAGTATTTGGAATAAATGAGTAGTTAAACTGGCTACCTTGGATACTGGTAGCACTGTTTTCATTGTGGCATGGAGCTTAATACAAAAATCTAACTGTGGCATACCTATGCTAGCCTGCTTCACTCCTGTGCCACCAGCGCAGGCATAGCTCAGCTAACCCTAGAACGTGAAGCACATGGCAAATACTAGCCAAAATTGTTACTGTGCCATACTGTGGCTTTCAATAAAGCAAGTTTTGAAAGCTGATTCCATGGATAAAGGAAAAATCTTTTCAAGTGTTTTTGATAAGAACCACAACATGAAATCTGGGTGGAAGTTAGTCACATCCTCACCTGATAAGGAAGTTTTCTTCAGTAAACGAGTTGTGAAAGCCTGCTTGCAATTAGATGGAACAACTCCAGGTTCTACAAATACATTTCCTGGGCCCTGATTTGTTGTTACCAGATTTGATCAACGCCCTTCTGAGCACAGCAGCCAGGTAGGGATTGGATCCAAAGCACATGCTGAGGGCTTTTAGCTCTGGATAGTATCAAGAGGATTGGACTAAGATACTTCTGAGAAAGGGCTTGATATCCAGATAGGAGAGGTCATAAAAGCTATATGAAGGGAAAAAAGCCAGACGACTGAGCTGGCTTGCAAGTGAGTTTCCAAAGTCAGGGCATTTTATTTAAAAAGCAATTACAAAACTTGTTACAAATGCTGAGGGACCTAGGAAGGGATTAAGCAATCTTGCTAGTTTTATGAACCCTCTTATGACAGCAAATCTACCCGTAAGCTAATAAGGCTTGTGCGACCGTAATATCTGAGCAGAGTGCAGAGTGACTCTTCCCCTGCAAACAATGATAGGAAAAATGTTGCTTGGCTTTGAAGAGAGGCCCATTGTGTTCAGTCAGATGCAAAGGCATCTTGTTTAGATTCTCGAAGGAAGAGTCTCAGGCTGGGAGGCTGGCTAGGAGTCTGGGCAAAAAACAGTGGGGGAGGAGGCTGAGGATGCGGACCAGGGCAAAACATCATTAATGGTGAAAGCAGTAAAAGGAAGGTGGCAAGGGAGGAAAGGGACCTAAAGATATATTTTCAGGAATATATTCATGCATGTGTGCATATGCCATGTGCATGCATGTGCTGTACTTGAACTCAAAAGTAGCGTATTTCTGTTGTAGTTACTCAAAGGTGGGTATCTAAATCTCCTTAGTTTCAAAAATCACAGCTACACGTATATATCTTGTGTGCTTATACGCATGATTAAATTTGTCTTTCCTCCCCTCTGTACATGGTTTTCCTTGGTAATAGGCCATGACACTACCATAATTTTTGCTAAATCTCCCTTTTGCAGTAGCTCATCATTTTCCAAAATGCTATATTTGTTTTTAGTTTTTCCACAACTGATCTTCGCTAAAAAGAGAGTATTTTAAAAACTTGCAAAGTACACCACAGGACAGTATGTGTATTTTGATCTCAACATATATCTTTTCATGTTTATATTTCTTTTTTTATGGGGATGGAGAGCAGAATGGAGACAAATAAATAAAAAGAAACATGACATTGCTAATATAAATGACCAGGCCATTGCTTCAGTGTCAGAATGCAATTAGATCTGACCTGGGACTGGAATTCACTTCTCAGCAGGCCTGCTTAATGATTAGTTTTATTGTTTCTTCATCACCCCTACTGGGGGGTTCATTTTTACTGGTAATGGAAAAAGACTGTTGCCCCTGGATAAAAAGCTGGTCATGAAAGACAAAGGGCTGATTGAGGACTGCTAGGCTTTTCAGCCCACATGCCACCTCTTCTTTTGCTGTCCTGGCTGACAGCAGGAAAAACAGTGAAAGGGGTCAAATCTTAAAGGGCCTTCAGGGTAAGGAGCATCACGCTGTACACAGGAATTATCTGGAGAGGCTTTTATAGCTTAAAGCAGTTCTGATCACTGTTGTAAGACAAATTGAATGAGAATCTTTGCAGCAAGATATTGCAGGTACCAGACGTTGCTAGTGTGATTAGTATTGAGTCTGAGACAGTAAGCATGGTTAGCAATATAATTGTGGTTTGCAAACACCTGCTCACACTCCCTGTCCCAGCATGCAGGTACAAGTACACTTCTAGCAACAGCTAAAAATTTCCCAACAGCTGCAGCAGGTAAAGACTAGTTTAAATCCTTGGCAAAGCTTGTATGCCGGCTGCTACCTGTTCGGAAGTGTTTCCAAAGGGGTTTATTATAAGCCCTGGCATAAATAAGAAGAATACAAATAGTTCCTGTTTGTTTGCTTTAGTTCACTAGGTACATGAAACATGTAGTGTGACTCACAAAGTTGTAGGATGAGTGTGAGGTAGAATTACAGACGTCGTGCTATCTGATATTATGAGATGTAACAGGTGTCTGTGAAGGCAGTTTCTCCATCTGGAAACAGCACTTCAGGGGATTTAGGCTGCTGGTGGAGGAAAGGCTGGTTGGTTTACACTAGTGATGATAAGTGGGCTACCAGAGGACTGGAATTGGTGGTTTCTTCAGCTGAGCATCTATAGGCTGAGGTGCTTATTGAAACCACAGGAACTAAATGTCTGAGTTTGCAAAAACTTGACTGGAAGCTTCCTGAGAACAGATACAAAGCTGAGAGAGAATCTTGCCAAAGAGTAATGACACTGCTCTCTCCCTACATCAGTTCAGCCGGCAGAAATAAAAATCTTGGTACTATAAGTACAAGACTACCCACTGGTGTAAATTAGCGATCATTCAAGGACTTCAGTGCAGCTACACTGATCACATCAATTGTGGAACTGGCCTTTAATGTTTAATATTGTAATTAATCACTTAATAATGAACATTGATTTTTTTATAATAGAATCTACAACAGAGCAAGTCAAGAGGGAGTTAAAATTACACAGTATGCATGTAAAGAAAATGTGGTCAGCCGTGAACCTCAGACTTGCTCTCTGAAATGAACTGGAAATAACCATGGCCTTTAAATTTGACTAAATTCTGAAATTAATCAGAAGCATAGGACCTGAAATCTGAACAACCCAGGGACACAGCAGTGTCCGCAGCATCTGTATTCACCTCAGAGCTGGGTCCTCAGAAAAGCATGCTGTCGTAATATATTCCAAGTGGGAAATTATTCCCCAGATGTTCCTAATTTGTATGGATAGTTATTCAGCTGTTATAGGTAATTATCATGGTGTCAGTTAGGGCCCAAACTATGCATGTACTAGCACATCCACATCACTTGGTATCCCTAGGCTGTGTGAAATTCACCTCTTCAGCCTGCCGACAAGTTTCAAGCAATCAGATTTGGAGGGAAACAGCTGGGAGGGCTGGCAGGAGCTGGAGATCGGCGTCAAGCCTTGTGGCAAATTCCTGAAAGACCTTCTGTGGCTTCTTCTGTGTCCTGCTGGCAGCACCACAGCCACCGTGGTGGCTCCTCTGTGCAAAGTGTTGGAGCAAATGAGCCCCCACAAGGCAGGACAGAGTAGGGCATCCCTTTTTTCTTCCTCTTCTGTCTGGGGGTGGGCTTTAGGAGGACCTCTGCACTATTCCCTCCAGGTTGTCTGCCCAAGAGCCTGGACGGTCACTCCTTCCTTTTGGGAGGTTGCCCAGGAAGAATGGAGAGCATGTGTCCTTCTTGAGTGGATTGTGCAAGACTTAGAGCCAAATGTTGTTGGCACAGAGATTTGACAAGACATCTGTGCAGAGCCATGGCTAAAGAGACTTCTCTTAATGTTTCCTATCTTATGCAAAGCTGACATGTCAGGACTTAGGTAGCGTAAGCTAGACTCCCTGTGAGCTTCCTGGCTGCAAAGCTGGTCAGGGTGGACTGGAAGGCTGTTTCCCTTGTCCAGTGCTTTGTGTGACTTCCAGAGGCAAGGTCTTCACTCCCAGTCCCCCATGTGTACGCACACATAATACTCTGAGGAAGTTCTCCATTGCTCTCCTTCTCCATCTGGGCTTTGCCATGTGCATGGGTGCTGGTGAGTCCTCCTGATACCATCTAGCTCTGGAGGCTCCCTACAGGGAGAAGACACCCAAGCCTTTGAGAATATATTAAGGAAACAAGGTAAATGCCTATAGGACCTGCTTGTATAACCCAGTACAGAGTCTTTGGGAAAGGAAAGCCCTTTTCCATGCAGACATTGAGGCACATGAAGCCTATGGAGGCAGATATTGCCTCCTCTCTCCTATGTGAGCTGCCTGGTGGGGTATCATTAGGCTGGGGTGGGAGTCTGGAAGGTGATTGACCCACACTTTCCCTTGGCTCATATTTGCCCTTCATGCTCCCCGGGTCCCCCTGTGCTACAGGGCTAGCAAAGAGCAGTGTCAGTCAGGTAGTGCCATGTGTTATGGTTGCGAACCATACAGTTGTGAAGGTGCAGATGCAAAGCACTAGAAAGGGCTTATTGGGGATGTCACCGGGTTTTGTGGGACTGATGTCGTGCCTAAGGGTGCTGTAGGTGATTGTGCAACGGTGCGCTCCACCATTGCTGGAGTGAACTCATAGGGTATGTTTTATATAGCTGAAGAAACTAAGGACAGTCTCCAAAGGTATTTATACTTTTAACTGAAATAGAGTTTGGTGTATAAGTAGGAAATAGTGCTGAAATAGTGCTAAATGTGTTTTTTTGGCCAACCTCACAGAAAAAAAAAATTATCTGTCAAATAACTGGAGGTTAAGATCTAGTCTTCAGTATCCTGAATGACTGAAGTCTCACCCATCCTCTGCCTGCAACAGTTCATTTCCTGGGGTCCTGGTTTCCTGGGGATGAAAAGAGGTAGTAGCAGAAGGAGAGCTATGGATGCTGCCAGAACGGAATGAAAAAGCTGTTGATTTGCAGATCTCTAGGCTGGTGAATGCAGCTAGTTCTGGCCTTACACAAAAGGATGGAGACAGTGTGTATAAGTGGTGCCTGTCCTCTCATTTGGCTGAATTACACCCTAAAGTCATTTATAACAAAGGGGAAAAGGTGTATTGTTAGTAATTGTTATGTTAAGGAGCTAACCTAACTTGCTTATTTAGCATCCATTTCCTCTATAAAAGAGAGGAGAAAATGACAGCAGAGGGTGGGGAGACTTGGCAGGGAGCAGTGTAGACGGTAGGAGCATTTCAGAATCATTCAGCCAGATTTCTGCTAGGTTTGGTGGCTGCATTATCTCATCTGCTTTTTTCTTAATTGGAGTGGCAGGCCCAGCATACCCAGCAGGGATGCCACCTTAATTCACCATGGAACACAGTGTCAAGCTCAAGGATAGAGAAGAGTGAGCCCTGTATGGAGTATTTGCTGAAAAGTGTGATGGGAGCTGAAGCAGAACTGCAGAGGACGTTAGGAAATATTCAAATGCTAGATCAAAGTGGGTGACCTTAATTTCCTAAACTTGGTTAAATTAGTTGCTGCTTGGTCACTTAATCTTGCATTTTATGATTATTGATTGCTTGTCCTCTAGGTTCCCTTCCTCTGGTTTGTGAACAGGCTGCACAGCCAGAATTTTTGAGCCTGGTCTAATGAAAATTACATTCAGCTCTGCAACCCTGAAGATGACATGAAGGTAACTCTGCCTGAGTGACAACTTCCTCCATGGCGCTGATGGCATTTCTGAGTTTATGGGCACACATGCTGGTTTTATGAGACCCTGCAAAAACCAGATGGGGTTGCTGGTGATTCAGAATGTTAGTGTCATGCTGGCCTGCCATGTAAATCTCTTGTGACGTACATGAGGACCGTCATACTAATAAAACAGAGGATGCTAATAACGTGCCATTCTAGTGCCTTTTCATCAGGAAAAGAATAAGTCAGAAAGCAAGGCAAATGTGAAGGGGTGCTTACTGCTCAGGAACAGTTTGTCTCTAACTGTCGCATTGTTAATTAATGCTATGTCTGATGAGCTCAGCAATCTTCTCACCAGATGGGAAACCATCAGTCTGAGTACGCTAGACTATACATCAAAAAGTGGTGATTCATAAGGATGAGTCGGAAAACCCTCACACTGAATAGCCAGCTGTCTAGAGTGAGCTAGAAGGGAGCACTGAAGTTTAGCTAGGAAGTGCCTGAAGTCATAGCCATCGCCAAGCCTCAGCAGGGTTTGCGGGAAGATTCCTCTATCTAGCCATGATCCAGAGCCCAGCAACCTCTTTGAAGTGTGCAAAAGCAAGCAGTCAACTGCTATTCCACAGTGTGACCAGAGGGAAAGCTGTACCTTCTCCTTAGTCTGTATGGAGAGGGAAGGAGGAATCAAATCCTTTTCTTAGACTCTCCCCCTAAAAAGGTGTCCTTCTACCAGGTGCGAGACAGGATGACCTGGAGTAGTTTCTTGTTTGTGCCACTGTCAGCTGCTTGCAAGGACCATGAGATTCATTGAACCAGAGTGAGCAAAAAGCAGTGTAACTTGGTTGCTTAGTGCTTAGGGTGCTCTCTTGGGAGGGAGGAATCCTGCTTCCTGGCCCACATCTCTATATTATTAACCTGGTGTTGAATGAGAAGCGCAAAGATGTCAATGACACAAATTCCTCTTCCTGCTCCTTTTAAACATGGTGTCCACAACTGGCTTTTTGTGGAGACTTTAGTTTATCATTGTGTGCTGAGCTTGTTCTGAAAACACCTGTTGAATTTGTTTCCTTGAAAGATGCAAACTGAGAAACACCTTGTTTCTAAATCATGACTGTGTTCAGGAGCAAAGGTGTTTATCAACCCATATTCTGGCAATCTTGCACTTTTGTAGAAGTCATCTCCTGCAACCTGGTGTACTTGATGTCAGGTAAGAAGGGTTCCAGTGACTTTAGCCATTCTCAGGTTTAGGAAGGGTTTTTGTCAGCATTTTGGATTTAGATGCCTCATATCCCCCTACCTCTGACTGCAAGAACCTGTGTCCTCAGGCATAGCTGTACAGCCTTTTGCATAAATTGATTACTGTTTAGTAGTTCTTTGGCCTCTGAGAGTTTTGTTGCTACTTGATATTTTTAGTGGTATTTTCTATATCACATCAGGAATCTTTGATTTCTTGTCTGTTTCTATTTGACTAAAAGAATCAAACTGAAAGAAGAAACACTCGTCCAAAGTGTAGTGTATTTATCTTCTAAAAAAATTTTCCGTGGAAATGAGGCTGTGAAGTGTATGGATGTTTGAGTTAGCTACAGACCCAGATATACTACAGAAACAGCTCTCTCAATTGTTACCTGAACTTCTAACATCAGCTAAAAGTAACCATCAACTGTTTAAAATCCTGTCTTTTGAATTTTAAGAAAAGCATGCTGTCAGTTTTGGGTTGCATAGTTAAGGGTATATTTTCCCAAAAGTCCAAAGAACTTCCTGCCCATACTTAGAATATCAACATAACCCTGTAAAAAATGGTCTTTTACTTTTTCCTGATACTGGTAAGAACTTTTGTGTTCTTATTGCTTTTATATGTTTAGTTAAAATAATAAAAAAATACCCCACCCACGAAGTTAAATGATCCATACACAGAAATGTGAATAGAATGTTCTAAATGACTCTTATTTTCCAAAAATCATGTAATTCATTGACTGACTCATGTTTTATAGCAGCTTAGGCACTGCAGGCTGATGGCTGTCAGGTGTCAGTAAGCTGGCAGCTTAAAATTTGCCTCTTTAAGTATCCCCAATCAAATGAATTGCTCACTGTGAGCAAGGGTGGGTTCTGGCCCTGTGTTTGCTGAGACACTCTTGGTTGAGGCTCTTATGATACTACTGGTGTCTGGCTCTGCCTCCTGTGGTACATTTTTCCCTGCCATGGGCTGGAAAAAGCGGTTAGAGGTAAGACTAAGAGGGGGTTCCAGAGAGTCAGTGAGTCTGAGGCCTTATCTAAACAAAAATTGTACCAATTTAAATGAACCTATTTAGAAATGGAGGTTGCTGAATTAATGCCACCCCCTTTTTTTTCTAGAACGAAGCCTGGGGAGAAACATTATTCATGCCAGTACAATTTATAGTGTTTCTAATGGCTTTATTTTCCCCTTTGTACTGTCAACAGCACTTGTTTTGTAACTCTTCTGTGCATATTCCAGCATGTTCCTGGACGGTAAACCAGAAATTGGGTCCCTTGCTGCTTTTGCTTCTTCATTTCTTCCTTCATACGTTATTTCCTAACCCTTCTGGTGATAGTCTGAATATTTAGCACGACAGTGTTAGTGTTCACTCGTAAGGACCAGTTAGCATATCCTCCGATAGGCTTGTTTAGACAGACGTTTCAAATATATTCTCTTAATTTGTTGTGCAGTGTAGTGTATTAAGTGGAGAAAGGGAGAGACGTTGCAGCTGTAGAAGGATCCTACCAAACTTAAAATTTGCCACATCAAATGGGAAAATAGCTGGTTTTCACACAGAATTTTCCCTCATATCTAGATATTGGCTCATGACTGACAGTAGGAAAAAGCTTGTCATATTGCAGACAATTTGTGGCAATATATAAGGAGGGACCCAAGTAGAAAACCACATCTTTAAGTTAATTTTTTTTGTTGCCAGAAGCATTCCTGGCACCTCCAGAAAGACTTGGTGCTAAGTGCTGGTAAAGATGTGCCCAAGAAGCATCCCTTGTGAGCAGGCTTGCGTGTTAAACCACATGACTTCCAGGTTTCAAAGAAGGTGTGGCTTCAAAATGGAGAAATCACAGGAGCGAGTTGGAAGAATGACTTTTTCCCCCTTTGTAATAATAATGTCAGAGCTGTTATTACATTTGGCCCGGGGAACGGATTGGAAGTGTTTCTCAGAAGGGAAGTGCTTCCAGCTCCATGTCTCTTTCAAGAGCTCCATTCCCATGTACTTGCTGGAAACCTTTCAGGAAACCACATTCCCTTTCCCGTCCCCGTTCAGCAATGCGATCCTTCCCAGCCAGAGCCGCTCACAGACCGCCTCATTGGTCAGGCCTGGGAAAGGAATGTGACAACGAGGGGGCAAAAGTGCTGGCACTTCCAATCCCCTCCTATGCTGCCTTTCAGAAGAAACCTGTCTCCCCTGCTGCCCTCCCACTCCCTGCCCCCTGCCTTATGAAAGGGTTTTCTACATCCATAAGCATGTTTAGAAAGATCCGCAGTCTCTAATTTTCCAGCGTGTGGTGGGGGAAGAATGTGATTTAAGCTGGAAACAGTCACACGGCCAGATCCTCAGCCTTGTGCGAATCTGCCCGATGCTCCTAAGGTCACATTGTGCTGTGCTCGTTTACACTGGCTCCGTATCTCGCTCCCCAAGTTGCCCCTGAAGGCCCTAAATGATAGTTGGTGTCTGGCAGTATCCACACAGGACTGAAACACCACTGCTATGCAGAGGAAATGCCCTGAAACCTTGCGCTAGTGCCATTTTCCAGACAATCAACAATTCAAAAAGACAGTAGGTGAAGAAATGCTGTTTATATTACAAGTTTCAATAAATAAGATAAAGGGGGCAGGAATAAGAGAAGGGATCAAGGATCTGTTAATGACTTAGAGGACAGAATCATATTAGAGACAGAAATGTAAACTTGTTTTGCTATTGCTAAAAACCCAGGAGATACACATTTCATTCTGCAGAGAAATATTCTGATCAGTACTTTTTTCTATCATAGCAGCAGGCAATTGAGCTTGGATCCCAGCCAGCTTTTTTTATCCTCTCTTTAAACTAAACAATTAATTAAAAGAGAACACAAGGCAGGGTAATTTAGCCAGCTCTGTTAGTTTAGACAAAATGGGTTATTGGGCAATGCCATCGTGGCACAGAACAATCACTCCTAGCTTCTGTGCCACAGGAACAGTTAAGCCTTCCAAGATGAATTTCCAGCCATTGCTGTGAGGATGATTGTGCTGTTTTCTTATTCTTTATTTTTATGTTGTTTTATTTGCTTGTCATTTTTACTGTTTGTATTGTGTGGCACATGGGTGGTAATGATTAGATACTGATTCTCAACACAACAGTTTCTCTTGAAGCAGACATTTACCCACCCTGAGACAATCACTCTCCAAAACTGAAGGAAAAGAATATGGGAGGGAACTCTTACAGCCACTGAAGGCAAAGAAAAGTCTCTCATTGACCTCAGTGGGCAGGAAGACTGGGAGACAGATAGCTATTCTTTCCATGTTTTGAAAGACTTAAGAAGCTGAGGCTTGGAAAAATTAGGATTGGTAGGTGACCTTTGGAAACTATTCGGAAGATGCAGGTGCACAGTAGCTCTAAAAATCACAGTGCTTACTTAGGCATCAGAAATGGCTTCAGGGGACATGGTTTTGGTGAAGAAACTTAATTTTTTTTTTTTTTTTTTTTCATCTGAGTGGTTTAGACTGTGGACATTATGGTTAAGTGGGCAAAGGCTGGGAAACTGAATTTTATTCTGGCTCCTGATGCTCATTTAGTGTGTCCCCTTGTAGTAGCTGTTAACCCTGTTGCACTTATAACTCATCTGTAAACTGGGAGTAATTGTGTTGCCTGCTTAAGTTTTGAAGTCTGACTAAATAATATTTGTAAGAAACTATGTGAGGCCAAAGTCATTCTGGGGCTAATCAGTTGCAGAGATGGAGCTAACATGCAGGACTGTCTATAACTTGACACCATATACATTTCCTTTACAGAAGTGGTTCCCAACCTTCACTGGCCCATGGGAAGCCCAGTGAGCAAGTAACGTGCTGCACATATAACATATGCTTTACTCTTTTTCAGTGGTCTCCATTTTAACTCTTTAACTTGTAGCAGCCACCAGCAACAGAGAGGATTTTAGCAGCAGAATGGAGGACTGTTACTTCACCTGGATTTTTGAAGCACGAACGTTATCCCACTTTGTGTGAATTCATGAAGTCATTAAATAGAGGCTAGGATTTTTTTTTTTTTTTTGTGTGTGTGTGTGTGTGTGTTGTCCAGTGGGAATGAATTTTGCACCACAGACTCTTTAGGGAAAAATGAAAGATTTTTTTTTGTGTTTGTATAAAACATATTCTTTAAAATATCTCATGACTTTCTGTGTAAAAAAGAAAAAAAGTGTCATCACCTTCACTTCATTCCATTAACTCAACTTGTTTTCAGCTTCAGCTGTGCAGTATTTATCACCCTCTATTCTCATATATTACACAGCTGCATAATGGCAATTTTAAAAAAAAAAAACCCAAAACAATAAAAGCCAAACCCAGTCCAGAAGTGAAGAAGAAAGTGTTTGCTGAAGAATTGTGATGTCAAAGTTACAAGTTTATTTACAGGATTTCAAAGATTAAAATCAGAGGAAAAGTTTGAAATGTTCAAAGTCTGAAGTTTCAGTAATATTTATTTCCCACTAGCAGTCATGAAACTAAATTATGTAGTTGGTTTGTATTAAAGCAACAAAGTCAGAAGGCTTAAAGTGAATTGAAAAGCAGGGATTTTCTGCCCCTGAATCATGGCGTGGCCCATCTGAAAGGTTGCTGAACTGTAAGATATGAATCCTATAATCTTTTTGCTGCTCTGCCATTCATGCATTGCCTTCACTTAAGGTAACATGAAGTATTTACAATGTACTTCAATTTAAATCACTTGAAATTAGCAACCATCTCAGATGGTCTTGGCCGTAACTGCTACTTTCCTTTTCAGAAAACCATCACAATAACAATGTGTAGCAGTCAGCTTGGTAAAGTGATTTGAAACCTTCTGGAAAAAAATGCACTGCACAGGTAGTCACAAGTAAGTAAGTGGAGCTGTCAGCCACACTGAGGCCAGTGGGTCTGCTCCAAAACAGTGTCAGCACTGCAGTTGCAGCTTCTCTCCCGGTACCAGGGGGGTCCTACCAGGGGCACAACCTGCTGGGCAAAGGAAGGGGACCCCCACCTGGGACTTGCATGCGTTTGGGCAATTTCTCAACTGTGAGCATTTTGGCAGCCAGAAATATTCTGGGTCCATGGGCCGAAACCATTCAGCAAGACAATCAAAAGTTGGTATCTATTAGTCCTGTCCCATCCCATGTATTCTTCTGAGGATGCAGAACATCCTAGGATGGGAGGCTAATACCAAATCATGTGCAGCAGCAACCACAGGGAGAGGGAATTGTCAAACAGTGTTTGCTGTGAAAATGGATTCATATTCATAATTTTTAAATGACTAAAATATCCTTGTAGGAATAAGCTGCAAAGTCAGTGCATCTGTCTCAGGAGTAAAGCGATATGCCACCCATACAGCAGTGAGACACAAATAATCATGCACAAGTCATGTATTCTATTAAAGAGCCTGATAACACCCATTTCAAGCTGAAGAGAAGTTATCTGAAAAAAATAGGATTGGTAGACATCTGATGCAACGTAAGATCCCTGCATTGTATTCTTTTTACATTAATCAACTAGTTCATTCAACCACTTTAGCAGAAACAGTGTTTAAATCACATTTGATTATGATTTGCAAACTTGCCTCCTGACTCAGTGTGTACAGAATCTGCATTGCTGTGTGCTTGTTTCTAAAATAAATTGATTTTTTTTCTCCTTGTGATCCTGACCCTTAATAGTCTGTACATTAGCAAAGACATTCATATTTTAGTGTCAGCAGTTACGCATTGGATGTAACAGTCAGACAAGCTCGGCATTCCTTTACTTTAGAGGTGAGCCTCCAGATCTCTCCATCTCCCATTCTTATTAAACAAAATCCCTGAAATTTGTGCTCTGCTGCTGCCTTCTAGTATGAGGAAGTGGTGCGGTGGATGACGCACGGACTGGCCTCCAGGGGAGCTGAGTACTATTCCCAGCTCTGCCATTTGCTGGGTAATATCCTTCAACTCATTTAACATTTTTGTGTCTCAGTTTCTCCAACTGTGAAAATGAGGCTAGTGGGCCAGCTTTTCTCACTGAAATCAATAATAGATTCCTATTGAGTTCAGTGGCACTCCAGTGCTTTGAGATCTGTGGGGGAAAAAATGCTGATTGTTGCTTTTAATACATTTTCCTTGGTTGTCATTCACTGGTTCTACCTCACATGAGCATGATTCAGATTTATTCTTAGCCTCCTCCTTTACTCTTATGAAACATAACCTCTTATACAAAGGTTTATCACCATTTTTATGAAGGTTTATGAGCATTTTTATAATCCTCAGCTCTGCTCAATTCTTTTCTAACATTTTGTAAATATTTTTTCCCCTAAATTTCTACAGTATAATGAAAACATACTTCCTTACTCCCATGTCATGTAATACAAATGGAAGGGACAAGACAGTGTTATTCAAAAATTCTCAGCTTATGAAATAATATGTATTAGTTGAAATGCCCCAGAGACATATGACTGACCAGCTGCTCTGGGTGAAACAAATAAATAGAAAAATCCTTTATTAATGATGTACTTTGTGGTAGATTGTATCTGGGGAATTCTGTAGAAACGGACTGTTTCTCATCCCTTCCCTATAAATGAAATAAGGAGCAGACTGAGTTCCTAGAGGTTTGGTAGGCACATATACAGTGCACAAATACATAAGGAATGGTCTTATTCAGGGAAGATTTTAGCTCTGGTAACCACTACATCTTGCATTTTCTTTGGCTTCCTTTAGGCAGCTAAAGACTGTGGGTGAGACTTTCCAAATATAGACAACCGAAATTCTGACCAAAAAATACACACATTCTCAGGAGTGGATTAAGGCGGGATTCATGGATCTGGGCCTTGGGCTTGGAGGGGGCCTGTATAACCACAATGTTTGGATTGAAGTATCTGGCAGCTTGGTCTCTAGTGTTAGATAGGGCTGTGGAGGTGGGAGGTAGAGTTGACAGGCTATGGAGGGGGTTGAGTCATGGGAATTTTTGCTGTATGTTTGAATGGATTCGGTTAGTTTATTACACTGCTCTGGCTTGCTTGAGGCATGCTGGTTGGCTTGACTCCAGGTCTTCTTTAGTCTTACTCTGCCCTAGGTGGGTCACTTTGTCCCACAAATTGTAAACTCGCTGAGAAAGCACTTACTCTGTTTCTGATGTGAGATGGAAGACCAGTTAGCCATAAAAACAGATGAACTTCTGTGTACTAATATAAACTCATTGAATAAATTAGGTTGGAGCTGACCTTTGGAGCTCCTGTAGTGCAATCACCTGATGCTCAAAGCATTGATAACTTCAAAGCTAGAGCATACTGCTCAGGACCTTTCCCATCAAATATTGAATGTCTCTGAGGATGGAGATTCCACAGCCTCTCTGGGCAGCCTTTTCCAGTTTTTGGCCAATCTCATTGTGATTTTTTCCCCTTTGTATGTTGGAATTTACCTTCCTGTGATGTGCATCCATTGCCATTTAATCTTTTGATGTGGACTTCCAAGAACTGTCTGTCTGTGACCACTCATTAAATAGGTGACAATGGTGGTGAGACCCTCTCCTTCAGCTCTCCCTCTTCCAGGCCAAACCAACACAGCTCACTCAGCTGTCCTCTTGAGTCACATACTCTGGCTGTTTGTCCGCCTTGGTGGCCCTTAGCTTTACTTACTGCAGTTTGTCAGTGTCCCAGAATTGGATGCAGTGTTCCAGATGTGGTCTCACAAGTGCTGAATAGAGGGGAATAATTACTTCCTTGACTTGCTGACTATTTTCTTAATAAAACAGCTCAGTATGAGGTTAGCTTTTAACACTGCAAAGGCACACTTCTGACTCATGTTCATTTTGTCCTTCAGGAGCCCTGGGTCCTTTTTGCAAAGCTGCTTTCTAATCATTTGGCCTCTAGACTATCCCAGATGCAGGACTTAGTATTTGTCTTTGTTGAATATCATGAACCTTTGGGTACATCATGAAACTTTAGGTACAGATGCTCATTTTGCACACACAATGCATAATTCCAAATATAATTACCTGTTTGTACATGTGTCCACCAGGTTTATAGACATATTTTGCTAGTTTTTTGTTGGCAGTCTCATTGTTTCCATAGAACAATAAAATGGCAACATTCCTAAACTTCATATTTTTATATATATGCAGGGAGATTTCTCTGGATGCGTTTAGAACACTTCTAATGATAAACTTCTCCATTAGGTAGGGTTCTGCTTTGTTTTTCACTTGCTCTCCTTGACTTTTCCCATTCTTAGATAAGGACAGTGAGAACTGCGTGAGGTATATTGGCATAATCAGTAACACAGAGTTGTCTGGACCTCAGGAGATAAGTCTGCACTGTATCAGCAGACGGCACCTAAGAATGCTTTTCAAAGAAAAAGTTTCCTCTATCTTTCAAAGGGAGCTTCCTCCTGTTGTCTTTATTGGAGGTCAGATTGCTGATCGGCCTCCTCCAGAGCTGGAGGGAGAAATTCCTCTGAAGACCTCTTAAATTGCATTCCAATTATACAGGCGGCTCCACTGGCAGGACCATTTTATTTCTAAGCTGCGCCACAGCTTCTCAGAGGTGATATGGCTTTGGAATCCTCATTGCAGGTAAAAAAGAAAACCGTCTTCTAGCACTCTCCAACAGAAAATGTGCCTGAAAAGGCATATCTAATTGATTTAGAGAGAATCAAGTGCTCTCTGTAAATAATGTTTGCACAGTGTAAATCTCTCACAAATTAGGCATCCAGAGGAATGTCTTAATCAGCAAGGAGTTACAGGGCAACATCAATCTTTAGTGGTCAGTAACTACAAAAGACAAAACATTCAGAATAATTAAATTTTAGGGATGTAAAACGTTCAAAATTTTATTTGATAATTTACAGAACAAAATAAGTATTCTGATTTTCAGGTGTGCTGGTGGGTACTAAGAATTTGAAAATCAGCTGATTTAACAGGGGCCTAAGTAAGGTCTTTTGAGCTTAGCCTGCTTTAAAAAATGAAGCAGCTACTAAGATAGAATGAGATGGATTGAAAATACTCCAAGACTATTCAAATGCCAGACCCCAGTCTGGGTTCAGGCCCTGTGTAAATTTTGTTTGGTCTTTCCCAGGTCCATGAGAGATGAAGTCCCTAACATTCTTGTGGGAGACCCAGTATTTCATTCCATTTTGTCATTCTTTCTGAGATCTGGATTTTGTCCAGTATTTCCTGCAGTGAAAACTTTGGTAAAAATCACCCAGAGAACCCCAGTAAAGGGAACTGCATTTTGGTAAAAAATAATTGAGAAGTCTTGTTCCAGTGATTTAATAAAATCAACAGGTTATATCTTTATTGATTCTGGCTTATTTCCTCTACATAAAATAGACTTTTTGCTGCCTTTGATAATAAAACATTTACCAGACTCTTACTATTGTTATTGGTAGAAGCCCTTCCAGTGTATAACTGTTAGTGCAAGAATTAAAAGTTCTGGGCAAAAAAACTGGGGGCAAGATATGAGTGGAAGTTAACCTTTGTTAAGTGTAATTAATATATATGAAAACACAAAATGTTTGTTTTACAGTTTCCTATCACATTTTCCATCTGGTCTCTGCAAAGCTTTTAAACTTCCACTTCCTTTGTGCAATTTTGCAATATTCCTATTCTCAGGAAGTAAGAGGAAGAGTTATGAGGGACACATTACAAATAGACTATATGTAGGTGTTTGGACAAAATAGCTGGGCTCAAATCTGATCTGGTGTAAACTGAAGACGGAAGCGTGAAATTCAGCTTGTTTGTGTTCTGGTGCTTCATTCTAGGGCACTGGTTATTTTTTGTACAAATTACTATTATTTTTTCCTGGTGCTTTTCACCTGTGATCTCAGATTACCTTATTAAGTAATAATGTAGGTCTTTACAGTTTTTAGACTTGATAACTGTAAATATAAGCTGTGTTTAAGAAGTGCGTCTGTGCCAAAGGCCAAGACTTCACTGATGTGCTGAGCCAGGTCCCTTTTATCCCAGTCCAACATACGATCAATATGTTACTTCCCAGTGAAAATGAGTGTTTCATAAACAGAATGAATAACAGCAAAGCTCTCAACAGCTTGTGAAAATAAGAATAAAGTGATCAATTATAGCTTTGAGTCTTGATTGCAAAGAGATTAGTCATAGGACTCGTGAATGTGACAGGAACATAAAGGCACTGGTGGATTGCATTGTTCTGCTCAGATTTCTCTCCACAACAACAGGAACCCCAGATCCCAATAAGGAGAGGGCCTATTACTCACATACTTTTGTAACAGCAACACTGAGGTTATTACAATGTACATGTTACATAGCGAGACTGTAGAAACCTACCTACCGCCCTTTCTTTTCTTTTTTTTTTCTATTTTTTCTTTCAGCACTGAACACAGCTAGAGCCTTCTAGTGTGAAATTTGAGAGGAGAGCCAAGCTTCCTCTCCTCCAAACATTCCAAAAGATTGATGAGCTCAAAATCTGCATCAGGATCAACATCCAAGTTTTGCAATGGCATCTGTCCTACCAATTAGCCGATCCAAGCCTCCAGATCTCAAACTACAAATATAAATATTCCATGACTTTAATCTATCTCTAGTCCAGCTACAGGATGCTTAATCTGTTACTCACTTCTTACAAATTTCAATTCTTATTAATTTTACTTTTCAGAAAAGTAAATTAATTGTCATAAAAGCACAGTGTTTGAAGTTATTTCATTTTTTCCTGAAAGCTTGGAACCCCCATTCACAAAGCTTTCCTCCCTCTTGTGCTGTCTCCTGCCTCCCCTTCCCCAGCCCACAGGTAAAACAAAATAACCTTGCAAGATGAGCCTTACAAAGTCTATGAACACAAGCTTGTAAATCTGGCATGTGAACAAGCTCTATTATTTTTAACTGCTTTTGTGTAAGACAAGAGGCTATGTAAAGAACAGGATGTTTTGAACATTGGACTGTGGTGCATTACCTAATACTGCTGCTACAGATTTGATGTAATTTCTCTGCAGGTGTCAAAGGCATCATAAAGAGCATGCTTCTGGGATGTTAAGCATTTGGCATATATAAGCCCCGTGGACTTACTGATAGTTCTTTTATGAACAGAAATGCCAAGTCTGCAGTTCATGTTATAGACAATTTCAGTTGCAACACTGCCTATTCTTGCAGTCCTTTTAGATTTTATTTTATTTTTAAATGACTGTGCACAGGATGCGTAACAAACTTTTGTTAATCTCCACCCTTTTAGGAGATGCGTGAAGTGAGCCACCTTTGTCTTCCCTGGAACATGTGACTGCTGCATCTTCCTTAAGGAGGAAAGGTTAATTGCATCCGTATCTACTCTGCAGGATTGCTCTGCAGCCAGGTTCCTTCCTTAAGGAGGGAAGGATAATTGCATCCCTCTGTACTCTGCAGGATTGCTCTGTGGCCAGGTTCTTGGTTGCTCATCTTGTCTCAGTCCCTGGGGGAAGTTTGCTGATATAGAAAGTAATCCTTCCAAATAATGCAGGTGTCAGAGGTCTGTGTAAGAGGGAGGCTTGGCAGAAACTTTTGTGGAAATTTACACAACATCTGCCCACACAATGGCTGGACAGTACTGTCCTTCAGTTGTCAGGTGCATTGGAATGTGTATAGAAGAAAACCAAAGAAAAAAGTAGATCCAAGATTCTAATGCACGGTTAAAAGGTGGTTGTAGTTGGAAGTACAAAGCATCATTTCTTTTGCAGGCAATTTTTCCTGAGTTGTTCGTACCTGCTGTCTTGCATAAGGGCACATTGTGTTAGTTGAGCCATCAAAGAAAGAAGATATTACCATATTTTAGTGAGATTATCAGTTGATTTTATCTTTTTTTTAACTTTTGTCAAGGAAATTGTCCTTTCTGACTATACACATGATAAACCTGAGGTTAAGTGGGTGCACTTACAATGCACATGTAAACAAGGACTTGACTTTACATTGTAAAAACATGGCTAAAACTAAAGTGGAAGAGCACTGTTGCTGTGAGTTAGGAGCGTGATACTGAGAGGGGCTGCTCTGAAGAGGGACTGCTCTGTTTGCTCTGCTGTTCCTCTCTCTCTCAGTGATTCATTTTCAACACTGTCTTCATGCTTCACTCATTTTGTGTCCTGGCTTCTAGATACATTCCTCCATGGTCACTTAGCATTGTCTGATATCATCTTACCATCATACATGGTTCTTTACAGACGACTATTATCAGCTTTATGCTCACTTATTCTTAAATTAGTGCCATTATTGTGGTGGATGAGCTAAGAACTGTGCTGCTCTTGGTGTCCTCTAAGTATCACATTTCCCCTGGGCCACTCATTCAACATTGGGTGGGAAAAGTCACATTCCTCACTAAACTCAGCTACTGTCTAATGAGACCCGTCTGTGTTGCCTTTCTGCATGGAAATGCTGGCTGTTGAAAACACCTGTTCGATCACCCAGTTCGTATTTCTGTCAGTGTAAGGGAAGTCCCTGTTGTACATTTACCAGTGCTTTGGCCAGCCTAATTTTAAACAGTCAGTTTTTGAGGTAATTTTGATCCTAATCTTGCCATCCTGATTCGATACGCTTGTTTTATGTCCATTTTGTGCACCTGTAAATGACTGTACAAGGCATAGAGCAGTGGCGAGAACCCTCTGTGGGGGCTAGCTAGGGCACGGGCTGGGCACTGAGATGAGAGGAAGAAATGGGAGACAGCGTGCCTCCTTCTGGTCGACACAGAAGAGCTGATAATGTGACACATATTCCTTATGCACAGACTTGTCCTCTTTGGCAGATGCATGCCTGCTTGCTTGCTGGGAGCTTGTTGAGCTTCTCTATTGCCCTGCATCTGAGGTAATGGTCTCAGTGCCTCCAGTGTCTGAAAATCCAGTATGAAATTTATGCATAAGAATAATCACATTTACATTAATTGTTTAATCGTATGTGATTGCATATGTTCTTTGCAATCAGAATCAGAGCACCTTGTACCTTGCAGGATTGATTTAGCCTAGAGGGAAGACAGCTTAGTGTCCTGTCAATGGGGTGTTAAGCAAAATCAAGTCCCATATACAACTGTTTGTTGTATTGCCAAATCTTATGGCTTTATTTCAAATCTAATGACATTTGATGTTTTTAAGGCTTCATTCCTTAAATCAAGGGATACTGCAAGAATCTGAGCATTCCTTTCAAAAAAAGTAGCTTTCATACTCTTGCAGTGTGTTGGGAAGATTTGAAAACTCACAAATTAGGAGACAAGAAAGGATGCTGCATATGCCCTTTGGAAAATCTTACGACTTTTTTCATGCAACCTCATGATTTTTTTCAGCTTTGATTTGCAATTTTTGAAAATTTGGAACAGCTGACAATATTTCTGTCCATTTAAGGTGCTGCCATTTAGCCCAGATGGTACCCAGAGGATAGGCTCTCTGGCAAAGGAGGGTCTTTAAAATGCAAAGCTCATCTTTTACAGTGCACGGCACAATGGTACTGGGAGCCTTTGTTGAGAATTTCAGGCACAAACACAGTAAAAATAATAAATAAATGAGGCATCTCATTCTACCCAGAGATGCTGTAGAGAGCTGCTGTTAAAGTGCACATTCGCAAATAAAAGCAGCCTAAATTTAACTATGACTCAATTACACTAAATCTGACCCATTTTTGTTCTGTGTTTCAATTTAACAGTTATTTACATTCTTAGACTTGGCGCTGTTGGAAGAGAAGGGAGGGGGAGCAAGCATTTTGGTCCTCAGAATTGCTATAAAAAAATGGTGATTAGGAAAACACAGCTATAGTCAGCTTGAAGCTGGGTAGCTCATTTGAACCCACTATAAAAGAAAAGATCGTTTGCTCATCCTATTAAAACTCAGTTAGCAACGGCTGTGTAGGCGGCAGGAGATCAGAAATGAACATCCAACTTGGAGTTTGTACAACTGGGGTCAGGTCCAAAGCAAACTGCCTGATTAGCGAAACAATTTGTATTTTACAATGACAGCAAATAGGTAAATCTTGTGAGCGTCAGGAAATCCTGGAGGATTTTGAATGGGAGCGCTGACTGGTTTGCAGGTTGCAGTTTGATTAGAAGGCGTCATTGCCTCTGCTTTTTCGTACTCATGTTGCAGGGACATAAACAAGAGGGACTCAATTTGCTAAGGGTATTTATTTCTCTGTCTCTGCCTCTCTCTCTCTTGTTTTTACAATCTACATGTAATGACTAATTGGCTGTGTTTTCCCAGCTATTTTATGTTTCTCTTGCCCTGGTTACAAGTCGTACTAAACCCGTATATCCGCGGGGACCTATAGACAGACAACGTTGCCAAATGATACGCAGCATTCCCCCTTCTTTCTAAGTGTAAAACATTTACAAGTAAATTTACAAATGCATTAAGAACATTTCCCCCGTTGGCTGTTAGTGTTTATTTCTTCCCCTTCTCCTCCCGGCAGCGGACACCTTCCAGCCCCTCACCTTTCACACACTGCTCTCCCGTTATTTGCCTCCTTCCCTCCCCGTCGCCCCTTTCCCTCCTCTCCCTCCTCCTCCTCCTCCTCCTTTTCCAGTTCAGCGGCGCAAATTTCTGTTTGTGCCAGTGGGGCGGCCTGGCGAGACCGCAATTGCTCTACCCCACAGATTGACGAGCCCTCAGATGCCGATTTACTGTACATGGCAGCCACGCTGGAGCCGAGGCACATCTGGAGTGGAGTAAGCTTACTCAGAAACAGGGGCCAGCTCCAGCCGGAGCCAGCGGAGCTGAGCGCGGCGCTGAAAGGCAGCCCTCCTGCCTCCCCTTCCCTCCTCCCCGGGTACATTTCCTAATGTAAACAGAGGCCAGGGGGGAAGGACACAGTAACTCTTTGCTGCGTGTTTGTCATTTCATGTTCTTTATCTGCTTGAGGTCAAACTGGAGCTCTGGAAAAACAGAAGCTTTGCTTTTATTCTAAATAGCTGAAAGCCAGCGCTGCTGAAGGGGGGAAAAAAAGCAAGAGTTTGCTTTTGTGTTTATTTGTTCCACTTTATGGTAATTTGGGGGATAATTTCATTATCTGCAGCCAAATTGAAAACAAGCTGTTGTCTATGCTAATGATACCAGTGTATTATTTTATGTACAGTAGGCGTGGAGCTCTTTAAACCACAAGTGGACTGGATTTCTGCTTACAGCTGTACTGCTTTAACTTTTTTTTATAGTCGCAAAATGAGACTTTCCTTTTATTATCTGGAAACGAAAAAGATTATGGATGGCTGCTTTGTTTTACAAAATGGTGAATACCTTTCACGGCCCGGTGCCAGCCTGCTGTCCCGCAAATGCATTTTAGCTATGTTACTGCAAAGAAAAAATGTGCTCGTTTTGGGGCAGATATGCTGATTTTATAGTCTGGTTCACTGGACTGCTGAATTTTAGTCTCTGTAAATAAGTGGGAGAGTTTTTTGAGGCATTTACTGACTGTCAGCAATCTGGACAAGTACTTGGCGATTCTTTACAAGTTTTATATAGTTTTTATTTCTTCTTTCTAATAGCAAAATAATAAAGTTTGTACGTTCGTTGTTCAAATGACATTAAAGTGATAAACATGCTATTTAAAATGGCTTTTCCCACTCAGCATTCCTTGTGACTCAATAGATTTTGCAGTGAATAAAGGAGGGAAAACAAACCTCAGAAGACATTGGTGCTGATAAAACACTGATGTATGCTATGTTGATTTAGCTGTCTTTAAAGACTGTAGTAAAATTCTCATTCAGATAAAAGCAGTGGTTTACCCAGTATGGAGACTGTTGAACACTCTTGCTCAGTAAATCTATGAATAAACCACGTGGGTCAGCCCCCAAAACATTTTTGTCTATAGGAGTAGAAAATCTTTGATCACCAGTACGGTTTTCTAGGGATGTTGGTTCATTGTCTCCCCTCCGTTTACAAGCCATGCTCAGTATTTTAGTCTTTTGGTGGATTAAGGTGTGACCTTCCAGATGAGTAGGTGGCTTCCATGACTCTCGATGGAGGCTGGCCTGTCTATCACATAGGAAAATTTGGCCTGAGCAGCAAGTGTGGCTGCGCAGCAGCTCATGTACCATGGTAGAACAAAGTTTCAGCAGCGCACCCCCCATGGGGCTCTACAATTCCTGTTCAATGTTCTGTGTTGACATGCCATAATACTTATGCAAGAGATAGCAATATAGGTGGCATACTTCTGTATTACTGTTTTTAATGGATACTGTTTTAGTTGATTTTAGTAATTTCTTCACAATTATGTTTTCTCTTACTTTGCTGGCAATTCTGATCCCAGTAGGAAAGGGCCAAAATTCCTCATGAACCACCTTGGCTGGGTCTCAGCCTTCTCACGCAGGGAAGCACTGGGCATTACCTCCCTATGGCTGCTTAAAACCACTCAAGGTGAAATTCAGTAAGGAAGGGACTGACTGCATGGCAGAGGTATTGGTCAGCTTGGAAAGACTGAACTGCACATAGCCTTTCTGTGCCTGAAACCTGATTTAGCATCATGAGTCCAGGGACAAATCCAGGGATGGTACACCATTTTGCATGACCTAGGTGATTACCAAGGTAGATAAAATGGTTGGTTTGGGATGAAATGATTTATTTGGAAAAAACATTTCTACACAGAAAAGCTGATGGAACCAGTCTCAAAAGTAAAGCTCTTTGGCAAACTTCAGAGAGACCTTGGCAGCTGACTGAAATCTAAACTTTTTGCAGGGACAGTTGGATTTTGGCTAAGTTTTTCTGGAAGCCTGCAGGGCTCTGGAGGAGTCCTGCCTGGCTGGCAGATCATTGCTCAACCCTCCGACTGCCAGGGTAGAGGATTGATGTCCTGTCATTGCAGGATGGCCCACCAAGTAGTCTACCTTTGAACTAGAGACCTCAGGGCTTCCAGGTTTTGAAACTGGGACAACACTTGTTTTGAAACTTTGTTGATATGTTTTGATACGCATTGGAAATATTTTGATTTCAATGAATTACCAAATCCTGACCCCAAAAAATGTTCCATAGGAGTTTTTGAACAGCTCTATTCCAGTCAAAGTTTAATGACCCTGAGGGAAAAAAAAAATGGTTTCTCCAAAAATAAAGTAAAACCAAAACAGGATCTAGTGAATGAGTCTGAAGCAGGGTTCCTCTGACCCTACTTACTGGACATCTCTGCCTATAATCCAACTGGTGTCCTACCGGACCCCCAGTAGACTGGTCTGAGCTCAGTTATATAGTTCTTGTCTTAATTTCAAATGTGATAGCCTGATAGTAATTGGATAGAAATAGAAAATCTTTTTCTATTCTGGAAATAGAAAATCTTTTCATTTAGCGCACATTTGAAATTGATTCAACTCCTTGTTTTGCACTAATGCCAAAAGTGTCCGTGAAGTCTCGAAATGAAATCTTCTTGGTAGATGACTATGCATCCTGCTGGTTATGTTATTGTGATTATATTAATAGTGTGTTCTCCAACTTAAGCAATATGCAGGTGCAAAACTCTCATTCAGCAGTACATAACTCTTTCATCTGCCGTTTCTTGCCAGTACATTTCCTGCCCATATGAATGTTTCTTGTGAAATTTCTGGAGAATAGCTGCTGGGGTTTTGCCAGTTGTGAGAAAACAAATAAACAAACTACCCCCTTCCAAAACTCAAAAACCTCCTCCTTCCCCAATCCTCTCTTTTGGAAACTACTACTTCATAGCAGATTTTCTGCCTCTAACAAAAAAAACCCCAAAAACAAACAAAAAAACCCAGTTGTGAAAAAATAAACATTGTGTATTAATGTAGCAAAGGTAAAAATAAAAAATATACTAGAGCTGAGAGGTGCCAATAAAGTCACCAGAGCCTGCTTGTGTATTGGTATGTCCCTTCGGTTCACATGGGTGCCTCACTTTAAATACATGCCCATGCCTGTCCTTACTCAATCAGTCACTCTGTAACGCTTCTTTTGAATCCTATCCAGTTATATTAAATTTAAAAGAGAATTTACCATGGCAAATAATAATCAATTTTTAAAAAGGCCTTAATACTGTGGGTTTTTTTTTAAGCAAACGTGACTTTGGGACCTATGTGCATGCTCAAGCAGCAGCGAAACCTGTGGAACGTGCATTCAGAAACTGTGTTTATTCCAGTAGGCTTTGTGCTCTGTGACCATCGTCCAGAAAGGAAGACAGAAGAGCACTTTAAAAATCAGAGGAGATTTAAGGGTTTGAAAAGTGTATCAGTAGGTGTTAGTCTGCAAAAACATATGTGTGTGGGAAAAGGGCAGTTAAACTAACCCAGCTATTAATACTGTACTTTAAAGGGCAATAGATCTCCTTAACATCTAAATAAACTGAGAAATCTGCCTAGAAGTAAAAAATAAATTTCTAGTTCCAAGTGTGTTATTTCCTCTCAATGTGATTATTTACAGTATATCTGTTCCATTTTTTTTTTTTTGCAAAATATGTTATTGACATTTAAATGGTATTTCAGCATAAGATTTTGACAGATGCGAAACAGTCAAACACCAGCATTTGCAATATTTTTGACCCCAGGATAAACTGTTGTACTTTAAAAAATTATTCTATTGTACTTACTTTGCCTGCTTTCAGTGTTTTGTTTTGTTAAAGCAGTGAGGATTCATTGAACTGGAGCCTGCCATTTGTTATTGGCATTTCTCAGAAGAATAAGAACAGTCGTCAATTATATCTTTCTCCAACAAAAACATATACTCAGTATATAAATGTTCAGATTATAATTCCACCCCAAATATACATGTATCCTAAAAATAAACCACAACAAATGTTAGACTAAGCAAAAATGAAGAACAGAAAAGAATGAAGTAGAGGAAAAAAGGGGGAAAAAAGTACAAAGGCAACCACAAGAATAAAAATGCAGGCATTAAGTAATATATCGGATGTGAAAAAAGAGCTTGAAGATGAAATTAAGAGAGAGAAAATGGAAACTATCCCCAAAATTTTTGCAAAAGCACAATTTATTTTTACCAGGCAGGTAAAATTCTGATCACAGTCATTGCAGTCAAGTCAGGTGTCCTGAAACACAACAAATAAAACCCAAGGGCTTTTAAATGCTCAAGATTAAAGAAATATTCCATTGAATTTCAGTGATCGTCAAATGATGATTTAATAATTGCTTAAGGAGAGACCTTTTCCTCTATAAAGTTTAAATTGAGTTATACAAATAAGAATTGCAATCTTCTACAGAATTATCCCCTTCTCAGATTTTTCTGAAGGAAGAAATGAGACTTGGAAGTTCTGTTTTTGTGAGAGAAAATCTAATTAGTTTGGCATCAGGTCTGTGTTTTGAACCTCTATAAAATGAAACTGCATTTTGGCTGGGGCTCCAAGCTGGACCCATCCCTAATTCTGTCGTCCACCAACTAAGAAAATACATCGGACGTCTTATGCAGAGCATGACTGAAATGTGTGAGTCTAAATTATTCCTGTAAGTGAATTTGAACAAACTTGGTGCTTTTTAGTAGATTCAGTGCAACCACAGGACTCAGTTGTATCTTTAGGTAATAATGCACATCTCTTGTTAATCACAAGGGATTGTACAAGTGCAACAGTGGGCAGAGGTGTACTTGCTATTTTTCATTAATTTTTTAAAGTAAATCTCAGTCCTAGTATAAGCATGTTCCTCGTTAGTAATAGCACTACAATATTACTTTTCCAACAAAACTTGCAAAATATTACATTACTTTTTGGTCCACTGAACTACTGAACTGCCAGTTCCTAGCAGAAAAGAGCTGTAACTGAGTTGCTAGTAAAAGGGGCAGGAAATTAGATAAAAGGGTAACACTAGTTTTACATGCCTAAACGAAAAGGTGTTAGTTTTAAATACATAGCCTTTCAATATATTTTCCAAATCTTCAAAAGTCCCTCGCTTTCATTATTGAAATGCTGCACTAAATTAACTGACAGTGCTGCACCACTCGTGTTGCAATGGCTTAGTGCATGTGATCAAAAATAAGGTGAAAATTCCTTATATCCTGATAGGCACAACAGTGTCTTTGAAAAATAAAAATCTTGCATGATTGCAGCATCATTATTCGATAGACAAAGATTTCTTTTCTGATAACTATGTAACAAGACCTTATTTGGAGGAAGGTAGCATTGTAACCAGTCAAATATCCTTGCTCATGCTGCCTGGAAAACTGTAGTAGGGACAGCTTTTGAAACCCTTATTCAAACGTTGTGGAAAGAAGAACCTTCTGAACCTTCACTTCCGGTAGGGAGAGGGAGTTGTAAAAGCACAAGAACATGCAAAGTTGGATGGGAATCATCCCACCTGAATTTAGCCACCTGTGTTAAGAGCTTACCTATTTTAGGTTTCCTTTACAATCAGTGGAGGATGAGAGATCTCCAGAAGGTGAGCCATATTTTGGTTCTTTGAACTGTGAGCTGCTGCAGTGACTCTCTTTCTCTCCATTGTCTGTAAAGGGCATTTAGGGGTCCTACAGCCCTTGGGTAGCTGCCTCCATTCAGTGCCCATATTTAGGTGGGATGAAACTGGGACTTCCAATATACACTATAAATGTAGGATGTGGAATTACAGAACTACGTAACAAATGGAGTTCTTAGTCCAGTCTAGGAAACCCCAAGTTAAACTTCCCTAGGTTAACACCAAGTCAAACTCCACTGTTAGGAGGGGAGGAGAAAGAGGAAAGAAAATGCATCCTGGGTGAAGAAATAAAACATTTTCTCAGATGCTTGCTCAATAGTATTGTGCTTCAGGCTCAGGATGTTGCTTCATTGTCAAATGGCTGATCTTTCCTTGTCATGCTTTTCTATTGTTCTCCATTCCTTAAATAATCCTGGCTTTCAGCTGCATTTTTCATCCATTTAATTCATTTTCAAACCCCCTAAAAAATAGAGATTAGTTTAGCAGATCAGGAATGAATTAAAAAAAAAATGTTACATAATGGACCTATTTAAATTACACAGTTGCTACTTGCCTTTGCATAGTAATAAAGATGCAGTTAATAGCTTCCACTTTATTTAGCTGCTAAATTCTGCTTTGTTTCAGAGATCAGCTCCACTGCAATAACTACATTGTTCTTTGCTCATTAATCACTATTATTTGCTCTCCTTTGAATTGTTGTGAAGTTTCAGAACATGGGCAGACCTCTGGCAGACAGATGAACATGTTGATCTATTAGACCTTTTTGGCTCTATGATTTAGATGAAGTATTACTATTATAATGGTTTACAGACATTAGTGGCTCATCTTAGGGCTTCACTGTGCAGCCCATGATATCACAGGAGCTCTTAGGTAGAACTCCGTTGATGTCAATTTGTTCTATGTTAATTATTGTACAGTCAGTATTTGTCAGTAGTTTCCAGGCCACTATACTTGCAGTTAAATCAGTAAATAAATAGGGGATTACAATTAACATTAGAGGTTCATTTTAATTCTTTTTTTTTAAGTTGTGTTCATACCATATATGCCTGTATGACACTATGTACTGCATAGTAAGAATGTTGCCACAAACTTACTTCTTGAACTAGAGTCTTGTATCATTATAAGATCTGGCAGTAGGACATATGCAAATGGTGTAGACATATTGTAGTGTTCTTCAGCAAAAGAGCAGGCCAGTGCAACAGTTATGCTAATACAGATGGAAGTGTTGGAGCAGATTATTCTATCATCTTAATATTTATATAGGTATTACAATTTAGAGTGAACAAAGCACCACTTTTTTTTCCTTCACATATTTTTAATAAAATCTTGCAATTAATGTATCATTAAACATGCAGGAAAAAATCTCCCAGGCAATTCCTTTTCCTCAGACTTCATAACAGATTCCTGTGGAGCAAAAGCTTTATCTAAATTTCACCAGTTAGGTTCCCTGCAATCCACATTTCACTGTCACCTTTTTTTACTAATTATACTTGCTACACCTGATGTTCAGTAGTCATAGTTATAATCTCTCTCCCTGTATCTCTTTATTGTGTCTTTTCCTCTGATGGAGCAGCTCCTGCCATTACATACTTTTCATTTAAGATGCTCTCTGTTTTGGTCAAGTGTATTTGCTGTGTTTGCTCTCCTATCTTTAGGGTGGCAAAGAACAGAAAACAAAAACAACGTGAGGTGACTTGACTGAGCTCCTACAGAGAAACGTAGCAGAATAACGTCTGTTATTAATTATCATAGAATCATAGAATGGTTTGGATTGGAAGGGGCCTTAAAGACTGTCTAGTTCCAACCCCCCTGCCATGGGCAGGGACACCTTCCACTAGACCAGGTTGCTCAAAGCCCCATCCAGCCGGGCCTTGAACACTTCCAGGGGTGGGGCATCCACAACTTCTCTGGGCAACCTGTTCCTGTGCCTCACCACCCTCATAGTGAAGACTTATTAGCAGGACTCATTGCAATGAAATTGCTTATAGCTTTTACATACCTTTTAAAACATGCAAATTGAGGTAGGTGCCAGACTTATCTCTAGGACCTGCTGCATCTACTGAGTAGCTCTCAGACCACCTGGGATGGACTGTGGTGTCCTGCTGAGACTGTGTTGTGCCTCTTTGCCCAGGGAATTTGGACTGTGGCTGGCAGAATTCCAGAAATCCGATACTTCAATGCCCAAAGTTGTAGTCTGCTCTTCAGAGTAACAGCCACTGGGCACCATTAAGTGAAGCTAATTACCCAGTCTGGTTATCTCATCCTCTGTGTGTTTATTTGAATTTGTAAGGTGCTTCCTGAAAAAAAAGCTTTTATGAGGGGTCTGTATATGTTGAACTGTTCAGAGGCCTTGCAATGGTCTTCTTACAGGGCTGTACTTCACTGTCTCTGAATACTCAGGAGAATGCACCCATCCACCTGAATATTTGTGAGTGGACTCTGTAACTGCACAAACATGAGTTCCAATTTAATTAAAAAATTCGGGGGAGCATTTGTGAACAATATTTGCATGTTGTCCTATCTTCAGTCACAGCTCTGTCTGCGTCATTGATTTAGAGTAGCAGTTCAGACTAGCATAAAAAATAATTCAGTCACTGAATATGGGTTGTCACTGTGGACAGTTTACTTGGTGTTCTCAGGATTTAGAAATGCTATTTCTCACCTCCTCCACACAAGTCTTTTCACTACATTGCCAACTTCTTGAAGGGAAAAATAACTTCATTTTAGTCTGAGGTGTTTCAAAAGTTATGAGAGAAGAAGCTTAGCTGGTTTTTTTTTTTTGCAGGAACATTAGCTCAAGTATGCACCTCACTTCTAAATAAGCTACATTTCAGGAAGCATTTATGTAATCTTTCTACAGCGGGAATGTTCAGAAACGTTCACATTTGAAAATGATGTTGCACCAGTAGGTCTCAATAGCTATGTCTGTGTGAAGAGCTTAATCTTTGGCAAAGTCCAAAATGCTGTTGCTGTGCTTGGAGCATAATTTATTTTAGCATCTAAAAGAAGTTATGTGTCTAGCCATCTTAGTTTTCTGAAGTCCTTCTACAGTCAACAGTGTGCAAGTGAGAGATCCTTCCACTGAAGATGCCTGTGGAGAAGTCTGTCTCTGCTGATTATAGAAGAAACTCCTGTAATCTAAGCATCTTCCAGTAGATGCTTAATTTTAAGACTTAGGAAGTTAGGTGAGATGAATCCTTCTGCTTACATTTACATATAAAGCTTCTGAAATGTGGATTCCCAGCATTTGACCTTTCAAGCTTAACTTGATATCTGAGCCAGTGACTGAAGCCAGACTCTCTGGCATTTCCCACTGTGCTGCCTGGGTGTGAAAATGTGCAAGGAGTCACATCCAGAACAAGAACTTCTACTTACCGTGCTGCGTTCATGTGGTCATCAACACTGCAAATCAGCATTATGCAAACAAACTCTCCTCCTTAAAAGAATCACTTATGGTAGTAATCTGTAGACCCACCTATCTTCAGCTTTCCACCTATTGAAAGTGCTCTTTGTTGGTTTAAAACAAAAGTGTAATTTGCCTTCTCTCCAGAGAGAGGTCCACAAGTGACTCTAGTCATCACGGTCGATGAGGTGCTGAAAGAGAAACCATGATTACAGATAAGTATCCATAGCTCAGCATCAGATCAATACCTTCATTACAGGAATTTAGAGTTCGGTGCACAATCAACCCTCGAGTTTACTTATCCTGGATTTGGTACATCAGAGTTGGATAATTCCATTCAGGAGAAATACAGATATTGCAAAACATCTATGAACCAAGTAATGAATGGAATTCCTTTTTGAAAAACCTGGTATACAGATTTCTGTAGAACACAGGAGTAGTGACATGACAGGCATGGCCTAGTGTTTCTGACTTATACAAAACATAGTGCTGTGCCAAAGCAGTAGTGTTAGTGGCACATGAATAATGATCAGTCTACAGTCCCAATAATGCTCAACAAATAATTGGAAAATTTCTGCATGAATAGAATTTTGGAATAAGAATTTTGGATTCTTATGAACATAAGAATTACCATATTTGATCAGATCCAAGTCCTGCCTTGGCGAGCATCCTGTCTTCAGCACTTCCTATTCTCTTCCTTTGTTATTCTACTTGCATCTCAGTTATGTCCAGAATTCCCAGTAAAATCAAGACTCTACTGCCTAAGCATATGGTCAAAGACATTCTCTGCCCCAAAGAATTTACGGTCTGAAACTGGGAGAATCTCCAAACTGTGGAGCTTACCCTATTTCCATAAAATTATCTATCTTAAAAGTCTACTCTAGCAAAATAGCTTAAGCATCTACTTAAGAGGTGCTGAGTGACCTCATTTAAACCAATCCTTAGGATTAGGCACAATGTTTGTTTAAAGTATTTTGAGATCCTGAGATATAAGCAGCTTTGGAAGTGCAAAGATTTTTTTAACTGGCTTAATATGTTTTTGTGTTTATTTCTAGATGTAGAACTAATGAAGTATAAAATTTGACAGCTAAGACTAGTCATGAAATTTCTCCAGGAAAATAAAAACCTGTTAACAATTTGCTGACATTCATGAAAACCCCTAAATGCTTCCAAATCTGCTTCCAGGTATTCATATGCAAGAATTTGTAGTCTTTTGCATTGCAAATATTAGCAAATGCTTTTTAAATTATGCTCACTTCTCACACACCATTTATATAAGAGCTTTCAAAGTAGCAGCAAATTGTAGTCCTATTAAATTCCAGTTCACCTTCATGCTGGCACTTGTGCCAAAAATGGTTTTTGGGGGTATTTTATAGACAACCCAAGAGTACATGTCAACCATTAAGGACCTGAATATAAGGTTACAAATAAGAAAATATGCTATTAATAATGAATGGGGCAAATCCTGTCTGCTTTACCCATGTGAGCAATTCATTCAGTTTACTAATCACTTTTTTTGAACAGAGGAGACTCTGTATGCCATTTCATTGCCTTTTGAATTTCTCTATTTATGTGTGAGAAGAGCAGCAAATAAAAAGAAAATAAACAATTAACTTTGGAGTCTTGGGTTAATTATCAACTTTGGATAACATTCTGCTTAAGGCAGCCATTGAATTTTTCAGGAATATTGTTTTAACACAGCAGCTTTTAATTCTGCAATCCTAATACTTCTCTATGGGTTTATTTCTAGGGTATTCATCCTAGTTTAAATTTAGCCATCTGGAGAGTGTAAGCGCAAGTGGGAAATGGAGAGAAAATTTTACCGCTTTTTCTTTCTCTTGTGTATAGCAAGTTTGTTGAGCTTATCCTGGTGAGTCATGTCCAGCAGGTTCAATAATTTAGTCTCATTATTCATTAATTCACTTGAGATTATAATGTTTTTTGTTCATTTACACTTTTGCTTCTTAACCGTTCTGCTGTCTTACTCTAAGGAGCCCAGTACTGGGCCAGGCAGGGAAATAGAAACATTTGCAGTTTGGTAATATAAAATGCATTCATCTGGAAGACTGACTGTTTCCCCTTATTTCCCCCCATTAGTACCCCTTTCACTCCCTTTTCCCCATCCTCTCCTTCTGAAGTTGAGCTCCTAATCGTACGGATCCCTGAGAGATTCAGTGAGGAAGAGGAGCGGCCCTGGCACCCCTGCGTACAGCTGGAACAGGATCCCGGTGCACTCTCTGGGAACAGAGGAGGTGGCAATCAAGGCCACCAGAACCAAAACATACTGTTGCGAATGTCTTCTGATGGGTTATTGTTCACACCTTCCTGAAAGTTTTACCACAGCTTGAAGCAGTCTGAGCATACAAAGTTTAGCTTTACTCCTCTGACCCTGGCTCTTTCTCTCCCAGGATCTACCTTCCCTTTGGGAATTTCCAGGAGAAATATGATAGTAGGTGTTACCTATACTCTGTGTATACATATAAAGTGTCCCTTCATGTTACTGTAAGCAAAAAATCAAGGCTGTTGTCTGCATTAATTTATGCCTCTTTCTCCTTCAGCTGGAGTGAGGCTTCTCCTGAGTCTGAACCTATTGCAGTTTTGTGTCATCTGTGGCCACCTTTTGATCTACTCTAAACCCAGTCATTTGGTGTAATGCAGTTGTGCCAAACAAGTCCCCCAAATGCACCAGGAAGAGCAAGGAAATAAAAGGAAAAACACCTCTGCTACTGCCTTGCAGAACCTCTTTTCCCTGCCCCCATCATTTCTATAAACAACTTTCGATGAGGAAAGTGGGAATTTGGTGTGGAGAGTGGGAAGAAAACATCAGCTCGGAGGAGGCGAGGGAAACTGGGAAGAGGAGGCGCCTGGGAGGGGGGGTAGCAAACTGGACCCTGGGGGAGACTAGCTCTGTCTGGAAAAACAGAGTACAGAGCTCCCTGTGGCTGAAGATGTGTCGTCGCTGCCAGTGGGCTTGGTGGCCCAGGCTGCCTTGCCAAAAACTGAGAGCATGCAATTGCCTAAGGAGCATTGTTAAATCTATCTTATAATTTTCTCTATTTTTCCAAGGTATCTTGTTTATTCTGTTATTTCATCTCCAAGGGTATCTTCCATGAGGGTTTGAAGGACACCTTAATTAACAGCAGCAGTAACGGGTGGCAGGGGGGTAGCAGCATGTGTCTCCTTTCCTGCCCTGCCATTTCTTCGGTCAAGGAAGTCACTTGCGCTTTCTTTCATCATTCCTCCTCCTCCTCTCTCCCTCCCCCATGTCCCGACTCCCTGCCCTGATTCAAGAGCTTAAAGGTCTGCTGGTGGTAGCCGTGGTGGCTGCAGGGAGGAGGGAATGGGGGAAAAAGCAGAGGGAGTAAAATAAGTGTCAAGGAATTCATTGTCTGTTCTCCACCTGTTGTTATTCTGGTCCCAATCAACCTGCTAGCCAGGCTGGAGCCAGTGGCCATCTGGAAACACTGCTCTGTTTATAAACTTGGCATGAAGCAGCACTCCTGGGCCCTGACCTCCCACACAAATCTGGAAACAATTAGAGCAAGATGATAGGCAGGCAGGCAGGGAGAGGAGGGGAGAGAAAAAGAGCGCGTGAGAGAGGAGGCTGCAGAGAAGGGAAAAAACAGAGACAAGGGGAGCGTGGAGAAGGTGGCAAATGTTTCTGAGATGCAAATATTTATGCCCACCTTAAATGACCGCTGGCTCATTAATTATTGCCCTTGCCAAAACAGCTTTTTTTTCCATGAAGGCTAAGGCATGCCTCTTTGCTTCCCCCAGCAACACAGGTTTTCCAAATTATATTTTATGTTTTACGCTGCTAAAAGTTTTCCTTTATGACTCTTAGGAAATTAAGATGGGTCTGTTAGGTCCACACGCTCAGACCCATACATGTTCTATAGTTGATGGTATTGAAAACTGGAGTCCAAATATTGCACCTCCCGCCCATCTCTACTGGGAGTAACTTCTTTCTGTGCTACTCGTACACCCCAGCACGTTGCTTTCCAGAAAGGACGGCTCCCAGTCTCCAGCTCTCCTGAGTGTGGGAGTCATTTGGGCTCAATTCTCTCAAGCCTTCTCTCGCCCCACCCTACCCACCCACTCCTATTGCAACTCATCATCATCTTTACTGGGAAGGCTGCATTTTTCCTGGTCAAACCAGACCTTCAGTCACTGGGTTACTCCCTAGCTTCTCTTCAGATTTTGGACCCTTTCCCAGCCCTGCTCTTGCTGTGCAGGTAGGCAGCCTGCCCATCACCAACCTGCTCCAGTGGAGCCTTGAGGAGAGCAAGGAAGAGCCACAATTGATCATGAAACAAAACCATATGTTTCTCTTTCTGGATGTGTGGTATGGGCAATCCTGTCCATGCTCTGGGTGGTTTTAACATAGCTAATACAGATGCCAGTGTGCTAATTCACTTCTCACAATGTGTCCTTTCAGTGTAAGAGCTGCAAGAGTGAGTCCTGAATGAGACAAGCCTGACATTCATTTCTGCTGGCCTGCCTAAGGGGAGGATCCCTTTTGGCTCACCTGACAAATCTGTTGCTTACACATCCTGAGAGGCCAAGTGTTGTGTTTCAGGTGCAATAAAACATGGCTCTTTCCTGGAGTGCTGGTGGTGAGATTGGTTTTCTCTCAGAATGCATCCGAACATATCCCTGTACTGGACCAGGTGTGGCCCCAGATGGCTGTGTTCAGAGCTGCTGCTGAGACAGCAGGACCCAAGCTGGCGTAGCTGAGCATGTGGTATACCTTTTTGTTTCCTTGATTTTCTTCATCAACCAGCCTTTGGCCTGGACTAGCGTGCTTTGCTCATGAGGTACATTAAAGGTTTATCTGCCCTGTAATTCAGCCATAACAAACTATAGCTCAAAATGCCCAAGGTCAATCTTTTTCCTTGTCATAGGCTTCGACAGACTTGCCTCTGGTGCATACGTCAGGGCAGCCTTTGGCCCATGGGTTCTCACCAGAATGAGTGGCTTGCCTCAGCTATTTTGTGCCGGCCACAATATAGGCATGGCCCAAGTAAGACCAAAACAACTGATAATGCTTGTAATACCAGCAGCTGTGCAGAAAAGGAATGATCAGCTGCAAGATGAGGGCTGTTTGAATTGTATGGCTCCTAATGAGCGGTGTGTTATGCAGAGGTAGTTGTGGTTTGATGGAGGAACTGTTCTGCATGCTACGGAAGGGACACAGGATCCACTCTGTGTCATGCTGTGTAACAGTATCTCCATTATCTAATGCTTATTTTCCCTCAAATGGTGAGCTATCACCATTAGATTCATGCTTACAGTATCTGTGGTCTAGTTCTTTGCAGTGCTGGAAATCTTCTGAAAAGTGCTTAAAAGGACTTTTCCTCTCCAAAGGAGTTCAGTGGTTCAGACTCGTTAATCTCAATGAAATATTGCTATCATAATTAGTGCTAATTGGCAGCTTTGTTTGCAGCCTCATCAGACCCAGTGATTAGCTGAAAAGAATGAGGAGGCTATAAATGAGTGTCTATTCTATAGATAAATAAAGGATCTTAAGGTCAATTACTGCTAAGCCAGCACTTCTCGGAGCACTGTGTTCATGTACTGCCTCCTTCCCTTACCAGAAGTTTGTGTTACACAACAGCTTGTTACTTTTCTCAGATTTGCAGTAAGCATCAAGTTATTACGTTAATGTCTGGTGTGGCTATTCCTATGCTGACCCACTCAGGAATGCATTTTGTTTTGACATGACCTTGGAAACTTAAAGGAATACAAAATGAACAACATGTAGGCGTGTAAAAATAAATACAGGGAACCCACCAGACATGAATAGCAAGGAGGCTAGAAGCAATTCAGCCATAGGGCTAAGAAACAAATGGTTTCTTTATGTGGCTCTGGCTGTTCGGTAGCTGTACTTGAGAGCAATGTAATGGGTTTTAATGTTCATAAAAATGTTCAATCTGGTAAACCAATTTTTAGACTCTTACACAGTCTTGTTGAAATTGGATTCATTTGAACTGTAATATAAAATATTATGTTTACTTAACCCTTGTAAACTGATCTCCTTTGTCTTCACGAACTTGCTGGGCAGTTAAGGACCTAACATTCCTTCCACAGTTAATAAAATTTTGCATTTTTCTCTCTATTCATAAACTTAATTACAGTCAGACCTGATCAATCAACATCAAACTTTTTTAACGCTTGTTCTTTTAGATAGCATTTGGTTGAAAAATAAATATGAAGGTCATGCATTGAGCCTTGGTATATTATTAAGGTTCATAAAGTCTGCTTAGATTTTTTGTGTGTGCAGCCCTGCAGATAGTGCAGCATGCATTGCCTGAGGTCTGATTGTACCTATGATGCCAGCTTTAAATCATGTCAGAGACTTTGCTCTTTATAAAAGGTGATAATCCATTTCTGTCCTCATTTTTGACTCAAAGTCCAGCTGATGTGAATGGCAGTTCAACATTCAAAGTTGCTTCTCTGTTCCCCTCTCTACCCATTTCCTGAATTTTCATCTGTCTCGCACCAGGCCCCTGGAGACATTTCATACAGGCATTTCTATGTTACTTGCAAGTGGGCAAGAATAAACTACATTCCATATGGCCATTAGGTAGCCTTTTTGCTACATGTACATTGCATTTCCAAAGGCACTCAGGATTTACAAAAATCCTTGAATGGTACAGTTGATGTTGATCAAAGAGTCTGAGTTTCAAGAATTTATGAAGAAGGATTTTGAGGTTTTGTGTCTGAAATTTTGTAGAGGATATAGTGGCTGGAATAGTGTTTATAAATCCTAAAGCCTTTTCTGGAGGTAGCTGGTAGGTAGGAGTGAAATCCCTTTAGAGCCTTAAAAGATGATATAATTTGTTGTGCACTTTTGTTAATTAATTTGACTATGAATGCCTGGCACTTGGTTTGCTATGCATGGACTGTCAAGCTCCTGGGAACCACTTCACCCCACTGTCAGTGTGGAATATTAAACAAAGTGCAAGATTAGAATTTTAACTAAAAAGGAATAGTGAAAGGACATAGCATGTTGTAACTTCAGCTTTCACCTCAGAACTGATTAATGACCACAGAAGATAAATGTAAAAGGTCAAACCCTATCAATTTTAAAACAAGGAGAAATAACAGAGCTGCCATTTCTTAAGTTTAAGCTTCCTGCTATTTTAAGTCCTGCTTGCAATGGCTTATGCTGAGTGCTCAGTAAGTCTTATGATGGCACCTTGCATAAAGCTGAATTTATCAGGGCTAGTTTTCAGCTGTGAATCAGATATGCCTTTGTATAAATTCAATATTCTGATACCAGTAGGACAGATGTGAAACTGTGCAGAAGTTTAGCAAAGCAGCTACCAAAATGAGGCAAGACAGTATGAGACCAGTTTGTATGTGTGCCTCTATGTGTCTTGTTTAAGGAAGATAACTTCATCTCTGGTGAAGCATCTGCATTTCATTGGGGTGCTGTTTTTTCCTCAGTTTTATGACATGACTAATTGAAGCACTGAGAGATCTAGTGCCTTGCTCAAGGTCACAGATCAACTCGGTGTCTCTGTCTCAAACCTAGTCTTCAGCATGGCTCCAACTTTCCAATCACACAGCCTCTGTGAGCTCTGAACCTAAAGGCAATACAAATTGCATATAGTATAATCAGTACAAAGACTTTTTTTTTGTTTGACATTCTCTTTTCAAACAATATGTGGAGACAGAGTACCTGAAGAGGGACTAGGAATGGAGTAAGTAAAAGAAAACACTGTGTTCTGTGTTCACAAAACAGTAACAAGGACATGTACAAACTGCATTCATGCCCAGACGGTGAATACACAGCTTGCATGTTTCAAAGTCTTTTCTACAGAGTGCCTTGTAATCACTATCCTTAGCATCCTGTTTAAGAGAAGCTATTAACTACTTGCAGTACTTTCCTTCTATTTTTTGGTAAGATAATATGAGGCAAAGGCCAAGAGCTAATGTCAGGATCTGTCCAAAGCACTTTTTTTTTTTTTTTAAAGAGGTCTGTTAGTCGATATTTTTGAAGTGGCAGAAAGGAAGCACCGGGGCAGTGTCCTTCCTGGCTCTGCACAGCTTCCTGCACGCTTCCCTGCCGGAGCATTAGTCAGAGCCCTGCAACAATTCATACTCAGCCTCCCACGCCATCATCTGCCTGGCTTTGATTTTCTGAACTTGTACGATCAGCCGGCCGGTCTGTGCTCTGAGTTAACGATGAGTGTACAGGTGGCAGAGCAAAGAGCCAGCAGAAACATTGCTGTGAATCAGAGATTGCGAATGATCTCTGCATGTGTGTCTCTGAATACACCTGCCTTTTAATGCTGTAGTAGACAGGGTTGCGTAATGTACCCAGATAAAAGTCTACAGGACTCTTGGATAAACCCATTGTGGTTAAAAAAAAAAAAATTAGAGGTGACTGATTGCTGACTAAACTGTTTTCACGCGCACATTTCTCATATCCCTGGTGATGAACTCTCTCCAAACCTCTTCCCACCTGTTTATGGCTTGGCTCTCTGGGCTAGGTACTGTTCCCATTGGCACAAGTGCAAATCCAGTTACCTGATGTAAATTAAAACCAGTTGGGTTACTCGGGCTTCACATCATTGTAGTCATTGTGGAGCCACAATTTGTGAATGGAGTGATGTCTAGCACTGTAATTTCCTGCAAATGGTGAAGAAGATGCTGATTTTGCCTGTAGCAGCAGCTGCTGAGAAAGGGAAGAGAAAACTTTGCAAGAGCAGGAGGCGATAACAAAGGCAGCGTATGGGAAGAGTCAGTCAAAACACCCTCATTATCTTTGGCTAAGTGTTTGTTCACTGAAAGAAAAGAGGATTTGCAGGCTTTTTGGTTTTCAGCCCTTTGTGGGTGTGTCTTCTATCACATTTCCTTTTTTTTAAAATATAACCAGCCTTTTTCTTCTCTCATTTCTATTCTAATAGTACAACTATTAGTAGCTTCATCTTGAGAGCCAGTGTAGTCACGCAGTCTGATCTTTGTTCTCTCTCTTCACCTTTTAGAAATCTTTGAGGTAATTTTGTGTTAAAAACAAGCTGTCTCCTCAACGAGAGCACTAATGTTCCGATTCCTGTTGTCACTGCAGTGAGAAACTGGTTTTTACCTCCCCTTGGCCTAATGCAGCAAGGAAGGCTAATGGGGAGCCTCTCAAGAAACCAGTGGGCTCTGACTTTTCTTTAAGAGGATGGAGGACAGCAGAGTTTGGGAAAGTTGTACCCTGCAGTAATAGAGCTAACCCTCTGCACGCTACCTTACAGCCGCTGTCGTGGGGGATCATACAGCCCTGCACCTTTGGGACAGATTTCAAGGCAAATGTTTTCCAAGAAACCAGTTATTGAAGCAAGAGAGATGAAATGTTATGAGGACAAAAGGATTCTGCTGTTATCAGAAACACCTGGGTCCCTGGATCAGCCAGGGTCAAAGAAACCACCTACGTTCTTCCTGCCACATATATATGAAATATAATTTAAATAAAAAGACTCAGCAGCTCATAAGAGATCAGAGCTTTTTGTACCTTCTCTACTACCCTATTATTAGCTTCCCTTGCTGTTTGCAAGTCAGGCTGTATTTGTGCACTTCAGCATGAATGGCTTTGTAACAGAATTTTGTAGATGACTCTTGTAGTTTTGTGAGAATTAACCATTATGTGACAGGAAAACTTTAAGGAGTGGTTGATGTACTCAATGATTTTACATTATTAACATATTTGCTGTGCAGCTGTTAAACCAGATTTGTTGCGTTTTTTTTTTTTTTTTTTGTTCAATTCCTTATTTTCTTGTTAGTTTTGATTCAGCCAGAAAACTGCCCACGTTGCTTTTGTACTGGGAATAGTTTATTTTGTATTTAGTGTATTCCCAATGCAGCCTAAATGTTTGTATTATTATAGTAGCTCTGACATGTTCCCAAATAATATTAGCTGGGATTTGATGAGTGACTACTGTTGATGTAATGCAAATGTGACCTATATAAAAAAAAAGTTTCTTCCAGCCCTCTCTGACACTAAGGCTCGTCTGGTACATCAGCTTACTTTTGTACTCAGCAGCTCCTTTAATAGCATTTACACTAAGCCATGAAATGAAATATATCTTAATAAAGTGAATTGACTGTCCATTCTGGTCGTCTTGACCTGGGCCTGAAGTTTCACATTATGTCCCCCAAACTTTTGCCAGGAGACGTCAGCTGCTCTATTTCTACTTCATCTACAAAAGTGCTTTGCTTTTTGCAGAATGTTGGAGACATATGGCTCTGTCAAGTTACATTTGCTGTTAGTTTAGAAGAAATCTGTGAACTTTGTGAAAAACAATGAAGAGAAAACTTGTGGCGCATGGTATCTGTTTTACTGCTTTGTTCACGATTGTGTTACGTACCTTTAGATGGTGGATGGTAACTGTCAAGAAATCAAAGCTGTTTTTTCTATCGTCATATATGTTCAGTTTTCATTATTTCATGATAAAATTCTTCAGTACCCCAAGGTACTGACAGCATATATAACTTTTAAAGTATACATTTGTCTTTTATATTACTATTTCATAATCCTAAAGATGTTAACACAAGGTTTCTTGGAATATTTGTTAAAAAAAGCCACTCTGCAGTACGTATATTACTGCATTTAGTGGTGGTAAAGAATTTCCCTGTATCCTAGTGAAGAAAAATGGTAGAAAAATAGAACTAGGAGGGAATTAATCTGCTTCAGCCCTCTGACTCAAGGCTTCTCATCTTGAGTATTTCTGACAGATGCCTGTGCAAGTCCTTGAACTGTTTGGTTCCTTACAGTAGGACTTCCTGACTTTTGTAGTTTGCATTAGTTTAGAGAGACATCCCTGCTACATTTTCGATTAAGCTGCCCTCTGTTTGTGAAGGCCCTGGTACAAAGGTTTGTTCTCAAGGTTTCTCACTGTTGTGAGCTGTGGCTCAGCTATGCTGCAGCTGCAACAAGCCACTGTCTGCCTTGCTGTTTTAGGCACCGTGTTGATTAAAAGTTCTTTGAGGCACTCCGTGTTTTAGTGGCAGGACCTGTTAGTCTGCGTCACAACAGTGTCGGTTCTAGAGGAACTGAGCTGAGGTTGGCCATGGTAAGGAGTTCACTTGGACATAAAGTGAGTACAGCACCTTCCTATAGCTCTTCAGAAACAGAAATGGGTATATAGGGCTTTTTTTCTCAACCCGCTCTTTAATTTACTTTGCTGTTGGAAAATGACAAAACTTTGCTTTTTGTTCTTTGGTGTTTATAGGTTTCTGCAATGATGTAAAAGTGGTGTTTTTTACAAAAGGTAACAGTTGTCATGCTTGTAAATCAGAATAATAAATCATGAAGATTTTTTTTTTTTTTTTGGTGGGCTATTTCTGCCTGAGAGTTGCATTCCTTGTGCACTAGAAAGAACATGTTTCCTGACCACTAAACACCTTTTCCGCTTCATGTAAGTTGACACTTGTGTTTGCAGCACTAGAAAAAGTGAAATCAACCAAAAGAAGTCAGGTTTTGTTTTTTAAATGGTCTGCAGGGCACAGATAATTTATGCATCATCATCATCAGGTTACATAGGAGTTTTGTTTCTGTTAGTGCAAACCAATTTCTTGAATGCCAAAATAAAATCCCTATTTCCAGCAATACCCAGGTCTTTCCATTTTGCATGTGCTGCCTCAGGAGATCCTCCTTCATGGAAAACTGATTGCAGGAGACACACATTTTCCATAAGTTTTCTGCTGCCTCGTACTCCTTTCATCCATGCTCCTTAAACATACATTCCTTTATAGATGTTTTTTTATTTATTTCTCAGGCCATAAAAGACTTTACCATAGGTGAGGTTCTGCAACAGGAATCTCAGATATATAGAGGGTTGTATTTTATGCCATTCTTTCACTCATTAAACTGAAACGATTACGGTGCTTTTATGTGAAGACCGAGAATAAAAGTTATTCCCTTTCTGCTACCTGTTTTGCCATCCCTAGGGCAATTCACCCTCAGCCCCCTCTTCGCAATGCTGGACCCTAAAAGCACAAAAGAAGTGGTCCTGGGCTGTAACACTGGAAGTGGGGAGGAACATTTCAGGAAAAAAGAATTACTTCACCAAAACTGTATTTCTGAGCTCTTAAACTATTTGTGTTCTGGTCAGAGCTTGCTCCTTCACAATCCAGATTCTCCTCTGGCTTAGTGCTGCAGTGAAATCATACTTCTGTGCTTCTGACATTGCAGGCTGTTGCCAGCATAGAAATGATTGTGATAGCACAAATCCACCAGGGATGGGCAAGCTACTTCAATAAAAATAGCAACCGCCATGAACCTCAGCCCAAATTTTGACCTCTCCCCCCCCCCCCCCCTTTTTTTTCTAAAGCTAACATTATTTCAATAAGTACCTCCCTGAAATTAATCATGTGGACTCTACAGTCTTGGCCGTCTTTGCTGATCCAGCTGCTGTCCTCAAATCTGACAATATCCAATGCTTCCCTTGGGTTAGAGGGAGTGAGTACATTTTGGGGTATACCTTTGACCTGAGGAATGCATGGGATGAGAAGACATCAGCCAGCTGAGCCCAGAAGAAAACGTGCCAAAACTGAGACTCCCCTGATAAAATATAGCTTGGAAAGGGGAGCTCTTGGAAGCCAGAGGGAAGGAGCTGCTCTAGGTGCAGGGGGAGGGGGATGAGGAGGGGATAGAAAGACTCTGATTATGTTGAGAAGAATAAATTCAGTATAGAAGAAAGATTTCAGAAAATTTCCGTAAGCCCTGGAACCTCCAGGCCACACTGTCAGATTGTCTCATCCTGAAGTTTGGGTCCTTAGGGTGAGAGCAAACAGAGCATTTCCCTATCACCTTGCCCACTTTATGCAAAAGTGAAAGAAAACAGCATTGTGGGTTGCAGAGGTGATATATCTTCTGTGCACCCCCATGGTGGGAAGTTGTCCCAGAGCATATAGGAATGGGTGAATACGGCATGACTGATCCCTCATAGGCTCTGGTGCAGGGGGCAGGCTGACTGCTCCCGGGAGAATGGACTTCAACATGCCAATGGAGCGTGCAGCTCAAGTGCCCCTTGTAGTGGTCCTTGAGAAATCTCTTCTGCTTCTGCTCAGGCCATACATTAGGCACAAGAGATGTGGGATTGCTTTGCTGTACCCTGCACTAGTCAGGTATGGCAGTGGCCACATGGCAGACTTGTCCTGGCACAATCCTGGGCTTACAGAGACATATGACTCTTGGGATGCAACTGGCTCCTGCCTAGCTTGGTGGAGTAAGGGCAGAGAAGCAAGGGTCTGTCTCACTATGTAAATGTACCCCATGGGTGAAATGCAGCCCCTGTTCCTGCAGTTGTCTGTGAAAACTCAGCAGAAAAGTAAAAATGGGCTTGCAAGAGAAAGCAGCTTGTTTTTGGACACAACAAGTGCAGGTAATTAGCACCTCTGAGGAGACTAATGAAGAGAAACACGAGGAAGGTGAAGGAAATTTGCAATTAATGCTGGTGCGCTGGTGAGCTTTCCAGAGCGCGGAAGTTTCTCTTTAAGCCATGTACATGCTGCAGAGCAGGCATGTGGGAAAGGTTACAGTGAATTTGCCCTCACATAAGAATCACTTTAGAGCAAATAACAGTCCCAACATGAGAAAATGATTTGAAGCCATGAGAAGCTGAAACACTGCTCAAGGACTTGTCAGATCTGTTTTCTGCATTTCTTTTTCATATGCTTAGCTTAGGTAATATTTAGAATTTTAGGCATTTGGTTTATTTGCCATGGTGTTCACTTTAATCAAACTATCACATGCTGTATGTGCCTTGCTGTGGTCTGTATTGCATGTAATTATGGGGTAGCTGTACAGTGCTCTCCCAGCATGAAATGTGCTGGCCTTTAGAAATTGTGCTTCTTCATGACTCTGGTGTTTAATTGCATGCCAAGTGTGAAAATGAATCTGTTCCATATAAAAAATAATGGTATATATACAGTGTCATTGATCTCTCATTTCAAAATATGGTTACAAGCTATACTGAATAAATCCATAGCAAGTATTTCTGAATGTTTTTCCTCTGACTAATGGAGGGTTTGCTTGTGCCTGACAGCACAGAGGGGGCTGCCAAGATGGTGGGGGAGGAAGTACGCAGGAGCCCAGGGCAGTTCCCATGGGTCTGGTGATAAAAGGAGCCTAAGCCTCCTTCCTCCCCCTGGCATCCTCCTGCTCAGTGCCAGCACCCTCTGCGCCGCCCAGAGAAACTTTGCCCTATCCCTTTCAGCTCTCCCTGACTCTTTGTAGCCATCACAGCTTGCAGGGGAGTTTCACCATGACTGACGAGAGCGAGGAAGGGGCAGCGAAGGAAGATGTCGATGGGGACAAGAGGGTGGATGTTTTGTTAGCCATGGAGCCACTGTTACACAGGGACTTTCTGGGCTGCCTGCAGCCGCTGCATCTGCTGGGTTTGGCTAGCTGGTGCTGGCCATGTCTCCAGGGGTGTCTGTCCCTCGCAGGTCCCTGGAGCAGCCCCGCCTCTGCAGTCACAGCCTGCTGGGACTGCGGCTGTGTGAAAAGCTGGGAGTAACGACTCTTCCCTTCTCCTCCCTCCTTACCAGCCACTGCCAAGATCAATCATGGGGAGACAGTCACTGGACACAGGCAATTTTCAGAGTGCCTGGGCAGGTCTCACAGACAGATGTGATGAGGACTTGTTCATGCATCTATTTTTCCATTCTGAAGGGTGTCTTCCTCTTAAATAGGTGTGTGCTCACAGGGTGCTGTCAAGGCTCCCTGAACACTGAAAAAGAGAATTAATTTCCGACTGTGAAACTAAAGCCTCATCTAGTTTCATCCATGTTTCTCTTTCCTCCTTCATGCCTGAAAAGTCTAAGTAAGGTTCAGGTGCTCAGTAACCATTTTTCAAGGGGTGGAGAGAGGCCAGCATGTTTCAGCGCTCTTAACCGTGCGTGTGAAATCCGTGGATGCTAAACTGTTAGAAGTACGCTGTGAGGCCAATCATTTGTACCTGCAGAGGTGGAGTTTGGTGTTTTAACCATAATTTAGCCATTACGTCAGGACCTTGGACGTTAGACTGTTATTCTGCTTGGGGTAATTTCAGAATTAGGTCATGGTGGGATCAATTCTGGACCTCCTTCCCACAAGCTGCTCTTTTCCATGTTCAAATACCATCTCAGTAAACCCGTGTGGATGTTAATTGAGGTTGCACAAGTATGCCGTTATTGCAGATGTGTAAATTGGGGAAGCTAAAGCTTAGGCATGTTTGCCGCCAGCAGCTCTGCTCTGAAGGAGTACTGTGATCAGAGGGAGGGTAGAGGCAGCTGAAGTTGGTAACACCTTTAGTCTCTTTGTGAGACCTATCAGAATAAATTATTGCCACTTTTTGAACTCCACTGCCCTGAGCATTTACCTGGGTACCCCATAGACTTTGGCTAGTGCTGTCCTGAATTCAGAGTATTCCCCACTAGACAACACGTGCATTTATATATGAAGGGTGAAATTGAGCATTGCAAATTATAATCCTACTATATGCATAGCACATGATTTTTAACACAGCATTGTAACAGAGAAATTAGGTAGGGGTAAGCCATAATATACTAGGCTGATAAGCTAGGTCTCTCCCCATAAAACATTAATCTGGTCATGAACTCCGTATGCTTTTTTAACTTTAAAAATCACACAAAATTCTCCTTCTCCTTGATGCTTACTAATCTCTACTGATGTCTGCACTCATGCATGATCTATAGGTGACAGACATTTCCAGTCCTGGGTGTGGAGCTTGTTTCTTCTGGGATGTCTGTATGACTACATCTTTCCCCTCTTTTCCAAAGGTCTGTAATTCATCTGAAAGAAGTTCAGCACTCCATTACTTACTCTGTTCCTCATCTTGCTTTTGGTTTTTTCTTTTCTACTGGACTTTCTCTACTGGGTTTTATTTGTTTCAGAGACTAAGGGTGCAGATTTTGAAATCAGACTTTTTTGTGTATTTCTTTTAGTGGTGTTGAGAGCTTGAGTGCATCAGCAAGATGACCGAATTGCTGAATGGATTTGGCACCTGAATCTCCTAATAAATCCTGTTAACAAAGACATTTCTCATGTCTTGAGAAATGGGTGGAGGGACTCAGGAAGTAAGACATACAGAGGAGATTGAATAAATGTGCACACAATGTCAGCTCCCAGGGTCTGGCTGATCTGCTCGTCATGGAGTTTGAAGGGGAGAGGGAAAAATCACCTCTGAACTCTTCCAGGCCTAAGACTACTCTGTGCTGGGCCAGTCCCTTGGAGTATGGCTACTGAACATGTGCTGGTTACCAGTATGATCAGGTAGCAATGACAGCGGCCAGCTATGTAGAACACACTGCTACTGCTTGATTCCTTGCACAAATGATACCTCCTGCTGTGATACTGAGGAATGCAATGTCACACCTCCTAACAGTTTGGCCCTACACTACTGTGGCATTGCTGGCTGAATCTTCCTCAAACAGCGCAGCAACATCTGCTGGGAAAACAGCCATGCTGCAAAGATGCAATGCAGAAGCTGCCACTGAATGGGTTTCCTCCCTGATTTCAGTAGAACCCCTTACACAGTTTGGATCAATGATATTGTGATACACAGAAAAGTGGGTAAGTTTACTGGCAGCGTTTTCCAGGCTGAATTGTATTATACTCTATTGTCCAAATGAGAAGTAGGTAAACTGCATTTGTCCAAGTTTCTCTCATTACACAGCTCACTGGACCCAATTGTTCTACTACCCAAGTGTCATTCCATGAAGTGGCACTGTCTGAAGAATAAATCACTATGGCATTACATTGATAAAATTGGCAAAACTCAGCGCAGAGTGAGACAGAATACAGTGTGAACACTGTCAATAGACTCTGGCTATAAATCCAACCCATGGTGACAACCTCCATTTTGAGCCTTCTCTATCTGTTCTCTCATTTACAAATGAGTCACCATTGCCAGAAATACTATTAAAAAATTTTTGATTTGGTACAATTATTTTACCTGTTTGTTATACCATTTGTATAAAACTACATTAGGCTTCTTCAGCCATACCAACTGGAAGTTTGAAAAATTGGTTAATATGAAAATGTCTGATAATATGGTTGAAAATGAACAAACTGGTAGGATGGACATTGGATGGTAGAGGTGCCCCTTCCTTCGTCAAAGCAAGTTACTCCAGCCAGAGCCTAAATCCAAAAGTTGACCTGAAACTTGGAATTGGACTCCAGCATGGCAGGTTATGGGTCCCCTGGGGTGGAAAGCAGATGTCAGCCTATGGGTCTTTGTGAAACTGTTTCTTGCTAGTAAATGTAACTCAGTCTGTCTATAACTTACTTTCTTCAGCTCTGAATAAAGGTTAGTGGAATGAATAAATGTTAATGGAATATAGCTGGACTTGTGTAAGCTGTTTGACACGGGATCACATGGTATAGTGATTATTAAGAAGATAGACTGATTCAAAACTAGTGTGTCATATGTGAAATAGATGAAGGCTTCATTAAGTCATAGGGCTCAGATATAAACTGAAATGAGAAATCATCATTGTGTTACAGTGTTCCCATGGAAGTTCATTAACATTAACAATTTCATCCATGGTTTCCAAAGAGCAAATAACAGTGTTAATAATAACTGTTGGTGACAAAAAAAGATGGGGAAGATTAATTATAAAGATAGGTCATAATTCTTTAGTGCAACTGTATTTAATGTTATATATCAAGAAACATATGTCACTTGCAGAATGGCACTGAGGCTGAGTAGTCTATCTTGAGAAGAAAGAAAATTGTAAAAGAAGTTGTTTTTTTGTGGCTGTGGGTTCTTATTTTAATGTTTGGCTACAAAACACAAAACAAAGTATGTGAATGGTGGTATACAACTGGGAACTGAGAGGCTGCATTACCTTTGTGTTTGGTGTAGGAGCAATGCTACAGCAATATTGCATCTGGTTCTACTATTCACAAGTCAAGAAGGCCAAAGATAAACTACATGGTTTCAGATCAAAACAACATTATAGAAGCAGTTTTATAACAAAGGAGGTGCAGGGATTAATTTATTTCCAAAACAAAGTTTAGAGGGTGACTTGATGATGCTCTGAAATATCTACATAAGCAATGGGAATTGTCAACAGTGGACTCTTCAGTCTTGAGGAGAAAGGTATAGCAATATCCAACAGTTTGAAGTTAAAGTCAAACACATATCAAGTAGAAATAGGGCCTGTGTTTTAACTGTGGATATCTGGTATTAGGGATGAATTATATTTTTGCATTCTCTATCGGTAGACTATTGCCTTGATTGACGTGATTAATATTGTGACTATTTTTCTAAAGATACACTCTAGTCAAACAGCAGTTGGTCTTGAAGCAGGAGCTTACACTGCAAAAACTTGAGGCCAGGGCTAGGAAAGAGATCAGTCTCAAAGACATCTTTTCTAATCTTAAAACAGTATATTTGCATCCTTTGCATGTTTTCTATCCCTGAAGATTAAAAATGGGTGAAAGTACAAACCGATGTGAACCACTGCTTGGAACTATGCTGGAGATAGTTATTGACAGTCTTTCAGATTTTACTTGGTTGCACCTGCTTTTCACACAGGTGAAGCAGGGCTGCAACGAAGTACCATGATATGTTTGAAATCAACTCAAGAGAAAGAAATCTGGGGCATTGGAGACATAAAACAGATCTTGTAAAGTAGTTGGCATGATTTTTGGTACAATGAAGTTCAGAGAAGTTTGGCTAAGACTTTTTTTTTTTTTTAAGTGTTTTTTGCAAACTGTGGCTTAGGAAATAAACCTTTCCAATGAAATTGCAACCTAAAAATGACAAAATATACTGCAAAAAAAAAAAGCACTTGCACTTACAATTACTCAGTTGACCTTGCCATAATGAGGGGAAACATACTGTCACTGTATATGTTATTAGAAAGTTCAACAACAATGAATAGCAGAAAACATACCGATAGGTGGATTTTTCACACTTTTCAGAAGAGTAATAGCTGATGAGAGTCAGAAGATTATCTATGTGAATTTCTGACAAAAAGGTTTACTATACATACATCTTTTATTGAAAACATCTACTGAATATTTAATTTTCTCTCTTGTCCTAAAAATATTCTTTTCAGAGAAGTATAGAAATGTGATTATATGATCATGAGTTTCTATTTCATGTTAAGCAGACTGTGGAAGTGTCTATGCTATTGTCTTCCTTTTATCCTTTGTAATATTCCATGGCAATGATTGTTACAGAATATATAAAAAGTAAAAGTATTTTTATATATTATGAATCTTAAAATATTCTCATGTTTCTCTGTGGCTTTCAGCATTCAAAAAGTTGTGCAGTCCTTCAGCGCCAGAAGATGACCTGGTTCTGGAAGAGAAGCCAGTGTAGTCAGGTTGAGGATGTGACCCACTACATGCATTTACTTTAAATTAAATAAACATTTTCTTCTACAAACACAGGATATACCAGCATGTGTGTAAAATATTTATACTATCCTGGGACTTCCCACTGGCATCAATAGAAGTTCTGTGTCTGAATGGAGGGGATCTTATTCTTCAGCCAACCTCCAGACTTGTACACGTAGAAAATGTTGTGTTTTGAATCAGATTCACAGTGGGTGTGAATCTTCATTGAGTTCCTTGATGTTTTGCTGATGTACAGCAGCAGATAATTTGGTCTCCTTGTTATTAAGTTCTATTATTTAGAAGGTGGTAGCAACATGGATATGGATCAGCATATGGATCTGACCAAACAAGTGGTTTGATGAACACACAAGTTAATCAAGTCTGCTTTTTAAGGCATTTGTACCTTCCTGTTGACTTTAACGGAAGTATCCTAAGGCTGAAGCATAAATTTCTCCGCTATTAGAGACCAGAGAAACAAGACAGGAAAGAGACATATGAATTCCCTCAGCATGTGAAAATCTTGACCTAGAATCTGTGATGAAGCTCAGTTGACCTAGATAGTGTGCTTAGCAATTTAAAAAAGGCCACTAGCTACTTCCTTATTTTATAAATTGCAGGGGATTTTGCTGTTCAAGTTATTAAAAATGAAGGCTTGTGTCAGCATTGTACCCAAGACAGTCTTGTATCAGCACGGTACCAAAGGTAGTGCCCCATAGAGATTGGAGGGAGATGGAGAGAGAGGGACAGACAGGTCCTGCTGGGTGAGGTGAATGTTGGTGGCTTGCCCAGGTCATGCAGAGGACTTCTGGTAGAGCAGAGAGTCCAAAGGAGACTTCTGATCCCGACTGCCAGGTGAGCCTGTCTTCCTGAGGTTATGCCTGCTCGGTGAGATGACAGCATTCATTCACCATCACTACAAGCCTACAAAATTTGTGCCAGTGTCCAGTGAATTGTGCCTGCTGAATCCTCCCACACTGTTGCATTAAGGGACCTCCCTTGGCTGTTATTGAAAGGTAGTAACTTCTTGAATTGTCTCCCATTTGTAACTTGCCATGTAAGTGCTCCTACTCTGCCTTAGGGCAAAGTCAAAGAGGAAAGCATAAATTCTTGCTAGAAATGACTGCATGATGTGGTGAATCCCTGTGTGAGCTCCTATAGCCTCTTTTCTTGTGCTTGATGTCAGGATCAGGGTGTGCAGGAGTCTCCTCTGTGTAGCTTTAATACAGACTGGGGCAGGCAGACAGTCCTGGCTCCTTATGTAGATCTTCTGTGAATAAACAGCTTCAGTGTGTTCTCTAAAATAATTTGTAAATGTATAAATTGTTTTACCATCTCAATAAGTTTCACTAGCTGTTGCTACAGTTTAAAGTTGCTGCACTGTAGACCAGAACTATATCTGGATCCTGGATCTGTTGCTTGTCAAGGGAAGAAATTAAAGGATATATCAAAGTGAAGCAACATTTCATTTATAACTGTTAGAATTAGTCAGCTTGGAGCTTAAACCTGCATACTGTGCTATTACAACTGGAACTCAGTGGAAATGGGCCTGGGATCATTTATTTACTAATTAACTGTTGTCATGGAGTGTACCTTGCCAACTATACATTGCCACATCACCATTCTTGAAAGTCACACAGAAGGGAGCATGTGAAAGTGTTCTGTATTAAGAAACACAACAACATTATTTCCAAACCTGCTAAACTGGCATTATATTCCCTACATTATTATATTTGGCTACTAGTTAGGGATGGAAGAATCAGGAACCTATAATTTAAAACCTTGTAGAATACCATGGTATAAAAACTTTTAGCGCATTTAAAGGTTTTATTCCATTTTGGAAAGTGTTAGACAAAGAGAGAGTGTTTTTTTCCTACAAGAACTATTTTTGGCTAAAATGATATTCAAAGTAAAAATTTTTTATAGCTTCTGGGAACCCCCAAATTTCTTCTGTCTTCCTTTCCACCTTATAAAGTCATTTGGTTTCTACATAGCAGAAACTAATCGCACTGCAGAGAGCCCCCCTTAATACTATGCATAAATATGGCTTAGGTGGTATATACAGTCTTTTGCAGGATCAAGACTGAAATTAATCCTCTAACTAAAAATTATAGGAGCGCATTCAATGATTAGTAGTATCAGATATAAGAGCTTACATCAGCCTTTGGCCATCCCTTACTCAGGGATATTCATTGCAAATGACAGTTTGATTCTACATAATGCTGCTAACATGCATTTGAAGGCTCTGATTTTCAAAAAGTACCAAAACTTCTACCATTGCTGTAAAAAACCAAAAGTTAAGAAAATAGTAAGAACTTTTGAAAATTTTACTGTGGTTGTGCCAGCCTCACTCACCAAGACCCACACTTCACTGTGAAATGAGTCAAATTTGTTTTGGTGAGCCTATTTGAAATAATACTGCCACTCCATCCTTCCTCTCTCAAGGCCCCAGCTGGAGACTTGTGACATTTTGAGTACTGTATGCCAAGAAAGACATAAAACAGTTGACAAGGATCCAGACTAGGCTAGGAAGTCTGAGATATGGGAAAGACTGGAAAAACTGAGTTTATCTAGAAAATAAGACTGAGAAGAGACTCAATATCAGTATTTAAAACACATAAAAGGTATCTAGAAGGGGAAAAGAATAAACTGTACTCCAGAGTGATTTAAGTAATACATTCAGAATAACTTCCTGGTTGTAAAGATAACTGAGGTCTTAAATATAATATTGAGGAAATCTGCAGAATTGCTATACTGAAGATGTTTAAGAATAGGTTGCACACACATTGTATCAGGATTAGCTCAGATGAAATTGATTCCAGCTTGTGTTGAGGAGAAAAGTTCTGGGATTTTTTGATATCTCTTCAAATAATCTTTTGACATCTCTTCCAACCTATTTCCTAGCATGCCATAATTTTCTTTGTTGAAAGAAGAAAGCATGGCAGAACAGGGTCTTTAGTTTCACATGAAGAATGATTTTTAGGAATAGTGTTCTTGCTGAATATCGTATTTGGATAAAAGTTTAACCCTAACAGCAAAGGAATTCAATATACACTCTATGCTTTCTAACAGCTCACCATTGGTCCATAGTTGCATGCTGCAGTGTCGTGCAGAGAGCTGGGCTTGGGAGTGACTGAGCTGGATGCTCCACTTCAGGCAAGGGGGTCTTGTGAGAGGAAAAAAGATGGGGACAACCTGGAGTGCATGACTTGTCTGTCTCATTCAAACAGCAACAATGATGAGACAGAGAGGGAGCTAGGTCCAGAGAGGCTGAGGAAAGGTTACCAAAAGCATGAGATATCAGAGGACAGAAGACTCCCTAGAATTCATGGAGAATGAATGGAGAGCTCAGAAGGACCTCCAGGGGGAGAGGTGAAGGTCAATAAAAGGCAGGTATCTATTGTTCTGTGTGTGCGAACCTAATAGGATAGAAATTTGTCTTACATAAGCTTGTCTGGCCATCACCCACATCTTTCCTCTCCCAGCAAGGCTCGCTGTTAAGTAACAAGTAATGCTTTGTCTTGGACTGTTCAGTGTCCCAGCTTTAAGAGGTCTGAAGAACATCAGGCTCCAAGTTAGGATGTATCTTAGTACACAGGAAGAGGGCCTGCTGCTCAGGTTCATGTATATAAGATAAACTGGGCTGATGCTTCTTCCAGCTGTGGTTTAAGAGAAACCATAAGCTTGTTGTGCACACACAGGCAGAAACTGTGGGCCCCTAGTGCAAGAAATCGAAGACCAGTTTCCCACAGGTGCCTAATTCAGTGCTTTTAGGTTGAGGAGAGAGGCAGGATGGCAGAGGTGTGCCCTCCTTCCTTAACCTGTTTTGTCCCTGCTGCCCTGTAAGCCTTGCTCTGTGCTGCCCATTTTCCTGCTCATGGTGGGAGGGACGAAAGGCAGCTAACTCAGACTTGTCAATACAGTGGATTTAACACTGACCTCAAAAGTTAGCTATGGCAAAGGGAAGAGTCACCATACCTACACCCATTTGTGGATTTAGCCCCAGATACCTAACAGTAAATAGCCAGCTGACTTAACACTGCTCTGGTTATGCATGAGATACTTTTCTGCTGAGTTAGTAAATTAACTATATGATATGGACATGTTTGCCTTTGCTTCCTTTACATGATTGTTCCTATTTGTGAATGATTACTCATATTCAAAAGTTATTTTCTATATTTTGTTGTTTTGAACTTTAATTAAATTTTACTAAATATATGCAGCTTTTTGAAAATGCAAACTAAGCAGCTAACTAGCTCAGCATTTTGATTCATGTAATTGTTCTTCATCTGAAATTCAGTGAAGTGCCCTAAATATTAATAGATAATTAAAATTAACATGGCTGAATTACTCCTTCTCATCTCCTTTTTCTCATCCCAGGGATGTTGTCCAGAGAAGTGCAACAAAGCTGGTAAAGGGTCTGAGAACAAGTCTTATGAGGAGTGGCTGAGGGAATGGGGGTTGTTTAGCCTGGGGAAGAGGAGGCTGAGGGGAGACCTTATCACTCTCTACAACTACCTGAAAGGAGGTGGTAGTGAGGTGGGTGTTGGTCTCTTCTCCCAAGTAACTAGCAATAGAATGAGAGAAAATGGCCTCAAGTTGCATCAGAAGAAGTTTAAATTGGATATTAGGAAAAATTTCTTTACTGAAAGAGTGGCCAGGCATTGGAACAGGCTGCCCAGAGAGGTGGTGGAGTCACCATCCCTGGAGGTGTTCAAAAACCATGTAGACATGGCACGTCGGGACATGGTTTAGGAGGCATGGTGGTGTTGAGTTGGCGATTGGACTTGATGATCTTAGAGGTCTTTTCCAAACTTAATGATGCTATGATTCTATGATTCTATGATTCTATGATCCTACTCTATTTGACTCCCAAAGTAACAAATGGCTAACTTGAAAGTAATATTACATTTTCATGATAAAAGGAATTATTTTGTGTGGTCCAAGAGGGTATAAGTACTGCACTGGGGCAGAAACATTTCCTAACTGCAAAGGTTATTATTAGATTAATTAAACTTACTGACTCTGTAGAGGTAGATCAAAAAAAAAAAACCAGTGTGTGTCATTGTGTGCCCTGAAACACACATCTAATGGGGGAATAAAACGCTCTAGAAATCAAATTTGGAACAATGATCATTCAACAATTTCAGTGAAAACTAACCCAAAAGTTAATGACTGATTTATTGAGAACCAGATGCATTGTGAAACCTTCTCAACCCACATCCTGTTCAAGGTACTGTGCGAGATGAAACTTGGAATACACAAAAGCTATGGGCCCTTAAGGGGTCCCTGGTGTAGCAATATTAATAGGCTTTTTGTTGTGCTACTTCTGGTTTAATTTGTTCTGGAATTTATTAAACTCCTTTAAAACATAAGCTTTATAATCTCCATTTATAACAGATACCCAAGCATATGCCAGGCTATTCCTGGAAGACTGAAAGACAGGGTAAGTAGAAAAAGTAATTTATTAAACAAAAGGTAATCATGGGTTGGGTGGTTTTTTTTGTTTTTTTTTTTTTTTGGTATGGTTAGCTCTGAAGGAATATCAGAATGAATCTTATTTTAGAAAGATATATGTTAACGTCATTGTTTGTGAGGATTTTAAGGTAGTATAGTCTTAGTTATATAGCCTTCTGAAACACTGGTTAAAAAAAAAGAAAACTTTTCCCCTTTACTAACTTTTTTGTATTTTTGAAGAAGGGATTTATGCCCACCAAGAACTTTCAGGACTCTGTGAAGAAGCTGTTTAAGGAGGAAAACAGGAAGACTTCAGATCTAATCCTGCCATCTTTTGCACTTGAGGTACTGCATCCAAGGCCTCCAGTTGCAGAGTAGCATCATTGCATTGATACAGCAAAAGGTCTTCAATGACCTTGAGAATGACAAGGTATCTGAGGTATTGAAAACAAACTTTCTATGGATTTTCAAGTCTTATGATGCCTATCACTTGCAGCATGTGGCAAAGCATCTGAAGTGGAAATTAAATCATGCTTTAATGAGATTACATTCTACCTCACCACTAATAATCTCACTGGGAAGGCAAAGAGTGGGCCTAGTTGCTGTAAATTGAGTATTTTCTGCATTTTTAAAAAAATTGCTTTTTCTGATAAACAGGCAGCATTAATGTCCTAAGAGCCCACATAATGAAACTGTGCATAGTTTGTTTGCATTTTTATCTCCATCTGATTTAGACTGTGTACCATATGTGAGATTCGGCAAGAAAAATTCCCCTTTCTCCATGAGAAGCCCTGACATGTGGCACTCATTTAGACAAAGAATTCATCCAGAGACATGGAGAGGTCTTTCTGATTTTTCATTTCTGTTATGAAATATGCCATTTTTGTTAAGCAACTTAATACTCAGAGAATCTCCTTCTTATTTGTCTAACTTAGTCTTTTCCAAAGTGAAGACATCTTTCTCCAGTGTACGTGAAGAAAGGAGACATTCATGTCTCAATGAGGTGTAAGGAACATGGGACAAATGTATTTTACTCAGTGAAGAAATTAAAAAAAATCATATTCCATTCTGCAAAAATGACCCACCCTATCAGGTATTAAGTGTGAAATTATTTTTCCTCTCTCCCATTTTCTTCGCCTCCACCCCCTGAAACATCTAGTTCCAGACCATTGAAAGAACAGTTCATGCTTCGCGGAAATCCAGAGGAAAAAAAGAAAAGGAAAAAAAGGAAATGTTAAGGAGGTCACCAACATAACCCTCTTATCCACACAAATGTGAACACAAAAGGAAAGTTCTGCTCTGTAACTCTTTTGTCACTCCTTCTTCAAAATGAATTGTGATTTTTTTAAAACTATTTTTTCTAAATTAAAGAAAGACTTGAAAGCAAATGCTTATTAGACTGGCATGGTTGCTCAGCTCATTAAGAGCTATACCAAAAATAACAGAGGACAACCTCATCACAGAGTAATGAAATCCAATTGAAACTGTTACTTTTGGCATTTCACTTAATCTCTTATGCATACATGTGATGTCAAAGTTTCTGGATTTGAGAAAAAATAGATTATTTTTTTTTTTTACCTTTTTGGGAACAGCCTCTATGTTCTGACATGCATGTTTATGCATCGTGTTCTCAAGTCTTTCCGATGTAATTTTAGGAACAAGCACTGCATGTGGGTTACTAATCACAAAAGCATGAAACTGGATTTCACAACATTATGTTTTGAGGAAAAGACTACCTTGCAGATTAAAAATCTTCTGCCACTCTTTCTTTTCCCAGCCAGGAGCCTATGGTTTGGAGCCTCTCTTGCTGGGTACCAATGGGTCTCCTGATGTGGAAGGATAAGTTGGGGCCAGCATGGGTGCCGGGGGGCAGCTGGCTCTGGGGCCTGGGGTGCACAGGCTTCACTCCCACCCAGTCCCTGCAGGTGGTTTAAATTCGACTGACAGGTGTTACCTGCTTCCTGGTCAGCAGCTTCACAGCCCTTAGAGACACTTGAACCCAAACATGACTTTTTAAGGCAGCGTTTCAAGGCAATGAGGCTCGCTCCTGCCACAGTCTGCCTGCTCGATCCAGCTGAGTTTGAGCAGGAGCCACTGTTGTGCAATGTGGAGAGTGCTCGTGCAGCACCATGCGCTGCCCCGGTGGAAAAATGAGATGGACTTTGGCTTCTTGGCTTCTTGGCTTTTGCCTCTGCTTGCTCTGTCTTTGGGACCTCTGTGTGAGGAAAGAAGTTCAGTGTGCTGCTTGATTCTGTATATAGTTATATATTCATGCTGTGAAAGCAATCCTGGAAACTAATGGTATGACAATCTTACCCCTTTTTAATTGCTAATAAAAAAGAAAAGAAGGACATAACAGAAAAAAAAGACTGTATACAGTTGTGCAGAGAAGTAAAGTTGATAATGTTATTAAATCCTGTATTAACCACCCTGGAGAAGAGGTCATGCCCACAGAGGAGATCAGATGCCTGCTTCCTTACCAAATAGATGGGAGTTAGGCACTGAGATCCCTGGCTCGGTCAAGAGTGAATAAAGTCTTGAGATCTTGCAAAAATGTGCTACATGCATGGTTGTGGCTATGGCTGCTCATTCCCTTGAACTTCTCGCAATTGTCAGCAGTGCTGGGCCAGCTCTGCGCTGCACATTTCTGGCTCTGGGGAAACAAGTGTGGCTGCAAATCCCAGGGACAGCTCTAATCCCAGCAGCCTTGCATGCCTCTCTTGCGCCAAAACAACTGAGATGCAAAGTGTTTGGCCTCTTTGCCTTCTGGATATGTTGTAGACATGCATAAGTCCAAGTGTATGCTGTCCTTACTCTGGGGTGTGTTTTTCTCTTTTGGCTTTACAGCAATTTTTTTTTTTTTTTCTCTTTGTGTAAGGCAGAATGTGGTCTTAAACTGAGAATTGACTTTTCAGTGATCAGGCCTAAGGACGTGTTAGTTTAGCTTTCTGCTATAATAACGAGTTGTCACAGACAAGCTTTATAAGAACGTAGCATTGCCTCAAGACTACTAAATGATTAGGCTTCATGGGGCTGGTTGTTTATGCATACCCAGCAAACACTGCATAATCTACAGATTCTTCTTAAAAGAAGAAGATTACGTTTCTGAATGCTACTTTGATCTCAACATTGTGGCTTCACTACCAAGCCTTAAATGAGCCACAATATATAGTGATCTTCTATGTAAAATATGTGATAAGGACTTGTCTTATTTTCTATCTTAAAGAGGATTATATGAACTGAACTGTCTCCTGTAGTTTCTCATACAGATTTTAGAAATTGCGTAAGTGATAGAAATAGTCTTTATCTAGTATTTTGTTTTAAAATATTAGGCTATGTCTGAGACAAATAAAGATATAATCTTCTCAGTTTTCAACCACTGAGATACTTTCTAGAACCATGTTTTTGAGAAGCTGGGAACTAGGCAGCAAGAAAAATATTGATAAACTGAAATAACACCTAAAAATTTCAATTTACAGTCTCAGAGCAATGAGAACTTTAATTTAGACATGGCCTTAATACAGAGGCAAATCAGCCCTGCTGTCTGTAACAACAGAATCTGAGCAAACATGTTAAAGAATTGCCATGAGGAATTGTTATTTGCTTCTGTCAATCTGTACAAATGCAATCTATGCAACTGTAACCTGTACATGTGCTTGCTGAAGGTAGGACAAGGGCCCAAACTCTGCCCAGACTTATGTTTGTGTAGAACTAGTAATGTGTAATTCCTTGGGCATTCTTATGTGCTCAGGTACTCGTATGTTAAAGGACTAACGTGAAATTCAGCGTAATTTGAAGAGAATGGTGATCCCCTGCATTTACACCGCAGCATTAGTGGAAGATCACTTAGGCCTGGATGATCCAACTCTGGAAGGATAGATTGAAGTTTTAGGATTTCTCTTTTGCATCTCCACCCCTTGCAACAATCATAAAACCCATGTGTGCCATAGAAAGCTGCACTGGGGCAGGAAAGTGTTGGGGTGCAGCGGAGGAGGGATGCTGTCCACCCCAGGGGGGCCACCAACAGAGGAGGGGACTCAGATGCTGTTCTGAGCTCTTCCTTCATCCCCCACAGCTCTTTGGACCAGACTATCAACTGGCACAGGGAGAGAAGCTTGTATGCTGAGTCAGTGTGTGCTGAAGGAGAAGATGATCCTTGAGTCTCCTGGGTTGTGGGCCAGATTTGGGCCAGGGCTCAGTGAAACTATAAGCAGCAAAGCCCTGTTGATGTCTTCAGTCCTGTACAGATGCAGCTGAGTGGTCCCTGCACATGTGTACTTTTAATTGGTAGGATATAGCCCAAATGTCCAAATTAAGGAATTTGGCGTGAGGGAGCTTTAAAGAGAAGGCACTACAGATATATTGGTGGTATGTCATAGGGCTGGGTGAATGGATGATTTCTATCTGTCACACTCATGATCAGGATTTGGCTTTGCAGGACAAAACAGCCAACCTGTTGCCTGACTGCCCGTCACCTTCTTTCCCATGCCCCTCAGAGGTGGGGCTGGAGGACTAATTTCACTTCTGATCAATATGCTCTTTGCTGGTGCTGTCCTTGCCATCCTTCAGCCTGTCTCCGTCAGACGCACACGACAGTGTGCATGTATGCAGGTGTGACCATGCACGTTGAATCCTGATCTCGTTAGATAGGTCTGTTTGCATTTAACTGCTTGTGTACTCAGCATATCACCAGGGCACATGCCAAGTACACATGATGCCACATATCTGGACATGTGCCTGTCAAGTAGCAAGGATAGCATGGCATGCTGACAGTAATATTCATGTGTTCCTCTCCCATAGTAATTATTCCACAGCTCATATTGACTCTACATCTCCCTTTTGTGTGCACCAGGAACTGTAATGGCCCGGCTGGTTCATCATGGCCAAAAATTCAGCCCACTGATGGAAGCCCTGGTAGCTCTTCCAGGGGGTTTATCTGATAAACAGCATTTGCTCAGATATATGACCGTGACTGAACTGTCTGCACTCCCTGCCTTCAGAAAAGCAGAGCAAGGCAATGAGAGAAGACCTTTTGTTTATTTTTTAATTTCTCCTTCCAGTCCTGTTCAGAAAGAGACAAAAAACTTTTTTTTTTTCTTTTTCAGGAAACCCACAGCTCATCTTTTTTCGTCTTCATATAGCCAGAAAATTTAGGACTGGGTTTGGTTAGGCCTTTGGATCAAGATTTGCATTGTTTCTTAGTTTATTTGCCAGATCTTACTTTAGAAGCAGCAAAATGACACTGTAATTCTGGTGACCTATTCAGTAGATATTTGCAGGAAAAATTCTGTGTTTAAATAAAGTGAAGGTTGTGACACAGGTTGAAAAAGTCAGGAAATCCACACTTAAGGCTGACACTAATGTGGAAAATAAAAGGCACAGTGACTCGAGTTCAGCAGGGAATGCCAACCATAACTCTGAATTTCCAGGCTTTGTGTCAGGTTCTGTCAATATAATTTTATTTAAATGGAGTTTTATGCCTGTGAATTCACTTGTGTTTTAATGGCAGGATTATTTTAAGAGTAATAATAATAGAAAAAAAAATCTTGTTGGGAAAGGTTGCTTGTAGAAGGTCTGCCTTTTTACATGACAGGCCAGAATGGATAATCATGTACCAAAGCCATATGTAGACAACAGGCTAGGACTGGCTTCAGTTCCTGGCCTTGCCAGACATTTTCTGGATGACTTTAGTGATTTCATTCAACTGCGCCCCATTTTCCCAGTCTGCGAAATATAAGGAATAGCATTGACCTCCTTCCTAATGTGCTTCATAAACCTGCCGTATCTGACCTGGGTTTAACAGAGCGGCATGGTCTGTGCGTGTCTGTCTGTCCGTGGGAACACAGCATACCTCACACCTCTGGCAAGATATATTTCATCCATCTTCTTTTGCCACGTGCATCTGCACTGCACTCCCATGGCCGCTGAAGGACCCCTCACTCGGCCAGGGCTCCCACCTGGAGGTCACTGGCCAGCCCCGGCTGCGGCATGTGATTCATCACTCGCGCCATCAGCCCTCAGGTTGCAGTGGCCCCGGCACCTGTGTGGAGTCCAAGGAGAGGGCTCTAGGCAGCGAGCACAGCCGCCCTGATGCAGTTGAAGGGTTTCTCTCTCTACAGCTGTTCTTACAGATGGCCTCCTCCCCTCCTTTCTTTTTCCTTTCCATTTCATGGTCTCCTTTTTTACACTTCTGCCGAGTCTTGTGCTTTTCAGAAGCCATCTATGAGGCCTGGAGAAATTAATAATATTTCTGCCAATTTCAGATGGAATGAAGGAGATCGAAGTTTTCTCAGTTTGTAGTACGAATCCCTGTGTACCCCTGTAAGTTCAACTCCTGTAACAATTTAGTGTGGAGGAATGAACTTATTTGATGATACCAGCTAAGAAATTGCCCAAGTATTTTTGTTCATGTTGGATTTCCATCATTCTTTTCTAATGGCAAGGAAATTTGATAGGGGAACAAGGTCACAATGTGTTGATCTGACTATAGTGATTTCTAGGAAGATCCATCAGAACAGGCAACAGGAAATTAGGCACCTTTGAAAATAAATCCCTCTATGATACACTAGAAATTGAATGGAAAGATTCTTGTTACCAGTGAAAGAGAGATCAGAGAAGGTACCGTGCAGGGAAGTCAGAACAATCGTGACACCCCAGCACAAGTAAAATAAGAATGAAAATGACGCAGCGGAGCTGCTGATCCCCATTTTGCATACCAGGGCTGCTATAAGGAAAACACCTGTAAGGATAATGTAACAGTGACTCCCATAGGAAGAGGAGGATGGTAAACACCATTTGTTAAGCTGTTGCGTTGGAGGTTTTCACAAGCATTTACAGAATAATTATGAAAAAACCAGCCAAAAATCAAATATTCAGCAAAACTGACTTTTGTAACAGTGTGAAGCAGCTGTCCGTAATCAAGTAGTAACACTCCTGCTCTTTATAGCTTGGCAAAGTTTCTACTCGTCAATAAGCTGAGCAAACAAGCTCCTCATTATATACTACATAGCTGCATAAGGACTTTCCCCCAGGAGTTTCTTTGGGGTGATTTGCTTCTCCTAAGCATGCTAAAATTAAGAGGGAAGAGGATATAGGAAGGCACAGGCCAACTGTGAAAAACAAGAGGAATTGGTGATACAGCCTATGCAGGGAACTATATTTGGGATAAGTAAACAATGGGAAAGGTAAATCTGGTTCCTCCATGCTGCTTGTCTGTTGCCTCAATGTGCATTCACCTGAAAGATATTTCTGCTTAAGCAACCATTTGCTTTCTCCCTTATGATATGCACCTGGGAAACTCATGGTTCCTGGGGAGGGAGTATAAAAATGAGTCATGGGCTCCTACTGAGACTTGAAATGGGGGCGGTCTCTGTGTTCAAGGACAATATAGGATAGGATATTGAGTAATGAGGTAGGGAAAGCTTGGTAATGAGAAAGAGCTGTCAAGGAAGCACAGAACTCAGGGAAATCATTATATGAAGGGGGAGCAATCAGAAAGCTGTTGGACTGAGATGCTGTTACAGCTCTCACTAGAATTTCAAGCTTTGGGGAAATAAGATTATGTTAGAAGGGAGTGGTACTATGTCAAGTCAACAAGAATTATAGGGAGAGAAATATAAGTTATAGATTCCATCCTTTCAGCTATTAGATTCACATGAATGTGATACCGAATCCTCTAAGCTCAATAAATATAGGGGGATTTGGTTTATATTGAATACCCAAGTTGGCTTTTGTTGGCATAAATCTTTGCTGGAATAGCAAACATCTTGTTGAACCCTGTTCTACATAAAAGTCTTTAATAAAACCTCAAAGAACTTTTCTGTTGCTTTTTTTTTTTTTTTTAATTGCTTTACCTGAACTACTGAATGGGAGGCAGAGGCACCCCAAGAGACCAGTGACAAGATCAGTTCTCTGTAATTTCCATGGCTAAAGTTCTTCAAGTCAGATGCCTGTACCCCTTTTGTGAGGCCGCACAAATCCCACTGACTTTGTTGAGAATTATATATACACACACAAACACAGTAAGTGTGTTTGACTTCTGTGAACTAGATATGAAAAAATACTTTGGTTGTATTGCTTTGATAATATAGAAGTTTGAACTGATTAAAGCTGTGGACAGTAATTTTGCTGTTCCCTTCTTCTGGTACATTGCAACAGTGATTCTTAAGTTTTTTGCTAGATCGAAAGTTTTCTAAAGCATCAGAGCTGTTTTCTGGATTAACCCTATTACTAACTGTCTGAGATTGTAAGGGATCTCTGTGTACTTTGCAGTCCTCCTTACGTGTTTCTCTATAGATCTATCAATACCTATCTAAGTGTATCAGACAGCTGCTCTAACACTGATGCCATCGAGATCCACATGGCCTAAAACAACATGTGCCTTTATATGTGGCAATTTAGATTAAGCATCCAAAACCTACCAGGTGGTTTTGCACTCGGAAGTCTGCAGTCTTCAGCCTTTTCCTTGCTCCCTGGCCCCAGATGGGCTTAGCTCCTGGAGTATGCCAGAGCAAACTTAGTAACACATAGAGTGATGTGCCTCGCGAGTCTCACTTAATTACATCAAAATGAAGTTTACATGGAGTGTGCTGTATATCCTGTCTACTGAGCCTTTTTTTGTAGTCTTTTAGGAAGGCATTTTCTTTCCCATGAGACAAACGTCCCCTGCCAGACAATGCAAAGCAGCCTCTCACCTTCCCCTCCAGTTGGAGAAAGGAAGCAGGAGGATTGCCAGTTAGAGTAAGGGAGGATAAACATACCACATTATTTTGACCTTAATGATGAAAAAAAAAAAAAAAAAAAAAGATTGTTGCAATATAGTTTGGGTTTAATACCATGGTTTTACAAGAAAGAGTTGATTTCATTGTCAGCGTATTGAATTCTAAATGCCCATTCAGTCTAAATGTCAGATATTTTTTCAAATTAACTGAAGCCCTAAATAAAAAATAAAAAGAATGGGAGACCAGTAGCACAAATGCTTTTGTGATAATGAATCTCCTTACCCACTTTTAATCGGGGTGGAAGGCTTTTTTGAAAGGCTGGTACTCAATCTTTTCTCTGTATCTCTTCTTGCTGTAGGGCTGTGATATTGGTGAGCATTACTCTTCTTTCATTTGAGAGAATAATGCAGTTAGGGATGTGAAGTTAGTGTTGTCAAAAGAAATAGAACATAGATGAAGACAGTAAATTCCATACGCTTATGTTTGCAGCCACTTTGTGCCGTGTTCACTACAAGGATGTTCTATGTTTCACTGAAGAAGAAAAAGGTTTTATATTAATCCTTGAAATAGTCTGTATTCTTGGATGTGGAGTTTGGCTTTTCCCATTCCATCATGTTATAACGATAGAAGCAAGATGGAATATGAGTATGGAACTGGATCCAGACATCCTTCACATTTGGTTTGGGCCAACAGTTAGATCTAAACTTCCTCCAGGTGCATCCTATCCCAAATTAATTTACTTCTTATTTTTCTGAAATAAATAAATTTTTGCCCAAGGCTTTTGGAGTTAACAGGATTTGGTGACTATTTATTAGCTACAATTAGAGCATGCTTTTTTGATAGTTCATTATTTTGTCCCAGTAAAAATCTCTATTTCCCACGATAGTATATAAACCAGGCAGTCTCTCCCTCTTAAAGTTCATATTGTGAGGCATTAAAAATATCAGCATAGCAGCAGAACGTGGTAGTGGTATCCAAAAATGGAAGTTTATAGCCCAATAATGCACGTGTATTGGGTGACCAGGTGATTTCTGGTGTTTCTTCATTTCCTCTCCAAACACAGTTGTTTCATTGTCATAATTAGTAGTACAAGGAAATGCTATTGTATGTTTTGAAAGAGTATTAACTCCATATTAGGAGTTAATCCATTTCTGCACAGAGAACGTTCAGTGGGTTATGTTTACTTTAATTGTCCTCAGACAGTCCAGTTCAGTCTCCTGCATGGCTGGTAATGGGTTTTTTATTTTTGTCCTCAATATCAGGTTGATTTTGAAATTGAACTCTTTAAAGGGAAGCCCTGACAAAGAAAAGGTCAAGGAAAGGTAAAGGAAACCTCTGTGGCTAACCTTTAATAAAACTAGGATACTGAAAGGGTTAAAATATAAGTATGCGAACAAGGTACGCTGATCCAAGCAATGAGGTATTTTATGTGGAATTTCTTGTAACTAATTGTAAGCAGGTGCATCTGAACTGCCGGATGCCAACCTGCCAAAATGTGTCATGGTTCTAAAACTTAGCCAGATCCTAATGCGTGGCGAGGTCTGTCTGGTGCTGGTGAGCTGGAGCCTTTCTGAGATATTGCTCAGAGTGTCTCTGTCAGACCAGGGTAGGTGTAAGAGAGACACTCGCAACCACTGCCTGCCTGTTGGGGCTTGCTGTGGTTGGGCTGCAGCAGAGATATCCAGGAGTTCTTTCCTCTTCTTTAAGAACAGCTGCAGTTTGACACCCATAAATGCCAAAACAGTGTGAGGATTCGTCCTTCATCAGCAGAAATGATTGTTTGCAGTGGTTTTATTCTGCTTGTGACCTTCTGCTTCAGCAGCACAGCTGTAAAGCAGCTCCTGAAATGCAGAACCAAAGCTGTGTAAGAAAATGCCTTGTCTTCAAGTTCTCTGATTTAGCCTCACTGTGCCACACAGACCTCTTCAGCATACAAAAGACTGGCTGGTGAATCAACTGGACTACCTAAAAATACATAGTCATAACATTTGTTTTATTGGTAATAAGTACTTAGAAGCACAAAATTGTTTGTGAGTGCTGAGCTCACTTGGAGCTGTTGGATTGGCTGCCCTTGATGTCATAGCCCTACCGATAATGTCCAGTAAATCTGTGGGGCTAACTGTTTCCTTACTGTGTATAAATTCCATTTCATGACAGCAATAATACGTTCCAGGCAGTGCATTTCAGGGTGATAATTATACATCTTGGGTGGTTAAAGTTACTCCACCTTAGTTGTGTGAAAAAAATAAAAAAATTGTACTGCTGTACCACTGGCAAAAATGGGAGAATTTCCTGGTTTCCGTGAGTTTAAAAAAAAAAAGGCGGGGGGAGGGGGGGAAGTGGTTGGTTTGGTGGTTGTGGTTGTTTTTTTTCATTTTTTTTTTTTTTTTTTTTTTTTGCCATATTTCAGTGAGATTCTGGCTGAATAAAGGTGGGATGTGAAATGAGTTCAGACTTTGAGGTAGGGCCTGTGCCAGTATCTCCAAGCTTTTTCAGCTAACTGACCACTGCCAAACCTCAAATTTTTTTGTGGACCACTGTCTGCCCTTACCGTTAAACTTTTATTTGAGAACTGTACTACAGAGATGAACCGTTTCGTAGGGGTCTAGAGACCATGACCTCATAGCCAATGAGTTTTCTGTGGACTGTGGTTTCATAGGATCGCAGGAGTAAAGAGGACTTCAAAATGATGGACAAGGAAAGACAGTATCAATCATATCCGTATCATGTCTTACATGTTTGATCTCTTTTAAAAAATGTTTCATGATGAAGAGCCCATAGTCTCCTCATGTGTTTAGTCCAGAACAGTATGTGTTCATACTATTAGGAAGCCTTTGCTAATGTCTAATTTAAATCTTTCCATTAATCTAGTTCTATATGCCAAGGGCATAAAAAGCATGTTCTTTCTCTTTGCAGCTTTCTTTTGTCTTAAAAAAGACGATTACCATGTCCTCTCCATCCTCTTTTCTGTAAGCAAACAACCTCAAATCTTTCAATCTTTCCTCTAAGGCATATTTTCTAGACTTTTATTCTGTAGTTCTCCTGTGGACTCTTCAATGCTCAACATTTTTACTCAGGTACAGTAGCTGAGGCCTTGCAAGCTCTGAAAGGGGAAGGAGAAGAATCTTGTCTCTTGCAGACTGTGTGTCTGTCTTCTTTTGCATGCTACTCCTGTGTGTCATTTGGACAACAGCATCATTCACCCTATGATCCACTACAAAACGGCTAGTTCTCTCCTACCTAAGTACTTCTTAGGCACCTATTCTCTATGTGTTGTTCATACAGCTGTTTATTCCTGTATAGAGGCGATAAATAGTCCTCTCCCCTATGGGCAGTGTCCTATGGCTTTCTGACTGTTAACACCAATGTAGGAGGATTTTGGTGTCTTTTCTGTCTTCTAGTGCATTAAGAGTTTGTCTTACGTGGTGTCATTTTCAAATCTGATGAATAAGTTTTTTCTGATATTTGATAAATACTTTTTTTTTTCCTCTCCTGGATCATTTGTGAAAATACTGAGTAATACTTGATGTAGGAAAGACCCTTTAAACATTGATTGGTCCCTCCTGAAAAGAGAACTGTATTTTCCTTTCACCTAGTCCATGCTTCCATAAATTTCCCCTGAGCACATCATGTCACACTGTCTGGTACATTTCTTAAGGCGAGCTATATTCAACTATGACTTCTTTATCTGCAAATTCTGTTATGTGGTTGTAGGAATTACTTTGGTTTTGCACAGTTTGTTCTGGCAAATGTAAACTGGCTCATGCTTATCACGTTGTTTATTTTCTAGGTATTTACAGATGGTTTGTTGATTATTTGTTCTAGCATTTCTCCAGCAACCTGGAGCTGTAGTGTAAAAATTGCTCTTTTCCTCTCCTGCCTCTTTTTTAAAGATGGACATTGTTGTCCTTTCCTGGTCTTTTTTTGTCTCACCTGAGAGACATCTTTCCAGTGATATCTGTCAGTGGGTCCAAGATTTAATTAGTCAATTTATGATGTATTTTAAAAGTTTTATGCATCTTACAATATTACATGGTCTAGCATCTGAGTGCATTAGACCCAATCATTTTAACATGGAAATTGTCCAAACTTTTGCTAACCTCTTCTTGTTTTATTTGAAACTCATGCCTCATGACTTTGCAGGAATCAGTAGTCTGATTTTTCTGGGAGAAAAAAAAATTGTTCGCCTATGGCTATCTAGGTAGGATATTTGTGGGTTTATAAGAAAATAGGTATTGCCATGCAAATATATTTGTATATCTGACCTAGGAGAGAGAGTGTACTAACAAGAAACAGTCTGGATGTGAAGTGAAAATTAGTACAAATTGCTCTTCTAGCATTTTCTGATAGAACTAAAGCAAGAATCATATGTACTGGCTGTATTTAGATTTTATTTACTGTATGCCCTAAATGCTGTTTGGAACATGAGGAAGGTAGGACATGAATCATTTGCTTTCCAAAGATTTTAACAAAACACCTCCTAATCTGAGGACTGTTTATCACTGCTATGCGTCTGAGAAATCCTCTGAGATCTTGTTAATTGATTAAAAAGCCCCCCTTGGATACAGCAAAATTCAGAATACGCAATGGACTTTGCAAACGTATGAAATGAAGAAACTGCTGATCTTGAGTCCATCTATGCCTTGTGGGATCTTTCTGTGTATATACACTGAGGGAGCTGCATGCTGGATCCAGGGCATGTCCAGTGCTACTTCTTACATTCATTTTGCAGAATGATCTTATCCACATATTCAGGAACATCAGAGGAAATTCTACTTGATGTGACACCTCTTTAAAAACCAAATATATATTAAATAGAAGGAAGACACTCCCCCCTCCCTTCAAGCTGAAAATAATACCAATCAGATGAAACACCTGGTGCAACCAGAAACCATGGAGTAGTGTTCTAATAACATATATTTTCCTGTTCCCCAAATTATTAGGATTGTATCACAAATATTACTGCAATCGTTTAGTTTTACTTTCCTTAAAATCTTGTATCTTACTCTAGTTTCAGAGGCTGCATACCTGCATATTGCAGACTCTGAAGAGATCTACTCCATACGATTCCTCAGGCTTAAAATGTCACATTACAGAATTATCTCCAAGTTAGTGGTATCTGTGAAATTATTTGGTGGCACTTGTTACTTCCAAGTCTCCTATTATTGTATTTTCAGTTGTGAAAGGGCACAATTCTCTGAATCAAATTCAAGAGCTGTTTCAGCTTGGGCCTCATGTCTAATCTTGTCCAGGGGTCATGCCATCCCACAGGGTGGTAGTTTTTTTGGTGACAACACTGCTAATAAATAATTTCCAGAAAAGTGTGTATCAATTTATCTAATAACAGCTTACTTCCAACATCAGTGCTTAAATGCAGTAAGTGGTCACAGTAGTTATAGTAAGAAAACATTTCTCCTGAAGAGCTTTATTAGAATTTGGCATCTTCCCAAAACACAAGTTTTGTTTGCTAGGAATCTCAGAAAGCCATTGCCAAAAATGTATTTTGTAATCTTTTAGAGCCAAACTGGGATTAAATAGCAGTCAGGGAATCATGCATCAAAACAGGAAGCTGGGTGCAAGTTGACAAGGAGAGTGCTGCTCTGCTGATTTTAGACAGGCATGTCCTATGAACGTTTTCTCTGCTGCCTTCCCCATCATGTAGAGCTGCTGAATGCAAGAGTGTCAGAAGCAGGAGCACGACACTGCGGTGCTGCTGACTACTAACCGGCCAGATGCAATCCCACCTTTCCTCCAAGCACTGCCCTGAAGACGCCCATGCCTTCACCTATGTCCTTGCTGCAGCTCCACCAAGGTCCCTGTGGTGTAGGGACTTCTGAGAAGAAAAAATAAATGATGAAGGAAGGTGGAAATCTGTCCTGAAACAAAAGTCAAGGAAGGCAAGAGAAGGCAGTGGAAGAAAGGAAATGGGACAGTGCATAAAGAGGCCAGGGTGAAGAAGGCAATGTGAGCAAGACCCAACAGCACATCATTTGACTCGAGGTTTAATTGCACTACAGTGGCATCATGGGATGTAGTAGTAAGGATGGAGATGAAAGGGCTGTCACCTTCCCGGCTTCTGTAGCTTCCTCAGTAAGCATGCTTTGTTTGTGAAAGCAAGCAAACAAGTCGATCCTTGCATATCAGCAGCAGAACAAGCTCCATCGGCAACAGTAAGTCAGTGGATACAAAAGTCCATAGTATCATACTAGGATCCATGGCTGACTTACAGCAGCTGGGAATCAGGCCCATCTGCTGAGGTTGTGGGACTCTGGCAATTTTGTTTACAGGAGACTAAAGATTTTCAGAATTTATTTCTATCCAGGCTGAGTCTATAATGAGGGACAGGGCTGGTCCCACGCTATGTGTCAGCTAATCTCTCTATCTAGAAGCCGTTTGATTCTTAAATCAGTTCAATGTGCAAACCTGGTTGCATAGCTTTTTCTGTCACTCAGGGTCATAATCTGCCTTAAAATTCAAATTTTCCCTCATAAAAGAAGAATGAGTGGGACAGGTTGTTTAAATTATAGTTTTCCTGTTCCTGGGAAAATGAAGGTTCAGAAGTTATAGAGTGCAGGTGGAGCCTTTTTTTTTTTTTTTACCTACAAGCCAGTAATTAGCACCTTTGCTTCATGTTAGCCTTCAGCATGTGGACCTTATTTCTTCGTCAAGTGTCTGAGGGCCCAGCTGGTTTTCATCAGCTGAACAGCACTATTTGACAATAAGGGGGGAAAATGCAAGCTTTGTTAGAAGCAATGATCAGTTTTCCTTGCCCACACCTCTTTCCCCATTCAACCTCTCCAGCAGCCATCTTCTTTCCTCACCCTTCCCAAAGAAAATAATGTGGTTGACTCCAATAACTTGTATATAAATCAAGAATGTTCTGGTGTCATAGGAGAATAATGTGAATAATATATGTTGACAACAAAGACTACCTCAGCTCCTCCAACTTGATTTGTGACTATAGGTGAGAGACTCATTTTAGGAGAAGTAAGGGTACTGCCTGAAAGAGCAGTTTGTGAGCTCCTTATCCGATTTCTCTTCAAGGCTTCTGAAGTGATCCTATTCCCTAAGCGTCTTCTTAATGCAGAAACTGCCTTAGGAGTTGGATTGTGTTTTTATCATTTGTTAAACAGAAACAGACTCTGAACAGCTAATATACAGCCACAGACACTGTGCTGGTCTGTGGAGTCTTCTTGTAAGTGACTTTGGGGCTTTTAGGAATTACCTGCGAATGTCCTGCATGTTCTTGTGCTAACACTCATGGCCAAAGATATCAGGTCTGTCTCCTCACAATATCAGTGCTCCCCAGCAGCTGGATCAGGCCCATTGTATATTCCACATTTAAGAAAACAGTTCTCAGCTGGTTTGAACAGAGGGTTATGACTATTTTCTATCCTCCTCCCCTGCTCCCCACCACCCCATTTAGGTTGCTAAGTCAAACACTGAGTGTGATTAATGATCACTGAGTGTGATTAATGATGACAGAGATTACTGTAAACATAAAGTTCAAGAGCTGAGCTGTTTATTTGTTTAAGAAAGTTGTTTTCTGAGTGTTTCTCTATATCTGTAGCCACATGCTTAGACTGAAATACCCCAGCACAGTCACTGGTTTGTATAGATATTGTTTTGACAGCAAAGAATGCTTGTAAACATCCAGGACGGGGAGGGGAAATACTCAGTGTCTTAGGACTCATTCCATTTTCATGTGGTCTGTTCTCATATCAGTGGCGTGGGAGGAAACGGCTGTCGAATAATACTGAGGGGACACTGTGTGTGAAAGTATGTTGGCTCAGGTAAGTAGTGCCAGAACATATGCAGGAGTTTAGAGGTAGCTTCTGTCCATCATCTTCAGCAAATAAGCATTAAAGGCAGACTTTCAGTTACAGGAGTCAAAATAGGTTCTTCCAGTCCAAAGCCTAAACAGAGGATGGCTGTATCCCTACATTGTCCAGGAACTCTGCCTAATGTCATCATGAAATTCATTAGAGACAGATTGTGAATCAAAATAAATTAACACAAGGAGGGAAAACAAAACCCGCCCAAATCACTTTCAGGTGAATCTAACTGCTTTTCTAAACACCTCTGCTCTTGATTATTCTGTTACAAATTTGCAGCAAAGGTTCTGGGAAAGGGAATGGTATTTAAATTATTGCTTCCTCTGTAAAGTTATCCCCATGATATGTGCATCAATTTTTTTATGAGAGCAATTCCTTTGAAAATTATCTTCTTGTGTTTTCTTTCTTTCAAAATTTATTCAAACTGAGAATAAACTGATTTTTTCATCATGACACTCTTTTCTCCAGAGAATAGCATTGTTTTTCTTTTATTATTTTCTGGTTCAGTCTATTTAAGTCATGCTCCTCCTCCACTTCCTTACTGCTCTGAGCAGAGTCAGGGGTTAGTTAAGGAAAGTTGTGTCTGAGTTGTGTCCAATTTTAAGCTTCTGAGTCAAAAAAAACCACCCTCAAAAACCCACCCTTGATTTCTTGTTCTTAATTGGTTGATTGCCAGATTATTTCTTTAAAATTATAGCACTTGTTTCCTGTTTTCAAAGGCTAAAATCAGCTACTTAAGCACGACTAAATAAAAAACCAGGGTGCCTAAATTAGTTTGCATAGTTAGAGAAATAACAGCTCTATCAGACTGCAGGTGTCACAATACCCACACACACACACACATTTAAAAACAGGAGGCAGTCTTACTGAACCCAAAGGAATCTTTTTCAGCAGAGTTCATGCTTCTTAGCTCATGAGGTCAGGCTATAGAAAAGCAGCTGACACTATGATATTGAAGGCTCCAGTGGTTTTCCTGCAGGAATAGATGGATGACCTGGTTGTTTTATATTGCTGACTTTGTCCATTAAAACAGCAAAGTAAAAACTGCTTTTCCTCATGTGGGTTTCTTCTTAATGAAATTTGTTCCTTGTCATCAAACCTATTTGTATGTTTTTTTCCCCTTGGTCTCCTTTTTCTTAACAGTCTCTGAATTTCCTGACTTCCCAATTTCGGTTGTCAGGATGCAGTTCATGCAAGGCTAAAGTGCTCTGACACAATCCATGCCAAAAATAGGGAAAATAAAACAATTTATTAGATTTTATATCTATGCCTTATCATTTCAGTGCAATGTTTAATTCCTATTTGAGTTCCCCAAATTCAGAAGAATCAGGAATGATCAGAAATATATTCAGATAATAAAATTCAGGCCTACTATCAATGCCAGGTTTCAGCTGTAGTAACTGAGTTCTGAGGTGTTTTGTGGGAGGTTCCACTTAGGTCAATCCCCAGAATTTAATGCAAATATTCTGAGAGAGGAATCACATCTCATATATATTTACAGAACAATCTTAATACAATTCCTCCCAAATATGGGTTTTACTTGGTCTTCCATAATGTTTTTTTCCACAGGTAATTTTGTCTTCACATCCTCAGAATTATTAGGATTAGAAACATAGACATTAATCCAAAATCCCATCATTTTGTCACTGTTATGATCAGATCAGTCATTCAGACAACTTGTCATATAATATAGGGATAGCTCGAGTCTGCTATTTCCCCACTCTTTCTGCAGCTGTATTACGCATGTCATATATGTGTAGACAGAAGAGCTTACTCGTCAAAAACTAAATTCTTTATTTGAGAAAACGAAAGCTCAGAACGAATAAAGTACAACAGGAAAGAATATTTTCAGAGAGCTTTTGTTTTGTGATAGTAGCTTCTTTGAAAATGTTGTTTCACTTTTTTTATGACCTGTTTATGACTGCAAAAAAACTGTAGAAGAAAAATGCTGACAAGTACATTTTTCTCCTGATCTGTCTCCTGATAAGAGAGACCGCATCAGCATCAGACAGACCAGAGAAGCTGTTTTCTACAAAATCCCATTCAGGAGTCATTTACCTAACTTATACAATTCCTGTATATATTGTGCTCTCGGTATTACTTTCTTAAAAGTCTTTTTTTCCCCAAACACTTCCTTTTCTACAGGCTGTATACATACCATAATTCCAAGTAATTTAATTTCTGAATTATCTAAGCATCCAAATAGATATAACAACCCAACTGCAATATTTCTTAGCCTGGGTAAAAAGGTAGCTGAAGTGAAAAACTTAGCTGGCACTCCTGACTAGAGTAAGGCTACGTATTTGTATCTTTAGATGTTCTATTTCCTATTGTTTTGGAGTTGGAAGAAACCTATCTTAAATGCTGTTTGACACATAGCTAAAATCTCACAAGAAAGATGATTTCAGTAAAATTCTGCTATTTCAGAGATGAATCCTATTTCATTTTGCTTTAAGCTCACTTGAAACCATTCTCAGACTGTTCCTCAGTTTGACTTCGATCCAAACCTGAAACCCTGATGCAAGCCCAACCCAAAAGCAGCTAAGAACATTCCAGTCTGTGTTCACTAAAAGCTCTGGTGACTTTAAGTCCAGCTAAAACGTTGTGCAGAGGAACCTACGTTGCTTTGGGTTAACTACTTTTGAGCAGTTTCTCACCTGCAGGCCGCATCTGTCTAACTCATCAGCAGAAATGGGCATATCTGTGCCCAGAACCAAACTGCTTTGAGATGTTCACGGAAAAGCTAGGAAATCCCTGTCACTCCCTATTACTATTAGGCGATCACTTTCCCTGGGAACCTGCTTTTGCTGGAGCAGACAAGCTGTCAGCCCTGCAAGTGGTCTTTTTGTTTATGTATCTTTTCTGTTCCTCTGTTTACTTAACGGGACAGAATTGTCAGCTCTTGTAAGGCTGGGCTGCATAACTGATGGCCTGTCCACCTCAGACTTGCATTTTTTATTTTTACTTTTTTAAAAAGAAGAATCTTATCCAAACACGAGTGAAATGGGCAGATTTATGAAAGCAAAGAAGAGCAAAGTGGAAAAGGAAGTTTATGTTTTTTGTAGAGACTCGCTGCTGTGTAAATGCACTGAAAGAATCTCTTGGCTGTTTGGGCTTTTGCATAACAGCTAGAGACGCAGAGCAATTAGATTTTCTAAGTATAAGCAAGAGAATCTGTTTTGTTTATACAGAAAAGTCCCCTAGAAGAGAGGCAGGAGCAGAGACATAAGTAATAAGCGCATATGTTTGGAAAGAGTATAATGTACTTATAAATATTATAGTGGCGTCGCTATAGTTAAGGGTCTGGCAAGATTTCTGTTGTAAACCCTTCTTGTCAGAGCTTCAGGATGGAGCTGTAAAAATTCCAGGCTGCAGCTTGGCATGTGAGGGCTCAAGGCAGGAACACAGGTTTCCCTCCTGTCCCCCTCAATAAATTGGCACGAACCTGATTGTGCGTAGGGAAGTGATATTAGGCAGAGCCCTCGCCTTTCTCTCTGAAAAGCAGATGGTTTGTATTCCTGTCTTGTCAGAAAAGCTGGGATACTGAAAATGCACTGGGACATCAGTTTGTACTGCAGAAAGGAATGCCAGCGTGTTGAGGTATGGTAGATAGAAAAAAACCTGTGGAAATGTGTGAATCCTTTCATGTTTGGAACTAGTCTACATGTCTCTAGATGTTTGGTTTCCCAAAGAGAAGATCATGCAACTTTTTAGGAAGTTGCCTTCATAAGCAAATGCTGCAAAGCAAATGAAAACCAATTAATGATTTCAGAACTGAACATTTGAGTCTATTTGTGGTTTGCTGGTTGCATTTTGTTAGTAGTTGAACTTAATGACAAAAGGAAGCACTAGGATCTGTTCTTGATCCACAGACTGTAAGGCTGTGATGTTTTTGTGTATTAACTGGCAAATCTGGCACTAGTAACAAAGGCAAACTTAACTAGGAATAATAGGGAATTCATCTGCAATAAATTTAGACTATCCAAATAGCCAGTGAGAAAAAGAATATTTTACATTTGGGCAGTGTATATGCTGTTTAAATTAAACAAAAAAAGTCATCAGAAAAAGTTCTCTGTGTTCTGCTCAGCCATACACCTTAGGATTCCTGCACACAGTATCTGAGCTTGTTTTTTACCAAACAGGAGCCGCAAATCCACATGCAAAGGATCAAACTGAACAGTGAAATTTTTTATGTAGGAGATGGTGGATACATATGCACTAAACATATTGATAGCTGTAATTACATAGGGATTTAGGGACCTAGTTTTGGGGCTAACATTTCATGTGAATGTCACCTGATCTGGTCTGCGTGGCTTATGTATATATTACTAACTATTAAATAATCGTTGATATCATTACCTTTTGGTAGTGGCTAAAGAGGAACAAATTCTACTCAGGTATCAGGTTGACAAGAGCAATGCCCACAAGAGACATCTTGAACTGCTAAGGCAAAAAAAAAGATCATCAAAACAATAAATCAGTAAGCTATGCAAAATGTTTCAGCTGTGCCAAAAAAGATTGTAGGCTACAAAACATGTGTTTTTACCATGATGGTTGCAAAGAGAATTTAAGCTGAAAAATGGAATGACATTCATTAATTTTACCATAAATTGTTAGTCAGGCAAAAATCTAATTTGCTAAAGGCACTGTCCCTTCTACTTCCTTGCCTGCTGTATAAGTTCAGTGCCTGCAGGCCAAGTTTTGTACTGATGTGCATCCTGTGCAACCCCACTCAACTGAGTGATACAGGGTAAAAGGCAGAACTGGAATTGTCCCCTAGGATTCAATCTGGCTTTAAGTAAATGTCACCTGGAGAAGCTATGGTGTCTAGTGAGGTAGTTTCTCTCATTTTGAAGCGAGGAAGTCAAGATAAGTTGCTGTTGGCCTAAATATCCTATTAAAGTGTTATTAGGAGTCTGACTTAAATGCAAAAAATGTGGAGCCAAGAATGACTGTCCGATCTTGACCAAATCTATTTTGCAAAACAGTGGGACATGTGGAAATAAAGTACAATGTAGGACATAATAAAGCTGTTCATTTTAATATAGTTCCTTATAGATTAGATGCCTTGTTTCTGCCTGTACGAGTAAAATCACTTGAGAGAAAAGTCTCATCTTTTCTGCTTAACAGTAATTCAGTATTTACTCCTTCTTAATCCTGGCAAGGGGAAGCCTTTGAGTCTAGAGGTAAGAAAGACCCTCAATTTTTCAGCCTTTTTGAGTAAAGGCTTAATCACTATCTGTAATTACCTACATAGATCAATGCTTTTTAATTCTGAAAGACAAAGGGAAAAAATAGAGATCTAGTGGCTGGGAGCTGAAGCTATATTAATACAGAGAGGAAATAAGGAACATATTTTTAAAGGTGATGGTAATTATCCATTGGAACAAATTACCATGGGGATTTGATAGATTCTCCATCCCTTGAAGTCTTTAAATCAAAAATGAACATCTTTCTAAAACTATGATTGAAGTCAACTTGGAGTTATGGGTTTGCAAGAATCACTGGGTGAAATTCAAAGACCAGTGTTATGCAGGAGGCCAGACTAAAGGCTCATAACTGTCTGTCTTCTGGCCTTAATAATTCCTATTGCTAGAGGGAGAAGAGGTATTCATGTTCTTGATTTTGTACCAATAGCCAGAAGTGGCTACAGTCCCATGTCTGAATTTCAAAAATAGAAGGTGAACTTTTGGAATGGTAGTTGACTTCACTTTGAAATGCTTTTGTGTAGCTCTGTATACATCTTCATTCACATCACTGGAAAAAAAAATATCAGTGGCCTTCAGCACATGTTTTCCAGGAGATAACAAAGAAAGATAAATAGATGGAATGACGGTTTTATGATTTTTATTTTTTTTTTTAAATCAAAGAATCTCCTTGGAACTGTCTGGTTTGGCTCTGTGCTTTAGTGACAATTATAATTCCAGTGGTAACTACTCATTCCTTTCACTTAGTTTGCTTTGGAGGGGACGTTGACCATATGTAATATTTAAGTTGCAAATAGGTATAGCCATATAGCTAAAACAGAAATTACACTCTCAAAAATATATGAAGGTGTGGAAATTTGTTTTTCCCTCTGTAACTAAACTGCAGCCAGATCATGTCCACCATTATCCTCATTGCTATGTAGGAGTGCTTTATGTGTGTGTGTGCGTGTGTACGTTTGTATGCATGCACAGATGCATGTATGTGAGTGATGTGTAATTTCAGTAAAATAAAGAGAGAGAGAAAAACCATGGAAAATCCCATCCAGTACTACTGAATTCCTGGACAGGTAGTCCATGCATCAATCTCTCCTCACTTCACATTCTCAGGACAGTTCAATGTGCCTGAGGCCTCAGAGGAATTTTTCTCATATGCCTCCAATGTTTTTATAAGACTGCCTTGGCAGGAAATACATATGTTCTTAATAATGATTAAAAAGAATAAATTTACCTTTCAAAATCAAAGTGCAAATGGCATAACAGGTGTAATTGAGGCAAATGATTATGGTACTTATCTGTCTTTACAGAAAAAAGCTCAAGGGAATTTACTATCTCTGCAAGGATATAATATTTTTAGTAGATATTGAGTATATAGTTTGCCAAGAATTCAAGGCTGAGTATAAAACATACCATTCAAACAATGAATATAAGCATTCAACTGGGGTGGAGAACAAGTTTTAAAAAAAGAAAAACAATAATCAGGGTTTGGAATAACCCAGGTATAAACTCCACATGCAAAATCCAACAGGGCAACTGAAATGAAAAAGAAGGTTCAGCATGGCACCTGACCACTGCAAATACAGGAAGAAAATGGATTTTATGATCAGATGGCTAGCCTAAGGTCCACCTGATGACATGCATTTTCACATGATTAAATAAAGAAGGTAAAGAATACACACTTTGCATGCAAATCTAAGTATCTTTAGGTAGCACGTAGGTAGCTCTTAGTGTAGTTCTTTAGGGTAAGGAACGGTATCTCTGCAAGCCTCATGCATATTTCTGTGATGCTGTGAGAAATCCTGGCTCCTAACATTCTCCAAAAGTAGTTCTGAGATCAGACTCTCACCTTGCATCACCTTGTCCCTTCCAGCTGGCAGTGTACATCAGAACAGTTATGAAGAAAATAAAAGAGGAACAGACAAGTTTAGGGCCAAAGCAGCACATTTGACCAGCTCTTTCTTCCAAACTGGAGTAAAGAGGATGGAGGGAGAAAATAACATGTTGTTCACAGATTTCACAACTCCTATTCATGGAATATTTGTTATAATTATTTATTTTATTTGCCTATCACCATGGCAGCTGAGTCCTTCATGTATAAAAAAAAAATTAGAAACACATTGGGGCCACATTTCATGAGCTCTCGAATGTTACTTTCTGGTGTGTAATTGTTTCTCCTTCATTGACTAGTAATTAAGCTGCAGTATGCCTAGGCTTGCAAATCCAGCAGACTTGGAAAATTCCTTTAATTTTTAAAGTTTGTTTGTTTGCCAGGTGGTTTTTTTCCTCCAAGCTTGTCCAACTTTGAAAATTACAACTTAAGTAAAACCAAAAACATAAGTGTCATGGATCGCTGAGGGATTACCTTACCACATTAATATTCAATAATGCCAGCTGCCCTTGTTCAGCACACGAGGGCCTTGATTCAGCAGGGTGCTGAAATGGGCCCCAAAGTTTGGTGGAAAGAGAGCAGGCTCTTTCTCATGGAGCTGGTCAACATTTTCAAAGATAGGTTGTTTTTTTTTCCAAGTACACAGGCTGCTTACAACAGTTTCTGGTAAGCAAAAGACTTTGGTAATCTTCCCCCAAAATGTTATGATTTTATAAGGTGGAAAAATCCCCCACCAACCTCCATAATTTTCAACCTCGTCCAATGGAAATGCTTCCAAAATTTTTAAATTCTTTAATTTTTGCCTCTTTTCTAGATTCTACTGACCAAACTCTGCCTTTGTAGTAAGTATATTGTATAAACTATTGAGGCATATGATGCATATGAAGGGGAGAGATAAGGCTGTAAAGTGGGACATCTTACTGTTGAGTAAAAGCTTTCTTAGGTTAGGAAGTATTTTGCAACATTTGCCAAATCATGCTCTAGTGACAGACCCTTGGCGTGTGATGTTTTGCTTAGCCAAGAAGTTAAGGATACTGAAGATGAAAAGCTTTGCTGGAGCTAGAACAAGAACTGCCACAAGCCAAGCAAACCAGTGACACAGGTAGTTTTCTATTTACTCATGTGGAAAATGAACTTCAGCTCAGAAGTCCTATGTCACTTTAAGCCTAAAACTGTAGGGTAATTCTGTTAACAGAACAAAGTCCAAAAAGGGTGGTCGACTGTGGGGGCAGGCAGTGGAGGGCTGCTGATTTTTTATCTCCTGAAGCCTTCACTTGCTTTCCAGGCTGATTGCTTGTGATTTTGTTAGACTCACTTGACTAGAGGGATGGGGTCATGTGCAACTCCTTGCAGTAGGAACAGCGGGACTCAGGGCAAGGGCTGACTTCAGGCAGAGTTTTCCAGTCTTCAGGAAATGAAGATTTAGCACCCTGGAACTGCGGGCAGGATGAACAATCTGTTTTGCCAGGAGCGATGGGAGCTGGGATGCTGGCCTATCTGGCTGCGGGGGCTGGGGAGCAGGCAGGCTGTGGGGAAAGAGCTGCGCCGGCAGCCAAGCCCTTGCCCTGCGGCTTCTCACCCTCGGTACCTTGGTGCTCCCACGATACAAAAGTGTTTCCAGATGAATGGATCGTGTCCAAGTGTTTGCCTTTTGGCTATTAGTGTTGCGAGAGCAAACAAGTTTTCTCATGGCTAACTAACTTCCTTCGATTCCTTCCCCCCCCAGAAAGTTGCTTCTTGTTTGTTGTGCCACGACAACATCGCTGTGCTATCCAGAGCGAGTGTGTTAATCCAGGAAAGGACAAATCCAAGAGGCTTGACTGGCAATTTTTAAACTCCAGATGGCCATTCTCCAACTACCTGTCGGCTTGAATAGGAAATAAGTCTCCTGACAGGCTCACTTCCTTCCGTTTGCATTGTTTTCAGCAAAAATAGATTTTTAATAACTCCCATAATAATGTCCCTGCAAGGTGCAGCCTGCAAACGTTAGCCTGAAACAGGACAAACATATTGCAAAGTCTGTTGACTTTTCACCTATCAGTGGCCCATAGCCAGTGGGCTGCGGCTGACTATTAACAATAAAATGGGAAGTAACCTTAGATTAAATATTGCTAAGAAGTGCCCAATATCCAAAATTTTGGGAGCAGAACCTCAGCTGCTGCAAATTAGCTGAAGGTCTGCTCAAAGTGTTTAGGGATGCTGGTGAAACTAATAGAACGAATTTTGTCACTGATCTCTTCTAATTCATCAAACCCTCTTTATTTTGTGTTTCGTCTCAGACATTTCATACCTATTTGCTGTGTGTTAATGTGTCACAGCTGAGAATGTGTGGAGCAGTAGTTGGCTTTGTTTAGTTTGCTTTTAAGCTAGCTGACTGTAACTTTTCTTCACTGACTGCTCCATTTTTCAGCACTTATATTTTCTCCCAGTATGCATATACTGTCTTGCCTTATGCCAAACTTTAGCAGCATTCCTGAAGATTCCTATATATGTGGCAGTGGTACTGGAATTCAAAATCTGCGCTTCAAAGCTCTTCTGATATTTTGTGCTGTCTGCCATATTTCCATCATTTGTGCTAAGAGTTTGATTAGAGCCAGTATGTATAGCCACCTGTCCTAGAGCTTCTGTGAGTTGAAGTTATTCTTTTCTGTCCTATCCTATCCTATCCTATCCTATCCTATCCTATCCTATCCTATCCTATCCTATCCTATCCTTCAGTCATTGTTTTGCACCATGGCCAATAAAGAATATTTTAAATGACAATGATGTGACCGTATGTATTTACTAAACTTTTTGGTTGCAATAGGAATTATTTTTTAAGCAATTATTTCATTTAGAGACAAATCAAGTCAGATCTGATTCAGTACAGAAAACAGAAAATTCTGTTTTCAAGCCATCAGTCTCAGTATTCCTATACTTTGAATTTTGGTAGGCTTGACTTGCTAATTTAAACAGAAGCATTACTAAAATTGTGATATTCCCCCCTCCTCCCCAAGATTCATCCACAACCATAGTTCAAATCCAGCACCTCTAACATTTTTGTCCTTTATGCCTTATATATATGTATGTGCGTATATATATGTAATAGTTTCCAAAAGTTTCAAAAGTTCCCTGCATCAGAGTATGGTTTTCCATAAGACCAAATCACATCCAGTAGCAGAACCTGGTAGAAATTGTTCCTTCACATTACAGTAGCCTTCCTATGAGTTAGTTACACTTTTCGACAGCTAGTTGTTTCTTTCTAAAGTCTGTGAGGCATTCCGTATGTTCTCACTCGCTCACACTGTAGCTGGGGATTTTATTTTGGTCTATATTTAGCAAGTAAATAGTCCAGATATGCTCAGATTTGTTTTGAAAACTTTAGTCTGGCTAAAATGAAGGATATGACATTTAGAAGTGAATTATGAAGCTAGGAACAACAGCAAGAAGCAGCTGGGAAGAGATTCAGGGACAGAAGTATTATCTCTTAACAGCCTCCTCTTGTACGGAGTGCTGATTACTTCAGAAAAAATCCATGCTCAACTATCACTTGAACTTGGAGCAAGAAGGATTGAAAGAAAGGGGCAATGGTAGGCCAGGAGTGTTGACTCAAGTGCTAACTGTGGAGCACATTGCTGGGGATCATTTCTATGAAACCATTCATTTAATTTACAAAATCACCAGCACAGCTACCAGTCTGCAAGCACCCCCATGCAACCCACCCTGGGATTATATATGGTGTGCAACTACACACAGCTGCTGTGTAGGGGAAAGCTTGTGGGACAGCTGGACAGAGGGCAGAGGGGACAATCCCAGGAGGGACACCAGCAGAGAAGTAGGCAGCAGGAGAAAGATAAGAGAAAAAAGCAGCTGTGCATAGCAGGACTGTAGAAGTGGGATAGTAAACCATACTGGGGCAGGCTGTGTCGCTAGGAGAAAGGCTGAGGACACAAGAGGGTGAATAGCGTGATTTCTTACACATTAAATAAAACCTGTGAGGAGTGAGCAGGAGGGGGAACAAAAAGGGAAGCCCCAGGAGCAGATGCTGTAACAGGAGGGGAGCTCCCATTTAGATGCAGAAAAACAAAGTTACAGAAGGCAGGAAAGCAGCGATGAGTTTGTTTAGGGGAAGGTATGGCATTACCCGATGGGAGAGCCAGCACATGTGAGATCAGGTCATTACTCCCCATTCTGCTGTACGTCCTCTCCTCCGCAGGTACCTGCACACCTCTGTGTGTTTCTGCCCTTGCGTTAGGTAAAAGAGTTGGGGAAAAGGCTTGACATTGCCTGACTGTGTTGTCGTATGAAGACAGGAAGCCTATGAGGAACCAGCTGTCCCTTCCACATTCCTCTTTTGGAGAAGCCCCCCTTTAGGCCCCTCTCTCTAACTGACAAGGCCCTCTGAGAATTTCAGATTTATCTCTGGAGAAATGAAAGCCCCAAATCAAATCAATAAATAAATATAATACCAGTAGGAAGGATAAGATGGGAAGAAGTTAATTAGAGAAACTTCAGCTAACATTTCATATCATAATTGGTAGTTCCAGAGTGCTTTCTGCTTGGTGAGGAGGGCTTAACTACACATAGCGCAAACTGAGTTTATAAAACTGTCTGGTGACTACTGAAGTTTTCTTTTGCAGTTGTACTGAGTCTAAGGCAGATTTTATACGGCACAGGATGAGTTTGAAAAAATACATTGCAATTGGAGTAGGTTTTATTCTTTAAAGCCACCCCAGCTGTGTACAAAGAGAGCCCACACTGCTATGACAGCACATGGTTGCTACCGTGCACACCAAACTCACACCCTAGCTCCAGACCTGGGCTTTCCTGTCTACGCGAACCCTTAAGTTCAGTGTTATCTTCTCATCTCTGCCTTATATACACATTAACAATGAATCTGGTTTTACACCAATCTAACTCCATCAACTTGTATAGAGTCACTTCTGATGCATTTCAAAGACACAGCTAGCCTTAAGCATTGTTGTCTCTTTCCAGAGTCTTAAAAAGAATCTAAATGTTCAATAGGTGGCCCTGGAGCTTTTGTAAAAGCATTTTAGTTCTTGTTTTGTGATACTTTAAAAACATATAAATGGTTGATATTGCAAAGTGTTACAATGATATTTTAAATTTTCTTTGAATGGTAGAGTTGATAGTAATATTTTTTAAAAAGTGAATTTGTCATGTAATACAAATAGCATTAGTTCAGCTACTGAAAAACCAAACCACTTTTGACAAAACTTTAATTGAGTTTTAATCTTTAACCTTCCATTTCAACTGGTATCAAGCCTTCTTCTTTTGCCCTCCCCATGGCTTTTGCATAAGATTTTGTGGCATTTTTGGAGAGGGGGAAGACTGTGTTTCCAATAATTCACAACTGGACGATGTCAGTCCAGAACCTGATCATCTCTACACTTTTAAGTCCCCACAAAAATCTGAAAGTTTACAGTAATTTTAAATGCTCAAATGGACAGAAAACTAATTTAAATTTTGTAGCACTCTTGATGTCTCAGTGGCACTTTGGTCTGGATTTAGTTGAATATAGCAACCAAGAAAAAAGGATTGTACCACAGTTGTTATGTAATGTTCACAACATTAGGTATAGTAAAGAAATATAAGCAGACAGCCAAAAACCTCAATTAAAAGCAACTTAAAGTAGCTGTCAAGACAATCCACCCTTTTGAGCTCAAGTAGGTAAACCTTTTGGGCTATAGGCACAGTGGGAAAAGATTAGTTAAGGAAATGAGGTAAGATTTCTTAATATTATACTAGTGACATAAAAACTTGCTCCATGCCATCCCTTCCATATGAAACACTTTGTTTTCCTGGAGCTCCAAATGACTGTTACTTCATTTAGTTCACTTTTAACCATACACTACCTCTGTGCAGTCATTCAAGTGGGCTCTGGTAAACTGCACAATGTATATGTGTGGATATATATATGTACATTCATTAAGTGTCCGTATGTGTGCATATGTATGCATCCATGCAGGGACAGAGGCTGAAACAATAGGATCTTTTGGACTGGAAGGGCAGGGGAGGGCCATGCAGCTGTGACCCCAACACATGATGCACAATGAGGCTGAAGTGATCATTGCTGAGGGGGAAACCAAAGCCCTTGGTAAATGTCCACACACTTAAATGCATGCACACACTTCTTTCATATGGCATTTCTCACTTGATAAGTACGCAATGTTAGGAAGAGTAAATAGCTGGGCAAATGGAACTGTAGCAGAACAGATTTTTGTGCTCTGAGTAAGGTTAAAATACCGTATGAAAATGAAAATATATTGTAGATTACAACCTTAAATTTTACATTCATAGTTCTCATGGACAAAGAATATGCTCTTGTCCTTTTACTCCCTGTGTGGCACATTCCATTGATTTTCACATACTGATTCCTACAGTCTACAACATAAATAAAATTGCAGTGTCTCTGTCTTTGGGTTTTTAGTGGGGGTGGTTAAGAGGGTTGTCTTTGCTTTGTGGTTATTACTTTTGGTGTTGTCCTTGTCCTTTGTTACAAAGTCTTATTTGTATTTCATTTTCTAGATAACAAAGACTACCATATAATTAAGGTCATTTGAGTATAATCAAGAATTAAAAAAAGGTGAGTGATGAGGAATGTGTGATTAATGTACAAATGAAAAAGCAGTCCTACTCTTTCACTCTCTTATCAGCTTTTAATCCCTCTGACGTACTTAACTGGCTCCAGTTGATGTCACTGGTAGTTTTATGTGGCCTCTGAATTTTTCAAGGAACAGCTTCAAATTCCCTTGAGTTAGAGGGAGGAGAGAGAACAGAATCGCACTCCAATAAAAGTGCTATCATGAGAATAATAACCATAAAGAATGTATAATACCTAACATTCTCAACAGTAGCATTTTATACAGGCGTAAGATCTGAGAGCCATGAGATGGGGAACAGATTTTCTTGTGAGGATAGCAGCAGATAAACCCATGGCAGGATGCAAGTAATTATGATAGTACAAAGCATAAACAGCTAACGTACTAAGACTTAGTGGAAGTTAGCAAAAGAGCTGGAGAGAGAACTAGTGAAAAAAAGATGGCATCTGTCACCTGATGTATAGGCAATATAATATCATAACTTCATACCTCCCTCCAAAGAATAAGTGGGAAAAAATGACCTCATAAGGTCTATATTATCCTTCTGAGGGATTTTCATGCATCTTGGGGAAAGTGCCAAGAACACTGGAAGTGGGGGAGTGTTAGTCATCTCCAAAGCACCAAAAGGAAATGGAGAAAAGGGATAAACTGGCCCAAACAAGCATACAAAATTACAATTTTGTGGCAGGTCACTCTGGGTCTCATTGACCTTGGCAGTAACGCAGGGGTCATTTTTTATATGAGTGAACTGTCCTTGAATAATTTCTCCAACATCTACAAACAAGCTTTTCTTCCACATCAAACATGCTTGTCATGTTCTCCTTTCCAAAAAATGACAAATAAAAGGTTTATTTTTTCTTTTGTGTGCTGGGAGAATCCAGCTTTTATCTATCATTCTTTTATTTAGTCCTACTTAAAAAAATTATCTAGGCACTAGCACATTAAGTATGTGCTTCTATTTTCTCTCTTGTGGAAAAAAGATACAGTTGTGGGGCAACAGACTGTTCGAACATTTTGTAAGAGAAGTTTATCTTCATAAGTGAGAAGTGAGAGAGGAATATGACATTTGAGACTAGGGTGAAGTAGAAATACTGCACATTTAGTACAAATACTGGATCAGGCCTTTCAAAAAAATATGAAGAACATCTAAGGAGATAGACACCTCTTCTCATCCCTGCTTGCTTTACACCTCAACTGCCAGCTTTTTCAGAGTAGAGACTTATCTTTTAGGTACACTGATTTGCCTTCTGGAAGCTTCTCACTCCTTTGACTGCACAGGAAGCTAATCTTCTAAATTGAACACCTACATTAGTGGCTGAAAATGGCAATACCTACTGATTTTCAAAGGGGGAAGTGGCAGCCTAATTTCCTTTATTTCTTTGAAAATTTCCCTTTGAATAGACATATACCTTCAGTAGTGTGTGGAATGGGAGAGTTGTGTGATCCCTCTTGCTCCACCTAACGTTTATTGCCTTAATTTGGAGATTTTGTAGATAAAGGCTGTTACACTCTAAGCAGTATCAAGAGCTAAAAGACCATCTCCATGATGATTTTCATATCCAAACTTACAAGGACTGAGATATCATGTAAGGATTGATGTGTGTGCTGAGTGGCAACACCACACCATATAAACAATTGTTGAGGTTCCCAGACTTCACGGCACGGGAAATGCTGAAGTACACAACACTTTTGTTGCCTCATCCTTCAAAGGCAGAGCACTCCCCCAGACCTCTGTGCATACTGGAATAAATTGAAGTGGGAGGGGGAGCCAACAGCAGGGGACCAAAAAGTTAGGCAGAAGCTGGTGGGACGTACCTGAAGGTGTTGAGGGTGCAGATGTGATTGCAAGATTGCTGTCTGTCCTCAGTGAAAAAACATGGTGGCTGAGGAAGGTCCCTGATAGCTGGAAAAAGATTAACATAATAACAAGCTTATCTTTACAAAGGGAAGAGGAGGACCTGGGGAACTAATGGTCAGCTCTACTTCAGTGTCTGGAAAAATCATGGAGTCATCCTCCTAGACTCCATTTCCAAACACATGGAGGACAAGAATGTAATCAGGACCAGCAGACATAGAAATTCCAAGGGCATCATGCTTCACCAACTTGATGGCCTTCTGTGACAAAATGGCTGTGGATGAAGGAAGAGTAGTAAAACCAATATATCTTGGAAGGCTTTTGAGACCATCTCCCACAGCATTTTCAATAGTAGTTTGAGTAAATGTGGGATGGATGGATTATTAGAAGACTTGAAAATTAGCAGGATTGGCAGGCTCCAAGGGTGGTAACTGATGGCTTGAGGTCAGCTTGGTGGCCAGCAACAAGTACAGTACCCAAACGGTTGATACTAGGACTACTTGTTTAATATCTTCATCAGTGATCTGGATGATTTGACAAAATGCACCCTCTGGAGATTTGCAAATGGCAGTAGGTCAGGTGGAGTGGTTGACACACGGTGTGGCTGAACTGCAAGGGCCGAGAGAAACTTTAGATCTGGGCCAACAAGAGCTGCATGAAGTGCAAAGTTGTGCACATGGGGTGGGGTAACCCTCTGCATCAGTGCTGGCTGGGAACTGACTGGCTGAGAAACAGTGCTGTGGAAAAGGACCTGGGGGTTATGACAGGCGCCAAATTGCATATAACCCAGCCATGTGCTTTCAGTGTAAATAAGGGAAACCACATACTATATTAGGAGGAGCTTGGACAGCAGATTGAGGGAACTATCTCACTTGGCATTGGTGAGGCTGCACCTGAAATACTGTGCCAAACTTAGTTTCTCCAGTTAAAGAGAGATACTAAGAAACTGGATAAGGTCCAGTGGCAGGTTACAAAGATACTTAGGGATGTGGAGCACATGTCCTATTAAAGAAGGCTGAGGGACATGAGCTTGTTTCATTTGATAGAGAAGAAAAAGGGATGATCAAATGTAACTTACAATTTCTGAAAAGGGAATTATAAAGATATAAGAGCCAAACACTTTTCGGACAACTAGTTGTTAGTTCCTAGACAAGTAGGCTAGTTACATGAGCAAATAGGTAAAATTCCAAGAGGAAATAATTGCAAGTTATGACTAGGGAGGTTCAGACTGGATTTTTTGAGAAGTTTATTCATCAGTGGGTAGTGTGGGTATGGAACAGCATATCCGAAGAGGTGATGGAATCTCCATCTGTGAAGGTTTTCAAGACTCATCTAGCAAAGCCATGGCCGACCTGAACTAGTGTTGGCCACAGTCTCATTCTGGCTGGCCTAGACAGCCCCCAGAGGTTTTCCCTCCAATCAACATATCTAAGATACTATGACAACACTTGTCTCCAGCATACAAGGGAAGGGATGGTGGCTGGCATTTAACGTTCCCTTTTGCAATCCTGTAGAGTCCGTGTTGCTCAAGAATATTTTGAACCTTCTCTGATTAAGGGCAGGGCAGGTTTTCTCACAGATGTGCAGGAGACATAGAGGCAGACAAAACATCATGGACACTTCTGACGAAGAAGTGAAAAACAGCTGGATGGCATTGAGGAATGGCAAGCATGACCTCTCTTTTCCTGGGAGGTCCAAAACTGGTTTTGGGGGGCATCTTACCATCATGCTAGAAAGCAGTTCTATGAAGTGGACTTGGTTCAGCAGGTAGATGGCTCACAGAGATATCATGCCTCCTGTGCCTTCTACCTTATGCACTGTAAAATATTATTTGCATTTTTACCTGTTGATCAAAACATATCACATACCTTTGTGTTTGCTTATGCTGTAAACTGGTCTGGTATTGCCCTATTTGTATCTGCATCCTGCTCAAAATCCTTCAAGTTTTATTTTCTTCTTTCCCTCTTGCACATCTTATTGAATAATTACACCTTCCCCCACCCCTCCAAAAGCCCCCAGTCCAACAATCTGGACCCACAGTTTTGAGCACTCTTTTCTACGGTTCTTCAAATCACTGTAACCATCAGCAAGGCGGAAAGATGGTTCAGGTGTTTTCCTGGGACTTGGCAAAATCTTATTCAATTCTCTGGGCAAGCTGCTTATACTTAGATCTGAAAGGGCATTCAGACCTCTGATTTTTACAGAAATATATAGACATAGCATCCTAAAAAGGGTCAGTCCATATTTGTTTTTACAGGGAGATATCTTGTTTGTTTGTAATCTTCTTTGTCATATAAGACAGGTTTTGGCTAAAGACATTAAACTGTAGAATGGTCTGTCACTGTATTTTTAATATATATAAGAACAAATGATGTAAAAACAGAGGTAAGGATGTCTGCCATCCTGGGGTCCTAAATCGGAAGAAATGTAGTCCTCTCCTCTCCTCTCCCTCTCCCTCTCCCTCTCCCCCTCTCCTCTCCTCTCCTCTCCTCTCCTCTCCTCTCCTCTCCTCTCCTCTCCTCTCCTCTCCTCTCCTCTCCTCTCCTCTCCTCTCCTCTCCTCTCCTCTCCTCTCCTCCTTCCCAAAATGTATTTTTCCTGAAATCCTTAGGAGAGTATTACTTTTTACTCAGTTGTGAATTTTAACTCCTCAATATTTAGCTGCTTGAATTTTTTTTCTTTGAAATACCAAAAGGGATTAAAGCATAAACTGGATTAACGACTCATCAAATGCAATTTTGTTAAGTGAAACTGTATTTGTGGGGATGGGATGGCTCAGCAGATTGATGATGAGATACCATTCTAGGTCACTTGTTCAAAGTGATGTTAGTCTGGCAGTGACTGAAAATACATTGCTTGCCATCTGGGAGCTTTCTAGCAATGAAGCCAATAGGCAACTAGTTGCAGTCAGGTCCTGAGGGGATCTCCATATCCTAATATATGCACCAAAATAGCCAGTAACTGTCTTTCATAGGCCAAAGGGAAACGTGAAATGCTAAGAAGGGGTAGAAGGAGATCTGACACAACAGACAATAGTTTTAAAGCAACCTCTACAAATCATACTTGAGATACTTTGGCAAGGCAATGTCAGGAAACTTGCTCTGTGGAGTTCATAATCCAGACTTATTGGTCTACTATTTCCTTCAAATGCTGAGATGCTTCTCACAAAGGCTAAGAAAAGAGATTGAAATGTCTTTTGACTTGAAAAGAGAACAAGGTTTTTAAGTCATCTGATTGTCAAGAAAAACATTTGAAAAGCAAGGCTATTAGGCTGAGTAATTTCCAGAGGAAGGTAGTGGACATGCCCTTACTTGAATCATGTAAAAGAAAGATGAACTCCTCCCATCACTGTTATCTAATTACAAGGATGAGTAAATAGGTATGGGCAACATTTTCAAACCTGGGTTCTGAAAGTTTGACACAATATCCAAAGGAACATATGAAAAGGTGGGGTGGTTTTCATACAGACTTTCATTAAGAGTAGTGAATGTTCAAGGTCTCAGCCCTGATTCTCAGAGAATAATGGAGATTCAGAATTAAAATCAAATTGCTTAAAAGTGTAGGCTAAAAATACCCCTATTCTTTACTGCATTATACTACACGTAAACAACCCCCCAAACTATTATCAAAGCAAGAGAAAATTGAGGTGTTATTACATGGTTGACTGAGAATATCCAATCTGTTTTTTGGAATTCTTGACTGGACACATGCATTAAAGGACTGTTGGTAGCAAAGAAAAGGTCAGCAGTTAAACAAGTGATATTAGGAACATTGTCACCAAGAGGTCCCAGGAAAGGGAACAGAAGTGACTGTTCCTCTGCAGCTTCCCAAGGTGTGAAACAGAACCTAGAGCCACCCTCACCACAAGTGGGTGGAAAGATCAGGAAGGGAGAGTGTTGATCCAGACTTGAGCAATTTCGCTCTTTGAAAGAAGGGGAACTGAGTACCCTGGTTTCCAAAGCAGGTGACAGAAGCAAAGGTAAAAGGTGACAGCCAGGCCTTGCAAAGGTTCAAGTTTCCTCCCTTCCTGCTCCAGTCAGCCTCAGGGGAAGGACTCTGGTGTACTTTTGCCTGTGGGCTAAAGTAGCCTTCCATTGGGGAAGACCATGTTGTGGCTCCCCACCATATCGGGGAAAGGGAAGTGGTATCCAAGCACATGGCCCGACCCTCCACTCTTTCACCCCAGCTTGCTTCTGCTGCCATCACATTCAGATAAACAGCTACAAGCTTGGGCAAGCTTCATTCAGGGTTTCACAGTTGACTGAGGAATTTTGATGTCCCCCTTGCTTAGAAGCTGTTTTCACATTTGGTCCCCCTTTCCCTGTCATCCATTGTTGAAGACTGCAGCTTTGCTGAAATCAGAAGTGAACGGCAGTGGTGACTTTCACTCAGGTGCTGCCATTCACACACTAAGCTCCTCCACCTCAAAGGCCTGGCCAGGCAATGCTAACAATAAACAAACCTTAATAACTCACAACTGCGGCTGAACCCAGCCCTTAATGACATTGTTCAATACAGCTTCAACACTGTGAAGAGCTTCATCACTTCGTTCCCATGCTCCTAGGAGCACTTCCAGATTGGCTTTACCAAGGGTGATTCCAACAGCTTATTCTAATTGTCTTGCTTGTACAGTACAGGGAAGCTAACCTGCTGTGAAACCTGATGCTTTCTGCAGGAACAGGTTATTGCAGGGTAACAAGTGGCTTTTCTTTCCTAAGCCTCAACTGACAGTACAGTACCACAGGGGGGCACTCACATTAACATGTACACCTCCCCGAGCTGCACACCACCTTGCAGGTGTGCACAGCTGCGCAGCAGAGCTCAGAGAGGGCTTGCAGGGAGGCATGGGCTTGGAAACGTGGCTGAAGCCACCCCTCATTGTCTGCGTCTCCATGCAGCAAACTCTTGGTTTGTATTTTACTTTGCCTTTTGGGTAAAAACAAAGCAAAAGCTGAAAAAAGGCGAAACTCTGGAAAAAAAAAAAAAAAAAAAGCAATGTCTGCTGACACTGTTTGTTTTTTGTGCATGTGCTAAAGAGTTTTGACCCTGGGAAAAAGGTATCAAGAAAGTCTGAGAGAAGAGTGATGAAAGCATCATTTCTGATTTCCATCAATAAGAAAACAACTCATGGAAACTCCTCTCTGATCACATGGTGTGGCAAAGGAAAGTGTGCTGCACACAGATATTGCTGGCAAAGCTTGAATAATCACTGTTTGAGAGGGTTTATCTGCCAGTGACTCCTAAAGTGTCTGAGAACACTGTGGCTGATTCAAAAGACTGCTTTCTGGCAAATCTGTGGCTATTTCAAAGCAAAGTCTGAACTTACAATCGTATTGTTTCTCATTGTTGTTGCAGATGGTTTGATCAAGAGAAAGTGTGCACCGCAACGCATACATTAGTGCTAGAGGAGTCAGAACTTTGATGCTTGCCTCAATATTTTAATTTAAGAGATGCATTTGGATTATTAAGTGCTGCAAATAAAGGAAGTGCAAAATGCAGGCTATTTTTTTCCTGAAATTTAGTGCTTCTCTGAAGCTCAAAACTGGTATCACAAGGGTTGAGGGACCGTCACAGGGAGATGTTACCAGCTTCCTAGATGCAAATGGTCAAAGGATGAGAACATGAACAGTCCAACTCAAACTCTGGCAGAGATCACCAGGCAATATTTTTTGTTGTTGTTGTTGTTGTTGTTGTTTTTTTTTTTCAGTCAGCCCCTTATAGACATACCACCAGCCTCAGCCTCTTCCCTGAAAGTCCACCTCTCTTCTGAGTGCATCACATTCTGTCAGAAGCAGCCCAGTGCATATTGTAACTTGGGAATTAGTAGACTTTGTCAAGATTTTGTAAACTAGTTAGCTTTAGCTTCACACTGGTCCCACTGTGTAAGCAGTTTAGTCTAATATTAGTCTCTTCTGAAAATTTCACCTCTGGAGCCAAGAAGCACTAGATGGATAAATGAAAGGGGAATGCGACAGTGATCAAAATCTGTCTGGTCCAGACAGATAAATATCAGGCTAGCTTGAAGGTTTTCACCTCTTTGCTGCCGGGAGTTATATTTTTTTTCATGGCAGAGCACTGTGGGCTAATTTCATAGCTGGTGTAAATCAACGTTGCACAATATACCTTGGTGGAACGATGCTGATTTATGCCAGCTAAGAATCTGGCTGCTTGTACTCCTACCAGCACTGCACTGACCTATAAATATTCCTTTTAGAAACCTGTAGATTAACCAGAGGAACTGTCACTGAGAGCTGCATGTTTCAGAATTGGCTGCAAGAAAATAGGAGAGCCCCAGTTTCAAACCAGGATAAAAAAATGTAGACACTGAAGTGGGCTGTGGAAACCAGAATCCCCCACCATCTGTGAAAACTGGGTTTGGAATCAGGAGTTTAACTGTTCGGATCAGCTCATCTTGTATTCCTTTTGAGTTTTTAAGTGATTCATTTTCTTGCCCATTAAACATATACTTTTTTAATTGTCCTATTGCTTAACCATTGCTCCTTCCTTCTTTATTTCTTCTCTTTTTTTATGTACATATATATACCTGACTCCTTAGAGATCACTTTGTCTGTCTCTGTGATTGCTGGAGTCAGCCAGCAACACGACAGGACTTGCTTGTTTACATAGCTCTGAGGGTTATGACAACACATCAGAATGTACAGGTGCCATGTAAAGATGCAGCTTGCAATTAAGATCAGTAAAGCTGACTATTTAATAAAGAATTCCTTCATTTTATAACAACCTGATCTCATTATTATACATACAACAAATCAACTCCATAAAGCTCTTTAAAAAATTTGTTCTCTCTTGGTATTAAATATTTGAGCTAAAGTTAAGAATTAACAATTGCAAAACAATTTCATTAATTGAACAGAAAATTAAACCCATAAAACGTGGTTAAATGCAATTTCCTTGTAATTGCAGTAAATGTTCTGCCAAGATAATTACAAAACAATTTTTAATATTTTTTAGTCCATTTGGTGGCATTTCACCCCTGCAATATAGCAGTCAGAGATGAGCAAATCAGGGGAGCACTCTTCAGATGCCAGTTTGATTTGGGCCTTTAGTTAAAGTGTGGCTTCAAGGCCAAACCAGTTTTAAGATAGCTCATTCAGCAGAGTGGAGAAGACTTCTTGCAAAAATCTTTCCTCAGATTTGAGCACCAAGCAGGGCAAATTTCAGGAGTAATCTACCACTTTCAGTAGTAAAATCTTGTCAGAGCAGCTCTTCACAAAGAATTCAGTCCTCTCAGGTTGCTTTTGAGCAAAAGATTGAGAAAGTCTAGTTTTCCTTTTAAATACAGCTCAGAATACCCACTAATTCCTACTAGCCAAGGATCTGGATCATCTGATGACTATCTGTAACTTAAAGTGGGGAAATTTTTTCTTTGTTTTTTTTCCTGGAATTTCCTTCCCACCGTATAACAGGCACAAGTGGCTGCTGCCTTTTTAAAAAAAGTAAGGCAGTTCTTCAAGAATCACAGTTTCTGCTAAAAAATGCAACCAGATACTCTGTTTTACCTATAGTCAGGTGGAATGTGTGGTCTCTGCAGATGTCAGTCCTTTGCTAGAGGACGGGAGATTCCTGACATGTGGTATGCCCTTTATCCCAGAGGAAGGCAACAACACGTTAACATGTCATATCTTTATCCCTCCATCTTAGAGAAGTGCAAAGTACCCTGATGACACATCAGGTACACACTCCTCTTTTGAGCTTATTCTTTTGGAATGAGCTTTTCCTTTTCCCTTGATTTTTTTTTTCTTTTTACTTTCTACTGTTTGCCTGCGTTGCCTCTCCTACAGTGTAATTAGAATCATTTTTTTTCTGGAGCTGTTCCTTTCATATATAAGCCAATTCGTCCACACTGGATGAATTTGCTATTCCCTGGAAAAGGGCTGAGTTTACTGACATAAAATAATCCTTGGCCCAAGTGACTGAGTGTGGACAAGCAGGCTGGGAATCTGGACGGAGATCCTGCTCTGAGAAGATCTTGGATCACACTGTAATTCTGAGTCCAGTATTTTCTCGCTTCTCCTCTGCCAAACTATCCTCCTTTGTGCTGGAAAAATCCCCTGCTATCAGCGAGGGTTCACATCTTCCTTACTTGGAGCAGGCCTCACTGATGTATCATCTTATTTATGCTGTAGAGTGTTCTGTACAAAGGTGATAGGAGACCTTTAGAGTTATGGACACATTTGTTTCTCATCTGCAAACAGGGCTTTCACCAACGTCCTATTCTCAGCCAGTCGGTTTCCATAATTTCTAAGTCCTTGTGCCATTCCCACTAGTTTTCTTCCATGTCATTATGTATTTTGTATCTTTTTTCATAGTTTATTGCATTTTTCATACTGCTGATCAGCTTCTGTGAAGATAGTAATGAACACAACTTTTTTAGGCATTTTCTTGTTTCAAGTGCTTACCCCAATAAGGTTGGCCAAATAAAGATTTATTTCCCTGGATTTGTGACTCTGAATTTGAATCTGAAAACATTGGAGTTTGAAACCCCACATAGACTGAAAGTTACATCTACATGCCTTTAACAGCACTGAGTCTTACATGGAGTAGACCTACAGCAATGCAGCGACTCCGTTACCTCAAATAGACATGACTGTAGGCTGTACACCCTTATTTTCATTTTACTTGCCTGAGCTCTTTCCATCCACTGGCTGCTCCTTGCACTACGCTGAAGCTCTTTTCTCAGCTACAGCCCTTGGCTTATGACAGACAGCCCAAGTCCAAGTAGTCACCACAATTGCTTTCTAGCCGGCTGGTAGCTACAAGCTTGCAGGCTGTAGAGCTTTGCCAGAAGAAAAGTGGTATTTTTGATCTCTTTCTCCCTTGGCCCGATGGCTTATCTGGCTCACAGAGGGAGACTCTGATCGGTGAATTATTTCAAAACACACACCTGGAGCAGAGAGGAACTCAGGATGGGAAATGAGGGGAAAAGGATGGCAGGGAGGTAGAAGTCAAGAAGTGTTTGGGTTTGATGTGGAAAGATCAAGTGTGCTGTGGCCTGCCTCGTGAGGAAAGGAGCGTGCCTGGAAGGCTGGTGAATGGCAGGCTAACAGGAAACCACTGCAATAACCGTGCCTCTCCCCTGCACACCGTCTACCTGTAGGCACCAAAATTCCTCTCTACAGGGAAGCACTCAGTGATCCATTTGCTTCTGTGGCTGCCAGGGAGAGCGAGGAGCTGCTGGGACAGGAGGAGCTGCATTAACATAAGGACTCTCCTACACAAATCTGCTACTGGCTGTGTGCGTGAGGGAGGAAGGGAGAGAGACAGGTGTGTGTTTGTGTGCGTGGGGATCAATCACACAAACAAACAAACAAACAAACTTACATCCAGGAGGGAATTTTCTTCCTGGCTGAAATGCCTCTGCCATCTGCTTTGCGAGAAAGTTTTGCGAGGTCCTTGGTGTGTGGCAGCTGCAGATGCAAACGACTCACTCAGGCACTTCTGTCCTTTGAGCCTGTGTTTTTCAAAGCTTCCTCTGTTTTCCTGTCTCTTACTCATATCATCAAGGGCTGGGACTGGAAAAATGCATGCAGGTCAGTGCCTGCTTCTGAGTCTTCCAGGTACTGCTGAGCTTGAGCAATAAGTTATAACATAAATTTGGCTGCTTCCATTTTTTTTCCCAATGATAGTGAGAAGTTGAATTTGTTTTTAAGTACCTTCAATTTCCAGTCCAAATTAGTAATTTCCTTTAAACTTGATCCTCACCATGTCTTGCTTTCAGTGGGAGTTTCTAACTATTTCAAAAGAAGGCAGCTAGCAAAACAGATATCAATGTGCTATCACACAGTGATGTGTTTGGCCAAACAAATTGGCATCTCTCGACTACTCTGATATCAAATGAGTTCCTTTGTCTGTTTCTGTGTTTTCTGGCAGCTTTGAGAGGTTCTTCACCCGATGATTCATCAAATCTTAAGGATTTTGCTTTGCAAGAGCTTCCACAGCTTCCTGTGTGTCCTTTTGCCCTTGCTTTATAGGCACTGATCTGAACAAAAAATGCCCTCCTGGTGTTGGCTGTGGTCTCTGCCGAGTGTGCATCAGAGCTGGGCTTGGCCAGCTGGAGGGGATGGGTGAACAGCATGTCACGTGGTGACACTTGGGCCCGAACTTTGGGCCCTTTCTTTGGAAAGCCAAGGGGGTGAGAGGGTCCTGCTGGATGTGACAGGCCCTTCGGTCCTCACGGGAGCTATGTGGTACCGAGCTGTTGGCAGAGCTCTGCTGTGGGGACCTGACTCATGCCATGGGGACTGTGGTGGCTCCCAGGTCACACCTGTACTGCAGGTAGGGGCTGAACCCTGGCTCGCTCCATGTTCTGGCTTCCCTGAGCAAGGGGGTTTACTTACCACCTGGAAGGTGAGGGAGCCAGGAAGCTGGTGCAATCCAGAGCATGCTGCGAGATGACAATATGGATACATGCTGAGAGCAATGGGGCCAAATATGTCTCAAAAGCAGCAGGATCTGAACACCTAACAGCAAGGGGAAACCAAGGAAACCAAACACTCAGAGTTTTCAAGTGGCAGCTGAGGTGAGGCTGACATTTTTCCTTTAACCCATGAGCAGAGTCAGACAGACGTGAGTCAGCCTCAAATATTGTCCTTTCTTTGGTTTACAGCAGACACATACTTTAAAGCTCTGCCATATCATCTTCGTCATGAAAAGAAATCTCCTGATTCAGAGGCTTCTCTAAACCACTCAAGATTTTTGTGTGTGCTCTCCCTCCCCTATTGCTTGGAGCCCTGAAAACCACAGCCTTTGCTGGCAGACAATAAAGATACGACCTAAAGTATTCAACAAGGAAAAAAAAAAAAAAGAAATAAAGGGGGGGGGGGGGGGGGGGAAGAGAACGGCTGTTGAGGAGGCTTAGAACATGTCCCAACATTTTCTGCAGGTTTTTTCCTTTCTCGAGGCAATCAGAGCACTGCCTAAGTTTTGCACCTGCCATGGGCAAGTGCCTCCGTCTTTTAGTGAAATATCTTTATGCATTTTTAGTGCAAGCCCTGGCCTGCTTTGTATCCTGCTTTACCTGAATGATTATATCTTCTTTACTTCGTTAACTTTTCAATAGGCTATGAAAACAAAAGCTGTCACTCTGATACCTGCCATTTGATATTCAGCAATGCCTTCAGTACAAAAAGAGCCCCTCCATCTCCCAGCCCCCACCTCCAAGCATCACTTGGCATGATCCTGCTTGTAGCTGTTCACTGTATCAATACATAAAACCTTTTCCTGTCAATGTTTCTTTCAGCAACAACCTGATCCGACATCTGTGAGTATAAGCTTTGCAACACTGATATGAATGAGTTTGATAGAGAAATCAAAATCTACCGTCCAGTGAAATATGAGTTTGCTATGATTGTTAGGGCATCTCAGGGAAGTACTCATTTGGACAGACACAGCCACAAGGCCCAAGACACCTTCTCTGTGTGCACACACTAACTAAAATGCTGTAATTTGGTATGGCTGGACTTAGGGACTCCAAGGATTCCCAGAACTATATTTCGGATTTGCAGATATCATAAAAATTAGTTCCAGGGTTAGCTCATGTTCTGTGGCAAGAAAAGAAGTCTTCAAAAGTCTATTTTTCTAAGATATCTGGGCTTTATTTGCCTGTATATCTAAATTATTAATTTGCAAACCTCTACAGCTAGTCATGCTAGTACCAGAATCGCTTTACACTTTTCCAGCCCAAAGACAAGCTCTTGGCTTTTGGTAAAGGCCAGCTCTCAGAAGACATATAGGGGGCTTAGAGTGGGTGGGCTATATCATCCTCATTTATTCAAATAGCCTTCACTTGAGAGATCCCTTAGATGAGGAAAATCTGCCTGGAAAACACAGAGACCACATAATAGAGCAGTGTACAGCTAAACAGGCAGGAGGGTAGGTAAAAATAAACAAAAGGATGTGTGTTTTGGGGGAGGAATATTTTTTTGGATGGATTCAAGCTGGAGGTGTAAGGGTACACAGAAAGCCACAAATTGCTGAGGACAGAGCAGTTTGCAGATCAAACGAAACTAATGTTGCTTTGGGGTGTAGTGGCCCTGCTGAAGTGATTTTCTAGCACCTTCTCCTGAGAAGAGATGGGAGAATGACTCTTAATGTGTTTCTGGTAGCCTCAGCTCTGGCGATTCAGGGAGCAGTTTCTCCAGTCACTGACTTGTCTTCTACTCTAGGTTCACGCTTGGGTGAACACTGCACTTGGGTGCAGTGACTAGGGAACTAAAAGTCTGGGTTTTCAAATGAAATTAATATTTCTGGGTATCCCAGTTTAGGGTGAGCATCTTTAACTCCGGACGTTAAGAGAGCTGGGGTTTCGGGGAGTGTTGAGCCTGTGTCCTCTGAACATGAGTCTTTTTATGTCCTCTTAGGTTGGGCATTACAACAGAAGAACAGAAGGTTTTGATAACCTGTATTCTGGTGCCAAGGTAAGACAGTTATGGAAATATAAATTAAAATGTTTTTAGCGTATCAAATTTCCAGTAATGTGAATGGGAACTAATAGGACCCTGAGTTCCCAGCACTTCTCAAAATCAGGACATTTCTACTTACTGGGTTAATCATGGATCTAACTTTCAGCATTCCTCCTTCTCTGTTTCACATGCTTCTCTCTAAAATCCATTTTTCTTACATCTGTCAAAGAAAGTTGCAGGCACAGTAACAGTAAGCTTCACCTTAAAACAGAGGCCAACCAACAAACTCATTATTTTAATGAAAAAAAATTCCCATCTTTTAGTTCCTTTTTGGGGGAGTTAGAGGGTCTTTCTGGAGAAATTTCACTTTTCATGTGGGATTCTGGCCTACCCAGCACCCCTTGAGGACCTTCTGAATAAGTACCAGTGCACCTCTGTGCAAATCAAGCATTATCATGAGACCGGGAATGGTGATTTCATTTGTTTTTAGGAAGTAGCCTTTACAGCTACATGTTCTAGGAAGGCTGAAGAACTCTGAAACTGGACTTTGAAAATCTTGTATTTGTTCCTTGCAAAAAGAACTCTTAAAATATTAAAATTCTTGTCCATCTTATTTCGCTGGAGTTAGCACATTATAAATGGTTCAGACCTGAATCAAGCATCTCCCTTTCCCCTTAGCTTTGAAACTCTCTTCCTGAAATTTGACTGGGTCTGTATAGCCATTAATTCCCAGTATAATTTTATGTAGTGCATTTTGTGCAAAGAACCTGGCAGCTTGACAGTGAATAATAATTCCAGGTCAAGAAATATGCTCTTAATTATTTCATGATCTCAATGTCTTTAGGGAGGGCATTGAACAGGCCCTGGAGCAAGGAAATAAAATGTTTCTTTAATTCCAAAAAAACCCTGAATTAATTTCTGGGTTTGTGACAGATAGCAGCTACTCTGTTCTTTAAGGTATCAAACCTGTGTTTCTGTGGCCAACTCTGAGCTGAAGCACACAAAGTAATCCAAAGAAATGCTTAATTTTTTAGAATAGTGTGGGCATCTAATAAATATTCTTGATAAAATGGGGAAAATAGCATGTTTCAGGTGCTTCCACTTGAGTTTGGAGGACCAGCTTGTGGCACATGTTTTTGAATGCGTGACTCCAGCATTTCAGGGGAATGTGATTCCAGTTTTCAAGCTCCACTGTTAGAACCTGTTGCAAGCTGGTGGTAAAACTCCTCTTTTGGCCTCCCAAATAGTGGCCCTACCTACAGTACAAAACATTCCTAGTTCTATCATCTTGGCATTAATTATCCTAATCTCTTTTCTAATGTTCAAGCTGTTAATTTAACCACGTTGTCTAAACTTGCATTGGAAGTGGGGCTGGATTTGTTTCCTTGCATGTGCAGACAGAAAAGCTGAAGGTAACTTATCAAAATAAGTATAAGATAACAGAACTCTGGGTTGGCAGAAAAAAAAAAAAAGAAAAGGAAAAAGAAAGAAGATATTTGTAAGCTATTTCTCAAATTGCAGAATTCTGTGTTTATCCAAAACTGGCTTTAAAAACAGGTGGAGCTGCAAGAAATCTGCCCTCCTGAATATTTTCTCTAATAAATGTGAGGGTAATTTCTTAGCTCCATCTGTGGGGAATTAAACACAGAGCACTAAGCTATGAGCAGGAGTCAGGAATGTCAGCTTTGCACATCTTACGCTACCTTTTATGGACCATGAAAAATTGTTCCTGTTCAAATTGAATTTTCATGCAAATCTCAGTTTGCTCACAGACATTTTGTAAGCATCAGTGAGCCAATTTAATCTCCTAATTGGCTGGCTGAGGACTCCAATGCAATGCAGACAGAGTAACTTAATCTACAAGAAACTGTTAAAACTGCATAAAAATCCTGGTGAACAGGTGGTTGTCACAAGACCCATTACAAGAAATCTTGTGGGCCACCTTAGTAGAGGTGGCAGTCACTGTGTGGGGTGTAGAGTGACCTACTCCCTCCCTTCAGAAGGTGACATTATCTCTGATACAACTGTCCTCCAACTACATAAGTGACTTCAGTTTTTAGTGCCAACAATTCAACGCCTTGCCCAAGCATTAATCTAGAAGACTGTTGGCTTTTGGGGACTGGGACTTCAGAGTTATAATTGGTACAACTGAGGAAATTAGTGTGTGAGAGTGCGAGAGGTCAGACTGGATGGGTACAATGGTCTGTTCTGGCCTAAGATGGTGTAAACTGGGAGGAGAATGTGGTCTCCCCTCTGCTTGTTTGACAATAAAACAGTATGTACATCTGTAGTCCCATATAAATAATGGCTGGTTCTAATAATTATACATAAAATATAGGGAATGTACACCTATACTACCATGTAAATAATGGCTTGCATCAATAATTATACATAAAATATACATTCACATGGAACTGCCTGTTGTTGTATGTTATACAGGATATATTTTCTGCCAGCAATATAGGCCAAAAATTCATGAGGATAGGAAACAGCTTTTAATGTTAAAAACCCCCCATATCATTCCCTTCTTTTCCCTTTCTTCCTCTGGCCAAGAGCAAGGTCTCAGGGTCTGCCGTAACGGTCTGTGTCCTAGCAGGGCTTTTTGAACATGGGTTTTCGCTCCTTCTGTGCACTACTCTCTTGGCTGCTGTTCCATCTGACTCTGAAAGAAGCAAGTACAAATTAAAGAAAGAATGCAGCCCTAACGCCTACACCCAGAAGCTTTCAAAACAGAAGGCTGCTACACCTGTGGGGATAGAACAAGTGTATCAGTGTCCCGGGCTCTGCCCCGGCTCGTCTGCCTTTGTTAGCTGGAATGTGCCGATGAAACAATCAGGTGCAGTAGGCGCGTGGCAGCCTGCTTAAAAACCGATTCTTTGGAGACAGGGAGTGGGCTGTGAATCATGCATCCACATAATCTGATGATAACAATTTTAAATGTGGTGATTAGTGTATAATGGAAAGTATTGTGCTATTTGGTATGATTTGTCTGCCACTGCACTACCCAGTATTTAAAAGGTCCCATCTTCTATGCAAATCCTGATTCATTCTAGTGGCAAATGGATAGGGTAACTTTAGGAGTGTTTAGGTACTTATATCTTCCTCACTCACACAGCACATGCAGCATGTACATATACAGACTATTACCTTGTGGATCCCTGTACCAGCCTAAAATCATGGGTGTGCTGCTGGGCAGCACACAAAGCACCTGTGGAGCTTACAGGCTCAGTTATGAACTCTAAGTACAGGTAAAACCAACCTCCCTGCAGTATGAATGCATCTAGCAGTGCATAAGTGCTGTTGAGAATACCAACCTAGAAATCAAGATGCATCTAGCTGTTCAGCTTAATGAATATAGCCAGCAAGTTGCATCTTCATAACTGGTCCTTTCCTTCAAGTTCCTTCACCACACTACACCTTCAAGCATACATCTGCTCCCTGTGAATGCCAGGAGAACACCAGTAACCATTGGTGCAGCTAAGGGACATCAGTGTTAAAAACATTAAAAGTAGAGTGGGTCTCTCTGGGGTTTGGTGGGAAAAGTGTGAGGCAGCAAGGCTGTGTTTTAATTGTGACAATGATTGAAAAGCACAATAAAATAGTCTCACTTTGGGACTAGAGATGTGTCATGTTTGCTTTTGGTGAGATTAATTTTGGCGGTATCTTGTAGCATCAACTTTCCATTTCAGGTCTTAGCTCACTGGGCATTTATAATCCAAATAGATTCAGGGCAAATATCTGTTGACAGGGAAGAAAAACAAAGGAAGCAAACAAAAATAGAGAAGAAAAGCCATGGCAAAGCCAGGTGCCCTTGTGGAGAAGTCCTCTGACAAGATGAATCATGATCTGGGAGAATTAATAACTGTAGACAGCATTGGATTGGTAAGTTTTTCCTTTTCTTAAACACTGAACCTCTGCGTGTCCTTGCCATGAATACATAACAAATAGGATCAGGAAGTGAATTAATAGATCGCTTGCTTCTATTTACTCACAAAAAGGAGTCCAAAAAAGAATAGCTATTTTTCACATAGCCCTAGCGCCAGACCTAGTTCTCGCTTTGGCCAAATTATCCATCATGTATGACATGCATAGGAAACCTGAAAGATAAATTATTTTTGTTATAATGAAAAGATAAATAGAATACACAACTGCAACTTATGCTTATAAATTTCATCTCAGTTTTAATTCTGAACAATGCAAGCTCAGGTGGAAGATCTCCATCCAGCATTGGCATCCTGCTTCTGTTAGACTGACTGATGTGGCTAAAAAGGTGTCTCCATAATGAGGCTTTAGATAGCCCACTGAACTGGCTGGCTGGGTGTTCATATGAATCTGATTAAAACTGTAATCAGGTTTGAAATGCCAATGGCCAACTCTTATACAAGTCACTTGGACTGCAGACAGAAGAGTTACTTTCCTGGAAGCATTTGCAATGAAGCAGATCTTCAGTGTACACACACACCAAAAAAAAAGAAAAGAAAAAAAAGAAAGAAGACAAAAAAGGGAGAGACTGTGTAAAAAGGGCAGCTGTTGTTGGCAATGGAAAAGCCTCCTAGGCTCCACCTGCCTTGCTCGTGCCAGTATCTTTAAGTACCACCTCCCCTGACATGCTGAATACACATTACTGTCAAACCTGAGTATTAGGTGGATAGATATGCAAGCCCACACTAGCAGCCAGCTCATTTAGGGGAAGTGTCAACAATTTTCTGCAAACATTGTACGGGGTATCTTGCTGGGAGTTTGCTCAGGAGCACATGCACAGTGTGAAGTAATGTGCTTTTATTTTACAAGCTACAAGTTGAACACCAATCAACAACACTGCCCAGCAATGGAAAAAGTGATATAGATGGGGGATCTCTGGCAGCTAAGGGTCAGACTGCCGAGTGTGGTGCCAAACTGTAATAAATGTACATGTTGAGAAATCTCCCTGGATAACCGAGGTTATACTCTGACCTAAATGATAGAAAAGTAAGAGAATAAATTGTTCCGCACACTAATCTCTAAATCCCCAGACCTCATTGCACTATAATAAACCTGACTTGATAACATGAACATTGCTCGAGAACCTGTTACCTATTGAATGTGAGGCTGCAGTTGCACAAACACTTCAAGCGAGCGGAGGACAGCCCTGCTGCTGGAAGAAGCGGTCCTGCAACCCCTCGGCAGCACCCTAGAGCAGGGTCCATGGCATGGCACCCCCGTTTTGAAGGAGCCCTGCAACCAGTAGCCAGGACCATTAAGTACACCTCAGTCCTGCTTTGTTCATTGGGCTGTGAGCTGCAGGCTTCTGGCGGGGTGAAGGTTATGTGTCAGGAGGTGCATTTGACTTGAAACTTTGCTGGTGAGGGCTTGTGAGTGGGACAGAGCACAAAGTGTAGCGTTGTGAAACGAGGTGGGAGTTAACCTCGATTCGGGACCCAGCAGGAGAGGTAGGGTGGGGTAAAATTTTGATGGGCTTTGAAGATAAGGCCAAGAAATTTGTGCTGGATACAGTGAAAAAAGGGAAGGGTTTACACCCAAGGTCGCACATAGCCACAAGTAGGAAAAAAGAGGTTAGAAGCAGCGTTTTGCATTATCTTGAGGGGGACCCTTTTATGGCTGTTGATAGCAGAGCAGAGTGGATTACAAAAAATCTGATGTAAGCTGTCCAAGGCTTGGACAAGAGCTCTGCCCTTAGTGTTGGGCCTGGAAATCCTTGTCAGTTATGCTTAGCAGGCATTGTAAACATGCAAGGATAGACTTGTTTCTTAGCCTGGGGAGCTTAAACAGATACACAAAAACCCTAACAGCTTTTAAGTGTGGCTCTCCTGTTTGTACTAATCACTGCAGCCCACTCTCACTGTTTCAAACCTAATAAAATGAGGAAATGAAAATGAAAACTAGCTCTGGTCTATGACTATCTTATCTCCTTGTCAACTACAAGGGTAATCTGACATTTTAAAACAATAGCTACTTGCTTACCAAGCCCCTTTTAATTAATGGAACTGGAGAATCTCTGTCAGAGCACAGATGTTAACCCCTTCGAAGTAACATGAGTAAATTCGGCTGCTCATGACAATGCACAGCTCTCCCAGTTGGACAGAACCATACACGCTAAATACCAGGGTTCAGTTAAGCCCAAAGTATGGAAATAAATCCACATCTGTTTCAAACTCCTTTCTGACCACTCTGCTTCTTTGTTGTCCTCTGAGGCAGAAAATCATCCACAGAACAGAGGCAATTTCTTCATTTAATAACAGTGGTACTACTAATAATACTTCCCTTCTATTATATAAAATAGCTATCACAAGGGAAATCAAGATGATATTATTTTTCCATTTGGAAGCAGCAGATTTTAGTTCCATTAAAAGAACTGAGACAATCTTAGTCCTCTCCCTACAGATATTCCAATGAAAATGAGGCAGGATACATTATGTTGCTGTCTTAATGCATTGTTTTGATGAAGCCACAGAAATGCCACTAGCAACCTATGTAAAAACTTACATATGCATTTTTGCAAAAATTTTCTCAGAGATAAGAGCTATCCAATATTTGTAGCAGTATACAGGGAAAGTAATAAGTTGGCAGTGTCTGCTGTTATAGAGAAATATATTTCTATGGAGTCAACTTATATTTAGTGTTAAAACCTCTATTAAATTTTGTACTACTTACTACCAAACCATGCCAACTAGCACCAACAGCTATGTAAGCTAAGGTGTGAAAATGGATTCTTTGTTTGTGCCAGGGTAACTGGAATGGAGACATCTTATTGAGAAACCCTGTAATAAACAAGCTTGAATAGAGGCAATGCAGTTGATTTGTACAGCAAGAAAATTCTCAGTAAAGCCAGACCTTAGGGAAAAGTTTGAATACTAAGCCCAACTTTGCTAGCTCTCTGGGAGATGGGATGAGGAGGACAAAAATGTCTATACATTATACAGTGTAATGCCTAATTTGTGCAGGCCTGGTCCCTAGAGTGAAACGTGGACCCCTAACTTGCTGAGGCTTCAGAAAGGAGATCAAAATTCTCAGTGATGGACAGGGTGCAGCTCTTTCACAATGTCCCAGTAGGGAATACCGAAACCACTATCTCTCTGCCTGGAGATTAAATGGCCAAATCAATGGATCTCCATCACCTTGAACCCATCAGCTTCTTGGATGATTAATTCTTCCATTGCAGAGTGTTTTTTTACATGAACACTGATACATGGTACGCTTTTCAAAGAACTGTGCAGGGCTTACCCTTTTCTATTTCAAATGTGGTTCTCAGTGTTGGTCCCCTCTTCTGCATTTTTGCATGTTTTACATTAAACAGTCATTTAATAAGAAATAATAAAAAGGAATAACTCTAAGAGCAGAGACTGTGAGCCAGGAATGATTTCTAGATACCATCAAGGTGCTTTAATTAATAGATTTATAGGCTTATTTTTCAACTTGCTGCTTTGTCTTACCGTTTTATGTGGCTTTATATATAGTGGGTCATCTTCAACAAGGGAAAGGAAGACACCACTTGGCAGAGCTTGAGTTAATAAGACCTCATCTTGTGAAGTCCGTGTAAGGAAGCTCCCCTGACCTGGGTGGATTCAAATCTGCTCAGGACCACTGCTAGGGTGAGTGCTCAGATGACTAACCTAGTATCTAAAAAATGAGTGCTGTCAGTTCCCACATCATGGTGCATGCCTAATGCCCCTCTGAGTCTCTCAGGATGTTGTGGTGGCTGTTATTCCTGGAGGCATGGCAGAGCCCAGCATGCCGCAAGCCCCGGTGCTGCCCCCACCAGAGCCAAGGGGCAGCCAAGCAGCTCCAGGTGTTGGCCCTGCCACAGAACTGTGCATGGTTTCTGCCCCAGCCCCAGCTGTGCTGACTGTGGCAGAGCTAGATGCCTGGCTCCTCCGGCCTGAAGACAGGCTGATACCTCGGGTGCTCGGGGTGGGAAGTGGGAGGTGCCTAAATAATCCCGGTATCCTGGGTTGGGTGGCTGCTAAGTGCGATCCCAGGGCTGGACTGAGGTGTCACTTTTGTTGTAGGTGTTTAAAAGGGCTTCCCTCCTTCCCTTCATCCTGCCTTCCCACCTTCCTACCGCCTTCCCTCTCTTTCTCTCCCTTCCCCTTATTTCCTTCTCTCTTGCTTGCTTGCTTTCTCACTCGCTTGCTCCTAGCCCCTTTTGCCTGGGTAAAGAAGATGAAATGAATTTCCAAAGGAAAATGGATATTTGGTGAGCAGATCAGTGTGGTCCATGAGAGCATAAAAGAAACAGCCTAGCTGAACAGGTACTGATTAGATCCCATGTTGTCCAGATTTAGCCAATGGTAGCATGTTAGGGTGGATCAACCTTTCTGGAGATGGCCACAGTTCTGAGAGGATCGTCTTTCCTTGACCTCCCTCTCCCCCACTGCATCAGGTCCAGAGCAAGGTGGTAGCTGGGGTGCACTCGGAGGCAGCTGCAGATGCACAGTCCTGCTCTCTTTCCCTCTCTGGGGGAGGCAGAGCTTCTCTGGAGGAAAAGTGGCAGCCTAGATGGAAGAGACCAAAAGCTGGGGGACCTCAGAGCACTGCTCAACCACCTGCTGGCAAACAACCTTCCTCACATCAGAAATAAAATAAATTCAATTACTTTGCTGTCTTTTAAGTCCAAGCATGTTGTTCTGAACAATAAAATGTAAGAAAACTACTTGTGTTGTTCTTTTTTAACAGTTTAGTTAGCTGCCTCAGCAGAAATATAATTTACAGGTGACTATGCAACCTGAGGTCCCATGGAGGAACTGCAGCATTGCACATATGTAACTGAAGACAGACTTATGGACCACTAAAAAGGAATACAAAATTAAAATATATTCTCCTCTCCCTTCATGCCAACCCATTGTTACAACAGAGTGACAGTACCAGTCAGGAAGGGCACTCTTGAATCACTTAATGCTGGTATATGACTACACTGTATGGTATTTCTTTTGTTGGGCATGCTATGTTTGAGTGTCATATTTTCCTCTTCAAATAGTTTTATGATTTTTTTCTCTTTTTTCTTTTTGTTTTGGTTATTTTCCTCTGGGCTTTTATTACCCCCACCCAAAAAAAAAACAAAAAACCAAAAAAAACCCCAAAAAAAAAGAAAGAAAAAAAGAAAGAAAAACCCAAACATCAGCAAGTTGCAAACACTGCAAACACTAAATGTAAAACTTCATTACACAAGGTCACAAGCAGAGCTCTTTGTTCTGCTTATCTCTATATTCATTACACATGTGTTGCCCTAAGTTTTGGTTTCCTTCACACAAAACCATTTGCTCAAAGAAACAAGCTGTTCAATGTATTGTGTTCTAGTGAGAGCTGTCTAATTTTGGGTTTGCTGTTTGCCGATTTAGTGCCCTTAGGAAGTATGATACATATCCATTCATGTATCATCTGTAAAAACTTGTGGATGTACATCCTAGCCTTTCATTAACGTTAATGGTGCCCAACCCCTGAATGTACACTATGTCTCAGCACTCCACAAGTTAACTGAGTTCATGCCATAAACATCTTGTTCTCATTTCTGTAGCACAGGCTAGATTTCTTGGTAGGAAGAAGTGGAGCACAGAAATACAGATCTGCATTCTCACTGTGCACCTGAGAAGTTATTTCCAGCTCTTAAGCTGAAGAGTTTTCTGTGGATGCAGGTATCTGCTGTTCTGTGAAGAAAAATGCAATATTGTTTTCTCCCTTTCCAAGCATCTCCTTGCAAACTTGTTAATTTAGCTGGTAGCAAGCATATTAGGCATGTTATTTTATTTACAGCGTTACAGTAACGAGATGAATTTTTAGCATCTTCTGCAGAGTGCTGCTTGTATGAGGGCATGATTACATTCCCAACTGAAATAGCATATTTAAATTATATGTGGAGATTGCACTGTGAAGTATCTGGAGCTGATGAAACCTTGAGAAATTTTGAGTCACAAGATACATTTAGACAATTGAAATCTGTAGGTATCTTGGACTTTTTTTCTTTTCTTAAAAAAATCCCAGCTAACCAATATGTTTGTTATCAGGCTTATAGAATCTCCCCTGGGATTCAGCTAAATATCAATTATAGTGCCAGTTCAGGGCAGACTCAACCAGCTGCAGTATCCCCTATTATATTGGGGAAGAATCTGATGTGACCATGCCACTGAGAGCTTTTTTGGCACAGCGCTCGGTTGGGTAATTCAGAACTTCAGCACAGGGTTTCTTTAATAAAATATTGATTCTACAGGGGCAAGATAACTTCCTCAGCTTGGTTAACATTGGCCTGATGAGAAATTGGAATACGTTTTTCCTAATCCTCCTTCATCTCTGCAGAAATCACTTTTTGATTGAGGTCAAACTTTTGCTTTGGCAAGTCATGCAGGCTCTCCTTAGGCTCTGATTGCACGCATATGATTCTCCAAAATGCACAGTAGGCGAAGGGTCAAGGATACAAAGGCTGCTGTTGTTTTTTTCTTATTTTCCCCAATGCACCCAGCATGTGGAAAGTATTCATCAGCCTTCGGTTGGTGTCCCTGAAGCTTCACTCTTGATGCGTCTTTTTAGCGTCCCCCAAGAAATCCTGTTAAACTTGAACCCACACATCCATGAAGTGATGTGTGACTACTACTTTTTTTTTTTAAATGAAATGGGTGGCAGATGACAGAAAAGTTAAATCTCTTCATATTCCAATATGTTTATGCTATGGGGTAACCACAGCACATACGAATATCTGAAACACATATAATTGCTGCAAATAGGGATTCTCTTTAGACACAGGCTCTTGTTAGTGAGGAGCAAAGGTGTTGACAGTCCCAGTAGGTATTTTGGGACTGAAGCCTCTGTAACTGAGGGTAAGGAGAGAAAATAAGACTCTGTATTAGCATGTGGGTCCGTGGCATCCACTTTGTTACAGGAACATCAATGATTGTGACTTACTAAATATGTGACAAAGCCACAGATGAAACTGTAAAAGCCAGCTAGGTGTGTTTGGCTTTGCTTGGCCTGGCCCCATGAGCTACTGGGAGGACAAGGACCTTCCGTATGGGAACAAGTGATGCAGGTATTTCTCTGTCTGAGAAATATGAAACTCTGCAGCTACAGACGCATGCTATACAAGGAGTTCACTTCAAAAACGTTAAGAAATACAATCCTCACCTTTCTCTAACTAGGGCTGACAAGGAGCTACATTTTAACTTATTCAATATAAGAGTAATTGTTACCAGATAAACTTTATCTGTTTAAATGAGGTCTGTTCATTTTCCAAATGGCAACTGTTCTTTTTATACTATTTCTAGCTTCTATTTTTTGAGGAAATAATGTGCTTCAGAACAGTGCTCTGGAGAACTGACAAACTCAATACAGAGCATAGCTGGTGGGGAAAAAAAGCCCTTCTAGGTGTCAGTGAAAAAAAATAAATTACAGCAATGCTGCTTCCTTTTTTGGGGGTTCTTTTGGGCATTGTATAAAAAAGGGAGGCAAATTTTTTATGACCATAAGTATGAGAATTTCAGAGTGAACAGAAATACTTTCAAAGCACTTTTTTGGGGGTCTGTGTTCTCCTAAGAGTTCCTGAAAATTGTCATTTAAGAAGAGGACTCCAAAGGGAAATCTAAACCTCAGTTTTTCCATAAAGGAAATACCTATCCCAGTTGGCTATTCTGTTACTGCTGCCATTTTTCTTTTTCTTTCTCCCTTCTTTTCCTGCTTTTTTTTTTTTTTTTTAATATATTTTGATGGAATTTAATAGGTCTTTATTTTATCTTAAAAACTCAAGATATTGGCAACAGGAGTCATTAAGCTTTTTCTCATTTAGAAGGGCATTTTAAATTCCTATTTGTTGTATGAATTTCTGTCCCATTTTCCTTTACAGATCTTATACTTGTGTGTACCATGGATGTGGTGAAAATTTTGAAAGTATTGCAGCTTCTCGGTTCCTTTATTCAAGTTGAAGGCTCCAGCAGCAACTCACTGATAGAGTAATCCAAGTGTTGCTGTACTGGTAGCCAAGACATTCTATAATTTCAAGTGGAAATAGAGACATGCAGATTTTCTCCACAATTCCTTTCCACAAAATTATTTTGAGGCAAATTATAGTATTAAAAAAACACATGTTGTCACTGAGTTGGTCCTGACTTAGTATATGGAATACAAGTTGTCATACATGTGTGGTGTAAAGAAACCTTGGTAGCGTGAGACTAATGGGACTACAGTTCTGCAATTTGTAATTATTCACTCAGTGTTGCTCTAGTGTGCAGGCTTGCATCAGATAAATAAATAAGTTTCAAATTTTTCACTAATTTAAGCTAATTTGAAAGACAAAATAAGATGATCTACAGCACAAATTTTACTCCCATAAGGAAAACATATGTTGCTTCAGTGTGGTTCTGTTTGTTAAAGCATCACTTTGATTTGCAGCTAGGAGTCCTTGGGTGCCTTTAACTTTGACAGCTATTGATAGGAGTGGAGAGCACTCAAGGTGACAACCTCCTTTAGACTGACATGAAGGGTTTGAATGTAGCTACAAAGCATACGCTGCCATAAAACTGAAGCCAAAGCTCTTTAGTTAGCTGTTTTAAAATCTCATAACCTCTGCAGATCAGGCTCTTGAGACTGGGAGGGTTTGCAATGCACAATAACTAGAGGGTTACATGCTCCAAGATGGCTCATCCAAGTATGTGGGACCACAGCAGCCTGAGTCTGGGATCGGTCCCAGTTTATGTGTCAGCTGCCCTCTTAGCTGATGTATCAGGGATCCAAAGTGAACAGCACAAGTTTTAGTGCCTGAGTTAAGAGCCAAGGCTCTGCAGCTGGGGACTTTAGCAACATATATCCAGGGTGGACTGACAAAAGCGGAGGATTTGTAACATATGCTTGTTAGTGGTTACACTGAGAACCTTGCAAAAGTCCACCTTTAGAAAAAAGAGTGTAAATATCCATGTAGAGGATTTTTAGGTGATTATTATTTTCATGTAAAATAATTTCTTAATAACATAACCCCTTTTTTTCCTTCACAATAGAGTCAGCAAAACAGTTATGTTCATGCTTAGCACTAAGTATAGTGTTACTTGATGGACAAAGTGAATGGGCTTGAATATGCCTTTTGGTGGTCATTAAAGGATTTCTTTTAATCAGAACCTTTAACTGAGTGAGATTATCAGGATAGATTATGTTAGACATCTTTATCTCATGCAGTCCATAAGGGTTTTCATGCTATGATTTCACTGGATAGTGACCATGCTTTTGAATGCTATAGGAAAAAAACATGTATTAAAAAAATCACAAGTACCTGACACAAACAGCTAAATCCATGCTCATATATGTTTGACTGCTCCCTCCCTTTTTTTAAATCACAAACAAGAGCCTATAATACTGAAATTGATAAACTATGTGCTGCATTTCTATTTGGTAGACTAGAAAATAAAATAAGCACCATGGTGTGTTTAACTAGTATAGGCAATAATGTAATTTTTCCCATGGAGTACCTGCTTTTTAAATTTAATTTCTCAATCTACATATATGCAAATGCAAGTTGGCAGGTACTTTAGCCATGATTCATTTTTACAGACCTACTTTTTGAATCAAATCTGAATACTTGGTCCTTGAAGTAATTAACATATTTCCATTGAATATCATATTAAGATTTATGAGATTGGTTCTACTCAAATGGGATTTTGCACCTTCTTTTGGGAGAGTAGCAGACTCCACTTCAGAGAAATCTTAGTAATTCAAGCCAAATATCCATTGCTTAGTATGTGTTGCTTTTATATTCTCTTGGGTCACCTGAAGCAATCATGGATTAAAAGAGGTAAATTCCTAAAACCACTGCACATTAGATGGCTTCTCTTGGGGAAACATTTGTGGAATTGTCTGAATTGTATCAATGTCATGTCTTGGTTTTGTGAAGGCATTACCTAAAACAGGTGGACAGAGAGATGTTATCCGCCTACATATTCTGGAATACATGCCCAGAAACAGGAAGGAAGCCTCAGCTTTTCTGTGTCCGACCACAGTTTATTGTTCTTCTGCTGTACTCCTTTTACTATCTGCTATGGAGTTGATTTATCTGTAAACAAGGTGGAACCAGAGCAAATAGGTTTCTGAGTATTTTGTTGATCAGCTGCTTCTGAGAGTGCACTCCCGTGTTCCCTTTCTAGATGCTGTGGTGATGAGTTTGAGAAAATTAGCTCTCCACCTGGATATTTCTCCTTGGCTGATCCTTCCTTTCTTTGGGATCCTTGAATACAGACTTGTTTTAGAACTGGATTTTTCTTTCAGTGCCAGATATATTCTGTTGTCCTTCATGTAATGATTAAGCCATTCAACTGAAATCAGACTTACTGCACTATTCATAGCAAATTAACCTTTCTTGAGGTTAATGAAAGATGTATTACTTTCCATGCTAGAACTCTTTCTCTCTGTGTGCATCTCTTCCTTTCTGGGTTATATTTGAGTGTGGCCTTGTTGAAACACTGCCACAATTCTGGTAGTTCTGGATTACTCCATCCCCAACTGGATGCAAATTTCCTTGGTTTCAAGCTCAACATATGATGTAAACAGTCTGTACCTACATCATGATGCAAGTCTTGAACAACTGATCTGTTCTTTTGTGGATAGCACTTTTAAAAGCTCTCAAAAACATTTGGAGAGAGCAGAGGAAATAGAAGAAAACTAAGCTTCTGCTCTATGTAGTTGTCTGGGTTGAAGAAGAGTTCAATAACTGTCCTAAGGAACAACGGCATTGTCAAATGCAATGAATCAATTTTATTGAACTGAGATAACTTCTGCTGTTCATTTGTTCAGGGTCAACAAATTCTGTTTTATTTGTAATAAGAGAATCATCAGTAGTTTTGGCACTACAAATATTTCATGTTTTTGCAGAATATAAATATATTTCCTAAGAATATTGATATTTCCTATCAATCATTGTAGGCAATGCAGACTTCTGTTTGGTGAGCCGAGTCTGCTGAATTCAGTTCCATAAGATCCGAGGGCAGAGATGCTCAGCTAAGGATTGCATTTTTCCAGGAGTGAATAGCAAGGACTTTGTTTCTTTGTCTCAGAATTCATTTATTGTCTATGTCAACCAGCAGCATGACTGCTTCTTCTCCCAGGCCAGTCTACGTTTGGTCTATGCTATTATTCTGCTGCTGTTTTCTGTTTTTTTTTCAGTTTCTCATTCTATTTGTCTGAGGGGATATCTGTCTCCTGAAAGAGGGACTCTGCACGAGGTGAATAACTGTTTTTTGGGTGAAATTGAAATGTTTTGTTTCTGTGCATCCTAGGTACTACATGTTTTCAGTGCACAATATGCATATTTGCCTGTGTGTAGATGCATACTTGTCACAGTATGTACAGATGCACACAGACATGCACACGTGCACACACACATACTCTGTAACCGGAGTATCCCAGTTTGAGTCTCAGTTCTGCTTACTGTTTGGGGATTTTTTTTTTTTGTTCTACTTTTTTGGTAAAGACATAGCATTTAGCTCTGTGATGACTGAAGCAGAGTTCAGACTGGAATAAATGAGACTTTCTGTGAGAATCTAGAGGAAATGTGTCACCTATAGTCACCTAGGAATCTGGTAGCTGCCATACCTATACATAGGCTAAACCTCACCTCTGTGGGGATTATCTGACCCTTTCTGTGGTAGCTCTAAAAATAATTCCTCAGGATTTTTTCAAACTATGTGTTTGAAAAACCTTGGGCTTGATTTAAAGAGTGAGTCTGGAATTTCTGAGCGGCGAGGGTAGTGTGACAGAAAAATTATGTCCCGAATATAAAGGTATCCAGACTTCTCCAGCAGGCAGCAGACCACCTATGTGGCAGACTTGAGATTCCTCCAGAGCCACTAGTTGAATTTTCTGTGTGTGTGCCAAGGGAAAAACACTGAAAGGGTATTTTCTAAAACTGCACATTAGGGTCTTCTGCTCAGTCCCCAAAGTGAAGGAATGATGCCCAGCAAACAAGCTTAATTGCATATCCTAGTGAGGCTCAGGAAAAATGCTATTTAGCAGCAGTTTGCCACCAGAAATGTTACTCTGTGAATGGTTATGAAGTCGTGTAACACTATATGATATTCTCCCAGCATTTGTACTTACAATGTACTTCAGCCAGGTCTCTAAAACAGCAAGTGATTTTTTTTTCCACTTCTCTGTTTGTGTTTTTCTATTTGTGATCCAACTGCATTATTGGCACATGCAGAAGGCATCTACAAAGGCAAAACAGTAGGCTGTGATCTCCAAGTACCTGGTACACTTGCAGAATTTGAAACACATGTTTGGAGCTTTGGCATTAACAGAAATGAAAGCATAACTTTTTACATATATTAAACATTCCCCAGACTCCAAAATATGTGTTACAGACTATGCCAACTCACCTGAGGGCAAAGGGTTCCACAGGTCTTTGGAACTTGCTTAAATTTGATAAAAAGCTGTGTGTATCCCTTCACTGTTCAGTGTGTGGATGTTACAACAGTATCTTGACCATGATAATATAATTTATGTTAGGATGAAACATCTGTAATATTTTGTAATGATATTAATCTACAAAAGAAAGACAATTTTATGTATACATCTGAAATACAGGCTATATGCAACAGCCAATAAACTTGGCTGATGTTATTAAAAAGCAAAAAGTATGCAGTATGCTAGATTTCATTTTATTTGATATTTACAAATCACATACCTTCAAATTATTGTAGTTATAAACATGTGAATTGATCCAATTAAAATAGGAACCAACTTGGAACCTAAGCCTTTTCCTTGAACCAAAATTAATATTTGTTAGGTTCAAAAAAAGTTTGAACCACACAATCTGTTTCCTCAAGCCTTTGACTTGGTCTTCCTGACCCCAGGCATCCACTTTTCTACTGCCTTTCAGCAGTGCACTGATTTCCTTCTCCTTTGTGTGATGTCCAATGGGTTTTCCTCAGTTTCCTACTCACTGAAAACTTCTGTAGGTTTTTCCAGCTGACTGAAAAGTTTCTGCAGTTCTCCTCTCATCACCCTCTTCAGCGTCTCCCTTGCCTTTGGAGAACCTCATTGCTGATAGATCCGTCAGGATAACTACTGAATGCATGCTCTTCCCTTATCCCCATCTACAGGTAACGGGCTCTTTGCTTTCTCTGTTCAACCACATGCTATAATGCCCTGTCTACTTTAATTAAGAAATCCTTGACAATCCACGAAAGCAACTTTGAGGGAAAGACTGAGACAGGAGAGTGGTGGGTCGGAGGAAGCAAGTCATGTTTTTAAAATCCTGCTGAAATCCTCAGATGGATGACAGGAAAGGCAAGAGTAAAATGAGTTGAGGAATATCATACTAACACTTCTTAGAAGCTAGGAGGCCTGAGATCTACAAAGTTAAAATTTTCTAGTTTGAGGGATGCAACTCTACGTTGTGCAGTTATTTACATTAGTCTGGTGGAGATATGTAATGTTCCCAGTCTGATGTGGCACAAGAGGAATGGCAAGATACCTGTAACCTAAGCAAAGTGCATCCCCAACGCAACACTCTTCATAGGATTGTAGGATTTTTGTCTCCTACCAGCATATATTTTCTTTGCCTAGCATCTAGTCACAGATTTTTAAAATGTACTGTACAGGATTTCAGATGAGTTTTTTTTATTTTTCTTTTTTGAGCAAATCTGTCATTGAAAGAGTTAAATCAGGACTGAGTAAAAATGAAACCATGATCCTGTGTACAATATACAGAGTCTCTGTGTATGTGCATATACATGCATACACAATATTGCAGTGGTTCTCAGAAACTGACTTTTAATGGTAACCCCTGGGTAACGTATCCATGTACCCTAAGACCACAGCTGAGGTTCCCACCAAGAAGCTCCTGACTTGGTCTAGGAGGTGGGGGTTGGAAAGGCGATATAAAGCTGACTTTGTTTCCTGTGGTGTCTATTTGCTAGGCCAGTTCCCCAATTTAAGTTAGAAGACCACGAGTAAACAGTGGCATAGTGTATTTGGCAGAGACCTGGTGCTAGGAATGAAATAGGAATACCTGCCTAGTGTCCCCATCAGAGCTTTCTCCAGCCATCCTCCATTTCCACAGCCTCGTGTGCTGGGCTCCTCCAGCCCATGGGCCTCGGGGCATTTGCATGGCCACATCCAGACGTACATCCTTGTGAACTGGATTGTGTTTTGCTGCTGTTTAGAGCTGTAACCTTGACTGCATGGAGAATAACATTAGGATGTTCACAGTTGCCAATACACCGTCTAAGCACTTATGTGTCTTGTTAATAGAAAAGCAACCCATAATCTTTAATGAATATTTTTTCATTACCCCAATGAGATAGGGAAGTATGGACTAGGAAGAGAGATCAGTTAATGTTAGCCATCTAAAAGTTAGCTATCAAGTCTAAGTTATCCATCTGGGTTCACCCTTTAGGCAATGCAAAGGAAGAAAGATACATGGAGTAACTCTGAAGACAAATGGAATAACTGAAGATAAGGTGGGTCACCACCTGGTTGCATCTATAGGAAGCTTGGGTGTCTAGTGTGGCATCTACATTTCAGATGGTTAAAGCAAGTGGAATTCCCTTCCAAACAGTTTAATAAGGTACCTTAGAAGCATGTGAAATTAGGCTATGCTTCCCAATACAAAGGCTAGAGTCTTAACTCTCCATCTTATCTATATTCACATGGCCCTGTTCAAGCCATTTTAAGGGCTGCTCTGTGCTAGTGATGCAGCACAAAACAGCTGCACAACAGCACTATCTGGTATTTGGCACATAGAAATTATGTACACACACAAACACAGATGCACATGTACTTTTGGGGCACAAAGAGAAAAGGATTTTAACTCTTTGCAGTTTCTGAGAAGTGATGAATTGACAGAAAAGATATTAAAAAGCAGAGTGGGCTTAAAAAAAAAACAACCTCTCTGCTAGACATGATTGGTGGGCATTTCATTTGTCAGGAACTCATTCTGAATTGTTGATCTATTCAGACCTTGCTCTGGTGCCCCGCTCCCTGTAACTACAGCATGCAGGATTAATATCCTCCCTAACTCTTATGCATTTGGCAATATGCTCTTGCCCAATTTTTACTGCCCCCCTAAGGAAATAAGAGCACTGTGTATTCTAGGAAAAAAACACACTTTTAAAATATTCATATTTCCATGGTTGTGTGTGTCTGTTGTGTAAGTTTTCCTTGGTGGCAGTGAACAAAGTGCTCTTCTGTGGAGCAGGCTCTCCTGTCTCCTCCAGCAGACTCAGTGTCTGTACAGGGAATTCCTGTTCCTGGCCCAAACCCACAGGCCCTCGGCACTGGAGGACAAGGCCGGCCATCTCACACTCTCTCTTTCTTTCTGCCTGATAGCTGATCTGCGTGCTGGAGAAATGGGCTCTGAAAGACAAGAAGAGGGGGGCTGAGGCAAAGGAAAGAGAGAGCACGTGTATGTGCTTCCAACTTGTCCTGGGAACTTCAGCAAACATTTCCTCCCTAAAGCAAGTTTGTTCAACTTTTGCAGAAGTCCTGATAGTCTCTTATTTACTCTGCTCTTGATTTAAATGAATTAGTGGTACCTGGCTGTGCTGTTTTACCAGCACTGTGACAGCATCGTCCAAGCCTCATTTCACACCTTCCATCTTCCATCCTACCCATGAGGGCTTTTTTTTTTCTTGCAGTAGCAGTGACTAAACAACAGCATCCACTGCTAGGCAAAAGGCTGCCTACAGAGAGCTTCCTCTGTTTAGACTTTAGTCAAAGGACCCACGGAACATACTTCATGGCTACTTATGGTCAGGGAGGTATGCATATTTTTTAAAAGTTGTGCTCTTTCAAGACAGGTAATTGTGTAACCTTAGCTGCACTCTTTTTTTTTAACTTTCCCCTAAGACTGGAGTGGCACCTTGCATTCCAGCTGGTGCCGAGGGCATGGCGTAGCTGCGCTGCTCCACAATTAGCCGCACAGTCTAGCTCATGTTCTCCTGTCCTTCACTGAGGAGGATGGTATCAGCCCTTTCAGGCTCTCCCCGGCTGCATCTCCCTAGCTGACTACTCTCCCTTTCATGCACAGTACAGGAAACTACGAGGTACAGTGTATGAGGCGCCTTTATTATCCTCTGCAGCTATGCTTTCCATTGAGAGCAAGGGTAATTATTCTATTTCTGTTTCAGTGTCAGGTACCACATGGTTTATGCATTTGTCTCTTCGAAAACATGTTTTGCTTTGATGTTTGCTTTTCTAATGGGGCTAGTTTGCATAATACCTTCTGCTGCAAAAGAATGCTGAATCTACAGATGAGCTATCACTTCTCAAAATACTGATTGCTATCAGATGGCTTGCCGAAGGCCTTGGCTGTGGCTGTGCATGCGTGTGTCTGTGCGTGTGTGCACAGTCGGGGGAGGGAGGGAGGTTAATTTCCTGTCTTTGACCAGTTTTGACATAATGCATGATTTAAAAGAGCTGGATCCATCAGAACATTAATATTTACCTGCTTTCCCAAAGCAGAGCAGCAAGCTCTCTACCTGCAAGGGGGTGGTTACGTGTGGGGAAGAAGTGAGATGACAGGGAAAAGGGAAATGCAGTATTTGTGACAGTGCTTTCTACAATACAGTGTTCCTGACAGCATCTGTCACAGTCTCTTTAGACGACTTTTACACCTGTGGAGTTTCTCCAGCATTCACCTTTAGTAGTGAGGATGGCTAAAGTTGGGTAGTTGAAGTACACAAAGCTGTATATATCCAAAAGTCAGGTCAGGGAACATGAAACAGAATAGCTGTAGGGCGTGTGATGGGATACATATATACAGGCACATACACATATATATGAGTGAGTGTGTGTGTATGTAAGATTTGCAGCATGTTTCTTCCTTTTCCCAAATAATGGGTTACCACTCGCTCATGCTGACCTCTCCCCAATGAAATCCCTTATCTGCTGCCTACTCACCTGACCTCGTTGCTTTTCCGTGCCTGGACCTGATGCCTGACTAACTCCTAGCAGGCAATAGGGGTGTGGGGAGGGAAAGGACTCTCCTTTCCCTCTCTCAGCAAGGAACCTGACCCAGAGCCCACCTTTCCTCTGAAAGTGCTCTGACATACCAGGGAGCAGAGCTTAAAGAATTCACACTGGCAGCAAGCTTTGAGAGTCAAATTCGAACATTTTGGCCTTGTCATTTTGCTTGCTAGACTACAGCTGTAGATGCTTTTTATAAAATTCAGGGACTATCCTTCCTATAGCATTGCATGCTCCTCTGCTTTCAGGATTCATGCAAAACCCCCAAAGATTCAGAGGCTTATTTCAGTAAATATTCCCGCATTCCAGTGCCATCTGAACGTATCTGTTTCCACGTATCTTTGGGCCAGAAATGGGGTCTGATCTCCAGAGAAGAAACTTTCTCACAAGATTTTTGGAACTTCTTGGCTTTAGTGAGCAGAGACAATTGGAAATACCATGAGAATGATAATAACTAAGAATAATTTGTGCTGACATAATGCCTTCCATCTGTAGATCTGAAAAAGCTTTATGAGCATTAATGAATTAATCCCCTTACTACCCTGTGAGACAAGGATATTGTTATCCCAGCTTTGCAGGGGGGGTAATGAGGGGACTGTTAGGAATCTAAGGGCCTGATCCAGCATTCACTGGAGTCTATGGGAAAATTCCCAGTGACTTTACTGGGAGCTGGATCAGCCTGTTAGTGGATTGCTCAAGGCCACACAGCGAATGAGCGATAGCTATGGGAACAGGACCCAGAGCCACTGACTCCTCATCCTGTGCTATGGCCACAGGACTGCTTTGTTCCTTTCCAGCCCTTGACTTTTTTCAGGTCTTTCATTACTTTTCTGTCTGAATGAGGTGCCTGAAGTTGAAAGCATAAGGCAACAATATAGAAGGTTCATTTATAGCATTTCAAACCTCAGCAGAAAGCTTGGCTCTAGTCTGGTCTAAGGGAGGAATTTTAGCAAGACCCAATTTTTAAAGAGGTATCTAAGCACTCAGTTCCCATTTTTATGGGCAGGAGAGGCCTAAAAACCTTTAAAAGTCAATCTGTAAATAATGACATTGCTCCAACCAGCTAAAGTAACCCTCATGCAAGCTCCCAGAGAAGCTGAGGAGAGCAAAAGCCTAGCTGAACCAAACCCTGCAAACAGGTCAGCTCCCCAGAGAGTGTCCCCACCCCGTGGAGACCTCTCCCCACCTGGGTATACCCACAGATCAAAGCCACATCTGCTGCTGCCAGGAGACACCTGCCTCACTCAAGGCAACAGCCTGCTGGCTCCCCCTGCCCCAGGGTGGCCCTGGCAGCCTCTCCCCCAGGCTCACACTCTCCTCTCCTCTCCTGGCCTGCTTGCCGGCCTCTTTCCCTTTCAGGCTGGGTTCTCCTAACACTTTTTTTAATCTTTTTGCAGCTGGGTTGCTTTCCACCTGCTCCCTGGGTTAACCCCTTCCTTATCATTATAAACCTCATTGCAGATGCTTGTAGATGCATGCAGATGAAACGCAGATGTACGGAAGCTGAAGTCAGCACTGAGCAATGCAATGCGACCTTACTAAGCACCCTCGTGCCAGTGAGAACAGAATAACAAGTGAGATTTCTGATTTGTGGGGAACAACTTTTTTTTTTTTAATAGTTCGGGACAGTTTTGGGGTTCTGAGCTCACCAGGAGAGACCCCGCAAGGCAGGGGAAGGACTGGTCCTCCTGGGGCTGATGTTCACACAGCAACCCAGGACCTGCGATCTGGCATCAACCCAAACCTGCTCCAGAGCAGAGCCCATCAGGCACTGTCCTTCTGCTCTGCACTTTCCAAGACCCTAAGCATCCTGCATACATTTGGGCAGGGCTGTGGGAAACCTACCCTGCCCTTAGCAAAAGCCTGTAAAGGTAGAGGCTTTCCTAATGCACTCTTAATGAGTTGAAACTGCAGAAGAGTTTTTGAGCTGTTTCCATGTTGAAAGTTCATATCATGGGGTTTTTTTGATGAATGAAATTAAAAAAAGAATAGCTAAAGTTTTGATTTGAGACTGCGAGCTAAAGGCAGAGGTAATGGAATAACCCTGGAGACTCCTTTTAATTGAAATCAGTAACAGTCTGTGTAGCCGTTTTTTGAAGGATTGTAACAAAATCGCACTACCCATAGGGAAAGTACTTACACAGACTCCACAGTAGTCCCTTTCTGAGGCACTTCATACAAGGGAAAGTTGTTTAAGAGTGAGCTATGTTGCTCAGCAACACTATGTATTTAATTTTTTTTCTTTTTTAACATTTCATAGCTCATGGGATTTTAGGCACTAGAGCTAATTTATAAGAAGGCTCCACTGTAGTTTTCTGAAGTTTATTTAACTGTATGAAACCATTTCCAAATAAATTATGTAATCTACAAGATATGTATGTTATTTGTGTGCTCCTTTGCTGGTATTTCTACTAAAGTACCATTGGATAGGACTTGAAGCTGAACTGAGATATCATCTGTTCATTCACTGACTGAAATTATTATTTGGGTCATTCTACCTCTCTGCATGCTGCCCACTAAAAGATAAGGAGAACCCTTTTACAATTCAGCCCATTAATTATCTTTATATGTTTTATACAGAACAAATAATAAATGCACAGGTGAAGGAGCTCTTTGTGGCTCTACAAGGAGGTTACAGTTACAAGCATTCAACCTGATTGCGAGGACACAGCATCCTTTTTTTCCCCTCATTTAAATAAATAAGACAGATCAATCCCAAATAATTTCCCACTCTCACATACCATGTTTATGGAATTACAAGTTATATGGAAGTGTATATACCTTTGTTCACCTTTAAGCCACAGGAAAGTTAATTCTCAAGAGAATGAGCCCTGGTAAATACTTTTTCTTGAGAGTGACCATTAAGAAGTACAAATAAAGTCTGAGAAAGGTTCGTGGCTATATATTGGTAAGTCAAGTTTTTCTCCACCCAGCTCCCCCTGCTCCTGGAAAACTTCCACACCTTCTGGCCTCGTTACCCATGTTCCTAGTTTCCTCACTACTTCTCATCTACTGCTGGGCAAATCCTGCAAAACAGTATTCATAACATCTGTTCAAAGACAGCCCACACTCTAACTGACATGCCTCTTTAATGTGCTTTCTGTGAACAGGGGGACAAGCAAATATTTGTTCACAAAAATACTGCTGAAAGAGAAACTTCCATGGGTAACCACTGATGTCTGCAGTTGCAGAAGGACTGGGGCTTGGGGAGGAGGGACGGGGAAAGAAAAGTGAGTTGGTATGGTCACTTTGAAAGCACTTTGTGGGTTTGAGAGTTAGGAAGCAAGACCATTGTTATGTGATATCTTCTGCTGTTCATACTGCTTAATCAAATCCCCAAATTCTCCCATTAGGAAGCATATCCTGTCCCAGAGGAAAGTGTGAGAGCAATCTGTGGGTGGAAATAAATAGCAATAAACTATCTATCTGATGAATAATCAAGAGTAACAAATGATTCTGTACCAACCCAGGTCTTTCCACAGATACGTTACAAGTGGAGTTGGAGGCTCAATGAGACAGTTTGACACAGAAAATACATTCACTTCTGTTCCTATCACTTAAAGGAGTCCCAGCGTAAAGTCAGCTGTAAGCTGGCCAGTACCTCAGTCAAATGACCTCGTAGCCCTCATCAGGGGCTGTGACTGGTGATAAATTAAAGGAAGCTGTGACAGCGGCAGAGAGAATAATCTGGAGCAGGCAGCAGCCATTGCAATGTCGGGAGAGCTTAAAATGTGCTGTTTTCCAGAGAGCTTAGGATATGGTTAGCATTTATAAAAAAGGAGTGTTAGCTGCTTGAAAATGAGAAGGGTTATCCTTAGTAACTGTGTATTTGCATTTCAAAGTGGTAATTATAGGTATGTGTACACACAATTAAACAAGCTGCACAGAGTGAAAATAAACAAATAATCAGCGCTATTAGCCAAGCCCTAATGAACATTTTTTGTTATAATATAAATTAATATGTTTTTTGAAAGAACAACAAAATGAAATATTCCTGTTTGAGAGTCTCAGGGATTATACAAACAACAAATGAGTTAAAAAAATTAAAGCTGTGAAACCCTTTGACACCAACATGTCCTTTTAAACATACAGCAATTGGACCTGGCCAGCTACCCTCATGCAAGCTTTTTCATTCCCGTTGGTAATACATTTAGCAAGTTCCTCTGAACTCCAGGCAATCAGACACATAGATGGCATACCTAAGGCTTGCTCCAGCAGGCTCCATTGACGTTTGCACTGTTGGAAGCCATTCTAACACAGCTATTTATGAATATGTAACATGCAAACTGGATCTTGCCCAAGAGCTGCTCCAGTTTTAATGACTCTGCTCCTGTTTGCACACATGCGCTGCAAACTCTTTCTCTGTAGGTGAGCTAAACAGATCCAGGAAATGTTAGCCATTTCGACTTTGGGGTTTAGTGACAGGAATTGTACGCAAGCTTCTGTTTCTTGCAAACATTCCTCACATTTCTGACACACAGTAGGGTGGATACATGTTGTGTAACAGCATTTTAACCTTAGCATTAAACTGGTCAAGTGACAAAATGCTGAAAGAAAACTAGTGTGTTCAAATGATATTGGCCAATACTTATCTCACATACCAAATAACCACTCTATTTACTGTGGCTGGTCCTGAAAAAAAAAAGCTCTTTTTTTTTTAAAAAAAAAGGGCTTTGTAAAGTCCTGTCTTCACTGTGTCATACTGCCTGAGGACAGCAGCAACAGCAGAGTGACCTACTCCTGCCACATGCCTTAAAGGATTGTCTCAAGAAAATTAGAGTGTAGCTGAGCCTCTGTGCCCATTCAGTCTTCAGCACTGAGAAGAGCCTTCTGTGCAGAACGTGCTCTCTTAATTAGCTCTGGTCTGATTTTAAGTTAAAACCTAGTAACTACACAATTTTACCCTCTCTCACAAAATATTTTTCAAGGTAGTGTCCTACCCCCTCAATTCTCTTCTAATATTCCCATGCCTTGTTTTGGGGTTCGATGTTGAGTTCAAATATGTTCCAAGCTTGTTTGCTAAACCTCATCATCCTCTTGCATTCTCAGCATGCTATTGTACTGCCTAATCCTTGGTGGTAATCTGCCTTTTCAGATCAGTGCTTGCCTGGTATTATCAGAGAGATCAAAAAGAGTTTTCAGCTGGCTGAAGACATCACTTAATGCAGTAGGGATATCTGGACCTACATCTACCTATGTGTCTGCAGTTTTAAAAATGTGAAAATCCCTTTGGAATAAACCAATAAAAATAAATCAGAGTAGTAGCTAAGCTGAGCTCTTAGCAAATGCAAAATAATATAGAAGATGTGGAAAATAATTACTCTGTTATTGTATCACTTTCTAGACAGCACTATATTCCAGTCCACCAATTAGTATTTCCATTTCCAGTTCCAGGTCACTATAGAATGCCAGGAGATGGGACCTTCACCAGACAGTTTGATGGGCAAGGTATAATTTTTCTGTTGCCTTTGAAAAAAAAAAGATGGTGCAAATATGTTATCAGTCCTCATCAAAATACTACTTAATTTGCTTCCCCCTGCCTTAATACATGTTTTACATGTAAGTCTGAAACATTTCCCTTGAAACTTTTGGGCTTTCCTTTCCTTTGGGAAAAAAAAAAAAAACAGTTTTTACAAAATTTGCAGTTTTCTCCTCTGTTAAAAGGCAGTTTCTGGAAAAAAAATTCTTCCGGATCCTCTTTGACGAATGCTACCTGTTGTGAAGAAGATTATTCTTTGTTTTGATGTTCTTATCATCTCTATTCTTAACACAGACCTCAGTACATAAACTTTCAAAAACTGATAGTAGCTGCTCACTAGGATAGAAATCAAGTGGTCTACCCTCTTCAGAAACCAGCTGTGGGATCTTAGAAATCTTGCACGGGTTTTAATGTCGTTTAGGATACCTTCAAAAATGATCCATAACCTTAAGCTTGACTGTGCAGATGCTCTGATTTTGCATATTATTATGTCAAGTAGCATGAACGCCACTACCAGACAAAGGCTGAAGCTCTATTGTGCAGGGAATAATTGTTCATGTACCTGTGAGGACATAACTGACTTGTATCTTTTGGACCACAAGTAGCTCGTGAGGAAGTCAACTGCAGCTTCTGTAATGGCAGCGACGCAAGGGGCTGTTGGCTACACATGCTGTGAGGGGAGGCAAAGTGGTGGGTGCATCTCACACTAGCAAGGCTGGGGTCCCTGGTGCCCATTGGCATGCTCAGTCTGGCTGGTGCAATAGTGAGCAGGGAAATGCCTGTGGAAGGACTGCCAGGTCACCTCTGCTGCTGCTCCTAGAGCTGCCCTTCCCTTTGGTGCTCCGAGCAAGCTGTGTCGTCTCTCCCTTGCACTTATAGGCTGTGTAATACTTTTAGTAGGTAGCTCATACAGTTGAGAAGTGTTACCATGACTAAAGTAGGAGGACATCCCTTGCCTTGAAGGTTTTGTAGTCCAAAATTCTTAATAAAGTGGTGCTGTATAAAAATGGGACGTGCTGGGAGGTAAAAACCATTCACTAAATCTTCCCAGACTGGGACAAGTTTGGCACTGTTAGATTATGTTCTGGCCCAAGCTCCTTCGATCAGATGACCAGAGTAGAAGTTCAGCCTGGCCAAACAGAAACAAGACTTATGCTCAAATAGCACAGAAAATCTGGGGAAGGAAGGGCAAGCAGAATATAGCCCAAGTCTGATGTTAGAACCCAATTATCTCTAAGAACACCTCCCCTACCCCTGACAGCTGCTCTGGAAGGACCAAGTAAACAAAAGCCAGCAAAACCAGTGTAGAATAGAGGGACGAATGCAAGATGTGGCCTATCTATGAGCGAGGTCCCACTGTCTTCAGGGGTCTGTCAGGATGATATACTTTGCAGGCAGCACTTGCTGCTCCTTGCGGTGTGGTACAACCTGTTTGTGAGTTACATGTATATTCTTGTACAAAGTCTGTGAACGTGCATTGAACTCCTCTGCCTTTTCATCTCCTGTGCAGGGTACTTGCAATGTTGTTCTCATTTTCTAATCAATTGCACTTGTTGCTTGGGGGCCTTTACTTTCTTGTTGCTACACTACACCGGCTGTGATGCCTGTTCGTAGACACCCAGCATTATCGTACTTGGTAGAAAACACATTTCAGAAGTCTTTTCCCTTCCCTTCTCATAGGCGGTTGTGTTGGGTGAGAGTGAGCTGTCCTAGCATTCCTTCTTATTTCAATAACAATCAATTGCTAGAATGCTGCAATATATATATGTATATATATATACACAATTATTCCTGAATTTCTTATATACATTAAAATTCCCTAGTAATGAATAGAATTTGGATTTAAATAACATTCTGTCTTCCAGTTCTTTCCAATGTCTCCTTTTGACATAACATGTTCAAGTTAAAAACAGGACAAACCAAAATGAAATCTTCTCATAATGGTGATATTACAGCAACAAAGGAAAAAAAAAATGAATTGGCCACTACTGTTGAGACTGTTAGAATAAGGGAGAGAGGACTCCTTGCCTGAAGAAGCTAATTATGAGATCTCCTTCAAAGTAAAGTATTTCTAGCCAAAAATTGCCCATGACTCTCTAGACAGAAGCATAAGAGTCCGTCCCTTTCTCATCAGAGCTGGCTTGATTTTTTTTCTCCATATGTGGAGTTAAACATCACTCTTCCAGACAAAGATATGAAAGTGACAGTTAAATAAGATGTTTCTTTCAAGCATTATACTTGCTGTGTTAAGTGAATTTCTCTATGTTAATAATTTTTTTGTGGCAAGAGGATTACATCGCAATTATAGGATACAGTTACCAGAATATTTCCTCAGTACCTCTGAGAGGAGCAAAACTATTATTTGTTTTGGCCACTCGCTGGTTCCAAATGTTCTTCTGAGCCCTTTAATAGACCTGCCCATCCATAGTGCTAAGATCCTTACAAAGGGATGGGCAAGGAAGATTTATTTCTGTAGTTTGTAGAACTGGGGGCAGAAGTACAGAGTAGTAGTAGGAAGATGTGCCCAAGTGATGGGTCTTTGTGTGGAAGTCAGGTATAATCTGTCTGAGAAGCAGACACTCTTGTAAATTGGTGCTACTGCCATGAGAATTATCCAGAGAAGATTGGCCTAGATTCCTCTTTCTCTCCTATTTCAGCAGTATTCTGCATATACTGTAAAGATAAACCAAAAATAGTACTGAATGCATCAAGGCAGCAAATATTGATGCTGGGGACCAGGACCTATTTATAAAATTGAAGACTTCTGTTCAAAAGTCTTCTACAACCAAGCTAATCTCTTACCTGAAATATCTTGCATCTATCCATTAGACCTTACATTCCTGAAGTAAAACTAGATGGGTGGTAGTGCTATTATTCCCTTAAAAATGTTTGCAACATGTCCTTTTTGCCATTCTGCATGAACATAAAACACAGTCCTTAAAATTTTTGTATGCTACAGAGTCCTCCTCCAGGCTAGTTAAGAGTCGGTAGAAAAGGCACTGATGTAGGAAACTCAGATTCAGGCCTCTATTCCAATGAAAATTGATTTTGCAGACAGGAGGAAACACCTATTAGCACTCCAGAGAGTGCACCTGTGGCATGGTTCGCCTAATGGACATAACACTTGCCTGAGATATAAGAAACTTAAGTCCAAGTCCCTATTCTGAAGCAGGTAGAACTGAAACATGAACTCAAGATTTCCCACACTCTGGTAGGTTACCTAACCAAAAGGGCAGCCTGGGACAGTGTTTCCACAGTAGTTCCCAGCTATTTGTCTCTCTCCCTCTTTTCTAACTCCCCCCTTATATTTTGACCAAAAATTGATCATCACCCTGAGAAACTTTTCCTAAAACAAGTTTAGTTAAAACTTACACAAATAGTTTTGGTTTCAAGGAATCTGTGGGTTTATTTAAAAAAAAACCAAAAAACCCAAAAAACAAAAAACAAAATGATGAATTGAAAGATTTCCAACAGGCTCTACTTCGGTGTTCTGTAACTGGACTATTCAGAGGCAACACGAAATTGGAAAAGTAGTCTGTGTGATGGCCATACACATGTGACTTCCACTTTGCTAAGTAATGCACAGCATTTTGTATGCCTGGAGATACACTAGGACTCACCAAACTACTAGGAAATCTGGATAATGAAGCAGAATTCTGTCCTCATTTGCTTCTGTAGCAGTGCACTAAGCAGTATAATTGCCTTTTATTTTACGAAGTTGAGTGAGAAAGAGAAGCTGATAAAATGACCAGAAAGTTTTCAAAGATGGATCTACTTTCAAGCACATTACACAAGTTTGAAAACTAAATCAGTAATGCATTTGTAAACCATTTCATTATTCTCATTGTCTTCCTAGAATGAGCACATTTATGGAGCTGGTAGCCTTTGAGATAAAAAGAGATAGGAAAATTTCTGAGAAATATTGATGAATTTCTAAGCTACAAACTCAGATATATAAAGAACCTGTGGAAAAGGAAGTGAAAAAATTAACTTTGATCTCTTTTAATGGTGTTGCATGTGACGACTATTAAATTACAGCTTTAACTTTACTAAGGTGTGTTAACAGACTCTGACAGAGTCATGAAAGAGGCCATTTTCTACCTTTTGTGGTGCTAAGGACAGGAGTGCTTCCCTGAAAAGCTGAAGTAAAAATCAGATAAATGCCCATGAAGAGGAGATGCTGGAAGCCCTCATGTGCTGGGAGCCACGCAAGGTCCCACGTGATGTTCCTGCAGCTCTGCAGAGTGGGCTTGGCCAATCGCCGCCCCAGGAAAAGCTGTTGGATTGAAATCTGAAGAAATACTCTTCCTGCCTGTGTACTGTTATTGCTAACAGTCATGAGAACCAGAAGCCAGTCATGGGATTTCTGGTAGGCTTAGAGGAGAGAGGATGAAAAAGGTATCCCATCATCCACCATTCATCTCTGCCAGATGTGTGCTGCTCCTGCTTAAAAGTGATTTCAGCGTATGACTCACGAGGTGCTGTTTCGTTCTGTACTTGGTGCAAAGTTCCCTGAGCCTGCCAGCTTTCCCTGTGACCAATGTACAAGTATGATCCCCACCTAAATTTTTCCCTAATTAGCAGTTTTAACAGAGTGTCAGCAGTTCCACCCATTTGTGAATGTCAGAGCAAGTATCTTGACCCTCAGTTATTGTTAGCACTTAAACTAAATATTCAGTGGGGAAAAAAATGAATGGGCTCAGTTCTTGTAGGAGAGATTCAGCTTTACATCCAAACAATGTACACAAGAAAAATAAATGAAACATGTTAATAGAATCTGGCAGTACTACTAACATTGTCATATGCCTCCAGTAACAGTGGTCATATGGGAAGATAGAATTAATATTGTCTTGTCAAAGAGGGAGTGTTTGCATAAAATGAATTAAATAATAAACATAACTTTGTTATTCCACTATTCCAGCTAATTTCGAGCTCAGAGGTAAAAAAAAAAATCAAATACATGTGTAAAAAAATCAAGCCCTAAATATACAGTTATTAAAGACAAGTGGCCGGGGTTCAGACATGCATATTTAACTTTGAAGATATCAGTCTGTTTCTAGGTTGGGGCAAAATCTACAGCTAATTGTGTTTCCCTTTATTGATTATTCCCCAGAGAACATTTCAAAATTTGATGACAATCCAAACAACTGAAATTTTTAGACTGAGAAATGCAGACTTAATTTTAAGTGATGCATCACAATATTTGTAGTTAGGGTGTTTTATGCCTGCGCTTTTTGCTATCCACCAGATTTCTTCACTAGCATGCATCCCAGGAGTGGAATCATAGTATGTCTGCCTTCTTGCCACATATAGTATGTTGTATGAGTCCTTGGCCAGGAGGCCTTGCAGCTGAAAACTGAAAATAATTCCAGGTTAATTTGGTTGCTGAATGGTTCTTCTGTTTGGTCACTTGAAAGCTGAGGTTTTCTGAAGACAGAAGAAACTTCAGATGTAAAAAATCTCGCTCAATCAAGAACTCCAGATATCTGCCAGAATGTATTTTAGATGGAAAATTTTCAAGTAGCTTAGCTAAATTCTATTTCTGTGCTGGCAAAACTCCTCATAAGAATGAAGAGAGTGTACATAAAGCAACAGGCCCAACCATTAGATAAAAGGGTCTTGTAATGGGTTAAATTAACTTTAAAGTTTGCTTGCCAGTTGGAAGGTATAATAAAACATATCCCCAAACCAAGAGAGAGCCGGCGGGTCTAATTTTAGGGTTACCAGCTGTTTATATTTGGTGATGCCTGTCATTACAGAACAATTTCTGTGTCTGTGGCTAGAGACTCTAGTGCCAGACTGAAGAGTAATAGAGAGAGAGGAGCAGTGTAGATTGGTTAACCTTTCCTTTGTGGCAATTAGATTATCTGCTCGTTGCCATTACACTGTTAATGGGCTTTGGTCATCATCATAGCTAGTTGGCTAAAACTGACCCCCAAGTCAGGTTTTCTGCATGTGTGAGCAACTGTCCCTTCTCACTGAAATCTTACTAGGGCTCTGTGCATAGCCCTATGAGATCAAAAAGGGAGACAGGAAGAAAAGAAAGAGAGGAAAAAATGAAATTTGGATGAACCAGATATATAATTGAGTAACTCAGTATGTGAGTTGCTTTATGATTTTCACTGGCCTTTTTAATGCCAAAGTGAGCCATAGATGTTGCCAGATATCATGTCATCTGGTATTTTTGTGTTATTCCCACAAGCTGGGAAAAAAAGTCTCATGAGAAAGACAAATATCGTATTTTGTTAGTGCTATAAAACACCAGAATGCTGCAAAACTATGAAGAAAACATAAAATCATAAGCTTTCCTGTCTTTTTATGGTTATTGTCCTCTTTGACAGGGCACATTTTTGAGAGGCTTTTGGTATAAGCCTTTCATGAGACATTTACAAGAGCCCTCATATCAGTTCTCTCTGCCACAGTTTATACTTGAACTTTGCTAAGAAAGCATGCTGCTTCAGCCTCCTAATGATTTTTCAGAGATACTAAGATTTAATGAAGTCCTTATCCCCCAGCAAAATCCTTGTGAGATGCTTGCTGCTTGTGCAAAGAACCAGTTCGTCCTAAACTTAGCAGAAGACTCACTCAGAGCTAGTAAGGCAGTTCAGGAGTAGACGTTTACTGGTTTTTGTAGAGCAAAAAATAGCAGCCTCTGCTTTAGCTAAAAGTGTATCTTTAAGGTTCTTTAAAAACACCTGAGGACTCATCGTTGTTGCTGTTACAGGAGCGTGTGGATCTGTCACACAACATGAGTCCTAACATGCATACGACTACAGAAAAGATCTGCATTCAAAATAAACTGGAGTTTAAGCTCACAAACCATGCACGAAATGGAGGAGCAAAGGAGGTCCTTATTTCACAGCCAGGAACCTGAGATAAAGAGACTGAATAATTTTCCTCAAACCTTTCAGAATATGTTACTAGTGGTCTAAGATAAAGAAAAATCCTGGAGATGTGCATCATGAGAAGTAGCTTTGTGGAGATTTATAAGAATTTGGAAATGGGGATTTATCCTTAATTAACATTTTAATTATTCTTTTACCTATCCCAGAAGCCAATATTAAGCCTTGCTGAGTATGTATTGAAAGCCTTGATGTTGCAAGCAAACACTGATTCACCCAAGTCAGTAAAGGAAAATTCACCATGCTTGCAAAGAATCTGGTTATAATGAGTTTTCTTTTTGCAATGAGAAGGGGAATAGAAAACTTGTAAGTGTGGTTTTCATTGTCAGTTTTTTAAGATTTTTGTTTTTAAGAGTAGGGAAATCTCAGGCTTCTTGCAACGCAGCAAAATGTCAATGCTTCATTGAAGTCCCCACAAACATGCAAAGGTAAATATTGTTACCCTATTCTCAGAAAACATAGCTGAACTATGCTGTGCAGAGCAGCTAACATTAGGGAACCAAGGAGTCGTACTCAGCAGTCAGCAACTTTTTCTGAACTGCAGTTGTACATTTGTAGAAGTCTAACTTAGCCCTTTTAGGACTTTGTGTTGCATGGGTGGATTGACACAGAAGCTCACTTGTTCTGTGCTAACTTAACATTGATTCCTACTAATTCGCACAATGAACAAGGTAGAGGGTTTCTTTTAAAAACAAAGAAAGGACAGCAATTTATGCAAGCTGATGTGGACAGTCTATAGGAGATGACTAGGAATAGACTTATGACTTAATTACAAAATCATGTTGTCTCATGTTGTAGGGTTAGATTAGAACAGGAGTCCATACTCTGATGTGAAAACCTCCTGCCACAGCCAGCAATTTTAAGAACTCATTCTAGCAAAGGATTCATTACTATTCTCTTTGCTGGGAATTATGAATGTAGAAAATTAAATAATTCACACTAGGCACATTTTTTTTTCTTTTCATAGTCCCTTTTTGTTTTCTACTGACTTTTATGTGCATTTTATGTTGGTTTCTCACACCCCTTCTTACTCACTTGAACTTACCTTGGGTGTCTCCAGTGACACTGAATTGGATCATTGTGGCAGCTAGATTTTGGGAGTTGTCAGCTGTGTAAAAAATGACAGACAAATAGGAAGCTCGCTGTCTTTGTAGTGGTTTATACCTGAAATGTGCCTGGCATGTCTGTCTAATTTCCAAGGGAAAGGCAGAGTATGGTATGGCAGATGGGCATGGTCACAACAGGTTACAGTGAGGTATGTCATTTCAGAGCATGCAATTTCCTCTTTGAGTCATTTTTCAAGAAAGGATGAATCACTACATCCTCTTCTCTAACTGTGGTTTTGCCTCTGCACATCAATGCTGTGACTAGATCTGAGGTGGATGCACCTTTTTAATGCTAACAGGAGGTGAATGCCACACATTACAGCAGAATGCTTGACCCCTTTGCAAAGTTTGTGGGAGAAGGCAAAAGGGCATGCAGAGTATGTTTGCAACTTCCACAGCTGATCAGGTGTGGAAGTTGCTAGGCAAAGAATATGGGATCTTAGTAATGAATAAAGAAATGAAAACAAAATTACTAACCTGCTTTGTTTTACTTTAAATTTGACATGCAAAGAGCTGAAGAATTCTGTCTCACACCATTGTTCAGGGAACCGGATTCAGACAGCACTGACCTGCTTATCATAGAACAGATTCCCAAATATTAGCAGCATGATTTTGCTGTTTTCAAGTATCCCTATTCCCCAGAAAAAGCCCAAATAGTTAGCTCTTTCACTTGGTGAGGTTCTTTTTTGTTTAGATTTTTAAGAATTTTCCATGTTACTAAAAGTCTCTGTGGGGCTGGCAGCTTTGACATCTGACATCCGTTTTTTTGCAGCATTTCCACAGAAAGGTAGCAGCAATTCCCAGTGGCAGCTTCGCAGAGCAGGGGGAATACCTCAGTGGATAGTTCATTTGTTATGCAGCATCTGGGATTCTTTTCAGTGTCTCCAATTACTGGCCTGATCCAATTCCCATTAACATCAAGTAAAAGATTCCCATGACTTCAGTGGGGACCGGAACTAGATCCTAAACTTCTGTTGACACCAAACATTGAACAGAAAGTGGACACTGTTGCTGAGTTTTAGAACAAAACAGAACAGAAAATCTAAGTTTATATGCTGTAAAGGATATACAGAATGCAAATGCCTGGTGTCGCTGAGGGTTTTTTGCTTTGTTTTATTTATTTTTTACTGTGTTTGATGTCTAATAGAGTAAAAAAAAAGGTTTAACAGTCTCAGGATTATGAATTCTGCATTGTCATACTGTCTTCCTACACATGAGGCAGGGCTGTATCTGTTAATATTCTGATGCCTTTATGGTAAATCAATGCCAACAGGAAAAGACAGCTCCATTAGAAACAAATGGTTGTAATGCAATTTCTAATGACAGGTATTTTCAGTGCTTTGAAGGCACCATTTCGATCAAAACTGTGATTATACATGATATTTAGGAAAAGTGACTTGTCACTTGTAGATTGAGATACTGCTATTGAGCAAAAAATTGGCATAAAAGGCATTTAGTTTAAGGGCAATGTTGAAGTTGAGGCTGGCTTTTATTAAGTACTGTCGTCTTAATGTATGCAGCTACAGCCCTGCTCTGTATGCAGCTAAAAGCTTGCTGCTTATTGGCAATGTACAGAATCATAAGCAGTGACAGAAATACCCCCTTTATAATGTCCTTGGGACACAAGCAATGCAATCATTATAAAATGGTGCACTTACAAGCTTAACACATGCAGTATAATTTTGGTTTGATGTACACTGTGTAGGAAAAGATTATGTGCATAATGAGAGTGAAGTCATCTTCTACTTGAACAGAGAGTGCCTCGCCAAGTGAGCTTGCACCCTCCCACAGGGATCCTCCAGAGTACAGCTGGGTGAAAGTTTGCCCAGAGCCTGTTCTTGAGAAAGGTAGAGGATTTTTGCTCATGTAGATGTTCCGGTTAATTTCAATGCATTGTTTTTCCCTGGGTGGCGCTGGGGGGAAACCCAAAACCAAACCGAAGAACCTAGAACCTTTCTGGTTAAGGTTTCTTCTTTTTTAAAAAAAATTAGTGTTTTGGAGCCTTGAGGAATGTAATAAACACAACAAAAATGTGGACTTAAAAGTACTAGTCCCCATCCTGGAAATGGAAGAGTACAATAGGGGGTTGATCACAATCCTGCTGTTCTAAATGAAATCCTGGTCTCACCTGCTTAGAAGATAAATCATGTATTGAGTTGACCCAAAACATGTTGGGTTTTCTTTTAGCTATTAGGGTTCACCCACTGAACTAAGAAAATAATTTTGTGGCCCAGTTCAGACTAGGAGGCTTTTTATTTCAGCTAGCCTCTAAAAAACCTCCTGCTTTACACTGTTCTCTGCACTCTGGCTTTGCTCCACAAGCCAGTACACAGAATAAGCCTCTTTCTGTGCCTTTAGGGCACTTCAAGAGCATCCTGGTTGCAAGAATCCCTTCCTCTCCTGAGCACGCAATATGTACTTATGTGGGTCCTTTTGCAGGCTGCGCAGCGTGGGAGTAGGTTAGTGCGCTTTTGCTTTCACGTTATGTACTCAAAAATGCAATTAAAGGCTTACATTATTGTGTGGAATTCTGTTGGGAAGGTTATAAAGATAGGGGCCATCTGCAAAATTCAGGTCCAGGCCTGGCTTTGTATTTCAAACATGTGCTAAGTCCAAGGCTGTTTGGAGCAAAACTTTTTGCTCTGCTCTCTCACTGCTCTTTGCCTCTCTCTGTATGTGTGCGTGTATGAATACACCAGACAGTCTATATGGTGTGCGGGCATGTGTATGATTACTTAAGCCACATCCACGCATAAGCCCTTATTGTGTGTGTGTAGTGAATGCCGTAAATGCAGAGACACAGCAGCATTTATTGTTCCTATTAGAGAAGCAATTTAGTCGTCTTTGCTCTATACGCTGCTTAGTAGAACACAGCAGATATACAGGATGTCACACGATGGCAAGACCAGGTCCTCAGACCTTCTTTTAAGCAAATTGCTCTTGTGGCAAAACCAACAGGTAGAAAGTTTGTTCAGACAAAAGGGCTCTTCAGAGGCAGGCCTAATGAGTGCCCATAAGCGGAGGAGGCGGCGACACGGCGGGAGGGACAAAGTGGGCCCCTTGTGGGCTCCTTCGCCACAGAGAACCACGCCAGGTGGCAATGCCCGGCCCGCCAGTGTTTGCTGAAAGGGCAGGGTGGCTGCTGTTCACCCCTTTGCTGTCTCTAGCTCGCCTCAGTGGCTGAGAGGAAAGCAGGAGAGGACACGGTGCAGCTGCCTCCCCAAGTAACACCGCTTTCAAATTCCACTTCTTATCTCAACCCTTCTTCCTTGTTGCTAATTACCACCTACTCCAAGATGTCAAGAACATACTCCCAGGAATAAACTGCTAGATAAACAAACCCCAGACAAACATCAAAGCTTAAAACAAACTGATAAGTCCCTTTGATTGATTTTAAGGGTCGGTAGAGAGAGGTGTGTTTGGATTGGAAGGTGCAAATGTTGAGCGGAGCAGCACCTGCTGTCTTGTGATCTGACCAAACCATTTGGCTTGAAAAGGCCAAGAGATAGGGAATCAGAAATCCATTTGGAGTTACAAAAGCAGCAGGGGAGGCTTAGATGAACAAAGGGGCTCTCCAGGCAGGGCCGTGTGCTGCTTTTTGTCAGCTTGGTATCACATTCCCTGCCCGAGCGTGACAGACAAATGCCAGGCCAGATGATGTGATACGATCAGCCTTGTTTGGATGACGTCTGTACCTGTATTATATGATGGCAGCAGATGCTGATTCAATATGGGGGCAAGTGCAGGGTAAACCAGAGCCCAAACGGCTCAGCAAAAATTATTTAAAGGTACCTGTGTCAGAGGGTGGGAAGGGTGTTGTTCAGAGGCAGAACAGGCTTGCGACATGTTTGTGTGTGGATTGAGCACTTGTGAAAGTTGCTCAGTTGGAGAATAAAACATGTATACAACAGCAGAGCTCCCAATTGCCTTCCCACGTTCTCGCAGGCTCTCGGTCCCACTCTGCAGAGGCTGTGCTTACCCTGGCTGATGCAGGAATGGGAATCCATCTCATACCTATTAAACTGGAGATTAGTAGGGAAAGCCTACAAAGGCCTAAATATGCCTAAGATCAAAGTTATATGATTTACTATGATAAAGCAGGGTATCTTTTCCTCTCTTACGTCCCAAGGCTGCAAAAATACTTCCATTTTCTTAACTACATACATACAGTAATGCCACTGTTACTGGTGAACTCTCCACGTGCTTAGTTAAGCAAGTAAGATCCAAGGACTCATACACCTATCAGCTAATTTATAGTGCTTATATCTGTGCCTGAGGGTGCCTAAGGGTGTTTCAAATGCTGCAGTGATGGGCTGAGGTGGCTCTGTACCATTCGTTCTTCAGTGTTTCCTTTAACAGTGACTCTCCATTGAGGAGAGAAATTGTGGTGGAAAGGAAGACAGCACGGCTGGGAATTCTTCTGCTTCAATTGCATTCTGCAGTGTTACAAGTGAAAAAATGCAGCCTAGAAACAGTTATTTTCCTTAGTTGCTTTTATGAGTAAGGTAACTTTCTGATTTCATATTAGGGATTGTTAGTTTTGTCCTAGGGTTGTTGGGTTTGGTTTGGGTTCTTTTTTCCTGCTTTGAGGGGAAAAAAAAAAAAAGGGAGGAGAGAAGGCTGTCTCTTTTTGGTTATAAATTTGCTGTAACTGATGGAAATTCTAATGTAAAGCTCATGTTTACCAAGCTCTGAAGCTCTGAGAAAAACTTTACATTTCCCCCCCCTATTTCTTGAAGTGAAAACAAAGGAAATGAGGCTAAGAAATAATGGGTGGGTGGAAAAGAGACAGTTCATGTTGCTGAAAAATGGAAGTAGGTGGATGTTTCAGAAATGCTTGATCAATATTTGTGAAAATCAGGAGCAATTTCTAAGAAAGGAGTTTACCTTCAGGAATAATAGCAGAAAAATAATTTTAAATGAACAACTGAAATTCTCAGCTTGAATTTTCATGGTAGAAATCCAATTCTTGGATTATTGCTTATCCAGTTACAGATTGGACAACTCTGCTCAGTGAAAAACAAGCAATGTAGGTTGCAAATGAGTTTTCAAAACCATATGCATTTCAAGACAGAGTCACTGGTCCAGTCTCATCACTGGCATTGCCCACAGTGTTTAAATGGTATTTCAGGATGCACCTTTCCACACAAGATAATGATAGGTAAAATTCCCAGGCATTCATTTCCCAGTGACTTTTCTTGAAACCACTTGGAGCATGTGCAATGACTTTAAATAACTGAAGAAATATTGATGTACATTGAAGAGATCAAGGAGGGACATGTTTTTCTGACTCTCTAGTTAAAAAAAAAAATAAAGCAACATCACCTCTCTGTACATTAGACTTTCTGTCTACTGAAATGGTACAGAAAGAAGATCTCTGAGGGCTTTCCAATGCCAATAGGGATGATTTATAGCTTCAACACTATTTGTTTTAATCTTGAAAAGAGGGGAGGAGGGGGGAATGGGTACAATGATACATAAAGAAACATTATTTCCCAGAGGCAGATTTTATTTCTTTAACAATTTATAAAGCTCCAGAAGTGAAATATCACTATTTTGGGACTGATGTTATATATCAATGAGTTTAGCAGCTGCCAGACTTATGCATGTATTTTGTGCTGTATATACAGTGCAAAGCCCATTGATTCAACAGTGGTAACAGGGTCTTTATTGTCATTGTTGCAGTAGATCACCAAATTTGATCTTAAAAGACAGACTGTGCACTGAGAAATGACAAAGGCAAACCTGTATAATAAGGAAAACCAACTCTACCTCCACTAATCACCCTATTAACTACTGCATTTGACTTATTCTGCTCTTTATTAAGAGCAGATATTACTACCACAGTTCTTTCTGCTAGCACCATTAACTACATAGGCATATAAATGTGACCAAATAATGAATATATTGATTAAAATTTTCTTAGAGTTTAGTGAGGGAAGGTGGATGTGTACATTGGGAAAAGCAGAAAAAACAAATCTTGTGATTCTTACTGTAGTTGTATGAACCGTATAACCCCTTATAGGTTACTTATAGTGAGTACCTGGATTTACAGGAAAGATACAGACAAGCTGATTTTAGGTAAAAAATTCAGAGACCAGCAGTCATAGCTGTTTTAGTAGAAGAAGGATTCTTGAAGCCAAAGCCCAATTATTGAGAAGTCTCAAAATGGTAAAAATGATTGCATGCGAATCACAGGTCACTCCATGACCTCAAATGGATACCATGGGCTCTCTCTGCCTGAATGCTACTAGATCTGAAAATTAAAAGAAGGAGAAAACAGGAAGTTTCCTCTTGAGATTTGAGGGAACCTGAGGTAATAATGTAGATAAGACTTTATTCCTCTTCTGGAAAGTAGAGATACATGTTTCATTTTGGAGTTTCACACACAGAGTAGGGAAGAAACTTTCAGAGAGTCTCTGTAGCCCCCCACTTAAAAGGGGCTCTGTAGTAATTGCCTGTGTTAACTCTGTTTTCATCCCTGGGAGTGCAGTTGAGGTGAGAAAGGATATAGCTCTACTGAGGTACACACACTGTTCCCCTGTGTGTTTTCTCTCCCTTTTAACTTAGTTTTGTTTGAGTTGGAGAAAAATCTAGTTTTCAGCTCTGCAGCTACAGACCCTTCACTGTCAGCAGAATCAGTGTATTTTCCTTAGGCAAAGACAAAAGAGACAATAGAAGGGCAGTATATACAGTGTGCATTGTTACAAGCTCAGTGGGGACTTCTGGTATGGGATTGATTATGGGGATACAGAGTGAGGCAGGGCCATATCCTTCTCTGAGAAAGTGTTGGGACTCCAGAAAGCTATTGCAGACACTGATGCCTTTTTCATTGCTTTTATTGGGTGCTAGGTCTCTGGATTTAGCTTGTTATTATAGCATGTTTGTATATTTATTTGCTTAGAAATAATTTAGTCCAGAGTTTGCTGAAGATTCCACATGTTCACTTGAGTTGCAGCAAGATTCCAAAGATGAGAATCAAAAGTTTGCTTGATATTGATAACATTGTTGCTCCAGGGTTTTGAAAATTGCTGGTCATGGCAGTGAAATGGGGAGCAGCTCTAATCCTTTCTGCTGGGAGCTTGCAAAGCAGAAGTCTGCTGATTTTTAAGTTCTTAAGAATGTCAGCATAGTTTGCTAATCCCTGGAAGTGGGGAGCCAGCTTTTAACAACAGCAGGAGGGACTGGACCTTTGGTGTTTGCTAGCTCTGAAACTGGGATTTAGCCAGATTATTCTTCATTTCTCACAAAAGGGGAGTCATAGTGCTTGCTGGAGCCAAATGACAGTTGTGGGAGCTGGGACTTCCATTTACTACATACAACAGCAAAGCTAAGAGGAAGCCATGGCTGCCAGATGTTTGTTTTACAAAATCCAGAGGATGCAGATGTCTTTCTTCAGCAACGGATGTTCTGTGATATTCTTTAAAGGCTGGTACCTAAGGAACTTTCCCTAGATTGTGACCTGGACTATGGATGTCTGAGAGGAACAGAGCAAGAATCCCTTTCCTCTTTGCAGGTTACGTGAGGAGTCAGGTCCAGGAGTGAAAGAATGGCTAGGACCTGCTTACTCCTGCCCCAGAGGAAAGTGGGTGGGAGAATAGCTTAGATGGTGGCTTCCTTCCTTCAACAACCTACACCAAACCTGAAGGAAGGCGTACAGGCTGTAAGGAGGAAGATCTTGAAACGAGCATGAGGAAGTCAGCGTTTGTGCAGCTGGTGGGCTACATGTGCAGCATCTCTGAAACTTAATAAAGAGCCACTTAAAGAACATGAGCTTTTTTGTATTATTATCTGTTGTGGTGTCCTGAGGATGGTAAGAAAAAAGACACTAGAACTTGAAGTCAAACAAAGCAGTGCCTACTTACAAAAAATATGAGAGACAGATGTTGGGACTGATGGATTTCCAGAAAAAAAAACCTGTCCTTTGCATCACTGGAATCATTCATAGTCTCTGTAAATAGTCAAGGAGAGCTGTTAGAAATGAAACAGTGGAATAAAATGAGTCACACACAGGTGCTGTGGTGGATACTCAGCATTCAGAGCCACCTGAAGATGATGGCCAACAAGCACTGGGTCCTCAAACCTGATTAAGTGGAGAGAAGCCTAGATGCAACCTGAAAAAAATGAAGGAATATGAATGCTGAAAAAGACAAAAATGCTTATTCTGATGACAACAGGGCTACATCAATGACAAAGTAAACAGATTTCTGTGACTGCTGTAGGCTATGTCTATACCAGTAAACAAAACAAGGTCAAGCCTTGAGCAGTGGCTGATGATTGTTCAAATAGTTCAATTGTTTGCATGGTCTCTGCTAGTGCTCTAGCAATATCAACAAACATTTTCCAGATAATCTCTGCATGTGAGTTAGGAGATAGCACAAAGCAGGGATCTATCTGAATAAGCAGTCTGGATGCAGCCACCCTGCTTTGTTGGGAAAATGAGTCTTGCAAACATGCTGTTAGACTAATATCCAACTCAAACCATAGCCTGGGATCCCCTGATACTGCTGGCAACTACATGTGACCCTGCTCTTAAATTCATTGGTGCCTGCTCTAAAACTGTTTAGGTTCTCCTCTCTTTCCTTCAATGGATAGAAATCTTTTTGATTTCAGCTATATTTTATAGAACTATTTTATATAGCCAGGCCCAATACAATCCCAATGGCTATGGTAAATGGCAGTGTTAGACTGGGGAAATGTGACCAAGGAAGTGCAAGTGGCATACAATAAAAATATCCTGAGTTCATAGGCAAGCATAGGCCATCAATAAGAAACTCATGAAACGAGACCAGAGCTGTTAGGAGCACTCAGCTAGAGTGGGGAACCTGTGCTAGGAGAAATGATGGAACCCAGCTAAGAATATATCCCCCAGCAGTTGTTTGATAACAACAATTGGAACAATGTCCTCTTGCTCCTACCTTTCCACTTGGGAACATTACTGTTAGGCTGGGTTCTTTCCTCACTGCTGGCCATGTGGCAAAGGGAAAAAAGATGCAAAAAATGTCACCAAATGTTCACAGCTGGATGAACTTTTGACGGGATTCAGCTCAGGTAAAAAAATTTCTCTTCCCCTTTCTCCAGTTTCTTCATCTGAGCTTCACAAGGATGGTCTTGCTCTATCCTCACTCACCCCTTGTCTTTTTAATCAGCATATCCCCACTGAACAGCACTGTGAAAGACCACCGTGAGGTGGTAAAGATGTGACCAGGTATTATGAATTTGTACTCTGAGAAAAATAAAGGTAGCAAAACTGCTATTCTCTCTGCTGTTATACTGAATACCTTTGTCTTACCTCTTTCTCTAAGAAATAGGATTCTTGGACCATGATCCTCTAGCACTGTGTATGTGTGAATGCTTGTGGCTTTATCTTAGGCAATAATCATAATTAGAGAAATAGTTTCAATTAGCTGTCACACAGGAATTACATGTGTGACTTCCCATGTAGAAAGCTAGGGAACTCAAATCTTTGTGGACTTTGTTGGACTGTGCTCCAGTCCAACACCAAAATATCCTCAATATGAAAAAGGAAGGACAACATTCACCCTGGCTTTCACCCAACATGCAAAGCCAAAGAAAGCATATATTAGAGGAGGTGAAGGAGGATGCTTCATGGTGAGCTGAAGATAGAAATATATTGGATGTGTAGACAGTGAGAATACAGAGTTTCATTAGCTCCACTGAAGACTGGGCAGAAGGAACTGTCAGTCCTGCAAAGAAGAGGTAACAATACACCTGTTGAAACAAGCACAGAGAACTGATGAGAAAACTCGTGCTTCTTACGTTAGACATCTCTTGACTTTTGAGAGACTCCAGCTGCACTCCGAAAAATGTAGAGTGTTTAGGAACTAAAGGGTGGGAAGAAGTTCAGTGATTTATAGGGATGCCTAACTTATCTTTCTAGATTCTGCACACGCTTATCAGAAGCCTGTGAACTCTTGAGACAGTTAGCACATAGTGGGCGTATGGTGAGATACCAAGAAACAGGCATTTGAAGGAGTAAAGAAAAATGTAAATGCTATATCAGGCTTTAAGTACTATCAAGCAGAGCAGCCCTGGAACTATGGTGGCTATGTCTACATAGACACACCTTTAAACATCTGAGATTGTTCCTTGGGACCAAGCACCACAAATTTATGCCCAAAGCAAAACTCATCCAATTGATACTCCAGTGTCAACAGTCTACTTCCCTCTCCCTTAAATGTCTGCAATACATTACTACAAGTCTTCTGCTTTTGAAATACAGGGAAGATCAAATATATATCATAAGTCTATAAAAGTACCAAGCCTTTAGGAAAAAAAAAATAGAGTCAACAGGATAGTTTCAGCTAATGTGAAGCAATTTTTTTTATTTTCTGTGCCAACCCAGACAGGGGATAAGGTGGACTGGGCAGGTGTAAGTGAAAAACAGATGTGTCTGACTGGCTTTCACATGAACAAAGCATGGTGATGCCCTTGTTCAGGATTTGTATCTTGATTAATTTTTAGGTGCACCTGGCACTAGAAGGAGGGAAGACTTGGACTCTGGTATTGAAGGTTGCCCAGTATTCTCGGAGGGCCAGACTTTCAAATGCTTATCTCTAGCGTTGCAGATACAAGGGTCTTTGTGCATGTGGGCACAAGATTAATTTAGGCACTTTTTAGAACTGAAGAGCAAGGTAAGGTGTTGTATGGACACTGCTCATGTAGGGTCTTAGAAGGTGGCCTACGAGAAGTAAAGAAATTAGGCCACAGCAATTGTCACCAGAGATCTGAAACAGAGAAAGGGGTGTGTTTGTACTGGAAAGGATGAAAAGGTTGATTGAGCTTTTGGAATACGGAAATCCAATTACTTCACATTTGAGTGCAACATGAACATGTGATCTCACTACAATCCATTAGAAAGCAATGTGAACAAGCTGATACTGAACACATCAAAACAACTATCCTATATAGTCGAAACTGCATTGATCATGAAGGAAATAGTAATGCTTATGAACATTTCTAGGGGTGACATACACACATGCAGTATATCCTACTGTGAATATAAAGCAGCTGGGACCCTGGAACAGGAGATAAAATCCCTGAGCATGTTACAGTACCTTTCCATCCCTCATGAGACACTCCAGGCAGCTGAAACAAATGTGCTAGAAACAGTGAAATGACTCATACTCCAGCATTAATCGCTTCATAATAAAAGACCACAGGATGTTACTTTTTACTGTGTGGTGAGCAGTGACTTTGGTGTGCAACACATGTTCTTGAGTGCAGGGGGCCAAGCTGTAATACTGTTGGATTTATGATAGGCATGAAGGCTTAAATGAAAATGTAGGTCTTCCAGGGATGAGCCAGGAAACATACTCAATGATCAGCCGTGAAAGATATGTAGAACAGTAGATGCAGTGCAATGGGTTGGCAGTAGCAGGAGACTACTGGTTAATGACATCCCAAACAAACACTGTGAAGTGCTCCATTCATACTGAAGAGCAGGAATTGAATTTTTAGAATAGATTATAATCCAATTTCTAAAAGCTGGATTCTCTTTTTAGATGAAATCTTTGTCTTAAAGGGCTATTTTTTCCACTAGTTATAATGCAGTACTTTAAACAGCCAGGAGCCAATGACTGCTGGAAAGAGCATAAGCCAGATGACTACTGACTTTCAGCACAGAGAAAGCTGGGCAGAAATGTTGACTCACAGGTGTGTCACTAAATCACTCTGCCAGCCTGAATTGCTCCTCGGGTGATGCAGTCTGAGCACCACACCTGTCTAAGGGCTGTGTCTGCACAGATGAAGAAATATGAATCCAATTAGTTCATAAAGAGAAAAAGATTGAGAGGGGAGATGAATGAATTTTTCTGAGTATACATACACATGAAAGAAGGAAGCCCCAGGAAGGCAGAAGAGATGGTTAAGGTAAAGGACAATACTGGCACAGGAGTAATTGTTTGTAAACTGGACATGAATACATTCAGGCTGGAAATTAGAATAAGCTTCTAATCGACAAGGAGTAGCAAGGGTAAAAAAAGAGGCCTAATGTAGTTCAGTAAGAAGTTCAATGAGCTCAGAAAGGGACTACATTGTCTAAGATTGCAGGAGATAGATTCACAGCTCCAGAAATTCCCTTCTCATCCTACATTCCTATATTTTCAAAAAGGGAAAACCAAGATCTTCATTCAAATATACTAACTGTAACCATCTACAGCTGTAGGTATTTCTGCCAAGACTGGTCTGTAATTGGGATATTTATATGTACAAATGACCACTTGCCCAGCTATCTTCTGGTTTGTGCAACCACGTGGCTTGCACATACAGAAGTGGTTGTGCACTCAAATAGACATGCACAGTGTTTGCATGTATGGAGTCTATGCAAGTTGTTAGGTACTTAAAAATATCTTGGAGTGAATAGATTAAAAAGCTGTGTCTGCTATAGCTGTTTGTTTCATTGCTGAATCCAGCATCGCTCAGCATTAGTATGTGAGATATGGGCATTAGTGAACCTATCCGTAACATATTGACACCACAGAAATAAATCTTTTCATGTTTGGGTTTTTTTTTTAATTTTTCTTTAAAAGATTTTTTGTGGGGAAGTTCTCTCCTAAGACTGACTGCGTGACTTTCTAAAAGAACATTTTCCAAGATATCGTTATTTTTTTACCAAAACAGCAGGAGAAAATCTTGATGCTATCCTTTGGTGAAATACAGACTTAACATGCTACTTCAGCTAACCCCAAAGTCATTGGGAGTGAAGACCTCAAAAATCTCATGGGCTTCAGTTCAGCAAAAGACTTTAGCACATCCTTAACATTAAACATGTGGGCTGTGCCTTTGAAGTCAGTAAGTGTACTCACATGCTTTCATCTGCTGCTGGATTGGGCTTTGGCCACCTGTTTTTTATCTCAGCAGGATAGAGCATCCAGTCATTCCTGATATCCCTTTACTCATGTTAGTAGCTCCTAAGCAGTCAATAGGATCACTGTGCATATAAGGCTTGCTCAATTCAGACCATGTTAAGCCCACCGGTGACACTGAAAGTTTCTTACTGTTTAGTATTCTGCTTGAGGTTTTGTTTTTTTTTTTCTTTTGACTGATAATTCTATTTGAGCTGGGTTGCTCCAGGGATTCCTGCACTCTTCCCCTCCAAAAGCCAGACAGACTAGTTAATAAACATTCATAATTGCAGGCAGTCCAAGACACAAATTAGATTATCCCTTGTAAATTCATTTATTCACTTGCTCGAGTCAAGCTTCCATTATTTTGTTTTTCTTATATCTACAGAAGGGAACAGAAATCAAACCCCTGAGCCCCTCCAGGCTGCATATTCACTACTTTTTCTTCTAAAGTGCCAAAATACTCAATTTGTGTTTTCTTCCTCAGCCTGCAAAGAAAATAAGGTAATGGAAAATTAACTCTAGTGAAAATTCAAGTGTGTGTAAGTCTAATCTAATGAAGAAGATTTGTTTTGAGTGTCCAGAGATATGACTGTTAATTTTCTCTTCTGGGGCCCAGACTCTGAAAGTACCTTTCTTTTGGGGAATGGCTGTACGCCACTGGCTGGTATCACTGGCTGGTTGTGCCCAATTGCTGCTTATGGCCTGCCAGCTCTAACATTTTCCTGTATTTACAAACAGAGTCCTTGACCTACTTTTGGAGACTAAGGTCTGATTCTCCTGTCAGACTGATTTTGAGACCAATATTATTTTATTGCTTTTGTCGGAGTAACTACTGCTTCAAAGTGACATGTAGAGCAGAAAGGAGAGCAGACAAGAAGAATAATGGAGGCAACAACTGGGATTTTGCTAATAGCGTTTTTGGGTCTGGACACGGTTCCTGGATCCCTGTCATGCCGCTGCTATCAAGTTCCACACTCTTCTCTGCTGACTGTTCTGGATATTCACATTGCCTTATAATGCCATTGACAGATGCAATGATACATCCTGACGTTGGCAGAGTTAGGTCTAATTTTAGTGCCTAGAAAACACTAATGAAAAAAGAGTGAATTTTCACAGAAGAACAGATTCAGGATATTGTCATTTCTTCTATGTTTATGAGAGGAAATGACCATTTTGCCCTCAATCAAATTTGCAGATGCTCCCTGGAACATCGTTCTTGATAAATTTGTAATGTCAATATCTCATTTTCCAAGCCTACTTTTTCTTGGAAGAAGTAATGTCATTTTGGGCCATGGAAAGTAGTCTGCCTGGGTGGGAAAAGTAAAAATTATACTAAGAGAAAGAAGAGAATAGGGATGTTTACAGAGAGAATCAGCTTATGAAAAAGAAGCAGGACCTGTGGGTTTTCCTATTTCAAAGTTCTGCTCTATGAGATTTTGTTGTTTCTTGTGGCTTTAAAATGTTAGCCATCAGACATCATCTTCTCATAAACAAATAGTAACATAAAGATTAAACCTTACACTAATTTTAGGATTACTGGGTTAAGAAAAACAACCATATTTGAAAAACAGTTGTGAAAAAACAAAATCAGACTCTTGGAGCTCATCTGGCTTTTCTTCCATTTTGCAACATTTTAAAGCTCTTGTTAGGGAAATGTACCTTTGGAGAAGATCAGAAGTCAATAGGTCCAGGATTTTATGAATTAACTCTGAGCATAAATTTTTAGTTAGTTTTAGAAACTAAATACCAGCATGTTGTATTGATTTAAACAACACACTCACCCATAATCCACTGAGTTGACTGTGTAAGCAGACTTCATCACTATATCTCAAAACTAGCAACCGTCTCATCTTTTCAGCCCTCTGTCGATTACAGTCCCGCTGATTTACATCACCAATACATGAAATGCTCCCAACTCATGACAGTCATCTTAATTGAGAAAGCAGAAGCACAGGGATGATACTGGGTCAGGAAAATGGAGACAGACAAGTATGAACTTTCTATTATTCTGTATGCTGGTTATAAATGTTTTTCCTCTTCTGAACTTTGACTTGTCATGGTTGGAAAATCATTACAGCAAGTAGCTGCAGATGCTATTCAGTGCATATTACATGACTGTTGGGTTCCTCTTCTGTATCCTTCATTAGAATTTCAGCCAATCTGTATAATCATTTCTAGTCAGTCTCATAACTTTTGTCTGCAAAGGATGGACTTCATTGTCCATCTACTACAGCTTCCCTCCAGTGTAATGGTAATGTGCCAAACCAAAACACAGTGCTAGATTCCTTCTAATTTTCGTGCCACTTTATAGAAAGTATATTTCCTCTCAAAGTAGTTTACTATTTCTGAAAACTGCTGGAGTGACAGACCTTCTGATTCAAGTCTTCAACCACATAACAGAAAGAGCACGATTAGCAGCAACATAGCTACACCACAGTTTCCCTCCATCCTAACCTGTCTATAATAAGCTTCTAGGTACGAGAGGAAATTCAGTTTCCACAACCATTTAATTTTCACCTTCTCTTCTAGGACAGGTAAGAAGGATGCTAGTTTTGGACTTTCCAGCCTCTTTTTGAACCTGACCTGTGAAGTCTCATGACCTTAGGCTTATTGAATGAGCCTGACAAAGAACCACAGGGAAAGGCTTAGGGCAGAACTGCGGTACATTTGATTCAGCGGAAAGTCATAGAGATTAAAGGAAACTGCAGGCTTGTTATGAGGAAAAAAATATAGTACATTTTATTTTGCTCACTAGTATCCTTCCTTTGACCAGGCCCATCCACATGTTTGTAGATGGTTTGGCAGGGCTGGAAGAACTCTATAAAACCTGGACTTCTGCTTTGACACTTCTTTATCTTAGCTCCTCCAAAACACTCCTCTTCCAATTATTTTAATCCTTCTACATGCTACTTCTTTCCATGGCTGGTCATTTGTCCAGAGTTACAAATGTTAAAAAAAAAAAGCCTTCAAAATGTTGCATCTTTTTTGTTGTTGCTGTTGTAATTTATTTCAGTTTCTCTGGATCACATGGGCAAGGAAGAAAGTGGAGGAAATGGCAAGAGAGAAAGAAATGGTTCTCTGATCAGAGATCCCATTCTAGCCACATACTTCCAGTGGGGAGAGAGGACAGAGGAGACTGACAAAGTGTTGCAGAACCCAGTAATGGGCAACTGGCTTGTCAGCATAAGAAACTGGCAGTAGTTACCATGGGCGAGACAGGTTCATGACCCAAAGGACACAAAATACTGTGTGATGGTGCTATTTGATTCCTTTCTAGTCTGCTTTCACTGATTGCCCAAATTAAGTCAGTTCTGCAATGGAGAGTAAAAGACTAATTAGCAGGCTGTTCTTGCAAAACATGATAAATCAGAAGGAACACCTGGAAGACCCCAGAGCCAACACAGACCACACAAGTTTTCCATACAAAGAGAAGAACAGGCAAACTGGAAGCTAACGGCAATGCCAAGAGAGCAACTCACACAAGGGCAACAGCTTGGACACTCAAGGAGACAGCAGTTAAAATACAAGTTAATTTGCTTCATGAATGGGACATAACCTGAACTGGGTCTTAAGCTCAAGTTTGATGATATTTCACATGAGACCAAAGCTGGCACTTTTTTATTATTCTTGAAATTGAACCTTCTCCCCAATGTTCTCCTATGCTGGTAGATATTGGTAAAGTCAAAAACACTAAACTGAGATCAAGGTAGCCTGTGGAAATGTCTGAAAATGGAATAAAAATAGATTTTTTTTTAATTCACATGATTTGGTTTTGTAGTATCTATTTTCTGAATGTTATTGCAGTTACTAAAGTTCATCAGGAAAAAGGGATGTCTTCCCAGGTGATCTAAGGCCAAAAAATTGAAATTTTAGAAAAGAGCCAGAGCTGATAATCAGAAAAAAAGTTTGCATCAAAGAAGTACTTTATTTTAGTATTTTGAAATCTTTTTTAATAACAGTTCACCCTAATTTCAAAATTTCCCAACTAAAGTTTTAATTGCAAAAAAAAAAAAAAAAAAATTAAAAATCACCCTAAAATTTCTTTTTCTAGGAACAGCTTCACTGCTAAGTTATTTTCATTTTCCTTGTCACAATTCTTTCCATAGTTGAGCTGCAGTGATTCTTTACTGTTTACCATTATGTCTTTCTGTATCATGAATGCTTTTCTATCACAAGTCTCCCCTAGAACTGACAGTAGAAGTTAGTGAAATATTATTCTATTGCAGGATAATTCTTGGTTTTGTATGTTGTCATATCTTATACAAAGGCTATTCCTACATTTCTAGAATTTCTAATTACTTTCTCTGTTTTATAAATAGATCAAAATGCTCATGCGAGTTCTGCACAATACATTTCAAAAGGGTCGGTCAATTTCTGTTAGAATAAACGGAAGTGAAATTCTATTAAAAGTCCTAAAAGAAAAAGATGTCTGATGACCATGATACTTTTATTTGGGGAATAGAAACTATGAAGATTGTAAAAACGAGTGAAGTTAAAGCCAAAATATATCCAAAAACAGCATCCTGAAGAATCTGAAATATCTGTTTGGAAAATTACATGCAATCTTGGGTTAGGATTTAGTTGGCCAAAGTTGCCTGGCTGCTTCCTGGGGATTATTGACTGCAAGTCTCCAGTGTCTCACGGTGACATGATTGCCACTTCTCTGTTTAGTTAATTGAAGATTTGAGTAACTCATGGTAAAGAGAAGCAAACACAAAGAGCAATTGTCTTGTGGTTGTTTTGTGGTGCGGACTTGAAGGGCCATACCCTTCGAATGAGTTAACACCTTGTCCCCAGAGTAAAGAAGGATAAAAATAAAGATCTGAACAGTATTGTTCCAGCTGAGTAAAATTAGAAGCCGTTTTTAACAGCTTTTGCTCTGCAGTGCTATTGTTAGAACTTGTTCGCTCGCTGAAGTGTGCTGCATAATGCTACAGTATGTGCTCCCTCCTCAGTGTAAGGGCTCTTCTCTGATAACTTTCTGGAGCCAAGAATGTGCCATATAAAATGAAGCAGCTATTAAAATGTGCATGAAAAAACAATTTGCTTTATGCCTAGTTATACCTTCAAGGGTGATGCTTATCAATGTATTTAATCTGAGTCTCTGTGTCTAATCAAGCACTAGAACACAAAATGGTTGTAAGCATAATAAAACCATGGCAGTAGGAAAGCCAGCGGAGACAATTCAGTGATTTGCTGAAAAGTGTGTGGGGATTGGAAGAGGGGAGGAGAGGGAGGGAGAAGAAGAGTAGAGAAAAAATGGGAAACAGAGGGTTATCCTCCTATTCATTCACTTTGAGTGTGGCTTTTGCACAATTTGTGTTATCCAGTTGGGTGATCATCCCAAACTGCTTACACGGAGGCAGGATTTTTGTACAAAATTTGCATGACCTGTAACACAGACTCTGTATTGATAGCAGACAGCCAGGACCCTGAAAGAAGAGCCCAGCAAACACCCTACCTCTTGTAAAAGGTTGGTGGAATGGTGAGATTTTTTTCTTCCCCTAATTTTTATTGAAACCATCATTTAAATGTCTTAATAGACTAGTCATGGTAGAATGAATCCAAAAGCAGAAATTTCATCCCTATGCACTTGCTCTTCCCAACCTCGGTTCAAGAATTACTATCATATTTATGTCATTAGGAGAAATTAATTTTTTGCTAATAGCAGTACTGCATATACTATTGTTTCCCTCTTCCTTGCAAAAGGGTAGACTGTACCATGTGTTAGTAAGCCAGAAAGTGTAAGGGAAAGAGTTAGGAAGGTAAAAGGATCATGTATTCTTGGAAAAACGGACAAAAATTCTGGGCATGGAAAAAATGTACATCCTCGCAGGAATTTATTCTCATTTCAGTGTGAGTGGGATTTTCATGTCAGTAATTCTGTATTGCTACATGCACTAAGAGAAACCTGTGGATTTAAATAGGCCTCTAGAATCTTGGGACAAGAAACAACAAATATTTGGTGGGCTCCTAGGGAGATAAACTTCACTGTGACATCTGAAAGGAGAAGGAAAACATCCAAACAACACCAACCCTTCCTTCCTCTGATCCTTTCCCTTTCTTTGAACACTCCAAGTGATAGACTGTGGCAGTATAAGGAACTACCAGGAACACAAACTATCTGCAAATTCCACAGAGAATCAAAACTGCAGATTCAAAGATGTATTTGGACCTACTAACATGCCTAGATGGACTTACGTGTCCATTCTGGCATCTGGTTTCATGACCACAATCAGTCTTGCAGAAACCCATTACTCAGAGTCCCTGTCCAAAAGTGGAATAGATGGGTGCACCAACAAAATAATATGCCTCTGCAATGTAGCCTGAATACAACCTTCCCTTCAGGGATTGCATGGGGATCGAGGACCTGAAAGCCCTAGCAGGTGGCCTGAATCACTCTTTGCTTTCTGAAATTCAGGCACACGAGTCTACCAAAGGGGCCACTATGTCATGGTGTTGTCTCAGAAGTCAAGCCAGGCCTTGATCCTCTAGGGTGTTGAAAAGTCAGTGGAGATGATGTAGGTAGACAGTCATTCCCACATAGCTCATTGATTCACACAGTTCTCACTGAAAGACTGGGATCTAATCATATGTGTTCCTTACATCAATAATATATCTCCTTCTGCCCCTTAAGACCCTTTAGTTTACTTTGAACTTTCCTTATATCAGACTTTTTTGCAAGTGATAATTAAAACAGTAAGTACCTGTGTCTGGATTTAACTTTAGTAGAATTATTTTCAAAGAGATACAAATTACATTCCCCTTTTCTAAAAATAGCATTGGTGGAGGGAGACCTGCTACAATCTCTGTCTACTATTATAAGGTCTATACAACAAGCTTTGATTTCCTCTACATAGAGGAATAACCTGGCAAAATTCAAGGGAAATGCAGCCACTGACTGGAGGAATTTCTAAGGCATTTGCCTCTCACTTGCTGAAATGTGTTAGTCCTTGGACGTGGCTCCTTCTTTGAATGTGGTAATACTTAGAGCCTTGTGTTGCCTTTGATCACATACTTTAATCATAGAAATTAGAGATGGAACAGGCATATTCATTCATCTAGTCCATTTCCTGCCGCTGTAGGATTGGTCTGCAGTTTATTTTTGAGGGCTTTCTAGTGCTCACATTTCTCCCTGAGATCAATGGGAGTTCCTCACCCAGATCAAGAGAGTGAATGGCTCATAACTTGTGAAACTCATACTGAATTGTATTTTGTACACTGTTGGGTTGTGTAAGTGGTGGAAATAATAAAGTATTCTTCTCATACAGCTCGGAGCAAAGCATCTGCTAGAGGACTAGGCATGGTTCATTTGTGCAGGTATTAGCTCAGTAGAAAGGAAAGGATATCAAAATGATTTTTTTGTGCATTCAACTTTTTAAACACAAGTGGTTTCCTGTGTGTATCATCTGTCTTCTCTGTGCAACATTTTCAGTCAGTCTTCATTCTTCCTCAATGTTTTTCTCTACACAGAGCTGATCAAGTTTTTCCTCACTGATTTTTTAAAATAAAAATACTAGATTAGTGTTCTGGAAAGTGAAAATAGTATCAGTTTTTAACCAGACAGACTGGTTGCATTGTGTTCTTGACATGTTAACATTTAAGAAAGGACAGTCATAAAGTTCTGCATCTCCTCTGGTGAATTTTGAAGTTTTGGTCTTTGAAGAAATTCCTAATAATTTGCCTACCACCTATATTAGGGAAATTAAGATAGAAGTTTTGCCTTTGGGTTTCTGGTAAAACAATATTGTCTAAGGCAACGATCATGCAGTAGGGGCTGTTTACACTTTTTTTTATTACCAAATTTGTTATAATCCCTGAATCTTTCCTCCACCCAACATTCCCTGCATTAATTGTTGTTTCACCTCAGAAGGTTCTGATGATTTGCAATATTCCCCTGGCTTCCATGATACAGTCTATCTGGCATTTCCTTTTTAGTACAGTACTCTTCAAAGTAATTAAAATATAAGCCACAACATGAAAAAGCCTGAATTCAGCTGTCAGGCATGTCTGCATATCATGGCACTGGTCCGACCATAAGCTTCTTAAACGACGCCCTGCCACAGAGTTCCACATAATGGAAGATTGCCAAACAGTTTTTAATTCATATAATTTAAACTTGGTGGCATGAATGACTAACTGCGAAATGCAGAAAACTGTCGAAAGAAGTCCAAATACATGCTGAACTACAAAATCAAATGTGACTTTTCAGCTTCCTCTGTGGTTTGTAGTTAGCGTTCATTATCATGTAACAAAACATAGCATCTCTAGTACCTGCTGCTAATTTAATACGGATAGAAATTAAGCCCTTGCCCTGACCAGAGCAGTGGCAACAGTGTATTTTCTCTAACAGCAGAAGAAAAAAACATAGTTCGTAGTAGCAAACATGGAACTGCCCTTACTCTAAATATATTTTAAGTGGGCATCTAATGAACAGGACCAAAGGAATTCCATGGAGGAGGAAGTCTTAAAATAGTATGGTTGTGAGCTGAGCTGTACGAGGTATTTGGCTGGCTCTCAACCCACAGAAGGCGAAGTGTCACACAACAGCCTAGTGTTGCTGGGCGCAGGTCATTGTTAGTCCCTGCAGGAAAGGGATTAACTAGACAATTGCCTTTCTGCAGAGCAGAAACAAACTTCCCTATTAATTGCTACCAGCCTCTTCCTGCTCCAGTAGGTTACTCTGGCTTCTTTCAGTGCAAAGCCTTTGCCATCAGAGCAGACAGTACCTATGGGCACAGGAGGCGCTTCCCAATTAACTCTTTCTGTCTTTGCTCTTCTGCACTGCAACCTGATGCAACAACACTTACCTTTTAGAGATAACAAAAGTATCTTAAGGTTTACCAAGGAAAAGTAGTTATTACTATTACACACAGCACACCACTTTTATTGCTACAATGTAGCATAAACTTATGTTCAGCTTTTTATCATGCCTTTTTCAAGGAAAAAATAATTTGTATGCTATTTAGTTTATTTTTTTCCACTTTAGCCTGAATTGCAATTGCAGGAATTGCCATCCTGGAGCAGACCAGTAAACTAGCTGAAGTGTATTATCCTCTCTGCCTCCAGCTATAGTCTATGCCTCTCAGGACAGTGAGGCTGCATGCCTGCAGAAATGCATATTTTCTACCTCTTAGCTCATTGACTACTTACAGACAGAAGCCTGTGTTTCACTTATGTGCCAAGGCACAGGGATCTTGTAGTTTAGGTTAATACTACATTATTGCTGTTGAAGAGCTAGCATCAGGGCATGGAGAGTTTTTCTCTTGTTCCTGTGTTAAAAAAGCTAATGTTGCACTTTTATCTCCATTCGAGATTGGGAGAGGGGAATAGTGCAGTCTAATCTTGTTTCATTTCTTGATTTTTTCTCTGTATTCACTTTGGTATGGCTGAGTATGTCTGAAACCAATCTTATTATTGACATCTTTTCTCTTGGTATCACTTCTAGCAAAAATTCTAGTTACTCATAGTGGTATGTGTAGTATTTAAATATTTAATATTTAATTTAATAATATTTAAATATTTACATTTCTGTCTACTCTCCTGCCTCCTTCATACACTTATAGCTTTTTTGCAAATATTAAGATTTCTTCCTGTGTAGATGTTTAAAAATATTCCATTTCCCCATCATCCTGCTATTAAAATTTGCCCCTTTGTGGATCCAGGGATTTCCTGCATTTTCTGGATTCTTGCTGTCACTCCAAGCAGGTTTTTGCTGACAATGTCACTTTCCTCTCTTGCAACACTACACTTCTTGAATCTCTCCTATCATACCTTCAGAGAGTATCATAGCCTTTTTTAATCCTTCAGTCTTTTTCATTGGTGCTTACGCTGTTTTATTAATGTTTATGCCCCTTCCTCTCTCTGCATCAGATCTCACTCCTTACTTTCATACTGCTTTGTACATCATCCGTGCTCATTCACAGACTGGGGGAATAGGTCTTCTTATTTCCAAGAGTTTAAATGATGTGATCACAATTATATATTTGGAGAAAGTCTCCTGGTTTTATGTATCAAGCATCTTCCCTTCCTTCTCTCAGAAACACGCGGCCCACCCAGGCTCCCAATGTGCAGTTCCCTTCTTACTGAGCTCACTACTGGGAAGGTCAACAAGAAACAGGAAAAACTGAAAACCCATAGAAAGCTCCTCGCTGAAACTCATTGTTCACCACACTCAGGCACTGTAAAGTATGAACTTTTTACCTGAAATGCTGTTAATATGTTCAGTAAAGAACATAAGACCTTGATTTTCTCCCTAAAGTGTTTGCCTGTATTGCCTGAAATGTGCACACTGAACCTGATACTTCAGAGGAGAAAATATATCCCATTTGGTCACACAACCAGCTATACAGTGCTGTAAACATTAGGATATATTTTTTCTTAAACTACTATTGATTATTACATTGCAGTTCTCACTAGTAGCAGTGTATATCCCTTTTTTAAACCAGTTAGTTAGAAAATATATATTAGTCACAGTTTAGAAAATGGAATTAATGACTGAAAATATGAATGTCTGGATGTCTGATAAAGCTTTGACTCTGCTGTGTTTTTTTTTTTTTGTTCTGAAACTGAAGTGTACAGAAATTGCTAATTTTTTTCTTTGCCTACAGAAACATCTAGCATTTTTAGCTCTTTAATTACTTGTGACCACATGATCTTCTGAATGCTCTAAGCACAAAATTTATTTTCTACATGTATGCTAGCATGAAGCATGAATTCCTATGCAGAGGGAGTCTAAACCAATGACTTAAGAAATAATTAATGAGTTCAGTTTCTGTATCATAACAGCTTTGTCAGTTTAGGGAACATTATTAGTAGAGCACAAAACCATGCACAATTAGAAATCTGTTTTTCTTAGTATTTTAATTGCTTTACAGGACCACATATAAAATAATCAAAGACCCCTAATAAGTTATTTCCAGAGATATTTTTTCTTGAAAGATGGAACTCTTCCCAGGACTACCTCTAAGCAATGATATTATTTAATTAAAATAGATCTTTGGCTGCTGATATGATTTTCCCCCAAGCTATGAATTAATTGATTTATTGATTTTAGACATTACATTTACAAAGAAAAAGAACATGAATACAGCACTGCAGTTTCTCATAACATTTTCAGTGCCATCTCAGCTACAAGTCTTTTAATTCTTTAGTCAAAGTTCAAGCACATGATGATAATGTAGGTGTGTGAAGGGGCTGCCAGTGGCCCCAAGCAGAGACTTTATTTCTGGCCTATCCTGAGGAACTATCAGTCTCATTCCTATTATCATGGATAAAACCCTGTGATGTCCTTTTGTTTATTAAATAGGATATTCTATTGTTACTGTCTACATAGATGTATGTGCATACGTATAAATACATACATTCATATACGTATATGTATACATATACATATACATATGTGTGCGTCTGTGTGTATATATATATATTGCTGTTGCTGCTGGAGCAGTAAAAACATGAAATAGCATGTAATCCTGAAATGCTCCTTAGAAAATGGCTTTGGATGAGCAATTGGGAAGAGCCAAACACCTTGTGTAGCTGAAAAAGAGCAGAAGAAAGAGTACTTGGCAAAAGTGAATGTTCCTTTTCCCCAGAGCATTGGCTGTCATCAGCGGGACTGTGAGAGAGAGAAAGACTGTGTTTAAGTGGCTGATTTGCAGGGCAGAATTAGTCTTCAGACACACATGCAACTGTAGAGAAGCCAGTATCTCCTCAGTATTTTGTCCTGCCAGTTCCAGATGCCATACAATATGAGAGAGATTTTTTGGTTTTTGTTTTCTTTCTCAGATCTCAAGAAATCCCTGCGGTCAGGTCTCTGTAACCTTCAACTTGACCATGGCCACCAAATGAATGCTTTCCACTGAAGGGAAGTCTGCAGCAGAAATCGGTTGCCTGGCTCTTCCTTCTGAGTTCTCACAAGAGAGAACTGATCTGTCTGTAAGTAAATGAAAAGACTGTAGGAGTTATAAGTGAACTTTTGTTAAAGCATTTGATAAACTAGATCATGAGCCTTTTCTGTAATGATTAATTCATATTAGCTTGTATAAGAAAATTATCACATGGATAACAAACCAGTGGAAACCAAAATGTTGCAAAGTTTCTAATCATGGTACAGAACATTTTAAAGTCTGGTTTTCATTTTCAGCTTTATTAACGGATCATTAGAGAGGCCAAAGAGAAACCCATTAAAATGAATGCATTAGAGAGAACTGTGTGAATGCTACTGAGGACAGAGATAGAACAAATTCCATAAACAAGCCATGTTAAAAATCTTCCATGAAAAAGAATTTATTATTGGGCTCATTAAATTGATTGCTAAAATGAAGTCAGGAAGGGATTTTTTATTATTATTATTATTATTATTATTATTATTATTATTATTATTATTATTATTATTATTGATCAGATTAAGGGAAAGCTGTGGGGGTAAGCTTCTGTTTTTTCTTTTTCCTTTCCTCTCAATTGTGGGTGTTGTCCATCGGTTCCTAAGAGATTTCCCTACCAAAATCACTGCTCTTGCAGGAGCGCTGGACAGCAGGAAACATTCTAGAAATTGTTTTTCATCTTTACAATTGGTTTTAAGTTTGTTAGAGGGCAATGAAGTTATTTTATGACCTGTAGAATAAGGGGAATGGGATATCCTATCAGTGCTCTGTGGACTTTCCTAAATGGAAGACAGAATTGAGTGCCCCTTGTGACCCTCATGACTCCTGCGTTCCTGTTGCCAACCCAAGGGTTATCAGTAAGAAGGTCTATTTGCACGGGATTAAAATGAAAGTGAGACTCCTTTACTAAAGGGATCCTTTCCAGCATTAATTAATCTAACAAATTGATTCTATGTTTTGTCAAACTTAGAAGCATGTCACAATCTCCTGATGATCTAAGCCATGAGTTTCAAAATGAAATAATAGACTTTTGCTCTAATCAAGTCTAATGGAGAATGGTGCATAAGCAGCAAGCAGACATGATGTGTCTTGTTGCAGATCTAAGAGAGCTCAGAAAACCCCAGAACTGAGCCTGTGTTACCACAGCCCTAGAACTGAAACATGCCACATGTTACCTCTGATGTTGCAGGGCAGAGTGGAGAAGGAGGAGGCAAGGAGACAGCAGAAAGAGCATGTGGGCACCAGCTGCTCACCGCCCAGCTCTGTTGCTGCCTTGGGAGCTGGAAGGGAGAAATTCTCATCTGAATCTACATTTTGTCCCAGATGTATGGCACCAAGAAATCACTAACTTGAGAGAAGATGCTGGCAGCAACTCCCTACATCTTTTATTTGGTCCAGAAGGCTGCTAACAAGAGCATTCTCCTGGACTCTCTGAGCCCCACTGGATAGCATGAGACTCAGTAGATACGTCGTACTTATTGCTGACCATCTTTTGTACAACCGTAGTGATCTATTGCCTCCAAGTATCTCATGATTTTTGATATTTTGGTTTCTGAGATCTTATCTAATTAGTGCCAGTAATCATGGCCATTCCACTGATGACAAACTTCAACTGAGTGTGGTTGCATTCTGTTACATCTGAGTAAATATTGCAAATATTAAATAGAGCAAAAATGTTCTTTTTTGTAATGGTATCTGAGTTCAAACTAATCCATTCTAGATATTGCTGAAATTTCTCCATGTATTACTACTTAATAATCTGATGTCTAGGCATTGGATGTTGGAACAAAATGACTACTTTTGCTGAGGTCCTGATTGTTACAGAGCCTATAATGGGCACAGTCTCAGCCCAATTTGTGCTGAGGTAGTGAATTTAAGTACTTGACATCAGATGTTAGCTTTGAGTACACTTCAGTGTTATGTTCAAGGCTAACTGAAGTTGACTGCTTAATATCAGTCCTTCATACATGTCTGTATAATGAGAAAAGCTTTCAGATCTTATAAGATATAATTTAAAATGCCTAAAGGAATTTAAAATTATAATAAATAAACCATATATATTTGTTAGTATTTTGACAGGACTGATCTTTTAAAGAAACAATAAAAGGGTTAAAGGGTTTGATATAGTAATTTGAAATTATTAATCCTATGTGTTGAAAAGTGCTGCCTTTGCCAAGATGTACTGATTTCTTTATCTTCTTTTTTTTCTAGATAATAGTAAAAATCTACATAGATTTTTCTCCCAACACAGTTTCCTAAAATTCAGCCTTCAATTTTTTTCTCTCAGAAGTCCTGACAGGTCTTTTAAAGCCTACATGAAGGGCTGGATTATGATGTCCTCACTTGTAATGACTGCTTCATAATTTGTTACTTCCAAATTGTAGCCTGAACCTACATCCTGTAGGTGTGCTTAGAAGGGAGTTGTTAAGTATAAATTAGGAGTTTCCAAAGTGACTGGGGTTTTACAGTAAATATGCCTATTTGGGTTATCGAAATTCATCAGCTTGGAACACTTACCATTCCAACTGTAGTAAAGAATACTAACAATAAATAGCAAGACACAACAGCATGCAAATTACTATTCAGTACTTCAAAGGTAGTAAGCTGTGAGGCACTGTGCCAAAGATCAAGGAAGAGTGGGTTTTCTGAGTGTGAATTATTGCACCATAATTCATGCTCTGGTATACAATGCAGAACTTGTAAGATCATTAGGCAAATGAGCTTTTAAATATTGCTAAATCAAATGCAAGGTTGATAATGTAGTATAGTAGATTGGGGTTCCCCCTCCCTTTCAATTTATAGCAAAAATAGAGGACAAATTAGCTTTACCAACAGTACAGCATGATCCTTTTGTGCCTGGACTTGCATGGTTTAACAGGAGATGAGTTTAGGTGAACCCCTCAGGCTGTAGACATTGCTGGAGGACAGTAACTTTGGAAGTCAAATCTAAATTCAGTAATTTGACATTGTTAACATAAAAATCCTATAGGCTTTCAGGGTTATGTGTAAACAAAAAACTTTGACAATGGAGAGCTGTTACAGAAGCTTTAAAATTTAGTCAAATGCAATGGAATCCGGCCTACCTTTAAAGGATCCTTTTGGTCTCAGGCTCAAAAGTTTTGAAGCCTTCCTGATGCCTGAATTTTGTGGCTTTTATGAATGGAAACATAAGCAAGTGGTACCAAATCCCTGACTGCAGTCACATATGCTTTTTACTCTGATGAAGCAAATTCAGACTATTGTCCTGTGTGCTTCCAACTGGAAGAGAGAAAGTCAGTAATGGTGTCCCACCTAAACAGACAAAACCTCCACTTATTACACATTAAGTCTGTTTAGACTGCATAATTTATCTGTGTTTGGACATAAAGGCCTAGATCCTTAAAGGTATTATGAGCTTAATTTCCACACAGGTACCTAATTTCTTATAAATTTAGGCACTGGTATTTTAGAACTCATGGCATTCTCCATCTAGGTGCTAAAAAGTGCTGAACCAGTAGCAACATAAAGCTCTATCTTAGTGTTTTGCTTCTCTGTAACTGAGCTGGTCGTTAACTGCAGCCTTTCTATTGTGGAGCTCATTTTGGAAGTATGTTAAAGAAGAACTTCCTTTGAGAGCACGGTTCTTAGAGAGCTGGTTATGTAAAAAAGTCATTTTTGAGTGAAGAGATCCTTGTTGTCTAGCTGATCATGCCGGTAAGATTTTGTCCAAGTTTCATAGTGTTAACTTTTTTCATTGAAGCATCCTGGAAGGGATCTCTCTCTCTACAATGCAATTGGCAACAAATTGACCACACTGAAAGGCAATATGCAGGATCACTGATAAAGACTGATGTTTCTCAGGTCTCATATGTTCCTGCCCAATTGAATGGCATGGACCAGAGTTTTGCATGCTTGCAGAACAAAGGGGCAGTTCTCAGAGCTAAGATGTCTCTGTTTGGCTGAATTTAAACTTTTGCATATAGAGAATAAATGGGTACATGAAGCAATATTTTTTATTGTCTCATTCACCTTCCAATTATCTTCTTTCAGAGTTTAAGAGACTGGCAGAAACATTCCCCTTCCCCTCCTTTTCAGAGGGTTTACATTTGCCAGAAAAAACAGTATTTGACATTTTACCAATGTAACTGAGGGAGAAAATGGCAAAATTAAAACAAGGCTAGGTTCACTCAGAGGCTACACTGATACTCGAGGGCAAAGAAGAAAGTTATTCAACAGGAACTTAAAGTACATAAAACAATAAGCCTGAGGTCCCGAACAAAGGCTTCTGGCACTGACAGAGTGTAAATAGTAAAGATTAATATATGTGATTAATTAAATCGGACCAGATTTTGCTATAGGACACTCTGAAGTGCTCAGAAACATTCTGCTGTCCCTTTTTACAAACTTTAATTGCAGAAAATGAAACAGCTGTATTATTTCAGTAACTGGAATATGAATATAGTCAGGAAGGATAGTCCACTAATTAAGGCATCTTTTGGGAAACTGGGAGAATGGATGTTTAGATCTCATAGTCCAACTGTAAGTGAGAATAAAGAGGTAACAAAAATGTAGGAGTTATTTAGATCACTAAATCATAGTTTTCTTATGAAAATTGGTGCCGACAGACTGTTGCTCACAGTTCTGAGAGAAGATCTCATCTCGACAGGTCATTTTTTCCTTGTTATACATAGTATTATTATTTATAAAAGGATTAAAAGTCGCATACCTACATCTTATTTGTTGAAAGCAGAATTTGAAACATCTTCATGTAATATTTCTGTTCCTTTTTTCCTCACCAATAAGGAACAGGTAACTGAACAAGCAAAGCAGCCACTGTAACATTACTGAGTATCTTTTAGGGATACTAAGAGATAAGTGCTGCCCTGGAGGAGCAAAGGAGAAAGAAATATAGACACTGTCTTTAAGCAGGGAGAGAAAGGAGACTTGAAAAATTAAGTCCAGCTGGCCTCATATCAATACTGGGAAAGATACTGAAACAATTTACTAAGCAGTCAATTTATAAGTACTTAAGGTTGATAAGAAAAAGCCAATATGGATTTATCAGGAAAAAGAATGTCAAGTTATTCTGATTACTTTCTTTGACAAGGTAACTGTCCTTGTTAATAAAAGGATGCAGTAGATATGATATATATTAATCTTGCATTTTGACCCATCCCCATACAACTTTCTCACAAGCAAATTAAAGAAAAATTACCTAAATGAAAGTACTACAAAGTGGCTGAAAATCAGTGCTTGGGAACAGGTGAGAGTAGTTCACTATTAAAATGGTAAATTCTGACCATGCTGGTCAGTGGTTTGGATGACTGTATAGACTGTCATTGCAAAATCTTATATGTCCTGAGAGTGAGGGAGATTGTAAGTGCTTTCTAAGGCATAACTGAATTTAAAAAGTATTGTGAAAAATTGGAAGAATGATCTGAAACCTCTGAAATGAGATTCAGTAAAGATTAGTGCGAAGTGCTGTTTCCAGGGAGGGACAGTCACACACACAGATACAGAGCAGGGAGTAACTGGCCAGACAGCAGTGCTGCAGAGAAAGGAGTCAAGGGTGATAGTGGAGTACAGACCAAGTATAATTCAAGAACATAATGTCTTTTTTGGAACAGCAACATTATTCTGTGGTGAATTAAAAGAAATGCCGTGTGTCAGGCAGAGGTAGGAATTCTATCCTACTTGGCACTTTGAGCTCTCAGCTGGAGAACTCGACCCAACTTTGGGCACCACTTTTTCAGAAAGATGTAGACAAATTGGCAAATGTCCAGAAGAGAGCAACAGGAATGATAAGCGGTTTAGAAAACATGACCTATGAGGAAAGATTGAAGGAATTGGGTTTGTTTAGTCTACAACAGAAGAGCCTGAGAGGGACATGATAACAGTCTTCAAGTATGTAGAAGGTTGTTGTAAAGAAGACAGTGATCAATTATACTCCAAGTCTACTGACAAAGCACAGAAAAGAATGATTACTTTAATTTGAAATAAAAAAGGTTTAACTTAAATATTGAAAAAAACCCCACAAAACCCCAAATCCGTTTACCACTCTGAGGAAAACTAAGCACTTGAACAAGGTACCTAGGAAGTTTCAAGAGTCTTTAAAGAATTGAATAAAATAAATATGGGCCAGAGAAAATGCAGGCATTTTCAGAGCACAGGGATGAACTAGGTAAAATAATGGGGCTCCTTTTATGTCCTATATTCTCTGCTTCCTATGAAATATGAGATAATCTGCTCTGCAAAAGAATTACCTGACCCTGAGCTTTAGCAATGTCAAATTAATGCATTTCTTAATTTATGATAAGGTCATTTACTTTATTTGCACGTCTGAATTTGTCTTCCATTTTTGTTTCTGAAAAATGGAGTACAGTGGTTTAAAAGAATTGCAAGTACTTATTAAAAAAAACTGCTGTGTGTGTAGTAAGCCATTACTACTATTGTTATAAAAACTTTTTATAAGGTTAAGTAAATGAGACATTTAAAGTCTTAAGTTTATCTCTTAAAGCACAAAGGACATCAGTGACCTACTGGGTGTGTTTATTTCCCAGAGAGCATTAACTTATTTTTCTGTTTCTGATATACTTGTAACTATGGAATTTTCCCTATAGAATAGCAAATATGAAAAAAATCATTATCACCTTCTGATCTTCCCAGCATCTTAGCAAGGAAGATACCAGTGAAGGTGAGCCAAACCTAGACTGTGTATTGCAGAGACTGATAGGCAGATATTCCCTTCTGCTGAATCTTCTTTGAGAGTGCTAAGTTCCAGCAAAGAGAAGGCAGGAGAGGTGAGAAAAGATAGCATCTGAAACCACCACAGGAAGATCTGCCAGGGCTAAGCTGCCAAAAGCTTATGGCTGAGTTCTTGCCATAGGTTCAGGCAGTATAAAACCAAGGTGTCTAATTCTCTCCTGTTGCTAGTTTTACACCATTCAGTACAGTAATTTGTGATTTATAATACTGAGCTTAATTTCAACTCAGGTTAGCTAAGGGAAAGTAGATACTTATTTGTTACAGGGTAATACCTACACATGGGTCCTCCTGGGTCACAGAATCCAGCCCTGTTACTGCAAATTATCAGGTCTTATAGTCCATCTATTTGATGACAGCTGTCTTAAAACTCACGATGAACAGCAGTAAGAAGATGAGCCAAGTGCACATCTAGCATTTCCCAGCTGGGACTGCTGGTCAAATGCAGGGAAGGAAGTGTTAGACACTGAAATGAATATTTCTCATTTCTAAGGTGTTGCATTAAACTGATGAAACTATTGGAGGGAGCCAAGTTAAAGGGGTTAGGAAAGCATCTCAATAAACAAGTGAGTGGCATGAGGAGGAAAGTTCTGTTTATAGCTAAGAGGTGGCTGACATCATTTGGTATCAGCAATCCATTTATATTCGTGATTGCATGTATGTGCATAAAATTGTAATTAGAGTGGGTACAATTCTGGTTAAAAATGCTTTCCACATTTTTCACTTATGTTTGCATAAACTTTCCATCTGATCTGGATAGACCCCTCTATTATTTACCTTCTTTCATGTTTTACCTGCTTAAAATGCTGTATCACCATTTCCCCTCCCTCCGAGGATTATGAAATCCCCAGTAGATATAGTGTCTATATAGGGTATCACTGAAGAAACAGTCAGTAATGAAAAGTGGTCTCCAAGCTTGAGCTAGCACAAGGCCTCCCTCTTTTCAATTCCCTTCTAAAGGTCTACTTTAGCCTACCTATGAGAAATCAGCCATTTACAAATGATTAGCTGGGCAGAGTTACAATTTATCCATAGCAAAAGAGCACAAGAATATTGCATCCTCAGTTCAGAGCCACAGCCTTAAACTTTGCCTATTTTAACCTCCAAACTCCACAGAAACTGTCTTCTTTTACCCAGTGTATTATGGAGTATTGCAAAACTGCTAGGCATGATATTGCTGGAGGAGCTGACTTTTCAGTGTTATGTAAATCATTGCACTTACTATGATCCTCAAAGCATCTCTCAGATACTGGAGTAGGTGCCCTAGTGGACTTTCAGCTCTCACCCTTCCGACCCTGCTTGAAACCCCTCACTGACTTAGATATTTCAACTCCTTTAACTGTCTGTTCCTTGGTCACAATCTTAGGTCCACCTTTCTTTACATGTCTTTATCCATATTTTTCCTTGATGGTCTCCCTAGAGTGTACTTTATTCTCCCTCCCAGTTCAGCTGTCTATTCCTTCCCTTCATATGGACTGCAAAACACCTCTCCACTGTAAAGATACAGCAACATATCCCATAGCCAGATTTGCTAGACCTCATCAAATGACATGGTAAATACATAGGCATCAGTGTTGTTCATGACATTTTCCTTTTAAGTGTTGTTTGGTATAATGTCCTTCTCTCCAAGAAGCCATACCCAGAAGGTCTTCAAGTATCCGAGATATTATAGCTATGTTTATGCTGATAAATAACATCATGAACAGGGACCGTTCTCTTGTCCCTGTCACACAACATGTGGTGCTACATCTCCTCTGAGCATATGGTTTCCCAGCAGATCTAAGATATAACTGTTACTTTAAGTATATTCTTTTCAGGTATGTTCAGTAAGGTGAGGGCTATGTTTCTGCCCATCAGAATCAGGGTTTCATAGCGTGAAGATTGAGGGCTTGTGTTGCATGTCTTGGTGCAAAGGAAGATCTTTGGATGCACAAAGCCTGTACAGGCAGTATTAGAGGACAGTACAGACTCTAATCTGTTGTAGTCTCACCCACATTACCTTCTGGGAGTGCTCACTGGTGCATGTGCTCTCCCATCAGTCATGCCTGGGCATTATTATTGAAAACTGGTAGTTGGCACAGGCCAAAACTGTGCCAGAAGAGGTACTAATAAATAAGCAAAATAAATTATTATAGTCCAGTAATCAAGTTCACTCCTGGCCCTGGTTTATTTATCAGTATAGATATAGTCTATGTTTTGGACATGCTGTACAAAGCATTATCTCTTTTATTTTTGCTGTAATGTACTAAGGCAATGTGTGACATATAAGAGAGAAACATTTTTTAAGATATTTTCAGCCACCAGTTTTTTTTTTTTTTGACAATAATAACAATAATTAAGAAATGAGTGCCAAAACGTATCTCATGTTTTGCATGTTATAGCTATTCTCCAAATCAGGCAAGCGTCCTGTGCTAGGAAAGGGTGGCAAAGTTCATGGACAGTAACTCTTGCTTTGAGCTGGAGACCTCTCTAGGCATGTTTATTATCATTTTGTACTGATTCAACTGCAGGTTTAGCAGCAAAATAAAAAGCTGTCTTGTTTAAAGGAAGATGTAACTCATATTACGAACAAGAACCGCAAACAGCTGCTTCCATATGTTGCTACTATCAGGACAAATTCTTTGTTAAATGGCATCTTTAAGATTAAACTGTGTGCTGAAAATAAACACAACAAAAGCGTGAGATGATTGAGGAGAACAGTGACCCACTCCAGGAGAAAATACACTTTGTTTCAGCTGGTGATGAATCTGCATGACCCAGACAGAGCGTTCTAACATTGACTATCACTGCATTCTGCACTATTTTGACGTGTAATATAAATGTCTGTGATAAGGGGTAAAAGGCACATTGGCCCATCTGTGCTAGTTTTAAACCTGTTTGTCCAACTTACTTTGGGATGTTGTAGCTTCTTTTTTTTTTTTTAAAGCGAATTTTTAACATAGTTTGGACCGACTTCTGCTTTCTGTAGTACCTCTATCAGAAAATGTTTTAAGTGCAACTCTTTGTTAGCCAGATTGAAACACAGTTCGCAAAGGTGTCATCATGCTCTCTTTGAAGTTGAAGGGAGATGCATCTGCCTTGAATGAGAGCAGGATCAGATCACCTAAGCAAATGGTTGACTATTCAGATAGTCCCAAGGAAGCTACGTCTGGTTTGAGGCCTTCTGTAAAAGAGACAAAGTTCTGGCTTCAGTTTTAATAAGGAAGTATTTTCCCTTCAGAGCAGCTAGACTGAATCTCCTGCCATCATTCTCATGCCCCCAGATTTATTCTTAGTCTTATGGATCTTTCTTCTCTAACAAATCCATAGAAGAAAGTGAGACTTGCAAGCCTAGTTAGGGCTGTCTAGTTCTCACAGTCTGCTCCTTGTAACCTCTGATCACCTGCTCCTTGCTATACTTTCATACTATTGTCTCTTTATGAGTTTCTATGCCTTGTTTCAAAGGCTTTTGTAACACAGCCTAAGGAATCATATATGTCTGGCATGTAATGTGCTATCACTTATTGATTGTTCAATGTCTTTTATATGCACATCTTTTACACAGGGAAAATTCTGTTTCAAAACTGCTGCTTGAAAACAAATTGAAGAAGATGTGGGAAGGCTAGTGTATGATTATGGATGCTTGTCCAAAAACTCACACACCAGTTAAATAAGTTCCATGATTTTTTTTCCAGACCTTTTCAAAAGAGAATTAAATTTGCTTTTGTATTATTAGTTTGCGATATTTTCATGATATACAGAACGTTTTTTTTTTACTTTGGCAGGCATATATTTACTTTTTGTAATGGATGGGTGGGAAATCTTGAAAAGATGAGCCACCTACTGACAGTGCAGAGAGCCTGAAATAATAGTTCTCATGGGTTTGAGTTCTCATTTCAGCATCACACCGATTCCTGCTGCAGCACCCATCTCAGCACAGCGTGCTGGATGGTTTCTTCAGACCCCTCCTAACCTTGTGTTTCTACGGATCTGGGATTTTAGAAATAACTACAGTTACAGTATGTCGCTGGGTTATAGGAACCCCGTCCTTGGGTGTGTTAAAGGCACTACTCTGCAGCCATTTAGCCTTAGCTGCAGTATTCAATCATTTTTAAGATGATCACAAGCGGAGTATTTATTACCGTGGGTTATATCATCTGCTGCCTTCTGTATTGCCAGATTTTTGTTCTTAATCATGTCAGTCTTTCTGTGTGTCATATCTGTGTGATCAAATGCATGTCATTTACACTCCTCCTATCTGAATTGAGAACATATATTTCAGGCTTGTATGTATCCAAGCAAAGTGAGCAAAGGAGAAACCAAATGTTAGTAACTACTGCTTTCTGTGTCTCATACGGGAGATTTATCCTGATAGACAGTTTTGTGCTGGTTTAAACAGGGAAGCGACATTTAAAAAAATCCACTTTGGGGGATGTTATTAAAAGAACTTAAATGCATGTTATGATTAACTTGCCAGAGCTACTAGGAGTAAACACATCCTTAATGTAGACTAGAACGTCTTCACATAAAACTCTTTCCCACATCCCCCTCCCTCCCCTTCACCTCCCAAGTTTCATCCTAGCCTAAGGCAGTAAAATCTGTAGGGTGGGGGTTTCCTTAAACACTTTGTATATGAGAGTATGTGACTTATCATCTCTGTGCCTCATTTACAGTGAGACTTAGCAGCTGCTCCGCAACCATGTGATACATTGAGCTTTGTATAATAGTTCACTTGAAGGTCTTTGCACAGTTCAGGCATGTCAGCTGAGTACCTTCAAGCAGTGCAGGGGCTTGTAATTAGAGTGGCCTGAGGCTGCTTGCCTTTCTGAGGGGCTTTGTCTTCCCCACGGATCCCAGTGGCATCCTGTTTCCAGAGGCTCACCATCCAAGCGCTCCAGCGCGGGCTCAGCGGGTGGTGGGGGGATCCGAGGTATGTCAGGAACTGAAAACAGGTATGAGGGTTCAAGCCTAGACAAAGGTCTTGTTAGTCATTTGAACACAAAGCATGCAGCACCTTGCCTCTCTGCTGGATCCTGCAGCAGGTAAAGAAAGAACCGCCCTGTGCTTTACCTCAGAGGAGTTATGCCCCAGTCCCTTTCCAAAATAAACAATCCACTGTGTTTATCTGTAATGACTTTTGTCATTTTAAGCAAGTTGGCTGAAGCAGACATTCTTGGGAGGATGTCAAAGGAAGAAACATACTGTTTTCTAACTTGGCCTTTTAAATGACTGCATCACTTCTGCAACACTCTGAGTGCTTTATACCCTGCCTCCAAGTTCCCATCCATTTTTCCCTGAGCATTTTTGGAAGCACAGATTGAGCAATTTGGAAAGGATAGGCCTGAACTTCCTATTTGTGCCTTTCCATTTCTGTCATGCCTGAAGACAGAGGAAGAAAAAATAAAGAAAAAGAACGAACCTGAGATTTTTATATGGAAGAGTACACTTTTGGCCACACAAATTTGCAGACACATTGAAGCCCAGAGGATTTTAAGCAGCAAATCAACAAGACATCGCTAAAACAGCTGCTCTAGGAAACAGATAATTTGGTTTTACCTCATAAAATGGTTACTTCTGTTGGTTGGGATAGGAGGAAAGTTTCCTCGTAAGTATAAGCTGGCACACTGTTTTCATCTGTTACTCTCCTGCACTGGCTCTGCAGTAAATGTAGTAAGTTCTTCTGCCTCCCTGGAAGAGCAGGACTGAGGACACCACATGCTCAAATCCACTGTAGCATATAACCCTTGTGTCTATATTTGTCCCTCTAAAAAAAAGAGTGCCATGGACCACCCTCTGGCCCCAAGCCTGCTCAGCCTCATCTGTCCTCAGAGCAGGAGGCTCTGGTGGGCTATAGCTCTACTAAGAAATGAGATGGTTGGATAAAGAGAAGTAGATTGGCTGCACCATTGCATCATGAAGCTGGTCCTTGGCCCTGAGCAGTGCCCACCAGCACTGTCAGACAATTGCCAGAGATGGTCCAGAGGCCATCATGGCCCTGAGACCATTCACAGTAGGCCAGCTGGGTGCAGCCCCTTTCTTCTGCTGGGAGTGTTATTGGGGTGCTCTTCCTTCCCAGTTGGCCTCAGAGCCAGAGACAGGTCCCAGACACACTTAATTATCAGTATGCATAGCTGGAGTTTGTACTCCTGCAACTCAGAGAGCAACCTTGGGTTTCTTCTGGGCCATGGGGTGTCCCTGTGACCCTAATACATATTTATCATGTCACTCTTGGTTATTCAGTTCAAGGAATCTGAAATAGCTGGGGGCTATGTTGCAAGTAAAAAGCAGTGTTTTCTTAGCACAGATTGAATGGATGTGCTGCATACCCAAAGGTGTGCCATGAGGGCACAGGGAGCACTTCAGGGTGCAACGTCTGCTGCGACAGCATTGGAGGCATGGGGAAAGTGGAGGGAGCCAAATGTGGTCCCATCTTAGCCACTCTGCTCTTTGGAAGTGGTCCCTGTGGGGGACTATCCCCTTAATTCCTCCAACACATGCACTATCTTCTGTTGCTGCCTTTGCTGCACCTGCTTGCTGCTCTCATTGCCTCTCCTGATGTTGCCTCCAGTGAGCCAGGCAGCAGCAGACACACCAACACACTGCGGACACACAGGACTCCCTTCAGTTTTGCTTGCAGTTGTGCGAGCTGAGCCCACAAGCTAGGCTTGCTGGGAAATACAAATCTGACATCAGGTTTATGTTGCTGGCACTCTGAATAACAACTGGGTTTGCTTCCAGCCCTAAGCTCCTTGCCGCTGTGGGTGAATTGCTTGCTAGAGTAAAGCTGGCTAATTTAGTACTAATTTTGGAGTGTCTACATTGTGTTTTTGTCATGGCAGTCTAAACAGACATAAGAAACATTCAGCAAGCTTGCTTGGGCTTTTCTTCTGCCTCTAGAAACAGCAGACTAGAAACAGCCCAAACCACTGGGACTGTTTAGCTAGAGCTGGGGTCTGGATACTGTAATTCACTCACACTAATATTGTTATTTATATCTACCAATAATACACAGTAATATTGAGTAGATTTTGGCCCAGTAGATCCTTTGTATATTCAAAAACAGGGAAGCCTGATGAAAAGATTTCCTTGCCTGTCCCTCTGGGTTTGTAACTAAAAGTTTTGACTTCAGGCTTTGCATTCTCTCTAGTATTTTGAAATCAGCATCTCCTTTTATTAACCTGAATGTTCTGGAGCTTACTTAATTACCTATGACATAAGAATATTGTCACTTGGCCAGTTTTCCTGTTAGAGATAATATTTTATGAAGTTCTACATATACATTGCTGAATTGCTTCATGTTTTTTCAGTGCTCTTGGAAATGAGCATTGTATCAAACTCATCACAGAATTAAACTTGCAGGTTCCCAGGCACAGGGCTCATCCAGCAAGCTTGCATCCAGCTCATGTTACTTTAACACTAAATATGTCTGTGATTGTGCTCTGGCTGGTGTTAGTGACAAAATCCCATCAATTTAAAGGAAGGTAGGATGGGGCCCAAAATGTTAATTCTGTTGACTTTCTTAATGGGCTTCAGTTTAACCCTACTGCACTGAAGACTGTTTTGTTTCCTATGCCCCAACTTTATCTCTTCATCTCAATGCTCCAAGTTTACATCACTCCCTTTTTTATCCCATCAACAAAGAATTATGCTGAATTACGGCTTTGTTACTAAAGGGGAATTGTGTGTTTGAGGTATATTTTTCACAAGGCATTTTGGCCAAGTGGATGAGGTATTAATATGAGAAACTATAAACAAATCTTGGTTTTCTAAACTGCGGATAGAGTGATTGGCTTAATTTGTTTCTGTACACTGCCATCTTGAAAACTAAACTGAAGCATCCAAATTAAACAGGAGATGTAAATATTAGCCAGATGTTCCCTGGTGTCAGAACTCTTTTTTGTTTCTTTTTTTCTGTTAAATGGGTACACTTTTTTACATCTAACATAATGACCTATGTTTTAGATTTTGGTCCTGGCCTAATGGCTTTTTATCATATGATTATGATATCATCCAATCATGTAAGCGTCATGAGATGCTGTTCAGCTTTGCTGAAGCACATGAGTGTCAAACTGCTTAGTTTAGGCTGAACCATTTTTCTGACTGTCTTAATGTGGGGAGTCAATGTGCTGTTAATTTAGGAAATGCCAGCTGAGGCTGAGGGTTTAGCGAGCCAAGCAAAACAGAGCACTCACCACAGATTGAAACATTACAGAGTTCCTTAATGGTTCTGTCAAAAAGAAATATAACACTTTTTTTCCCCCTACAGAAGTTGTAATAGTCTTCTGGTGCAAGTAGCAACCAGTAGGGTTTTAGCATTGATAAACATGGATGGAAAAGACAGGCACTTGACTTAGCTTTTGGTTAATGCTTTTTCCTGAAGACATTTGTTTGAGTTTGATGATAGTGAAGCTTTTGGTTCCATTCCTTATATATAATATTACTGGGCAAATGACTGCAGCTACCAGTAAATCAGGATTTAGCAAACACAGATGGAAGATTTTCAATATAATTAAAATTGTAACACTGACTTTATGGGTTTAATGCAAATGAGAAAAGCAAAATGACATATCTCTATTTTTTTCTGTTACCTCAACAGCCGTACACAGAAATATGGATTTTCTAAATTTCCCTCAGTGTATGTCTGGATTTGTGAGATACTGAGAATGCATGAAGAGCCTTGAATCTCCTGCTAAGCACTGACAATTAAACCTCCCTGAATTTGGCCCTAGAGCTTGAACAGTTATGGGTTCTGCTGAGAGGTTTTGCTGCAACAACCCTTACTGTAAGACCCTTTTGTTCCTGAGCTGCACATCTGCTAGGGCCTTTGTCCTCCCCTGTCTTTTGTTTTAGTGTTAGTTTTTGCTTACTGCTCTCTTCAAAATATTGCTGAGCTTGGTTGGGACAAGAAATTGTTTTATGATATCTGCTTAGCACCCTAAGGACTTTGGTGGGTGAAAGAGAGAAATCTTAATAAATAAAATTATCATTATTATTATTCTTTATCTATCCAAAGGTTTGTTAGAGAAAAGAGGTCTGCCTGTGAACTCTCCTCTGCAGAAATTCTCATCACTTAGGACATTTAAAAATAGACTGGGCAAAGCACTAGGGAACACGCTGCAGAGAGCAAGTCTGCACTGTTAGCGAGAGGGACTAGATGACTTTCCCATATCTATGTTTTTTATTGTAGCAAGGTAATATGCTACCACTGTGTCCTCTAAGGCAACAAAACAGAATAGATCAATCTCAAATGCACATCTGCCCTGAGATTTCAACCACAGTCAAGCAAATACAGTGAAAATTTCATCTGGAAATGACCAACCAAGAATATTGCTATTAGTGAATTGCAAGATATCCTTCACAGTAAGGGACACCAGTGTTTGAAAGTAAGGCTTTGAAGGTCCTTCCAACTTATGGGAAAGTGCTTTCCAAATCAACCTTGTGAATATAGTGTAAATAGTCTCTTTTATCCCTCTCTGACAAAAGGCATGAATTGCCTCCAGTGACATTGTCTCACTCTGTCTTGCTGCTGTATGAAGTACCCAGTCCTGTAAGACAAAGGAGGTGGAGGCCATTTCCACACCCAGAAGGCTCTTATCACACTGCAGTATCAGGCTTTATTTTGGTTTATTACTGTATTGTCTGGAAAATGTGAGAGAGATCAGGCTGTATTTCTCGTTGAGGAAAGAATCTATCTGTTGAAACAAGTGCACCAGAATGACTGGATCAAAATCTAGAGAAGCCTTTCATTTCAGTTGCTGAAGCCACTTTATATTCTGTAAAGCATGTTTTATAGCAGTTAAAATAAGCAGAGTGAGCCTTTAAAATCTTCATGTTTGTTTGGCCTTATACATTAGGTAAAAGGCCATCAGTGGGTTTGCATTTTGAAAGGCCCCTAGTGCAGCTGACTGAAAACACAGGACTTCATACTGTCGAATTAACCATTCTGAACAATCCTAAACATGCAAAACTCTGTAACTGAATTAGCGAGATGTGCAGGTGCTAGAGATGAGTAACAGCTCAGATTTCTCACCACCTCCCTCTCTCTTTTCTCATGATCTGTCTTTATTTCATGTCTAAAATGGTGTTTCAAGATCTTAATGGCTGGGCCTAGCTCTTTATATGCACAGCAAGATTTATACTCCTTTGCTGGGGACTATTAAGTAGTAGCTCCCAGATCCTCAGTAACCTTAAGGAAAAACAGCATCACTCATTGGCTAACCAGAAGTATGTTTAATTCCTATTTAATCTTTGTTTATGGTATCTACAGAATGTTTTCTGAGATTCCATGTTGCATCTTCTAGACCTGGAGTCCCCAACAACCCAAAATATAGCCTCCAGCCAAAATGTGTTTTGTCCTGGTCTTAAAAAATTACACAGGGAAGGAAATACTTTACTTCACCCTGTGTATAGACAGAATGTTTGTTTTCCATTTCACATTTTGCAATGTCTATGCAATATAATTATTTTTGTTAGATATTTTATGGTTCATTAGTCATTCAGAAATACTTCAGGAAGCTCCTTGTGATTAAAGTTCGATGAGACTGTCCCTTTAACAGCCTCTTTATTCTATCTTTATTTCTACAATGGTCATTTTAAAAATGATAACACTTCTATTATCCCAGGTTTGCAATCACAGCAGCTGTAGATCACTTTTTCACTTAAGTGTTATTAGTCAAGAATTGCTGCTATCACCAAAACCCTGTGATAACAAAGCTCTGTTACAGTATTGCTAATTCCGCATTAAAGCATTTACAAGTCAAAGATAAATCATTGGGTGGAAAAAAAAATCCCAAAAAGCCCAACACAACAAAAAAAGCAAACCAAAAACCAAACACATGAGGAATGAAGGTCCTGTGAGAAAAATTACATAGATATCAGATGGACATAACACTGACCCTCATAACAATGACATAACACTTGTGCATATCACCTTGGGTGGCTTCACAACTGCCCAGAGTGCAAGATGTAAAGCAGTCTCACTTATGCATCTCCCAAGGGTGCACTGAAGCTGAACTGAGTAATGTCTGGACTATTTTCTGAACCTATCCAAGATAGGAGTTGAAATTCATCCAGGACCAAAAGGCCGTAACCACTTCAATCAAAGCTTTTGTGTTCCCCTGGCAGCACCTTTCCCATGCACTCAGAACAGTTATGGGGATGAATGCTGCACAGGAGCCAAAGGCCACGGGGAGGACTGTGAGTTCTTAACTTACCTACATCTTCTAGTTTCAACATGCTGGACAAATGGTATGAATTATCTACAGGCTTTACTCTAGCCATAAACTGCATTGCTGCCCAATGCCGCAGCTGTAGTTTGGAGACTGGATTTCAGAGGTTTCTAGCTGTTTTGGGGGCAATATCCTGGAATGGCCTTCCAAACAGGTGGTGAATAATAGAAAAGACTACAACACTGTTAAGAGTTTTTTGTGTTTAGAGAAAAGACAATTCAGGATTTAAAACTGAAAGCTTGTAAGTAGGTGATTTATTGGTATTCCCAAGGGAATGTGTGATTTCTGTTTGTTGATCGTTTGTTTTATGCCATATTTATACTGGCCAGGAAGGAATTGCCACTTCCTTTTCTCCCTTGATGTATACCTTAGCCTCCAGGTTGTTTATTTGTTTGCATTTCTTTGAAGCGTTTAGAGACTGGCCATGGCTAGAGACAGGTGAATGGGTGCTCTAATAGCAGCTTCCAGGTGCTTATGTGGCTTGTAGTCCTCATGCAGCATCAAACCCATGTGCCAATTTGGCATGAAAATCCATTGCCCTCTTCCCACAGGTTGCACTGGCAGGGAATTTTCAATGTTTGTATTTTGCTTTCCTCTGTAGTGTATTTGACCCCACAAATCACCTGCTGTGACAAGGACTATGGACAATGGCAATGCCTTTAGTTGACCTCCTCATTCTCTTGTCACATTAATCATCATGACTTTTAGTCCCTTTCTGTTGGTCTTAAGTTTACCACAGAGTTATAAGAACTATTCAGAGTGGATCAAAATATAGAAAGGCATTTTCTTTGGCTGCAGTTTCTGAAACCACTTTTTGTTTTATGACCATGAAATCTGTACAAGAAATCCCTATCATCTGACAACTTCTGTCTTTAAATCTGCATCATGGTGTCTCCAAACAAAGTACAAAACTCTTCCATTTTTAATATAGGAGACTCAACCGTGTTTGAAAAAAAAAAAAATGTCTGAGAATCTGGACTAGTCAAATAAGGCAGAATTGATGTATTTGTTTTCACTACTGCTTTGGCTGTCTTACAAAAATATAACAAACATGACTGACTTTAACAAAGCCAACAGGAGTTCAGTATAAGATACAGAAAATGATGAAAAATGGAAAATGTTTTGTTACATTTTGTGATGTAAAATGTCATTAGATGCTTGTCCCTGCCATATGATGTTGTTCATGATGTCCTAATGTCCTCTACCTGGAACTACAATAAACTCTGCCTGTCTTCGTGACTGGAGGCTGCAAATTCCTCTTTAGAAAAGGTGGGAGGAGTATAAATACTATCATCATCTCACAGAATAGGATACATAGGCTCAGGAGGTTTATATTTACATTTGCCAAGTTCACAAAGACCCCTGTAGCAAGGCCACAAAAAGATCCTCAGAGGTCCCAGGTGCCATTTGCCTGCTACAGACACAAAACTACTCTTCCTATGACTTAAGACAATAGTTACATCAAGGGTATGTTTATCAGTAAGAGTTAGTCAAGGCTTTTGTGAGTTTATGTCTCTGTATCTACTAACTAAAGTTTAGAGAATTTCTGTGGTCAGTTGCCATTAGGATTTCACTGAAAAACACAAGACTTGAAAAAAGCATGTACATAGGCACATGTATGCACATTAAAGTAGACCAAAAAAATCCTGTGGCAAGCGAGAAGTGGGGAGTTTAAATTTACAATAACTGAAGGAATTTGAGATTACTACTGACAGGATTTCCTTCTTTAATAAGATCACAGTAGTATAAATAGAGGTGACATATTGCTTCACTGAGAAATATAAAGTCCAGGTCTGTCTTATGCAGTCATTTGCAACAGTTGTTTGCAGATGTAGGAAAATGTAGGAGTAAAGTGAGGAGCTGCAGACAAATCTTAATGTCTGCACAACGTTTGAGGCCTTAAGGTTTAGGAAGTCTATTTTTAAACTTAGTTTCTTTGAAAAACCAAGACCTGAGACTAATGCTTGTCATTATGGTATAAAGATCTATCTTCTTGCCAGAGTATTTGGGGATTATGTTTCGCAGAGAAGTAGAGTTATCTGCCAGAGATTATTCTTCATGTTTGTGATCTGTTTTCTCTCTCTTCCTAGTAAAGCCTAAGCCTTCCATATTTCCTAAGGCATTAAAACCAACTGTGCAAATGTCTTCTCTTCCAGATTTCAACAAACCTGCCTCTCTCCAAGCTGACTACTCCTGACAGCCTGCTTGGGGAGCTCGGTGTAGCAGGAGCCAGTGTCCTTCTGCTGTTCCTGCTCAAGCATCTCCTTGCTGCCCAACTTGGACTGCCCTGTGTGAAACTGGCCAAATGGTCTTGGGATCAGGAAAGCTCACTGAAAAGATTGAACTAATACAACTAACTTCAAGAGAAAACTGTAGGGAAAAAGGAAAAATGCCCCCTGTTCAAGGATATCTAACTAGGTACCACTCCCCAACAGCAACACCACCAAAGGCCTCTGAGCAAAACAAATGGATCTTCTTTGCTCTGGTTTCATGATCAGCTTCCAGTTTCACCCAGGGTTGGGTGGGGAAGAGGTGTTGGTGCATTTGCATGCATTATATTTATATATACAGTTGTATGCTATGCTATCAGAAGGATGTCTGCCTTCTGGGATAGGTGACAGCCCTTCAAACACTCTGGAGCAGAGAGCTAAAGAAGCTCTGTGAGTGACAAAAGACCTGTGTGTGTAGCATATGATCTACATATTGGGTGTATGTTATGGCAAAGTGCATGATCTCCCTACTGGCTATGAAAATATTTGGAAAATTTCTCATGTATCAGGGCTTAGGCTGATAGATTACACCATAATGTGGTATGTTACAGATGCCTGGGTACTGAACAATTTTGATTGTGATACTCAGGTGCATATGAGCCCTGAGGTCTCAAATTCTTTCCATGAGGTGATGTATCCCTCAAACCCCAAAGAGCCCTCCACTGTGAATCAAACACCTCCCAGTGATAAAGACCAGTTTCCTGTGGGTTTATTTATAAAAATGAATTCTTGTATCCCATGGTTTATCTATCTGTTATACAGGCTGACTGAGAAGGATACTTCATGTATAAGACAAGGAGATCCAGCAGTCGGTGCTTGTCATTCCCTTACAGCAGAAATGTTGAGAAATATGCTTTATAGCTGTCACTATAAACCACTTGAGAGGAGGATCTGGAACAGCCAGGAGAAGTAATGTAGCAAAATAGAAATGAAAGAAGCAGACTGGTAAAAAGCACAACTGTTATGTCCTTCCCATCTTGTTAGTGTTATGGTACTAAATACAAGTTTCTCTGTTCTTACTCTATCTCTTGCTTGACATACAAAGGTTGCAGCAGTGAAAGGTGAGCTAGGGAGAAAGAAGCTTTATATAGATAAGGAGAAGACTTGTGTATGATAAAAGCATTGTAGGTTTGATCTACCCCTTATCTGCTGGGAAATAAAATGAACAGAAGGATGCATGCTAAATTTGAAACAGGGGTCAGACTCCTTCTAATTTACAAGAACTGTTCCCAATTAAATGGTCTGTTCAGGCTGAAAGATTACTTTGGACAGAAAGAACCAGATAAGCAGTCTTGTTGTTTCTTTAAATACTTCTACTGCGTTAGTTTCAAAACTCAGAAAGAAAACTAAAAATGTATGCAAAATATCCTTCAAAATACCTTAACAAGGTAAGTGAAGTGAATCTAGCAGTGTCATAAAGTAATCACACATAACAATTGAAAAAAATGCAGCAAAAAGAAAGTATTAGTTTTCCTTGGCTTTTCAAGACCTTGTTTTAACAATGTGCTTAATGGTCTGCCTACTTTTAAGCACGTGATTTAAGTGAATTTTGTCTAAATGAAATAGCTGGCAACAAACAGCAAACTGTGTTTTCAGAAATACATCAACAGTTGTTTAAAATAGTTATTGTTAGTCATGGCAAGGCAGCTCACTGTACTTCTTAGACTCGTCAATTTATTCTTTATTGCAATTTGATTCTGCAAAAGTCATTGGGCTCCTCTATCTGCTTTCCCAAAAAACAGTTCACGTACATCTGCATCCTCCAAGTTTTGCTCTTGTTCAAATGAAGGCTGAAAACTCAAACCAACTGCAATTTCACACAAAACTTTATAGGACTGGAACTAAATCTGCACTTCTGTGCAGTCAATTGTGGCTACATTAGGGCCATTATCAGCTCAAGTAGTTACTGAAAACACTAAAATAAAGTTTCACACTACTTGTCCTGCTGATGTGTTTACCAGGCAATATTATCTCCTCTGCATGAATCCAGATATTGGGGGTGCTGTTACCTGGTCATAAAGAAAGAAAACCAAGAGAACAAGAACTACCTCCTCCACCTCCCCCTAGTTCTCCCGCTCTGATTTTTAGTGAGCTGCTTTTAGACCAGCTCGGGGGGGGGAGTCAAATTTAGTTCTCTGTTCCTCTGGTGTGTATCTGAATAAACCCACTGCCATCATGGGAGATATTCTGGTTTTATACTGTTATAGGAGATAGTAAGTTTTGGCAATGACCTTTATATAGCCACGTCCTGTAGTATAAACAGCTTGCTTTTATGCAAACAAATTACAAAATTGTGTATAAAGTAAGAGAATCCCTGCTTTTAAGCTGTCTTGCTCAGGAAAAGAAATTAAGTCATCCAACTTGGATATGTGTAATCCTCTTGAATTCTTTAAATTTATAACTTTCTATTGCTGTGTAAACTTGAGTTTCCTTGTAGAGATGCTGTTCTCTCTAATTGTTTGCTTCTTGAGGATATAATTTTAAAAGATCATACTGTATCTAGTCATCTGAACCATCTGATGCAATTTAAGAAAAAAAAAAAAGACCACTAAATATAGTTAACACAGCTTGGTTCTGTCTTCTTGTAACTCCCCTACAGGCAATGGAAAAGGAGCCCAGAAAACAATTTGTTTATTATAAGCAGGTCAGTCCTCTGGGGGATTCATGGAATCATGCAGTGGGAGAGGACAATCACGGCACTGAAATGGTGGGTAATTTTATTTGTTCCACTTGATGGTCACAGTGGCATCATGCTGGCCAATTACTCTTGAGTCAGCAGGTTTCAGAGGTTAAGACCCCCTTGTGGGTTGCAGCACTGCAGGCAAAGTATTCAGGCCAGATTGAAACCGTTTCAACAGCAGAGACGCCAGCCTTCTTCTCCCTTGGAGATCTCCTTTTTCAACTGTGTACGAGACATACATGTGATAAAATAGGCATGTCTCTAACATCGAGACAGCTTAATTATTGAGAGTGGAAAAAATGCCAGCTTCAGATAAAGAAAGGAAGAAAATCAGCCAGAGAGACAGGCTACGCCAAGGAGGCATGAAGCGAACAAATATTGCAAACTTTGACTGCAGGTTCCAAAGGAAAGATCACGTCTGGGAATAATCCTCATGCCAATAGCCTACTAGTGTTTCAAGGCTGCTGAACCTTTAACAATTTCATCACATTTTTCTCCAGTGGAAATGTTTTAAGCTACTTCTTCAGTGATCTGTAATTCTAAGGGGAAAAACAGCAGCAAAGCATTTGCTTTACCACTAGAGCCTGCCACAAGCGATTGGGCAGAGGCGGATATGAAATCCAAGCTAGCAGAAATAACGGGTGTAAGTGTGTGTGTGAGGGAATTGGGCAGGAGGGTTGTCCAGGATGGGCTGAAATTGTTCCATTAGGCTTTGCCACAGATGAAATTCATGAATTGACTCACATTTCATTTGGAGAGGTGTATGGGAAGCAAGGAAGTGGCATTTTATCCTCTTAATTATAATACTAGTGTTATGATCTTGGAAACAGGGGAGGCTATTCTCAGGCTTAAGCTCCGTTGTGTATGTGACATTTCAAGCCTAAAACATCTCAAGTGTATATTTCCTGTCAGAAATATTATGCTGTGAGAGCCTATTCAGTTTCTAAAGGATTCACTGGAGAGTTAAGATCTATGCTTTAATGTTTTTTTGGCTAGTATCATGCCAGTTTGCAGTTTCTGGAAAACATCTCAAGAATCTCAGAACCAAGACATAGATGTATTATTATGATTAATAGTGGTGCTAATTCATCCAGAACTTGTTTTTGAGAGACAGAAATTATCAGTGGGACTCTAAGCTCTGATGTCTTGCTCTGCAGAACTGGATCCAAAGACCTTTTAAGTTTAATATAAATGTCAGGCTATTTGAATTTGCAAAACACATTGGGATGAATTGGAATGAAAGAAAATGTATATATCAGGGTTTTAAAAATAATTTTATTAGGAGTCGTTTTTCTTTCTTTGAATATGACAAATCCTGTAACCGACTTTTTAAAATCAAAAAGCATTTTCATCTGAAAAAGCTGGGGCATTGCTTTTTTGGAATTGATATCCCAGGAAAAGGAATAATCCAAGGGGGGAATTTTTCCTCATCCTCCTTATTCCTCTGGCACCACTTTGTATGACATGAACAGTGGAGAAGTCTCATACAGGAAAGTCCTCACTATGCCCAGCATCGAATGTTGACATTATGGCTATATCTAGCTCTGTGTCTGGGCATCAAAAGAGGAGCAAAGCCCAACTCACAGTCTGTTTTAAATCAGGTACATTTTACATTGCACTGATTTGAACACCAGCAGAAAGTTAAGCACATACTTACTTGACCAGCTTTGCTAAGCTGCGGCCACTGTGAATGTGCACTCATTGTTACAGAAGTCTAAGGAACAAAGGGCATGCAAGACTTAATTTAAAAAAATAATTTTAAGAGCTTAGTAATGATCTTTTTAAGAGCCTAAGGATCTTTTTATTTGGAAGTTCAGAATATGAAACAGAGGTTAGGAGAAAGATGAGAACCAGTTTTTGTCAGTTAGGTTTAACTGCTTGAACTAAACATTTAGTTCCCCTGCACAAATAGTTGACAATGCATCCCTGCATGACATATGCAGAGGCAGCAAGTATATACTGCCCAGAGGTAGCCCTACACCAAGCTGCATCTAAAACACTACTTCGTCTTCCAGGTTTTGCTGCAGCCTATTTGCCAACTTTGGAGTTCATACCAGGAAAGTTAGTAGACAAAGAACAAACTGGGCTATGGAAAGAGCTCCAGGAGGAGGGAAAGTTATGAGGAAACATATGGTTTCTCTTCCCACTGCCATAAATAAAATACCAAGTAGGAATATGTACTTTTCATTCTGCAGACCAGTGGAATAAGTGATATTGATAAGAACAATGTAATTTCATTGGTTTAACTGAATATGCTGTTTAATTAATTGTGTATGGTTGACATCTCATGTTTTAGAGATGATCGGCAATGACAGTACAGAGCTTTCTGTGCTTTGGATGCCCTGGGAAAAATAAGCTATAATTAATTGTAAATACTCAAAGTCATTTTGATGGCAAATAATTTCCACTTTGGTTGATGAAACTCTCTTTATGAGAGAAAAGATCTGATGTAAAAAATTATATATGTGGCAAATTTGTAAATCAATAAATGAAGGAACTGGTATTTGTTGCTGCTTGGAAACATATATGCTGCTCCACTTCAACAGGTTTAAATAGATTGTGTACCAAATTAAAAGAGAAAATGAATGGTGAAATTGCCTAATTTATCTAAATCAGGGTAAGAGACTTCATTCATCTCTTTTAAAGTTTTTTGCCATAAATAAATCATAATCCTAAATAAATAAGACATGGGAATATATTTTTAATTATAGGAACCTGTATTTTAACATCCAGCTTGCTGTCTGCTCCCAATGCTTTTTTAGTAATTTTACTTAATATTACAATTTTTCCAGGATCTAGAGGATCTGGCATTAAGAAACATGGCAATGATCAAGAGAAAGAAGGAAGTGCAATAATTTGTTGGATTTCCAATCTTCTCACAGATACTTCTCATGAAAGATTTTCTAAGATTTTATCATTTGCTTCACCAAAATAATATAGTATCTGTTGTAATTAAATACACCAAGAACACTTCAGGAGACCATGAAAGTATGTTTCAGAAACATCTGTCCAAAAGTAGTTACTTTTTTTGAATTATATACTGTAAAAATTATTAGGGCAAAAACTGTCATGCAGAAAAGATATTTCAGCCCTTAGGTGTACTCATGAATATGCACAAACAACCTCAGATGTGGAAAGTCTTGGTGATTTGTTGTAAACATGTGTCCTTGCGTATGGATCTTCATGTATGTACAGGTATAGATTGATAAAGATCTACTGAACTAAATGCTTCAAGGGAAAACAATTCAGGACTTTAAGAAACTTCAATAAATCTCAGTTGGAAGACTTTTATTTCTGAGATTTTTTGAAGCCAGGTTGATAATACATGGAACTAGACCATCTCCTACACATCTCAGACAAATCTGCACCTAGTTTTGTTAGTAAATGTCAGTTATTAGGGACTTCACCATGACAATAAAAAAGAAAAAGAAATCGTGCTTTGCAAATGAAAACCTCTGTGAATGGCTGCCAAAGGAGAAAATACATGATTAATCATTGCTGAAATGCCTCTTCATGTGAGGGGAAAGCACATGATTTCACATCCCAGTCACACTGGTGCCACACACATCCATCAGTGCTGTTGTACCTCAACAGAGTGAAAACAAGGCCAGAATTTAGGAGGGTTCAGTAACTGGAATTAAGACCATAACTGAATTTACAGTTCCATGGCTAAAACAATAAATACATTTCATCAATCTGATCCAAAATAATTTCATTTTTCTCTAGGGCTTTTTGCTCACATGAAAAAACCCCCAGCTTTTTTCTTTCTTCTTTCTTTTTTCTTTTCTTTTCTTTTCTTTTCTTTTCTTTTCTTTTCTTTTCTTTTCTTTTCTTTTCTTTTCTTTTCTTTTCTTTTCTTTTCTTTTCTTTTCTTTTCTTTTCTTTTCTTTTCTTTTTTTTTTTTTTTTTTAAACCATAGAATTGCAGAATTCTTGTGTTTGGAAGGCATATCTGGAGATTGTATCATTCAACCCCTCTGCTCAACCAAGATTAGCTAGAGTAGGCTGCCCAGGACTGTATCCAGTTGGGTTTTGAATATCTCCAAGGATGGAGACTCCACAGCCTCTCTGAGCAACCTGTTCCAGTGCCAGAGTTTGACCACTCTCACAGGTTTATGTTTAAAATATATGTATAATATAATCCAATGTGTTTAATGCATTTAAAGTATATCTTTGGAGCTGCCTGCAATGAAAGGTAAGAAGGTATAAGACAACATTCATAGGACTTCAGAAAAAAGTCATCCTCTTGTACTGGTTCATGCACTGCTGTGAGCGTACACATCTGGTTAACCCTGGGAACTTCCCGGTTTAGGTATCACTCCACCTGGGAGGATTTGAACCAGTTTTCCACCTCCAAGTGGTCTAACCACCAGTCTGCAAGGTATCCAGGTGTAAAAAGGAAAGAGAGGAGGATGGACTATGACTCATAGCACAGTAGTCCAGGCACAGTCCAGGGAAACTGATTGAAACCTGTATTATACACAACAGGGGTTTAAACCTGAATTTATAGCACGACATCCTTCATGGCATTTTCCAAACTTGCTACTTAAGTCAGCATGCACAAGGATGGATTTTTTAACAGGGCAGCATCTATGTGTGCTTTTTTCCTGAAAGCTTCTGAAACACTGTCTCTTTTTAAAATAGCTGTACAGGGGTGGGAAGCTTTTGCTGTTGAGCCACTGGCTGCAACTCCGTTCAGCTCTGCTGTCCTGTGAGTTTCCCACGTAAGCTTTCAGTGCGACAGCTACCTGTGGAATGGAGTGGCCTGAAGGGCAAGCTACAAGGACACATGCAGGTATCCTGCAGTCTTTTCCTTTCTCTGACACAAATGTGACATGTTGCAAACACTGCCTTCGGAAAGCACTTTCTTGACAGAAAGGTTTTTGACTTTTGGCCTGTGGAAAGGATATATAATGTTAACAAAATTTGGGATATAATGGCTCTGACTAGACTCTAGAGCAAATTCACACATTACAGCATCGGTTGTCCCCTACAGTAGGATAGGAGACCTACTGAAATGTACCTTGCCTGTACACCTGAGCTTCCCTCCTGTCCTGGTTTCAGCTGGGATAGAGTTAATTTTCTTTCTAGTAGCTGGTATAGTGCTGTGTTTTGGATTCAGTATGAGAATAATGTTGATAATGCAGGGATGTTTTAGTTACTGCTGAGCAGTGCTTACACAGAGTCAAGGCCTTTCCAGCTTCTAACATCAACCCAACAGCAAGTAAGCTGGGGGTACACAAGAAGCTGTGAGGGGACATAGCTGGGACAGCTGACCCCAACTGACCAAGGGGGTATTCCATACCATATGACATCATGCTCAGCATATAAAGCTGGGGGAAATCTGACGAGAGTTCCACTGCTTGGGAACTGGTTGGGCATCGGTCAGCAGGTGGTGAGCAATTGCATTGTGCATGACTTGTTTTGTGTATTCTTTTATCATTATTATTTTCCCTTTCTTTTCTGTCCTATTGAATTACCTTTATCTCAACCCATGAGTTCTACCTTTTTTTTTTTTTTTTTGATTCTCTCCCCCATCCCACTCTGGGGGGAATGAGCAAACGGCTGGTTGGTGTTTAGCTGCCTGCCGGGTTAAACCACAACACCTCCATAGGAAAGTGAGGTTGCTCATCGATGTTTTGCCCTGACATGCAGTGAGGATGTAACCAGATGTGCACTCAGAGACCAGTACTGTGGGACACACTGGGAAATGCATCTACCCTATCCTGTGGATAGAGCCATGAGAACCAGCTTTCCTGTTAGCCATTGCCCCCCTGACCTTTCCAGCATTTGTCTGACATATTCTGCAGGCATTACTTAGTGGGGAGCCAGAAAAGAGAAGACTGTGTCTATTCACTGGAACCAGGCGCTTTGAAAACTCCAGCATAAAACTCGCTCTGCGCTTGGGGGCTGAACACTGATTGTGTGTAGTACAGGGTGAAAGGTTATAATCCGCAGCTCCTGGGCTGAGGCGTGGATGAAGGAGGTTTGGATTTGTTCTGTATATCCCTTACTTATGTAGGCAGAGTCTTATCTCTCACCCTCATTTCTCTTAAAAGGTGAAATTCTCTGCTGCACTGCCTGACACAAAGAGATTCCTCTTTTTCAGAGCATCCGTGTAGGATTAGGATTGTTATATTCTCCTTGATATTCCAGAAGGTTTCTGAATATATAGAAAAAGTGAAACTTTGGAGATGCATGTGACTTCTCACTTAGGCACAGGTCAAGAGTTTGCATTTATGCAATAGGTCTGATATGACGCAGTGAGTGCTATGCACAGCTGTATTACTCACACCTGGTAAGACCAGTGTTTCCTGAATGCATCGCATTTCCTGAACACACGTAAGTGATATATTAATGTGCACAGGATGATACCTGGCTCTTTATTTTGCTCTGATGAGATTGCTGAGTGTACAGGAGAAGTCCAAACCCCAAACCTCAGTTGTGTCCCAGCATAATTTCTTCTGGAGAAAAAGGATAACACAGGGTCATGGTAAACCTACATAGGAACATTATACTCAAGTCCTGCCATTAAAGGGTCAGGGAGAAGTCTGAGTAAAGAACACAAACTGCCTGTATTCCATAAACATAGAGATTGCTTGACTAGTATGGGAACTATGTGCTTGAGTCTCCCTTACAGATGTTGAAAACTGTAGGAAAACATGTTGTCTGAGTAAATTAATACAGTGCATTCCCTTTAGGTCTGTTAGCCAGCCTGCAGCATATTGGCTACTCAGCTCTGGAAACCAGTCTGTGGACTGGTTCATTGTGCCATGCATTTTATGTGGCTCAAAAGCAGGAAATGAATAGAAAGGGAGGGCAGACACAATAATATTTTTCCAGTGTTGAGAATTTCAGAAATCTTCATAGGAGATGATACTTCCAGTGAAATTTTTCTGTATTTTTACAAATGTAATCCAGTAGGATCCAAGAGGCTCCATGTATTCATGGGCTTCAGGTGTACCTATTAGCTTTGAAAGGCCCCTGGGATGCAGTGGAACTCCTGCACTCTATTTTTACTTGCTAAACTGTTTGTTTTGTCATTTTTTTGCTTTGACTTCTGCTGCTTGCAACACCAAAGTAAAATGCCACTCAATAAATAGTGAAGATCTTCACCGTGGTGTTCTCCCATGCTTTCCTTCCATGCTTTGGTCAGCCAGAGAACTGGTTCCTCTGCTAACATTTATCACTTCCTTGAGTACTGTCCCCATTGAAACCTTTCTGAGTGAAGTGGTGCCAATATACTGCCTTGAGCTGCATATCTCTTTGAGACTTGTCTGCCTTTGCAGTATGTTGTTTGGCTGCTTGAGGATGACTACAAGTGTATTGGTTACACCTGACTGCTGTCAAAGCTCTGTTTTTTCTGGGTAACTATAGGGACAAGAGACGTACAGTAGTTTTTTTAATGAAAATTGAGATTTTTGGAATAGAGGGGAGGATGGGAATGAGCCACATATTAATAGTACTGCTCAAAAAAAAAAAAAGTATCATTTAGAGTGTCATTTTACTCTAATTCTATCTCTGCCTAAGTGAAGAAAATATTTCCATAGATACGTTTGTATGTACATACCCACATTTGTATGCATGCATACATATATATGTTTAGAAGGACTTGTTTTAATTAAGAAAATGGGAAATGTAACATAGCTGGAACAGATTAAAACAGAAGAGTTTTAGTGGACCAGAAAACATATCGCACTGATAAGGATTTTTTGTTTTAAATTCAATCCTACCATAAAGTCATTTATTACCCATTGTTTGTTTTCCTAGAAAGGCCAGTGCAGCACCATTTGCTGGCTGATTGACAATGCAACTTTCTTTTTACAACTTGGAATTTAAAACAGGAAGGCTGCCATTCACATCAGTTAAGAAGTCTACATTTTAGATCACCTGGAAAGGTTCATCTTTGCCATAAGCAGATGAGAGGTTCAAATGGCTAAAATAAAATGGAACATTCCCAGCTCAGCATAGTCCATGCATGTGTAGTTATCTGCAAAAACTAAATCAGAAGGAGTAATTAAAGAAATGCATATCACTTCAACTCTCCATTTCCAACAACTTATTAGTTTCCCCCTCAAAGAGCAACAGAAATGATCATTTTATATTGCTCAACAGAAACTGCAACAGTACAGACTCTGCAAGCCTGGTTTGTCAGCTGAGTTTCATTCATTGAAATCTGCAGCTAATCAGTCCTGGTCCAACCAGGAAAGGTCACAGCAATCCTGCTGAACTATTACTGAGGTGTTACAAGACATGGACATTACTCATCCTCACTAAAAACAGGCAAAGAGAAAATAAAATGAAAGCAAATGGATTAACTCCAGCATATTTGCTGTAGTCCCACTGTGAGGAGGACTCTTTCCGGCTCTTCTTTTGTCACCAAGCATACATTTTCCCACCCATAACTCCCACCTCAAGTCACTTCAATATCCTGTCATTTAAGCATTAATGTCTGGGCTATACTTTAGGCACAATCCAGGGAGCCAGAAGGTGTGTAAGCTGCCCTGTCCTGAGACTCAGATCAGGTCCGTGTCAGGAACTTTTGCCAAGAGTGTAGGGCCATTGTTTTTTTCTTTTTTTCTCTTTTTTCCTTGCAGCACTTCTGTACTGACAAAAGCTAAAGTCTATTTCTAGTTATATTAGCTTGCAAGTTGCTCTTGTGCTTGGGCAACCAGGAGAAGCACTGCTGGCAAAGCACATTTTGTCAATATGAATTGCGTATATGCTAGGAGAGTTTGCTGCACAGTTACATCACCAAAATCTCCTGCAGGGAAGGTTCATCCTTGGATACCTGAGTGAAATACTGGGCTGCTTTCTTCCCAGCTGCACCAGGTCAGAGTGTGGTGGCTCCTGGAAGCATGTTAGGCACTGCTACCAGGGCATTAAAGAACATGAGAATAAGGCTAAAGGACAATTGCGTCCGACGTAGTGAGCATTGAGATTTACAACAGTGGCTCTGTTTCAAGGGAGAAGACAGTCCTGCTCCTAGACAGTTTGACTTGGTCATAATCTATCAGTGAAGGAGCAATACAAATGCATGGTTTGACTTTACATGACACCTCTTCAAAATATTACTTCCTCCTTTCAAAATGAGGGATTGCATGGATACTGAACCATAGTGTTCATCTGTGCAGGTAATATACATTGCAATTTTAGTTATGGGCCACTAAAAAAAGTACTATGCCAGATTCTAAGATCTTACTCGGAAAACAACTTCCTTTATGTTTCAGAACAAAGTAATGTGAGTAAGAGAAGATTATCTAGAACTGAAAGGCCTAAGAGCTGTTTCCTGTTTAAAGTGAGGGATCAAAATCACACACACGATGGCAACATATTTTTGTTTTTATACATGTCACAGAACATATCCTTCCTCTCTATTAGTAACCTACGATGCAGCCAGGCATTTATTTTCTTTAAAAGCTGTGACACTTCTTCTCCCAGTGTCAACATGCAGCAGCAAGCATTGTACATGCAGCGTTTCCCCTCTTGAGTACATTATCTAAAAGTGCAAAGAGAAGATCCGTAATTTCAGGTTGTGTTCAAGAGACCTCTTGTGAAATTTTTACTTTTTGTTTTAAACAGGGAGATATAAACAAGATGGAAAGGCATTTACTGAAGATTAATAGAAAAAGATTCTTAAATATATGGACGCTCAGATTTAATATCATGTCTGCAGTTATCAGAAAATTTGTGAGGAATCATATTTTCAAAAATCACTTGAACTTGGCCTAAATAATAAGTTAATATTGTGCATTCTTTCCACCAGTATGTAACAAAAAGCATGGAGAAAGATGTTAAAAAAACTGTAGACTTACCGCAGAAACTCAGAATTATAACCTCATCATTGTTAGCACAGCAATCTGACATACAAGTTGTAGTAATGCCAGAAAAGACAAGAGCTCATCACTGATAATTCTGCTTCCTCTCCAGCCTGTGTGATTTTACAGCAAGAAAAAAGGTTTACTAGAAGAAAGGACTCATAGAGCTCCAAATAGGTCAGCATTTTACGAAGAACAAGGTGCCTAGGCTTACAGACTTCTGGCTCTACTTCCTTCTTAATACTACAAACCTAAACAAATAACACATGTGATGTAGTACACGGGTTCATACTGCTGCAAAGGATTATTGGAAATTGCCATTTTCTGTTAGCAAATGTCCATATAGATTTGAAATACTGCTTCTGACAGTGGTAAATGCAAAGTTCACTGGGAGAAAATCACTGTATGGGACAATCCCAGGATAGCTTGTACATAGGAGAATTTTCACCACCAGAATGCCAGACATAGAAATAAAAGCAGTAGGACCATATTATCATGATTTTCAGAGTAACTCAGTTTCCTTCAGTGCCTTCTGGGATCTAAGTAAGTTTGGCAGAATGGAAGAATACTCTTTTTTTTTTTTTTTTTTTTTTCAAAACTCAAAAATAATGCTTTATCTGAGAAAAAATATGAATACTCCTGTTAAAAAGCTGACAAACAATGGAAACATATTTTTAGTTAAAAGTTTTAGATTAAAAAAAAACAAACGGATTGTAGCAGAACTGTTTCTTGAAGTGTTTTCCTAATTTGAATTCTGTACATATAATTTTACATGTTTTTTATATAAATATGTATATATATAGTTTATCATGTTTTTGGATGTTCCTGTTATTCATGGTTTATATTTGTGTAATTAAAAAAAAAAGTTCTACCATGTCCTTAGTTCCTACTATATTTTGTGGCAATGGCATATCTGATTTATCAGCTGCAGCCTTAGCTGGACTCGAAATTTCTTCTCAAAGCTAAGCAGTGCTGAACTTCTGAGTTTCTCCTCGTACAGAAACCTGACCTGGAAGGGAATTTGTAATCGATATTTACTGCTTGTAAACACATACTAAATAGAATGCCCTCCTATGAAGGCTGACATTTGAACAGTCCTTAAGACCTCTCTTTTTCTTCTTTGTTCCCAGAACCCATGTTGTCCTTCCAATGTGACATACTGAAGCCTCTCAGGACAGACAGAGCATTTGGGTTCAACTATTTGGAAGAAGCCCTCAGTCATGGCTTTCTGCTGTGACCGGCAAACCAGAACCTACAGTAGTGATTTTGTAACCTGTGAGGAGAGGTCACTGGGAAGTAAAAATGACTGTAAGAGCGACGATATTTTTCTGCCAATAGTGGGAAAAGTGGGGACAGAGAAAAGGAGAGGAGCAATTTCTTGAAACTACCTAGAAGCTCAAAGCCATTTTCCAAAAAATATGATTTTCTGTCAGTAAGACAGGGCTGTCAAAAAATCCTGACTGTTTCTGAATATGGGCCTTGTCCAGTCAGAACTTGTTAGGATCTGGACTGAGGTGCCAAGTTGTTTCACAAACACCACCAAAACTTCCATCACAAGTCACAAGTTTCTTTTTTTAATTTCCCCGGAACACAGTAACCTGGCCCAGTTTCATGTATTACAGATGAATAGTGGATGCTTTGCTATAAATCTTGGTGAATAGTCTTCCAAAATACCTTTTTATCACATTTAAATATGTAAAAAATTAATGATTTAATGCTAAACGTGATGTAGATTTTACAGAGATAAGGGGGGATTTTTCTTAGTCTTTTATGCATATTATTATTAAAGTTGTTGATTTTTACTCATTCAATTTTTGCTGGAGTTACTTAATAACTGTCAGTTTCCATTATTCTAACTCTTTATTCATTGTCAGCTGTGGATGATCTGCCAGCCCACATGAGAGGGCAGGTTACATTCAAAGATATTTACTTTGGTTTAGGGACATGTGCAAAATCTGAGCTAATTGCAGTGCAACTTTATACTTTAACTGCTTCTTATTAGTGACTTAGCAGATGTCTGTGACTTCGTACTCTGATGCCCAGTGCTTTTACTGGGAACCCACAGCACTCAGTGAGACATAGGCACTTCTCGGTAAGGGATTTGTTAGACCAAGCTCCTGCATTCCCAGGTCATACCTTTGAAGAAGATATGAAAAGGTGATGGTCAGGAGCTGCTGCCATTTGATGGCCCAGCATGTAGCATGTATTTGTTGTTTGGACCCACATCTACGGCTGGTTAGAGGACATGTCAATGCCCACATTTATCTAGTATTAAAAGATCCATGACCCCCTGACTCGATCCCCTGTCAGCCACACCTGGGAAGGAGATGATTCCTGTGTAAGGCAGAGAAAGCAGTAACAGAAAGGGCTAAAATGTGAGAGATAGGGAGAATGTAGAGGCTTAGTGAGGTGAAAAATGGCTTTCTATAATCTCTTTGTCTGGGCAAAAAGCTCTGTTTTACAGTATAATTAATATAAAGGTAAACTTCTAGAAAAGTATTCTGATCCAGAATATGTAGCGTTCTCAGTCCTTCCAGTGCTGAGTAGGGGGGCAGACAACTTGAAGAACACCCTCCTTTGACTTTGTCCTGCTGGAAAGCACCCTCCTACTTGCATTTAAACCCATCTTTTTTAATTGAGGGATGACTCTAGCAACAAAATGAGGGATCTCTCTGTGGGTTTTTCTGAAGCAGATCCCCCAGATTAGGGTTGCAGTGAAAGGATTTGCATGTTTAAATGTGCAGGCTGGTCATCTGCATGTCTACCTGTGTGAAGAGACTATGTGAATGTCTGCATGGACCTCGGTTGCTCGTCCAGGCTTACAGGGTGAAGGCTACCAAAAATGTTGGAGGCCATGTGAATTTGAGCTGATATTCATGTGGTTGCTGTTTTCTTTGTCTTCTTTTGACAAAATGATGTAAAAATATGTTTGCATAAATGATAGATATGAAAGGGCATTTATTCCCTCTTGGCAAGGGCTACCAAACTATGATCTTCATCCACCTTGCGGCTACTTAGCATATGCATGGGACAAGCTTCTGGTGGTGCATATAAAGCAGAAAGGAACAAAGACAAGAGATGGGTATATTCAATACCCAGGTAAAAGGGAAAGAAGAGAGCACAGAGAGCAGCTGTTTAATTTTACAGTAACTTTTTTCTTACAGAGATGTGGGGAAAACAAAAGGAAGGCCATGAAGGAGCACTTTCTTATGTTTTTGTGCCCAAATGGTGAGTGAACCAGAAGAAAAAACACAAAAAAGCATTGGTTTGGATGGCATTCCTGAAGGTAAGTGAAGAGGAACAAAGTGACCAAACTGCCAAACAAGTAAAAACACCACCACTGTGCATTTTTAAAAAAAAATTTTTTAATCTCTAGCCTGGTTTGGCTATGTGTCTTTCAGAAGAGACAGCAATGCAAATATGTAATTAGGCTGCACCATGGCCTCAAAGACTTTGCTAAGCCATGTTTCATACAGTGTCTCAAAAAGGATATGCCTCCTCAGCATATCCATTTAAGAAACCCATTGTCATGTACTCACCTGAGGCACCCTAATGTTGCACTCTGCAACAGGACAGGGCAACCCTTGCTCTCCCAGGAAAGCACAGTCCCATCCTTCATACCCTTCAAAGTTCCTGATGACTTTTTATAGATTTGGAATGAATTAAAATTTTTGGGAAGAAGGGACAGAGCACACAAGCATCATTTTTGTTTGTACTCTACTGTTATGGCTTACACAGTTTCCACAGTTTCATGCATCCTATCAGCATCCCATCAGAAACTGAGTGGTATTTCCACCTCTACTCAGCAGTGGTGAAACCCATCTGCAGTGCTGGGTCCAGTTCTGGGCTCATTAGTACAAGGTGGACATGAGAATACTGGAGTCCAATGAAGGACCACAAAGGTAATTAAGAGATTGGAGCATCTCTCATATGGCAGGGACTAAGACAGCTCGAGAAGAAAAAACTCAAGGGAGATCTTATCAATGTGTATAAATACCTGACAAGAGGGAGTAAAGAGGACAGCCAGACTCTTAGTCTTGCCCAGTGACAGGACAAGAGGCAGTGCAACACCCTCTGAAATACAGGAAATTCCATTTAAACATAAGAAGAAACATTTTTTTACTGTAAGGGTGACTGAGCACTGGCACAGATTGCCCAGAGAGGTCATGGAGTCTCCATTCTTGGAGATATTAAAAACCCAACTGGACAGCCTTGGGTAAAACTACTCTACTGACCCTGCTTTGAGCAGAGGGCTTGGACTACGCAATCTCCAGAGGTGCCTTCCCACCTCAACTGTTCTGTGACTCTGTCATTTCACTTGCACTGCCCTTATTTCTTGCAGCTGTCATTTGACACTACAATATATGCAGGTTGGAGTGTGCTTCTCACATTTCGCTCTTTATATTTCTGTGAACCAGAATTACAATTTATATATTAACTGTTAAAACACCTACTTTAAAGAGAGAGAAACAAGCAGCTGAGACAGCTAGTAAAAACCAATTTTTCTAAAGTAGTAATGTTCATCATTGAAAATGTCTTATTCAAAAATAAAAATATATTTTAAGACGAAAAATTGATTTGTTTTTGTGGCAGGGGAAATCAGCTGTAGCACAAGACATCAGAATTAAATTACCAGGTTTCCCATTGTCCTTCCTTTTTTTAATTGAAATTATGGGATCTTTAGGGTGCTTCTTTTTTATATGATTTTGTGGAGCTTAGAGTTATAGGCCCTGAGCTTGCTTAATGATAACAGGAATTATAATAACCCAAATAATAGAGTAAAATACAGAAGACAGATTTCATCGTGCCTTAATCTGAGAGGCATTTATTTTAACCCTTCGGTGAGTACATAAGATACTTTTCTGAACTCCACATTAGATGGTAGGATAATTGCAGTTCTTTAAGCATAAATGTGTACTTTGTTCTGTCTTCATTTCATGCACATCTTACTTCATTTTGCAGCCTCTGAGGTGAAAAGCACACCGAAACAGAAGCAAGCGTAGAGAAAAGAGGAAACCAAAGTGAATCAATTATTGCCTTCAACCTTGAGAAACTCCTACATTTGACTTGTAACCGTACATGTGCTGTGGTGGTTTAGCTCTTCTCCTCACACTGAACATACACTCAGGAGGTGAAAGTAAATTGCCAGAACATACTAAAGGAAGTATCTAGCTCTTATTCCCTCTAATGGGCAATCACATAACCAAAAAGATATATATTTGTAGTATTTGGAGTAACCTCTGGGCAGAAGTCCCTTCCCCAGGTCTACTGATTTTAAGCAACACATTAGTGAAGAGTTAAAAAAAAAAAAGCTATAAAATATTTTGTATGTAGGTTGCTATCATGCAGGTGCCTTTCGAGGAGAGGCTGGCCTTTTGATAGCTTAATTTCCCTTAAAAGAATTACATTTAGTATTGGTGTCAACAATAAAAATTAAAGAAGTGATTGATTTCAGAAAAGAGCAATGAAGATATATGGAGTGCGGGGAGCATGTTTTCCTAAGAAAGATTTAAAAAGCTGATTATTTGGATATAGAATCAGAGATGTCTTGTGAGAAATGTTGCAGTGGTCAAAGAGATTCAATAGGTAGATTCACCATGGAGGGAGCTTTTCCCTCATGTTTTGAGAAAGTCACAGGAGTCTTCGACCAGCAGCTCAGAACAGAATTCAATTTACATTGATAAATATCTTGTGCAGGTACAGAAGGGCATTTCCAGAGTACTGAGGTAAAACACTTAATGGAAAGTGTTTTGGAGAAATGTCCTGACAGCAAATAGAAAGCAGTCTCACAGGAAAAGCAAGAGAAATTCAGCTGCCTGGGAAGTTTATGCTGCAACTGGACAGAGAGCTAGGAACCTGTGATAGAGCACTCTATTTCAATTAAAGAGATGAGCCAGAGGAGCTTCTAGTCTTTCCCATCTTTGTGTTTTATGAGTACAGGTGTTACAGGCATGCAAAATAGCATATCTTAATTGTCATCTCCAAATCAGACCAGTTCCACTTGTGTTTGGTTTAGCATACTGTATTTTGATGAAGTTTTCATCTGATTTCCCTTAAGGACAACAGTAGAATTTCCACTCATTCAAGAAGTCAAGCTCTTATGCTATTTCATTTACTATGGGTGTAGAGAATTTAAAGTGTGAATTAAAACAATGGAAAAGCCTTTGTGACATGACACAGGAGAGCAAACCTAGAACTTTGACAGTGCAAATAGCTGTTGACTGCCAGAGCTTTACTCATACACTGGTAAACTTTTCTCTGGGAAGAGAAAGCTGCCCGAAGAGCTGCTGGAGCCTAAGAACTTCAAAGCGAATGACATGGAAGTGCAAATCAATAGAGTAACCACATGAAACTTTTCAGAGGTATTTGATGTCTTCATGTGTTCATTTCAAAATGTTACCTCACAAATTCCCACTAACGTTATCTTTCTTGAACTCTCTAGCTATTTCCTGAAAAAAAATCTAACAGGTCCTAGGGAATGGTTGTTATAACCTTGAGATTTTGTCAGAAGATGCTTGGAGAATATGAAAAGCTTCTTTTAAGCTGATCTTTTTTTAATACAGTGCTTCCCATGGGGAAAAGGTACAAAACTTCGATCATGTGCCTGTTGCCTAAGTTACTCCAGTGCAGTCCTGCTGAAGCACTCCTCTGCAGGACTCAGGTGGAGGAGGCACAAGGCACACATGGTCTGTTGCATTATTTTACTGAAATGTACTCTTTTTCTCAAATTTGCACATTGTGTTTATCTAACTGTAATCTTCTCATTAAATTGTTGGAATTTTGGTTTTGCTATTACTTGCTTCTGCCAGTACCCTAATGTAGGCATAGTCCTCTTTAGATTGGATACCAACTAGTGCTTGTCTGGTTTTGAGCTTTGTGCTTTGTCAAAAGTTGAAAGTAGTGTTGTTTTGCACTAGTCAGTGATGATGAGACATGACTTGTTGATGTTGCAATGCTTTTATATAGTTCAGATCTTGGAGTCGTTAATCAAATCATCTGAAGAAAAATAATTCTATCACTGGATAATTCTTTCCTGTGATGTATTAGCTGATACACAGTCATAATACATTCACTTGACAGTTCTGATAGGTAAGATACTTTAATAAAAATATATTTAATCTTTCTGAAATGACCATATAAAATATATCGCACTGTGACTTGACCACTACTTTAAAAGAGCATCATGCAAATATTACTGAACTCCTGTAAGGCTCCACTGACTTTAACGAACTTTGGATCAGGCCCAGATTTCCTAATGTTGGAGTCTCAGGAAAAGTACTATAATAAGGCTGCTCTAATAGCATCCTTTCAACCATTACAATGCAAGAAAGAAATTTCTTTTAAATGTTTTTGATAAAATATATTTCACAATGTTGTCATACTGTTGTAAGTAGCAAAAAAGCAACAGTGTTTTAAAGCAGTGACTCTAGAAAAATGCTCTGTATGGTTTAAATATTTCAAAATGCAATAGGTATATTCCTTTCTAATGTTCAGTACTTGTGAACTGAGGATTCGCATCTGAAATTAACTTTTATCTTCATTTGGTCATGTAGAGACACTTGTATTTTTCCGTGTTCCAAAGCCTTGATAAATCAGACATGGTTGTTTTCTTTAATTAGAACAAACAACAGAAATCTTACTTAAAAATGTTTATTGTAAAAAAAGTGGCTAGAAAACAACATAAATTTCACTTCACACTTTCTTCAAGTTATCTATAGATGCTGCTATAGGCAACAATTCACTTTCATTCATAACACATTCAATCATATAAAAATAAAAATATTTACATTATGTCCACATACTTTACAAAATCATCAATAAAAAAGGCACTTGGAGGGGTAATGCTGAAAATATTGCATTTCCTTTGTGCATTTAAAAAAAATAATTGTCAAACTCCCGTGAATCCCCTCTCTTGCACTTATTCCCGTTTTTAAAAAAAGATTAAAGTTTAGAGGAACTATTCCATATTAAAAGATGGTCAAGCATGCACCAGGAATGTTTGAAGTTACAGTCTTTTTTTTTTTTTTTAAAGGCACATGCGGTTAATTTGTGACTCAATTTTTTGTACATTCTCTTACATGTTTTTTTTTTTCCTCCCTTAATTATGCAGTTTTAAAGCATTTCAGATCATTAATTAAGGCCTTGGCTTCTAATAAAATAAAATAAAAAACACAACAATGAATAATATTAAACATTTACTAAGGTAAACGTGGAATACTTTTTAAGGCACCTGAGATAAATGGTGTCTAGCAAAATTCACTTGGGTAGTATTTTTACTAAAAGTTCCACTTAAAATACTGTTTCTTTGGTTGAAATGGCTTGGCAGGAATGTATTGTTAACTTTGCAGCCTTTTCTAAGCAAGAAAAGACGACCTACATTTGGCTTCATCTATAAAGAAAGCTGATAATCTTCTTCCTTTAGATCTACTTGAAATGTCATGCATGGTGTCTTTTCCCGTATTTCAGAATTCACACTTAGGAATGCAAATGTGTGACTGAACAGAAACTACTTAAAGCTCATTTCTACTGACATTCTAAGTTCTTCCACTATTTTGTTTATTTGCTTGTTTGGTGATGTTTTTTTGGCTGAAAAATAGACGAGAAAACGCCTTTAGATTTCCACTTATCATTTGGAACAGGAGTGGAGAAATGCATCGAGTCCAGGTAAACATTGACTGCATGACTCAGTGTGCTACACAGCAGCCAGATTCCTCATGTTTGTGCAGAAGAGACATTCTGGAGAAAGTTTTGGAGCAATTTTTGCACTGGTATTTCTTCACATCCGAGTGGGTCTGCAGATGAGCCCTCAGATTGGATCTGTCTGCAAAAGCCCTGTTGCAGTGAGGACAGGAAAACGGCTTCTCTCCTAAAAAGGAAACATCAAGGAAAAATAGGTTAAAGCTTTAAAAAATAAGTACATGTTTAGGACAGGTAGAACCCGCTTTTATCCTAAGAAATAAACAAACAAACAAACAGAAAGGATTTGTTATAATAAAGAATGTGTAATAAAAATTTATTCAGGCCACAGATAGAAGAGCTTTCAGCACTGCTGACTGTACTTGCAGAACTCAGTCTTTTCAGAATATACTGCTAAGTGCAGTCTCAGAAGACAAGCTGCTGACACCTTCTGCATCTACAGGTGCAGGGAGTGCTTTTCGGTTGAGCTCCTCCCAACATTTTCAAATATTTTCATAGAACTTTTCCTGCTTAGCGCTGTGTGAATTACTGGGGACAAGGGCTTTGACTGAAAAGCAGCAAACAGCAGTACAGACATTACATTGTACCCAGTGTTACACTCAAAATCAAGTTTTTGCCTCAACAGAAAAAAAAGACCACTTTGGTGATGATGTGTTTCTAATCCTTAAGGAGTTGAGATAGTGCATGCAAAACTTGCCAATTGCCTAAGGAGTCAGAAAACAGCCCCTCATGCATTGTCTCTCTGTTTTGCTGCTTGATTTCAGAGTCAGCTGGAGCCTTCTCAAAGCTAGCCATTTCCAAAGTCTGAAAGTTCACATAAAATCCTTAAAGCAAAACATTCAGCTAGTAGAAATGGGCTAAACCATCCTAAAATCATCAAGGGAGCAATGCTGATTTATGCCAGTATCTGGCCCACAGTTATGAGACCATGCTACACTCCCCTCGCACCTACCCTCGAAGAGGGAGAATTTAGCCTTTTGATGATACATTTGAAATTCTGTGTATGCATTTCAAGGATAGTAAAGAAACACTGCTGTCTGTTTCCACCTGTGGAGAAAAATAGCAAAAGGGCATTCTGATGTTACAGCAACAAGAAACTGCATTTGTAATGGTTGTTCTTACCAGTGTGAGTTCTAATGTGTCCTTGAAGTAGCCAGGGTCTAGAGAAAGCCTTGCCGCAGATCTTGCAGACACAAGGTAGTGTGTGGGTCCTGATGTGCATCTTAAGCGCTCCCAGGCTGACATACTCCTTGTCACAGTACTTGCAGCTGAACGATTTCCTAGACTGGGCATCACAGTGCAGCTGCTTATGTTTGGCCAACCCAGAGAAAGTTGAATAGGTCTTGTTGCATAAACTGCACTGAAACTTTTCAGCTTCGATTGCATGGGGGTCTGAAAGCTTGGACTGGATTCTCTCTTCTTCATCGCTAATGGGACTTTCTGAACCACTGTGATCTTTGGAGGAGGTGTCAGAAGGTGGAGGTGGGCTGACTCTTCCCAGAGATGAGGGGTATCCAGAAAGCGGAGAGAGGTCGTTGGGTAATGGAGATGGTAGCAGCCCGGTTGTAGTCCACACAGTAATGGGATTGTAAGCTACTGAGCTCAGGATCTCTGGCTGTGGTATGATAGGGACTGGATAGCTTTCATACAGGTATGGGGATATAATCACTAGAGAAAGAAGAAAATTTTAAGGTAAGAGAACCAAAAAGTATTTCAAAAGGCAGCAAAATTAACATTTTGGGGATTAAAAGGTACATAAATTAAACACTCAGTACAGTTATCTGAATATAAGGAGGATTAAGGAAATACTATTTCATACATATATTCTGATGGGTAGAGACAGTGCCCTTGAACAGATAAATTACAGTTGGAGAGTCTCTTCAAGGCAGCGTGCTAATTCTAAATCTGTGCAGCCTGATACAATGAAGCATTGAAACTTCCTGAATGATTTGTATAAAAGTTTCAATTCCACCACCAGCAGATACGGAACAGGAAAACTCCAAATCCTGTCTAAGTAACTGAGTTCAAGTGGATAAGCAAACTTTATGATTCATTCTGGGCAGTATCGACATATTTCTCAAAACTCCCTCCTTGAAAGCAAAAGAAAAAAGAGCTAGCAATGAACTAACCCATTCCCTTAAGCCTGAAAAGCAGTCCCACCCCTCCTCATTACTGCCACGCAATGACCGCAACCTCAGAAGCAATGCGGTGGTGGCATTAGATTTCATTTTGTTACCTGTATGAGTGTCCAGTTCGCTGTAGTTCGGCTTCTTGGATGAATTGAAATGCTTCTTGACCAGGAAGGAGCGTGGCATTTTGGATGCAGGGTTTCTCCTTCTCCCAGGCTCTCCTCGTGGGTGGGTGTAACGGTGCCCGGCTGGTGCGCAGCTCACACGCACACGCTATCACTGCGAGCACATCGGTCCCTATCGCGTTGCCTGCCCCGCGCAGTCCATCCACTGGGGTTGTGTAGTGGCAGTGCAGAGGCGCCTTGAAAAGTGCTGTAAATACCCACTAGTCAGGTGCAGGGGGGAAGGGTTTTCCGCTCCTCCAATCACTTCGGGATGTTCTCAAGCACTTTTCCAAACAGGCTGTTTTTCTGGGAGGGCTCTCTGGCTGCTGGCAGGAGGGATCCAATCCCTGCTCGGAGGGTTTGGTTCAGGTTTCAGCTCCTCCCGCTGGAGACAGCTGTGAACGGAGGAGCAAGCTGTGGTCAGAGCGCGTTATCCTGCTACGAAGTGGGTGTATGTTGCTCTGCAGAGTTTTGGGCTAGAAAAATGTGTTAGTCAAAGTGCTTTAAAGAAAAGGTCAGTTTACTGATTCAGCTGAATTCTTTTTTTCTTTCTGACAGAGGCCTGGATAAGTCATAGGCACTGAAACGTCTTTGGTGTTTTTTTTTCCCTTTTTTTTTCTGTTTTAAAAAGAGTCTGGTTTCCAGATGTTTGATACAAGAATTACAATGGAACAAACTGTTCATTAAGGGCAGAAGGGGGAGACATTACAAGATAACAAGTTAGCCGGCAGAGCTAATGGAAGCCTTTGAACTGACTGTGTGCCTGCTCCATTTGGGAACTGCCTTTGAATAGTTGCGTTCAGGAAAGGCTGGAGACAAGCAGCCTGCCTCCCTAACCTGCGCCCTTCCAGGCAGAAGGGCCAGCGAGATACTGCTAGTAAGTTCAAGGAGAGGGAGAAGCCGTGGAAAAGATGACATTTCAGAGCAGGGTGATAGGTTTTATGTAACATGCATACTGCTTCAGTCTGTTCAAATGAAGAATGCTTTCCTTTTTACTTTAAAAATCTTCAGAATACAAAACCTCGACCTTTCCTTCCTTGGGAGTAGTTATGTCACTCTTTTGCCTATTCTCTTAGAGCACTGCCAAGGAAATTTTCCTAATTATCCAAAGCAGTTAAAAGGTGCGCAGATAAGCAACCCCCCCAAAATTATGGACTGGATAATTTAAATGTCTCTTAAACGTCCTTCTCCATTAGTATATTTAGGACCTCTTGATTTCCTATGAAGGTATAATCTGTATTATTTATTTAATTTAGGATGAAAGTCTCTTAAATGTGCCACAGAATTTTCTGGTTATCTAGATTCATTTAGAGGAGATGTTTAGTCACAGATAGGTTTTTTAATTTTAAAATATTTACATTTTGAAAATATGGACAGCTGAACACTGGTAAATTTCTAACACAAATTATACTCTGATTGACTCTTGGTCTGCCCTCCCCACCACTTCCCCCCCCCCTCCCCTTGTGTATTAACTACACCTGCCTGGGCACATACCAGCATGCCGTGCTCGTGTGCTGCTAGGGCTCTGTCCTGTCAGGAGGCGGCGCGGAGGGGTGTTTTACAGAGACCACCCCAGCCCTTTTTTGCAGCAGGTGTTGGAATAGACATGAAAAAAAAAAAATATCCCTCTGGTTCTGTTAAGACACGTAAGAGTAAAGTGCTTTGTCAAGCTGCGTGACTTCTTAATCTCAGGGATGCCAAAACAAGTGCAGAGAAAGTTAGCCATTTTCAAGAAGTGATTAAAAATATTCAGCTGTTCAGCATCTAACTCTGGTATCTGTCATTGAAAGGTGTCACACGGATTTCCAAGCTGCAGGGAACACACCCAGGCTACAGGAGGAAAGGGAAAGTGGCAAGGAAAGGGACTTCGGAGGTACCTGCTTTGCAGCTGAAGTGGAGGAAAAGACGCAGCTCTTCCCAGAAGGGAGAGCAGCGGTTGCAGAGACACAAACCATTGCTTTCCTCAACTCCACAGAAATGAAGAAATCCACAAAGCATTTTTTAAAAGGTTGCATTTGTGGTCTTGCTCCCCTCTCAGCTCTCTTCCATCTGAGAAGTCCCCATCCCCTGCCAACTCTGGGAAAGCATTGCATTTCAGGATGTGAGGCATTAGTCTGTATCTAAATAGTCTGTTACATGAGCTGTGATTCAGACCTTGAGCTGGTTTAAGTTTGTGTGTTGAAATGAATGGAGCCATGCAGATTTTCACTGGCTCGGGATCTGTTCTTTTGTATGTTTGTTAAAAGTAAATGGTCTGATTCACCAGTGAGGTACTCCCTCTCAGGCATTTTCACCAGCATAACACTGGAGTGATGCAGTTTAAATTAATTGCACTTATATAAATCACAGGAGTGTAAGCAGTTAGCCCACTGGCTGAGCTGATTGAAGGATGTTAGGAATTGGATGGAAGGCATGTTATTACATGGTCCTGAAAGGATATTAGCAGCACATACTACCTGAGTGAGGTCTGCTGTCAAAAAAAGGGAGAGTCTACATGAGAAGTGGGTGAGTCAGAGTAAACAGGTGTTCTGGGTGTTTACGGCAAATGTGGATGAGAGGGCACTCAGAGACATGCAGCATCCATCCCCGTGCAAGAAAGGCAACACAAAGGTCGAGTGCAGAAGGCGGGAGGTTTCCCCTGCTTGGGGGAGCCAGGAAGGCACGGGGAATGCAGAGGGTGGCAGGCGGCTCTGACGGTCATGCTGCCCACAGGCAAAGCCTTGCATCCATCTCTGAAAAAAACCAGGCCTAGAGCTTCCCTATCACATTTTACAAGTAGTTAGTCTTTTAGGGATTCTTTATGTTTTTACTTTGAAAGCTCATGTAAAGCTGTCTTGTTAATGCCACTGTGCTGCTAATTACTGCTCTGCAAGGTGGGTAGGAAATGATCTGAGCAATTCTGTTGCCTGAAACCTTGGCATGCACTTTGAACCAGTTAAATGATTCGGACCAAAGTTTTGACCATGCAGCAGAAATGACTTTGGTTTTTTTTTTTTTTTCACATCAGGCCACTTGTTCATGTGCCCAAATAGCAACCTGTGAGCCTCACTTTAGTCTCCCCATTTCTGACAGCTCCACCAAATCTCTTTCCTTGTCAGGCTTTCTGAGAAGGGCAGCGACTTTTGTTACTCAGCTTTCTGGAAAGGGAAGGGTGCCAGAACTGTTTGTTATCAAAGAGGGAAGAAGGACCCAAGCTAATCCATCACCAGCCTAGTTCTTCTTGTGACAGCATTTATGTTCTTACCAAGCCTCTATTACTAACAAGATCATGGGTCAGAAAATGTTAAATATCTGGATAAACCACAGCAGAATCAAGAAAAATAGTTTCAGACTATTCAATGAGTTATGCTGGATCACTGTTCCCAGAGCACAATACATTTCTCAGGCAGCACTCTTAAGCACATTTTGCCTGGGCCTGCCATGGAGCCCGTGGAAGGCAGCACAGCGAGGTTCAGAGGAACCCCCAGCAGGCACTGAGCCCAGCGGAGCATACCAAAAATAGCTCTGGAGTTTTAATGATGCAGGTGACGACTTCATCCTGGAAGGGGTAAAAGCGCAAGTAACTCACACTTACAGTGTAGCTCTTGCAATTCATAAGCCTCCTACATTCAGAAGGAAAGTGTGAAATGGTTAATATGAGAAAAAAAAATTGATCAGTTTTCAATAGCCAGTTGAATGTAGAACATATCAACTCAGCTTCAGTGTTGCCCTGTGCTTTCCTATTACCCTCTTAGTGCCAGCTGGTTTATCATGGGAAAGTGAAGAAGTGATATAACTTTTGGAAGCAGGAAAGGTTTAGTAGAGCTAGAAGGTGAGGAGTACCTCAGTTGTGATTAGGTTGGATGTCAGACAGTAATAAACCCAAAATTAACAGAGTAGAGGGAAACAACTAGGGAATGGTATTCCTTCCCGTTGCCCCAACACATATGCCTTAAGAAATTTTTTTGAAACACATTTTTAGGATACCTTTTCTTTCACGTTTTGCTCATCCTTCCAAATGCTGACCTGAACTATCCGCAAAAATGGCAGCAAATTTAAAGAAGGGCTGTTATGAAATCACGTCAAGCTCCAGTCTTTTAGGCATGAAGTTCAAGTCAGAGTAAATCTGTGCATCTTGGAAAGTTTTTCCAATTCAAGTAAAAAAATCTCCACATTTTGAAGGTTTTGCACCAATAAATACAGCTTTCTAAAATCAGTAACTTTAAGTCAGAGTTATCAAGTACAGTTCTGTAACAGGATCTAAACTTCTGAGCTTCAGAAAGAATAGAAAATGGGTTTGCTTTTAGGACATGTTATAGAACTAAGTGTTCCTCCATGTTTTTGTTAATTCAGGTTTGTAATTCCAGTTTAAGCCTATTAAAGAGATTATGATTGAACCACAAAAGTCTGATTCAGTCTGAACTTTCCAGTAAGTCAAGGAGCTTTGAAGTGGGTCTCTTAGAGGTCTAAGACCATCTCTAATTTCGAGATATATATATAGATATATATATATAAACAATGTTCATTGCAAATAAACTTGCATTTATTAATAAGATGCAAAATGGTCGTATTTGAATCAAGTAGTTTAAGCAAGGCTGGCTTCTGTGTGCTTTCTCTTTCACACCCATATAACTTCATTGATTTAAGAGGGTTCAATTTAGAGCCAATTTAGCCCATAATGAAGGAACCTGGTCATAGTTCAGTTTTCCTACATGAAGATATTTTAACAATGGGCCAAATTCCCCTGTCAGTCCCATCTGTAGTATCCCCACTGGCTACAGCTGAGCTATTTCAGATTTACTCAAGCAGAACTGAGATGTGATTCTAGTCCAATAAATATAACTCTGTTTATGTGTGTAGTACTGTGACAAGTATTCATTAAACAGAAGTGTGTTACATCCCAGCTAAAACTATTACACTCTGGAAAGCAATGCTTTCTGCATCATATTACGTTTTCCTGATCTTCCAGTATGCCACTGTCATTATTCATAAGAGGAACAAAAGATTTGAAAATGCTGACCTTGGGATCCAGGCAGGGAAGCGAAGGCTTGCACAAGCGTTACGTGGTTGGAAAGAGCCATCTGCTGGGCACAGCCACAGCCGGGAGGAGGCCGCATCTCTGGAGCAAGACCCGTGCCAGCCGCCCCACCGTGTGGCCAGCCAGTGAACTGGGGATGCTTGAGACCTCTAAGATGCACCACGGGCAGGCAGCTACCACCGCCGTGCTGATGGGGGGACTCTGGGGGAGAGAAGTAGAGGGGTGATGGAAGCAGTCAAGAAATGGCTAAATCACTTCCCGAATTTTGTCATATGGCTGAGATCTATGACTTTTGGGGTTTTTTTTTGGTCATTATTTTTGTTGCCTACAGCAAAGTGAGACATGAAGGCGTCATTCGAAATTTCCCGCTCTGGGGAATGTATGTCTTTGTGTGTGTGCGTGTTTATATGACAGAGATGTACACTTGTTTGTCATGTATTGTACATATATATTGACAATGTATTTATGTATCTATATATACTTACGTTTGTACATAATCTGACTTATAGTTGTGACCATGTTGCAAACACTGATACTTCAATCACCTGACAAGTATTTGTGGGAAAGAGTCCTTATCCCTATTTTACAAATTAGCAACTGAAGCAGGAATAGATTAAGACTGAAATTTTCAAAACCTTTGTTCTTAAGTGTATTTTGAAGTAAGCCTTGTGGTACCCTCCTCTCCAACAGCCTATGTTCCTGTCTCCAAATGTTGCAGAAATATTGCCTATGCAGCATTTGTTATTGTATTTATTTAAAGTTTTCTGACAATAAAGGATTATACAGAGTGTAATTTGAATTATTTAATTATCATTTATACCGACATGAACTTTATCCACAGCCTGCTGTACCTTCACAGATTTTCACTTTTCATAGATTTTTTTAAATACAATAAAAATATTTTGGCACCCCTTTTAAGTTTATGTGCTCATCCATTTACTCTAGTTGGTGGACTAGGGTACTTGGATTTGGCCATCTATGTTTTGCCTAGGTTTCACTTCTGATATTCTCATGCCAAACACTTCACACAATGGTTGAAGTGTTTTTTCCATTCTGCAGAAGCCCATAGTCCACTCTTGAGCATGCCTTAACCCACCAGATAAACCTTCAGGTTCCCCACCACCTCGATTTTTGACTAAGTGTCTTTGAGGTAGTGACTGCCCTGCCAGAAACTGCATATGTAAAGTCCATCATCACACACTCTTTGATATTAAATTGAACTGGTTGGTATCAACAACTTCCTACCTTTGGACTAGGTTTATATATCTATATGACACCTTCTCTTCTTGGCCGTTTTTCCTACACACCTACATAACCGGCAATGTTACACTTTTTCTGATTTCTTCCTTTAAAAGCACAGACAGTTGCTTGTTGCCTGGTAGACAGAACTTATTCACTCCCCTCGCCTTCAAGTGTGCAGGGAAATGGCAGTAAGCTGTGGCATTCAGTTTTCACACTGCGGCCAGCCCTGGAGTACAGTGTTGCTGCCTGGCAGCCATGGCTGCGTCAGGGACTCCTTCGAGCAATGATAAGTGTGTGGGGCAGAGTCCTGCATGCTGGGGGACAGCAGAGACCTTCCTCTCTGCTGCTGAACTCAGTACTCAGTATTCAGAAATATATGTGGTATATCTGCCACAAAATGTAACTTTCTTGGGCAGTTAGATTAGTGGATCAGTGAGTGCCTCTGTTTATTTATCAATTGCATATTTATTTGTTCAAAGGAGCCAGACTCATGAGTTCTTTTCTACCTCTATCCAACTCTTGGCATCTCAGTGGTGTGCACTGTAGTTGCATGGCTAACAGCTGGGACACTTATCTTTGTGCTCCAAAATGAACAGATGATGTCACTCCATAGAGTTAGTATCTCTATTTCAGTATAAATTCATCATTTTGCTGTGGTAACAGAAGGTGAGAGGTGCTGGGTTTGCTTTGGTATTCTCTTCTGTTTCATCCTGAGACCTTAGGACCTTCCGTAACCCCTGCTGCTCAAAATGATAGTAGCGTTACAAGGCTGGTTCACCACCTGTATTGCCTATTCTTCATTCCTTCATTTAACATTATGTATTACTTGCACACTGGATCCCGGGCAAACTCTGTACTTGGCTATTCTTGTAATTTCTTGCATCGACTTCAAGAACTTGGTCTTTCCATTTCTTGAGGTATGTTTGGAAGTTCCCAGGACCCCAGAGATTTCTGATGGTGAAGTTGTCTCTTCTCCTGAGCTCCAGCTCCTTTGCATTCACACTAGTACTCTGCTTCTGGCTCTGTTAAGCTTGATAAAGACATCCTGTGCTATCTTCTCCTATCGCCTTAGACAATAACTGTTGCCAGCTGCAGGCCTGATGTCTGAAAGTCCTGTTCTGTCTTTATCTGTTATCGCTGGAATAGCTTTGAGGGCAGGCTGATGTCTGGAGACCTTTTTTTTTCTTCAGTGGTACCTGGCAAAAGACGCAGCACAGATTGTCAGGGGCTGGGTGATTCAGCATGCCAGAACCTATTTTCAACATTGCAAACAGAGACCTTTTTAGTCCCAGACAAATCAAGCAGTATATCTTAAGGATTACCTCATAGTGACTCCTTTGCAGGGCTCTGTTCCCTGACGGGAGGTTTCCCAAACATCCAAGACATTCTTGAGGGCTTTTCACCACTGTAAAAATGCTAAAGGCTGCAAAAATGAAAAGGCACAGCTGTCAGCTCTGGTTTCTGTGAGTGTGAGGGTGTCTGGACTTTCTGCTCTCCCCAGTTTCTTCCTCAGCAGCTCCACCAGGCCTGAGGGATGTCTGCACTTTGGGTTTCTTACTAGCTCCTGTGAGAGTCTTCAGCTGACTACAGCATGTGCCAGAGGAGGCATTCTTCTTACAGTATGTCTGTTTTAGGCTGCTAGGGAGGGCAGAGTGATTATTATCTTTTCCTTACATGGTGGGAACAGTCAGACATTGTATTATGACCAAATTGGTGGCTTACTTTAGTAACATTCTCTGGCAATGGTACCACCTCTACATCAATTACTGTACATTTCAAGTGATAGTAGCTTTGGTTGTTTTTTTTAACTTCTGTGTTAATAGCCCATGTCTGCCCGCTGGCTTCAAAACTGTTTTACTGCATATTTCAAGAACTTGGCCACGCTTCACCCTCATGTTGTGCTGCCTCTCGGTACCAGTGGGACTGAGCTGCACCTGTCTCTGCACATTGGCTAGAACTGGAACTGTCATTGATCCCGAAGTCCAGTTAAAGCTGTGGTAGTATGGCTGATTTTTGAATCAGCTGAATTTTTGCTGATCTGTCTCTCTAACTTTCTTTTCCATGGTCCTGAATGTTTCCTCTGCAACAGTGGCTGTCATTGCTCACGTACTTTCCCTGTTTAGAGACACTGCGCAGGATTAGTATTTCCTTCAGTAATCGACTCTGCAAGATGGTACGAAGTGCACCATGAATGCCTGTCTCTAGGGAGGTATTTTTTGTGCCTCCAATGTCACATGAAGATGCCAGCTGTCTCAACTTTATGGCACAAGTATCTCATTCTGCTTCCTTTTTGGGGATATAAAAGCAGTGTTTCTCTACAGTCTTGTTCTGTTTAATACTGCCTCATTCTGCCACAGAACTGCGACCTGGTAGTGTGGTCTCCCCAACATCTCACCAGCCTTCCCTGCAGAGGCTCTTGAGGATTTACCCTCATTTCCTCACCTCTGCTGTGGTTATGTTTTGGCTCCCCACGTGTCTGTGCTTGTGGGTAACATGTATCACGAAGCCTGGCTTCATGCTGTGCTGCTTTTTCCTCTAGTTCTTGCTCGTGCTTTAGTTCTTAGTGAATTACATATTTTAGCTTCACTGCTATAAGAGACACAGAGAGAAACCTTCCCTGGACTGATCACTGCCACCACAGTTTATGGATAATTTGCTGGATAATAACACTGAGAAGACTGCATTGCCACAGATAAATTGTATATGTATAGATATAGATATATATGTCACTACATGGAAGAGGTTAGAGACTGCCTTGAGGCTCAGCATCACAGCTGACTCATGTCTTCATGTGTAAAATGATCTTTTTTTCCCTAAAACAGGGTGGCTACAGCTAAACTGCCTATTAGAAACAGTCTTGTGTAATGCTGAACGATGCCTAGGTCTTAGCTGGGGGAATGCTAATGCTTACAGTCCAAAGCCATGCTAGGAAAACACTAAAAATGAAGCAGTGTAGACATTTGTAATCCTGTGCCTTGGCTCTGTTTTATCTGCTAATCCAGGCGTAGCTCATATTCCCGAAATCAGGCTGATTCTTCGTTGAAGGAAATATTTGCCAAGATATTGAATACTGACATTAAAATCCTATTAAAACAGGACAAATCTCCTCTCTAGTGCCTCATCTACTCCCTTCTTTATAACAGTTCTTTTCCTCCTAACAAGTTATATGTGTTGTACTGTGTATTTTGTCCTGACACGTATCTGTCCAGGGGCTAAAAAAAAGAAAAAAATTATGTCTTTTACTCAAATTAAGCTGTAATTTTATTATGTGTAATTTCAAAAAATTACTAAATTACTCAGTGAATTTCTAAAATTCAGGTCATATATTTTTCCATTGCTACCCCTGCTCTTTAAAACTTGTGTCAGCTTCATTTACTCATTATGAAGCATCTGTCTCAGTTTATTTTTTATCATTTTGGTCCTAGACTTTTATCCATTGCTATCCTCCTATCCAGACAACTATTGAAAAAGCTCTAGGTACTTTGTAAATGATTTCAAGAAGATTTAGATATCCATGGCATCTGGGAAACAACTACTGTTGATCCCAGATATCTCACTGTTCCTCATGGCAGACGTGATAGAAGCAAGTGATAAGATGAAAATGTTGAATCCCCTATTATAAGCATCACCAGGAAGAAGAATGAGTAACCAGTATGACCAGCTGACATCTTTTGAAGTGGAAGTAATAAAGACTTGCAAAAGGAGGTGGCCTGTTGCAAAATCACACCTAACAAGCATTCTGTGGCTGGTCCTATTTCAGTAAAGAAAACAAAAATTCTGTGGGGACGCTATATATGTGATAACCTATATTGAAAATGGAGAGATGTTTGAACTTCGAAAAAGTCACATCCTTAAAACTTTAAAGATTGCCTTAAATCCTTTTCAGTCAAGATAGAGCAGGAGTCCAAACAGATGGAAAGTCCAAACAAGATGAAAGGTAACTCTATGGTTAAGGTTTGATTCACTTCGTCCTAGGAAACATGTTTCATGTTTCTTCATCCTGAGAAACAAGGCCCAGTTCTGCATCAGATTACTACCGTTTGTGTTTCAGCTGCTGTTTCTTATTTCTAAAATGGGGCTTATGGCATTTCCCTGTCTTCTAAGAAGGTCTCAGGACTACTGCTTTAAAGCACAGGCAATATTAATGAGGAGGTCAGTAGTTCCTTGGAGTATATTGAAATCTGGAAGAAAATTCAGACCCGCAAGAGGTCAACGACAAGGGAATGGAGGGAGGAGGAGGAGGCAGATGCAGCTGGAACATGTGCCCTGAAATTCCTTCAAGTCTGCATCATTTTCCATCCCAGAAGAAAAAGGTGGTGCCATGTTACTGTGCGCTTGTCCTTCCTCCTTAGTTCAGCCATTCTGCTCCTATACCTTTTGTGCACTGGTCCTTATCATTTTGCAGAGTAAATCTCTGAGGTACCATTTTGAGAGACTGTGTACTGGACAAAAAAATTCTCAAGCTGGAGCTGAGGCTTTTCATTTCTCTGCCTCCTGGTGAAGCAGAGATATGAATGAATTGCTCCTGTCATGTATTATTGCATAATTCATGAGTTGAAATAACTATGAAATGTTTTGCTGAAATTTTAAAGATCTGCAGAGAAAATGTGCATTGCAAAATCCAGTTTAGAGCATTGACAAACACTGAATGTAGAAAAGAGGGGCCTTCAGGGCCTTTAAGTAGATTTCTTTTCACTTTGTTTTCCTTTATTGCAGTTTTGTTTCCTCATTAATTACTCTTAATAAATGAGTCAATATTTATGTGGGCGATAACACTGGCTATACTAGCTGCTACAAATTGCTCATTTCAGGCAATTACTTGTTTTGAAACATCCAGAACCCCAGTTTATTTATCCCCATGCAGAGTAGACTGCTTTGATGTGACGTTCAAGATTTTTCAGTGACTTGTGCAGGCTGCAGAATCTGCTCCTCAGGGAGGTGAAAGGTAACTTTGCCTTAAGTTTAACTTGATCTGTGCCCGTGTCAGCAGTGACTGCCAAATTACTTATGTTCCACGTGGTGATTTTTCTCACATGACATGAGGTACCCAAAAATAACCTTGAGGTCTAAGGCGGTTTTAAAAAAATACTAGTAGAATGAGCTAATACTGAAACAGCTTTAAAGCCTACTGGAAGTCAGACTGAATGGTATAGCACATAAAAGCAAATATCTGCTGTTCTATGCAGCTCCCAGCTACCACATCGGTTTGATATACAGATCAGTTATTGCTTTACAGTTATTGTTTGCTCATGCAGCCTTTTTGTTGGGAATTCTTAGTGAAATGTATAATAATAAGAAAGTTTCATGTAGAAAAGTCGGATAACAAGAGAAGCATATCCGTGAGAGGAAAGAATGAACAAGCCAAATAAATGTCAGGTATTGATCTCTCAGATCATGCAAAACCTTTGAAAAATATGGAGCCTCTTTCAGATGGCAGAGAAGTCCTTTCAATTCTACTTTACTGACCTCTAAGTGCCAGCATGGTGCTGTGGTAGCTGACAGGACTATTTACCTCCTGAGTTGCTTTAGAAGCAGTGTTTCAGTTCCTTCAGATTCTCCCTGAACATCACACTTCTTCAAAAATTCCTTTTTATTAAGTGTATTTGCTAAGAATTTTCCATAACTTCTCTATCCTAAAGTGTCATACACTTTTTTTACACATTTCCTTGGTTCTTTACATTTTTTTCCTTCCAGGAACGGTTACAAGTTTTCACGTATGAAAAAGATGATAAATGAATGTGCAGCACTGTGTAAATTACTAAAACCTGTATTAATAGCTTGTGTGACCTTCCTTTGCCAGAATAGCCAGGTACATCTGCAGTGCGATGGGAGAAGGATGCAGTAGGACAGCTTAGGGCTATTTTGCATATGCCTGGCAATAATGTCAAACATGTGCAGTAAATGACTAAATCTGGCATTTGTGAGAAGTATGGTGCATTACCGTGCCAGCACAAGCCAGCTGATCTGCATGTGCACTGCAGAAATAACCAGGACTGGCAGATGTATTGTGCAATTTGTCCTTCACCAGCCTGGAGGTCACCAATAAATGTAGAGTCCTCACATTTCATCCAGACAGAGCTTCCTTTTGAGAAAAGAGGCTGTATCTGAGGGGAGCCCTTGACATCTGGTAGTCAGGACTGGAAAGTCAGCTACCCCCGTTTTAGTGATGGAGTACTGAGGCACAGGAGAGCTAAAAACCACACTCAAAGCCATTAAAAAAACCTATGTAGGAGTGTACTGGGAACAAGACTAATTATGGAATAAGCTTTCCTTTTCTCAGCCTTGTTTTTAAGCCATTGATGAAAGAAGGCAATTCCATCAGCAGGCCCTTGGTCTGTGAGCAAGAGGAAAGTCCCCAAGTAAAAAGACAGCTGAAATGGACAGTGAACCACATAATCAAGTTATTTCTCCAGTTACATGCAGTGTCAACTGTCTTTATACCTCATGTCTTGTTAAAATCTAGGGAAGTAAGCTACCTGGAGAATTTGAGTAACATTTGAGAAGATATAATAATGCAAAAAATCAAGGGGATTCACTATTAGGTGCTGTCAGGGATGTTAACAAAATTAACAGTGAAGAAGAAAAAATGAATCAATGATGAATAATCCTGTACTATATCAGGTAAGTCAAGCCATTGTCTCTGCAGTAATTAACTGTTCCAATGATATGGGCTGACAATGTAATGAGGAAGCAGCAGTGAACATGCACTAATTACATTTGCTTTCAAATTCAACAGAAGCTGAACAGCTGTTTAGTGCAGTAGGTAAATTAAGTGCACTAGTCAGATCCAATTTTGAAGTGAATCCTTGATGTCACTCAATGATTAATGTGTAGGCTGAATGTTTAAGGGCATGATTCAGCTAAAAAATACTGTCACTTGGTGTCTTATTACCTCTTGCTGCCTTGATCACACCTTCCCTCTACAAAAATCCATTTTGGGTGTGTGTGTGTGGATGGGGTAAGGAAGAAGCAGCTGAGGAAAGTGGCTTCTTTTGCTTTCCTTGCAGAATTTTCTCACCAGATACTCATTTGTGGGGAGCAGGAGAGAACAGGATTTGTCCTCTCCTCCTGAGAAAACAGTTTGTAGGGCTTGCAGTTATAGCCTGTACCTGCCTACAGGATTGGAGGTAAACTAGGGCACTCATCAGAGGAAATAGCTGTCCCAGTTTACTGGATTGCTTTAAAAGGCATTTTAAGCAGGAAAGGAAAATTTTAATTGTATTACGTTAACCCATGAACCCCTCAGGGACTGACTGGGTGGCTCCATGGTCTACACCGTAGCATCTTCCTAGCTTTTCTATTACATAGCCAACCCCTATACTAAGGACTGGGACCCTGGACTGGAGTAATAAAGTTGTAATAATACAAACTTTTCTTGCTGTGTTCCTGCTACATCTGACAAATACATTCCATACTCTGGTGTTGCATGCTCTTCCTCCCAAGCTTGCAATGAGGCAATGATAGTGTTTCATTTCTGCTGATTTATTCCATGCTCCACAAAAAATCCTGATCTCAGGGTGTGAAGTGGAAGGGGTTGGCACTGGTCTGTAAGAGCTGAAGAATCACCACAGCTGCTTCTTCTGCATGTAAAGGTTGACATGACAGTCAGAAATCAAGATAAAACACATTGACTCTCAGCCAGGTGCCTTGTTAGAGAGAAACAACTAGGATTTATTTATTTATTTCACAGAATCAGTCACAGAATGGTAGGGGTTGGAAAGGACCTCTGGAGATCATCTCGTCCAACCCCACTGCTTGAACAGGTACACCTGGAACAGGGTACACAGGACCGCGTCCAGGCAGGATTTGAATGTCTCCAGGGAAGGAGACTCCACAACCTCTCTGGGCAGCCTGTTCCAGTGGTCTGTCACCCTCACAGTAAAGAAATTTTTTCTCATGGTTAGGTGGAACTTCTTGTGTTCCAACTTGTGCCCATTGCCCCTTGTCCTGTCATTGGGCACCGCTGAAAAGAGTCTGGCCCCATCCTCTTGACACCCACCCTTCAGATATTTATAAGTATTGACAAGATCCCACCTCAGTCTTCTCTTCTCCAGGCTGAATGAACAAACATAGGTCTCTCAGCCTTTCCTCATAAGAGAGATGCTCCAGTCCCCTAACCATCTTTGTAGCTCTCCACTGGACTTGCACAAGCAGTTCCCTGTCCTTCTTGAACTGGGGGGCCCAGAACTGGACACAGTACTCTAGATGTGCCCTCACTAGGGTGGAGGAGAGGGGGAGGATAACCTCCCTCAACCTGTTATTAAAAGGCCTATTTAAGGCCTTTATGTATTTAAATTCACCTTCTCATAACGTATGAGGGCTGTTTTGCTGCTTCTGTTTTTTGAAATGCAAAGAAAAACACTAAGTGCAATGAATGGGATTATCTATTATCATTGCCTTATCAAAGCGACTTTCCTGGTGAGTGACATGTGACAAGTCATTGCCTTTTGTAATCTGAAGTTTAGGTCTTGGTCTTTCTCCATGCCGTGAGCAGTGAGTGCATTTCCTTTGTCAGTTTACTTGAACTAGTGCCCTGTTCTGTCTGACACAGTGATAGACACACTTTGATCACTTAAAAAAATATTTTTAAAAGGAAATAAGAATCTGTCTGTTTGGTCAATGCTGTTTTTGAAAACAAATTAGTCATATAGAGGGATTCTTGTCTCAGGCCAGCACAGGGAGTATGTAAGAAGTTACATTCAACATTCTTGTCTGGATGCCACTTCCCTCAGAGCTCATCAGCAGTCCTGCTCTGAAGCATGACTTTGATTTAGGTGCATTTGTTAGCTGCATATATATGAGAATTAGTTTTAGGATTATTAATGAGTCTACAAAGAAAGAATCATGGCAGTGAAAGACAGAAAACAGCCTGTCATCCTCCTTTCAATGAAAGATTGTATGGTTTCCAGAAATGAAGTAACTTGGTTAAGTCATATAATCAGGACTCACAGGGTCAGATGCAAATTTATGGTCCCTAAGTCCTCTCTAAATGCAAATACTAGGGCTAGAATCAGTACTTTGCTAAAGAATCAAGTATTGGCAATTTCAGCATGGACTGATGTAGGCTTAGTTAAAACACTTTTATTGGAATCAAGCTACATCTTTAAAACTGATCTCCTTGTCATAAAATTATAGTTTCTCTATGTAATTGAAGCACAGAAAGCCAGGAATAAAGATGTCACTACACTCAGAACTTCCTACCTCTCCCTTTCCTGGAAGCACAACATGAGTACAGAAGAAAAGGTTATACAGACTTGATCAATGAAGCCCATGTTGTAGTCAACATATGAAAGTGTGGCCTGCAAGCAGCACTGAACCAAATCACATCCATCTCAGAAAATAACTTACAGTTGCTTTGCAGATCTCCTTGAAAGTTAAACTAAAGGTCTACAGAATTGATCACCAAGCTTAATCAAATACAGCAAAAGCCAGCAACCAGCCCCTCCTGTGCTAAAGTACAAATATATTATGGTGAACTGCCTCTTAGAGATGTTCATGTGTAGATATGTGTTTGGGTGGTCACAATTCTTACATTGGGATTTCCACTTGAAAGCCAATCCTTCACTGAAGAAGAGGAAGAAAGTACCTCCAGCCACGTCTGGTCCTGCCAAAGTACACTACTACTATCACTCATAATCTGTGACATTGACACACTGGGAGGAATATTGACAAGACAGACAGCCTAAAGCCAAGAATAGTGTGTGTGGAGGGGTTGGAGGGAAATCAGAAGGGAGAAGCATGTTCTTTTGCTTCCTTTACAGTTAGATAATTCAATCCACCATTTTTATTAAATAACCTTTGGATCAGTTACCTTTCAAGTCTGCTTTAGAAATATTTGTGTTACGTGGTTTCTCATTCCTCATCTATTACTATTATCAAAGTGTTATGAAGAAGCCTTTCACCTAAATTGGTATAAAGCATGTGTATGGTATTACACATTACTTATATCATTCAATAGTGAGAAAGAATAACATCTCTATGTCAAAAGAAAAGGCTTTACTGATGTCTCTTGCCATGTCAACATTAATCACTAAAAGGAAAAGATTTCATGGAGATCAGAACATAACACCTAGAGCCTTGCATTGATGTGCACAGACAAGATGGAGACCAGGAGAAAAAACAAATGGAATTCAAGGAGAAGCAGGTAGCATCTCTAAGTCAGCAGAAATCCCTGTGCTTAACTTCCTTCTCAAAGGCTGGTCTTTTCTTAAGGAAGCTAACACACAGTTTGTGAGGGGAAATGGCTATATATCATACTGTCAGAAGAACAGGTAAGCAGTAAGCTCTATTTGCATATACATACATATACTATCCTACTGTCTTCTGCTAAAAACTACAGAGGTATTTTTACCTATTTGTATAATGTTTATCTGTTGAAGTCTACTACTAAAACTACTACTAAATCCAGCAATTTCTAAGTTACACTGTAGATTTTCATTAGATTTGAAATTTGCATGAAAGTCTTGATATTTTGTCTTCAAATCCAAGGTAAAGATTAGCTAAATGGCAAAAAATCTTTTCTGAAATGGCTAAAATATGTTGCATATAAAGGTATCCCCTTCTCCCTCCCCACAAAAAATGCTGAAACTGAAAAACAGAGAATCGTAAAGAAACTGAAAATAGACTGGAGAAGATTGGGTGAAACAGAACATAACAATACGAATGAATGAGGTGGGTAAAATCACATTGGAGGGAATGTAAATGAAATTAAAGGAAAATACAATTTAACAAGATAGGGGACACGATGTCAAATGAAAAATACAGACAGAGAGATAAAGGAGACAGGCTGGAATAAGATGAAAATTATTGAAAATGGAGCAATGTAGAAGGGTGTGAAAGGGAGCAATGACAAAGTGTAAATAAAGGGGAAAGAGTGAGCAAAGAAACTTAGAGAGATTGATGTCTCATGACACTAAAATGAACAATTTCAATTGTAATGTAAAAAAAATCCATGCATGTACACTACTGGAGGAAAGTATGAAATGGACATTGTAATAAAATAACTATGTTTGAAAGGTGACCTTCTAATCTGTGTCTTCAGAAAGAGATAGAAAGACAAATGTAAACAAATTAAACAGACCTGTAAGTTTCTCTTTCATAGGTATAGCAAAGATATGATAAACTTATGTTTGTATATGATTTTGGCAGTAGGACCTTTGTTAGTAGCCATTTTATGTGAAATTTTAAAAGAAAAAAAATGTATAGCATATCACACTGTTAATCATTTGACTTCACATTAATTGTGCCTCTCAGCTTTTAAGTTACATGAAATGAACTTTGCAGTCCCAGGGTACTCAGGCATGGATGAATTCCAAATCATGTAATGTCTGTGTGACTGTGACAATTCATCACACTTGGGTAATTCAGCCTTTATCAGACCTAAAAGTGTAATAAAAGAAGGGAGCGAGACTAGATCTACGCTGCTGTAGCAGAATCGTGTATCAGATGAATCTCGTAAAATATAGCCAAACTGCATCTAGTACTGGCAGTTCTTTTGTCACTTCTTCATTCTAAGGTCTGAGAATCGTCGAAATTACTCCCTAAAAATTCCAGCAAAGACCCATATGTGTCTATCTTGTATGACTAAGAAGAAAAAAAAGGAAAATATTTTTTGCTGAAAAGGGAGTCTCATTAGCAAACAGACCATGAAACAAATAGTATGCTGTTGCAACTGATTTTTTTCCTGTTAAAGTAAAGGGTTGGGATATTGCCTTTAGTGTTATGAAAGTGAGATACGACAGTATCTTCCAGCATATGACTGTCTTGTGATTCTGATATCCAGCAACTTCTGCCTAAACTTTGGAAAATCACTTAATCTTTAGTATGGTTTTATATGTCCAAAGGGACTTATGACTCAAAATATTTCATCCATTACCATCAATATACAGAAGTGATGCGCTTTGCTTTTTCATTCACATTGTCATACTTTCCATGTATTCATTATAGAAAAGTAACTTTCTGTTTGGAAGTCCTTCATACTAGAGCAAAGCATCGAAAAGATCCAAAAATAATGTGCAATTTTTAAGAAAGAGTGTAGTATTTACATACCTGTCTATAACATCAGTCACTTTGAATTTCTTATACTTTTGCTTTTCAAGAGACAATGAGATCAATTCTTTACATTTTAAGCTACATTCAAAAGAGAGAGACAAATCAATCACATAGACCAGCCATATATTTATGTATAAAACTGAAGACGAATGTTCTGCTATAAAATTTGTAAAAGACTGATGATGAAATAATGCTTTCTAATCTACTCAGCAACATTTATATGATTAAAATTAATAATCTGTCAAATTCACTTATAAGTTTTGCCATAATTTACAATGTTGTAAACTTTGTTTATAGTGTGTAAACTATATATTTATACAGCATGTATACTTATACACTGTAAAAATACACTACAAAATGATGACTAAAACCTACATTTGCTCACTGTCTGCCTAGATGACTTTTTGCTTTGAGAAAAAAACAGGTGTATCTTCTGCTAATATAAAATGTTCAGATATAAAATAGAAGTATGCATCAGTTTATATTATCACTGCAACATTATCCAAAATTCTGAAGGAAAAGAAGTTGTAAAATATACATAGGTATACTATAACTATAGTACAGTATGGTATAGTATAGTACAGTACAGTATAGTATAGTATAACTATAACTTCTCATACTTTAAGTTGCCAGAAACAGCAACTTAAAGCTCAATAGTTTGCTTAACACTTTTTTTGTACTTTCAAAAATTTTTCTAAGCTTCCATTGTAATATACTGAGATTTAGGTCTGCTGCCAATCTTCTGTGAGGTCTATTAGTTTACCTCTGGATAACATTGAGGAAACACAATGTTACATTCAAATGCTTTTTCTGTTTTAACAGTGATTCTCTTATTTCATATGAGAGAAGGATGTAGGTCTTAGAGGAAGGGGCCTTGCCAATTTCGACATTTGAGCATAGATGCAATTTATTTGTGAGACTCCAATTTCATTGGTAATGGTGGCAAGTAAAGTGGCGCTTGCTGTCCGTTCCCACTCATGCTTGGTGCCAGGGGCTCTAAAAGGGGTGTTATCAAAGGGCAAGTTAGACTTGGTTAAGGTATATATTGTGGTCACAGATGTGGAGCCTAAGACTTTCCATCTATGTTCATAAGAGTATTCTATGGATTTTTTAATATTTTCTGCAGCTTTGTCAATTAAGGGAGGGACTAGTCTTCAGGTTGTGTGTAACAGCATCAGAGCTATATACTACTCTGTCAGCATAGCAGTGTAGTCACTTAACTCAAAAGACTGTGTTGACCCTTGGGCTTTGTTTCTTCAGGATTTCTCAAATTCCAATTTAATGTATTTCCTTCTGGCTTCCTTGCCTTTCCATAAAACCTAGATCTTATTGGTCTTCTAGCCCAAAGATCCAAACTGCATATTTCTGAAATTTTCTTGTTTGAAATGCTAAAGAGCCTCTTACAGCTATTTCATATTGATACCAGTGTTGAGCTGCTCCTGCCTTTCATAAAATATTCTTTGAAAGCTATCCCACCAATTTTAGTTTTAACAATGAACCAAAGGAATACCAAAGAATAAAACCAAGAGGAATTGCAAAGTGTGCAGAAAGTTTTTAATCCAACTAGATCAAGAAGAAACTTAAACAGGCCCTCTGCAAGGCTGCTGGCAAAAAGATGATGATTCACTGCATTAAAGCTCACAGTTGTTTCAGCATGTGACAGGAGCAGCTGCTGGCCCACACCAAAATGCTATGAAACACAACACTGTACTAAAAAACTTGAGTTTAAATGTTAGCAGTATAGTCTTTTCTGTGGCTTGACTAATGCAATACTGACAATTCAATATGTTTATACAGTAAAGTCAAAGGGGTTTTGTGCAGGTTCTCTTAAAAATCAGTCTTACTCTGAATTAATGCACTGCTCTGTTCCAAAAAAGTGGTGTGTGAGTGGTCACAGATATGGCAGAACCAAACACATATTCATGCATATGAAAGATATGTAGTGACAGTTATATGCCAAAATAAAATGAAGAGAATTTGACACATAGGAAGATTACATATGAAGCCTAAACCGATAGTGACACTGGAATGCTACTAGTATATATCAAATGACCACATATTTTTTGTTTGTTTGTTTTTCAACAGTTTTTTTTTTTTTTTTGGAGATGGTAGAATAAAACACACACATCATTTCAATTTTATAAATAATTTAAAATGTATTTAAAATTTAAACAAAATCAAAATAAAGGATACTGTAAGCTAACAGAGACATTTCAAAGCCATCAGCAGTTTACCTCTATAACGCCTTCGTGAAAAAAAACCAGCACCATGGAAAGCCGAAGTGGTGAAGGCTGGTTTTTAGACTTGCTTCCTCTGCTTCATTTGCTGGTGTCAAATAAGCAGTGAGTTCTGACTACAGCATTTCCATGGCTAGAAATGTCATAACATCCTTTTTGGCAATGGATTTCTGGATGTTTTTTGAGAGCTGAGATCAGACTACATTCTGTCAGTGAAGGTACTAAGAAAGCCCTCCACCTCCAACTGGCTGCCTTTTTTTTCTTTAAATTTTAGAAACTCAGCACATTAGGACTTGTTCTATCTGTCAAATTTAATAGTGTATACTATAAGCAAAAATTACAGGACGTGTAAACTCACATATGCTATGTATACATAAAAGATGACTGCATAAGGCTTGTTTCTTTGGGATAAAAAGGAATTATGGCTTGCCAGAATCATGAAGAATAATTTAAGGGGATTAAGAGGAAAAAAAATAAATGTAAACTTCTTCATCCATCCACTTGCTGGTGTTTATGGGCATAGTTCCATATACAGAGCTAAGGATTAGGTCTTCAAATTTCAGCACATTCAAAGATGTCTAAAGTGAACTAGTATATATGAACATATTTAGCATGTAACGTAACAGGAAATACTTTTAACAATGTTATAAAATGCTAACCGGTAAATCATTAAAGACAATATTTTTATGTTCTTCACTTAACACTCTGTAGCATCTTTTTTACTTGTGCAAGCTGATAGAAGGTTGCGGTGTCTTTGAAATAAGTATATCTGCTCTTTAAAAGCAGAAGTTTGGTACTCCAAAGAGATAATAAACTCAGGGAAGAATTTTGTCTCATCCCCTGGTTTATATTTAGTAACTTGACTAGTGTCTGTAAAAGTGAAAATCTTCTTACAGGTTAGTTTTCTGTTTCTTTATTTTCCAAGGCAATTATTTACCAACTGTCCAACAGTGATGCTAAAATTACCTATGCATTAAGGCAGAGGAAGAATGTCAAGGTTATTTATGAACTCTGAAATATTTGAAGGGCAATCCAAATTTAGCAGGATGAGAAGAATATCAGGAAGATAAAAAGGGTTCTTATCCTGAAATTTTCTCTTTGAAAACTGTATCTGAAGCAGACTTAAATACTACACTTGATATATTACATCTTATGTTTCCTTTGAGCAGCTATTTTATACACTACTAGTAAAACCCATGAAATAAAATTGCGTGATTTTTACAAAGCAAAATTCCCAAATCAGTGGGAGATACTGATTAATAATAACTAGCTTTTCTGTTCAATATTTTCTGCCTCTTGATTCTGATTCTTCTTCATTCCTTCCTTCCTTGCTTATCTTTTTTCAAACTTCTTATGGATGAAGTTAGATCCAGTAGATACAAAAATGTTCTAGCATAATTAAGAGGTTCTTTTTAAGTTATGCTTTTGCAGTTGAATGCTTTTATTGATCAAAAGAATATTTGAAAATCGCCAACAATATTTTGTTTCTTCCCATGAATGCCTGTGAAAAAATGAATTCAGAACATTGTGAGAACTTGAGGCATCCTTGGTATTATGGTAAATGTGGGAGATTTTATGGTGTATGTTTAATTAGCTGGAAGTGAAGACTTCTGGTGAGATACCACCCTCCTGCAGACTTAGATATTTTCTCCCTGAACCTTCTGCCCTAATGCAGAGGAACAGAGAAGGTATTTCCCACCAATTCATTTGACGTTAGTGTATTCCTGAGCTTATTGGCAGTTTTTAGCCCACTTTTCCCTGCATCTGAGGTTAACTAGGCAGTTAATCGGGTAACTCCTACTCAGGAGACTGGGAGAGAGGGGAGTGGTGGGAAGGACTGGGTGGGGCTGTGGAGGGGACGAGGGCAGGCTCTGCTGCAGGATGGACCCCAACCCTGCCATGCCCTGTCATGAGAACATGAGTGTCACCAGAGTGTGGCTCTGTGGCACTGGCCTGTTACAGCCCTGCCGTGGCTGCCTCATGTGCACTCCCATATCCCACTTTATAGCACAAGGAAATGCAGGTCTATGAACCTTGCTTGCTGCCCATTTGAAATGGAGGGGCAACGAGGCAGATGTGGGCTGAGCATACACTGGCAGAATGAAGCATTTTCCTTAATTCTTCACGCCTTTGTTTTTTTAACATTGAACCCACAGTTCAGACTTGGTCATATATCTGAAAACCTATGAATGGTAGACATAAAATCTATGCTAGAAATTAACACTGATTAAAAAAAAAAAGGTCATATTAAATTACTCTTTCAATGACAAGAACAAACTTTTTTCCCACAGTTTTCAAACAGTTAAGGATTTGCAGGGTGTTTTTGATAAACAGACAACTTAGGTAACTTGTCTACTTAAAAAAAAAGAGAACACATGTCTAAAACCATCTGGTTTTAGATTTTGACATCTGCAGCATTTTGGGGCCATTTGAGAATGACTGTAGTGGCTAAAAAGACTAAGGATATTACGGTAGCAGAATAATATTGTATTGTAGATGCCTGATCAGGCCACAAGAGAGCATTGTAAATCCAAAGAAGGCCAGTTTCAGCAAAAGAAATTCATGAGCCCTAAATGCGTTGCTTTTTCCCCACTGCTGACAGAAAGCTGAAGAAATGATGACTATGTCCATTGATGTTAGTACCAGACAGCTAATTAATTATTCAGGATTTTTCCTGAGAAGTGAAAAGGTCACCTTCATTACATATAACTTTGAAAAATACTGTGAGTGATGTTGCAGATCATGAAACATTAAAATGCAAGCAGTGATTGAGAATTGAAGAGCCCATATATTTGTTTTACTTGTCCTTTCAGGTTTGAAATGCTTGCATTTCTACATTACTGAATTGTGTGTTTTAAGAAAAATATCCTTAACAAGCCCTACCTTGAAAAAGCAAAGGCTGAGGTCTTTTCTATTGTGACTGCAAGGAAGATAAGAAATGCTGAAAAGAAAGTCTGAGAAAGATTACACTATTTTTTCAACATCAGAAAAGAATAGAGACCTAGTAAACAAGGGGTCAAGACCAGAAAAGCGAGAAAAATGGAACGTAGGAAGGAAAAAGGAGAAATTAAGCCCTAGGCAAGAAATATTAAAAGGGTAGGCTAGAAGGCAACATAAACAACCTGATTTCCAGTTGTGCAACCTGATTTCCGGTTGTGCACCCTGCCAGCCTCTGGGCATGCATACAACTGCACTGCACTTCTCTTTCTTTCTAAGCTTCTCCAGCAAGCAATCACTGTATTCTACCCCTGTGGACGGGAGGCTGCCAGATCAGCTCTAACAGCTCTCCCCCAGTTCAGCCTTGGGAAATCCCACATCCTGCTCCTCACGTTCTGCTGGTGCTGCACGGTGAGGTTGCTGAGAGAGTCTCACCTTACTTTCTCCCCTTCCTTGGGTGTCATTTCCAGATATAGAGTTATTTCTTGTGCAGGCTTGAAAAAAGAGCAACACCCTCTCTCCACATTGCTTTTCAGTCCCCTTCTCTACTCCCATGGCATTGCACTGCCATAGAGACCTGTGACCATCTGCAGGATGGGGTTGTTCTCTGGGAGACATAGTGTCCAGCCTGGCCTCTCTGCTGAGAAGCAGACCTGCAGCTGGGCAAATGGAAGCAGAGCACAGTGGGACAAGTGCCTCTGATCAGAGTTTGTGTCAGAGATGCATCATCAGCTGTTTGGGGTGGGATAAGGTGGCATAACAAGTGGGTTGAAATAATAATGGAATGAATTTTAAAAAGATACAATCTTATGTATTATGTCTGTCAGGTTAATGAAGTCTATTTAGGAGGGTTAACAGAGAGAAATTGCAGTAAGTGCCTGCCAAACATGCCAGCCGCAGGATCTTCCAGCAGTGAATCTAGGAATGTTTGAGTGTCCAAACATTTTGATACTTTTATCCAAGTACACACAACACAAACTTCTGAAACTTGCTGGAAATAAACAAAAGATCGGGGTGAATAAAGGGATGGTTCTATGACATCAAACAATGATGTCAGTTCTGTAGGGATTATATTTTAGCCATCAGAGAGACCAGATTAAAATAGCCCATAATTTGCTTCATGCTTTATGTCTCTTCTCTGCTGTCTGGCTCTAGGCCTTTGGAAGTAACTTAGCAAGGAGAAATATAAGGTATAGGACTGTGGGACTGGAGCTGAGGCTGAGAGAAACATCTGTAATGATATGGCAAAGACAAGGTTATGCATTATATTTTTTGATAATGATTGTACCTGAACAATAAGGAACACAAAATGAAACTAGTAATGAACTTAAACTTGCCATTCAGGGCTGTTCACAGTGAAGCTGACAGATGTGCAGTGGGTGCTGAAAAGAGAATTTCTGCTGATAAAGCTGCAACATTCCTGCTCAGGTCAGCATCTGACCCACTCTGCATGCAAAGCCACATTTTTGTGACCGTAATTGCAAGATTTGGTGGTGTGATCCTGGCCCCAGTGGAAGGTTGGAAGAGGTCCTAATTAGCACATGTTGTCACTTGTTAGAAAGATTTTCCCGTTCCAGTCAGTTGACTGGATGTATTGTGTATTATGTTAATCAACTTCTTCCATAAAAAGAAAGAATAAAAAAAGTTTCCGTGTTATGGTTGCATCTAAAAACTAGTTGTGGAGGGAAAGGGTACATTTTGCAGCTAAAGTTGAGCAGTAGGGTATGTGTTGCAGTTAAGATTGCTGGCACTTCTGTTTTAGAGCTGGTATATTTTCCCTTCTACATTAGGTTGGAAGCTGACTGGAATTAAGTAGCTTTGGGAGGGAGCTTCATAATAGAAGATGGAAAGACCCTCATTCATGTCTCAGGGAGGTGGTACCAGAAAGGAATGTATAATATTTTCAGTATTTACAGAAAAGAAGAAAATCAAATGTGCATTTAAAAGTGATGGGAGGAGGAGTTGCCTATTTTGTCTCCTGGTCAGATGAATGCTTTGAGGTATTCTGATACTGTGTTGAAAAACAGGCTTAGTTGCCAAGTTCAGCCTGTAGATTTGCAGAGCAAGAAGTGAAAATAAAATTGTCTTTACACCTCATTTACACCTCTTCTTGTAAATGATCTCAAAATAGTGATTGATAACCTGTTTGGTTATAAAATGAGCAAAATACAGACCAGCTATTCCACTTCCTTTGCTCTTGTTCTTAATATATCAGCAGGTGTGTTATTTACAAATCCTTTATCAAATAGTTGTAGGATTTTTTTCCAGTGAATTGTTTCAAATATTACTTGCTAACTGTGAGGGAGAATAAAAAATTCATTAGCTCTCTAGGCAAAGTGAAGAAGGTAGTGGGGGAAAGAAGAGACCTTGAGGATAATCTCTAGGACAGCTGTGAATTTTTGGTTATGTTTTTTTGTTATTGTTCCTGAGTTGCGAAGAAAGACAAGCCCCAAGGGAGGGTGTAAGCCAGGTCTGTACGCCTTGCTGAGGACAGGGTGGGGACTCACTCCTCAGACATGGGTTTTGGCAAAGGCAGTGAGAACTTGGCACAGATCGCTGGCACCGGCACCTTAATGATGGAAGTCTTAGGGCAGCTTTCAGCATGCAAAACGAGGCCAAGGGATACGTCAAAATCTGCTTTTGTAACTACAAACCCCACCAAACTCCTGGCTAGTTCCCTGGTTATAGCTGTGATAAGTGAAACTGTCAGATAGTCCTAGCTGCAACATTTTCTTGGATGAAAACTGGGAGCACGTTCGGCTTCTTGCAGTTAATCCAGGACAGAAGCTCAGGATTATTTGACTTCCACCTTCTTGCTATTAGATCCCAAATCTCGAACAGTGATTCGGCTCCCAGAACACTACACTAATTTGATACTAAACCATGAAAGGTCATTGCTAGCGTAACAATATCCCATAATAGTAGAACAAGAATATTCAGCAACATTTTACATGTGCTTGGTGCTGTTAAGCTAGCATTTAGTGTCACTATAGATCCTATACAGTGATGAATGTTAAAACTAAGTCTTTTCTTTCCTTAATTCTACCACCTGATGCAAATATGAATACAGGCTAAGACAAATACAAATTGAAAACACTGAGAGGGCAATAGATGCACTGTGAATGTAATGCTACTCTAAATTGATCTTTGAAGAGATGCTATCTGATGAGGAAAAGCCAAAGCTCTGGGTCTTGATAACTGAGCCAGGAGGGTCTGTCACAGATGAAAGACTGTGAAAGTTGGGATGTCCCCAAAGCCCTAAGAATCTGGAAAATTTACTTGGAGAAGAACTGATAGGGACGTTGATTTCACTGAGGCATTGATTATTTTGCAGGCTCAAGAAACCCCAGTTTTATGAGAAATGTCAAAAAATGTTACGTTTGGCCTCATTCAGATCCAGCCCTTCTGAATTTTCCTCTTCACCTTTTCACTACATGACTGTGTGCTCCCTGACTAACACATCTTCCAACAGATGGCCAGCAGAAATTGCAGGAAGGACTGAAAACAATTGCTGTTCTCAAGTTCTTTACATGTCCAGCAGGAAATACTTTACATGAGACTTATTTTCATAATGCTTGGACCATTATTTGAATAAAAGAGTAAAGCCTTTCTTGTATTCATGTTGAGAGAGTGACAGTCATTAAAACGAACAAGTGCCTGTTACCTATGAAGCAAGCCTTGGAGCAAGTCTCTCTCTCATCCAAGCATCCAAGTAAAGGAGGAGATGAGAAAGGAACTGGATGAAAGTTAAAAAGCAGTTGCCTTTGGCATGTTTTTATTAATTTTTTGGTTGATATGGGAAAAAAGGTTGGTGTGTTTAGTGAAGTTTCAGCACTTCACAAAGTTATGATGAAAAGAGAAGTTATAGTAAATAAATGAAGTAAAAATTGCTCAGGCAATATTTATATGAAGAATGAAAAATCAGGCAGCAAATATTTTTCAAAAGTGGCTGCTTTATGTAGTTATCTCAATCACAGTAACAATTAACTTCCAAGTATTACAGAGCGGCAATTGTGCTATTGTGTGAGAAAAATGTGTTTTCTGGCTGTTCAATAAAGCCATTAAGAGGAAAAGCCAGTCACTTTGGTCATTGTTCCTTTCCTAATTTTGTGCTGTTGAACGTGAGGAAAAGCCAGCCTTGCCCTCTGCAACTCTCCTTGCCCCAGGCTGTGACTGTATTTGTTTTAAAATATCTTCCAATATGTGTTAAACCAAAAGACAACATTTTGATATTGCAAATGTAAGGGAGTTTTTTTTTAAAGTAAACTTAGTGTGTCTGAGCCTTCTTTCACTTTTTCCACTGTTATACTGACAGGTTACAGGTCTCTGTAGTAGGCTTCGGTTGTTGCATGGCAGAGAATCTATTTATTCTTTTTGCGCTAGGGACCTCCTTGGAAACATCCATTGAAAGTTTGATTTTGTACTTTCTGTTGCAATACCAAAAGACTGAAGTTTGTTTAATTCTTTCAGTTTCCAGAACTCTCAGCAAGAATTTGAACAGCAGTAACCTGGTAGTCTGAGCACAAACACCTGTGCAGCGGGTCACTAAAAGCCTTTCCACAGCATTTTTTCTTGTTCAGATAACCAATTCCTTTGAGCCAGAACTCCTTTTTCTATCCTCTTTGTGTAACTCATATGTCTTTGCTGGTGTTTGGAAACTGGAAACTCTTGTAAATGGGAGTTGCCCATTACAATTCTGGCAATCTTTTTTCCAAATACCAGGTGTTGCCTTGGTCTGTGTAGTAACATACTATGACTCTGTCAATGCCTTTGTAGTTAAGGTATCCTTTTGGTAGTGTTGTAGATTCTCTGCTGTGTTCACAGGCAGACATCCACTGTTGGAGATGAATGATATGAAAAAAATACAAAACAAGAACAAAAGCCCAATTGCATACTCAGTAAACCTACAGATCATCCGATAGAACAAATCACTTCTCTCAGGACTGTGGGATTTCATCAAATCCATAAAGTTTTTTACATTTTTTTGCTTACCTGAGGTTTGGATTTGTAATCTGTGTAAATCACATCTATTGCAGAGATGAGATGGACATGAATTGGAGCAAGGAACTTTTCTTGCATTGCAGGAGAAAATGGAGTATGTAGACTCCTAATTTAAATATGCATTGACACTGGATGTTACGACTATACTTGGTTCACATTTTGAAGATTTTACGTAAGTAAATTTTACAAAGGAAAGGACCTCACAAACTAAAATATGTTAGGGATTTCAAAAGGAACAGCAATCTTTTCAGCTGAAAAATAATGAGCAGCATAAAGAAATCATATATTACATATTGCTTTCATCATGGAAACAGTCTGGGGATATTTTCCTTGCCCTCAATTTTTTTCCTGTAAATTTGGGTGTCTGAAGCTCAGTATCCCGTGTAAACATTTAGGCAATGAGTATCTGGGCTGAAACTGCTAGTTACATTATACTTCAGCTGAGCATCTCTGTAACATGAGAGTTCAGTATGGACATTATTGGCCAGTGGACCTTTTGTGTAATTTCACAATTGCACACCAAAGATTCATTAACCTGTTCTTATATTTAATTTAACTTTATTTTTAATATTGTAGGGAGAGTTACTTGAGACTAGTATGTTGAAATCACTATAAATTTCCTATGAAGTGATTATCAGATTTGATTTTTAATAACTTCAAATTCCTTAGGACAGAGGCCGTTACATTTCCATACCTCAAAAATTTTGAATACTCGTAAGAAATAGTCAATGAAATAAGTGAATAATTGTGATAAAATTAGTATTTATTTTCTTTGAGATTTCCAGGAACACTTGGTATTGTTTATATTAATGAGGTGTTCAAAAGCTTTCAGTCAAATGCACCGATATAGAATCATAGAATCATTTTAGGTTGGAAAAGACTCTTAAGGTTGAGTCCAACTGTAAACCTGGTACTACCAAATCCACCACTAAACCATGTCCCTAAGCCCCACTTCTACACGTCTTTCAATTATCTCCAGGGATGGTGACTCAACCACTTACCTGGGCAGCCTGTGCCAATGCTTGACAACAATTTTGGTGAAGAAATTTTTCCTAATATCTAACCCATGGCACAACTTGAGGCCAATTCCTCTGGTGTTATCACTTGTTACTTGCGCGAAGAGACTGACACCAATCTGGTTACAACCTCCTTTGAGGTAGTTGTAGAGAGCGATAAGGTCCCCCCTCAGCCTCCTTTTCTCCAGACTTAACAACGCCAGCTCCCTCAGCTGTTTTGTTCTCTGTGTCTCAAATTCATAAAAAAATAACTGATTTTCAAATAAATATATTTATACTGTATGTGAAATAAATGTGGAGTCATAAGACATCAAGTATATCACATTCAGTGAAGGCACAACAAAATAAGTTAACAGATTCAAGTATGTTGAATGTTGTTGTAATTAATACGTATTTTAAATTTCACTAACAAGATACTATTCACTGTTCTAAAGGCAGATTTTGAATCCATAATCATGACAGATATGAGTAAAGACAGAATAGTATTTTACAAACTGATCTGCTAAGGTTTAAGGTGAGAAAGAGGAGACTTCAAAAATTTTGATTAATTCCATTTTGGGATAAGTCCAGGGCAATTTGGATGCTAATTTCATAAAAAGTTTACTGGAATGTACTGCTGTCCCTTATTATTTCTTTGACACTTTCCTGTCTCACCTTCTCAAATTTCTATCTTTTATCAGTTCTGAACTTTAGTACACCCTGATAATTTGCTGTATCTAAAATTTTTACTATACCTATAATTTATACAAGATCATTCTTGTGATGAAGTATATATCTTCTGCCAGCACACAGTGAAGTCCTTGAAGATTACAAGGGGTATGTCTACACTGGCAAGCAGAACAGACCAATAGCACTTAATCTGTAGGACAAAATAAAGAATCAGAGATTATTTAGATTTGAAGGGGCCTCTGGAGGTCACCTAGTCCAACATCCTGCTCAGAGCAGGTCCATATAGACCAGGTTGCTCAGTAACCTGTATAGTTGTTTTAATTATCTCTAAAGATGGAGATTCCCTACGACCTCTCTTAGTAAAATAAACAAACAAACAAGCTAATAGGATAGCAATACTATACACTTTTTGTATTTTGGAGTGCTTTTAGTCTCATCCCATAGACTAAATACCCGTAAGTAGTAGGAAATTTTAGTTTTGCTTGTAAAGCAACTCTTCTGGCCTGGATTTATCTAAAGAAATTGAGTTCATGCAGTTCAAGAATAGTTTGCCATGTGAACCAAGCAGAGACTATCACTTCAGAAGAGCTCTCTTGAGCTCAACTAAAATGCTCATGTTGTCACACAAGGTTTTCATTTAGCAAGACAATCCTGTCATGACCTCCTGATAGTTCATTTATGTTTCTTTATCTTCTTTGTTGACAGCTTAATGGAAAACATGGACTATTTTCTGTATTATAATCTGGTAACAGTGATGGCTCCTCCAATTTTCATGGGCATTTCTAGCAGAGATACATAGGCCTTGGAGATCCCCACAAAACTATCGGAAATTTAGCATCTGCTAGAGATGAGATGAGACACATTTCTTGCTTGATAATGGTATCTGCAGTAAAGGAATATCAGTTTCTGATTCTCTCTGAAATGGCAGATTAGGAAGAAAATTCTGGGGTAGAGTAAGATGACAGGTAACTATAGACTTACACCAAACAGATAAACATTTTAAATGTAGGCACAAAGTAGAGCTTTTTTTTCCCCCCCCTCCAACTAAAGAAACTGTCAAACAGTAGAATTCTGATTATAAATCCTTTTTCCCACAGACATGTCAGTGAGAGAGCCAGCTTTTGCTACAATGATATGAACCATGCTAGGGACCAGAAGAGTCAAGATGCAGAGGTTTTCAGGAAATCAAGTTTTCTGTGCCTCACATTGATGCCAAAGAAAGTCCTTATCATGTAATCCTTTAAAAAGAGGAGATCTTGCCTGAAGCCTAACTCACGTTTAGCATTTTGACTGTTAACTGAAACCTGTAAATTATAGTCAGTGAACAAATTTTACTCTTGGTTATTCTGGTATAGCCAAGCAGTCCCTCAGGTGCTGTTATATTTCTCACAGCTGGACAACACAGTAGTTTTCAATCTAAACTCAATTTAAGGGAAAAAAGCAAAACTGAGAACAAACCTGAAACTTCTATGACAATATAGTGTGAATTTTCTGTAACATCGTATAAAATTCTGCTTCAGAAATGGCCTTTGCCCTCACACAAATGGATTTGTGAGGATTTCTAGGTATGGTACCAAAGCAATCATTACAAATATGTAGCTATATGCACTGTGGTTACACTGTGGTAATTTAAACTTCACAGGCATGTTTGTACATTGTTCTTTTTCCCTGCAGTCTTGTAAGACAGTTCAAAAGTTTGGTGGCTTGGCAGCATGTTACTTTGATGTTGAGTTATCTTTTCTCCCATTTAAATACACAACCCATGAATAGTCAGTCTGGTGGCATGAGGCCAATCTTAATAGATAAAGCTATAGTACCGTGAAAATAATGCAAAATCCCCTCAACACTTTTCTGTGTTTTTTTTTTTTCCTCAGTCTTTATTCAATTTCAAACATGTCTCAGGCCTTGTGATAATTAGAATACAAAATATAGTGAATATCATGGTAGTGCATCAGGTCCATTACCCTTTCTTCCCAGCTCTAAATTCTGTTTAGATAATTAGGAAAATGCTATTGATGGTTCCTCTTAGTTGCCATGTGTGTGTGACTGCTTGCGGCTTCTCAGGAGAAATGGCAAGTATGAGATGATGAACAGAAAACAAACACAACAGGATGGATGCACATGAGCAGGAATGGGACACTTGAACACTGATTTTCCCACATTATCTAGTACTGTCTGTGGCTCTGTTACATATTTGCATTAGTTGCTTTTCTCAATTTCCAAGCAGTCTACAGGATCCTCCATAGAGGGATGCTTTTTGATACCTGTTGTATAAACAAATATATCTAACACCGAAATATGCAGTTTAAGAAGACAGGCAATGAACAAAATATGAGGGAGAAAAAATAGAATTCATTAAAATAAAAGTGGTGCAATAGGACTGCTATTAGCTTCACTTTTTAAAAATAAAATCAGTTTTACAAAGGTATAGAACGGTCATACTATACTCTATTTTATCTGCTGTCTTCAGTGGAATAGCATGGGGGATAAATCTGGTTGTAATCCTCAAGCAGCAAACAACCTCTCTTCATTAAAAATAAAACATCTTATTTAATAGAACACATCAATTATCCTATGCTTTGTGTTCAGGGTAAATCAGAGGTAACTTAACAGAATCAACAGAGTGGTACTGGAGTTAAACTGTTTGGAGATTAGATTTTGCCAGATCAGATTCTTTCCCAAATTTCTAATTATCAGCATATTTTTATGACTTTTCAGTTCAAATTAAACTGGCACAGAAACTGAGTAGGGTATACCATGTCCTCTAGCCTCCATTTAAACAAAGCGAAGGGTGTATGGCATTTCCTAGACTTAATCCCTCTTGGTTTTTTGACTGAGGAGATTGTAATTTCCTTTCTACCTTCATTGTTTTTTCAGTAAAAGCTTTTTTGTGTGTGTTTGTATGACATTTTTTCTTATAAAAGAAACATTCTGAATTCTTGACAAAACCATAAATATTGCACATAGTTAGAACAACAAAAGTATTGGCTGATCTGGAGACATGATGCAAAACATTGCCATCTCAACAAGGCATTTTATTCTGGGACAGTGCTTAAGGATGTAGACTTACCAGACAAGCCTTCTTGATATCAACGGCTATGACTCAACAGTAATACACAGAGTTATTTTTGCCTTTCCTGGTATATAATGGATAGTATGATTAATAGTTCAGGACTTGAAAGCAATTATACATTTCTCAAAATTAAAGTATTATTCAAAGGCCCCAAATTGTTCCTCTCAAGAGCCAGTGGTCAATAAATCTGACAATAAATCTGAGCTGCAGAAAAGGATATATAGGTGAACACCTTAGTTTGTACTTATATGAGGGAAGATACACAAGTTATTTGACTTAATGCAGATATAATTTGGTTAAGTTTTTAGGATCATATTATAGAAGAAACCAGAACAGGAAATATAAGGTTCCTTATATTCCTCTAACCTTATACTCAGTGATGCATTTTCTCTGTCAGTTTGATATGATACCTCTTTCAGGCTGCACCTCTGGTCCCCTGATCATTCATTCTAAATTAATGCCATTTTTTCCTGTGGGAGACTGGGAGAACTAGCTGTGTTTCAGGGGTATGGATACATCTTATGTGAGGTGGAAATCTGTCAGCATTTTCTCAGCATGTCTTTTGTCTGGGGATGCCTTGTGTGAACCACCCACCGCAGGAAGGTCAGGCCTCGCTTTTCCCAAAGCAGATGTTTTAGAATTTGTTCATTATCTTTATTTTGTGTTTTGCTAGTTCCCTTCAGTAACAGGAAAGACTTTTACCCCATAGACCCCAAAAAACAATCAGAAAAAAATGGTAGAGGGTTTCCTAAAAGCATTACTGCTGCTTCTCGGCATGACAGGTACATAGAGCAGTGCAAGTTCGGCACTAAGAGAAGGCAGATGATCTGTATGAAGATCTGTGACAAAAGGAAGCAGTTATTTCCTTAGCCTGACAAGTTCGACCACAATGACACCTTAGTACCACTCACTGTCCTCAGCTTTCTGGGCATGAGGCCAGATGTGGTCAGGTAAGGATGTCTCTATGCCCTACATTCATCATAACCATTTGTTCCAATGTTGTTTAATAATGGCATTATAAACTTTTGTACTTTGCTTATATAGGAGGACTTGATTAGGTTTCCTAGATGATAATGAGTACAATAAATATATGCCCATGCTATCGCTGTGTGTATTCAAAAGCAGTAAATTGCTCATCATTATTCTATTGCAGGAATGAAATTAGAAGACTCTACCATTAGCTGAATGATGATGGCTATCACTTTTTAATCAAAACATATAATTTTATGGCTTATGAGTTAACTAATGGCTGTGGATTTGAGGTTGATACATTGATCATAACACAGGTCTCAGAGAGGATCCTGGTTGATACGACAATAAATGCAGTTCAAAAGTATGGGTAGTGTCTTGTTTTATACCAGTAGTAGTCACCTTCTACTATTTCTAGAGGCAGAGATGAAGACAGGCATATGTAGATTTGTACTGTGATGGTGATTTTCCTTAATATAACCTCCTCTGTCTGTAGCCCTCTCTGTAACAAACTGGGTGGGAGAGCTTCAGCTGTCGGTTTCAAGCATCCATGGCCCACCTCTGATACATCCTGGCTGCACAGCCTTGACTCAGGCTGTCGAGAAAGTTGCTAAGTTGAGACAAAGCTGTGACAAAGTCTGTCAAGTCTTTAAAATAAGAGTTTTTGAGACGTGGATCGTGAGGAGCTCAATAATTCAAGAAGAAAAATATTTGCCTGACAGGGTGTAAAATAAAGGGAAGAAGAGGGTGATGAGGATTTGCCCAGTTGTCAGTGCCATCGTTGTGTCGGTATTGACGGAACTGGTGGATGATGGCAGCTCAGCAGCTGTCTTCCAGGGAGCTGTGGTGGCCACCTCTTCCCCTGCTGAGTGATCCTCTCCTTACCAGCAAAATCTCTTTGAGTATCTTATTGGGGTGGAGAACACACTAGTGCCTAGCCTAGCAGCTTGTGAAACCCTAGCCAGTTTCTGCGTTTGTTGGCCAATAATCACTGCTTTGTACTTTTAAGTGTACTGCTTACAGATCGTCTTTGCACAGCCCAAGGTACCTAAATAAACTGGGCCCAAAACATAGCAGTAGCAGTATGAACATTGAAAAATACACCTGTATTTTTTTTAAGAGTGTAACATAAACCTGTGCACCTCTAATCAAGAACAAAAGACACTGCATTTGCTTAGAAGAATACTTCAGAAAACATATTGTTTTGGGGACAATTTCATAAACGACAGACTTTTCTAGAGGTATGGGAAAAGACTAAGCACTGGGGTAAGCAAGTGCGACAGCTTGTAAACCAAAGGAAGGTAAGAACAAGATTGCCTCTGTACAGACCAATAACCCCATTTTCATCCCTGGAGCTGGTACTGAATGAGATAAGGAATGACTTTCAAAGCGTTGGTTAAAACAGACATGCATGTAGACTTCCTTGCCATATTGCAAAATCCTTTGCTTTTGCAGCACTTTTTTCTTTCTCCTGACATCAAATCATACTTTATTTCAAAAGACCGCTGCTTTCCAAAGAAAAGATAGAAGATTTCAAAGACCATCAGGCTTACTTGGTTCAGCATGCTCTGAGGTCCAAACTACAGTGAGGAAGCTGCAAAAGTCCACCCGGAGTGGTGATGGGTGGCACAAGTCCTCTTGTCCAAGGCTACACACTCAGAGAAACTACAGCAGCACTCAGAGAAACTAGAGACCTTGTACCATGATATTCATAAGTATAATAGCATATAGATCCTTCAGGGACTCATCACAACCTGCAGTAGTGCTTTTTTTTTATTTTACTTCTGTGGTTGTTGAGGAATGTTTGTGTATGTGAACTCCTTACCTTTATTTTTATGTTTATTTATTGTTTTATGTTTCAGGAGTTGAGAACTGGAAAAGCCATTTTATCTAAAATATTCTCACCAGGAGACGACTGCTAACTTTTGCTAAATGCACAATATCGGCATGTAAATGGAACTAGAGTCTAAGGTTATCAGCACTTCTTAGGTAACCAGAAAAGCACGAAAATCCATTTCCTAGCTTGGAGGTCCAGATGCTATTTAAATAAATGAGACCAGACAATGTTTCATTTCCTTCACTTGAAAATCATAAAGAGAACCAAAAGCTGAGAAAATGGAAGATTGTCTTTAGGATTCAGAGGTGGAAGCAGGAGTCAATAGGTTGATCTATGCCTTTAAATCAATATTCTGCTTATTTCTTCCCAAGCTTGGATGATATTTTCTGATTTGGAATAAATTTTAGCTTGTTTGCAAGTTGAGTAGTGGTATAAAAAGGATGATTTGCCTATAATACAGAATCAATACAGATATTTAATTGAAATAAGGGAAAAGGTTTTACGCTTTAGCAAACGTCAGATGAGTTCAAAGAGAACTTGTCCGTAAATAACAATGAAAGGATTTTACCTTGTTTATAGAGGTGTGTGTAGCATAAGCAGTTTAAATGTTCTATGTGATAAGTGAAAGAAATGGTTTCTGCTTTTTTCTCCTATTTTTAATCTTTCTCTTCAAACTTAAAGAGTTTTGACCCTGTATATGCATTTTCAGCACTGTTGTGGATGTGTACGGTCTCTTCTATTAAAATCTATAATTAAAATAACACTGTAGCAGTGTTAGCTAATGAGAGTGCTGCTTGTATCTCTCGAGACTTCTTGCTGGAGGGTGAGGGCTCCAGGGCACTTGCGCTCCAGAAGACAGTGAGTGGCTGCCGAGCTGGCTGGAAATCCAAATTTTACCCTATGGGAAATACTGACATTCTGTAATATTTTCATCCTAAATAATAAAACTTTAAGTTTCTCTCAGGAGATAAATTTTCCAGAGAATTTTGATTTGGAAACATCAAAATGATCATGCTAAAATGCTTTCTTCTCCCTAGTTATGTTCAAATGCTTAATTCATCTAATGCCTGCTGTAACAACACTAACTCCAAATTCCCATCTATGGCATGGAATTTAAGATTTCAGATGGAACTGTAGAGAAAAATCAATACTAAACTGTGTTTTGAGTTTGAATAAGTCTAATAATTTCCCACCAGAAACATACTCAAAATGAACATTTTGTTTTTTGACCAGAAAACATTTTGCAATAGACAGCTGTGCTGTAAAAATAAACATTTAAACAGTTCTGTTTGTTATTTCTTCATTTCAGTCTCATATTGCACAAGTCAGCACTATGAAAACTCTACTATTTCAGCATGCAGAGGTCGCTACTAACTGCTGCCTTTGCTTGTTATTGCATTTTCTTTTTCATGAAAGAAAAGAAACTCAAAACTTAAATACAATCAAAACTAAAACTGTCTTTAAAACATCAGAACGATTGCAAACTAATGCAGCATTTAAGTGACACAAGTAAACAGAATGACTCTAGAATAGAGTTCACTGTAGCTTACATCTGCCATCAAGTCTAATATCTGTATCATGGTGCTCTTCTGCTCCCAAGGCTCATCCTTATCATAACTTTATTTATTTTGAGGCTGGTTCATCATAAAAAAAACAACTGCTCTTTGTCACTTTTAATCTTTTCAAGGTGATTTAGACTGTTTTGTTTTTTTGAAAGAGCATGAGGGACAAATAACTTTCCCGTATACCCAGGGACCTGGGATTTTTTTCTGTCCCTTTTGTTCCTGACTGGATTTTCTCCGCTCAACCCTGGCAAACAATCTCTGCCCTTTCATAACTGAGCAGGTCAATCAGCCAATTTCCAAAGGTCTGCTGGTGTTTATAACATTGTATTGTGACTACAGGGAAATGAAATAAAAACACAGAAGTACATAAAAGCATAAGGTATTCAGCTTGAAGATAAGAGAGTTGGTGATGAGCATTTCATTAATGCTAATAAGAAATGTGCAACTGCATTGCCACATGCTTTGTTGAATACGTATGCTTTGGAGGCTAATAACCCTAATTTCAAAACTGATGAGTACAGTACAAGTCTCGGATTGAAACAACAAAAATTATTCCATGGCCTAAATTATTTTTTTACCCCAATTATTTTGATTTTGTCAAAAAGTCTAATAGATAGTGAAAGGGAAAAACACTTCGGAGAGCCAAAGTGATTAAATGAGAGGGGAACGTATTTCTATTTTTTTTTTCTTAAATTTGAAGTTCAGGAAATCTTAACATTAGTGGCAGTATGTAAATAATAACAAATGTAAACTCTTATCAAATTTCAGCTGCAATTTCTCATGAGAAAAGAGCATAAGATCAGAACCAGCAGTACAACGCAGATTGCACAGATTATTATTACCATTTTTAATTATACTAAGCAGTACGAGTACAGACAGCAAACTCTGAAGTATTACAGAGTGACTCTAGAGTGACTGATGATGGCAGTGAAGAACACCCCTGGGCCAGCAAACTCTTTACTGGCATGCATCTGCTGGTGATGGTCCTGCCACCATGGAGGCACACTGCTATGCCAACTCTGCCTGAAAGGGAGATGGGAAGCGTTTGGTAAAATTCTGGGTGAGACACAGTGGGGACAACAAAGGGAAGAACTGTGCCATGTATGAAAGTCTTTATGTGGCATTAAATTTTAAAATATGTGTAGGTTGGTACTTCAGAGGGCAGCAACCTGCCTTTTATAAGACCCACAGCCTCAGATTCCCCATGCGGGTGCATTAGGGGATCAAAGCCTTTACCTTATATATATACAAAGTAGATAATATAAAGACATTCATTCATCTGTTAATGAAATGTATTGATTTCCTATTTTAAACTAGTAAATCAATTACAATCTTTATTAATTGTTTTATTATCTAAGAGCCCTTATAGTAATAAAAATACTCAGCAATATTTCATTTTGTTAAAATAGAAAAGAAAGCAGAAAGTATCTGTTGAAATTCAGGTACTCTGGACAATGTCCAGTCGAGAAAATGAAGTGTGGTACCTACCTGAAGATCAGGTACTCATTCACAGCAACTTTTAAATAAATTGCCTGGTTGTAAATTGTTGGGTCCTTGGAGCATACCTGTATCTTCCTTTGTGTTTGTACAAGGACAAGTAAATGGAGAGATATAGCTCATACCAGACCTTGCAGTTTGAAAAAGTTTGTAGGGTTTTTTTATGCTGTTAGTTTGAAATTCCTGTATGCCTGTAAATCCTGTTAGGCTTGGTTCTGTCCCTTAGGTGTACATCCTACTGTGGTGTTGGTATGCATCCAAAGAGAGTACTTCCCATGAGGGAAAATGGTAGTAGCAGGGTTCCTGCTGTTACTATGGTTGAGGGATATAGCCCCTTCTTTACATGCTGTCAATACAAAATTTTGTGTCCCCTCTAGCATTTGTGTCATGCATAAACTGAGTCTACAGCTACTCAAGTTAATGAGGCAGGGCAAGGAAACTAGCTCAAAAATTGTCACATAATTATAGCATGTTGTGGAATTAAATAAAAAGCTTAATTTAATTGTTCGCATGCTTCCTGGCGTGGTTCCAGTACAGGGCAACTAGTCTCTCCCACACAGTTCCTGGGTGTGGTGTTGGGGCAGGCATAGACAAGGGTTTCTATCCACAGGTCAGTGTAAATGAGGCAACCTGCTCTGGAAGGAAGATAGTATATCCATATGGCTATAAAACGTGCTATGCCTTTTCCAAGAAAACAGACCCTGTTCTATTTTCTTTGTAAATATAAATGCAGCCTGTGATCTCACTATAGCTCTACTTGCAGGTGCCAGCTGACCTTAAATAACATGCCCTTTTTAACAGGTCATGCATATGAAATAGGCTGTCTCTTTTCTACCACTTGATGTGAAGTGTTATGAGCCTTTAAGAACAAGAACTAAGCACCTGATACAAACTTAGACAGGAGAAGGAGCAAGAACAAGCACTAATAAATATGCCCTGGCTCTAATTTTCTTTGGTCCACAGTTGGAGAAAGGTAGTAGGGGAAGATTGTTCCCAACCTCAGCAGCTCCTCTGTATTTCAAGGACCAGAAAATGTTTGGCCCATAATGAAAGGTCTCATTCCAATCAGATGAGCTCCTGGGGAAAAAGGTAAAGAAATAGTATTTTGGTACGGACTGAAGTTAATAACTCAGATAGTGCTATGAATCATTACGCACCAATCAGTGCAAATGTGCCCCCTTTCCTATATTTTCAAGACGAAAATTATGATAAAAGACTTTCCTAAATTCTAAGCATACATATACACCTCTTTTAATTTTAACATAAATATTATGGATATCTACACTAGATGTTTCATAAATATTAGTGTTATTGGGTCACAGTTACTCTTAACATAATATTCCTAGTGTTGTTCTTCTATAAACAGCTCACAGATCATCTACATGCTTTAAAAGAAAACAGTTGGGACTGGATTATGGTGAAGGATGCTTTCAAGATATCTTTGGCAACATTAGAAATTACTAGCTTGAAATAGTCTGCCTTTGCCTATCCTACTGTGCAGCTGGGACAACCGATCCAGGATGACCTGCTGAATCACTGGGTTCAGTCCTACATCTTTGTGGACGAGGGTCGGCTCTACCCATTGGCTTTCATTTCCAACTTGAGCAAACAACATGTGAACAATCATTTCTGTTAGATGATCAGTTCTATCCTTCACCTTTACTGTTTTGACAGATTTGGGCAGGGTCCTGACCCTGGACTCTGGCAGAGCTTTGAACTGCAGATTAAAAGCAAAGCGAAGGGTGACTATGTTCTAGTACTGCTGAGTTACAGATGAATAAGAATACTGTATATATAGGATGAAGAAATGCATGTTAAATTGTCGTTACACTAAATGAAATAGAATTGGTTTCAGGAAAAAGATAAATTATAAAAGTTAAGGGTTGTGCCCCTAGAATACAAAGGAAATACAGTATGTAAAAGCATACTTCACATATACAGAAGCATCTTAGCATGGGGAATAAGAGAAAACAGGTCTGCAAGGGATCTGGGAAGGTCAGTTAGTCTATCCCCTGCTCCAAGGCAGGATAAGCTGTATATAAATCATCCCTGACAGGCGGCTGTGCTATGTCTTGCTAAAAAAAAAAAAAACCCAGTGAGGGAGACACTGTAGCTCCCCGAGCAGTTTACTCCATTACTCAATGATCTCACCATTAGAGAGTTTATCTCTTGCTGCAGTGTAAGCCTCTGCTTCATTTTCTGTTGTTGTTTGATAGAGAGAAAAAAAAGGTTTATTCCATTTCTCTTTGCACCAAGCATGTATTATGGAAGAGCTGAGCACTCTCAGGAGAGTGGTCTACATATGGAGGCTGTGATATGGGCCATACTCTTTTCCCAATTTTAGCAAAGTCGGTGGGCCTATTCAGTAATTAAACTCATATAATGAGTTACCTATCTATGCAAGTTACTGAACAGAAAGCTAGTGTTAATTTAAATCTTGCTAGCGACTCCCCACTACCTTTCCCTGTGGGTGCTTTTAGCTATGTCTACACGACATGCGCACACAGGTACTCCGTACTCTGCCCCGGCCTCAGACCAGGAGTTTGTGAGCTATGTGTGATGGATCATGTTAGCAGGACATGATTATTAAGTCTGATAGTTTGTGGGCCAGCTCAGAAAGCAGTCACAGCAAACTCACACCCCTCTAGAGCTGTCTTCTTTAGTACTAAAGGACCGCCTGTCTAGGAAGGTGACTGTGAGTCAAGTGAGGACACAGACATGGCAGGGCATGAGCTACTCCACAAGAAATGCTCGTGTAAGAGGCATGCACTGAACAGTAGGTATGGAGGAGTGGCAGGTTAACTAATTAAAAGACCTTTCCCTTTCTTCCTGACCCAATTATGAAGCTCTGTGTGTTGGGTAACACAATGGGAGTCAGGCCACTGTGTGCCTTGGGTGATGTGGCAGGAGCCCAGCTACAATGTGACATGGAAGAGATACAGCCCAAGACTGCACATGGAGACAATCTGTTCCTTAGAGGGGCCTGTTGTTGCAGAGCCTTGCACAGAGGTAAGGCTACTGGCCTTGGCCCCTGAGGAGAAGTAAGGGTCTTTTACAGCTCTGGATCTTGTATATGAGGTGCCATTGGTTGGTGAGTCAATGCATGAGTGGGCTTATGGGGGACAGGGCCACCAGGAGCAGGATGTGTGAGGGTCTCAGTGCAGGGTGGGTAATGTGCTCTAATTTCACACGCCCCCTTACTTCTCCAAAATGTCACTCCCATATGTTAGCCCTAAAAGTACTTTTGTGTGATGTAGCTTACTTGACATTCGGTATGGGACAGATTATCTCAGTCTTAGTGTATAGTATGGAGGAACAGGAACATGACATATCCTAGTTCACTGATTTCCCCATGTAGATATGTCCACATAGATAAAAGTAGAATTTAGTTCAAACATATTTGTCTTTCACCTGACATTTTCTCCTTCTTCTTTTCTGCTTTTTTCACTGTATTTCAAACTGATCCTGGTTTTCTCAAAGTAGGGTAAGAATTCAATAGCTTTCACATGTTATTGAAACTAGAGTTCACCATTCCTTAATATTGGTAAACTAGAAAATTACAGAAGTGCACAAATTTTGGTTTAATACCTTCTCTAACCTCAGTTCATTCTTTATAGCATATAAGATTCATAAAACTATGGACAGGTACAAGATAATTTTAAGAACAAAAACACTGCTGAGTGGTTGAGTCAGGAGTTTTTGGTCCCAACAAGGAATTTTCTAGCTTTGACACTCACGTCCATGTTAAAACAGTGAACACATCATTCTGCCAAAGAATCCCCATCCCCACCAACTGAAGAAAATAAAAATCACATAACAAGATAGGCAGAACTGTGAGAGATGCACATGTATACACCTTTCTTTCAGAACCTTTACACTATCTCCTTTACTTCTCTGCATACATTAATATTGTGAATACATGACATGATAATGAAAATAAGACTAATGGTTTGCAGTAGGATTTTAAAGCTTCTTAAAGAAATTGAAGAAATTGGAGATGACACTTAAGTGCATAGGGTGTTTGGACTATGGATTCTGTAATTCTGTTCTTGAACAAGTCTGAAAATAACTCTGTATTGATAGACATATAACAGATATCAGAACACACCTCCTGTCTGCATAAGCAGTCCACCTCAATGCTTTAAAAATAACCATTCAAACCTTTGCAGATTATATTCTTCTATCAGTCAAAGAGCTGATATTTCTTTCCCTCAAAACGTGTATATCTTATGAATGTAGAAGATTGGCATGTCTATGCCTAAGAAAAATATTCCTGATGAAAGCTTGCCTGAAATTCATCTTTCTTTTCCTTTACATCTGGGCATAAGGCTGGGGAAGAAGGGTGGGGGTGTTTTTCACTTTCTGCAGAGTATTTTTCTTTCCTCTGGCAACTTGCTGATTTCAGTCTTATGGTGAAGTTTTAAAATGTCACTTTTATTTATGGATAATTAAGTTGCACATATGTATGTGTGACTTCTCAGCATTTAGTTTTAAGGTGGAATGTATATAAGAATATGTAAATACAGGGAATGTACAACAAGAGAAAAATTTGTTTCTACAATATTGTGTTTTTAAAAGACTTACACATACATGTAGGGATAATGCAAATGGAGGAGTTTCTGTACAACAGAAAATAAAGGACAGAACTTTCCCAGTGTTTCTAGCAGCAGAGAGGTGTTCTTTCTCAAGTTTAAATCCAATATCAACAGACTTGGTTAAGTCATTAAAATCCACAGAGGTTTCATGTTGCTAGGAATCCCAGAACATACACATTCTTAAAACAATATGTTTTTGAGACATACCATCTTGGTATTCTATGAAAAATAGATTAAAAAACCTAAAATAGAGAAAAAAGCCTAAAATATGGCTTTCAGCCACCAAGACAAAGAGCCTTGCATGAGGCACAATGTAATTAGGAATTTGCAATCCATGGATGCACAATGCCTTCCCAATCTGCAGGCTAATCAGGATGGTGCAGATCATTTATTCTGTGGCCTGATGCAGCCTATTATTGTTACTTTTGGGCAACCTTGTCTAGTCTGCAATGGCTCCTTTTCTTACTGGTCTTTTGGGACATCGCAGTTGAATAAGAGAATAGTCCTGAATTCTGAAATTGTAACTGCGACCTTGACTGTTTGAGGGTAAATACTCCTTTTAGTCAGGTCTACAATGACTTATTACAGGCTGGGTTTTAATATTTATAAAAGCCTTAGACAAAATGTGCTGCATATTGCAAATTACAGTTACAGGACTATGCCCTGAAGGTTGGGTTGTTTTTTTTTTTTCAGTTTGCCTGATCAGTGGGATTTTAGTTGAATTAACATTTGGCCTGTTTATTATTATTAATGCATATTAAGAGAACTATTCTAGCTTGTTTTGCCTGTTTTCAGGAGGATTTAAACTGTTCCAAGCTGCATTACAGAAGGCAAAATCAGAATCACTAGTTTCCTCATACCTGTGTTGAGGTCCTGTAGCATTTTATCTTAAGACACATTAAAATTCCTTGCTTATACATTAAATCAGAGTATGGAGAGTTTATAGGGAATAAAAAAGAGGTTGGATAGAAAAGGCTTTAGATGTGACTCATGATCACGAGTGTTCAGTTCAGAAATCTGAACTCAGGTTTGCCTAAATGTCAGAGGATGTTGTTTATACGTAGGATTAAACTTTCAACATTTTCCTTGTGCTGTTTTTGTTGTATTCCTCAGGTTACCTTTGCCCCACAAAAGGCTGTTGGTTACTACATGCTTTAGTATACGTGAACAGCAAATTAAAAGCAGAGACACATCTACAGCACAACAGACTATTTTAGTACCCAGTGAAACTAGGGTAAAGGTTGCAGCTGGTTAACAAATATTTTGGCAGCGCATGTAAAGAAGCGAAAAAGGAAATCCAGAATGCTGAGGTTTGCACTATCAAAGACTTTTCAATTTGCATTAATTTTTAAACACCACAAAATGCTTGGCTTGAACATACAGGCATAAAATAGCATTCATAGTGTTTTTTAATATGAAGGCTTGAAACAAGGAGCTGCTGACACAGATCTTTTGAAGGCAACTCCAGCATTACATTTCAGTGAAGGAAATTTACTTTTGAGCTATAACATATCAAGGCAGCTGAATACCTTGGCTGGAAATATAAAGTAGGATGAACCAGTTTATTCCTGTTGCTGTGCTCCTTCTAAATGTGGTTCAGCAGAAACAGGATTATCTTCTTTTAGAGCTTGACTTCACTGCCCTGGTCAGCTGAAATTACCACATTTGAACAATACCCACAGGCTTTAACTCATGAGAATTCAGAGATGGGCAGAACTGGTCTGGAGTGCAGAAAGCATCAGTATTAGCAGAGGGACCAAATGAGCTCCCCCACTCCACATGAGCATCAACAGCATAGGAGTTGTAAACTGTCTCCCACCCCAGCAGCATAAGCATCACCTCGAGTATGTCTCAGTTTGAACTGGAAGGCTTTGCCAGTATGGATGAGTATTCAGTTAGCCACTGAGCTTGCCCTGTACTCTGAGCTGACACTCCTGTTGAGAAAGGCCTTTAGTCCTGAGTGTGTCTCACAGCACTGGAAGACATACCTTTCCTCCTGCCCACCTTGCAAAGCCAGGCTTGAGGCAGGTCTGAGCCCAGCCGCCCAGCTGATGCTCAGTCTGTGGGGCAAGGGAATTCACTGCAAGTGAATTATACAAGAATTTACAATAGCTTATGGAAGGTGCAGTCATTAGTTTGATATTCCCTGGAGGCTGTGTTTAAGTCAAGCCAAGTTTTCCTTAAAGAGTATTAAGTATAGATTATTCACAGAAGGCTTGGCAGACAGTCAAACTTTGTTTGCCTCTGAAGAACAGAGATTTTTAGGGTAAAGTTAGTGTTGTTTCCTATTTCTCAGAATATCAGTGGACTTTTACCAGTACAGTATGTATCTTGGCATGCTGTGCTATCAGGCGCTCTAGTGCATGTTTGCTCTGGTTCTTCCAGCAATCCTCTATATCTCCCTCACTTGATGCTGGGAAGAGAGGCAGGAGAGGTTACAGCTGCAAAGTACATGATGTTGTTTTGAACACATTTTTGGAAGATGGAGTGATATTCTGGAACTTTCTCACCAGTTCAGCCTCTCTCCCACTGAATTAATGCCAGTGACTGACAGCAGCAGTCCCTGATACAACAGAACCAGTGTTTGAGGTTTTGCTCCAGATAAAATAAAATTATTTTCCACAAGAAGCTGTAAGCAATTTAAAACATATGATTTGGCCTACCATATATGAGGCAGCTTTATATGAATGTGATATACCATGTTAGCAGAGGGACCTTTTGACATATCCAGTTAGATGGATAGTCAGTCCACCTTCCAAACAGATTTTCTCATAATTACATCATGTGCTTTTCAGCCACCCCGTATAACATAAGGCAACCGAAGAAGGGATTGCCATGAGAGTCTGAGCAAATACGAACTACAGGCCAAACTACACAAAAGGTGTATGCTATTACAAGACTTCCACAAAATACTTTAACATGCTTTCAACAGGCATTTTTTTCCACATATATCTTTGAAAATTACTTCCCTAAAGAGGCTCAGCATGGCTACCATACCTAGCTGTTATCTTTGCCATGCTTTTTACCTTGCTTTCCTGAATTGTAAGCATGAGTAGTGAAAATTACTTCCCAACAGCACCCCATGAGTGTTTTAAAGCAGGGCATGGCCACAAATGTTTGTCTCTGAAGATCTATCTGCTTGTGGCAGCAGGTCATAATATTGCTTTTTCATCCTTTAAATGAATTTAGTGGATCTAGAAGTTCATGGATTTTGACAGGTGACACAGTGTTCCAGGGCCTTCTTCAGGATGAGGTCCACATAGAATAACTAAAACAAAATTTGCCGCAAAAACATATTTTCCCTTGAATGTGCTAGAAAATGCTAGAATTTTCCCCTGCATCTGTAACAAAAATAAATATGTTTACCAGAAAAATGGTGCATAAGTAGCAGACCAGAAGACTATGTGAAGCATCAGCTACTATAGAGTGGACCTAGCAAGGAATTTTGACTTTTGAGGACTACAGCAAAATCTTACTTTTTAACTCAGAGTACTAGAAACTGTACCAGGTAGGTACAAAGATCAAATTTCAAAGGATCTAGTTTTTAGGACTCAAAACCTTTGTAAGGATGCTACAAGTTTTAAACTTCCCATATAGAGGCTAACTTGGAGTTTCAGCAGTACAGAGAGATTGCCACACAGAAGTGTTTTCTCAGTTTACACATATCCTTTCTGAGATTAATCAAATGGCACAAAAGATGCCTTGCAGTGCTGAGCATTAGAGTTATAGAAAAAATGTACAACCCAGACTCCTTCCTGTCCCCTTGGAGTCCTACATGTCCCAGGGAGGAGTGAATAGTGCAGCCCCATGTTCTCCAGAGTATAAAGCCTGTGGCAGTACTGTGCTTACTTACAGTGGAGGGAAGAAAGTCTGGTGGTGTTTCTTTGAAAATAGCAGAGAAATTCTGGCCCTTTGAAAGTTTTTCATGAAAGCTCACCATGCGTATTCTGTTGTATCCGAACTCAGCCAGAACACTTTGCTTTCTTAAAGTAAGTAAATTCTGTTAAAATCAGCTGCTGCTGTAGTTGATGGGATTGTTGCAATAAGTAAGGTTTTTGGGATCCAGTTCCTTTCTTGTATATCACCTTTACTAGAACTCTACATGTGCTTAACAATTAACAGTAGCCAAAAGTAAGGAAAGATATAATTTCAGATTACATTGTCTATAAGATGGAAAATTGAGAGTACAGGAAAATGCAGGCAAGTTGGCAAGGGAAGTGGCAGAGTCTCCCTGTTTTGCTGCCTTCAAAGCGAGACTAAGTGCTTCCTGAAAAATATTTTTTCAGCCAGATGCAAGTTATTGGGCTCAGCGGAGGCCAATATCCCATGGCCTCTGTTGTACAGGAGCTTGGATGAGTTTGTTTCCTAGTCCTTAAACTCAATGAATCTATGAAACACAAGAAGAAGGGCTCCAGCCCAACTGGTATGGGCTGTATGAGCTGAAAGAAAGGCAAGGGAAAACAAAGACAGCAACGAGGAGAGGAAAGACATAGAACCCTTCCAGTCTTATAAATCAGAAGTGAATCCCTTGAAGCCAATACATCAATGTAACAGCAGAACAAGACCTATATGCAGCTATGTTAAAAAGCATCGCAAGGGAAAGTATAAACCTTCTCAAATTTGAGGGTCTCCAGAGGCTTTGAGAAAAAAAAAAGGTAAAAAAGGCACCCATAAAGGACTTTTTAGTTTTAACAGCATGTAAAGAAACTTAGTACATTGTTTGATATATACAGGTAATAGTGTTACATTTCTATGTTTTCCCCAGTATCACATGCTCTGCAGGTAAATATATTTTTTTCCTGTTGCTGGTAGCTTATGAAGCATTGATAGTAATTTATGTGAGTAGTGCTGTAAGTACCAGAAAAAGCATTGTAGTGCATATTGCAGAGAACCAATAAACAGCCAACAATGTATGGCTAAATAAGAAATTACTGGCTGCTCTTCAACAGCGCTCTAGGAAAATTGTGATTTTCAGATATGATCTGTTCAGTCAAATTAAAGTCTCATGACTGCCTCAAGATGTCCATTTATCACCCAAAATAAATCAAACTGAGAGAACAGGCAACAATGCATGATTATATTCAAAGGCAACGCATCAGCACCTATGGTAAAATTTCCAGCAGCAGTCAAATAACAGGGGCAGGAAATAAGAGTACAACAATAGATCGCATCAGGACAGGATATTATAGAATCTCAGCTTGGTTCATAAATGCAAAGTAATGAACTACTGCTTTCGTAGTCTTACTTGCCAAGCTGTAATAAAAACTTGAAAAAATGTTATTATTGCCTGTTTCAGCTGAATATTTGGTCAAGGAATTAAATAGATTGTACTGAAACCAGTACACCTGGTTTTTTTAATGTATGCAGACCTGAAAGCAAGAAAAAGAAAGATAATAGAGTATGTAATGCCCATTTTTAAACTACTATTTCCTCCTTGATTTTTGTTTTTGGATTCAGATTAAAATCTTATGAAACCTTCTGGTGATATTCAAATTTGAAAGCTTTACTAGCAAACCTGAAAGATTCCCCAGAGCTATGGTTTATTGCCTTTGCGAAAAATCGGGAAAAAATTATTTGAAAATTCAGGTGAATATCTGTGTGGAATTACAATTCTTTTCCAAGCATTAGTTGGAGAGTGCGAAGAGTGTTTGAGCAGAGAGTCTGGCCACCAGATGGAGGATCAAGATAATTGGAGGTAATGCAGATCAACAGATGGAAGCCTGAAAAATATCTGAAAATAAAACCTTAAGAAAGGAATTTGTTGTACTAGGCGCTTTATGCTTTTCTTTGTCTTGCAAAATATGCAGTTGCAAAGCAAATGCATGTCCAAAGTGGACATGTTAAGTGCTGAGCTAAGTATTAGAAATGGGAAAGAAAGGGACTCCTTCCCTGCACATCAGAGAGTCTCTATGTAAGTCTGTACAGCCCTTCGGGCTGTGCCTTGGCACAATGAGATGGGCCCTTGCACAGCAACAGCTTCTCAATCACTGCTCTGAAGGACTTCTACCTCATTCAATTTGAATCACAGCATTAAGGGAACTGAGCTTCACAACAGGAGGAGGTCTACACCACTGGGCAGACATCTGCTTATATTTACACAACTCTATTTCTTGCAGCAGTCTAGAAGACAAAGCTCAATTTTCCATGTCACAGTCTGTGAAATGCTCCTGAGGGTGGACTGAAAGCACCCACTGGAGGAAAAACTCTGGAGGCACACCCCCACAAAATCTGAATAACTCACCGGCTGGACTTTCCCCACTTAAAGTGCCTAGAGCTCCTGAATTAGAAACATTTTTGAATATTGCTGACAAGAAGGGCCAACTGAGTTCAAGATGAAACTGCTCCTGGATAAGGCTTCACAATGAGGTAGGATGAACCTCTGTATGTGTTGGGGATCTGCAAAAGAATGAGCTAAATATTTCTACTTCTGCAGCCACTTAGGCTAGAAAAGAGCTCCATAGCCTAACTGCACAGACTCGTTAAATTGCAGTGAATGTGACAGCATTTTCATAGAAAGGACATTCCATAGAAAGGGCATATCAGGCTCCCTAGTACCTCAGTTGCCATTCAGATTTGGTTATGTAGCTGAACTCCCCATGGACACTGGAGTCATGAGGACAGAGTTGCATACAGCTGGCAGAAGAGGATACGACTATCTGCACTTTGTCGGTGAGCACGTACACAACACAGATATCAATTTCATTGGGATGAGTGTGTTCTTTTTGAGAGGGAAGTGTAGTAACTCTGAAACCTGCTGTCAATGTGCACATGGCTCACTCTGATGTGCATGAATTGTCTGCGGGATCTCAGTGACTGTGGAATATGATTAATCGGCAGCCCACGTGATTGTATTAAGTGCTAGCCTTGCCCAGGGAACACTGGCTAGGGAAAAAATGTCATACTGACACCCTACCTAGCACAGCTGAGTGTGCTATTCCCCCTGAATACAGCAAAGATATCCAGGATGGTGTAGACTTTTGCCAGACAGGAAAGGAGCAGGTGGTGGTGGCCTGCAGACTTTCATTACATCCACAGCCACAACAGATTTACTAACACCAGATTGCTGTGCCATGGATCTATAGGAGTCTGGCAGAAACAGCTTCCAAGGAGAAATGCCCATACATTTCTAGACTGGGAAAAGGAAAACAGAAAAAAGTATGATACATCTCCAGCACTGAGCAGTTTCTGAGATAGACAGACCCATGTAGGTAATCTTATGCAACCAGAAATTAGCTACACGTGAATGTAAATCACCAAGAAGGGCTCATGATGCGTGTCCAGAATTATTAAGACTTGGCAAAACTGAGTTTGTTGGTGACATCTGCCATGCTTTTAGTGCATCAGAAAACAGGAGAGCTTCAGCTGGTGCTGGCACAACTTTTGAAGAGTGCAGTCTAGGAGATCCAGTAGCCAAATGGCCTCCAGCAACTATCCAGGGTGATGGGGTTTGCTGTCCTTGAATCTGGAGATACCTGGAGATTTTTGCTGCCTCTGTTGTCCTTTGTCTACCTCACAAGCTGTAGCTTGTTGTCATGCATTGAGTACAGTGCAGATGGTGTAAGATGGCAGCAGGCAGTCATCCTACAGGCCCTGTAGTGTGTGCAGGAGTAAGAGATATCTTTCAAAGGATATATGAGCTTGCATGACTGTAGTCACATCCTTGAGAACTTCATCCTCAATAAAGCAGGAATGTACCTGTGGCAAACTAAGGGAACTACAGACATAAACAAGGCACTGCAGCCTGGGGCCTCCTTATTGTGGTCATGGGAACAGTGTAGACATGGCCTAATTCTGCTTGCTTGCCTTGCGGCACTGCAGATCCATGGAAGAAACAGCTGAACAGGCAAATATCTATGTGTGAGATTTCCATGTAGCTCAAATATGTGTATATAAAAGGCCAGTAATAGGCCAGTGCTAATGATGCATTTCCAAGCCTCGTTACACATTTCTTAAGGTTTGAATACTTGTTTTCACATCTTCACTTCTGTAAAAAAATGTGAGATTTTTTGTAGGTAGGTGTTAAGATTATGCCTCTTCTCCTACAAACCCAAAATGAAAAAAAAAGACTTAAATGATCCCTTGGCAAGATACTGCAGATTTGCAGAAGATGGAATCTGGAGCCATAAGGCAGCCAAGAAACACTCCTTTCCAAGCTGAGCCTGCTGCCAGTGCAGAGAACAGGGTGAGCCAGATTTCATTTAGTACCTGGAATAGTACATCAGGGAAACCACAGGGAGAGGATTTCACCTGGTGGGAACAGCGGTGCTTCACAGACCTTCTTGTGCTTCTGAGATGCTGCCAGGGCCACCCTGGTGGTCCTTGCAAGCCCTGTTCCTCGGGCAGACACCTGCAACAGTTCAATCTCCTGTTTTTGAGCTCAAGCATTTGCAGGCATTCTTCTGCCTCCAGTGAGGGGTGGCAGGACCTAATTACACCATTAGGACATAATTTCTAATCTTACTTAACATGACACAAATGAAATTCTTGACATAGACTAAGTGCTTGACTTTTAACAACTCAGTAGAGAAACCCTACATAAATGAATCAAGGGAAAGGAAACAGTGCTTTAAAAATTCCCAAAGACTATCCATTTCAGAAGTATCAAAGTTCCTATCAATTGCAAAACCATAAAATAACTCTTTGATACAAATTACTATTGGAACAATATTTTGCAATCATATTTTGTAAGAAAATTGTGAAGTTCTGCAGTAATATTTTCTGATCTAACTTTTGCTCATTTTTTGTACTTCTGGCAAATTAAAGACATCATTATCCAAAAAAGGATATAATTTTGGACTGTATTATAATTAAAATGAATTTGGTCAATGAACTGTATCTGAATCACTGCTTTCATACTCAGAAATACTGTTTGGTTCAGATGATATTTTATGTCTCTATTATAAGTACTACACTTTCAGCCAAATCAAAAAATCTAAAACTATATCTGTGATACACAGAAAAAATCACAGTAATTATGTGCATAAAGTTGAGTGTCTGAGCATAGGATTTGTTCTTTCTTGTTGGCTTTTAATTTATCTCTGACTAACTAACCCTGCTCTATGTGCTGTTTTGACTGCTGCACAATCATCTTGTCTACGTTTGCCTGAAATTCTGCATATTGCAAATTGTGCATAAATGAACATGGTTAAAGACCTAAACAACTGAATTTGAACTGCTTTTATCTGTGAATACTTTCTTTAGTAAGCTAATTAGAAAACAGCACTTAATAAAGTTACAGGTTTTAAGAGTTAAAATAAAAATAGATGGGTTTTTGAGAATGAATCTCTCCAACAATATTAATAAAAAAAGCTTTAACATCAGGTGTTTGCTGTCCTTGGGTCTCCCAGATGAGATTACAGAGATAGAGGTCGGCTGATGAACCAAAAAGTACCTGTATCCAGATCCTCAGAAATATTTAGAAATACTCCTCTCGATTTCTGTCCAGGCACTGTTCTTTATAAAGGCCAACAGTACCAGGCTGGTGAGTTATAGAGCAGATGTGTGAGAGCTGAAGCCAATGCTGAGGAAAACTACTTTGCTCTGGCAGCTTGCCTAACTTTAACCTCTGTGTCTGTGTCCCAGCTCCAGTACCAAAGCTCTTTCAGACATGCAGAAATACCTTTTCCCAAAGGCGGCTTTTAAGAAAACTGTAGGTATAATGGCAAGCTGTTCTTTTTAACAATTATTTCTCAAACTGCAGGCCAGTACCTTTCTGGTGGCCCTAAAAGGCCTTACAGTGTGTTGGTCAAATATTATATTCTCCCTCTCAGGTTAGCAGCAGCTGTCACATTAACAAGTGAGGACAGCCTATGATTAGTAGCAGCAGGATTTTACTCCACCCAGGTTTTGTGGTTTAACCCCAGCTGGCAACTAGGCACCACACAGCCACTTGCTCACTCCCCCCACAGTGGGATGGGGGAGAGAATTGGAAGGGTAAAAGTGAGAAAACTCACAGGTTGAGATATAGTTTAATAGGTAAAGCAAAGGCTGCTCGCTCAAGCAAAGCAAAACTAGGAATTCATTCACTCCTTCCCATCGGCAGGCAGGTGTTCAGCCATCTCCAGGAAAGCAGGGCTCCATCACGTGCAATGGTTTCTTGGGAGGACAAACACCATCACTCTGAATGTCCCCCCCACTTACTTCTCCTTCCCCCAGCTTTATATGCTGAGCATGACATCATATGGTATGGAATATCCCTTTGGTGAGTTGGGGTCAGCTGTCCCAGCTGTGTCCCCTCCCAACTCCTTGTGCACCCCCAGCCTGCTTGCTGGTGGGGTGGGGTGAGAAGCAGAAAAGGCCTTGACTCTGTGTAATCACTGCTCAGCAATAACTAAAGCATCCCTGTGTTATCAACACTGTTTCCAGCACAAATCGAAAACATAGCCCCATACTAGCTACTATGAAGAAAATTAACTCTATCCCAGCCCAAACTTGCACAGCAGGGAATTGATAACCAGCTTAAATTACTGACAGTAGTCCATGATTTCCAAGGTGAAAGAGTGGATATGAACGCTTGTAGCCAATTATAGGCTTTTCTCTCTTGGCTGATACGGAGGAGCTAAACTGCTGGAGAGCCTAGCTGAAGAGAAGTGAGATGAACCAAGCGGAGGTGACATTTTCAGGGTTATATAACCCAGTTTTAGATGTTTCTAGATTGTCTTTCTGAGTTCAAATACGTTATTCTCTGCATTTCTGCTGAGAAAGATATGTGAGATTAATCCAGGTCTTCTTCCTGCTTCTTTTACTCTCACTTTTCTCTGGTTATACAAGCAATTAGAGCATTACAAAAATAGACGCAAATTTGGTTACAAAAACAGAAGCAAAACATAATCAATAATGATGCAGAGATGAAGTCTCGACCGTTTGTTACAGCCTGACACTTTTTATTTACTGAGGATTTACAGAATTTGTCAGAAATGGAAATAGATAATGCAGGATTTGATCACACGTTTCTTTTGTTCTGAATAGAGCTTCACTTCTGCAAGCACGGGGTAGGTCAAGGCTCTATATGGCTCATTTGTGGAGGATAATGACATCTTTAAGCATTTAATGGGACTTGTAGATAATTGCAGGTACCAAAGAAAGGCAGGTGTTTGAAAAGTGTATTTCTATTTCCACATAAAAGTGTCAGATGGCCTTCTTTTCATAGTCAGAGTAACTGTAACAGGGACACTGGCAGTGCAAATTTCCTGTCTTATGTGGGTGTTTTGCTTTGTTTTGTTTTGTTTTGGTTTTTTTTGTGTGGTTTTTTTTTTTGTTTTTTGTTTTTTTTTTTTTTTTCCTAGAGCGATTAGGACTAGATGTGAAAGGATAGCGTCTTCTCATTTCTTTAGTCTTTAGTCATTTGCTCAGGCTGTCAAAATAGATCCAGGTAATATCAGTTGCACAGGTGAATTTTATCTATCGTACCACATGAACATCTATTTCACATGGAAAGAACTGATGACAGTGACTCATTTTATATGTCAACAAGTAATCATTCAATCATAACCATTATCATCATTGTAAATGGCAACTTTTAATCAACAGCAACAAATCTGCAGGTAACAATTTTCATTCCATTATCAAGCACAGTAGTAGTACTGTGTTATTAAATAGACAGCCAGTATTTTGTTTTCACTGACTGAAAGAATGAAATGTGTGTGTAAAAAATCAGAGCTAAGACCCACCATTATCCCTGATTTCATCATGCCTGATGCCTGTGTTGCAGAGGATACACTTCTACAGCAAAGCCTCTGAGAAGTCTGGATCACAAGATTTGTGAATTGTTAGTGCTGAGCATTGCACAGGATTATGAAAAGACCACAGTTTCAATTGCAGCATCATATGTTTTTGGTCATGTACAGTCTATGTTAAGTTTTAGAGAAAGCTATGTCAAGAAAAACTCATAGGCTTGTACAGATATGTCTAAAGATTTAAATGCATTTTTTTAAAGTAGGTTTTATCTTGGCAGACTGTAAAATAATATTTCTTTATCACAATGGAGGCTTCAGAAAATAAAGTGTCTGGTTAACATCCTGGTTCCATTATGGAAATGTTACTGCAAATAGTTGGTAGGCAAAAAGAAACTGAAACAGAAAAAATGTAACAAGTTTCAAATTACGTATAAGTTTTCTGATGAATACTGAGTGATTAGTTATTCTTAAACTGCTTCTTCAATCAGTTTTTTTAATTTTATTTGATTTTCAAATTCATATAAACTGGTAAAACAATGGCATCTTCACACCTGTTGTGCAGATAAAATAATTCCCATTTCCTCAGAAGTATCTAGACTTCTATGTATTTGTCAGGGTTCACATGTCACAGTGGTTCCTGTAAAAGAACGAATTATTTATCAAGCTTTCTTTTTGGTACAGGAGGGAATGCATGCCTTCATTTTGTAGCACTGTAAGCAAACTAAAAGAAAAAAACTCCTGCTTACTAAACCAAACTATTGAAAAGGAGATTCTTAGTCCATCCCTTGTAGTTTTGGTTTTTGGACAGTACATATTTTTGATAATCCCACAAGCAAATTTTTTCTTTGCTTGTGGGATTTTGTGTTCCCACAGCAAATATTTAACTACATCTTTTTAATTTATAACTCTGATGTAACCTGTTGAAAACCAGAGCTCTTTCTAGGAAATGTCTCTTCAGAAGCTCTGTAGATGCACTCAGCTAGATATGCTCAGTTCTAGTGAAACTACGGTTTTGGCCATGATTCCTTCAGATGACCATCAGCAAAAGGCAAAAACTGCCCAACTGAAATTTCACTCTACGTGTGGGTATAATCTGGTATCATTTTATGATTAGGTCATCACCTAAGCAGACTTCAAAAGACAATGATGTAGTTTGCTTCAGGCTAGAGCTGGAAGTTATTTTGGCAAGTGAGTATAGAGAAATTAGTATTTGCTTTGAGGAGGTCTTCTGGAGGAATCAGTGTGGTCAGCCTCCAAATTACCTGAAGGAGATCCCCTCCACCAGCAGTGCATCAGTCTAAACATCCATTTCTGTGGTTCTGCATCAAATTTGATATGACAGTGTCACAGTGAGTAGACAAGCACCTGTCAGTGTTGATCCTGCCATAAGAGGCAGAGGACTGCAGCAACACATCTCAAGTGAATTAGTCTTATTTAGAGTTAATTAGCATCTCTTTAAGACTCCTTACAGAACATAGCTCTATGGAGAGAATGGTTCACATGTTTTTGTTAGTGCCTTGGTAAAGCATGTCCTACAGATTAAGAAACTTTGGATTAAAGGACCACTTGCCATTCTTTCATTTCCTCTTCCTTGTTTCTAGGGTAGTAAATCTGTATTTATAGTGTTTTAAACCTGTATCTATATTGCTTTAGTAGCAGTTAATATAACCTCAGGTTCCCAAGGTTCATGGCATGCAAACAGTGGATTCTGACACAGACCAACCAATGGCATCCGCATCATACTTTGGTGGGGTGTTTGTGGGTTTTCATTGCAGAATTTGGTAATATCGTTACTAATCCCAACCCATCTGCCTCATGCACACCCTGGGACCATGAAGCACATTGGAAAGATGAGGCCTTGTCCTCTACGGTTACTCCGGATTTGCCAGCAAGAAAGCTAAGACCTACAATCAGGACTATTCCATCATGACCATCTATGCCCCCATGAAAGAACTAGGCAAACCAAGATTGGTGGATAAATTCCTTCTTCTCCCACTAGTACATTTCACCAGGGAGGAATCATAACTTTTTCCTGCCTTGAACAGAATGAGGGTCATTCTCCTTCTAGTCTGACCAAAGGTTGTGACCTTCAGATCTTGGGGTCTGGCATACCTGAACAAGATATCTCTAAATATTAAAGCAAAGTTTCCAATTCACAAACAGAGTGTTTATCTGGGACTACATTGCTTTCTCTTTTTCTGAAAGCCTTTCTTATCCTTCGGAGTTCATCTCTCTGCTCTTTATGCTGTCTTCTAGTTTTGGACCCTGAACTCCACGGGAGCTGGCTGTGCTGCCTTGAAGCAGCTGGTCATGCAAGCAGATGAAGCCTTAGGAGTCTTAGAATTACTTTGAAAAACAAGAGAGATCAACATACCTTTAACAGTTCAAGCATGTTTATTCAAACAGGAAAAGGGAAAACTAGGTCAAAGACCAGAAATGAATTTAGGAGAGCAAAACAAGGTAGGACAACAAGAGCATGCAGATAAGATACACAGTACATAACCAAACACAACATGTGATAACAAATAACACACAAAACATGTCCAAAAGAGTTCTCAAACATAAACATGAGGATGTGTAGACAAGGAGACCTGAAGAAGCCCCTCATTGTCTTTCGTCAGCTCCAGCAAATGCTGCCAACTATGCCTTCACTGCCAGTGAGATGAGTTTGTAGTTGGAGTAAATTCTGCTGGGATGCTGGGCGTTTTTATCTTGAGAGGTACCCAGCTTGGCTACCTTTGCTTTTTCATGGAGGCAACTTGAAGTGCAGTGTCTCTATGTTGTGCCTAGAGGTTCAGCAGCAGTGTCAAGTAGGACTGAGACTGGGATTAATGGTTTCCCAAAGAAGATGCTTGTCTGGCTCTTTTCTCTCCTTTTTGCTCCTAAGTTGTCACAGAAGCAGCGATTGGCAGTGCCTACTCTCTACTTTTTCACTGCTGACATGTTGCATATTTCAGGCAGAAAGCCCTCCCTAGTTGTCTGAATGGGACTGTGCACCAGCTCTTGCTGTGCTAGAAGATGTGGTACTGGGGGTGCAGAGGCAGCTTTGCAGCAGCCCGAGCAAAAGACTTCCCACCAGCAGCATCTGTGGAGACGGAAACCGTAACCACACCAGATTCATTAAGTTCTAAAGAAACACAATAACAGAACCCTAATTAGCCACCTACACCCTAATGCTAAACACGCTAAGTTTGCAAATGGATGCCTAGGAGACACTTAATTGTTTGCAAGCTTATTGGGCTCTGGACCTCTTATACCAGGCACCAGTGACGTCACATTAAATTAGCTAAGCCTTAGGTTAATGCCAGGGAACCTTGTTAGGGAACAGAAAAATGTGTTCAATTAAATGCTAACATACAGCTAAAATAACATAACATACATTATAATATTTTTCTTTTCTTATGAGTGTAGTGCTACACAGGACATGGAACTGAATGAAGAGAAACTTTTAACAGTTAGCTTGTGAAAACCTGATGTATTCAACTAAGTGCGCAAAGTTGTACTAACAATTTAGCAATGCGTATAGTCTTTTCCAATATATTGGCAGTGCGGTTCATAGGTCAAAATAAGTGTTTTCCCTGCTTTTGCTGACATTTCAGGCAATGTGCATCATTCAGAGGCATGCTGCATTGACTCTAGAGTTAGTAGTTACCCTTTGCTTTCAGTGTCATCTCATCTGATATCTTAAGTGGTCAGGAATTAAAAAAATCTTTTTCTTTTCATTAAATGTTTTTTTTTCAGAGTATTCCATTCACCTTTGTACTAAGGATTAAAAATAGTAATAATTTAAAAAGTGCCAGAACTGCCAGTAAGCAATCACTTCCCTACTAAGAGTAGTCTTTACTACAAAGCTGATGATTTGCAGCGGTGCAGCACACTGCAGCAGTCAAGAGAAGGGCTTTCCCTGTCCCTTCTGTGCTCAGGCTCTGCCCAGCAGCTTTATGTCCCTGTGCCTCCTTTTCAGGCTACATACAATATAAACTTCCATTCCCCTGCCACCTCGCACACTGCCGTTTAATTCTTCATCAGTTCCTCAAATCCTCTTGGTTTTGACAGATAGGCCCGCACTTCTGCTGAGCTGTCTGGCTTGGAGGAATATTTGAAGAGTAAAATGAATGAAAAAGGTAAGTGATGGCACTGGTCTTTGGAAGCAGCTAACAAACCAAACAGGTTTTGATAACTAATTTGGGCATAGTGAAGGTTTGTTACTTTACATAGTGGAGCGACTTAATTTCTTTAATGCCAGCCTCTTTTTACAGACTCCTTTCAAAATTTGACAGAACAAGTATGCAAAACAATTTGTTGAGAGAGCGAATAATTAGAGTTACTGAAAGATGCATGAAGAAAACATTTCTGAAAGTTCTCTGAAAATTACAAAACACTACCCAGGGAAGTTCAGTCTTCCCATAGAGAGTCATACTGTCAAATCAAGACACAATTCCCTTGAAATAAGAGTGATTTATACTTTCTGTACAAAATTTGTTTGCAATGTTAATTGTGGATGGGCAATAAGACTGGGCAATTGTGCTGGTTTGGGCTGGGATAGAGTTAATTTTCTTCATAGTAGCTAGTATGGGGCTATGTTTTCGATTTGTGCTGGAAACAGTGTTGATAACACAGGGATGCTTTAGTTATTGCTGAGCAGTGATTACACAGAGTCAAGGCCTTTTCTGCTTCTCACCCCACCCCACCAGCAAGCAGGCTGGGGGTGCACAAGGAGTTGGGAGGGGACACAGCTGGGACAGCTGACCCCAACTCACCAAAGGGATATTCCATACCATATGATGTCATGCTCAGCATATAAAGCTGGGGGAAGGAGAAGTAAGTGGGGGGGACATTCAGAGTGATGGTGTTTGTCCTCCCAAGAAACCATTGCACGTGATGGAGCCCTGCTTTCCTGGAGATGGCTGAACACCTGCCTGCCGATGGGAAGGAGTGAATGAATTCCTTGTTTTGCTTTGCTTGAGCGAGCAGCCTTTGCTTTACCTATTAAACTATATCTCAACCTGTGAGTTTTCTCACTTTTACCCTTCCAATTCTCTCCCCCATCCCACTGTGGGGGGAGTGAGTGAGCAGCTGTGTGGTGCCTAGTTGCTGTCTGGGGTTAAATAATGACATCAACAAAAAGGTACAAAAGCTGCTTTTTCAGAGACTTGGGATGAGGGAATACTCTACCTTGATGTGCCAAAAATGTACCTTTCTGCATATGCATGTGGAAAGATGCTTTCACTGAAATTGTTGACATCTCTCTAAAAATTAATGTCAAAGTACCCACACAGTCATTCAAAGGACACACCCACGAAGCAATACTTTGTCATTTCCAATGCCACACTACTCTTCCACAAGGTTAAGTAACAAGGAAAAGTAAAATATTGCCACAAAATTTCAGAAGAAAACACCCAAAACAAGTCTCCAGAAAGATTTACATTGTGCTCACAGATATTCCAAGAACAGAAAGGGTAGCTAAGTTTATTAGATAAAGAGTGTTTAGTGAATAATTAACAGGTCAGTTTCAAAGTGTAGCTCAATATAGACTGTCCTTTTGTTTTTGTTGTTGTGACTGATATGTTTTACTTTTAATGTCTACAAAGGGGTCATACCAGGTAATCATGGCAGGATTTGGTGGGAGATTTATTTATTTAATGGGTCATATTGATTTAATTGTTAGATTTAAGTTATACTTTTGATAAGTATCCGTGATTCATGGGATGACATTTAATTCATTGTTCCGTCCATTTTATAGTTATGCTTACACAAATGTTAAATCAACACTGTTGCTAAAATCACAATACTAGCGAGTCAAAAGGCTGAAAATATTCCTTCTGTAAAGGCATTTTTATCAAATTGGGGATTTCATAGGGCCCCTGCCTCTTTTGGCTTGAAGCATGGATAGGAACTGAGCTTGTGAAGTTAAAGAGATTATAAAGTGCATTTTGTAGGGCTTCTTCCATGTTTGTGACAGAAGTTGAGTAGTGAATGCAGCAAAGGCTTCCAGGGAGAAAAGAACAGGTCAGTGGTTAAGGCAACAGAATGCTGTCTTGAAAGCTAAATTACAACCTTGCCCCTGAGTTTGGAATTGATGCTATGAGAGTTACTTACATTTATCATAGGAGGCCACCAACCAATTTTTTCAATTTCTGATGAGAATCTGATTTATCAACATGTTGACTACCTAAATCTGGATCTAAAGTGAATGAGAGCTATAAGTGGTTAAATGAAATGTGGCATAGTACTAAATAGTTATAAAAAATAAAGTCCTAGACTGCTCTCATATGAGACACCTAAGCTTTGTGGATTCTTTTATCTTAGCTCCCTTCGATCTCAGAATACCCACTTGTTAACTGAAGATAATAGCATGCCTTAGTTTTGTAGCAATGCTTGAAAATAGATGTGCTAGTATTTTTTTCAAAATAACCATGGAAGAAAAACCGCTGGCAAAATCTGTAGTTCTGTACTCAGAACATTACTTGAAGAAAATACAGTAGATAGGATATAATGCCAGATTGAGTGGGAGAAACAGTGGAAAACTTCTCATTAAATAAGTACTTTCTATTCTAGTGCAATGCATTAAAGAGGGCTCCAGAAAAAAACTGGTAAATGACCATGTACACTAAAGGATATAGTAAAATAATACGCATGCAGCTGTGAAGCAATTTAAAGTTTCACAGGCTTAGTGTTCCCCAGCTCCTGGGTGTTTTGGCATGGCTCCAATACGATGGATATTCGTGCGGATCTCAAAACAACCACTTCTGTCTGCTTTCTTGCCAAATACAATGCCTAGACCATGGACATGTTAGAGCCTAAACAGTTTTTATGACAAAGTAATGGCCTTGACAAAGTTATGAATTGATTAAAACAGGATCTTAAATCTGAAAGAGAATGGCAGATACAATAAATGATAATGTTACTAGCTCCCTCCAGGACACAGTGCTATCACTAGAAATGCCCACCCTCGCGGCCCAAGAGGAGGACTTCCTACAGCTCTCTGGGGAGAAGCTTCCCTTCATTCAGGAATGGATCTGACAGTTCAGCAGAGTGCCCAGAGGGCATTTACAGTGCAAAAGCAAATGGGCTGTGCAGAAGTTTATTGCCCAAAAATAGAACAAGCCTCAAAATGGAAATTCATTATTAAGACAGAAAAGAGGTGACTGATACAATTAGCTAATAGTTCAGCTACATTTAGGTATCCATAAACAAGGAGCTGTAACAGTGGGTAGGGATATACACTGTGAATGGGGTATAAAAAAATAAGTACAATTTTCTACTCTTACAGTGTTTTTTACGTAACAAGATAAACATACAAGGTAACTGGTGCTAATGTTTGGTACCAACCCAGCTGCAAAGTATTTTCGGTGTCAATCTTGCAGATTTGACAAAGGTTTTACTCAGGACAGACCGCCATGTGGTCAAGACTCTGACAAGAGGTGAATAAAAAGGCCCAGGAAAATACGCTATGCTTATCTGATACAACTACTGTATAAGCATTATTTTACAGGTGTTTTCCCTGCAGTATGCTTTACTTCCTTACAAATACGCTAGGAGTTATTATGAACTATGTCCTTATCATTCGAGATAGGACGCACAACTCAAGGAGTCAGATACATTGCTGTAACACGGTATCACACACCACATATGGCTGTGTTCTTACCCACAACTCCTGCTATGAAAACAATGATAAAACACTTCCTTGTGGAGCAGGAGCAATTCAAATAGCCAAACGTGGTTTTTACTTTTTCTGTTGACAACTATGAGAGGTGAGGTAACACACTGCTGGACAAGTTTTGCCATGAGATAGGATTACAACAATTTAGAGACAGTTGTGCATTTATGTACGGGAATAAAAAACTTATTTGGTGATCTGGGACTTAGTTTAACTTTACGAAGGCTTTAGATTAATCACGGGTTTCACTTGTTACCGTGAGAGTGGAAAGCATTCCTTTGACTTCATTTTCTCTAGTGTATGTGCATAGTACTGTGCGTATTTATAAACAAAATTAAAACATCTACCGAAACAGGTACCTGTCTGCTTCATCCCCCTCTTCCTCTGCCCCACCGGGGAGAGAATAACTAGCGCAGCAGCCCTTAGGACCCGCACTCCAGAAAAGTGCTCCGAGGTGACACCCGGGCAGAGGGACCGAGGGGACGGGGAGGGGAGCTCGGGGGCCGCCGCGGGCTGTCCCATCCCGTCCCGTCCCGTCCCGCCCCACCGCCCCCGGGGCGGGCCGCCCGCCGCCGCGGCACATATAGGGCTGGCTCGGGGGGTCGGCGCCATTCGCTGCGGAGGGAACGCGGTGACCTTCGTGCCTCCTTCCCTCCCGACGGCTGCTTTCCCTGGGTGCCGCAGGTGAGCCCCGGGAGCGGAGCGGGGGGCCGCCGGGTCGGGGTCGGGGGCCGCTCCCCGCCGCCGGGCGCGGCTGCCCTCGGCAAAGCGCGTCCTTCCCCCTGCAGGCTCCTCCCGGAGAGAGGCTGTTTGTCCGTCCCGCAGCTGCCATGGCCTCGGTACCCTCCGCCGGCTGCCTCCTGGCCAAGAACCAGTACTACAGAAGTAAGTGACCCGGGAGCTGCCCCCCGCCCCGGCCGGGGGGGCTCCTCTGGAGGAGGGAGGCTGAGCCCCCCGAGCCTCCCCCGAGGGGGTGTCCGGATTGTTGCAACTCAGGGGAAGTCAGAAAGTGTTTCATGTGATGTCTGAATGAGCTGGAGGCACAAAGGGTGTCCTTTGCCTGGGAGTTTTTAATTGCTTGGAGACTTTTTCATTGTATCAAGGAACTTTAGTTTTAACTAGTATCTGCTTCTGGTTATTCATCTACTCTTTTTTTTTCCTATTTAGAATTGTTCATTAGGGATACGTAATTTTTTTTTTAAATTATAAAACATGACATAGAAAAAGTGTTAGCCCAGCAAGTCCTGGCTTCTGCTTGTACTTCATATTTACTTTGCAGGCTTAGAACACAAAATCAACTCACTTTTTCGTTTCTAAATATGTGAAATACACCAGTTAGTCACTGGTTTGAGAGTGTATTAGGATCCCTCTATACAGGATGGACACTGTAGTGAGAGTATAGTATTTAGTTGTATCACAATGGAAAGTATAGCAATTAGGTTGTTTGGGACTTGAATAGTCAAGAATAGACTCATCTGTTTTGATAGCAGTGTGTACAAGATCATAAGATTTGTCACTGATTTCAGTGAAAGTTATGCAAACAAATCTCAGTGTGCCTTTAAGTGAAGAGCAAGTAGACTGAGAGATCAACTTACGTAAAAGTTTTTGTATAAAACAACTGTAGTAGAATTTTGTGTAAAAGTTATACTTTGTAGCAAAGTAAACTTATCTCTTCGCTTGCTTCCTCCAAGATAACAACAGGTCTGAAAAATTGTTGGCATAGAAATAGTGTACTCTCCTAAAGCATTTTTTTCATTATGTGTGTCTCTGTTTTCCATGAACAGCAAGACAGAACTCTGAATCCAGTGTTTCTTCCAGCTCCTCCTACTGTTCAGATGCTGTGAATGCTACAGACCAGGACAAAGCATTTCACGGTATTGTTCCCACCTTTCAAACGGTGTTCTGGTTTTGCCTCTTTGGTATTCAGCCAGTGTCTAACGGTGTGGGCTTTTTCCCCTTCTGCAGGATTACCTGAATTAATTGATAAATGTTGGTGGATAAAAAGCTTTTTCCATAGTGAACCATCTCCACCAACTGTTGGCAGAAAAACGCTATCAGCAAGCAGGTGAGTCCTGTTTTTACAGTGGTTGGGTTAACTTACACATTCTGTTTTCCTTTTCGGTAGAAGTGGTAGTAAACAAGTTGTAAGCAGCTAAAACAGTCTGGGGGGTTCAATGCTATTTTGATGACTTAAAAATTACTTCAAGTGTATGGCTATAGAAGCCTCCCATGTTTTCATTTTAATAAATGAACTGATATGCTACTTCACATTAAGCAGGTGCTAGTGACTATTACTGTTCTACAATTAAAGTGATATTTAATCCTCTACTTATAGCACTTACACACACATTTATGCAGTTTACCCATTTTACTTTATGTTAAAAGACTGATATGAATGCATTCAAAATACTTAGGCAGATAAGCATCTTTGAGGAAAACTTAATGATAATTCTGTTCATAACCTTCTTCATATATATTTCTGCAGTACCAACAGTTGAACAGGACAGCATACTGGCTTTACTGACTGAGATACTACGTACAGACTTGTTTTTCCACGAGGCTTGGGATCTTCCTAACGTCTGGGTTCAGCTGCAAGAAGAAAACAAAACTTTTAGGAGAGCCGAAAAGTGTATTTTCAAAATATTTGTTGGTAGCTTAAATGATGTTGCTTAATGGACATGTCCATGGCCTACCTTGTTCATTGCAGATTTGCTGTAATTAGAGGTCTCTCTCTAATGGAAGTTACCTGGATTAAATACCCTGGTGACTTTCTTGGATAGTTAGAGAAAAATGACAGTAAAAGTAAGATATTGTAGGTTTAGGAGAAGCATGTGTAACGAATGACTTTGCAATGCTGTTAAGTTTTTACCTTTAAGATATCAGGTCTATAGGCAGTCACAGTGACGTAAACAAGATTCAGATATATAGTCCAGAGTAGGACTGCTCTATGGTACATGTTTCTATCAAGTATTTGTGTACCAGTTACAGGGATTAAGTTTACAGCCATGCTTGTTAATAGCTTTGCTTTCAGAAAGTCCAGTTACACAAAGAAACAGTAATTAGTTTGGCCTCTTTTTTCGAGCAGAGTGCTTAGATCCCAACCTCAAATATTCAGGTACAACTTTCATTCATATCTACGCATGTTGGTGTTTGAGGACAGAATGGAAGAGACAGACAAGAAACCAGTAATCCTAATGGACTCTGACATCTTCCAAGCAGAAGAGCAACCTTAATCAGGGTTGATGCTCTTAGCTCTGTTTTACTTCTAGATTACCCTCACCTGCTCTGCTGTAGCTTAAAGAGCTACTTGTTCTCAAGTGACTAATCCTATCAATATTCACTACTGTCTGTCAGCACAGTTGTTAAGTGCTATGTCTGGCAAAGTGTTCAATTCTAATATTCATGTTATTAACCAAGTCTACCTTAGTCATGATTCATGCTCTTGAAAGATACTGTAACACAGCTTCATTTGGTCTTCAGCATTGTAAAGCAGTACATCAGATTGTTTTATCCACTGGGTATGACTGAAATGCATCATAGAAAATAACAAGTATTTAGCTGTATGGTATTTCTGTAAATTATCTATGCAACTTTTTGATGTACTGTCACTAAACATACTTGACCTTTGTCCATCACTGGAGTAACTAAGAATAGCAAACATTAATATAGCCAACGCTTTTTGTTTTGGGTTAATGGTTGCCATGGTTATGCATAGGATTCCAAAGTGTATCAAGTGACTGCTTCAGGAAGCTTATAGCTTTGGGGGAGACCATAAATATGTGGCATGTGACAACAGAAAAGAACACTAGTCTGAAAACATAGTTCCAGAAATCTTTCAATTGACTTGTAACGTCTTTACTGCTATTGTGTAGTTTCATCTTTGTCCTTTCTCTAAGTGTACAGAATGAACTATTTTTTATACTAAGATTTTTTTATTAATAAAGATTTAATCAGTATTTGGTCTGACTTATTTTTGGCCTCTAATATCAAACTGGTGTTCAGTGTCACTTGTGGTGTGGTTGGTGGGTGGTGTTTTCAAATGTGGGTTCTTCAGGTTTTTTGTGCTTTTTTTTTTTTTTTAATGTGAAGTATTAGTAAAACTTAAAATTCCCACGGAAGACTTTGCATGTGTGTCACATTCTGCCTTTAGCCAGTTCAAAGTCTGATGTGAGTTGAGGAATGAATGGTAGAATGTAAGGAAGAAGACTTTAACAACTTCCTGTAACATCATGTTGTAAAGGAAGGGGAAAAAGGCTCAGACTCCTAGCTGCAAGAAGGTGATTGAAGATGCTTGAAACCATAGAAGAAAGAAATGCTGTAGCCCTTGTTGTACATGAGAAACATAGGATTCGGAAACACTGGAAAAGTGCAGTGACAAGCTTTCATGTTGCCTGCTGAGCTTAAGCTGCTTCTGTCCTTATGTAGTTAGAAAGTGGGGTACAGAACATGCTGAAAGAGCTGATTAGCTCTTGAGACCCACAAAAAAACCCCATTTTTTTTTTTTTTTGAGGGGGGAAGGCTGGAAGAACAAGAGGAGGGGGACTCTATATTGTTTGTCTTCATCTGCTTAGGCTCTGTGTTTTTGTAATGGCATCATGGTGATGAAAAACTCTGTTCTGGAGAGGTACCCTCATGCCATCCTCATCTTTTACTGTGATCAGCTCAGCATTGGAGCAGCACCACCAACAAGTCATACTTATTTGTGCCAGTTCTTCAAAGTATAGTTATCCTGCAATGAATCAACTCTATTAAATAACATCTGATGTTGCTATGACACACTCCTGAGAGGATATGGGTAAATGAGACATTAAAGTGCTTGCTATCAAAGGGCTGCATGTTTTGTTACATCACAGTAAGAGGAAACATCAATTTTCCTGAATTAAATGACAATATAATGTAGCTTTGTGGGGGAAAAGCCAAAATTCAAATGACTTAGAGAAGCTGAGAGAAATATGAAGGGGAAACTGTATTGTATAGCTTAAATGCTGGGCAGAATAAGAAAAACTGGAAAATAATATGATTTTAATACCTATCTGGGTAAGACAGGTACAAATATTTGATCAAAGATTAATTGTAATAAAAAAAAAAATTTTCTTCCTGTTAGGAGGACTATAGGCAGAGATTTATTTTGATGAAATCTGGAAAAAAGTCTGGAAAAAATAAGTATCAGAAAGAGGACTTGTGCCAGCATGTAAATACTAAGTTAGATCCAACTATCATCACCAAGTTAGGAATGGAGAGATGGACTTGAAGACTTTATTTTGCTCAAATGTACATATAGCAGTGATGTTCAATAATGGGCTTCCATTTCTTTCCTAAATGGAAAACCTAAGTCATACTCTACTGGTCCTAGTAATACCCCATTTTAGGAGTCAAAATAAGGGACAAATATTATATCATTTGTTTTGGTTCAAGAAGGATGAAATCTTTCTGTTGAGCTCATTTAAAGAGAGAAATTCATTACCATGAAGACATTCTTTTCCCGTTTGTTGTGATTTGGAAGAAATACCATGAAGTTGCATTTCTTTCCAAGGATTTTCTTGCCTATATGTGAGGTAAGCAATGCTACATATTGTGGATGGGCAATAGTAAGGATTAACTGTAAAGACTATAGCTATTGCTATGAAATGGGATTTTTTTTTGGTATAATAGCATTTTCTGCAGAAGCAACAATGATAAATGAAACCATTTGAGAAACAGGTTTTCAACATAAGAATGAACAACAAATCAAAAAGCAAATCAAACTCAATTTGAGTTGTTAGAAATAAGTAATTTTTTTTTCTAATATGTGCAGCGATTAAGACTCCCATAAACTATGTGCTTTAGCATTCCTTTTTAACTTCTTTGGAAGGGTGATTTTTTTTGAGATGTTACAGCATTCTGATTTTTTTATAATATGTGCAAATTCCTCTTTTTTTTTTCATGATCTTAACTACTCATGCATTATTTCTTCTTGAAAGCAGACTCTCTCTTATTGTCACTTTTCAACTCTTCTGCAAAGGAAAACCCAAGGAGGGTTCATTCAACCATTTCTACCAGGATTAATGTTTGTGAAATGTTTCTCAGATTATTGCATTTACAGCTGGTGACTGTGAAAATTTTGACCATGGCCATGTTCAGTATCCTGGCTGACTCTTTAGTGATGGAGAGATTCTGTCAGACTTCTCTTGTCATGCACCTGTCATATGACATTTTAAGCTGTTCTGGCAGTAGTGGATGTGAAATATACTGTGCGTAATCACTGGAAGATAGGTCTTTGTAATAGAAAGAGGCTGTCACTAATAGGGAAGAGAATCAGATCAGTATATTGGGAGGAAGTCAGGAGAAAAACATCTTTTTCCTTTTTTCCACTTCTGTCTCCCTCAGAAGCTGTGGAGAAAGAAATGACTGTTTCCCAACTGCATGCCAAAAGAGAAGATTCAGCTCCCAGTTACAATACTCAATGGTATGATCAGAGACACTCTATCAACTTTTTCTCAAAAATAGAATTATATAAGTGCTTGTAGTCACAATGACAGGACATGATCTGGACAGAGATAGAGTATTTTTATTAGATCAACTCGTAACAGGAAAAAAAATGGCTTTTACACTCAAAAAGTTGTTGCTTCTCTTAACTGTGTCAGCCACTACATCTCCTTAAAAATTTACCATCTTTGGCTTCAATAAAATTAATTTTCACTTATATCTGTAAAGCAGAACCATAATCTCACTTTACTTGTTTATTTGAGATAGCAGTATTGGGTGCAAGATAAAAGTGCTTTGTCAATTTGTGAGGTGCGCTGAGGCACAGCCTCTACTATAATAGGAGAGGACTGACAGGACTGGCTGGACATCAGTCACCCTACTGGGATCATCTCCTGGACAGGCTGAGGCCAGGATGTCCAGGAGAAATGCATCAATATTGGGAATAACTTTTTAAAAAGACATTACTCAGGGGTTTTTTTTTGTTTGTTTGTTTGTTTCTGTTGCTGTTTTTGCAACAAGTGAAAAACTATCTCATCCTGACTTTGATGTAGTCAGTGATGGAAAATCTGTTAAACACCCTAATAAAATTTTCAGTGGTTGATCACACTCACCTTTAAAGATCTTCACCATTCCTGCCAACCTGAATTTCTCTGTGACAGCAGTTCAGGGGTTAGTCAGGAATGCATGACTCAAATAACAAGCAAAAAAAGTTTTAAAGTGCTGATTCCACCTCCTCTACAAGGATCTTGACAGTGATTTCTGAAGAGGTCGTACCATTTTGTTTAATCCCCAGCTACACCAACTTCAAGAAGTATTTCAGCACAATAGGAGTGGATCAATAGGTGGAAGCAGCTGGAGATATGCTTTTTGCTTCTGTGAGTGAAAGCTAAAAGCCCGGCTGTTAGAGTATGTTTCCCACTCTGTAGTTTACTTATTTCAGATTGGATGAGGACACAAACTATTGCTAAGTAAGCCAAATGAGAAGGAAAAAGGTGATGGTGTGGTTTTGGGATGGCATAAAAATGTTGGCCGGTTTGAAACTTGGAACCTAAACTTCGTGCTTTAATTCAATTCACTTGAAAATGGAATTTAATGACTAGATTTCTTAATATCTCAAATCTTAATATGTTGAAGAGTTCTACCCATTGCAACTACCTACTTGTATGAAATAGCACACCAATTCACATTTTAAATAAATTTAATTTAAAAATAATTTTCAATCCTTTCTTTGATAACAGGTATTGTGCATTTTTTTGTGTTTAATTCCATTGTCACATTACGTATAGAGTAGCATCTTCATCTCAAAAAAAACCCACTTTAAATTTTGAAAAAAATTTTGGAACCTATAACAGTTTCTTACAATAAACCTATTTTAGCTATAATCAATCTTTCTAAGAACCTCTAAATTGCAAATTTCACTGTCTCATACTAGTGCAGAAGTGAAAGTATAATACTAGGGGTAAAATACACAATTAAAGAAGTTCTTTTGAATAAGTATTTTCCCATCATATTTTAACCAGGTTAATTTAATGCTGCCATGACTCCAGCTCAGACCCACCGTACGTTCAAGTTCAGGTGAAATCTAGAATTACTATTGAATCACACCGACAGGATGTGTTAGTGGTTAGACAATTTCTCCATGGCAGTAGCAGGCTGACTGAAGTCTTGAATGTAAAAGGCAAGGTAAAGGTAAGATGTATGTAGGAATCCTTTCACATTCTGTCACAATAAAATGCCTGCCTGCAAAATACACAACTGATTTGGGGAAAAAACCCAAAACACTCCACCAAAAAAATCCTTCCTGTTCTCATTCTGTGCTTTCCAGGGACATGTTTTTCTAAATGAAGCATTAGTTGCTTTGTATTTCTTTCTAATTTCATTGCAAAAGAATGACAAGCTGAAATACAGTAAGCAAACAGATTATTACTTTCATTATTTATTTTTGCTGGTTGTCATAATTATTGTCCTACATTAATCTTATGCCATTATTGCTTAATATATTTAGCGGGGGAGATGTTTGTTCTCTGTTTATTTATCACCATACTGTGAATGTGACAGGAGTGCTATCTGGAGGGGGCAGCTTTGTGGTTTAAACACTTTTTAAACACCTACATGCCATTAAAACAGAGCTCCAGTGACTAAGTGGGTCAGCTCAGACCTTCTGAGATAAACATGCATAGACTGTAACTCTCTCATGTAAGGACTGATTTTTATTCTGCATTTCTGCAACATAGCATTGAACATTAATCTTGAAAGGCATCAACTGCTAGGCATTATGATATCACGAGGCCTTTATGACTAGTTCCGAAAATGGGTATCCTTTCACTTCTTTTTGGACATTAAAGCATCCACAGCATATGTTATATATTTTAAAGGAAGACTTGCCCTGAGTAAGGACTGTGATTTATGGGCCGAAATATTGCTCAACTGAGAACAGGCCTTTTTCTGTACAATATCAGCCAAATACTGTATCCTCCATATATTTAATTTGCTTATGCTCATAGCATTTAGTTCAGCCCTAAACAGAAAAGTCACTTGAGACTTATTTAAATTGAAGGCCATTCTTCTTCAATGTCACCTAATGCTGAAATACACTGAGATCAAATGTGCTTTTCATAATAAATAAATCTAAATTCATTGATAGTGGATTTAAAGTGAAAAAATAAAAGGGTTACAAAGTGAACAGTTGTGATACTAATTCCCACCTACCTAAAATCCTAGTGATAACTATATATAGGAATCACTATGGCTCAAAGCATCACAGAGATTAAGTTTACATTGATGCTAGTTCACCTACTCTCGTCTCCCCCGGTTGCTCGCTGAACTAATTAAAAAAACCCCAAGAAATCTTTTAGCACCTACACAGGAATAATACAGAAATTTTATAGAAAGGATAGCCAGGGCAAACAGCAGACCCTTTAATCCTAGAACGGGTCAGCCTATCTCCAGGACATATATCTTTCTGTCGCTGACTAAAAAAAAAAAAAAAAAAAAAATTTTGCTGTGGCCAAGAAATAATCTAGGCCATATCAGAAGCTCAGAAACACCAGGCACTGGTATCACTTATACTGAGCCAACTTTCAAGTAAGGAAAATGGATTGAAAGAATCCACAGCCTCACTGTAAAACACAATCTTTTACCTCAATAAAACCTTGACTTTTTGGCTGAAAAATAACATCCCTGAAATATGTTGACAGGATATATTCCTGTGATGGCTAGGGGGAATTTTAAGACCTCTTTTATGGGCTGATCTTCTCAGGAATTTCTTCCATTGTTCCCCTTCCCCCCAGTTTTATGCACGTTACATTAAAGTGGATTAAGTCTTTATGGGGAACACAGTGATGGGCTGCAGCCAAGCAAAAACTCCTTGAGACGTACCCCAGGAGTGTATTCAATTCAAAATGTTATGAATTTTGGGGCAAACATAATTTTTAAAAAAACTGTAGTATTTCAGTGAAAAAACAGAAAAAATATATGTCAAAACATTTTGACTGACCATAATAATGACTGTTACAAGATGTAGTGTGAGGAACAAGCTGAATTTAACATTACCCTGCAATATCAGAGGGAGGAAGCATTTTACTAATCTCTGAGAAAGCAACGCTAATCGCTGTAGTGAATTGTATATGGGGGCTTGATTCTTCCTTCCTTTCAATAAATGGTTGGACTTGATGATCTTAAAGGTCTTTTCCAACCTAAATGAGTCTATGATTCTAAACAGCACTGACAGTGATGTCTCTGCTTAGACTGGAGCCATTAAATGGGCAGGCGGAGAGGAGGTAAGGAGGATGAATAAGCCAAACTCTCACTGGCTGCTGCAGTTTATCAGAAAGAAAACCTGCAGGCTCTTCTGGGGTCCAGACCTAACATGACAAATTTCTTGTCACAGAACTAGCAGAGGTTGTCCACCATTTTACAGTAAAAGATCAAGAGCATTTTTTAGCTCCTGAGAATTTCTCCCCTGAAACTTAGCTACATATATTATTATGATTTTGATATGCATTTAGCTTAAAATAATGCAAATTCATTAACTGAAGTTACTTTTTATTTACATAATTTACAATATGAAGAGTGACCATGCAGCTTATGGCAGAATATATGTAAGGACATATTTTTAGTAGGATTTCAGGTACTTTGGTATCCATTTAGTTAATGAAGGGGATGCACTTTCAGCATGAACAAATAAAGAATACTTTTATGGTGTCTTTTCAGGATTGAAAAGATTGTTCAGCTGAAAGTAAATTTCAGTTAATAAACCTCACTTCCATTTCCCTCATGTGGAAGAGTGACCTAGAAAGAATACTGCTTATATTTGGATGCTGAAATACTGTACTACAAATACAGGATGAGGAGTTCATCTCATGTAGTTCCTTATTTACAAGAAATCCAAGTACCTCTAGTATTACATAAGTCACCCAGGACACTTGAAGTTACTGTGCTGAGGCTTGCTTAGCACTCTTCTAGAATCAGTTGGCAAGTCAATTCAATGTTCATTGCAAGGTTATGAAGGGGAAGCAGATTCATGAACAGATAATTGAGAAGGCATACATTGTCTGAAGGCATTAGTTTACAAAAGTGTTCTTAAACTACTGCTTTATTTAAAGCATGCATTTGAAGATCTTAGATTATTCCATTTGCAAGTCAACGCATTATGTGCATTGCAATTGTAATAAATTATTATGACTCAGCTAAATAAAGGCTCTCATCCCTGATGCTTCACTTTTATGAGCCTCTTACAGTAATGTGTGTAAAGGCACACAGGAGAGAAGGAGAGAAAGAATTCTTTGTACATTCAGTGTTTATTGAACAGCACAGTTTTTGGGTCATCACAAAATGTAGGCACAATTTGAATAGTAAAAGCATAAGAAAAATCTCTCTTTTGAGAATGTTCTTTTGAAACTTACCAAGATTTCCTTTAACAGTCTAATTAGCCCTGCTTCCTGACACAGCATGAAATGAGGACACACAGAGTTCTCAACTTGTGGGGCAGTATGGGGCTGTTTCATGAGTTGTACATTAAAAAATCAACATATTGCGACATGTACAGTCAGTACTAAAAGATATGGAAAGACAGAAATGTTTGAGAGGGGATAGAGAGGAGAAGCGAAAGTGGAATATAAACCCTCTCACTTTAGCTTGCTTCTTCCTTCTGCAGTTTTCTGAAAATTCTGAAGTGACCATTTGTTATTAAATTGATTTTTTCCACATTATAACTATTCTACTTTTCCCAGTTAAGACTCTGGCTAGACAGGAATAAGAACACTTAACATCAGTGAATTGTACCATATAGGGTGTAAAAGTCAGAATCTAAAATGTAACATCAGTAGGTACAAGATTTTTCTTTCAATAACAGGTAAAATGTTTTTGCAAAACCTATATTAATATAAGCGTAAAGCAACAATGTTATATCTTACCAAATGCAAAAAATAATATTTCTGGAACTGATTTAGCAATTTTATATACATATATACTTTATAATGCTCATTAAAAAACATAATATGTATTTATTGAACTACAGCCACTTACCCCCAAATTAGCATTACCATATTATTGTATACAACAGTTTTTGGCATTTCCATAGAAACTCTTACTTGCATACCCAGACTTTTTTGGCTGTGTAATCTTAAAACTGTATTAGCATCTTTTTTCTCCTTCTGTATAAAATGGGTAATGCTGCATGTATTTTGTAAAGCAATCTATTTCATTTCCTAGTTCCCTGTCTTTAGTCTCATATCAAACCACCAAAGTACCACTAATGATGTCTTTGCCTAATTAGTGGGGCCTGTACTAGAATAGGTTTATAATCAAGGATGCTCTGTAATAGTGCTTGCATTTCTGCAGGGAAAATTGTTTCTGAACACAGTGGATTCTTGTAAAGCAGTTTTCTTTTTCCTAGTAGATTGCTGTATTTTTGTAAAAAGCTGCATTCATGCACATTTCTTGTGTACATATTAAATTACATTTAGGAATGATCATACATTGTTTATTTAAAAAATGCTTTTATTGTTAAAATCTAACAGTAATAATATTAAAAATAGCATTTTTTGTATACATTATAATGCTTATGTAAGCATTGCAGTATTGCTTGATTAGGGCTGAGCTTCGGACTGGAATAAAACTTTATATTGTACAGTTTTCCATGGGGTTTATCATTTAGGTACCATACTTAATGACACAGTTTTGGTAACAGCTGCTACTAAGCCAGTTGAAAATATACAAAATATATCTTCTGTTTCACTAATCAGGTGGTATAATAAAATAATTGTCCTCATTTACTGGGCAAAGTTTCCTGGCCTGTATTATGGAAGATGTCATCACAGATCCATTGGATTTAGGATCATGAATCTGAACCCAAGTTGTGCTATTCTTCTACCAAAGGCATGTTGCTTTAGTTTTTAATGATTGATCAAACAGGTCTGTGCCTATGTGTTGTGGTTCAGCCTGAGTCAGCAACCAAGCACCACACAGCTGCTTTCTCATTCTCCCCCCTGCCGGTGGGATGGGGGAGAGAATCTGAAGAGCAAAGGTAAGAAAACTGGTGGGTTGAGATAAGAACAGTTTAATAATGGAAAAGAATAATAATAGTAATAATAATAATAGTAGTAATAGTAATGAAAAGGAAAACAATGAGAGAGAGAGAGAAACAAAATCCAGGCAAAACAAGCGATACAACTGCTCACCACCCACCGATCAATGCCCAGCCAGTCCCTGAGCAGCGGCACCCTGGCCAGCTTTCTCCTAGTTTATATACCGAGCATGATATCATAGGGTATGGAATATCCCTTTGGCCAGTTTGGATCAGCTGTCTTGGCTGTTCCCCCTCCCCTCCCAGCTTCTTGTGCACTCAGCAGAGCATGGGAGGCTGGAAAAGTCCTTGACTTAGTATAAGCACTGCTTCGCAACAGCTAAAACGTCAGCATATCAACATTATTCTCATACTAAATCCGAACCACAGTACTATACCAACTACTAAGAAGAAAATTAACTCTATCCCAGCTGAAACCATGACAATATGTTATGTCATCCTCCTTTCATGTCTGAGTTTATCTTGGACTTCCCTGTGGCTGAGGAATCCGTCAACAAGTTAAATGATCCCTCAGTAAATCAAGTAGAATGGGCAAGTCCCGAGATGCTCCCAATATTCTGCATGATTTTCTGCTAAAACATGAATTGAACACTGCATTAAAATCTGCAGTACTACCAACAGAAGTAGTAATGATCTTAAGTCACAGGATCATAATTTAGAAAAACTGGTATCTGTGTCAAAGTAGCTGACATCAACTCTGCGGGCCCAAGATGTTCTCTAGTTCTCTTATCTGATGGTAATAGGCTGTGTCTTACAACACGATAAGCCTCAGTTATCAAAATTTTGTCTTGTGGCTATCTTGTGCTTTGCTCAAGACTGAATCTTATTTCCACTAAAGTAATGATTATGATCATAGTAATAACAATAACAATAATAAAGCCCTCACCTCTAGACTGCTCAAAGAGGTTGGCCCTCTAAAGAATCATATTTCATGAAAGAGAAATTGTTTTGTTGTGATCATACATTAAAGCAGTTTTTAAACTTTAAACTTTCTGTGGATTAAAGATACATTTTTTCTTGAACATATAGTTTGCCCTTACCTTTACCATGGACATGTATGCCCTTTCTTCTCATGAAGTCAACATATTCAAGACAATTCACCAAAAATGAAAATTAATGATGTTGCAAAGGCAGTGAACATTTCTAGAAGTCTTTATAATGGGATTTTCTTTTCTTGGTGGACTCAAAAGTTTTGCCTGCTGGGTCTAAGTGCTGTTCTACAGTGGATGATCAACAGGTAAAATGACTAAGTGGAACAGCTGTCCCCAGGATACACTATTTGGTATAGTGTGTTGGTGTATTTTTATTTTTAGTGGCATAGCGTGTCATTACTCTTACCTTTTTACATAAAGACCTTATACTTTTCCTATTAGAATTAATGCAATGTGGAAGTGGGTATTATTGAGCCCCTGTCATTCCTTACATGGGTTTCTGAGTGTGTGTGCTTACAAATGCTGCAAGGATGACTAGTTATTATGAAAATACATCACTAAGGAACCAACATGCCAATTTCAAATACTGCAACTGTTATAAATGGAAGTGAGGACAGTAGCTAATTTAAATAACTTCCCATTGCTAAGCCATGTCGTACCCTAAAAGGACTCTAAAGCACATTTTGCCCTAGAATAAATGATGTGTGTTTTTTTTCTATGAAGTTAAATTAAAAAATCACTTCTTCAACATAGACCAGAGGGGAGAAAAGTAGACATGTGCAATGTTGTTATCCAAACAGGATTTTGGTAAAAAACCAGACAAACAAAAAAAAAAAAATGGCCTGTCAGTTGTTGATTATGGTCACTTATTTACATTCTTCACTATATGGTAGGTACCAACAATGTGCTCAGAGGTGTGCAAAATGCAATTGCTTCCTACTCCTTAAACTTAGGACTCAGACAGCATACGTACTAAGAAGGAATGATGTTTGTGAAATGCCTAGATTGGATTTATTTTGGTTTTAATAACTGATTTCTGTATTGCTTCAGTGGAAAATGACATATGACCTTTTAATGACTAAAAGTGTTTTATAACCTTTTCAGAAGATGACACTTCTAATAACTTCATGCCCTCACTTGTCTCAATGAACTGAATAATGTGATTTTCAGACAGCCATCTAAATTTGTCCAGATAAGTTGATAGCTGTCCAATTTATTCAAGTTTCTACTCAGCATACAGTTTATAAATCACAGTTTCTAATTGCCCCTTCACTGTTCAAAATATATACATAAATACCTAATTTAGTCCATATTTCCTAATAATTTATGCACTCATGCTTGTATATGACTGCAATTTGCAGACCAAACTTCTGAAGTCCAGCCTGAAAGAGAATTGAACCCATGGTCCATGACATAAGAGTTCATGGTCCTTGATGTTGGGAAAAAAAAAAGAAAGATAAAAAAAAATCTTTTTAGCATCCCTGTGTTAGGATTCAAACTGGTGTATGCCAGACTAGTCTCAATTTGGTTCAACTAAAAAGGTCTACGATGTTAAAGTAAGACTCTTTCGGTCAGGTAAACTGCAATAAATAGTTACTTCCTCCCCTGCCCCCTGCAAACCACCTTAATTCAGAGTCCCTGAGAAGTGACATGAGACTAGTGGGGCTAAATAAGCAATGTACCTGATGTCCATGATTTTGGTCTGAGACATTATCTCTCTATTTTTCAAGAACTTCTATGGTTTGTTTCCTGGGAGTTTCATGCCAACTTTATGTCAGGATTTATGGCACTTAATTTTTCCATCTACCACTTTCTTAAGCTATGTGAAGTCACGTGAGTGAAAGCTAGTCTCACTGAAATCTCATCCAAGAGTGCATGAACAATTTTTCCTCAGAGTTTAGGTGAGACTGCTTTATTTCAGGAATGCAAATCAAATAGCTTTTGGACAGCAAAGTCCTCTACCTTTGACAGGAGATTATTTTTCCCCAGATTTATTCAGCATATTAACTACACACAGTTCCACAAAATTAACATGCAAGAACTGAGTTGTCTTTAAGAATTTAATAGTCAATTTTGTAAAAGTCACTAATTAAGGGATAAAATGAAAGTCAAACAACAATAAAGAAATCACACTTCTAAAACATATGAAGAATAAAACATTACATAAGTCAAGGTGCATCTGATGGAGAAAGCTGTGATCATGAATTATTAGTACAAGAAAAGCAAAATGTACACCTTTTAATAAAAAATCAGTTCAATGACACACACACGATCACAAGGTGACTCCCACATTTCTTAATTTTTGACATTTCCAAATCAGGTGCAACAGAACTGAAACCTCTTTCAGCACAGAGAGATGTTCTGTTTGCATCATAATTTCTCCATCACTTTGCTAAATCATAATCCACACAGGAAAAGATGCACTAAAACTTAAACTGAAGGACTTTGATCTTTCTATGTGAGATTTCCGTACTCAGTGTACACAGAGTCACTTATATCACCCAGATTTAAGTACCTATTTTAGCTGGTGACTTTCGCCAGCTCTTACATAAAAAAAAAAACTTATTAAAAATAATTACTTTTTGCCAGACATTGACTCCAAACATGGCTAAGCTTAGATGCCCTGTCTGTTCCTGTTGATTGTATAGGGAACCTAAGGAGTTCAGTTTTATAACTGAAGGTGCTGAACTTGGTGCCCAAGTTCTGAGCAGGAGCAGACTACCTGTGCAGAACAGCAAGAATGCAATCAGGAGGATTTTCAAAATGGAGATAAAGTTTATAACCATTTTATATCCAATTTATATCCAACTTCAAAATACAGTGGCTTCTAACCAGTCTGCTTAAATATCTTCTTATACAACAGCAGCGTTGTAAAACTGTTTAGAATTGGCTCCATGGGATTTTTTTGTTTGGTTGGGTTTTGGTTTTGTTTTTTGTTTTTTTTTTTTTTTTTCTTTTCCATTTTACTGGACTTCCATTGTATTTATATATGAGCAGAGGGAATGTGATACTCTTACTGTTGGTTCCAATATGTTTTGCTGAAAGTTATGCTCTTGATAGAGTGGGATACAAGACTCTCTTTTAAGGTTTACTGGAGAGAATTGGTGGTGGAGATAAAACAGGAATATTTTGGAAATGAATCTTTTTTAACATAAAGCATTTGTAGGGAACTGTATTTTTACCGGACTCCCATCAGTGGTGTTGTGTCAGGCCATAGGTTCATGTTAAACAAAGATGGCATGTTTTAAGGAATGTTGAATAAAACAGACTTCTCTGGACCTCAGTGGCTGTGAATGAATACCACATCACACAGTAAAGGACACTAAGCAGGTAGTAGAAGAACAGCTTCAAGTAAGCTGAAAAGCTGTGTAACAAAATAAATGGAGAAGGATTTAGCAATCTCTATTCATTTTGTATTTGCAAGAAATAACTGTCATAAAAAATTATAAAATCATAGGCAGCATTTCAGGTCACACTTTAAGCTCTTGTAGTCTTAACAGCTAGCCAGAGTGGAAGAGAATAACCTCGAAAATATATTATATACATGTAAGCCGTCATTAAATAAGAAACATAAAAGGGACAATGTTTGATAATACTAAGAGAGAAAATGTCCACCTTTGGTTAAAATGGGACATGTCATCAAGAACACTCGAAGCAACAGTGGACCAAATCCTCTGAGAAATCATTTGAGGCTATTTCCCAATGACAAGGAAGCCCTCAACACAAAGGCTCTTACTTTCATTCATTTTCCTGGAAGCATTTCTCCTTTTCTAATTAGCAGTTGAAAGAAGACTAAGTAGGTTTTTTGCCCTGTATGTTGTTTACCAGAGGAAAATACGAGGCTCACTAGTTGCTGAACAAAGTAAAACCAGCGAAGCAGCTAACCTACGGAGGACTGAAAAGGGCATGAGCCCTGGTAGGTTGCCACAAGCTCCAGCACTTAAATTTAAAAAGTACTAAATCAGTGCTGCTGATGTTGAGCCTTGGGAAACAAGAGCCACAGAGTAGTCTGGGACGCCTCAGATACAAGCTGAAAACAATTAGTAAATACAGTGTTCATATGAAATTTCTGAAGAGGTGATTGTCCAGCCTGAGCTCAGGAGAGAAACGGGAATTGTACAGCAGTGACATTAGGATATGACGTGGGAGCAGATACTTCACCAACCTATGCAAGGGAGAAAGCTAGTCACTGTTAACAAATCTGTGCCTGTTTCTTCAACCGGGCAGTGTTATATGTGGAGCAACTACATTTGCAGCAATTCTGTACAGTCCTGACACACTGAAACCAAGAGTTCACTTGGTGTTCCTACTGTTCATGGGAATCAACTCATGTTGTTTCATAAGAATCAACTGTCTTCATAGAAGTCTTATGATAGAACCTTCTGAAGCAAAAATCCTTCATAAAACGGTTAAAAAGTTATGTAATTGCTGCAGAACTAGTTCCATACCACATGCATGTCCTGCCACAGCCTGAAAATATTCTTTTTCATGAAACTTTAACTGCAAGGTGCCTGACCTGAAAGGAATCACTGGAAAATGGGAGAAAGATGCCTCCTGCCATTAGAAGGAGAAAGCTTAACACAATAGTACTGAAAAAGACCTGGGAAAAGTAGGAAATACAATTTTATTTATTGCTATACTGTATTGCCATCCAAATCTGGCCTTATTGCACAGACTTTTGGACAAAGTGTTTGTTAAAAGGAAAAAATAATAATTTACTGGAATCTTGGTATAGGATAACACTTACATGGAGAATCAAATCTCCCAAGCATGATGGCTAATAGATGTCCAGTGATGATGTGAGGCTTATGTTCAAGGGTCCTTACAGTGGTGCATTCAGATGAATCAGGAGAGACTCCTCAAACTACCAGTTTGCTCTGTTCTTACAATCCAGATGACCATGATGCTATGTGACCACCCCAGCACATGCATAGTTCATTGCTATTGATACATCTTAACTAGACACAAAGCATCTCTTAAAGACTACATTCAGAAGATTGTACTTGTGACCATTTCTGCAGGAACAATTTCTATTGACTTTGACAAATGTCTTATCTATGCACAATCTGATACTTCTGCCGTAATGACACTTTGAGACACTCCAGCCAGGACGTTAATCAACACATTTAGGCATACAAATTGGGCTAGACACAGTGGGATTTGCCTTGGGGCATTTTCTACAACCATTCAAAATTCCCAACTGGAGGGCTCCTGTAACCATCAGTCAAATGTTTAAATGCGAAGGTTCAGTCAGTTTGCAGGTTGGTATATTGCCTCAAGCTGATCCATTATCTCACTTCTGAAGATGACTGACTGGGGAGTTCCTGAACCACTCAAGGAATTAAGCATGAACTGGGCATGCATATGGGCACAGCACCAGTACCCAGCTATATCACAATTATAACTTAAGAGCAAACTCTATTTTCATACTTAGAATTCACTTTCAGCTTAAGTCCCATAGCCAGAGTCTGAGTATTCAGAGAGACCGTATTATCAAAATGAATGATAAATATTCTGCATATAGTTGCAGTAAAATTGTTCTTTGAATTTTTTAGACACATTTCTACAAGTTTGGCAAAGAAAAGGGAGCTAAAAAGACAGCATCTCTTGAAACACTTCATAAGTAGAAAGACTATTAATTGGAAAAGACAAATATTTATGGGCTGATAGTTCTTGTTTCAATAAATGGTAAATAAGTGACAAAAGAAAAAAGATAAAAACCAGCAATCCTGATGTATTTGGAAGATATCAGTCCAGGAAAAGAAAGAGAAGTGTTAGCTTGGTAAAAAATGTACAACAGAAAACAATGGATTTATTTAATGAGAATCTTCTGACATAAGAAATATAAACCTTTATACTAATTAACAGATTGCTGCAGGAAATCAATAGCTTGCTTGCATATAAAACAATTGGAGGTGACAATGTTAATAAAATAGGGAAAACAGCCCTGGCAGGGAGGAAACCAAGGAGGCAACCAACTTCCACATTCCTAGTTTATGAAAACCAGCTATCTCCAGGAAAAAGGGATTAACTGTGGACAGTAACGACAATGACTGCTATTTGCATAGTTTTCTTTTTAAGATGAGAAGGCTTAAATTTTCCAAACCCAGTGAACATGAGAACATATCAGCTGCTCTTAAACTGTGAAGCAGATTCTCAGGGCTACATCAGCACTTACTCAAAAATTAGAGAGCTACAAATGTGGCAGATACAGAATAGCTGGCTTCCAGGATGTGGCTTGATGTTAATACAGACATGGACCATGACTGAAACAGATCCAAAGTACAAATCATATTAACTTGTTTATGTAAGCTAGTCTACGTTGTCTCCTAGTTCCATTTCTTTAGGCAGTAAAAAGCTGTACTCTTTTATTAGAAATATTTATAGTGGTTTTGAATATGGTAGTGTTTTATTAGAATACTGTAATTTTCAGAACTTGTAGTTCTATTATGCTTCCTGAGATGAAATTCTTGACTGATTATCCAAAACTATCATTTACCTTAAAAATTCCGATTTTACTTAACTAAACTTCTGGTAATTATGAATCTGACTAATACTAGTCCGTGGTAACTTGTTTTAGATCTGAAGCTACTTTCTCTTCTGAAAAAGAAAGTGAAGCTGTACCCCAAAAGCTCTGAATATGTGTGGACCTGTGCTGTGTGTGAAAAGTAACATTCTCAACCTTTGCTCTCATGCATGACTGAAGAGACTGAAGAGGATTAGACATACTCTAGATCTGCTGCCAAATACTTGGGATTGGAGTATTTTTAAACTGTCTGTAGATGCAAAGAGCAATTCTGGTTAAGCTTAGGGTATGATAACTGTTGTAAAACCGACCTTTTCTATTACTGATAATACCAATTTTTTTTAAAGCTAGATTGTTTAGGACTCCTTGAAAACTTTATGAGAGCTCTGCTTTAAAAAACTGCATGAAGTGACATGGAATCCAAGCCATTTTTATATGTCTGAAAGATGATAAAACTTGTTTTATTTCAGAAAAAAATGAGATGAAACATTTTTTTTTCCTTTTGTGAAAAACTATTCTCATCAAATTTTCAGTGGTTATGATTCTCAGGTCTAATATTAACACTTCCTAGCTTTAATTAGCCTCTCTTGTTCTGACTAGAAATAATACTTTAGACCAGAGAAACATAACTTGACTTTTCTCTCATCATTTCTCCCATTTTCTTTTCAAATAACTACTCAAATATTTCAAAACTTATGATCATTTCAGTAAGAGAAGCTAGCTTTGTTCCAGCCTCCATTCTCGCCCTTTCTTTGATTTTCTATTTTTGGAAAACATTTCCAAAGGTTTTGTGTTGTTCCTAAGAAACAGATGCATTTCTAAAATGCCTCTTCCTCTCAGCTTCTTGACAAAAATCTAGTTTAAGAAGAAAGTAAATAAGTCCATCAATGATTAGTGGCTTTCTCGTGTTCAGGATGTGAAGCCAGAAACAGCTCATTGTTTTCTGGAAATCTGGAAATCTGAAGATCTGTAAAACTAAATTTCTCCTTCTGAAAAAAAAAAGATATAATGCACTTCTGCTCCTTGAAATAGATTTTGATTTTTTTTCTTTCCACCATATGTAAGGAAGACCAGAACCACAATTTATTAGCACTCACACAACTATTTCTGACAACTCTACCAAAACAAGAAATGCAGGATCAGACCTTATGATTCATTTATAAGTTGCTATTGTGTTTTTTCCCCTAATGTTAATTGGAATTACTTAGAGTCCTTACTGATAACAAAAGAAAAAACTCCTTTAATTTATTTTGAGCTAGCTCAAACTAGGTTTTTAATTAAATGTCTTTGTTTTTTTCTCACCTTGACTTGCTATCTCAGGTAAGAAGCTCAGATAAGAGCTGATCAAGTATATTTTTAAATTATTCTGGCCATCTTTTAAATTTTGCTTCAAGATTCCTAGTCCAGACTTCAGGCTTCAGTATTTTATACAACCCTGAGTGAAATCTCCACCATCTGTTCTTCGTCAGAGATCACTAACATCAGCTCAAGCTAAAAGTAATTATTATACATGAATGAATTGAAACAGCTTTAATATAACACAATTTATTAGAAGTATCAAAAACATTGCTTATACAGCATTCTACAGGAGTTAAAAAATTCGAACAGAAAATCACATCCTCAGATCCAGCCAAAGCTTTGTTATTCATGCAGAATACCTACACACATATTAGAAATATGTAATAGAAGGTAACTGACTCTTTGTAAGTCTTGAAGGACATCTCCTTTGAAACATTAAAATCTGACACGTTATAATATTTTGGGGCTGTTCCATAACATAGGTTTTAAAGTCCCTCCTCCTCCCAGTGAACTCATAAATTAAGGGAACAAGCAAGGATTTAAACTATTTACTATCAGTTGTGCATGCTTGACACTATTTGATGCCTTCAGAAACTCCTGAAACAATAATCATCACTTAATTAAAACAGAATATTGCTCTATCATACCTTGTATATACACAATCACTGTGCAATATTCATTAAACTTTCTGAAAAGCAACACCTAATTGACACATAAAGAAAGAGCTTGTGAGGATTAAATAAAATAAAACTGTTGACTTAATTTAACTCACTGAGATCATTACTGAGCTAGAAAATTTACTGAATTAAATGAAATTTAAATATACTCTGAGGTTTATGCATGTCTTTATTCAGACAGCCAATCTTACGAATAATGATCAAGGGTCATTATTAGGAATCCTCTCTTCAGAAGAAGCAATCACTATTATTGAGTTTATATACATCACAATTCCTCCACAGGTGGATGAATTAACCATGGGAAAGACACTTCAGTGTGCGTGGCAGAATGCGTATGTGTGAACATCAAGGCTGTTGGGTGGGAAGAAGCAGAGAGGACTTGGAAAGGAATCTGCAATGGGAAGCACACTCACAGTCAGGCTTCCAAGGTGGTGAAAACACAGATGCTTCATATGGGCTCTGTGGGGATGTTATTTCCTGCAACCCCAAGTGCCACTGGAAGCTGCTGGACTGAGATTAAGTTTGGAGCAACCCGCAAAGGCCCACTGGCTATGAAACATGTATGTGTTCCCAAGGATTTTATTCTGATCTGCCAATAGATCAGAAACTTGCTGTGCTTAGAAAGCTTTTCTATCTTGTGTTCCTTTTGACATAGTCTCCTTAAGAAAAATAGCAGACAGATTCCTCTCAAGGCTTTGGCTGAATTTAGGTCTTGTCACAAAGCATTTTACTTTTTTCCCAGGATATTATTTACCCTAATTTCAGATTTAGCCATTGTGAGATAGCCATAAATCATAGGTCCACATTTTCAGTCCTGAATACTTAAAACCACACATCCTAAAATAAATGCTGGTCATTGATTTGCCAGATTAGAGGTCTGCCAAAAAAATTCTAATGTTTGTTCCTTCAGAGAGATCCCTCTTGCGGTCTTTCTTTGCAACTGAAAAGTACGATTAGATACTACTGAAGGTTAAATGAAAGTAATGTCAATAACATCTCCTCATATAAATGAGTGAGGAATTGTTTCTGCACAGTGCTCAGGAACTATAATGAACTGTAGGGAAGAAATGATTAGCTCTTTAAATGAGCTTTGAGAGCACTGGAGTATTTGCTATTAGGAACTGAATTTACCTTAAACTTGTCTTCACCCATCCATGTAGATTCATACCTCGAAAGCTAAAAATTCTAGACCTTAAGATAGAAAATGGACCCATCCAACCCACAGAAAACTGATCTTTCTCATGATCTGCCTGCCTCTCTCTCTTCACAGGCAGACAGAACTGTTGTGAGACTTGTGAGAGCCAGGGCACAGAGCAGAAAGAGTTGAAAACCCTTATCTTTCACTTACCTACTAGATGACAGGCATTGCCATCTAGCTCAGGGAAATGACTGCTATACCCCCTCTCAACAATTGGCAGAACTGTAGGAAGCAGTAACATGTTAAAGCTAGACTATCAGAGGGAACTGTGGTTACTTCTTACACTTTGGAGGAGTATATTTGGGGTACAGATATTTTCATATAGTGAGATATTTAAACAACTACTGGCTTTTTATTATAGAGACTTCACACACCTGTTCTGGATAGGTGCTGCATGGGAAGTGTTCCTGTGCTTTTCTCCTTTTGTACCCATGCAGAAAAAGACATAATTTAGCACTAGACACTTTAACATTCAGTCTTGATCTGTAGTCTTTATCTGTAATGAGACTACAGAATTTTGGTTGACCTCAAGAAGAGTTGCATACCTCACAGGCAAAACCGTGCTCAGACTGCGTAATGTCATGGAAATCAAGTTTATTCAGAAATTTCTTGTGCTGCTAGTAAGTCCTGAGTGATTTAAAACTGAATCTTTAAGAGCAGGCATAGACATAGGCATCTGATACATATTTTCACCTAGGTTGATGGTATGCAGCAAATGAAAATTGTTTCTGCTTTAATACATATTCTCACATGTTCATGTTCCATTGTACCAGCTGTTCCAAAAAAACAATCTTAATCATTAAAGTTATTTGCTTTGTATTCCACAACTATCCTTTGCAGCAACAATCTTAAATCTATCATCACACAAAGTAGGGAAGATACTGCAACTTCTCCCCTTATGAAAGCTAGAAAGATAGATACTGTCATAAAAGAAACAGTGCTCAAAGTGAATTTTTTGCTAAAGAAAAAAAAGGACTTAGGAAGAATTCAGTAACATGTTAGCTCTAAACAACCATTCCATGATCAAACTTCAAGGGCCTAAATTTAGCTTTGCCTACATTGATTTGGACTGGTGAAAGACTACTGTACTCTTTGAGGAGTCAGGGTGTTTAAACAGATAAACATACCCCACTAAGCTTTGCTTATTACCAAGGTTTATATTCTAATTTTAAACACTACCTTTTTCCTCTGTTTAAACGATAGCAACTAATGATACAGATATTATATTATGTAAGATACAGGTGCTCTTATAAGTCTCATTAAATCAAACCCAATAACTTACTGGTTTTGCATGAGTTCATTTTGTATGGCACCTTTCTGAAGCAGTTATTGGAACAGAGTTTTTCTGAGTAATCTAATTTTCAATTTATTTTGCATGACTATTAAGTACAGCTAGAAATATTGGCACACAAATACATTTTAAAGGAAAGTCTAATTGAATTGAGCCTTACACATGTTTCTGTAGGTGCTTAAACTGTTTGGTATATTCCTGAGAATTAGCTTGATCATGTATTCACTATTGGAACACTGGTTGACATCATGTGTTCCTCCTCTTGTTGAAAGCATCTGCTGCTGCTGCTGCTACAGGCATGATTTAAATTTATTGTTGCTGTAACCAAATATATTTCAATCTGTTAATTTTAATGTTGTATGTGGGCACTCTAAAAATATCTTCAAACTTAGAATTTGATTTATGCTGACATTATTACTTTCATAAGGAAATTTTATATTCCAGTGCTCTGTAGAATGTTTTAATATCTAGTTTAAAGACTTGTTATCCATTAGAGAACCAGAGGCTTTTCTCTGACACTATAGCCTGCAAGAAAAAAAGGTGATAACTTGCTTCTGCAATACTTCTGAATGAGCCAAATAAAGATTTTTTTCTTGAATACACATAATATGTAAGTATCACTGCAGAAGAGCAGTTTTAGTCCATTAGAATCTGAAACTGGTACTTTTAATTTTTTGTTTTACTCAGAAAAAGGATCAGTAGAAAACAGTAAATAGCCATAGCCATATATCTTTTTATTAAAAACATGTTTCAGATTTTCATTTCAGAATACACAGTGGCTCAAAAGAGAAATGCTTTCAAATTACCAGTAACGTAACAACCTTGTATTACATTGTAGTTAAAAACTGAGACAAAATTGATAGCACTGATAAAGTTGCAGTGCATCTATCCTGTTTAGTTTTACCTTCTGTTGTATACAATGAGGTCCAGTTGAAAAAATGGTCCACAATAAACATTTAACTTGCCTGTGATATTGAGATTTAATAAAGTATCATGTTCTCTCTAGTATTAGCTAGGAGGCACGTTCCACCCTGTGCAATAGAGATCACACCTCAGTAATATTTATGTAGTTTTGCTCCTTCCTGGTTTGATTATGAGACAGTTGGACTGTAGGAAAGATGGGGACAATCTTTTTAGCAAGGCCTGTTTTGACAGGACAAGGGGTAATGGTTTTAAACTAAAGGAGGGTAGATTTAGGGGTAGATTTAGACTGGATGTAAGGAAGAATTTTTTTACAGTGAGGGTGGTGAAGCACTGGAACAGGTTGCCCAGAGAGGTTGTGGAGGTCCCATCCTTAGAGACATTCAAGGTCAGGCTGGACCGGGCTCTGAGCAACCTGATCTAGTTAAAGATGTCCCTGCTCATGGCAGGGTTGTTGGACTATATGACCTCTAAAGGTTCCTTCCAACCCAAACCACACTATGATTCTATGATATGAAAGCTACAGTCTTGAGAAAAATGGAAATAGAACCTGATGTATAAGTAACCCTGCTAAGAAGATGACTGCAGACTTTTTCTCTGCTCACTAACTGATCTTACAATGCCTCATAAAGCTTCTAAAGGACTAATGGATTCCCATGGGTAATAAGGAAAACTTCAGCCTTTTCTTTCCTTGTTCCAAGTGCAAAATACTCTTCTTAACTGAAGCTTTTAAAAGCATGGTACATAACAAGGCATCAAGAAAAAAAAACCTCGTACACAAAGTAAGAAGCCACAATGAACTGCTCTGCAAGACTCTGTTTCTTCAAGCAATTGTTAATACCCTGATCAGCAGCAGTCAAAATAAATATTCTGCAGCTGATGCACAAGTGAAGATGCAACACTGTGTCCTTAGTCTGGATAACTTTTTCTATCGGATAGAAACTATAACAAAATTAATTACTTGTGGTTTCCATTTTAGTGCTGAATGTACTTCATTCATTAAGTACTCAGGTATTAAGAAAAAATATGCCAATGAAAGCACTTTACGTATACACAGATATCACTCATGGAGGAAATGCTTTGCATACAGAAAAAGAGCTGAATTAGCATATCTGCAAGACAGGGGAAAGTGACAGATTGCTTTCTATAAAGCAATCACACAACTTGCCCTGGCAACTGTTTGGTATGCTACAGTGGTATTGATCCAGAAGCCACATCACAATCAATCAGACTCTCAGAGGACCATGAAAGAATTGCAAATGCTTAAGTTAACTAAGCACACAGTAAAAAGTTTTCTTGAAATAAAAAGTGACTGTTTTCAGCTGCAGATACTTACCAGCTATTTTTTACCTTAGCTTGCTTGAAAAAATAATGATGTGAGCTTAATAACTCTTTCAAAAAACTGAGATTATAAACCAGCTCACTAAGGGTGCTGTTCTCTAATAGTAACGTCAAGTCACATCAGGGTAACAAAATGTATCAAAACAAATCTCGTAAACCATTATTTAATTCTAAGTTTCCCTCATAATAATAAACCTCTTCTATACCATTTTTACACTGAAAATCAAGGGGCAAGACCATTGGCTGTTAATGCAGATCAGCAGTATATATGCACACGTGTCTACTCCCCTATCTCTGTATTACTATTTGCTCTGTGGGCACTACCTTTATTAGTACTGGGACTTCCTTTACATAAGTGATGTAAAGAACCCCATGTTGAGGTTGCTCTAACTTGCTAGAAATGTCTGCTATTATCTGAGCCTGTGCCTGGTGCCATTCAATGTAGATTTACCGTCCTTTTCTGTTCTTCTCTCCACCTCTCATCCCCTCCCATCTTTTACTATGCCAACAGAAGGCTTGGGCACATGCCCCATAATACCATGCAACAACCTGGCTCCACATGGTATTCTGGCAGGGACAAGTCAGTCTTTTGTAAGTGCACTTGAGTCTTTCTCTGCTTTTTTCCCCCATATTGGATCTGATTCTTGTCAAGTGGGGATGAGTTGCAGTTCATAGGAAGATATTTTGCTATTAAACCTTCCACACCTGTCTATTCACATGTGCCTTCTCTATTCCAACTTGTAATGCCATTTTTAGTGAAACATGGATATTTTTGTTTAATACTTTTAATCAAAGTTGTACCTTTCAGATGCAAACTTATTAGAAAGAGAAGCTCTGCTGTAGGTGGTATATATTCCAGAATGTAAGGAACTAAAATTCCAACTGTGGTTTCTAGAAGAAAGTTCTTTATCTCATCTGTAGGCTGCTCAAGAAAAAAGGTTGTGCAAAATCCTTTCTTGGACATTTTTAAAACTAGACACTGCCTGATATATTGTTGTAAACTATCCTAAAAGTCTTCTAGAAATAAATTTTCTAAGATTTGATTCACCCTAGCAGGTTTGTAGCATCATCTAAGATTTCTTCACGCTTTCTCTCAAAAGTACGTCTGCAGATCAAGGCCTTGCCTGATATTATAGACTTATTTCAAGGACTTATGAGAAATAATATGAACTAAAATTCAAAGCCTCAGACACTGCTGCATTATTTTTAATTGAATAGTCAGCAGTAAACTTTCATTAAATGCACATTAATAGAAGAGCTTCTGCTAAGAATGATGGCATGTTTCTCATAAGCAGGTGTAAGCTGAATAAAACCAAAATGCTATAATGTGTGTTTGAGTGCTTAAAGAGATTTGTTGTTCAAAATGATAATGGCAGAAATGTATTTGCCTTTGAATATACCTTGAATATAATCTAATGTGTGAGAATTGTTTGTTAAAATACTTGTCTACATTGTTGAGTGCTGCATGCAGAGATTTATACACAACGATGCCATTAACAAGAACTTCTACATGCAATTTCCCTTTGAGGTCTTAATCTAGCTCTGGTTTAAACAGCCAAAACACTTCACTTTTTGAAAACTAACATAGGAGACATGCAGAATATATTTTAAGAAGCTGGAAATCACTGAGGGCTACTTGGTGACTCAGGTGACAAGAATTGAAAGCTCCCTTCATGACTGTAAGGAGACTTACTCAAATTTGGGTTTAGGTATGTGACTCTCAGGAGCTTTAGCTATATCCCTAGCATTCATTGGTCAGATTAGCTGTGCAAGCATGCCAATCCAGTGGTCTTTTATTACTACTATAATAAAGTGAAACTGCTGATGCCTAAAACAGTGATGACCAAGAAGGTCATCTGTGTAACTCAGTATCTGAAGCAAATGTCAGCCATGTCTACTAAGTTGACAGAGCTGTTATGAAACAGAAAGATGGTACATTAACTGCATAGCCCAGGAGGTAAGAAATTCTCTGCTGCTTTGGACCTATGAAGAGGGGAAAGAGTGGCACTCCAAAGCACAATCTGAACAAGGCTGGTAATCAGACAGCTTCTGGAGTGGCTTCAGGAGCCACAGAATAGCTGTTCAGAAACTGGACAGAAGCAATCACACATTCAGACAAGAGAAATGAATCTAGTGGTAGGAAAATAGGAGTTAGTAAGTCAGTGTCACCGTCCTGTCTATCAGATCATTTGACCTTCTCTAAAGACTTTGCAGTATAGCATGACGCATTAAGTTGTTCCTTGAAAGAGTATAACCCAAAAAACCAAACCAAAACAAAAAATCCCTACTTTATTTGCTGAAACTATGGGGGAAGCTAAAGCACTGTGATCTCCAGTGAAGTCAGTTATTTCCTCTAGACAACCATGACTAGGTTACATGGAAAAGAATATCAGACAATCTCTGGAAAAAAATGACGACCACCTGGCAATCTCAGGACTTTAAAATAGTATTATCCATCGACTGATAAAAAAATTTGGATGGAAATGTGCATACTGGGAGCTGGACTGTGATGGGGCACGAAAGATCAACATGTTAGATGGCACAGGGATATAACATAGCATGTCACAATATCTGTTCCTCATTCAGCTAGAAAGCCTTGTGATATTTTCCCTTGCAAGTGCAGTTTTTCATGTTTGAAATGCAGATTTGGTGCTCAGAAACACAGAAATATTGTTTGCCCCACTGTGTAAACTGACCAGACTAAGAAATGTGCAGTGAACCTAGAGATAAAGGAAGGCTAAAGTGGTGATCAAGCTGTAACAGTGCTATTTTATGTTGTATGTCCTGTTTGTTAAAGATAATACGTACCTGTTGAAAATCAGCCCCTCTCTGCCCCTGCTAACACCTGACAGAAAGATTAAGCATAAAGCTTTGCCTGAAGATGTTCAAAACTTGGCTATTGCCATTCCCTGAGAAAGCAAAAATGCTCAACTTCAACTCTTATTCAATTATTTTTCCCTGTGTCCGTTAACAGACCTATTTCCTTAAACTACTCTCCTCCCTTGGTTTTCTTCCCATTTCTAAGGTCTCATATTTTCTGTTTTAAAAATACAGTTTTGCCTGCAAATGGCTGTGACTAATATCTTTATTACAGGACTGAACAAAAAACAAATCTGAAAGGAGAAAGAAAAACCCTGCAGGTCAAACATGTTTGTACTAAGTCTTATCAGCATTGCCCTTAGGGCCATTTCACACATTTACTGTCTTTGCAATGGAGGAAACAGCTCTCGGGAATGACCTTTTTGAATCTGTGGCATATCTGAAATGTGCAGCAGAGCATAACATTTCTCACCAGTAACCTTTTTTCCTACTCTCAAATGGTTTCTTTCACTGTTTTACTCCTTCTGCACATACCTGGCACTTCCTCTCTCTCTCACACACATGCAAACACACACACACAACACACACACACAGAGTCTGTAAGAATGAAAAACAAGCTTCTGCAAATTTGGAGGCTATTTTCTAACTTGGAATTCACAAATAAATACTGGAAATCATTATTCCCCAGCAAGCTCTCAGCACCTTTTGCACCTCTATATATCTCTGGTAGGTTAGGACTCCTTCAGGAGCAGTTCTTTAAGAGGATGTCCTCTGATCTACCCATTCTGGAGACATGTACACCGCTAGAAAAACAGTGGCACTGAACATTATTTTTGTGCTCCATGGCACTGCCTCAAACATGGAGAAAATATGCATGCTCAAGAAAAACAGAACCTAACAGCCTGGGTAACTGCAAAATTATTTGTAATGCAAATATTTTCAGACAAAGTATTATGACTAAAAAGTCCCTGGATTATGGACTTATGCTTGGAAAATGTCTAGCATGCTGCAGGACTACTACTACAGTCTAAACAAGACACCACAGAAATGCTGAAATGAATCTCAAAAACTTACCATATATGTAACATAACCAGAAGTTTCTCCAGTTTCCTCTGAAGGAGATGGTCTGAGGAATAATTAACTGTGCTACACTGTGATCTACAGTTCTACATAAACCAATGTATTCACTTCAAGTTTGCAAGGTAAGACAGAGGGCCAGTCAAACTGATGAGTGTAACACTGACATTTATAAACCATTTAACTTATCTATTACTTTACTTGAAGTAGTCCATTACTTATTTTATGGAGCCTCTCACTCTCTTCATACTTTATACATGAAAAATAATACTACATATTCTGTCTAGGAAAAGAGCAGCAAAATATTTCAGATCTGTTAAGATAGGGCCAATGTTAAAAGATTGTCCTCTTACAGCATCCATGACCCTGCCTAGTGTCTATACTCCCTGACATTTGCACTTGATAATCCCAAGAGTACCTTCAGATGCATCTCTGTGATCCAGCTGGAAAACCAAGTGGAAGACCTGATCTTTTGCTTCAGCCTCCCTGCATCTCTAGAGGCTGTCTGGGGCTCCCTGTCTGGAGGATATCTGAGTGTGCCAGTGCACACCCTGCAGTGCACTGAGCAGTGTTTATTTCCCCATGGCCTCATGCTCTGCCAGGTGCTCTGTACCCCTCCATACAGATGTCCTTTCAAAATTCGGCACATCTTTCATTTTTCTCACATCTGTTTGTGTACAGTACCCTAACCATGGTAATCAAGGGTCTGTCTAAATTTACATATCTTTGTATTAATAAGGGAAGGATGAGACAGAGAGGTTAGCATGTCACCTATTCTTTAAGCAAAATTGAGCTACTCTGGCTGTATTTACCCCAGATAAATTAGTATTTCTTCAAATCTGACTATCTGGAATGAACAAATGTGTCCTTTTCATGTAGTGTTAAGCTGGCCTGAGTTTTAATTTTCAAGAGGCTGTTTAACCCACTGTTGAATTAGCAAGCATTTAGCAGACAATCTTGAATTTCAAACTCCCTTTGCTATGATATCAGTTTGGTCTGTGTTTAGCAGTATTTGTTTATGGAAGTTTTAGTTCCACAGAACACTTTTCATTCCTCATCATGAGAGTTGCAATGACATAAACAGGACTGACATCTGATACAAATTCTAGCTACTATATTTAACAGAATCTGAAAATCAGTAAGAGACTCACATACTAAATAGCACAGACGTAACAAAACCATACAGACAATATCACCACTTTAGCTAAGCTGATCACTCACACCAACAGCCTGCTGGCTGGCATCTAAGCTCTAACTTTGAGGGAACCATCTAGACTCTAGCTTTGGGTGAACCAGCTGACTCTCCAAATAAGGACTGCTCATATTCAAGTTGTGTCTCTACTGACAGTACGGCTGCAACTGACTCTGGGCACTTACCTCTATGATCTTGAGTCTGAAACCAAACACAGTTACCACAGAAGACACAAATGTAGGCCATGTACATAGTAGGAGGTAAGAGATCACTTTCCCAATGAATATTTTCTCCTTTCTTATGTGAAAGTGTACACCAGTTGGTTTGTACCCATCTCTAATACATCATTGATAAGCAGCTGTTGTTTTTTCCAGCATGAGGATGTCAGACAAGTGCCAGGAGTGTCAATGCTTGCCAGTGTAGATTTGCCAACAGACCATAATTTAATTTTACCTCTGTGTGTTGCTTTTCATCAGTGCCTGTGAAAGTATCAGATCCATGGGAGAGGAAGGCAGATCAAGTACACACCAATGCTAGCACTAAGTGTGATTGCATCTGCATCCAAATAATACAGAAAGCTGATAAAAAAGGAGCAGACTGTTGTAACAAATGATTGACATTCTGATGAATTTGGAACATAACACAGGCTTCAGATACATAAATACATTAGTCGAGTTCTGCAGCATCAAATGGAATATTAAAGCCGAAATTTAGCAACTGATACAAACTGCTTTAAATAAAACATGCAAACACCTACTCATAAACTCTGATTTTTTATCTTATTAGGCAAATACAATTAATTTAACTTATCTCTAGAAATTATATATTGATCTTACAAAAGAACTTTAGATAACTTGGAGGCTGATTTTAATGATACTGTGTGCTCATCAGAGCTTAGACAATCACAATAACCATTTGCTATTAAGGAAATGGGGAAGAAAGCTACAGGCAAAATTTTTTAAATTATTCTTTATGGGTGGAGAGTTTGTGTTTAAATTAAAGACTGAAAAGAAACATTTAAAAAGACAGAAATAATCCAATGTAAATTAAAGGTGGACTAAAAATGGATAAAACAGAGCTTGTTGTACTGTCAGGGAAGAAGAAACACTGCAAATAACATTAATGATTTCTTAAAATAGACTGAAAATTAGCCTTCAGTGCCTGCAAATCTCAACCTGGAGAGTACTGGAAGAATGATGGCTTGCAAGGGCAATCTTTAATCTCTGTTCAAAACTCAGAGAGGTTGGGGAGAGAATAAACACCAACAGCAAAAGGAGAAATCCCAGTTCCTCAAATCTTCATAACATAAAGGGCCTGAGAGACAACAGTACATGGTCTCACTTCGGCCACGACACAAACCGCCTGACTCTGGCGAGCCGTGCCATGGACCAGCAATGGATAGGAGACCAATAGCCGAAACTGCTGGAAATCCATACTGTGATATTGCTGTGGGCTGCTTTCATTGACATCTGTTAATGACAACTGAATGTGAAGGCCCTCAGTTGATGGTGCATGTGTGTATGCACATGCGCGTGTGCATTTTTCCTGACACAGCTGACCCCTTGCTTGGACCACTTTAGAAATTGAGCTGTGTCATGTCAACTTGTTCCATGTTCCTTTCCTCCCACCCCCAGGACACAGACTAATCTCCTGACATTGAGTACTCTGCTCACTCCCTTCAGAAACAATAAAACATTTTGTCAGTATCTTCATTAGGCCAGGATTTAACCTCTGGTATCTAAGTAGGCAGGCCATCGCCATCTGGCCATTCTTGTAATACAATTACGGGGAAAAAAGAGGCAGCTCTGATGGCTATGTGTTTTGGATTAACAGTTTAAAATTAAATCACATGTGCAAAGTTATAGAAAACACAAATATTTGTTACTGCTTTTGATAACTGGTATTTTGATGAAGAGTTGAGAGTATTTTTGCAGAGGTAAAGATGCATTAAAAGGCAATGCTGTTTTGGCAGAACATAGCACAATTTAAAAGTATCCATCATGCCACTAAGAACTATAATTTCCAATTAATATGTTCTGTTGAATAACTACAAGCACATAAAATTGTGTAAAACATTAAACAACTGTAAATTCCACTTATCATTTTCACATTTAAAAATACCTGAAAATTTATTTATAACTCAGTAGCAAACATCTAGCATATAGGAAATGAGTGCAGGAGCAAGCTCCTTTCAGATAGAAATATATAACTACACAAAACAGAAATAAGTAACTATATAGTACTATCCCCATCATTGCTCAACATTGGTACTAGCAAGGTGGAGTCCCTGCTGCTGCCACTGCCCCACCTCCCCCCGTAGCCCACTGATGGCCTTAGTTACTCGCTTTGCCAGGGAAATGGCAGGAATCTGTGCATGACCTCTCTGCCTCTGTGCTGCTGCAACTTTGATGCTGAATCTAGGAAGCAGAAGTTGCGCTTTCATGGTTTCTTTGCAAACCTGCTACCTCCTGGATGATGTTAGCCTCTTTCATATCTGGCTTGGCCTCAAAGTTTCTGGTCTGGGGAGGTGGAGACCTCCTCTCCCACAGCATGTTTCCACACCTCCCTGTTCAGGGGCATACAGTAAACATATAGAGTGGTACTGATTTTCTATGAGTATAAGCTTGTGCTTGTTTTTTCTTGGTTGTTTTGATATAATTTGAACATGCAGAAGTTAAAAGAGGGCCACATGCAGATGTTTTTCATAATAAATGGCAGTTTCATATTTGCCTGCCTTTGCCATCTGTAACAGAAATACTGCAGAAGGAACACGGTAGTTAAAAAAAAATAACAAACCATAACTTTTATCTATCTCATTCCAGGACATTGTATTTTTCCTTCCACTGCTGCCTATCATTACTTTATACACACAGACACACATGAAAGCTGGCAAACTGGAAAAAATTTGTTTCAATATGGCGATGAAACTAATATGTCGGTGTGCTTTTTCTGTAAAACAAAACCCATTACTTTGCTGAAATGTAGAAATTTTCACATTTATGAAAGCAAACATTTTTTCTGTTGGCTCCATCAGAGAAGAGGTGGAATGCAGAGGAATAAAGCAACTGAACAATAGTTTTGCTCATTTAAAAAGGAAATATAACAGCAAGCCTGAAAGACATCAAGGATGTTGTCACATCATAGAAAATTGATCATTATGCAAAAGCTTAAGCAGGTATTTTGCTGTTACATCTGGATAGTAGCAACAAGTTAAGAATAAAAATAAGTAAGAGAAAGAAAGAAATGTAGCCATATGGGAACACTAAGGAATATACTTCCCTTGCTAAGGTAAGTAGTGGCTTAAAATTGTGTTTTTGCTATGGGTTCCTTTGGGACACCTAGGTCCCAAAGGCATGTCCTTCAGAGCCATGTGGGACAGTTAGATACCTATATATTTACTGAAAATCAGTGAGAACTGGGTGCCTTCTTCCAATGTTCCTCTAGAAATCTACCACATTGGAAATGTTCGCTGTTAGTGAGCCAAATGCAGACATGAGCTTTTCTGTTCAGGCTTTAAACCACTCCTCTGACCTTCCAGACCAAAAATACCAGTTTAAGGAAGGCTGCTGATAGTGGGACACTTTTGTTGCGGCAGAAATCTGCATGCTGTAGTTTATTTATGAAGTGCCCTTGTTACAGTCCCAACTGTAAGACTTCATGAGGATCCTCATAAAGGAATTTTCTTTGTAGTTTTTTTGCATGACTATGCAAAAAGGAGACAGAGAGAGGCAGAACTTGTGCTGACTGCTCATTCTTTATAAACAAAATGTATCAGAGTGTAGTTTAATTTCCTGTGTATCTAAATCCTGTGGAGGAACCTAACCCTGTTCAGAAAAATACTTAAATATATGCCCATCCTCCCACTGATTTCAGTCCACTCTGATTAAAAGCTAACCATTATCTTATGATATTTATCTTAAGAGATAGATGCGTCGGATTAATTTTTTTCTGAATCAGGGCTAGAAACACAGAATCATAACTTATTTTGCAAGGGTACTCCAGAGGTCATCTAGTTGGATTCCCTGCCCAAAACAGGTCTAATTAATTCAAGACCATCCCACACTTACAGTAAAAAAAAAATGAACATGCAAACAAAAAACCAAACCACCTAATATTTGATTAGAATTTCCCATGCTCTAACTTGTGTCAATTATCCTATTCCCATGCACCTCCAAGAAGAGTCTAGCTTCATCTTCTCTGTATCCTCCGATCAAGCATTTTAAACAGCAATAGGTCTCCAATTAGCGTTTATTCTCCAGCCTAAATAAGAAGGATGCATTGCTAAATCATGGTCACCCTGCCCACTGGGACAGGTCCTTCTCTGCAGAGCTGCTTTCCCAGCCACACTGTTGCTTGGGGTTATTCCATTGTACTGGGTCTGGCTGAGATGGTGTCAACTTTCTGCATAGCAGCCCCTGCAGTGCTGTGTTTTGGATTTGTGGCTAAAAGAGTGTTGATAGCACACCAACTGTTTTGGCTGTTGCTGAACAGTGCTTGCACAGCGTCAAGGCTTTCTTTTCTTCCTACTCTGTTCCACCATTAGAGAGTCAACTGGGGGTGGGCAAGAGGTTGGGAAGGGACACAGCCAGGACAGTTGGCCTGAATTGGCCAAAGGGATATTCTGTACTCTATATTGCTCAGCAATAAACACAGGGGTAGAGGAAGAAGGTGGGTGTTTTTTTTGTCTTCTAAAGTGGCTGTTGTCTGAAGACTGAATGGACATCAATCTGCCTGTGGGTGATGCTAGAGATTTCCTTTGCTTTGCTTGTTTTTTTCTTTACTTATTAAACTGTCTTTATCTGGACCCATGAGTTTTCCAACTTCCATTCTTCCTATTTTCTCCTGTCCCACTGTGGGGTGGGAGGTTAGCAAGCAGCTGTGTAGGTGCTTGGCAGCTGGCTGGGGTCAACCCACCACATCCACTCCAGGTGCACCTTGCATTTGCTTTTGTTGAACTTCACAAGGAGGTTCATGAGGCCTGTTTCTGTCCAGGTGTCTCTGAATCACAGCCTTGCCCAGCAGCTATTTGGCTATGAACCTCGATGACTAATCCTAGAACTCAGGTTAAGATAGATTTTTTTATGGTCAAACTTGTTTTTAACAACCTTTTGCAAATAAATTGTTCAAAAAGATCGATAAATTCACTAGAGAGGCACACAGAATATGTCGAGTAAAAGAAAAACATGGAAGCAGCTGAAATAGTTGTTGAACAGGTGGGATACATAGTTTAAAAAATAATGAGAATAACACCTTCCAGGAAGGAACAAATCAATTTTCTCAAGACTATAAATTCTTGGCATTAACTGACTTAAACCAATACCTACAGATGTTGCCTGAAATCAGATGAAATAGAAAAAAAACCTAAAAATTTAATTATTTTAAAGTTGCTTTTCAGGTGAGTTACATCTTATTTATAAGGGTATCTGAGAATTACTCCTTATTTAAGCAATGATGTTATATGATTTGTTATCTACGGTAGGTGTAACTTGGGTTGATGGTTCCCTTCCTGTATCCCTGGGGGAGAAAACTTTCACTCTACAACTTGAAAGAATTAAAACCTCTTTCTGCTTTGAACAGCTAATTGTACCTGGGAGAAGGAAACACATAAGAAGGCCGTTCTTCCAAATTCCTCATCTCCAGCAGGTGAAATGGTGATTTGAAGAACATTTTCACCTAGCATGAACTGAAACATGCTGTAGCATGTGACAGACATTTTGATAGAAAATGCTCTCTCTAGTTTTACCTTTAATATAATCACTGCTTTGGACCATTCTCTAACAAACGAAACTCTCCATAATTTCACAAAAACTAATATAGCATGAATTGCAAAAACAGCCCACACAATAACGGGAAATCTAATGTGGTTTAACTTGAAAAGAATTTTTTGCTTTCTTGGGTAATATAGAGCAAATTCTGCATGCATTATACATACCTTCAGGCTCAAAAATGCTGTCCCTTTGCAGGTCAGGTTTACCAGGTTGCAACAGGAATGGCTAGAAGGAAAAAAGGATTGCAGCATATGAAAAATTAAACTGATGTTTATTCCAGAACTGTGCTGGAGGCAGTTTTGCCTGATTTAGAGGATATTAAAAATCTTAGTGCATTCCTAGCTATTAAACTGGCTCTTAAATGAGCCTTATCAAGCTCTACTCCCTGCTGCCACTTTCTTAGAGGGAGCTTCACTGCCCATGTTCATGATCCTCCTTCTCCACCCTCAGTTTTTGTCTTGCAGCTGGAAATCAATATGGCTGTAGAAACCTGTCCAGATGCTGCAGATAGAATTGATAGCTGAAATTGGTAATTCTGCAGTTTAACTGTAACTGGTACCCAAGCAGGCTATGGTAAAGCTGGCTGGAATACAGATTTACCTGCTCTGGTCTTGCCTTCTACTGCCCTGTGGATATACCCTCTAGATATAAGTTTTTCACAGTAGTACTATGACTTGCAAGAAAAGCTTAATTACAAGTTACAGATTATTTTGCATTTACTTGTAAATGACGATGACTGTCAATACAGGCTATAAAGGTCTATGACTGGTTCAAATACCATCAAAATGGTGTTTTATGATAATTATTATCCACAACTTCCACATCCAAAAAAGGCAACACAAACACAGTCTCCTTTCCCTGCAGAAGACAGTGAATTGGGACAATTTTGCAGTCTTATAGAAGCTTATCTGTTAAAAGATATGAATCTTTTCAGACATGAAGAGGAAGACAAAGTGAAACTCAAAGTATTTTAACCCTTTTACTTGTTTTACTGAAATGTGATTATTTATTTTTTTATGTATTTATTTTGCTGGCTGTTAAGGTTTTGGGAGACCCTATTATACATATAGCTTCCCTGTAAAAATCTTAGCAGTATATTTTTAGTTTTCTGTGAACGTGGGGTATCACATGTGATCCTACAAGAATCAGGAAATGTTCTCAGTTAGAAAGTAATAAAGTGATCTTGAATCACTGTTCAATCTTTTAGTTAAGTTGAGGAAGCATTCAATTTAAAGCCTCCTAAAGCAAATGTCTAGATTTGAGAGATGGCATAGAGCATTAATCATTACCAGTCTTAATTAAATTCCAGGAGAATTCCATAACAATTCCTACAGGAGAAGAATGTGAGCAGTTCCTTTCACCATTTTGGATCTTTATTCAGCACTTCTATTTGTTTATAAGATAGCAGCCTATTAGTTTCATCCCTCCCTCATAAAAGATCAGTGTAAGCATCAAAGAATTCTCAATCTTCTTACATGCTGAAGGCATTTACTTTGTCCCTTACTTCTACAGCTCTATATATTGTTTCCATTTCAAAATGTATTTAATTATGCTTATTTTTCAAAGTCGTGAAGTCTATAAATTGATTTTGGTTTTCCTCTCTTTTTAAGTATACCAGTGTTAATAATTTTTCCCTTTATTGCAGCTTTAGAGGCTTCCTAGGCCATTTGACTCTTTACTTTTCCCACTATAGTACATCATAAAATATCAAATGAAGTCATTCTTTATTATCTTCATTATATCAGAATCTTCTAGCAGGCTTGTTATTAAATCTCTGCCTTCTGTTTTTTTTCCAGGAGCAGGTCAACACTTCAGAGTCACTTTAATTAGTACATGATCTAACTGCATAATTAACTCACTAGCTATATATCCTCCTCAGATCAATGCTATGAAATATACTCATAGATAGATGGCCCTGGAAGATAACAATTGGACCTCATAAAATGGACTAGGTAAAGAGAGAGCATAGCATCTCAATAGTCCAGGTTTTTATGCTGTTATCTATTCTATTGTGTCTCTAAAAAGAGTCTCCGAAGAATCATTTGAACTTTTCATTCAAGATGACAGTCTCTTGATATTGGAGGGGAAGGCTGGGATGCTCATGTAAAGAAAGTTACAGAGCATCATACTGATTCGCTGAAGGTACATTTGTTATCTAATACTGCAGCATGCATAGTGGGCCTGCTAATTAAAATATCTCACCCATCTTTGCTTTTCTGTCCAAAATGAAGTGAACATGTTAATTAGATTAGCAAGTCCACTTAGTTTTAAATGAAAAAAGTATAATGGCTTGTTTCACATATCCCTCGCTAGGTTACCACTGTTATAATGGACTTACTTACTTCCCAGTATGGGCAGAGGCAGTTGGAGGCTAGAATAGCATGGAAATGTACAAAAGCTTGGCTGTGTTACTTCCATGTATTTTTTCCCCAGAGACACGTATGCAGATGCCGGTGTGGACTCTGCAAGAGGCAGCAGTTTGGAGAAGACTAGAACTATCTCACACACAGAGGGCAGATGCCACTGAAAGGGTGCCATGTGTCACTAGCAGTTATTTCAATGCTGGGAGAAGAAGCAGAATAAAACAGTGAGATTCTGCAATCTACTGCATGGCTCAACTAGAGAAGAGGAAGAGCAGTGGAATACTTCAGACATGAGAAAGTAGAAGAAATTCTGTTGACCCAGTGTAGACATCCGCAATGTAGACTAGGAATCTTCCTAGACAGTTACTGTAAGGGCAAAGACACTTCACATGTGAAGTTCATTTCATGATATTGCAGATGTCATGGGTCACAGGAACTTTACTTTAGGATTGTCAATTTTTCCAATGGACTATAAAAGTAGTTCAGATGACCAGCTGAGATAAAGATGACTACACTGCGGGCATCTAAAATTGGAAAAGACAAATTCCATTTGGGATGAATGAAAAATGGTCTATGGTGGAGTTCTATGGACTCTTCATGGCTGCAACAATATCCATAGTTTCTATAGAGGGTAGAGGAAAATATACATGTAGGAAAACAAGATTTGGATTTCTTTGTGGCAATTACTCTCTGAGGATGACTTACTAAGATAATACCAAGGACACTTGTGAAACGTTTCATGAAAATCTGGCAAGTAATTCCTAAGTCATAGAAAATCAAACACCTAATGAGAACTTACAGTATAAGTAGGCACTTGAACAGCCTGAAAAAAAGAAAAAAAATAAACAAGCTGAATTGTCATATATACTGAATTTCTTACATATTGAATTTTTCATATTTCTGAGAAATGCAGAAAATGGCTCAAGAGACAAATATTTCAATATAAGAATAGTTTATTCAGACACTAATGAGATGAAATAGGAATTGAAAAAGAAGCTGGCTTAGTTTTTTTAATGAAAAAAAATCCTGAAAATGTCAAACTATGTTTGTAACAGTGGCCACTGATAAAGAAAAATGAACTATGGGAAGCAGAATAAGATTGCAGAATATAGAGTTGTTCATGAGTTTGCACAAAAAGGTGAAATAGCAGAGTAAGTAAAAGCTGGTAATAGAGAGATAAAAGGCAGTATAATGCAAAAAGTAAAAAAGGTAAGACTAAGGAACCTGCCTCTCAGATATGCCTCACTGGGTTCAGTGACTGTCCTGGATACTCAGCAGATGCTTAGCATATTATTAATGCATAAGATAGGCTGACACTCCATCTACCGTGAAACCTCTTAGTATTCTGTTACTATCATACGCTTCTGTGATTCCAGGCCAAGAAAACAATTACATGTAAGTTGATTAGCATAATATATCAGCCTAGGATTCTAATAGAGAAGGCAGAAGACATGGGAAAAAAAAGTAATGAAGCTAATTATTTTGTGTATTAGTGCAGGTACAAAGTAGCTGGGAAGGGGACATTGCTGGTGAGGATTTAGAGTCACTCTTTGTTGTTGGGTAAGATTAGTAGCAATGAAGTCAGTAGCCCAGATTTATGCTGATGAGACTGAGACTGTGGTTTAAGATTCAGAGTTGAGTTCAACATTGCCCAGATTTAGACACATGGCATAAAGTCAGAACAGATTGTTTTACAGAAAATACTACTGTTCATGCACTGAAAATTGCACAAGTCTTAGGCTATGCTCACCAGCTGTAAAAATCCCATCATCCTCTCTGAAAGGAAAGAATAAAGCTGTTTTTCTTAACTGTGGAAGGACTGCAGACATTTTCAGATATTTTTGAAAATTGTCACTACCAAAATTACCTTCCAGAATGATTCTCATTTCAGTTTAAATGTGTTCTGCTGTTATCTAATACTAGGTATACAAATGCCAGTTCAACCAATTGTCTCTGAGAACAAATCAAATCCTTATTTCCAAATTATCAGAACATGCTTTTGATTCAGGTTTCTTGCAATAATTTTCTTACCAGTTTTAAGCACTTATGCGATTCCCAGATAAAACTGTGAATATGCAATTGGTTGAAATTACAACAGTCTAAAAATTCTACTTGTTGAACATTTTGGATCATTTATAAGTTATAATAATAAAGTGAGAGCTGTTTCCTGGAGAGTCTAACCTAACTGGTGTGAATAGCTGTAACATCTTTTGAAATGAGTAATGTGCCAAACTCACCAATGGATCACCTTTGTTTGCACAACAGTAAATGGTGGTGAACACTTCTATTAGCAAAAACCATTAGATTGTCCAGGCTGTAAAATGCAACTCTTAATCAATGTCTGTAAATAAATTCATCAAAAATAATGAAAAATAAAGTCTAGCAAGGTCAAATAAGGCTGTCTTCCAGGCAAGGTTTACAAGGACATAATGAGAAATAAATCCACTCACTCCGATTTATGAAGCCTCAATGAGAAGCAGCAGCAGAATACCAACCGCCCTTGTCAGGAGGAAAATGCCTCTTTTGAGATGAGTAATGTTTCTGGCAGGGACGTATGTATTTGCTGAATTAGCTTCAATAAAAGGACATTTACATAAAGCCATATTAATTTCAGCAGGGTGTTTAACATTTCTGCTTTTGCTTTATCTATCTGACAAAACAAAAATGATGTGTAATGAAAATGTGTGTTGAAGTTATTCAGTCTTGGAATCAGAGTAATATTAACCAAGCTTAACTCAAAAGTTTCACTTTATACATAGCTCCTTGATGGAATTACAATCTTGCTATGAACAGTTAAGGGCACATTATTCCATATTTTTAATTGAAATGGCCCCAAACTTACAGCTTGCCAGCGTAAGAAAAATGAAACTTTACATTTCTAATGCCTACAGAGAGCTATAATTCACTGGCTTCCCTACCTTCGGGGTACTGCTGTTGTCAATTATAGGCATTTCTAAAGTGTAAAACAAACACAGAAACACTTTATTCTGCAGTACTGCCTGCTTAACCGTCTGAGTAATTCCCAGATCACTCAACTGCACTCTAAGGGGACACACTGGATTGGTTTTGGAACTGGAGAACAGCCGTATGACTGTTTTTGAAGCCTAAAAAGTTTCATTTCCAATCCTGTAGTCCTGCCTGAGTATCTCTAATGCCTTGCTGAAAGTTTTCTAGAGATGCTTTTCAATTTTTCTTGAGGCAACTTCTGTAGTTGCTCTGAACAGTGGCTCAATTTATTAGAAAATTCTTGCTAAAACACAACTCTGTTCGTAGGTAGAGCTATTTGCAGGAGCAAACAAAATTGCAAGGAGGCAACAGAGCTTAATTTAATAGATTTCATATATAAGTTTGATAGTACAGAAGGAATCAGCAATTCATGGGTGTGCAAAAATAACCAAAACCCTCTCCAAATGGACTTCTTCCTGCCCTAATCCATTTTCTCACATTTACAAATATGAGTCAAATCTTCAGCTGCAATCAAGGAATCAGTTGGTGATATACAGGTGATAAACAGATGCCTGAAAGCACTCCACATAAGAGCTTTTCCTCATTCAAATCAGAGCTATTTAATAATCTCCTATTAATTACCACTTGTAAAAGTTCACAGTTATATCTCTGTTGTAGAAGAGTTCTGGATATACTTTCTTTTGACTGGTCCTGGTTCCTAAACTGGTAGCTGACAAGAGTGCTACATCCAAACTGTGGGGCAGGAAAGTGTTTTATGGAGTCCCCTGTACTTCTGGTCCCACACCTTTGACTGTGATAGGGGACCTGTCAGGGGGCACTTGCTGCTGTATACTTGGGTTTTCATCCAAAAGAGACCAGGGCATTGGAGAAAAGCAGGAGAAGGGTAAGCAAACCTCAAAGGTGGGATGGTGCACTCCTGGGTCTCATCCCAACATTTAATCAGGATACATCTGGTATTTATTTCTAGGATTGGAGGCTGGGGAGTGTTTTCAAGTTTAATAGTTATGTAATACATCAAAGTCTTCTCTGTCTTTTCTAAGCTGCCAGATAATTACTCTTCTTTACATAGGCACTAGTATACCAATGTATGCCTGAGATGCAGCGAAGCTCCGCTGCACCAACAGCTGTCCTTGGTTCTCCAGGACAGAAACAGATCATAAATCAAAGACAAATATCAAACGCAGTTGCTAGTCATGTCCTAACTAGAGCCTTGTCACTACAGTGACTTTTCACTGAATACTGAGGAAGCAAATATTCCTCAGCAATTGGACTCTTTCTTTCTAGTCTGTCTTCTGTTTTGAATTCTGAATCCTCTTTTCCACCTCAATCATATCTCAGATTTTCAGGTACTGTTCAGAAACACATCCCTTTTAATGGTGAAATACCACATATAATCAGTCTATTAAAAAGACAGAGTAAATCCAGTTTCATAGACCTGAAGAAACTAGTTCCATATTTCAGCAGATTACTTACATATTTTTTGCTGTTTCTGCAATCAAAATCTTCCACTAACAATCCTAAACTAATACACAGATGAACATTCCCATGAGTTTAGCAGTATTAATAGTGCTAGCCAAACTAACATGCTAAAACTTCTGTGTATTGTATAACCTATGAAATGAAGGGTGTTACTATATGCTGTATTTCCATGGATCCTCCGTGGATGGCAAAGAAAAAGGGACAGGCATAAATGGCTATCTAAGATCCAAAATGCCTTGCCTATTAAGGGAAACATATTGTTTACAATAATTGAGCTTTGTTTTAAAATTAAGACAGTAGCAATAAATAATGCAGTGTGACATTAATGCTGATTCTGATAAATATAAACAAATTTAAATATTTATATTTAAAATCAAGTCATCCCAACTCAAAGTAGCAATTCTGTTTGTTCTAGGGGGTTATCTTGCTTTTACAAGGTCATCTGTTTGGATGCTTAGTGCATTATTCTCTATACAACTATGTATGTATATAATAATATTATTAATGCAGTTCTGTCAATACAGGGTTCCATAAAAATACTAAGAAATCATAATAATGAGATTAAGCTACACAAGGGGCATATATGTTCATGTTTCCTTTTCTGATTGTGATGAGTTTGATACATCCATCAATAAAAACATCACCAGCTGCAATGACATACAAAGAATTTGCAAAAATCAAGAGATATAATTGTTACACTTGCCTTTGCAAAGGCAGATTATGTTTTTATACCTCAGAATGCTCCCCTGACACAAAATACCAGCGCAAACTTTTCAATCATTTTACTGTTTAAGTAGTAGAGGTTGTTCAAAATACTGGTGGTTTGGGAAGTATCAAGCCCCATGCACTTTTAATTTCCCCAGTGCAATATCTTCAGCTTTCTATTTTTCAGACTGTATATCCAGGAAAGCAGCAAAGGTGGTGGTTAAAAATTGCTAGAAGCTACTGTAGGAAGGGGAGAACTGGCAAAAAGCTTTTCAAACAGTTCTGTGTCCTACTTAAGATCTCAGAATTACAATGGCAGATTACTAACAAACTGACAAATTATCAATTTTTCAATAAAATGGATTTTTATAAAGAAAACTTTGTACATTTTTTTTTGTCCATTATTCTTGTTGATTCTTCTGTTGAAACATTTAGCTTAAATCACAACGTACTACCATCCAAACAGACTAATGTGTTCTTGCAAAACAGTTTTTAACACCACAGAGATAGTATAATCCCAATCTCTCAATACATAGGGTGCCAAGAGTAGAAATTCAAAGACTAAATATCTTTGTAGGTCAATTTCTTATCCAGGTCAGCTCCTGACATGTCGCTAAAGACCACTCAGACTCAGCCTGCCGTAGGTTTCTTTTGGCTTCCTCCCAGAACTGCAGCTACAGAGGAAATATTCAGGTCTCAGGTAAAACACTGAAGAAAATTAGATGTCATCAGAACAAACAATATCACAAACTGAAATTTTTATTGAGGAAACCCAATTATTAGCCTGTCTCTCCGATGAGGCACAGTACATGGAAATCCAGAAAACATGGATGAAACTTATTAAGCATATGCTACTTGCATACATTATATACCTGTACAAATCTTCATATACTTGTACAGAAAACCATTTGTAGATTCAGATCGTGAAGTTAGGTAGTGTGTGAAGCAAAAGGCAGATTTTCACATAACGACTCACTAGTGCACAGCAGTACAACATTCCTGAGCAAGGTTGCTACAGGTTTGTATTGATATTTGCTTGGTTTTTGCAGTAATGATCTAATGTTCCATGTTATATGAAAAAAAAATAAAAAAGAGTGAAGTATATTTAGCATATCTAGCAGTGGAAAAATTACATTGTATTTTGAGGAAGGATCATGGTAAAAATAGTCTCCCTATTTCTGAGCAATTTTTATAAAGCCATTTTAAAGTCACCATAATTAAATATTAGCAACAATAAAGTGAATGTATAATTGTAATAACTGACCATTATATTGAGGCTTTTTCCTGCCTCTTTCTTATATAGGTGTGATACCTTTAAATAGTTCCTAATGCTTGAAGTGTTAATTCTTCTTTATCTCTTGGGGTAGGTTTTTCATTCATGAAAACCAGTCATAAATCACCCTCTGCCTTCAGTGACACAAGACCTGTGGTCCAATGCGCCAATATTAATCCTCTGGTTTATGAAGCATGAATTCACAAATATTTTAAGTATAGCCATTTTAGAGCTGGTTGATAAGACGCAAAGTCTTCTTGAATAAATTTAATACAAATTAAAAGACAAATGGAACCTATTATCTTATCTCAACAACAAGTGGCTGTTGTCAAATTAGAGAAGGTGCCTAGTTAAATTTATTTTTAGAGGTCTCCTTATGAAAGAAAGAAAAGAGAATGAAGAAAACAAAGAAAAAAATGGAAGACTAGATGACAGTGTTGATAGAGGAGTCTTAGAGAAATAGCTTATTTGGTAAATTAAACATTTGCATTGGTATGGAGCGGATTGTAGAAGAGGAAATGCTGAAATCAAGATGATCAAGGAACCGCCATATGGATCAAATAGTTGTGTGACAGAGTATGACATTAGAAAAATTAGGTCCACTGAGTCCCAAAGACAGATGTCACGAACAGATGAAACTTGTATTTCCCTTTAGAAGGAAATAGAAGAAAAATACAGATGACAAGACTTCATTGGAATATTGCCACTGACTTTAATAAAGCTACTCAGGTTATGAATTTAGGCCCTGAGGATCTATTTAGGTCATATCTGCAAAAGAGTTAAATATCTCTAAAAATAACTTAGGTACCTTGAAAGTGAGGACCGGCTAAGGAGATACTAGTAGTTGTTGAACACTTTAAAACAACAGAAACAGAAGAAAAAAAATCAATAAAACCTCATACGAAAGATGATTTTAAAAAATAAATTGGTAGGTTATATTTTGCTGCAGTAACTCTGACATGAAGTTTTATACTTGCACTGATTTTTTCTAAGGTACACCACAAAAAGCATTCTCCAGCTAGGCCAGCGATCATCAAACCTACAAATCGTTTTCTAAAAAATCCACATTTTTTTCCCCTATAGATTTTCTAAGCGGCCTGCACCTAGAAAGCTGCTCTTCTATTTTTTAGATGCTGTCAATGGATTTGGGCACACCTGGAGGTTGCCCTATTTCCTTCTGTGAGATCCACAATGCCCTTTACTCTGGAGAGGCGATTGGTGGCCCGAGAGGCACCTTCCTCATTGCTTCTGGATGCCCATGGCCAGCACCCTTGCTCCCATGAAAAGGCACCCGTGGATTGGGGTGTCTCAGCAGAAAGCCCTGCCCAGGCACAGCTGATGCCTGTCATGAGGCAGGCAAGGTGGGCTGAGGATTCTTAGCCAGGTTGGAGATCCCTGGGGAAGATACCTGATGGGGGAGAAAGCCTTGTGCGGGAGCAGCAGACACTTGTGTGCAGCTGGGTTTGGCGGCAGTGTGGCACAGATAGTAGGTCTGGGCATGACCTAAGAGATGGACTCTCAGGAGATATTTAGGCAGGATTGTAGTTTTGCAAGAAGGGACAGGAATTTGCATTTCTCCTTCTGGACAGGAATTTGCATTGTAGCTCAGTATCGCTCTTGAGACCTGTGTACATAAAGGAGTTTACTGGCTTATGTTATGAATGGATGTTTTTGTAAAGATTTGTGATGGGCTTTGTATATCTTTTATTTGCTTTTATAAGTTTGTGTTTGTTTTTCTGTAAAGCCCATTGGAGTGGGAGGCTGCTGTTTCCTTTAGGTGCTGTGCTCAGAGGATAAGTCACCAGAGAGACAAAGGTGAGAGGCAAAAGAGTTACTGTGCTGAGCTGGGAGTCCACAGCTCATGCTTAAAGAAAGAGTGCAGTGAGGAGCAGAGAGCCAGGTTTCAGCAGTGACATAGATCTTCCCAGAGGCCAGAGGACAGTGCAGTTCACTGCAACTCAAAAAATTGCTGAGATGCCTGGAAGCAAGGACTCACCTTTGAGGACACAGTAAGCAGGAGAAGAGTTGTTTACAAGACCTTGCAATACTACCTTGTCTTACCTATTTGTTCAGAGCCATCTTTCTTTGACAGTTTAATTTCCAGGCTTTGTTCAAGAACCTTTTTAAAGAGCTCACAGGGAGGAAGAAGTCTAGGTACAACCACTTTAAAACTGTGATTGTTCCAGGGTCCTAGTCCAAAAAGCACAGGGCTCTGCAACTTATAAGCAGGATAGTACTGTAGACCTCAGCAAAATGAGTCTTGTGCAAAACTCCTCAGTGGAAGAGATAACAGAAACTCAAAGTACTTTGAGGCCTCTCATCCTACAGAGAGTGACGTAAGGCAAGAGCTGATAGCACTGTGTTTTTCTAAAGTTGTTTGGAGTTCCAAATTTTATATGCTGTATAGGTATGATCCACACCTAATATCACTTACAACTTTGAAGAACAAAATGAAATAATTATATTTTCCCTGCAGTATGCAATTAAAAACCTTTTCTCAGCAGCTCTTGTGAGGTCTTACAAAAGCATGCTCTTTTGTTCACAGGAATGAGGGATAGTGATAATTCTTTTGCTCTCTGTATCTTTGTTATTATGTTAAAGCAGGAATGTCAAGGAGAATGGAAATTTGTGTTTTATGCAAGACAGTCCTATCAATCTTCTCTATCAAATTTAATTTTATGACTGATATTTTTATGATTAAACAATTTGTGAAGCTTCATACCTAAAGATTTGTAAGTTTATTCCACATAGATTGAAATGATTTAATACAATTTCTGTAATGGGATACTGATAAGTACAGTAATTTTGTCATAGATTTTTATGATGTAGTTCTTAAACAGTAGTAATTGCACATCATAGGAACTCTGACAAAATGAATTAATAAATTGCATCATGGACTCAGAGTTATACTACTCTGTGTTAAAAATGAAATAATAACACTTCTTGGAAAATTTTAATCACAAGAACAGTTAGTGAATTGCAAACTAGCTTTAATTTAAAACAAATTTAAAGAAGGATGCTTTCTGTGATGTAAAGATCACTAGAAGTTGTTAATTATTGATAAACTTTACTGTTTTCTGAACTTGCTTTAAGAATTGAAGCACACCTGAAGTAGCCAGAAGTATCTTTCCTAATACTGCTTCTTTTCCTTCCTCCTACTTGGTTGGTAGACCTTTCAGTGGAAAACTACAATTTCTTAGGGAAATTCAGGCTTCTTCATGCTTCTGACTGTTCTCCTGTTATTTCTATCTACTTGGATCATTGTCATTTTTTGTATGGCCGAGTTATATACCTTTACTTATTAGAATAAGGTTTTCTGCAGTAGTAGGCAAGTAAAAAGCTGGTTTTTTTAAAAAAAAACAGTCAAATTTAAAATTATATTTGGTTTCATAATTTCTTTTTTCTAGAAAGAAAACTTTTAATTTCTATTTGCTGTACATGCAACATTTCCTGTGGTGGGATTAGAAAAAAATTTTATGCTCAATGGAATCTTTCTTATTATGTGAATGGAAGTGGACACATCCTGCTTCATAAACCCAAAAAAAAAAAGGAAAAAGATCATTAAAAACCATAGAGCATTATCTGATTTGAAATAAACACTTCTGTGCAACCACATTCCCTTTTTTTTGAATGAAAACAAGAAATGCTATTTTTGAAAAGGAAGTTGAGGAAATTGAACAGAACAAAACAGGAGGCAGTGGTTCAGCTAAAACTAATGCCATTTACTGGACCACACCCAATATGTTTATATAGGCAGGTTAATGTACTGGTGGTCTCCAAAAAAAAAAAAGAATTCCGCTGCTGCATGTCTTCTTGAGAGTCCTGAGTTGTGCCACAGCATGTGAAAAGTGCTTACAGATTTTCATTATGTGTATATTTCTTTTAATTAATGTTTCTGTTTATTATTTTATTAAATAGTCTAGTGGGTTAGATCTCATCTATTTGTAAAATGCCATCCACTAAGACTTATCAGCAATTAATTCTGGGATATAAGAGAAGCAAGCTGGCAAATGTGTTCTTAACACAAGAATGACATGAGATCTCAGGACAAAGACAGAGTAAGATGTAACAACTGGACACAGAGTTTTCTTGTGCCATGCCACTGCTGAACTGCATAAAGGTGTATGGGTGAAGACATAGCCAGTATTATCACTTTTCTAGCAACAAAGTGAACAGCAAGCTTTAGCTTTAAGTATTTGTTGCACCCCCTGCTGTTTTGTTGGGAAGGAGTACCGTCTGTCATGTTAGTATGTTCAACCATACCAGTGTAATAATGACTCTTGCTGTCTTAACTCTCCTGATAAAATGATCCACAAAAGTATTATACAGTTAATGTTTCTAGACTAACAGACTGTTTTTTTTTTCTGTAAAATGAAAAGTATAATTATATATAAAAAAGAAATCAGAACACTTTCATACTTGGTAGTCTCCCTCCCTCCTTCTCCCCTCTGCAAAAGGTGTAGACAGAAAATATGAGCAGTCAGTTCAGCCCCATTCTTCCTCTGGTATGGTTATTTGCACTTTCTCAAAATAAGTAGTAAATGTGTTTAAAAGACTGTTATTCTCATTTACAACCTTCAGAATGTTTAGACAGAATAAATCATAATATGAAACAAAATACAATTAGATAGTTCTGTATCCCATTATAGTGCAGCATATACTGTTAGATTTATTGCAAATAAAAAGTTTGTTTAAAAATATATTTTTCCAGTTACATAAAGCATTTTGCTTCGCTTTTGGAATGCAAAGAAAAGGAGGGAAATACTTTGAATGTAAAAAGTTGTCTTGCTACAGTTGTCTAACACAAAATTTCTTTTGCAAATGGAAAAAAAAATTGATGTGAACAGGAAGATACTGCATCTAGCAAGTTACAAAATTTCAGCCTAGAAGGTACTTCTTTGATGTTTCCTAGGACTTTGTTAAATACTTAATTCTGATTATGTATCTTGCTCAGTGATTTTCTGTAGGTCCATTATGGGGTTTTGAGAGAATGTTTCACATGTACATTACTTTCAATTTTTTTTCCCCTCATGAGAAAGTATTTTTAGTGTTTTAAAATCCAATATTTAAGCATAATAAATCTGGGTTCTGAAGGCTAAATGGCTGTCTCTCTCTATCACTATAGCTGTAGCATATTTGTGCTTTTTGACACTTACAGGAATATTCCTATGTAATATGTTTAATTTTGCTGAATTTTTTAAAATTAATTTTAGTAGTTTAATGCAAATGAGTCATATCAATGCAGGTTTTCACATGGTAGTAGTGGTTCAGGTATTGCTATGTCCACTGGCAATATCTGTGCCTGGTCTTTGCTGAGATATTTTTGTTGTTGTTTTGTTGTTTTTATTCGGTAGTTTGTTTTTTTTTTTTCTTCTTTTTTGATTAGTACTATGCCTAGTGCCATAGCCACTTTGACTGTCTCAACAACTGTCAGTATCTCTGTGGGAATGTGTTGGTTTCTTACAAACCTTCTGGCAAAAAGGTCTCCCTCTTGTGGGAGACTCTTTCGGGAAGGTACTGGAGCTAGGGACAGTTTTTTGTATGATAAACTAAATTCTCTCATATCAAAAGGATATATATCAAAGAACTGAGGCATAGCTTACCTTTTTTTACTTGTTTTCCAAGTGAATGTTAAGAATTAGAGTTGGGAAACATGCATGGATATGCTATGCAGGAAAGAGTGGTCTGGAAAGAGGCAGAGGCAAGTTATTTCTTTGCATAAGAAAACCTTATTACTTTGCAGGAGAAATCTATTCCATTTGTGCCTGTTCATCATGGAAAAAATGGGGGGTGGAGGTTAAAAATGCTAATTTTGATTAAGGAAGGCTAGACTTCTAGACTTCCTAGACTTGCAGTCTCAGTGGAAAAGCTGCTTTTTACTAAGTCAAAGCAGCTGGATTTCAGACCCTTCTTAGAGCTGTCTAGGAAGAAGGTGAACTCTGCCTGCAAAGTGCAGCCTGAAGGTACCTCCCCAAGATAAATATAGTCTGTATGAGTATCCCATTCAGTGTTTAACTTGTAGCTTGTAGGTCCACTGGCAAAGTAGTGGAGATCGCTAAACAAGCTTCCATACCAGAGGCTTGTACTATTCTGTACCAGAATAATAATTCTGAAGCTGTGATGGTTAGCATGCCTGCCATTCCTGAAGAACTTTGTGCTACCTATACTAGCTAACGATGCCAATACCCTTGTCCTCCTCAGTTACTTGCAGCTACTCAGGCTGAAGCATGTGTCTGAATGGATTGTACATTTACCTGGCTGTAGGGCTGAGTTTAAGCCGAGGAAGAAGATGTAAGACAGGAGTATCTTCCACTGGAGGGGTTTGGCTGGATGGGTGAGCAAAACGCTCTAGAAGGTCTTACTTTTCAAGATGTTGTTAGCTTCTGACTGAAGTAAGAAAAAACAAAAAAAATCTCAGTCAAGGTTTTGAGTCTCTTTTTTTTTTCTTTTTTTTTTCCAAAGCAGGAAGCAATTAATCTTTTCAAGTATATTTCAAATGAAAGTTTTTTTAACAAATACATTAATTTGGTAGATTATAATATTTTTCAAGCATAACAAAATAGTGGGAAAATTAATCTTAAATTTATTTTGAGTTAATAATTTTTGAAAGTGAATAAGTGATCGAACAATGAAACAAGATTAGCTGAATATGCAGTTCAAGGAAGTAATTTTTGTTGTCTGACTTATCTCCTCAAATTAAAAGCTTCCTTAATTTCTGTAACATCTCAGTTGTTCTAATAGACACAGCGGCCTGTTGCTTCACAGTTAAGGTGATAAAATGGTCTATGGTTTTCATTCACATCATATATGAGCACCTGCATTTTATGAGGTCTGATACAGAATAAATTTGGTTGCCTCAATTCTTTTGCCGACGAATGCTCATGACATTAAAGTCACTATACAGAATAACTGTGTACAGTAATGAAAAGTACATGTCTTTGTTCTGAAACTGTATCAATACATTTTTTGGTTGTTTTCTAGTAACTCTTTGTGAAAGATAGAAAACAATGATTCATCATTCAATTTCTCTATGCCACACAAAGTTACTCTTGATAACCTCCATTAAGTGTCTTTTCTCAGCTGAAGACTCCTGCTTTCTTTCATTGCTACTGTTATGGGAGATATTTCATACATGTAATAATCTCTGTTGTTAATTCTTATAACTTTCAATTCTTTCTGGGAGTGAGTGGAATCAGAAAAACAGACCGTGTTCAAAGTATATTTATGTAGTGATTTATTCAGGTTGTTCTCAGAAGGAAATAGTCCAAATAGACAAATCCCAAAATTCTATTTAAAAGAAGAGAAAAAAAAATGTTTCCCTCTAAATGTACCCCTTAGTCCTGACACATTAGTCAATATTTGCAAACACAGCAGTTTTATCAAGTAAAACTAAAGCCCTCTGAGTCACACTTCAAAGTGACTCTTTAGACTCCAGAGATGTCATTTATTAACATGTGGCTGTACTCAACTTAATTGTTCTCCTACATTGGACTGCTACTGCGTGGCCAGCTGGAACTTTAGCAAAGAACAATGAATTAGTCTTTAATAATTTAGAAAATAAATGTTATTCTTTCCCAGCTCCCAAAATATTTTAGAAATAATTCTCTTTGCATGCTAATTTTTTTACTGCTAGACAAACAGAATAGTTGAATTTGTTCAACTTTTTAAAGAAAGGGATTTTGCTGCTCTTTATGGATGGTCATTGTAAAAAGTGTTCTTAATTTCTTAGTATTTCTATTCTTTCTCTTTTCCACTTTAGAAACCACTCAGCTTCTGACTATCTGCATAAGCCTTCTACAAGAACATGTGGGGTTTTATTCTTCTTTGGCTTAATAAGCAGAGAAGACCCAATTAGACCCTAATAACAAATTATTGTTGAATAGTTCAGAAGTGAAGTGCAAAGAAATCTATTTCTTTGCAAACAGAAAGTAAATCTGCATAAGCCTTCCAAGGGAGCAGCAGAGAAACCACTTTTTGTCCCTTCTAAATAAAGCAGAATTTTCCAGCAATACAAAAACTGTAGTTCGGGGAGGGGTGGAGAAGAAAGTCCCATAAGCAACCTCCCCCCTAAAAAACCCCCAAACTTGCCCACTCAACCGAAAACCCCACAGGCATGTATTCACACAGAAAAATTCTGGTCACCTTTAGGTGCATCACTGGTTCTATCCCAGGCTGTTAGTATGTCATATCAGCATTAAGCCTGTCATACTTGACCTAACTGCTTTGCCTCTGAATGCTAGTGAAGCAATCTCAGCTGGAGGTGGCCAGTAGTAGTAGATTCTGTTGTCAAAAGGAGATTAATTTATCCGGCTGTAAACTCTTCCAAGGTCCATATCTTTTTTTTAATCCATTTATACCCTCTTGCTTCAAATTTTTGGAATTTTTTTTTTTTGTAATGTCAGTGTGTTAAACGTAATACCTTCTAAGAAATCAGTATGTGTTCCTGTGTTCCTCCAAAGAGTGCATACTGTTTCACCCAAACCTCAGAAAAGAAAATTAAATACATTTTGCATTTAAGCTTTAAAAAATCATCTTTGTCAATCTTAGTATTGCCAAAGATCACTTCATTTCTTTATAAGATGCCAGGATCTCAACCATTTTCTGTATAACTGAAGAATAAAATAAAGGAGGGGTGGTGGACCTCAACACATTTTGCCTGCAACTTGTAGGAAGGCCTCTGGTTTTAGAGAAATCTAAGATTATGATAATATTTTTTGTCTTGTATATAGTAATCCTGGGTTTAAACATAATATGCATCATTCCTTTTTCTTGCGCTAGAGAAGTAAGCGGATAAGTGGATACAAAAACACAGTGATGATTTACCCAGATTTTCTAATGCAAACCTCAGGAAAATTTATCACTTTGAAAAGAGGAATGGCAGCAGAGGGGAGAAGTTTCTTACAGACAGCTTGAAGGACTTTGGCCTTCAAGCAGTTAAGGGCAGGGAATTCAGCTAAACTGTTGTTTAAAGAGTATCTTCAAGATACTGCTGTGGTATATGTGAATACAGACCTTTTGCTACAATATCAGTGTACTTCTCATAGTTTTTAATAACTCTTAAATGACTCCAATTTCCCTAAGTGTTTATTCTCAGTAGAGGAAGGGATAATATTTCTTATGAGTAGAATTGTCTTGCCTCAGATAGTGTGAAGAGACTGGTTCACACGAAAGAAACAAATAAGTGTTCCTAATGAATCCCATATGCTATGTAGTACCTGATTCTTACTAGGGAGACAATTGGGTCAAGACAGCTGCCTAAAGCAGCTCTTTGAAGACCAGAACGGTATATAGTTCTTGTAAATGCTCTGATGCAAATGGTTGTTTGATTGACTTTTAATTTGCTGTTTGCCTCACCAACTTCTCATTAATGTTTCTTAAAAGCCAAGGTGTGCTTATGTTGAAGTTTTGCAAAAAACCAAAAATTTCTAGTTTCCAGTTACTGTTAATTTATTTTGTGATTAAAATACCATTGTGGCAATTTACATAAATTTCCATGGTGTCTTCCTAAGCTTTTTTTTAACTTACTTTGTGACATTCATAAAATAACAGACAACTGTTTTACTTAGATTTCACATCTGGTTATACTGTTTAGCAATTACCTAGCTGCTACTAGTTGGTAGGAATGCTGTCACTAACTGCATCAGCACCTAACTCAGATTGAATCTTCTAAAGCTTCTAAAGCTTTTGGCTATATGCTAGGCTTCCCCAGTTCCAAAGTAGTCTAAGAATTCTCAAGCTTTTAATAAAAGTACACTACCTTATTTGTATAACAATTCCAGTGCTATAAATTTAATGCCTCTCTTCATATTGTGAAGGTGCCTCCACCATGATTAACAGACCAGTAAGGCAATATGAAATGCACACAATAAAGATGACACTCCCATTGTACTTTACCTGCTTCCATTTACTGGAAGAGCAGGGTGCTGTTTTTAAAGCTTGAAGCAAGACAGATATTTGGAATCATATGGGCAGGATCATTTTTATGTTTAATAGAATTGACTGTCTAAGAGTGAGACCAGAACTATTGTTCTTGTTACACTCCCCTCCTTCAAGAGAAGTTTTCTCCAAGGACAAACCACTCTTTGCTTCTCCCATCTTTCATAAATGTACTGAACCTGATTGACCACAATGACTGTGTGGGTTGCAGATATTGTTCTAAGGTGCCAGTCCTCTTACTGCTCCCCAGCTGGCTTTGGAAATAGCACTGGATTTTGTCCTAGTTGATGAAAAGTAAATCTACACAAATAAAACTGTCTTCTCAGTACTATGAGTTTGAGTCACAGAGCCAAGCATAAGGTCTATTGCTGTTTAGCTTCAACTTCACAACCTCTAGGATAGTTTAAGGCAGAAGTCTGACATTTATGAAGTCTTTATAGTTTTCTGAAGACTGCTGAAACAGTAAAAGATAAAAGTAGTGCTTCTGAAGCCATCGTTTTTTGCTGAATCCCCAATGCTTGTTTCTCTCTCTTGAATAGTGTCTACCTTTCCTCAGTGTTGGAGTTTTTCATGTAGAAGAAAAGACAATTTTGAAGTATGCCTTGTACTGAGATATACAATATAATAAAGTGCCCTTTAGCTGGGGAAGAAAAACCCCAGAGACTGTGATCCTAAAGCATGTATGTATTTCTTTACCTATTCCTGCTTTGCGAAGGTTTTAAACCAGGCTACAGAAAATGCTCTGGTTAATGACTGAGAGATTTGCAAAGCTTCTGTAAAAGTAGACAAAGAATTGTTGTAAAGTAATTGTTAGCTACTAGACACTAGAGTTTTCTATACACAGGGGTGGCATCTCATGAATTCTATTTGTACTGCTGTACTAAGCTTGCCATATTATTACCTGCAAACTAAGTCAAGCTGAATTCATTTTTGCCCTCTAGATTAGATACATGATTGTTAAAAAGGGTACTGAATAAAAGTGGTTATTTTAGGTATGTCATAAGAATCGTACACTTGCAGACAATTCACACTATTTAGCAGTTTGGTGAGGCCCCTAAAATAAAAAAAAAAGATTAAAAATTGAAGAAGTGTTGAAATCCTAGAATAAATTTTTTCTCCTGTTACTCTGAGTCAGAAAACTTTGTAAATTTTATTAAAGCCTGTACTTAGGATTTTAGGCTGGTAGTGTAAAGTTTAGGAAGTTCAAGTGAGATAAAACATGCTGGATATAGAATTAAAAATGATGGAACTCTCAAGTATTTTATTATAAACCCTTACGTGAAGCCTGACTAATTCAGAAGATTAGCCCTTTATACACAGCAGAGTCGAATACAAGCTCTGAATTTTGGGATGAACTTTAACAGAGAAATTGTTACCAATAAAGTTATTATCTTTGATTTGAGGAGCTCATGTAACTGTAAGAGCGTGAGCTGGACTCTATGGGAATCATTTCTGGAAAACTAACAGAGAGGCTGATGGAATTCAGTTGCAGATATTTTTCCAGAGGGAAGGTTGAATTGACATTATGAAGCCCAAAACCTCCTAACTTGGAATTCTTGCCTTTGTGATTTTGTTTGTTGCTCTCACGTAAACAGAACATACTTGCTCTGCTTGTGTCTTTAAAAAAAAGAATACATTTTGTGTTTTCAGGAGTTGCTCATCAGTATATACAAAGTTGTTCTTCCTGATAATGTAGAAATATTACATAGTGCAAATGTTACCTTTCATACATGGAAACTTTCAACAGAGTTTTTGGGTCAGGACAGCCTATTTCTAGCTGTTTTTCTATTCTTACCATTTTTACTAAAAGATCCACTTTTTACAAATTTTTAGTACTGTGTATTTAAGAAAAAAGTAGAACACTTTAATTTTGAAAAAGTTTTCAAAACTATCTCAAATTAGATTTAATTTCCTGTATGATGCAGAGGAAGAAAAGGAACAATAGGGGACTTGAATTTTCCTGTGAATAGTTTATGATTTGAAACAAGCACTTATTTACTCAGGAAGGTGGAATGAGACCTTAACACTTAGGAAGATTGGTGTAAGGAATACTATAAATATCCAGAAAATTCAACTGTGTTACCTTATTATTTCCTTATAAAATTTAATCAGCCATGTTCAAACTCAAGAGAGAATTCAGTAATTACATTATTCAGTGCAGTAACTTGGAAAGCCCCATTCAGCTGTATGGATTTAGTATACGTACTTGTTCAAAATGGACTACTGAAGGTCTTTCAGTCAGAAATAAAGAATTATTTCTTTTCAGACTTCTAAATGAATCATCTACAAAATGCATCCAACATTTTATGCTGGGTTTTATTTTCCATTTCTTAGGGCCTGCAAATGAAGGGTCTCTGAAATGACTTTGAGTGAACTCATCCACATGCCATTTGCAACCACACTTAGGCACTTATAGCTATTAAAGTGTGGCTTGAAGTAAATCTGTTGGAAATGTGCATAAATGAAGGAATGAAGGTTGCAAAAGCCACCAATAAAGAATAAAGCAAATGTCTTTGCAGATGCATACACACTGCATGTATATACATTTACAGATGTACGCACATTTGTGTGCACATTTATGCATGTGTGCACATATATGCTTATGTGCATGCATATCTATACATGCACTTATCTACACACATACATATGTCTGCATGCATGCACATACCTGCTTGAGGATAGGAAGGCTCTGCAGAGGGATCTGGACAGGCTGGATTGGTGGGCCAAGGTCATTTGTATGAGGTTTAACAAGGCCAAGTGCCGGGTCTTGCACTTTGGTCGCAACAACCCCATGCAACGCTACAGCCTTGGGGGAGAGTGGCTGGAAAGCTGCCCGGCAGAGAAGGACCTGGGGGTGCTGGTTGACAGCTGGCTGAACATGAGCCAGCAGCGTGCCCAGGTGGCCAAGAAGGCCAACAGCATCCTGGCTTGTATCAGCAATAGTGTGGCCAGCAGGAGTAGGGAAGTGATCATGCCCCTGCACTCGGCACTGGTGACGCCGCACCTCGAATACTGTGTTCGGTTTTGGGCCCCTCACTACAAGAAGGACGTTAAGGAGCTGGACCACGTCCAGAGAAGGGCAATGAAGCTGGTGAGGGGTCTGGAGAACAAGTCTTATGAGGAGTGGCTGAGGGAACTGGGGTTGTTTAGTCTGGAGAAGAGGAGGCTGAGGGGAGACCTCATCGCTCTCTAGAACTGCCTGAAAGGAGGTTGTCGCAAGGTGGGTGTTGGTCTCTTCTCCCAAGTAACTAGAAACAGGATGAGAGGAAATGGCCTCAAGCTGCATTAGGGGAGGTTTAGATTCAATATTAGAAAAAATTCTTTACTGAAAGAGTGGTCAAGCATTGGCACAGGGTGCCCAGAGAGGTGGTGGAGTCACCATCCCTGGAGGTGTTCAAAAAACATGTAGATGTGGCACTTTGCGACATGGTTTAGGAGGCATAGTGGTATTGGGTTGATGGTTGGACTTGATGTCTTTTCCAACCTTAATGATTCTGTGATTCTATGATTCTATGATATGTGTGTATACCCATACTTATTTGTGCACAGATATATTTGCATACACACATGCATATTTATCCCCACATGTGTGGATATTTTGCTCATGCCACAGCCAAATAATATCTTCAGGAAGCAAGTAGAATAATGAAATATTTCAGTGAGCTCCTCCTGGCCATTAAAAGAAGCAGAGAAGAAAGAATAAAGATACTTATTGAGTAATTTGACAGATGAACAAGGAATTTGAACACACAGGAATTGTTAGAAACAGGAGATTAAAATTTGGTGGCAAACGTGAGGGATGAAAGTGGCAGAGAGCACTGAGGAGCTCATAGGCTATGAGCTACCTGGAACAGGAATCAGTGCGACACAGTCAAATCAACAAGTGAACAGGTTAGTTCTTAGAAGCATTTCTAAAAGCTATGGTAGGGCATGATTATCTTTGCCAAGAGAAAGTGATGATTCAAGAAACAGGACACAACAGGATGAAGATCTCAGCACCTGTTTTGGCTGAGTAGGGATATAGAAAAGGTTGTATTTAGCAATCTTATGCAAAAAAAAAGGATGTTAAACTCAGCAAGATTTAGACATATCCTGCAGCTGAGGATTTATTAGGGTCAAAAAAAGTTGCCTGGATTTATATGCCTGAATGACAGGCAATATAGCATTTAATAGGATCTATAGTCTTACACTGTTGCATTGATGGATAGAAGAGTTCTCTCAGGGGGAGGGAGGGAAGGAATTAAGAGCTTTGTTAGTCAAATTGTGCATGAGCTGATAACTAGACACCTAGGAGAAAATATTGGAAAAAAGAGGCCAGAATTCTGGTTAGGTTATTATTTCTGCACTGAAGTTGACCTTCAGCTATGGAACCTTTACAGACACTGGTAATTATAAAGGAGAAAATTTTATCTTGTTATACCAGAGGGAGAATACATGAAAAGATGAATGGGCCATCTCTTTGAGGTAAGGAAAAAACAGTAAAGATTAAGAGAAAAGGAAAACCAAGCAGAGAAATGCGATAGGAAAACAATGAATCTATGGGAGCAGAGGGGGTAAAAAATAAGTGGACTATGAAAATGTCAACTGACTAATTCAATCAGCATTTTTCAGTGTTATATTAGTAACACTGGTCTCATTCTGTAGGGAAATACTGAGGTAAAATAAAGCTTGGAGACTTGACAGACTTCATGTAGCACATCAATGGCAATGAAAAACTGGTTTCAGATCTTATGTCTCCCTGTGCTGCAATCTGCCCAAACAACAGTACAATGTGAAAAACTGCAAAATGCAGCAAGCATAAAAATGTGCAAAAAATGTATTTTTTAAGTCAAGAGAGGAAGAAGGGGTAAAAGAAATTGACATATCAAAGACAAATAGTGATATATGAAAGTAAGAAAAAGTATAATTGCAGCAGCATCAACAGAAACTTACATGATGATGTGTTTGTCATCAAACATGGAGGTATTAGGTTTTTCAGCATATCATGACTTATAGTAAAGTAGTGTTACAGCTTAAGTGTCTTCCAGGAATTTGTTCAATGCATGTGCCATGGGAAAAAAAGGAAGGAAATAAAAAAAAATATTCTTGGACCTATGCCTCTGAGTCAGTGGCCCAACAGAAAGCTTTGAATAGATGTGAGTTTGGGGAGGGGAGGGAAGGGTGGGTGGAGGGAACAATATGGAAGCAGATAAGCAGTTAAGTGTGGATAGGAGCAGGAGGTAGAAGCCCTCATGAGGTAGAGCTATGACAGGGGAGAGAAAAATAGGCAAAGGCTAATAATAATCAAGTAAGAAAACTCAGTGGAATACCTAATGGTGAAAACTGGTAGTAGGATGCTTAACAAATAAATGTAACTAGTAATAATAATAATAATAATAATAATAATAATAATAATAAAACAAATAGAAAAGGGGACTGATATCCAATATACCTTGTAGTTGCTTAGAAAATACTCAAGAGCTGCTTAGATGGGGCCATAAAAAGAGGGCAAAAAAGCACATTTGCAGAGCTGAAATTTTATAACTGTTTTTCTATGATTTACTGGTGCTTTACTAGTAAGTTGAAATTATAATTTTGAGGGATATTTTTTAGTTAAATTACCATGTCTGTATATGTGTTGCCCATCTCTGAATGTAATTTGCCTTGGTATGGGAAGAATTTCCAAAATTCCCATGATTTTTTACTTTTGGGGGAGCCTGCAGAGTTCCAGTGCTTCCTCTCTTCTTCTGTAAAAGGAGGGGAAGGTTCAGGGAGAGGCAGTGAACTAAACACTCAGTTTTTAAATGTATTGTTTTATGTGGCTGGAAAGCTATTTCCATAGGGAAGAAGCATTGCTGTTGCTTCCATGTGCATTTAATTATTTTGCCTTTCTTTATGTTCAAGAAAGCAATACTCATACATGTGTGTATATATATAGACATATATATATTTCAGTAACTGAAAAAAGAGTGTTTTATAAAATTTAACATTTAATGTGCCTATTGCTGGAGAACCGACAGGTAGTATTAATTGGTAGAAGGTAATTGTCTTGTATCTATTTTGACTATAGAATGGGTCTTCACAAGTGAATAGAATGGTTTTCTGAAAGTATCAAACCTCCTTTGCTTTTTGGGAGTAACAGGATGCTTCAGAATGTCCTATACTTAGGAATAAGCATAATTTTCACCACTATAAAACCAGAGCAAAATGCAGCTTTGAATCTCAGTGGAACATAGGGTATTTTCCTCCCTGTTAATTTTGTGTTGGCCACATTAACTGTTGACGAAGAATTAGGGAAGTACTGCTCTTTCTCATTGCTTATAAAATGGAGATAACTTTTTAATTACTTTTCTGTTGGTGCATCGAACACAGGGGAGAGATCAAATTAAACTGATTGATTAAAAACGTGGCAAATGTAGTCCTTTAAGCAACCTTCTTCTATATAGGATCTTTCTGTTGGTTTTCTTGATAATAATCATTTTTCTTGCATCATTTTGATGTCAGAGAATTTAAGTGACATTTGAGAACAAAAAGTGTTGGAAACAGAGTAGCTGACAACCAGAGGGAGCATCAAGGCAGATACTGTTTTAGGATAAGATGTAGTGAAGAGGATCAAACAGTTGGAAGGAGAATAAGGCTATCTGAAGCTAGTGCTAACATGGTAGCTCCAAAGAAGTGGCAGGAAAATTTCAAATATTTCCAGTCTGAAACTCATTAATGTTGATTTATTTTCTATTAGCATTATTATTGCAGGAAGAAAGCTGGTGTGAACTTGTGGAATAATGTGTATAAAATTTACTGGCATCTTAGAATGCCGAAAAATCAAAAACAAATTTGATGATTTCTTATGATTTTCTACTAAAGATGCTATATGCATAAGATACATAACATTAATATCAGTAGGTTCTATGGAATCATATAGCTCAGCATCCATTTCTCCAAACATGTGATTTACAAATTAAATTTTTACTGATATTAATATTTGGTGGAAACAGCCATGGAAACAGCCCACAAGATTTTATATCTGCCACTCTGCCTGCTTCACATGTATGTGTTGAATACTGTACCGTTTCTGAAAAGGCACCTAGGCATCTGTATTTAAGCTTTTAGCATTTTGTACAAATGGCATAATGGTAAGCAAAGGTATGGGAGGGCTGGGAGGAAGTGTGCTGTGTATGTTACTTGCTTTCTTGGGTGAAAGCTTTGTCTCTATGTCTGGGGTTTTCTGTTATTATCTTTTATTCTTGTGGTAGAACTCCTCCAAATCCCATCCTTAAACAAGCTGTACCTAAACTGCAGCCTAATAAATCGTGGTGAAGTTTGTTCTCTTTTTATATTTTTTTATATTTATTCCATTCATTATTAACTTCATTACTCTGTATGGTTCTTAGTCTATATACTGTAGAGCACTGATTAATGGAGCTTAACTTGTGTAACAAACTCTTAAATATCAAGACATGAATGACCAGTTTGGTAGGAGGAGCCACTATTATGTCATATAAATGAGGCTGTTTATTGACTAGCCAGGTATTAATCTTGTATATGTCTGCACAGCCAAAGGCCTATCAAGGACTATTGCTGTAACAAACACCATCTCATTACCAAGCAAGCTGCAAGTCAGTAGTTCTTAAAAGAGGTAACCAAAGGAGCATTTGTGTTTAACAGTGTTTCCAGGGTATATGTAAAGGAAATCAATTCCAGAGCTATCCCAGCCTTTCAGAAATTAGAGAAGACAGTCCCTAACTGGAAGAGCTACAAGATTACCCTGTCAGCTAGTTCTACTTCTCTGCCAGCTGAATGAATTAGGAAGAATATTCTTTAGCTAAGGAAAAAAGTACCAGGTGTTAAGATACATTACTTCTAGTTATGCACCTCCAAATCTAATGACTGAATTTTGTTAGAACATGATAATAGTGTTTTGTCTTCTTTAAAATTATTTTGAGTGTTTTCCAGATTGAATGATCTAGATACTTGATTTGTTCTTAGGGTGCCTCTACATCAGAGTTTTAGCTGATACAAGGAGTGCACAGCTGCAGGGAATCTTTTAGGCATCTTCACCTTTTACATGCCAGTTCAGCATCCTGGGGCAATCCCAGAGCACACAAACTGGATTCCTTTCAGAAGGACACCATATGTGCTCCAGAACTGCACCTAGTACAGGTGGAATTATTAATGGATGTTCAACATCTGAGAAGGCCGAGAAACCTACAGGAAAAATACCTGGAGATGTGTATAGTGTGAATGTTGGGTGATTGTTACTCACTGTTTCACTGTACAAATCTAGTCCTGCAGGTGTGCTCTACTTGCTAATACAGACATAGCTTAGATATCTTGAAGAGTGAAATGTTGTAAGGACTTGGTTTTGTGCATGAAATAACAACTTTGTGAAGAGACGTCTCCATTAGCTGGAGTGTGCTGGAGTGTGCCTTAGCGTACAGCAGGTAAATGTGGAATTCATGTGTTCTCACAGTCTGGTTGGAAGGATCAGTTCCATCAGTGGGATAGCAGACCAATCTTGTTGATCTGTTACCGCAGCTGGGGAAAAGGTTACCTTCCCACAAGCTCTCCACCCTCTGCTGCTCTGGATAATGGTCTCCCTGCTTGCTCAAGCCTGGAGCTGGGATTTATCTTTACTTAGGACTTGGACCATTTCAGAGTGGCTTCAAGAGATGTATTTCTATATTTACTTTTATGAACAAACTAATGGGACTGAAAATAATGTTCAGTCCTGTTGTAACAGAAGTCTCCTGGACATCTCCACTAGAAAGGAGTGAAATGTGGCAGGTACTTTTTCCATTTAAGTTTTGAATGAACTGTGGGAACCTTGAATGAAATGCACTGGATTTTGATTCAGCTATGGAAAAAGCTGGTAACTGAATTTTTACCTGCTTAGTGTTGTATTTCCACTAATCCCAATAGGAGAGTTTGAGTAAAGTTATAGCCTTGCTTTAAATTGCTATGGATTTTACTAACTTGCTAATGAAGGATGATGAGCAATGCAAAGATAGTTATGTTCGTAAACTTCTCAACCCTGAAATGCACAGCTCTGCAGCCTCCTGAATGTTTTATCAGCCTGTTTGCAAGCATTCTTTAGGCACTGCAAGTTGATCATCCTGCTGAATTTCTCTTGCTGAAAGCAATTTATCTATAGCTATTTGTCCTCTAGGGACTAGCATCAATCCAGAGCTGTGTACTCAATGCAAAATAAAATTTATGCAAATGATTCCACTGTATTGAAAGCTAATTATTTAAATCTTCAGTTTTTCAAATTCTCTCCTTGTGCTTATTAAACCACTTAGAGCAAAAGTAACTGACTATCCAAGCATCCTTTTCAGAAGACATGACCATTTGCTCTTGAATAATAATAAGAATATGATTTTGTAGTGTTGCTTTCCTCTAAAGTATATTGTGAATGCTTCTTCTACCTCTATAATACAGACAATTAGGCTGTTGTGGAATGCATAGTTGATGTGTACCTTAATAAACTTTTTGTACTCCTTCTGCCTGTGATAAAGTTTTAATCTATACCATGGATGGATTTGTATGTATACCAATTAAATTGGATTCCTCATGCTCTTTTTCCAGTGCAACAATACTTTCATAAAGCTTTCTTTAACTATATGCAAGCCAATCCTTGGCTTTTCTTTGTATTTGAGGGGCATCGGTACATGGAAAACCCAGAGTGAACCCAGGGAAACATGGGAAAGGGATACAGAGTACGGCTGCCTCCAGTGTGAGTATAACTCTACCAGAACTGGTGAAGGCATGCTGATGAGGCCATCTATACCTCGAAACTTTTAAGTGTAACTGGAGTGCAATGAACCTTTGATAGCCTCTGAGATACCCAATGGCTGTGTACCTCTTTCCAAAGTTCTTTGTAATTTCATTGAAGCTGTTTCCCCCCATTTTGTAGTGCATTCCCAGAGATCTAACTGTGAGATGTGTAAGACTGCACTAGCCATCTAAGGTGCTCTTCATAGTCAGTAGAGAGAAATAAACGCATGAATCACACAAGACTGGCTCATCCTTGGTCAGGAGTCTAAACTGAAAAAGAACAATTATGCCTGTGTCCTGGTTTCAGCTGGGAGAGAGTTAATTTTCTTCCTAGTAGCTGGCATAGTGCTGTGTTTTGGGTTTAGTATGAGAATAATGTTGATAATAACCCACTGATATTTTAGTGTTGCTAAGTAGTGCTTACACTAAGTCAAGGACTTTTCATCTCCCCATGCTCTGCCAGGTGCACAAGAAGCTGGGAGGGGGCACAGCCAGGACAGCTGATCCAAACTGGCCAATGGGATATTCCATATCATATGATGCCATGCTGTAGGAGTCCAACTGGAAGAACAAGCAGTCTAACACCAAGGCCAATTTATCAGTCAGAAGAAAAATGCTGAAACATTTGATTCATGACTACATCCTTGAAGAAGAACAGAGAGACTGATAAGGGGAACCTCCTGCCTCAGCAGGGTGATGAAGTGCCAAAACCACAGTAACTAGGTGAAAGGTAAAGGCAGCAGGGGGAGATCGTGACCACCGACCCAATTCAGGGCTGAAAACACTTGCCCCCCCCCACTCCTGTAAGGAGCATGCGTGCTAATTTACATAGCAAGCGAGGAGAGCTAACCAATTGGCGGGAGACAATACTTGATAAGGGGACAGGGGGTGGAGATCCCTTGAACTTCTTGGAGGAATGTCTCAAACACTCACAAGATGAAAAAAAATCCAAGGGGAGGCCTATAGTGACTGATGGATATAAAAGGGGAAGGCAAGTGCCATTTGGGGCCTTTCTTCTTCTTCTGCTTCCTTTTTTTTTTTGGATGAGCGCTCCTACCGACCAGACACCCAGCCCTGTTGGCCGGACCAACGCTGGAACCTGGACCGGTGATCTCTCTCTCTCCTCCCCCCCTTTCTTTTCTCTTCTTCTTCTTCTTTTATGAATATTCTTAATAAGAATCCACACCGCTAATGCTTTTCCATGTTTTCAAGTTCGAATTGGCTTTCCAAGTTTAACTTACTTTCTGTGTTAGAATAAAAATAAAATGTTTGATTGATCGTTTGGTGTCGTTTCACCTTAATTTAGTCCGAGGGGATAATTAGAACCTTGGTCGCTCTCCTCCCTCTGAGGTTGGGACGCGACACATGCTCAGTATATAAGCTGTGGGGAGTTGGCTGGCAGGCAGTGATTGCTGCTTGGGAATTTGCTGGGTGGGTTGGTGGGTGGTGAGCCATTGCATCATGCATCACTTGCTTTATACATTATTATTATTATTATTATTATTATTACTACTGCTATTTTACTTTATTTTATTTCAGTTATTAAACTGTTCTTATCTCAATCCACAAATTATCTCACTTTTACTCTTCCTATTCTTTCCCCTATCCCACCGGGGGTGAGCGAGCGAGCAGCTGTGTGGTGCTTAGTTGCTGGCTAGGGTTAAACCATGACAGCTGCTTGTCTTTACTGACTGTAAGAGACTGTGGGTGACTAACTCAAACGTTGATGTTTAATATTTAGGTGTATAGGGTAGGGTCATCATATATAATTTTAGATACTGTATTTTCTTTATATTTAGTATGTGATAATAATTTTATTTTGCTCAGCAAAGTCTATTTTCTATTGCATTTGGCTCATAAATTCTGTTCCCAAAGGCATAACCTGACAAATGGATAATTTTTAAAAAATATTACAGGAAGAAACATGCCCCTTTTTGAAATCTGAGGGATTTAAGCTTAATGGGGTACAGAAAAGAAACATTCTCATGTGAAATTTGAACACAGAATGGGGAATCTTATAGAACGACAGAGGAGATTGGTCCGTGTGAAACAGACAGTGCAGATGTCTTTTGCCTTTCCAAAGAAGAGATGGAAAAAGCTAGAAATCCATGCCAGCACAGACATAGTGTGCTGGCAGTGCTTCAAGCATTGTTCCTTGAAACAGTGTAGCATACCCATTTTGTCTGAAAACAAAATGGAGCATAATTTAATAGTAATATGTTATTAATTTCTATTCAGCAAAACTAATCCAACTTCTTGTGACTTCTGAACGGGTTTCTGAACACCTTTTAGGTTTTGCTTTGACACAGAAAAAAGAATTGATTGTCCTAAAGGATGTTCTTCTATGTGACCAAATGTGGACTTGCATGATATCGTGATAATGTTTAAAACACTAGCCTTGTCTTCTACCATTACTTGCAGCATGGTACTTAGTTTTGCTTACAAGCCCTTTTAGAGCAGGTTGGGTCTGTTCTTGTTTAATGGAACTTGGGAAATACCATAATGATGTGCTAACCATCTGCCTTCTGCTTGAATTACTGTTCTTGCTGCTTTTAAATGATTTGCAAGCTCATGAGACAGCAAAAACAGTAAAATAAATGTTAACTACTCACACTGTTACATTTTTCCTCCCTTGCAGGTAGGAAACTCTTCAGCATTTGAAGAAAACTAAAAAGTAAAATAAAAATAGCTGGACTGATGGTAAGTTTGAAAATAAGAAACTACTTCTGCATGGACTTGAACTTTCTATGCCTGTACAGGGAGTGCCCGGAGTAGATGGGAGTGTTTCTGTACAGGTACATAATGTGGGAGTCATGAAGAGGAGCTGACACATTATTTCATGCACATGGAATCTAGGAAATTAGTGTAAGTGCTTAGTAATTGGGCCTTATGAAAATCCTAGTCTGGGTAGGGGAAAAAAGAGCTATCCTCTTTCTGTGCGGGGCAAAGTACTTGTGTTTTAAATTATTTTCTGGACATGTCACTAGGTTTGCATAAGGTCAATCAAGTAGTCTTTCCTTCCATAATCTTTGTTGCATGGTGTGAACCTTAGCTCAGGTTTGTGTGTTTAGCTTTTAGAGATCCATGTTAGTGAGATGAATCACACCAGGAGAGGCCAGAGGTCTGCAATTGAAATCACTGCTCTTTGTGATGCCTAGAGCCTCACAGGGTTTTCTACAGTGCTTGAGTTTCCTCCTCCCCAATTGCTTTCTACAATGCCTACTCGTTCTGTGATTTAGAACTATTTCATGGACTAATTTCAAATGCCTGTGCACTGATTTGGATGAAACAGAAGAGTTCGTTAGCTTCTAGGTTAAATTTGTAGATGAGCAAACATCCTCAAGGTATTCTGTCAAACACAGGCTGTAATTATGAATGTCTTTGACTTATAGCATTAGTCCCTACAATATTTGCAAGGTGTACTTTTGGGAGACATTTGAGGAGAGGAAAGACATTCTGTGATTATGGCACAGAACTGGGAAATCTGAGTTATCATTTGTTCAGTCCTAGCTTTTCTGTGTGATCTTGAACAAGGTGCTTGAAATATACTTCTATTCTGAAAAATACTTATATTTAATACTAGCACCTTGTTTTTCAAGAGAATGAAAGCCTCTGGGTATTCGAAGTGTTATGTGGTGATTCTAAATACTAAAAAAACCCACCCCACCTCCCTCCCCCCACCCAGAAAACACCACCATTACTTTTTTTTTTAATTATTATTCCTGTTCACTCTGAAGACCTATTTGTCAGGGAAAGAGGTTGGTGTTCTGTCTTGTACATCAAGTAAATGGTAACCACAGGGCTCCACTGCCTTCTATTATACATCCAGCCTCATCACCAAAGGCTATCATGCCATGTTTCAATTATCTCTGCACAGAAAAGGTCTCCCTTTATTACCAGCATTTTTTGACTTGTTTCTGGTCTTTAATAAGATTGTATGGTTTTAATGGCCTGCTTCTAATGAGTAAGAGGCTGGCCCAATTATAAACATTTCCAACGTGCAAAGCAAAGGAAGACTTCATCAAGAAAATAATATTCTATACAAATCCTTATTTAACTTTACTCAGCACCTGCAGTACATAGCTTCTTTAACATACATATTGTGGATATTTCAAAACATAATATTCTGGTTTCATAAAAATATAAAAATAATGATCTGTTGTCAAAATGTTTTTTGATTTGTCAACCCAGTAACAGCAGAGAAGATGCAAACCCAGAGATCATAAATGACCTACCTGATGGTATCTTGCTGGTCATCTAGGCTGTATATTCCACTTCATATTACACTGCACGGTGGGAGCCTGTTAAGTTTGTGGCAGGTGCAAAAAGAAACAAAATGTCCAGGAGCAACAGCCCGATAATTGCACTTTTTGACATGAAAATGTCTTATAAAGTTTTAGTGTTTTTTTTCAGAAAAACAATAAGAAGCTGAGGCTGTTGCTCAAAGTGCACACAGAGTAGGAAAAAAATAGTTCAACAGGTGTTGCTTTTATTTTAGAACTGCTACCTAAGGAAGAAGAGGATGTTTGTTAAATGATGAAGGCCCCTGTCCCACATTTAGCTTGGATACAAACATTTTTAAGCAGTGGGGATGACTACATAACTTACGTAAACATCATGCAGGAAAGTAAGAGCTTATGATGTTTGAATGGTGACAGATTCATAGCATATGAAAGCATATAAAGTTGTGAGCTGAAAAACTACTAAGAATGTCAGAGAAAATGTGGCTCGCTTGTCTGAGCTCTTGAAAGGTCTGAAGTTCCAGCACTGATTTTGACTAAATTTTGTGAACCAAATGAAAAGTTGAATCCTAATAGGTTTGAATTTTATTACAGACAGAAAAGCTTATTTTTTCATATCCATGCTCTGTTTTGTTTAATAATAAGGAAGAAAAAAGATTCTGTGTTCCCTCTTGCATGCAGTTATTTGAAAAGAAAAAAAAAACCCAAAACCAAACCTTGGGATTCTAATGCTTTTTTATTTGCCTGTTCAGTATAAGTAGTTTTCAGTATGTGGATTCAGTCAGGGATAAATAAAGAATAATTCTTTGCATAGGACTCATTTTGCAAACAATATATGGTTGTAGCAAACTGCATAAGACCTGCTTATATAATGTTATTGAAGTCTGCTCAGTAAAGAAAATAATCTAGTAATAAGTTATTACTAACTTTTTAAATTTTGGAGAAGAGTTTAATAATTTATTGATCCCCTAGCAAGTTTTCTTAACATGAGATCTGTATATTCTTTGCAGTGCGATGACAGTTATGGATGTAACTTTCAGTGTATCTGTAACCATAATTTTAATTGTTTTTCCAGACTGAGGATGCATGTGCCTCTGCCAATCATCACAGGCTGTCTGGAAAGCAGGGCTCCATCATGCGTAACGGTTGCTTGGGAAGACAAACGCCATAACTCCAGACATCCCCCCTTCTTCTTCCCCCAGCTTTATATACTGAGCGTGATGTCATATGGTATGGAATAACCCTTTGGTCAGTTGGGGTCAGCTGTCCCAGCTGTGTCCCGTCCCAGCTTCTTGTGCACCCGGCAGAGCATGGGAAGCAGAAAAAGTCCTTGATTAGTGTAAGCGCTACTTAGCAACAACTAAAACATCTCCACATTATCAGCACTGTTTTCAGCATAAATCCGAAACATAGCCCCACAGTAGCTACTATGAAAAAAAAATTAACTCTATCCCAGCTGAAACCAGGACAATCCTGTATGGCATTTTTTCTTAATGTGCCCCTTTTGAAGAGCTCTTCTTGTCTCTCCTCCCCAGGAGATAACTGTTTTCTTTCACTGGTCTCTTTCTTAATTTCTGTAATTGTTCCCAGGGTTCACATTTCTTCCTTTTATCAGACTTTCACCTGTTATAGTAATTTGTTTTCTAATTCTCTCCATTCATCAAGCAAGGCAAATATTTGATTAAAAAGTTTTCGGGTTTTTTGCACTTTTTATTTTTCTTGTTCACATATCCTGACACGTTATCTTCTGCGACATTATACATTTTACTGTAGGAGGGTCATTACATGTTTTACTGCAGGAGGACAATGGCCCTTTGCCTGAATGGCTTCATACTTTTAGCATTCTTCAGCAATTTTACCTGAAAACTGGATTATGATATTTGCTTACTGTGTCATCTTATTTAAACATTTTATTTCTCTGGTGTTTTGCTTCTTATATTCAAACAGGGTTTTTTTCCAAATTTTTATTTACTGAGAAATCAAGGTTTGAGTTGGTAATGAACATAAGCATAGAAAGCTATACATAACCCATGAACATAAACATATTACTCTAACAAATACTCATGTTAGTCATGGGCAAAGGTAAATATATGTGGCTGCAGGCAAGCCTATGTAGTCCCCTGGAGTTGCATAAATGTGGTATCCATGTGTTTCTCTGCTGTTGCTGTTGGTGTATAATATGAGGAAAATTGGCTTGTGTTGTATCAATTAATGTGTTTCTGAAGATTATGTGAATTCATCTGATTATGTGAATGAATACAGTAAATTTGATGTTCATGCTAAAAGAAGCTGGTTTTAGTTTAACTTGGAAATACAGACAGAATTATTACAACAGGCAGTGTGTGTGGTTAAAATGGTAGTCTTTGTGACTTGGACCTTGTGTGTATTTTTTGGTGACGAAGTTGTTATAGCAGGCTGCTGGGCATGAGGAATGAAGAAGAAATAAAAGATATGGATGTAATAAGACAGAAGAGAGAAAAGGCATGGGTGGATGTAGTGCCCCTTCATTAGCCAGTTTCCCACTTCTTTGTGATGATGCTGTGTACCACTCGACTAACTGCAGTTATATCCACTAATTAACAGGATAAGATCAGAGGGAACTGGGGAAGGCTGTGATGCTGACTGTGCCTCTGCTTGGTTTCAGCTACATGCTTTGTGCTAAATGTGGGGAAAGGCATCCATACCACCTGACCTTCTGTGGGGGAAATGGACTGTATACTTCATTACATCACCTGATCATTTCACTGTGTGAAACAGTGTTTCCCAATGACATTCGGGCTGTTCTTTCTGGGGGCATTGCTTCCCTTTGTTACCTGCACTGATTACAATAGTAGTGTGTAATAATTTTTAGAATAGGACCTGTAGGATTTTGGTCCACAATTTGGCTTCTGATCAAACAAAGTGCAGTGACCAAGGACAGAGAAGTTAAAAGGTGGGGAGTGAGAAGACAGAGTCCTTGACTTACTTTCCCACTAGCTTGACTGTTTTTTAATATGCCAGGATTGTGGTCAGGTTACTAACAATGACCAGACATTTTAAGTCAGAAAAAGGATGGAACAGTCACTGACACTGGTGACAGAGAAAAACATTGTTTAAATAGATTGGCTTAGAAAGGCAGCCTGAACAGATCTTGATAGATACACAGAATTAATGGAAGTGTTAAGTAGATGCATTGTTATGACTTTAGGGGGAATAGAACCTCATTTGTTATTTGACCAAACTTTCTGATATTGCTTTCTATTGGATTTTGTCACTGACCTTCACATGAAAAAAATTCTATGCACAGCTTTTGCAGGAAAAAAATTGTTACCATACGAAAAGTAGCTTAATTTTTCTATAAGGATGATGAGAGGTTTAAAGAAAATAATTGCATCTTAAATAATTTCTTTGAAAAATAGTGGTTTGCTTAAAACTAGCCAAAGGTTATCTTTCATATGAGCTGATTGAACTGATGTTTTTTAGAAGTAATGCATTGACAGCCCTGGAGCGTTAAGCCCTTTTTATTTAGAAGTTAGGTTATGTTCTAACACTGCTGCTGACAATATAGTATAGCAGATGATACAAAAGAGCTTTTTCATGAGAATAATTTTAGATACAGCCTGTGTGAACAGGTCTATGGTACAGATTTGAAATAGCTTGACTTCACTTGGTCTCGTCTAGTCCGAATAAAACATTTCAATATGGCTTCGATTTTTATGCACTGTATTCAGTCTGGAGACATGACCAACACCCGAGAATCAGGAATTTGATATGTTTTTTCCAGTAAGCTTTAGAAGAAATCAAGAAAATACACAGAGTTAAATTCTTGATTTATGTGCTATCACTTCCATGTCTGAATCATTTCAACAAAACAACGAGTTGTTGTGGAACGCAGGAAAGAAATGAAGAATCTTTTGTATCACACTAATTGAATTTGAGCTTCAGTGATGTTACTTAATATATTCAGTATTAGCTGCTGTCCACTATTGAACAATCTTAATACACAATGTGCAGCAATAAGCAAGCTGTAAATAGTAAGAGCTCAAGTGATTTGATTTTTATGTATCATCTAACTTAAATTCCAACTACAGCTTAGAATGCAAGCGTTTATTAAACAGTAACTTGTCTTTTCTGCCTAGAAAACACAGGAAAACTTTTGGAAGCACTTGAGGTAGAACATATATAAAGGAAAATGACAAATGAAAACAAATGAAAAGGAACGCAAATTTTATGTTTTCAGTATACTCATCCTTAACGTGCATTTGGATGCTCTACTAGACATTCAGGTATTGAGGGATAGAAATCAATGACTGATGAAGATAATAATAACGGTGACATTAAAGGGCAAGCTTTTGTGAGTGGAAGTTTCAGATCAGACTATAGATATGTGTGCACACAAAATTAGCATTCCAGGAAACTAATATTTTATGACTAGGTGTCATAAGAAACTTCATTGTTATTACTATGTTTTCTTACAAAGTTTTGGAGTACATGATATTGAATTCAGATCTGAGAAGTGACACAGGAGAAAATGAATGCAGCACAAGAGGTACTGCTCCTACTCCCAAAAGTATGCTTTCAAGCTTTTCTTGCCATTTGGTTTCTGAATTACTTTTTCATCATCTTACTCATCTTCATCCCTCTTGCCCTCTGGCCCTCTCTTAAACCCATTTATATAGGCAGTAGGTCTTGCATTATTTGACAGGTCCAGCATTGATTGTTTCTTTTATCTACAGAACTAAATGAAACCAAGAAACAGATTATAACATATAACAGGGAAAATGTTTTCTTGCTTTGCATGAAGCCAAGAATAACTCAGGAAGGTTCTAAATAATACTGGCTCTTCAAGAAATAATGCTGTCAGGTATTTTCCTAAAGGTATGATACAATTCAAAAGTAGTACACCGCAGGTAGGATATGTAAATAAGTTCAGAATTGTTAAGAGGATGATTATCTCCAAAATTCCTCATTAATTCCAGAAATTGCATTTTGAATAACTTGATTTGATTGCCCAGTAGTTTAACTTGATTATACAAAAAATTATTTTCCCTATGTTACCTGTTGAATAAAGTTCTTAATTTCTGACAGTTAATCAAATATATAATCTAAGGCAGTGATAAGTGTTTGAACTCAGTCTTATGAGTAATGTCTTTCAACAGGAACAAAAAATACTTTATGGTAAACAGAAGACTTTGGAATGTAAGAGTGTTCTCTGATATATGTAATTCCATCCTAGCTGCTTTGGACGTTATCTTGATTTCTGTCTTTTTATTTCTGCAGAAAAATCTGAGCATAGATGGATGATTAAACAAATGTTTTAAACACTGGATCCTCAATGAACCTGCAAAACTCAATGAGGAGCTGTAAGTACTCTAGTCCTTTCCGTTATTTACACTAGCCAACTGGAAGGCATAGGCAAACACAAAGGGACAGCCATGGTCTGTGTAGTGAAACATAGCTAGAATGAATAATTTAAGTGAAAAAAATTCTGCAAGAATGCACAGAATAGATCAGGCTGAAAAGAAATAGGAAACTGCTGTCAACGATTTCAAAACAAGGAATACAGACCTTAGTCTTACAATTATTTTTTACTATATTACTGAAAAACAAGAGTAATAGTAGTGCATGTGCATATCCTTTGTATATTAACAACAAAAATTGTTTAGTGTCTCAAGGTTTTTTTTTCCAAAACACTTAATGCTTCTGCTCCTTATCTAGATGGATGTTACAGAGAAGCCAGTTTTTTCTTATATATTCTGATTTCACATGAAAACCAGAGTTAGAACACCAAACACAAAAAAACAAAGAAATAAATTGGAAAGCATCAACAGTTTCAAAATTTTCTGCTTGAATTCACTTACACAAGCTTCTGATGCTGGTGGTAAAGAGGTAAATTTTTTGGGTGGAGAGGAGTGCCTCTATCCATGCAAGAGCTGATTTCTAAATAACTGCTTAATGAAAATACTGCCCAATTAACAGTATTTAAACTGCCCAGAGAGTTGGTGGAGTCACCATCCCTGGAGGTGTTCAAAAAATGTGTAGACGTGGCACTTCATGACGTGGTTTAGGAGGCATGGTGGTGTTGGGTTGACAGTTGGACTTGATGATCCTGGAGGTCTTTTCCAACCTTAATGTTTCTGTGATTCTAACAGAAGCCACCAGATCTCCAGCTCCTGTAGATGCCAACTACAATGAGCATGAGAATGTAATTTCAGCATTGAAATTATATCACATATATCCCATACTGAAATGATATCCCATAGCCCTGTGAACTGACTGTCCTAAAATGCAATTGTAGCCCTCATAATTCTTCTCCCTAGAATTTCAGTTTCAGCAAATCTTAGAAGTTTTTATCTACTAGGATCTGTAACTGCCATCTTTAAAACAGTACCCTGTATCACTGCCCTAGGCAACAATTAAACTGAACCCATTCGCCACTTAATCAAGCTTTTTCCAAGAAGTATTATCCACAGTCAATTATTATCGCCTTTTCTCATTACTGTGGTGCAGCTCAAGTAATAAAAGCAACACAAATGTTTTTGAAATAACTATTTAGCCTTTTATTGCTTAGTTTAGAAAGGGGCTAATTTTTTACACAAACTTGGATGTAATAGCACATTGAATATTTTGTATATTTTGTCCTAATTATAGGAACATATTGTTACAGCAAATGTGTGGATTGGTGCATGTTCAGGGACTCATTCTTGAGTCTATTTCATAGATTCAACTAGGAGCTCTTATGTGAGATTATAAATTACCATAACCCAATATGGTGTAATGGGATCAAAACTGTCTAGTGAGAAAGGAAGGAGAATGCCAAATGGAAGCCTGGACAGCTTTCTGATTTGCCAGAGTGTACCAAAGCATAGGTGTCTATGTCTGAATTAATACAAAATGATACCGATGTTTCATACAGTTTTGTATGTTTTCAGTATGCACTAGCTTTAAACTCTAATCCTGCAAACAATTCACTATATGCTTGCTCGGTAGGTATGAGTAGTCTACTTATTCTCAAATGAAATTGTTCAGACAAATTAAGGTAAATACGTTCGAAGTTTTTGCAAGATCAGGGTCAAATAAAACACAGCATCAGTTTCAATATGTCAGTTTCTGACAGCTTTTTATGTATAGTATACTGGAGCCACTGGATAGTCAGGTAGATTAAATGGATTTTGTTTTCATGTGTTTTAAAGTTAAAACATAAAAGCAAACATAAGATACAGTCATAAAATTATTTATACATACCACTGTAATTTTATAAATGGAACTCATCCTTTTGAATTTAATGAGACTCTTTGTACAGGTAAAGTTACTAGGGGTTTTTTTGGCTGTTGTATTGGAGTCTATGGAGTTTAATGGTTGTGTAAAGTACTAATCTAACCGTGTATTACGTATTTTTGGACTGTCATATAGAAATGCAGAGGGTAATTCAACTTTGTTTTTGGAAGTTAATAGTCACCTTGTGCCACTGTCTCATTCAAGCATCAGTGCCATTATAGATGCTTTTTAATGAGTTCTAAAGGAGGAATGATTTGGCCAGGGTCATGCAACATTTTTAGTACTCCAGAGGCAGACACAAAGTTGGGTGTATTAATTGTGTTGACCCTTATGTACTGTTGTCATGTACATCCAATCTTCTTACCAAAGGGAATGAACACATCCTATAGCAGTGTTAGACTTTTAGTCAGAGACTAGCTACTCTGATCTATACTGTAATTTTCTTCCTTTGATGTGACATCTATTATTCAGCATATGAGGTGAAAGGTATTTCGTTATTAAATGCTAGTGATGCAGGCTTTTCTTTTTTTTTTTTTTTTTTTTTTTTTTTTATTATGACAAAGGAGCTAGTGTATTTGACTAGTATTTCCATCTAGTACCTAACCTAGAGGAAATGCTAGGCATACAGCTTTTGTGATAGAAGATACAGGGCTTCAAATTTAGTAACCTAATTTTCTGCTATTAAGTCTTTGTTTAAGCATGGTGTTCGTAAAGACTGCTCTGGATGCAGTGTAGAGAAATGCTAAGTCAAAAATAGTACTCATCCTACACAGCAGTGGTACTGTCATGTCTTTGTCTTGCACTTTCAGAAAGACATTTACTATTCCTCATAAGCAGTGTATTTTGAAACAGAATTACATATTTGATGTTAATGCTCAGGGTTTTGGTATCTCCTTTTAACCACTGGAAACTGTTATAGAGATGCTCACAGGCAGAATTTTTTATCAAAAGAAGAAATGGCATCTTGGCATAGTATAACACTCCTGAGGGGAAAACAGTCTCTTGGACAAGATGATTGTTTTATGTGGTTGCAGGGGCCTCCATTGCAAGAATCCTTGCAGCAGTGTGCACACCTGGATCAAGTTAAATCATCTGCGCTGTTATTTCACTCATTTCTTAAAACCCAGTTGGCCTGAAGTCCTACGTGACCACTCCAGCATCTGGATGATCTGTTTGTATTGATTACTTTAAATGACATGCAGAGCATCTCCTACCTTAATTATGTATGTAAGAGACTGTCCTGTATGACTGTTTCTGTATCTGCACGAAAGGTTTTCACTGACTCTTTACAACTATCTGTATACAGTTTGGTCGGTTTTGCATCAGGATCTGCCTGGAGAAGTCAGTGGGCCTGCCAGATTCTTTATCCAAGGTAGATGCATTTTTAATAAATGCATAATAATAAATTATGCATAAATAATAAATGCATTTAAACATACACATGGTGTCTGCCGAAAGGTCTAGGCACGGCAGGGCCTGCTTAGGGAAACTCCAGGGCTGTCTGAAATTCCCACCTGGAGAGCTCCTGTAACACGGTTTTTGTGGTGAAGCTGACTGAAGGTTCAGTTATTCGCTTTGTCTCAAGTTCATTGTCTCTTCTCTGCAGAGACTGGTTGGGAAGCTCCTGCATCACCCAGGAAATTACTGACAAAGGGTGCTGGTTGAGTGTGCAGACACAGCACTGATACCCAGCCATGGTTGGAATTATTGGATAGACTTGAATTTCATTGTTATATCCCAATTATAACTTAAATTTTGCAGCTTCTACCACAAAACCGATTGAGTCCTGTTGGAATTCTTGAAGACTGATGTGTATATTTATATCTGAATTGAATTTTGCCCAAGGTCTGAATATGTTAAAAAAGTAAGAAACAGGTTTGTGGCTTGGCTTGTTTTTTTTTCATTTGTTTCTTTGTTCTTCTAACAATGTGGTAAAAAAAAAAAAAAAAGAAAGAGCCTATTGTAGAAATACAGCTGGATCATGTGCGTAAGAGTATTATGTTTGTTCAGTGAGATCAGCAGTGTGTATTCCTTTGTGACAGAGAAATAAGCACTCATGGCCTGATAAAAAACGTAAATGAAAAGGCAACAAGGGAAGTCATTAGACTTTTAAAGAAAGCAGTTTTCACTATTCAGTTGTACAAATTGAGTATACAATTTACTTTACAAAGTGTAAGTAGAAGAGGGAACTTTAATTCAGGCAGGGCTACCAAATTGTAACCAATTGTACCATGTAATACTGTTGCATTACTCAGATTCTAAAAATATTTTTGATTGGCTCACTTTTATTAATCTGCAAGAGATTTTGCAGTTGAACATATCAGGGTATGTAGGTGCTTGGTATTTTAGGAATATTTCTGTTGTAAGTATATGAAATTTATTGTCTCTGACTCAGCTTATATATATGGTTATTTAGAAAAGATTTTATTGGCAATACTCTAAGAACTTACATATTAGGTGATAAATAGAATAGAATAGAATAGAATAGAATAGAATAGAATAGAACAGAATAGTTCAGTTGGAAGGGACCTACAATGATCAGCTAGTCCAACTGCCTGACCAATTCAGGGCTGACCGAGAGTTAAACCATGTTGTTAAGGGCATTGTCCAAATGCCTCCGTTGAAGAGGGATGCCTCACACCTGACAGGTGTGAGGCATTAACCACCTCTCTAGGAAGTCTATTCCAGTGTTTGAGCACCCTCTCAGTAAAGAAATGCTTCCTAATGTCCAGTCTAAAACTCCCCTGGTGCAGCTTTGAACCATTCCCATGCGTCCTGTCCCTGGATAGCAGGGAGAAGAACTCAACATCTCCCTCTCCACTTCCCCTCCTCAGGAAGCTGTAAAGAGCAATGAGGTTGCTCCTCAGCCTCCTTTTCTCCAAACTAGACAAACCCAAAGTCCTTAGCTGCTCCTCTCAGGACATGCCTTCCAGCCCTTTCACCAGCTTTGTTGCCCTCCTCTGGATGCAGTCAAGAACCTTCATATGCTTTTTAAATTGTGGGGCCCAGAACTGCATGTGGTACTCAAGGTGAGGCTGCACTAACGCTGAATACAATGGGATAATCACCTCTTTTGACTGGCTGGTTACGCTGTTTGATGCACCCCAGGATGCTGTTTGCCCTCTTGGCTGGCAGGGCACACTGCTGACTCATGTTGAAGGAGGTGCAGCTGATACAGGAAGTGCATAGATAGGTGATATATATATAGATATATCTAAGAAATGTAGGAAGTGGAGCTGATAGCCACAACATTTGCAACTAATTATTCCCCTAAATGCTTGGTTATTATAGTACCTAGTGTTAGTCAAGTAGCTAGAAACAAACTACACTCATTATTCTTCTATGAAAAAGATAGATAAAAACCATATATCTTGGTGAAGTACAAGTGACTAGCTACAAAGCTACTTGTGACACTGGAACTCCACCTTCCTGGGTTTCCTTTCTGGAGTTCTGGAGTTTCTTCCCCTCGCCTACCCCTTCCCCTTCCTCAGACTAAATATTTGTTTATAGTGAACTTAAACACTGGAAAAAACAATCTTTGGAACAGTATAATTGCATTGTTTGTATTGTTCACCAAATTTTTTTTTGTGTGTGTGTGTGTTAAGAGTAGTTTGGTGCATTCCACTGCACATGGCAGTTTTTATAACTCAAAAGTTTTATGTATTTCAGTCCTGAATGCTGTACAGTGAGTTTATAGATCAGACTGTCTGTGTGGAACAGACTGAGTATAAACTAAGTTGTGTTAGTGACATTTGTTGGCATGTTATTAAGCAAGCTTCTGTATAAGAAATATTGTATCAGCAGAGGAATATGATTTTGATTTTATCATTGCCATGATAGCAATTAGCAGGATAGTTTTAAAATAACTTATTCTCTTTTTCAGGATAAATAAATGATCAGGTAAAATAAAAGTAAGGAGTTCGCTAGAATAACTCTGTTTCTAGCCTGTCATCATATACTAGTTTTCCAACTTCTGGGAAAAAATTTTGATGCTCAAAGAGTAAAATCAAACCTGTAACCTGTTTTTATTATCTGGATCAAGATTCCTGTAAAACCACCTATGTCTACACTGAAGCCTGGATATCATTTAGAAAGGAATCTCATATCATCTCTATTGGTCACACAGCAAGAAAAAGAGAGAGTGCTGGAGGTGATTAGGGTGGAAATTGAGGGCTATATGAATTTTGCAAAATTTTAGAATCTATAGTTCCTGATTTGAAACAACAGCTGTACATAAAAAATATTTTATGTGATTTCACTGCATACCCTGTTTGAATGCTCAGGACTGTGGTTTATGTACAATATTCAAGTGTCGTGGTTTAGCCCCAGTCAGCAACTAAGTACCACACAGCCACTCACTCCCCCCACCCCAGTGGGATGGGGGAGAATCGGAAAAGCAAAAGCAAGAAAACTCATAGGTTGAGATAAGAACAGTTTAATAATTAAAATAAAATTGTAATAATAGTAATGGTAATGATAACAATGATTATGATAATAATAATAATGATAATGATAATATAATAAAAAAAAAAAATGGGAGGGAGAAACCTGGGGTAAAGAGGGAAAAGGAAAACCAAAAAACCACAAGTGCTGCAACTGCTCACCACCCGCTGACTGACACCACCAGTCCCTGAGCCGCAATCGCTGCCTCCCCCGGCCAACTCCCCCCAGTTAATACATTGAGCATGACATCACATGATATGGAATATCCCTTTGGCCAGTTTGGATCAGCTCTCTCAGATGTGCCCCCTCCCCTCCCAGCTTCTTGTGCACCTGGTAGAGCACAGGAAGCTGGAAAAGTCCTTGACTAGTGTAAGCACTACCTAGCAACAACTAAAACATTAGTGTGTTATCAACATTATTTTCATACTAAGTCGAAAATGCAGCACTATATCAGCTACGGTGAAGAAAATTATCTATCCCAGCTAAAACCATGACAACTTCTATACAAAGAACCCAGACAGGCTGTTTTATTGCTCTTTTCAAAGCAGTACCTAATATTTCCTTTTGGATTTGGTCTTATATACTGATGACATCAGGATCAATAAATGATACGACTAAATCTTTTAAGTAGCACCTGAAAATAATTCAGTAATTCAATTCTCATGAAAATCAAAATGAAAGGTACAGGGCACCTTGAATAAAAAGAGCTTTAAATATGAAAATTATTTCCTTGGCCCCAATCTCTATAACTGCATTCTTGCATGTCTGCATTTCTCCCAAAGGTTAGAGTCTAAAAAATATTATCACACTACTTGTAACTTTTGCATGTTTACTGAGGCACACTATATTGCATCGTGTCCTGTATTTCACATCAAGAGAAATGTTAAATGTTAATATAGGGTATACATGTGGTTGTTAATGAAAAATAAACTTGCAATTACTTTTATGTAAAAGAATGATGTCTAAATAGATAGTAGAACAGGATCAAGGAGGAAGATCCTAGCAAAATATCTAAAGAGTGGAGATCCTTATTTACTGCTGTCTAAGTATACCCCCAGGTATGTTACTGAATCGCCCTACATGTATCTCACTTGTTTTTCTGTTATAACATAAAGGTTATTTCATAGAATTTCCAAGAAGAACCACAAGAATTTATGGATTCGCTACTGGAGTCTATAATCAAAAACTTTTTTTTTTTTTTTAAGTGTTTCAGTGCTTTCAGTTTCTATGCAGTTATTATAAGATAATAGGTGTTCATGTTATTCATGACCAAAAGATCACTAAATTACAATGTCCCAGTAGAAAATAGTGCAATTTACATGACATTTGTCAAGGAGGTTATATGAAAGCACTTTTGTGCTGTAAGTTTAAAAGGTGAGACTCCTTGCTCTTTTCAATAAAATAAAATAAAATAAATACAATTCAATTCCGTAACATTTTTTTTTATTATTTGAAAGAAAACATTTTCTTAGGTGAATACATTAGTGCTAATAGAACTCTTCTAAAGAATTCTCGGCATGTGACTAGATTTAACTAAAGTTAATCAAACATCACAATAAGTTTCTGTTAATGGTCTGTTTTTTCTCTAACTGGCATCTTTTATCAATGTGCCTCTTGTATTATCTTTTAAAGGTCTATTGATCTGAAGAAGCTGTATGTTATGAATAAATCCATTTGCTGCAGGGTGTGAAGCAAAGGTACAGGTGCTGTGGTTTACATAGTATCATATGGATTAGAAATCACACCATCAGTGGCATGTAATGAGACAATTCAGAACATATAATGCAGTTAACATAAGACATAATGGCTATGCTTTGTGGAAGATACTTATTGCTCAGCTTGGTGAAAAGTTGCTATAAAAAAGGGAATTGCTTACTATATTCATGTCCTATGGGGATAGTGACAGGATGATTGAAGTATATTTTCATAACTTTAGAGACAGAACCTAAGATGACTGTCCATGGTTTACATACATGTAAATATGGTTGGTTGCTTAGGAAAGTTAGGGTCATTAGGATACAAATTCAAGCCATGTCATTCCGCAGTGTGCCATTTCTAACAGAAACAGACATTTGGGGGATTCATATACACTAGCATTTTTAGCAGCTTCTTAAAGCAAAACCTGAAGATAATCTCCAGGAATGCACCTTCTAGTCCAAGGGACCAGACTAGAGGCAGACCCAGAGTAAATCCCCTGAATGCCAGCAAGTTCTTGGTACCAAGTGTTTTGCTCTGCAGAGCCACTCCAATGTAATTCGTGACCTTCAATGAGGCTATCCTATTCATATGACAGATTCAGGTGGATGGTGATACACCATAATTGTCACCTTTTTAGCACTTCTCTTTTTTTTTCCAACTGAATAATTATCACAAAATTTGGTTGAAATTAATGGTTGTTACTAACATTTAGATTAAATTTGTGTACTAGCTGACTTCAAGGGAGATAAAAATTTAAATTGTTAAACATTTTCTTGGTCATTTTTAAATGAAGTGAAGCAAAAGCTGAAGAATTTTGACTAATACATACAATTTTATGTAAGATTAGTGAAAAAATCAATAGCCAAAATAAGTCTTGTGGAAAGTATGGACTGATTTTTTGATAGAAAGTGTTAAAAATTTTGTTAGCTTAATCAAACTGGTCATCAGTACTCTTAAAAAAAGAAAAAAACATTGCAGTACTCAGATACACACAACTTGATGCCGGGTGCTGTGTTTCCACATTTTCAGAATGGAGTATCTTACAGTTTCCTACATCACCTTCTGTGTTTGTGTTGCAGTGACCCCTGTGTTTTTTTGGTGGCTGTATTAGTTATTGAGTGACAGAGTTCTTAGCTTTTTTGCTACAAATGTAGTTCAACTTGGATAGTTGGGGTGGTTGTCGTTTGTTTGTAACTACTATTGATAGTTTCAGTCAAATATTGGCAGTCAGTCCTTGTCCTCTTACTAGCATTTAAGCATGTAAGATAAGAACCAATTGAACGGAAAAGTTAATTTTACCACAATTTCTTCAGCAACAGAAGAAATTACCACAGCCTTGCTGTTGGTACTTTACCAGCTTTGTGACTATACACCGGACTTTAACACCTAAGATGGACAAGGTGAATCTTATTGGCATGAAATTCATATATAATGAAAATACACTAGAGTACTGCTCTATATCACTACAACCAAAAGCAAAATACTTAGCTCTAATACAACATACTTTGTTTCAGTCTTTCCACCCTTGAGAGTATCAGTAGGAACAGAATGTAATTGTCCTGTGTGACAAAGCTGTAAAATACTGTGTTCTACGATACTAGAACAGAACTTTGCACAAAATCTTGATTGGTTTTTCCCCATGGTATTCCCAGAACCACTTTTAGTTCTTCTCCTATGAGGAAAACAGGATGGCGCATGGAAGACACATTGCAAATCTAAGCCTCCAGTTACTGCCAGCAAGTGCCTTTGCTGCTGTAGCAGAGCTACTTTGGCATTCTTTCAAAGAAAAGATCCTTCATGTCAGCTGTCTCCAAAAAAAATACATTTGTTTTATAAGGAACATCTTTTTTTCTACTGTTCGAAATAATGCAATGAGATGTAATAATATACTTCATATTATAATAATACAATAGCTCATTAAACTATGTTACTGTGTTTTTCACCAGTGTATTTTAGAAAAATTTGTGGGAATAAAGATGGTGTGCAGTGGCCCAACCTCTGTAACAAAGACCCCTGACCTGAATGCATCCCAGTTTTCTCCAGAATTAGAAGTTTTTATTTAAATTTTTAATAAAATTAAATTGAAGAGTAAAAGATTATTTCTATATATATTACATAGCTATTAAGAAAAATACTGTTAAAACATGCATTATTTATGATCAGGAACCAAAGTACCAATGATATTTCCAAAAATACATACTTCAGAAGCAAGTAGCATTTGTGTTATATAACCATTTCACACAACTATAGGTACGACCTTATTTTCTGTATTATGTGGGCAATCATCTAGCAAACAAATTCTCCCCTGACAACAACTTGGTTGAAACCTGCTCTTAATTATTGTTACTAATTTGAGTATTTCGTTGGTCACTGAGGTTTCACTGCTTGAGCCAGAAAAAAAGTAAATAAAATTAGAAACTCCAGAAAACAGCTGGGAAGAAAAAAATACTGGAGAAAGGAGTATGGAAGATAGGAAGAAAAGTAATGCCATATATTGTGAAGAATGCAACATACTTTTCTCTGTGCTACGGGAAACCTTGAAAGAAAAAATATATCTTGTAAATTCCTCAGCAGTGAGATGAAATTGAAGGGCAAATGTAAAAGAAGGATGATCTATAATTCTGAGACTTTTTAACAGTGTAAAGGAATAATCTGTCCCCATTTAGAAACCTAACATGAGCCAGCCAGCCTTATTTGATTATGGAATTTAGGGGAGAAAGCAGTCAGGTAGTTCCTGTAAGTCCTTTTAGTAGCTGATCTGTCTCAACTAAGACCCTTTCCCCTCTTCTCTAGCCTTATCTTGCCCCCACCCCAGTCCTGGGACATCACACTTGCTGCATTTTTCTCTTTCTGTGTTTCAGGTAGTTATCTCACTACTCATGCTTTTACTGAGGGTTTTGGTGTCCTGTGCTTTGAAGAGCTGGCTGAGTTCCAGCAGAAGGCTGGAGGGGAAAAGCCTGCTCAAAAGCTGGAGTGGGGAGAGATGGTTGGTTTGCTGGATCAAGTGCATGGCTTTGGGTTGTGTTAGGCTGTAAGGAAAGAACTTGAAAGGGCCCACTGAGTGAGAGTACTCAACGGTACTGTTTGCTGTTGGGGAAAGTGTGGCATTTTCTCAAAATGCTTTGCCATGTGCTTGCTGTCAGATGAGTACTGACAAGGGATGCTACTTTGTTTTCTCCTCTATAAGGTAGTGGAAGCATGAAGGATGCTTCACATCAGGTGCTTTGTAGCTGACTGGAACAGGATCTAGAAGCAAAGCCTAGTTCCCGATGTCATATGTAGGGAGGCTGGAGAGCACTGTCAGGGCTCCTAAAATCTCAGAAGTTGACCTACCTAAAGTGAGAATGCTGAGCAGGAAGCTGCTAGGGAATGCTGAAGACAGGGCATCTTCAGCTGAGCTGCCTTTGATGCTGTGGAGCCTCTACTGAGGATTCCTATACCCCAAAAGCCCTCAGAAAAGAAGTCCCTATGGCATGCTTTTCAAAAAAATTATGCTTTTAACAAAAGACAGTGTTTCCCTTTTTTCTATAACTTTTGTTTATTTGTTTGTTTATTTTTTTTTTAGTCTTCTTGCATGATGTGGAAGATCAGAATTTTGTTTTCCTTCATCTAATATTATTCAGCTCAGGATCCCAGGAAAATGTTTTAAATAACAGAATATACATGCAGCTTCAAAGAAGGGTGCGCTGTGTTGGGGTTTTTTTGTAGGTTTTGTAGAGTTTCTTCAGAAAAATAACTTAAAATTTACTAAGATGGAAGGAGAGTTAAGGAATAACAGAATGTTTTCTATATGTGGTTATTTCTTTTGAAATAAATTATATTTACTTCACCCTTATTTTAGAGATCTTTTTCAGTATATGTGAGCTAATACTGTGCATTTTTGCAGATTACTGCAATACAATGCTCTGCAGTATTGACTGCATACTGATACATTTTAATGGAAGTTTCTTCATTCATTTTGCAATAAAGTTTTCTTTTCACACCATGCTCTGCAGTTTTTTCCCCACCCCTGTACATCCCTCTGAGTCTCTTTGGTGTTTTAGAATCGCAATGTACCTGGAGGGACTACTTGATGATGTATTCACACTAACAGCTACAGCTTCAGCAAACAAAATCCATCCTAAAACAGTTGACCTTTTAGGTTACTGTTCAAGTAAGCATTTTTAGGGCAGATATATACATGCTATTTCCTGTCCTTAAAGAAAAGTGGCTCACTTCCTTCTCAAATTGCACATACAAATGTGTTCCAGTAAGCTAGCTTATATCTGTGCAATCAAGTGTTTACACAGAAGTAGCCCTGCTTGCAGTCCAGGTGTGCATATCTAAGTAGGAACAAAGTGCTCTTCCTCGTCTTTGGTGTTTCCTAAGGATTACTTTAGATTGCTTTCTGAACTGTTTAAAGGCTTCCAAGTTTTCTGCAACATGTATGGAACTTTGGTACCTAGTTAAGGCATATTTGGGGACAGCTAAGAGGACAATTACCTTGTTCTTTTGGTTATCTGAATTTAACTTGAGAAGCTCAATTTTGACTCAGCTGTTAGAAGCAAATGTTTCAAGCTAGCTGTAACCATACAGCATTCAGACAAGACTAAACTTGGACTTGCTAGTGTGCATTTCTGAATACTGTCTTCTAGTCCCCCCCATTTCCCCCCTCAATTTCTTAAGATTCATGGAATGATGCTCTGGCATACCTCAGCTTCTCAAATAAGTTTGCAAAGGAAACTGGTTCATGCTGAAGAGCAGGAAACCAAAGTCTAGGACTGGGAGCAAGCTGTTCCATACGTAGAACTTGAAGGCGAAAGAGCTCCTTGCCAGAGTTGATGCTCAGTACCAGAGCTGCGATGTCAGTGTGCAGCCTTCACTGTCACCATCCAGTACTTGCTTCTGCCAGTTTGTCTTCCTCAACCTCTACCCAAAACTCTTCTGCTTGGAGGCAAGCAGCTTGATTGACATTGTCAGCTGTCATAATACAGGTGTGCAGTGCCATCAGGAGCACACTGTCTTAGAATGGCAGGCACTGCAGGTGTCACGGAGAGCTTCATTCAGCACTTTCCTTCCAAATGTGTAGGGGTTGTATACTGGAATATCAATACCATCTGTTGCTCACTTGAGGTGTGGACTCTATAAATAACTTAGAAAGGACTGCCATTCTGCTGCTATAAACTTAAGATATTTCAGCTGCCTGTAAGGCTTTCATATCTTCAGGAGTTTGGGGTTTTTCGACCTGGGTTAAAACAGCTTTCTGTTCATATCTGCAGACAGGAATCTTTATTAATCCCTAGGAGCCAAATGACTTTTTGTAAGCAATGTTGACTATGTCCTGCTATCATATGTCTCTGCTCAGGCTCCTGCTATAGACTGTGTTAGTTAGCAGTGCAGCACAATTAGTTGAATAGATTTGTGGCATAAATGGGTACCAAGGATGTAACATCAACACTGTGCATGTACTGTTCTTTACCCTTCTGACTAGCTCTGATTTGGTCCTGTGCACTGAACAGTTGCAGTTCGTCAGTGGTGTTCCTGCCTCTCATCTTTGTGTTGCTTCATCCTGAAGGATTCCACTGCACATGCACCACAGCGTCCACCAAAGTGAGGTAAATGGGTGTAGAGCTTTGCTCTGAAAGTGCATTTCTGCTCTAGACTAAAATTCCAACGTGGTTGTACCCATCAGATCTTCAGTTAAGATATGGCTGACAAGAATGCCTTAGCACTTGAGACTTAGGTAACTGAATGAGCAAAACATGGATTTTTGCTAGCCTCACAGGGGTTGTGTAATTTCATCAGCCCATGGGCCAAACATCAGTGCACCAAGCATTACACAGGTGCCATTTATCCCATAGAATCATAGAATCATTTTCACGGATTTAGCAGGGATAGTTAATTTTCTTCACCGTAGCTGATATAGTGCTGCATTTTCGACTTAGTATGAAAATAATGTTGATAACACACTAATGTTTTAGTTGTTGCTAGGTAGTGCTTACACTAGTCAAGGACTTTTCCAGCTTCCTGTGCTCTACCAGGTGCACAAGAAGCCGGGAGGGGAGGGGGCACATCTGAGAGAGCTGATCCAAACTGGCCAAAGGGATATTCCATATCATGTGATGTCATGCTCAATGTATTAACTGGGGGGAGTTGGCTGGGGGAGGCAGCAATTGCAGCTCGGGGACTGGCGGCATCGGTCGGCAGGTGATGAACAGTTGCATCACTTGTTTTGTTTGCCCCCCCCCCCCCCGAGTTTTTGCCCCCCCCGTGTTATTTTCCTTTTCATTATATTATTATTGTTATTATTATTAGTACTATTACTAGTTTATTTTAATTATTAGACTGTTCTTATCTCAAACAATGAGTTTTCTTACTTTTGCCCTTCCGAATCTCTCCCCCATCCCACTGGGGTGGGGGGAGCAAGTGAGTGGCTTTGTGGTGCTTAGTTGCTGACTGGGGCTAAACCATGACAATCATTTAGGTTGGAAAAGGCCTTTAAGATCATTGAGTCCAACGGTAAACTCAGCATTGCCAAGTCTACTGCTAAACCATGTTCCTAAGCACCACATCTACACATCTTTTAAATACCTCCAGGGATGGTGACTCCACCACTTCCCTGTGCAGCCTGTTCCAATGCCTGACAACCCTGTCCATGAAAAGATTTTTCCTAATATCCAATCTAAACGCCCCCTGGTGCAACTTGAGGCCATTTCCTCTCCTCTTATTACTCGTTACTTGGGAAAAGAGACCAATACCCACATCGCTACCACCTCCTTACAGGTGGTTGTAGAGAATGATAAGGTATCCCCTCAGCCTCCTTTTCTCCAGGCTAAATAAACCCAGTTCCCTCAGCTGCTCCTCATAAGACTTGTGCTCTAGACCTTTTACCAGCTTTGTTGCCCTTTTTTGGATGCACTCCAGCACCTCAATATCTTTCTTGTAGTGAGGGGCCCAAAACTGAACACAATATTCAAGGTATCTCACCTTAGATCTGTGTGAGTGAAGAAACTGTGATTCCTTCAGTGTCCTTAAAGAATCCAACTGTTCTTCCTCTTCATTTGTATCTTCAAGGTAGCACTTCAGTTATGTGATTTTGCAAATCCTGGAGTTGGACTTGTTTTATAAAAATCTAATGGTTTCCGGAATGGCTTTTTCCTTTCACACAGAAGCTGATGATTTCTCTCAGTTTTTCTATCTAGTTATGCACCCTTTGTTTCTGTTCTACTGTAGATGTGTTTCTGGGTATCCTTTTCTGAGTTAATCTGGCCTGCTACAGCTGAAGAGCTCATGGCTTGGGAAAGCTTAACTTGGTAAAAGGTATGTGGCAGTTTCAATAGGGTAAGTATGTTTATTCCTTCAGGAACACTGCAGTTCATGGTCAGACTTGATAGTGCAAACAATAATGAAAATTCAAGGCTGTAACAACATTATATGCCAATGCAGAAAAGTAAAATGACCACTATAGACAATCCTCAGTCCCCTAAGGTGTCAAAGAATAACCTTAAAAATTTTTAGTCTATTATGTGTTCTTTCCTAGTCGAATAAGAAAGTTACATTAAGAAAGTTGGAGAGGAAACTTTTTCTTGTATTGTTCTCTCCAAGGACTGTCCCAAAAGGTCTTCAGGAAAAGTCCAATTAATTGTTTAGCATTCAAAGAAACCCTCAAACAGTATTAACATGAGACATGCTGGAGTATCTTCAGAGGACTGCAACTAAGGCAGTTCTGTAACAGTAATATCCACAGCACCTTGTAAGAGTGTGGATAGTAAATCCTGCCTATGTGAACTGGTTGCTGTCTCTAAAATCCAGCTTGGGTGAACCAGTAGGTAGGTAGTATAAATAAGCAGGAAATAAAAAAGTGTACTTCCATATAAGCTAAAATTGGTAAGCTAAAATCACTGTGGATCTAGCTTTAGATGTCTGTCACATTAGAAACTGAAGTGCTGTCACTCACATCCAACCTCACAATGAGGTGTATGAGCTACTCAAAACCTACAGTAATTAACCACTGCCACTTAGTTACAGCTTTTTTTAGGAAGAGAGAACATGCCTGCAATCCATAAATAAACTTGGTGGAAGGAGAGAAAATCCTTGATATCTTTCATACATCAGTCATATGAATTGGAGGCTAACGACTTAAGTAAAAATATTTGTTATATCTTTTGACTTTTATGCTGTTTTGCCAACAAATAATGATAGTGATACAAACAAAAATTAAAAAATTTAATCCTCATGGCATGCTGTACATTTTTTAAATTAGTGCAATGATTAGAAGAATGTAAGGATAATTGTCAGAATATCTGATTAATGGCCAGTCAGCATAAAAAGATAGGACAAGAGACAGGAAAATTAATACATTATACCCACAGACATGCCAACCCTGAGCAAAAACTGGTAACAGAGACAATTACAAGGACCAGAAGTCTTGGGGCACTGATTGATGAATGGGCCACTGGAGGAGGTGCTTAGACATATCTTTGAAGATGCTGAATCAGAAATTCGTAATTGATAAGAAGGGACAGGGACGGGACACACAAGATTATCCTGCATTTCATGGGAAAAAGTTAACTTAAAAGATAGTTGAGGGGGATTGTGGATTGTGTTCATCTGCAGAAGACAAACATATTTCATCTTTGCATCTTTTGGTCAGCAAATAGTTTTGCTGTCTTGAAGCTTAGTTTTGGTGATCGATTGGCTTATCCAAACAACTCCCAAACAATTATTTGCTCTGTTGTGATGACCTCATTGCTATGTCTTCTTCTTGGAAGAAATAGCATCCTATTTTAGGGTACACAGTCCTTGATACTGTGTAAGCACTGTTCAGCAGTAATTAAAACATTCCTGTATTATCAACACTATTTTCAGCACAAGACCAAAACATAGCCCCATACAAGCTACTATGAAAAAATTTAACTCTATCACAGCCAAAACCAGTACAGTGAGGTATAGAAAGGAACTGATTTCTGAGAAAAGCTTTGTTAAGCCAAATCCTTATCTTGGTTCAGAGACAATTAAAGTCCCCACTGTCCCTCCAGATAAAATAGAAGAAGGAATCACATCTGAGAAGTCATTAGAGCCTCTTTCCATGACCAGGTACAAGTCATCTCTTACTGAAAAGCCATCTGGCCTGTTATCATGGCTTTTTGTCCGAGTATTATGCACTACAAAGTTGCATTGTAACTTGGACAAAGTGTTTTAATAAGATGGTCATTCCTATTCTGAAATGTCTGGCCTACTGGGAATATGGACACAACAAATTTATATTTGTCTGCACCTGCTTCCCCTCAGCAAATTTGCAAGTGGTACAAAACTGGAAGGAGTGATTGATTCACCATGATTGTGCTGCCATTCAGAGGGAGTTTGATGGGCTGAAGAAATGAGCAAACAGAAATCTTATCAATTTCAGAGAATGGAAATGTGAAATCCCATGCACCGGTGGAAAAGTGATCCCATGCACTGGTACATGCTGGGGGCCAGATGTTTGGAAAGCAGCTTTGTGGAAAGAGACCCAGGGGTGCTGATGAACATCAAGTTGAACATGAACCAACAGTGTGCCCTTGCTGTAAAAGGGCTGCATTAGGAAGAGTGTTGCAAGTTGAGGGAAAAGATCCTTCCCCTTCATTCAGTGCTGGGGAGGACACACATGTAGTGCTGTTTCCAGTTCTGGGTTCCCCTGTGTATGAAAGACATGGATGTATGGGAGCAAGCCCAGTGAAGTACCACAAACATGATTAAGGGACTGCAGCATCTCTCATATGAGGAAAGACTGACAACTAGAATTGTTTAGCCTGGAGAGGAGAGGAGAAGGCTCGGGGGGATCTCATCAATATGTATAAATACCTGATGGGTTGGAATAAAGAAGATGCAGCCAGACTCTTCTCAGTAGTATCCAGTGAATGGAAGAGAGGCACAAACTGAAATACAAAAAAAAACCCATTTAAATGTAAGAAAACAATTTTTTTTTTTTTTTTTAACTGTGAGAACAACTGAGCACTGGCACAGATTGCCCAGAGGTTGTGGAGTCTCCATCCCTGGAGTTATTCCACACCAGATTGGGCAGTCTGCAGGCATGGACAACCTGCTCTGGCTGATCCTGTTTTGAGCAGTGAGTTGGACTAGACTATCTCCAGAGATGCTTTCAACCACTCTGTGATACTGTGACATGTGCTGAATTTTCTAACAACCAAATATGGGTTCCTCATCTCACATCATTTCAAAGAGGTTCTATTAGCTTTGAAGGTTCTCTCTGCCTGATGGTCCTAAAGGCCACATTATGCATGGGTGCTGTATGCAGCTTGTGACACTGCTTTTGAAAGTTGGCGTGCAAATTAAAATACAAAATGACAAATTTTGCTAGAACAGGTAGGAAATCTTCTGTTACACACTCAGGATAGAAGAGCAGCATCTTAGTTCTGGGTAGTTTACATGAGGGCAATCAAGGGTCTGGGAAGACAAACATTTAGTGGCAGTCAAGGATTTGGGAAGACAAACATTTGGCTTACAGCTAGCCTAGCTCTCTCCTGTCTGTCTGTCTGTCTGCCTGTTAGGGGAACAGAATTGTGATGAAAGGCACAGCACAAACTAACTCTCACTCTTGTGTTTTTATACATTGTTCCATTTCCACTCAGGTATGCTCATATATGATTGTTTTTCTTCAGGCTTAGATGTGTTCCCTAGATTCATGTCATTTGGAGGAGGAAAAAGTCAGCTAATCTTCCAGCATCAGTCTCTTAATTATCTATCTATTCTCTCTCATTAGAGTGATTAAAGTGAAAATGGGATTAATCTGAATTCAGAAGTACTGGCTGACCTTTGTTCTGATAAAGCTTTCCCAGGCTTTACTGTAGGCCCACTTCTGCAAGTGGCCTAATAAGAAGCATCTTTGTACATGATGCCCTATGTTAATAGCAGCGGTTTACTGTGCCTTTCTTTTGACTGTGGCCTGCCTGATCATAGACCTTCTGGACAGCTGTTCTGAACAAAGTAAATCTTGACCAAATCAGCCATATGAGACAATACAAGTCTTTCATCCAGACAGGGTTTTTATGGGCCTTGTATTTCCTGTGTTGACGGAATCAGTTTCAGGGTTTTCCTATTATGAACCACTTTTAAAGATATTTGTATTATTTTGTCTACCTCCCCTTTTCCCCCCCCAAAGTACCATTTCCATTTGTGAACTCATTACAATTCTGCTAGTTAAAGTGCAGAAACCCCGTATAGCAAAATAAACATTACTGTCCAACAAGTCCCATAAAATTAAATGGATAAGGTTACAAAATGTAAAAAAAAAAAATATTTCAAAAAAGCAGATGTTCTTTTCCCAGTGTTTTCTTACTTCTCAACTTTCAAGACCTACAAAATAAAATCTCCTCCTACTTATCTTTCTAAAATCTCCATAATGTTCTATATAAACATTCTTTGCCCTAGGGCTTATTTTAATTTTTTTCTAAGTCTTATAGGCTTCTATGAATTTATTTGTGTCACTAGGCACTCACTGAAGTGTGCATAGGTTGTACAAATGGAGTATAAGAAAGCCTCTGGTTCCAGTTTCACAGATAACTTTTTGGTTCTATGCCTGATGAGCGGAAATAAAAATCACTTTTAACAATTGACTGCTAGTGGTGTCTTCCAGGCTTTCTCCTCTTTTTAAAAAATCTGTTACTATAGTTAAGTGTCAAGAGAGTCTTGAAGAAAAAGCTGAAAAAGAAAAAAGGCAATCACTAACACCACAAAAATTCAGGGTTAAAAATAACCTCTTTGCCTATGGGACTGGGAGACTGAGGGTAAAACATGGTATTTCTGGGTCTGAAACTTGTGCTATGTGGCCTTTTCTATGTTTTTCTTAATAAATAATTTTCTTCACATGTAAATATTGAATGGAAATAATAACCCAAAGTTTATTTTACCTGGGAACTTTGAAGCTGAGTACTCTTGAGATCTTTGAAAACCTGAAATGAAAACAAAAAAGGTAAATTCTGAGTATCAATATTTACTAACAAGTTACAGCACATAAAATATATCTCACATTTTTCTGAAATACTTGCCTTATTTTTCAAAAAGTTTTTTGCTATCAAGTTTTCACCATAATTTTGGAATATGCCCATGCTATGTAGACTCAATGGTAGGCTATATAACTTCTCAGTTAGAAATAGTCAAAAGGTATCCTTAAAATCAGATTTTGTAGTAATACAAATTAAACAAGCGATTAGACTTAAACAAGAAACTGTTAGTGGAAAAGGTTTTGTTTAGTCATAGATTTTGGTCAACATTTTGGAGTTCTGAGGTAATCAACAAATCCAGCAGACAGTCGGACCTTGCCAGTGAGGACTTGTTTCTCTTGAGCTATGCTTCTGTCACAGGAGTCTGATCTTGGAATGAAATGTGGGAATCTTTAAGAACTATTATTTTTATTTAAGTCATTATGGTTTAGTCCAGTTTAGATGTGTGTATTTGATTCCCATATCTTTGACTGATTCTTCTGTTTGTGATTCAGTATGTCCACAAAATTTGGGAAAATGTGTGGGTTGAGAAGTTCTAAGCAACAAAATAGAAAAAGGTGAGGGCTTTTTAGTGCTGTAGACTTGAATAACAGCATGGTAATACCACTTTTGCATCTGCAGTCTTTCAGTTGTGTTAATGGGACTAGAAAGTTGAATGGTCTACTCTTTTACCAGGAATTGCTCAAGTGTACACATCAGAAAGAAGGGATGGTCACAAACTAGAATCTTCGAAACTTTGGGAAGTTTTATGAATGTAAGTGCATTTGTGAACTTTGAGGTGAATGCCAAAGCAGCAGCAAATGTGGTTTTGTGACGATTTTTCTGAAAGAAACTCTTATTTAGTCTACTGCTAGTTTGAAAAGACTTATCAAGATGGTAAAAATCTTTTCATATCTGGGAAGATAATGTGGCTTTAACTGCCAGTTAAATACTAAGAAGATGGGCAAAGCTTGCATGTCCACTGAACATAAATTATACATGCAACAGGAAGAAGAGCCTAAATATAACCACTCCACATGTTTAATTAACATGATCTTAGTATTTGAAAGTGTGAAGATAAAATCTTGGAGCATGAAGGATTCATAAAATGATAACTAAGTGCAGCCTGATCAAATATGAGGTGATACCCATCATAGAATTGTGATTATCAAGAATTAATTGTGTCAGAAACAATCAAATGCATACGGAAAAAATCAAGCCCTCTGAATATGGGTTACTAAAAAGCTGGACCTCACTATGTAGGCTGCTGGAAAAAATTGCATGCCAGCATCACTGCTGTTATGTATGGTACTGTTCCAAGCAGGAGAGATTATGGTTGCATAAAGCTGGCTTGGTCTGGTGGCTTGAGGAAGTGGGACTGGAAACATATGGGAGCAACAAGGGCTGCTGCTGGGTGAGCAGCCCCACTCTAGAGCACAGGTAGTGGCTAGCAGGAGAGGCAGGGCCTGGTAAAAGTACCAGCACCTATGCTATTATTTCCTGTGATTCAAAGGTGGTGATAGGTCTGAGGAGGTTTGCCTGTATGGGGGCGCAGGTGAAAATATGAACACAATCATAAAACCAGTCTTGAAAAAAAGGGACAGGAAAATGCAAACCTGCTTGCTGTAAGCTATGATGTCATCTCTCTTTCTCATACTTTTCACTTGTGATATGAGTTTAGTTTTGTGCTGTGATATTCAGTAATCTTTTTTTGCCATCAAAGAAAACCTACAAAACAGGAGGAAGACTAAGTACGGATGAGCCATGTTTCACAGATATTTCAGTGTGTAACCACAATACTTCTTGAAACTGATACCTGATTTATTCTTTAAAGCCATAAATAAAATAGGCTTTGAATGTACAAAAAAAAAAGACCAAATATAAGTAGAAAATCTGTACTGTATTTTCTCAGAACTACCCTCTGAGTAGAAGGTTGGAAGAGTGTGGTAGCTGTTGAAGAGCAGACTGGTAACGTGTAGGGTTCTTCCAGCTCCTACTGCTTGTCAAATTATATTAAGTAGTTTGTGAGGTAGCTAAGCGTTATCTTGGACCCTGATTTCTTGTTTCCAAAACTAGGTTTGCATTCATGGGGAAATGAAGGGATGTATAACACATTGTTAGCATTAGCCAGTATACTAGGCTGCTTTTATGGGTTCTCAACAGTGGTTCATTGTTTTCCTACATGTAGATAAAAAATGATATGGTACTTATGTTTTTCTGTGTCATATGAAATACAGGTGAAATGAGACATCCTGATGTGGTTGTTCATCTTGTAACATCATTCTCATGAAAAAATTGTGGGGCTTGTTACCAGTTTCTTCAAAGCCAGAACATAGCAAAGATCAGTTATCAATTATCTGCAAAACTGGGGCAAAATCCAGACCGGTGATTGATTTTTCTACCTAAGTATAGAAAAACCTTTCAGTTCAAGGCTGACAAACCTATGAATGTCTGGGGATCATGAATCTAAAGATATAGAAGTTGGGGTCCTGCCAAAACATGCATTACATATCTACATATTCTGGATGGCTGGATCTTATTGTCAGTTTTATTAGACTACATATGCTAACTTCTATGGAGTTTGTCCAGGTTTGCTTTGTTTAAAGTTTAATTTGTCTCCTTACTTGTACAGAAAGAGAAAAATACCTAAATATGAGTTCAAGCAATTTACAAAAATATTTCTCTCCTCCACATTAGCCTACTACATGTTTCTTAAAAAGTATTTAAGTCTTCTCAAAGGAGAAAAGTGTCTAAATGTTTTACTGTAAATCATTGTATTCTTTTACAGGAATCTACAAATTAATCAGGTAATTTTTGTATATAATCTTAGGTTTGGTTCCACTTTCTGAGTTATATTTTGGTTGGCAAGTAGAGAGGAACAGGTAAAGAGCCTCTTCCTATTAAGCATGGTATACAAGGGTCTGTGTAAATGCAGCCTTCAAACTAGGAGTTCATATCTTTCTATTAAAGTTTCTTGTTGTTTTTGGATATCTGGAAGTTCAGGAAGAACAGTTTAAATGAATCAAGACATAGTCAAAATGGTAGAAAACCCCAACAGTTATAGTCAATTCTGCTTTCAAGGTGCCTTTTCATGATTCGGATGTTTTTAATCCAATATTTTTTTCCATGCTGTGTTTTCAAAGATCAGTTAGAAATGTAATTCTTCTTAAACATTAAAATTGGCTCTTAAAAATTAATTCAGGAGCTGAAAAAAAAAAGACTTTCAGTGCTCAGCATGTCACTGAGCTGAATTCATTACTGTAATTTTTACACTCCATTTTTACATCAGTGCAAGTTCATTGAGATTTCCATTCTAAAACTGGAGCAGTAAGTCAGAGCAGTAAGTCAGGTTTCTTGTGGGAAAATAATAAATGTCCAGTCAGAAATCTCTGGAGAGTGCAAGCTGAATGGTCTTTAAATAATTCTTCCCTGGTAGGTTATACAGAACACATTTATAGTCCAGGACTTCAGGGGTTTCCTTTCTCCTTACTTGACCTCATTTTTTTAGATAAAATGTGGTACTGTAATCAGTTCATTGAACAACTAAATGCTGGGATGAAATTTATGACCTTTCTGATAGAACCTACATGTTTTGTTCACCAAAGTGGATTTTTCTGGCAATGACTTTGTGGCAGCTTTCCTTGACATCCTTCCAGACTAAAATTCATGTCTGAAGCTTAGCTGGTTTCCATCTGCTCACCAGATCTTTTCTATTCCTTTTGTCAAAAATTTCTTCTTGCCAAAACCCCTCTTTCTACCCAGAACACATTTTTTTCTTTTTATCCTCTGTTTGACTGTTTTTGTAAAGCCCGTAGTTCTAAAAGACTGTAATGCATGCCAGCTACACTAACAGTACTAGGCTTTGGGGAAGAAAAATGTATCTGAAACATCAAAATTATGACAAAACCTGTCCTCCAAGGTACTTCTTGGTCTTGTTTACAAGGTGGTGTTACTGTCAGGCAGGCTAGGAGTAAGTCAGTTGTAGGTAGTGCTCTTCTAAACAACTCCAAGCATGGAGCTTTCTGGGGAAGAGAAAGAGGGGAAAGAAATAAGGATGTTCCATCAGACATACCATCTCTTTCACTTTGCTGCTGTGCCTCAAGTTCTGCTCACTTTCCCAAAGCAATGTTTAAGCCTCTCGGAAAACCTTAACAGCAGCAAGGAAATGTGTTTGCAGCACTGCACTGAGATTGAGAAATGGCACCACCGGGGAGCAGATGAACGTAATAAGGAGGCCAATGGCCTTCCACATGGCTGTCATTGACCTCAGCATTTTGCTGCTGTCCGTGGGCTAATAAGAATGTGACCCACTCCTGCTGTGTTGACCCATTCCAGTCCTCCCTCTTATCATGTCTTAATTCACATGGGGACTACACCCACCTCTGAATTCCCTTTTAGAATACTGTAACTGAAAGTTGTTTTCCTATCAATTTTGACTTTTTTTTTTTTTTTTTTAATTTGAGAAATGCTACTGTGATTTGCCAAGTGGCAGTATTTCTGAGGCTAAAAGTCAAACTTTGAGTTTGAACATGGAGCAAAATTGCGAAGTATTATTATGGTAGCTATACCTGAGGGGGCAAATAGGCTCAAAAGATCATCTCAGCAAGATTTAATCAAAGGCTATAGATGAATAAAACTGTTACAGTTTATGATTCAAGTGCAGATGGCAAACAACTCAAATTCTTCTAGTATACAGAAACACACCCGGTGGATCTAATGGATATATAACTAGCTGCAGATGGAGGACTCTATGTGTGACAATAACATGAGAGTATTTAAAATCCCCAGGCATGTACATTTCTCTTAACTATAACTAATTAGTAAATAAGAGTGAAGAAGTATTTCAGAAGAGACTTTGACTGTAAGAAGAACAAAATAAATAAAAATCACTTGGCTAGAGGGTCTGTTCTGCACTAGCAACAGTAAAGGTCACATTCTTCATTTACTTTTTCTGAAAATGTTAAATAAATAGCTGAGCTGCCTTGACTATACTGTGTAGTAATTTAGTTTCCATTCAGAATATCATTTATCCTGTTGGACTGTGAAACTCTTTAGAGGAAAGATTCTGTTAGTACTTCAGTATATATTTACCCGTTGCATGTTCTGTAGCAAACCAAATACAAATAACTCTAAAATTCAGTGTTCTAGGGTGATTATTTTAATGTTTCAGGGTGCTTATGTTTTTTGGTTCTTGCACCAAGCAAAATAAATAGCATGATCTTCCATCAGACTGGTCTAAATAAAAGGCCTTCCTTACTTTAATCTGTATTTTTTTTGTGTGTAAAGCAAATCAGAGGCTGTAGACTAGCAACCATGGAAACTGAAATCCTTTGACTATAAAATTGCCTGGGTATTGCCTACACAATCTTTAACACAAACAGGTTGTCAACATGACTACTCACTCCCTGGCCTCTAGGTTGCAAGCAGTAATTTAGATTTCCAACTGTGTAATCACCATTCATTCTGTTTTACCTCCCTGTTCTTCCACTTCGTTCATAGAGCATACCTGTCTATGAAAGCTTTTGATTTGGCAAGTCAGAAATCTACTGACTCTTGTAGAACAATATTTTCATCTTTGAATCGATAATGTAAGATTCAACAGTACTCCTTTTGGGTTTCCTAAATTCAGTCCTCAGACATAGCCAAGGTGCTAGTCATCCTTTTGCCAAGTGTGAAGGATTTTCCTTTGTTTTCTTAGCAACACAGGAGAATATAGAGATTAAATTGCCATTATAATACACTATAGTGATAACTAATGATGTATAGGCCTCCAAAATTGTCTTTTTAGATGGAAGAAATTCAGTGATTGATTCTCTTCTCTTATTGTGTTTCAAGTTATGCTCTTTCTTTCTAACATTTTCAGGTGGCTTTGGAAGGCTGTGCAAATCCTTCTGCAAATCCTCCCTCCCCCTTTTTTTTATTCTTCAACTTATTTGACTGCACATCTTTAATCCAAATGAAACTTTGATTTTTAAACTGCATTTTCCCTTTTCCCTCCAGACATTTGGGTGGTTTATGTGTGAGGGTAACACTAAAAAGCGAAGAACAAAAAAGTAGAACAAGACTGATGGAACAGGGAGCATAGTGTCCTTCCACTTGATATCTTCTGGATTAAAGCACTTTCATATCTAGAGTTAGAGTGCATCTCTAATTCCTGCTTCTGCTTCTCAGCCTCTGATTACAAAGCATTTTATAAAAAAAACATTTTTAATCTTTTCTGTGACAATGTTATGCTTCACACGAACAAAAATTCACTGAAGTAATGACTAACACTGGAGCAAACATCAACACTAGCAAACATCTCATGCACAGAATGTCCTTAGTTGGTCTCATGTTGGATGCTTACCTGAAGGTGAGAACTCAGACCTCAGATTTAGGCTTAGCCTGAGGAAGAGAGGCACATTTAAAACTCTTGTTAAAGAGGCTTCACAACTGGATTCCAGTTTCGGTTCAATGCTTGTCTCGCTACCAATGTTTCTGCAGCCTATCGCTGTGGGCAGCAGGCTGGCCACAGATATTTGGGTCAGTGTTTGTGGCCCCAGGAATTTAAAAAGGAAAAGGAAGAAATTTCTAACAGTATTTTGTTTGGCATTCTTGCTTCCAGACTGGATGAAGTTGGGGAGCTAAGTAAGTCAGCTGTGGTGGAAGGAAGAAGAGCTTTGCAAAAACCCATTCTCACAGTACCATTTCACTGGGTCGTGCAGGCAGCCTGCTGGCAGGGGGAAGTTTGTATTCACATTCTTGATAGGCAGAGTAGTCACTGAGTCTGGAGAGGCGGCAGATGTCTCTCACACGGGAATATGGAAAAGAAAATACATTTGTTCTTCTGGGCTTTTGTCTAGCAAAAACATTTTTTTTTTTTAACTTTCTTCCTGATAATGCTTCAGCTCATACCTGACTACATTATTTGTTGATTGATTATTTTAACAGTTGTCCATCCCTAGCTGCTAGTCTACTATCTTGTCTTTCTAGATGTATATATGATCTCAATTTTCTTATAACATAGATAATACGAGAAAAAGAGGATTCTAACATTCTGTCTCTCCCCATCTTCCTGTTTCTAGACCCTTAGACTGACATCTAGTTCATGGGCAACCTACTGCACATGAACTATATTAACTTAAGTACATAGCTGAAGTAAAATGGCAATTGAATTAATCCTGCAGAGAAAGAGCTGAGAACATGCAAATGAATCATTGTCACAGTGAACAAAACTGATCGTGAAACCAATCCATTACAGTCAGATGAGGAGACCTTTTTGTATTTGCATATATGAAAAAGTGAATACATCTGTGTGAAGATGGTAGAGTGAGAAAGACAAATCATAAACATGATTCCTGAATTTATTTCTGTACTGGTATCTAGAAGTCAGGCTGACTGGCTGTGTTACCTCTGCAGTCAGGAGATGAACAGGAGGCACATCGTTTCTCTAATGGGTCTGTAAAACCCCACTTTGGAGAGTTGCTTTTGGTTTTGGTTTTGTTTGTTTGTTTGTTTTAATTGTCCTTATTAAAATACACCAGAGCACCAGAACACTGAGGCAAGCTCTTTGAAGCCTGTCTGGTGAGGTAAGACAGTTATAACTTTCTTTGGAACAAGAGCCAGAAGAAACGTCTATAACAAGGAATAATGTAGATAGAATGTAATTTAGTAAGCAGTTACTGCACTAAATTAATTAACAAATAAATTAATATAAAAAGACTGTGCTCTTCAATGATTTTATTTGTATATTTTCTGGGAGTGTAATAGCGTGATGAAATAGAAAGGAAGGTCTGAAACGCAAATGAAATCGTTGTTTAACTATGTACATCCCAAGTTTCACAACTGGGATAATTTATTTTCCCATACCTGCTGTGTAAGGACAATATATTTTGTGTAAGAGTTGAGACTCTTCATACAAGAGCAAAAGAGATGATAGGTAGTAGATTTTAATACAGTTGTTCCTGCTTCATCCATGATGCCAAGGCTATGAACAGCTTGCGGGTGGGATGACACACAAGAAGTAAGAGTAAAAGGTATTTTCTTCCCTGATTTTAATTCTGAACGATATGCCTAGATGTTAAGAGCTAAGCAAAATTTCATTTTGAGAGAAGCAAAAGCAATACTGTTATTTTCTCTTGAACTGGGTTCCAATGCCCAGGTGCTGGCATCAGGGGGCTTGCAGGGGTGGCCTCTGTGAGGAGAGGCTGGACCTGCCCTTGGCCGGACACAGGTGGTTCCAGCCAGCTCCGATGGCCCTCCACAGGGCACTGCTGAGCCCTGCAGCCAACCTGGTTGTGCCTCTGTGGTAACATATTTAAGAAAGGGCACAACTCTGTGTGGCGGTGTGAGGAGTGAAGGAAAAAAGTGTGAGAAACAGCCTGGCAGACAGAAAGGTCAGTGAAGAAGGAGAGTGAGGACATGCTCCAGGTGCCAGAGCAGAGATTCCCTTGCAGCCCACAGTGGGGACCATGCTGGAGCAGATATCCACACTGCAGCCCATAAAGGACACACGCTGGAGCAGGGGAGAAGTGAGGGGAGGAAGGAGTAGCAGACAGGAGCTGTTATGAACTGACCACCGCCCCCCATTCCCCACCCCCCTGTGCTGCTCAGTGCAAGGAGTCTGGAGTGAAGGAGTGAAGCTGAGCCTGGGAGGGCGGTGTTTTAATTTTTTTGTCTTTGTTTCTTACTACCGAACCATAATTTAATTGGCAGTAAATTAAATATTTTTCCCCAAATCAAATCTGTTTTGTCTGTGACAGTAACTGCCAAATGATCTCCCTGTCTTTATCTCAGTCAATGAAATTTTTCATCCTATTATCTCCCCATGTTCTGTTAAGGAGGGGGAATGAGGGAACATCTGGCTGCTGACCAAGGCTAACCCACCACACCTCTGCTAATTGCAGGCCCCCATTTGTTTACAATGATTGCTGTCCTTTGAGAATCAACATTTGATGTACTTGTCCTGAGCTGTATGAGACATAAAGTCAGAAATGGGCTGTAGGTGAGATTAAATAGGATGGATGAGACAGATTCCTAGAAATTGTGGTTTTGATCTTGTCTTGAAAAGCTTCTAAGAGTATAACTCCTTGTTAAATTTTTAAGTTCTTCATTAAAAATTACTCAGTCTAAAAGTTTGGTGGAAACAAATACGCCATTTTAACTTATGAGCAGAAGCATTACACAGATGTTAAAAACTGTTACGTTAACTTCTTAAATTGTGCTCAATTAGTTATTTTTCATAAAGTGACCTGGAAATAGCAAACTCTGTAGCTGTTCAGTGTTTATTAAGACAAAGATTTCTAAGTCTGTGATGATCCATTTACAGTGAAGTAAAAATTTGAGATACAGTGATGTCTCACGTGATGACTAATGCATGACAAATTCTCATTCCAGGAACATCAAACATCTATCCTTAGGTAAGGTGGATTGATTTGCTAATTTCAAATCAATCTGCTCTGCTCTGGACATAAATTGTGAGCATGTTACTTTTTAAATTAATGCTGAGTTTGATGCTACAAAAGAAGAGTGACAAAAAAATTTTAAGCTGTAGTTACATCAGGAACTCTCCCAGGGCCACACTGGGTATAACAGATAAGGACTTTTAACTATATCATTGATGTGCTGCACCACAATCCTAAAAGTTGCCAGTGGCTAAGTGTTTGGGATAGGAACGTTTGTTCAGACAGCATGGGATGAAAAATTGTCTTTTGAAGTGCTGAACTGAAGGGCTGTTACTCCTCAAAACAATGCTTGATGAAATCCAAGTACTTAAAATTCTGAGCCCAAATGTGGTCGTGGTGTCACCATCAAGCATATTTAATGAGTATCATGATCTGTATCTGACCTGCAACTACTTGTTTCTCTAAGAAAAATTAAATAATGATGACTTAATAGCAGAAAATGTTCCTTTCAAAACCGAGATAAAATATTTACAGTTTATGAGGATGCTAGTGATGGTTATGCAGTTGGCTTTATTATAGCAGTGTCATGGTTTAGGTTTTGCCCGCTTGGCTTGCTTCATTGCAGCGCATGTTTCACATTCATGGATAACCTGTGCAATAGCATCCATGGTCAAGTCCACCCCTCGATCATGAGCCCATCTGTGTGTTGCATCTCTTCCTTGATGGCCTGAGGTGTCATGGGCCCACCGAGCTATAAATAGTTCACCTTTATGTTGCCAGTCTAGATCTACCTAAGCCACTTCGATACTAGCAGCCCAATCCACCTGCTGGTTGTTCTGATGTTCTTCAGTGGCCTGACTCTTGGATACGTGAGCATCCACATGACGTACCTTCACAACCAGGTTCTCCATCCGGGCAGCAATATCTTGCCACAATGCAGCAGCCCGGATGGGTTTGCCTCTGCGCTGCCAGTTGTTCTGCTTCCACTGCTGTAACCACCCCCACAGGGCATTTGCCACCATCCATGAGTCAGTATAAAGATAGAGCACTGGCCATTTTTCTCGTTCAGCAATGTCTAAAGCCAGCTGGATGGCCTTTACTTCTGCAAACTGACTCGATTCACCTTCACCTTCAGCCATTTCTGTGACTTGTCATATAGGACTCCATACAGTAGCCTTCCATCTCTGATGCTTTCCCACCAGACGACAGGACCCATCAGTAAACAGGGCATATTGCTTCTCATTGTCTGGTAGTTTATTATACAGTGGGGCCTCTTCAGCACGTGTCACCTCCTCCTCTGGTGACATTCCAAAATCTTTGCCTTCTGGCCAGTCCATGATCACTTCCAAGATTCCTGGGCGACTGGGGTTTCCTATTCGAGCCCGTTGGGTGATCAGTGTGACCCACTTACTCCACGTAGCATCAGTTGCATGATGTGTAGAGGGGACCCTCCCTTTGAACATCCAGCCCAGCACCGGCAGTCGAGGTGCCAGGAGGAGCTGTGCCTCAGTACCAATCACTTCTGAAGCAGATCGAATCCCTTCATATGCTGCCAATATCTCTTTTTCAGTTGGAGTGTAGTGCACTTTGGACCCTCTGTATCCCCGACTCCAAAACCCTAGGGGCTGACCTCGGGTCTCCCCTGGTGCTTTCTGCCAGAGGCTCCAGGTAGGGCCACTCTCCCCGGCTGCAGTGTAGAGCACGGTTTTTACGTCTTGTCCTGCTCGGACTGGCCCAAGGGCTACTGCATGACCTATCTCCTGCTTTATCTGTTCAAAGGCCAGTCGTTGCTCAGGGCCCCATTTGAAATCATTCTTCTTCCGGGTCACTTGATAGAGAGGGCTTATGATCATATTATAATTTGGAATATGCATTCTCCAAAAACCCACAACACCTAAAAATGCTTGTGTTTCCTTTTTGCTAGTTGGTGGAGACATGGCTGTTATTTTGTTGATCACATCCATTGGGATCTGCCGACGTCCATCTTGCCATTTTATTCCCAAAAACTGAATCTCCTGTGCAGGTCCCTTCACTTTACTTTGTTTTATGGCAAAACCGGCCTTCAGAAGGATTTGGATTATTTTATTCCCTTTTTCAAAAACGTCTTCTGCTGTGTTGTCCCACACGATGATGTCATCAATGTACTGAAGGTGTTCCGGAGCTCCACCCTGTTCCAATGCAGTATGGATCAGTCCATGGCAAATGGTAGGGCTGTGTTTCCACCCCTGGGGCAGTCGATTCCAGGTGTACTGGATGCCCCTCCAAGTGAAAGCAAACTGTGGCCTGCACTCTGCTGCCAAAGGGATTGAGAAGAATGCCTTAGCAATATCAATTGTGGCATACCACTTGGCTGCCTTTGACTCCAGTTCATATTGAAGTTCTAGCATGTCCAGCACGGCAGCACTCAGTGGCGGAGTGACTTCGTTCAGGCCATGATAGTCTACTGTTAGTCTCCACTCCCCATTAGACTTCCGCACTGGCCATATGGGACTGTTAAAGGGTGAGCGGGTCTTACTGATCACTCCTTGGCTCTCCAGTCGCCGAATGAGCTCATGGATGGGAATCAGGGAGTCTCGGTTGGTGCGGTATTGCCGCCGGTGCACTGCTGTGGTGGCAATTGGCACCTGTTGTTCTTTGACCTTCAGCAACCCCACAACAGAAGGGTCCTTCGAAAGACCGAGCAAAGTAGACAGCTGTTTAATTTCCTCCGTCTCCAAGGCAGCTATACCGAAAGCCCACCTGTACCCTTTTGGGTTCTTGAAATACCCTCTCCTGAGGTAGTCTATGCCAAGGATGCACGGAGCCTCTGGGCCAGTCACAATGGGGTGCTTTTGCCACTCATTCCCAGTTAGGCTCACTTCAGCCTCCAATACAGTTAGCTCTTGGGATCCCCCTGTCACTCCAGCAATACAAATGGGTTCTGCCCCTACATAGTTTGATGACGTTAGGGTGCACTCTGCACCAGTGTCCACTACAGCCTTGTACTCCTGTGGGTCAGATGTGCCAGGCCATCGGATCCACACAGTCCAGTAAACCTGGTTATCCCTTTCCTCCACCCGGCTGGAGGCAGGGCCCCTCTAGTCCAGGTTGCAGAATTCACAACTCACTCCTTATGAATGGGAATCAGATGTCTCTCTATTAAGGTCACAAATAAAATCAGCGCTTCTACTCCTCTGTCTGGGGAACTGCTCACTGGAAACTGGAGCAGCAATTTTCCTGGAAGAACCCCCCTGAGTGATTATTTCTCCTTGCAACTCACATACCTATGCCTCTAAGGTCAACGTAGATTTCCCATCACACTTCCTCATGTCCTCTCCATGGTCACGCAGGTAAAACCATAGGGTGCCCCGTGGTGTGTATCCTCTCTCTTGAGCAGAGGGACGCTTACTTCTAATGGCTGAGATACTGGTCCATACAGGTGGGGAGTAGGACATATCTTCTCTGATTTGCTGAACCTCCTGGGACAATTCCTCCACAGCTGAGACGAGGCAGGAAGAGACATGTGCTTCATAATCCCGGAGTTTATCAATCACGTCCCCCACCGTTGGTGCCTCTTCATCTTTCCAGGACATTACTGCCAATGAGATTACATGGGATGATGGTGCGCTCCGTACAAACTTCCGCCACATGGGTCATGTGCACTGGGCTTCATCTGGATCTTTGGATGACTGTTCACTACCCAGGTCACCATAAATCACCTCAAGCACAGCTAATTCCCTCAGGTACTGGATACCTTTCTCCATGGTGGTCCATTTTCCAGGGCGATATATAACATCTTCCTTGAAGGGGTACCTTTTTTTCACAGCAGACAGGAGTTGCCTCCAGAGGCTGAGGGCTTGTGTCCCTTTTCCAATCGCCTTGTCAATGCCCCCATCCCTAGAAAGGGATCCCAGTTGTTTGGTTTCCTTACCCTCTAATTCCAGGCTACTGACCCCGTTATCCCAGCATCGGAGCAGCCAGGTGACAACATGCTCACCTACATGACGGCCAAAATCTTTTTGCATATCTCGCAGCTCACTTAAGGATAGGGATCGGGTAGTTTCCGTCTCTTGTATGAGTTCTTCCTCTTCCTCCTCCTCTCCTCATGATGGCACCACTTTTCCATCATCTCTTTCTAAATGAGTTGACTTTCTCTTTGAAGATTTCTTCTTTTGTATAGGGGCAACTGATACTGGCACGGGTTGATTCTCTGATTCAAGCTTCAGTGTCCGTCATGGGTGTTTGAGTGGTCACAGTGCCTGTTGTCGGGCTTGGAGCCGCCGTAGTGCCTGTTGTGGGGGTTTGAGGGGCCACAGTGCCTGTCGTCGGGGTTGAAATGGCAGCGGTGTCTGTCACCGGGGTTGGAGTGGCTGCAGTGCCTGTTGCCTTCTTTTTCTTTGTCTTCTAGATCCAGAGACCTTCTCTTCCCCTTGGGGCTACTGAATACTGTTGAACAGGGCTCGGTAGGCATGGGCCTGGCCCTAGCATGTTGCAGTGATCTGTGTCGCTCTGGGGTTGCTGGGGTAACAACATATTTTCTCCAAATACTCTACTAGTTTTTCAGGATTCTGCACTTTTTCAGGGGTCAAATTCCAAAACATTGGAGGTGCCCACCGTCCTACGTATTTGCCCATACTATCCCACATGCCCTGCCACTCACAACTATCAAACCTTGGGGCAGACCTCTGGATAATATTCTTAAATTGCTTATTAACCTTAGACAAAACCAAAACAATCTGCCAAAGAAATACCAACATATATATCTTAACTACCCAAGGATGTTCAAGATGCTCAAAAGTTGTTGTAATGAAGGAGGAGACACTACAGACAAAGGCAACTACGGTGCCATTCTGTATTTCCTCCATAAAACAGCTCTCAGAGGAGGAGGTATAATTGCTAATTGTCTCCATGAGGTGGTACCCAAGGTACAGTAACAGCTTCATTATAAACTTCAGATACCGAGTGAAACTCAAGGCCAGTGTTTTAATAACAAATCTCCCAGGCAAAACATCACTAATCACTGCAGAGCACAGCAGACTACAAAAACAAACACCAATCTTTAACATGTACAGCAAAAATAAGAGCATGGTGCAAATCAGCTAAAGTAATATTGAGAACAGAGTTGATGCTGTGTCTAGCAGCTGTTATTATCTCAAACCCCTTGTACCCCACGTTGGGTGCCAAAAAGGACTGTCGTGGTTTAGCCCCAGTCAGCAACTAAGCACCACACAGCCACTCGCTCAATCCCCCCGCTCCAGTGTGATGGGGGAGAATCAGAAGAGCAAAAGCAAGAAAACTCATGGGTTGAGATAAGAACAGTCTAATAATTAAAATAAAATTGTAATAGTAGTAATGGTAATGATAACAATAATCATTATGATAATAATAAAAATAATGATTAAGATAATATAATAAAAAAATAACAAGAGAGTGGAATGAAACCCAGGGAAAAGAGGGAAAAGGAAAAAAAAACCACAAGTGCTGCAACTGCTCACTACCCGCCGACCAACACCGCCAGTCCCCGAGCTGCGATTGCTGCTTCCCCCAGCCAACTGCCCCAGTTAATATACTGAGCATGACATCACATGATATGGAATATCCCTTTGGCCAGTTTGGATCAGCTCTCTCGGATGTGCCCCCTCCCCTCCCGGCTTCTTGTGCACCTGGCAGAGCATGGGAAGCTGGAAAAGTCCTTGACTAGTGTAAGCACTACCTAGCAACAACTAAAACATTAGTGTGTTATCAACATTATTCTCATACTAAGTCCAAAATGCAGCACTATACCAGCGACAGTGAAGAAAATTAACTATCCCAGCTAAAACCATTGCAAGCAGGTACAGTGTCTGAGAAAAGTACTGAGAGGAAAAAACTCTCAGCTTTTTTCACAGTTAAATCTGTTTGCTCATATTTCTAGATTTAGAATTTTACCATAAAACAAGTTAAGTGAATACCACAGTAAAGTTTTGTAATTTCTGATTTAGTCTTAATGTATCCCTCTGTTACAAATGGTCAAATTAGAAACCAAAATCAGACGCTGATGCTGATAGATGTGGAAATATGGTGTGTAGTACATCCTCATCTATTTCTGTTTTTTGAATTATTGTTATTTTTGGAAAGCTAGGGTAACTTGACATTTATGTAACAAAAGAAAAACCTGCTTCTTTTGAAGGCATTTCATAAATTTTAAATGGTCCCTTGCATAACTCATTTGCAATACATTCTAATACCAGCTTTAGCATTATAATTCCACTTCTTTTCCTTGCTTGGGCTAAGCCTACTAGTGTCAATAGCATTATCTGTAAAAGGATTGTAGGTGAGAGTCACAAGGAAGTTAATATTCTGTCTCTGTTTCAGATGCCCAAAATCTTAGGGAAATTCATATATGGAAATTCTATGTAGAACAGGAATTCAGAATCTAATGTATATTTTAAAAGTCTAAAAAGAGTTTTATATTTTTAAATAATTCAGGTGTATTTGTCTAGGGAGTAGGAAATGCTAAATAGAGATGTGGGAACAAGGTGGGTTATGTGGAACCACATTACTTCAGTGAACATAACCTAGCCAAATAAACTTTTTTCCTCTTTTTCATACCACACAAATTGGAGGAAACTAGAATCAGTCCTGTGAATGTAAATAGGCTTCTCAAAAACAAACTCAGAGCATGAGATTTTCTAAGAGAAACTAAGTCAACATTTTGCCTACCTAAATCAACAGACACCACCTGCATCTGTTTGGGATTCTGGCCTAAATTTTGTTCTTGAATCTGTGCTTAAGTCAGGTTAATTTCCCTTCTCAAATGCAACAGGAGAAAGCTCCTGACATTAATTACAGATAAGTCCTCTAGTCTCTGGGATATAAACGGAAAGACTTGGGCTCAAATTATCTCCTAAGGAAATCAAACCTTATTTGTTAATAACATGATCTTAGTTACAAGGTTATAGAACATTTTGGAACAGATTTCTCATTACCATCTTGCAAAGTTGTTGTTTTGTTTGTTTTTTTGTTTGTGGGTTTTGTTTTATTTTTTTTTTGGTAGTGAATGGAATATCTTCAATTATTGTTGAAATAGGCAGTTATCTAGGTGTCTTACTGTTTTATTTTTCATGTGAATGCTAGAGCCAGTGAGTGACAGCCTCTTACTATAGCCAAATTAATATTGCATTATTCCATGAAAAATGAAACCATTTCAGCAGGAAAAATAAAACTCTTAAGTTAGAATAATTTATATCTGGTTCTAGACCCAGTTTAAGTTGCTTTACAGAAATGGATGTCTTAAAAGCCCCAGTCTCCTACAGGCCAGGTGGTTATTGTCAAGTCAAATTTGACAGCCTACTCTTTCTGACCTTTCAGTTGAACTAAAATTAGTTCTATCATGTCCTCTCAGTTATGTCCCTTAACATATAAGAAGAAAAGTAGTTATTTCATGGATATCACTGAAGATTAGCCAGAAGATAAAAAGAAGTGTTATTCATTCAAGCCTTAGTGCAGCAAAAACTTCTAGGACACTTTACTAACAGAAATATAGCTTTCATTCTTAGACATCTGCAAAAAAGTTTGTAACTGCTAACAAGTTTCCTAAAGTAAATCTTATTAAGCAGGTGTGATAAGAAAATAGGTAGATGGATAGGAAGCTAGTAAGAATGCACTGGAAGTACTATGTAAATATGTCAGATGAGATGAATATGATGTATTGGACAATTTTTAAAACATTTTTTATAAATAAAAAAAGATAAAATATCCAGAGCTTGAAAGAGTAACGTCGATTTCCTGCATCAATAATGTAATTTTATTTTCTTTATATTATTACATTTTATTTTCTACAAGAAAATATTTTTTTTGAACAATTTTTATGACAGAATTGTTGCTGTTAATTATTTACTCAGTACACTAAATCTCAAAACCTGTATCTATACTTAACATAACCAAATTTTTAAACATGGAAAATAGGCAATAATCTCTAATATAAAAAAAAAGAATTTTCTAATGAAAAAAACATTAACATACAATTTGTTTGCAAAATTGAAGATTTTTTTAAAGAATATATTTCAGTTGCTTATGGCACAGTCTTCAGATAATTTCAGATATAATTTTAATACAAATGTTGACTCGAAGATATGATAAGCTCTTTAAGAAAGGGAGGTAGATGACTACTGAAACTTTCAAAAAAGAAATAACTTTTTAGGTTTTTATTAAACTAGGACCCTCTGATTCTTTGAATCATCAAATTACATGGAACCTACCTATTTCTTAGAGATTAAGTGAACCCAAAACTCTGGGCTGTGTAGACAGGTTTCAGGCCTCAAGGTTCTTTTTTGTGTTTTAATAGAAACACTGCCTGGACAAACATTTCTCATAAGACTTTTTTGCTAGGACTGGAGATACCTTTGTTGTGGTTTAGCCCCGGTCAGCAACTAAGCACCACACAGCCGCTCGCTCACTCCCCCACCCTTGTGGGATGGGGGAGAGAATCGGAAGGGCCAAAGTAAGAAAACTCGTGGGTTGAGATAAGAACAGTTTAATAATTAGAATAAAACAGCAATAATACTAATATAATGAAAAGGAAAATAATGAGCGAGAGAGAGATGAAACACTGGAAGAAGAGGGGAAAAAAAAGGAAAAAAACACAAACCAAACAACAAGTGCTGCAACCGCTCACCACCCGCTGACCGACGCTGCCGGTCCCCGAGCCGCAATCGCTGCCTCCCCCAGCCAACTCCCCCCAGTTCATATACTGGGCATGACGTCACATGATATGGAATACCCTTTGGCCAATTTGAATGAGCTCTCTCGGATGTGCCCCCTCCCCTCCCGGCTTCTTGTGCACCTGGCAGAGCATGGGAAGCTAGAAAGTCCTTGACTAGTGTAAACACTACCCAGCAACAACTAAAACACCAGGGTGTTATCAACATTATTTGCATACCAAGTCTAAAACACAGCACTATACTAGCTACAGTGAAGAAAATCAACTATCCCAGATAAAACCGTGACAACTTTTTAAAAAAAAAAAAAAAAAAAAGCTCAGATTGTAACGAAATAGATTTTTTTTTTCTTTTGGAATTCAAGCTACTCAATAAGCTGTTGGCCATGAATTCCATTTTTGTCTTAAAGCTTATCTAGACAACAAGCTTCAAGGCCCTTTTGCTCTCTGAACTCAAGGAAGCAAACAACAGAAATTGAGGTTAAGTGAAAATGATGATGTGGTACTCCTAATTAATAGAGAAGGGTTCCAAAGCTATGGCAACATAGAAAGCACAGACTTTGAATGGAAAAATAGTTAGCACTTTTTCTGTCTTGATTTTCTGTATCACCAAAGATCCTTTATCAAAACTGAAACCAGCTGAGCTAGTCTTCTTTGTTCAGTTATATACATTAAAACCAGGGCAGATTTAGAATTGAAATTGGCTTAAAATGCAGGACCTGCATTCTGGCTTTCTCTGAATGAAAGGTCAGGCTGCAAGCAAGCAGTTCTGTTTTCTGCCTTTTCCCATTATTCTGGTAACTGGAGGGTAGCTGGTAGATTGTGCTGGAAAATATCTTGTCTGATAATAATGCTTAGAACCATTTTGTTCAGACTGCTTAGAGGGAAAATGAACAACTACTGCTATTCTAGCATACTTGTAGCAAACCGTTTATCAAATCATATTTTCTGGGGACTTTAAGAAGTTTTATTCTTTAGCACAGCCAGCTGCAGCTTTCACTTACTAATATATATATGTATACATACATATACATATTTGATAATCTGTTAATAAGGAAACATAGAGACATAGAGAACTTGTGCCAGGAAGAGTCAAAACAGAAATTGCAAGGGACATGGGGTAGCTAGAGTCAGAAGGGGAGTCCCTGGGTATCATAGCAGTCTTATACCTGCATGTGGCAGCATCAGAACACCAAATAAACATCAGGAAAATAAAGTATATACATAAGCAAAAGTAAGATCTGAATGGGCACGTGGTTCATTTTTCTACTTTGCACTGGCAGTCTCAAGAGCGAACATTCTGCCATGGATCATCTTTCATGATCTCTGCAGACAACTCTCCAATTGTTATGGAGCATTTGAGAGAGCAAGTTGAGAGAGTAAGTCTCTGTTAAGCACAGCATCAATAGTACGTCATCTGGGACTGCAGCAGTTTTCCAGAGAAAAGCTGAAAGGAAGATGAAGGGAGGGGAGGAATAAGTCAAAAGCAGCCTGCTCTTGGCACTTATGGCATCATGCTAATTTCTCTTTGCTGCAAATTTTAGCATCTATAGGATTGCAGAGGATTATCTGAAATACAAACTTTCCTTATGGATGTTACCACAGGAACATACATTCTAGAGTGTTCGGGCCCTCTTATTTCAGTCAATTCATTTCATTCAGTCCATGTTGCAACTGACAGTGCAATGTTTATAGGATCAACAGAAAACTGTTTGGTTTAGCATGTGGAAACATTCATAAAGATACATTAGGCAAACAGAATGATTATGCTTTAATGCAGAGAAATTCTCATTCTTCAGTTTTCTCCATCTGACTGCTTCAGGAAGGCAATCTGTTGCCTGTAGCTGCACCTAAACTGTGAAATGCACTGAAGGTTCACTTGGATATGGACACAGATACAACTCAGATGGGCTGCTTGAATGGTTTCCTTTAGAATCTTCAGAGGTAGATCTCAGCGACAAAACTATTGACAAAACTTTGATAGACTGGTCATTAAAATGATTTAGAGTGTACATGAGTAGGGTAAACCTTCTGCAGAACTTTATCTAACATTGTTGTCCATGTTCATTCTATTGAATAATTTCTGGGCTGTGTTCCTCTGATTGTGATAACCAGAGATCCTTAATCAATCACTTTTGACTACCCAGAAAAATCTAGAGTATCAGTAGATGGGTACCCACATACAAACTGGATGTCAAGCCCTATGGAACCAATGCTGAAGTGTTTGTCTGTAGTAGCTGCTCTTCAGGCTACCATTTATTATGTCCAACACACAGTCATAGAATTATCTAGGTTGGAAGAGAGCTCTAGAGGTTATCTAATGCAACCTCCTGCTCCAAACAGATCTAGTTAAGAAAGTTAGTCAGAGCCTTGTACAGTTAAGGCTTCAGTATCTTCAGGAATGGAGATTCTTTGACTCCTCTGAGCAGCCTGTTCCTGTGTTTGACCACCTTTATGGTAATTTTTTTTCTTTTTTTCTTATATCTAGTTGAAATTTGTCAACTTTTTTTAAAGTTTCAGTAGTCATCTACCTCCCTTTTTTTCTGTTACCTCTTGTCCTTATCCTCTGCACCTCTGAGGACAGCCTGGGTCCATCTCCTCTGCACCTTCCTATTAGGTAGTGGTAGGCAGAAATTATATCTGCCCCCAGAAATACAGTTCTCTCAGCCTCTCCTTGTGGGTTGAGCAGACTACTGACTCATGTTTATATTAGAAAAAACACATCACTATGAACATCGACATCTGTCACAAACACAAATTCCTGCATGTATCTTCCATTTGGCTGAGTTATTTAAAATGGAGAGTTCTGTTCTATTCGCCAGCTTTACTCATGAAAACTTCCCAGGAGTCAGGAGAAGCCCAATGCACAGAAAGCAGATTGAATATATTAATACATTCTTTTTACTTGGCTTATTCAGTACTTGATATATAATTCTTTATCAAAATTAAACACATTCTAGAATTAGAAATGCAATAAAATCCACCTGCCGAATTACAGACTTGAAACAGCATGAAATATCTCAGAGGAAGTGGTAAGAAGACCCCTTTAATCAGGTGATCAAATGATGATTCAGTGAAAGTCACACTTGCCTTATCTCCAGAGCATGTTAAGTAACACCTAATCAAATGTTATATTCATCATTTCTTCAGTATATTTCTTAGGGTACTTTGGCTGCAAGTTGAAGAAGCCAGGTTTTATGATCAATTTTACTTTCTCTCCCCTGATACATTAATATGACCCAGCTGAAGTCTTTCCAAGAATGTAGCTAATGGATCTAGCCATTTCATGAGTAGCTGCAGGTCTCTCGTAATCTGATCAAGATTCCCAAAACTGTTATTATCTGCCATTTACTGTAAAGAATAAGTACGGTTTAAATGATTGAGAAATTATATGAGATACTGTCTCCCATTACATCCTCACAGACAAGCTTAGGAAATGTGGGTTAGATGAGAGAACAATGAGGTGAATAGAGAACTGACTGAACAACAGAGCTCAGAAGGTCGTGATCAATGGTGCAGAGTCTGGTTGGAGGCCTGTAGCTAGTGGTGTTGCCCAGGGGTCTGTACTGGGTCCAGTCCTGTTCAACATATTTATCAATGACCTGGACATAGAGATAGAGTGTAACCTCAGCAAGTTCACTGATGATACCAAGCTGGGAGGAGAGGCTGATACGCGGGAAGGCTCTGATGCCATCCAACGAGACCTGGACAGGCTGGAGAGCTGGGCCAAGGGGAACCTAATGAAATTCAACAAAAGCAAGTGTAAGGTCCTGCACCTGGGGAGGAACAACCCCACGCACCAGCACAGGCTGGGGGTTGACATGCTGGAAAGCAGCTCTGCTGAGAAGGACCTGGGAGTGCTGGTGGACAGCAGGTTGGTCATGAGCCAGCAATGGGCCCCTGTGGCCAAGAAGGCCAACGGTATCCTGGGGTGCATTAAAAGGATTGTGGCCAGCAGGTCGAGGGAGGTTATCCTCCCCCTCTACTCTGCCCTAGTGAGGCCACATTTGGAGTACTGTGTCCAGTTCTGAGCCCCCCAGTTCAAGAAGGACAGAGAACTGCTCGAGCAAGTCCAGTGGAGAGCTACCAAGATGATCAGGGGACTGAAGCATCTCCCATATGAGGAAAGGCTGAGAGACCTGGGTTTGTTCAGCCTAGAGAAGAGAAGACTGATGGGGGACCTTATCAATATTTATAAGTATCTGAAGGGTGGGTGTCAAGAGGATAGGACCAGACTCTTTTCAGTGGTGTCCAATGACAGGACAAGGGGCAATGGGCACAAGTTGGAACACAGGTAGTTCCACTTAAACATGAGAAAAAACTTCTTTACTGTGAGGGTGACGGAGCAGTGGAACAGGCTGCCCAGAGAGGTTGTGGGGTCTCCTTCCCTGGAGACATTCAAACCCCCCCTGGACGCGGTCCTGTGCACCCTGCTCTAGGTGTCCCTGCTCAAGCAGGGGGGTTGGACGAGATGATCTCCAGAGGTCCCTTCCAACCCCTGCCATTCTGTGATTCTGTGATTCTGTGATTCCGTGATTCTGTGATTCCGTTAAATATATGATCAGCTGACTAATAGTGACAGAAGATATTGCTGCAAACAGCTAGATATTAGCAAAACGTAGTTTACTTACATAGTGCTATAATTACTTCCTATTCCAGGCAGGGTGGGCTGGAAGCATATGTTTAGAGATTGCGAAGAATCTCTAAATCAAATGTAATTGGATAAAACAGTGTTCACTAACTATACAAAAATATATAAATTAAATAGATTCTGTTATCTCTAGAAAGTTCAAGGAAGCCATTTCAGTTCTCCAAACATTAGAAAAGTTATAAGGGGCAAAGCTGTATATTCCTTTTATGGAAGTTATTACATTACAGGTGTTCTTACTCTTTCTGGTGTTTATGATAGGGAAATGACACAAATCCCTTTTCTCTTTTTGTTTCTAAAATGTAAATTGCTCTAAGCCAGAGGAAAGGATCATGTACCTCAAATTATATTGCTGTCTTTTTATAAATACCCATTTGGAAATTTATTATAAGCAAGGGTTATAAGCAAGTAAACTGCCTCCAGTTTACTGGGTTTTTTGGGTGTGTTCAGGAAAAGCAAGACTTTGTCCACTATTTTAAAGAAAATAGAGCTGCTTCACAGATGTCTGACACCATCACCAGCTTCTCCTTGGTAACAGAAACAATCAGCTTGCCTCTAAATTTTGGCTAAGAGCCTAGGTTAGAAAAGGGAAGCTTCATTTTATTTGGTGCCCCTAGAGAAGAAATATAAGCTTTAAGACATGCCTTGGAGGCATAACAAACTTGGGCTCTAGTGGATTATTGTGGAAAGTGAGTTCTGAAATCATCGAAGCATCCCAACACTGCCAACAGCGCTGTTGCATTTAGGCTGAGTGATGACTGACTTAGGTATCTCTGATGATCATAACCATGACATGAAATTGTAAGCCAAAGAAGTGATGATTCCCCCTAATATTCAGATGACAAAATGCCTTGTGCTTTATCAATTGAAAGCAGCAGTATGCTTTTCACCTGTAAGTACATAAAGCAGATTCAGGTTAAACTGCTGGTTTATTCAATATTGGAGGGGGAAGAAGTATCTAGAGCCAAAAATTTAAAGAAATGAATACTGCTGTAGTTAAATTCTAGCTGTTTCACTCCAGTGGATGATATTTTAATACAACTGGAAACAAAGAAAGGACAAACCCTTCAGTTCATAACATTAGAACTGATCCAAATCTATTGAAGTTGAGGGCAGTAGGCTATATAGAGATGTCTGTGTTTCCTTACAGTTCTGTTCCGAATTATATTTTGTAAGTAGGAAAAGCAGTGTAAAAGTGTCATGGTTTTAGCTGGGATAGTTGATTTTCTTCACTGTAGCTAGCATAGTGCTGTGTTTTAGACTTGGTATGTAAATAAGGTTGATAACACCCTGGTGTTTTAGTTGTTGCTGGGTAGTGTTTACACTAGTCAAGGACTTTCTAGCTTCCCATGCTCTGCCAGGTGCACAAGAAGCCGGGAGGGGAGGGGATACAACCAGGAGAGCTGATTCGAATTGGCCAGAGGGTATTCCATATCATGTGACGTCATGCCCAGTATATGAACTGGGGGGAATTGGCCAGGGGAGGCAGCGATCGCGGCTCGGGGACCGGCAGCGTCGGTCGGCGGGTGGTGAGCGGTTGCAGCACTTGTTGTTTAGTTTTGGTTTTGTTTTTTTTCTTTCCCTCTCCTTCTAGTGTTTCATCTCTCTCTCGCTCATTATTTTCCTTTTCATTATATTAGTATTATTGCTGTTTTATTCTAATTATTAAACTGTTCTTATCTCAACCCACGAGTTTTCTTACTTTGGCCCTTCCGATTCTCTCCCCCATCCCACAAGGGTGGGGGAGTGAGCGAGCGGCTGTGTGGTGCTTAGTTGCTGACCGGGGCTAAACCACAACAGTCCTTTTTGGCGCCCAACGTGGGGCACGAAGGGTTTGAGATAATAACAGTTGCTGGTCGCAGCATTGATTCATCTGTTCTCGATATTAGTAGTCAGACCTACACCATGCTGATTTTGAAGTACATGTTAAAGATTGGCATTGGGTTTTGTAGTTTGCTGTGCTCTGCAGTGGTTAGAGATGTTTTGCCTAGGAGATTTGTTATTAAAACTCTGGCCTTGAGTTTTATCGGTTATTTGGGTCTTGCATGGAAGCCGTTACTGTACTTCGGCTACCACCTCATGGAGACAATTAGCAATTATACCTCCTCTTCTGAGAGGTTCTTTATGGAGGAAATACAGAATGGCACCTTAGCTACCATCTTCTGTAATGTCTCCTCCTTCATTACAACAACTTTTCAGTATCTTGAACATCCTTGGGTAGTTAAGATACAGCTGTTGATATTCCTATGGCAGATTGTTTTGGTTTTGTCTAAGGTTAATAAGCAATTCAAGACTATCATCCAGAGATCTGCCCCAAGGCTCGATAATTATGGGTGGCAGGGTATGTGGGAGAGTATGGGCAAATGCCTGAGACGGTGGGCACCCCCAGTGTTTTGGGACTTTACCCCTGAACAAGTGCAGAATCCTGAAAAATTAGTAGAATATTTGGAGGAAGTATGCTGTCACCCTAGCAATTCCAGAGAGATATAAATCACTGCAATGTGTTGGGGCCTGGCCCATGCCTACCGAGCCCTATTCAACAGTATTCAGTACCACCAAGGGAAAATGACAGGCCCTGCGGCTACTCCAAGCCCAGCGACAAGCACTGTGGCCCCTCAAACCCCCACAACAGGCACTGCAGCAGCTCCAAGCCCGATGACAGGCACTGTGACCGCTCAAACACCCATGACGGACACAGAAGCTGAATCAGAGAATCAACCCGTGCCAGTATCAGTTGCCCCTATACAAAAGAAGAAATCTTCAAAGAGAAAGTCAACTCGTTTAGGAAAGGATGATGGAGAAGTAGTGCCGTTACTAAGAGAGGAGAAGGAAGAGGAAGAACTTGTACAAGAGACGGAAACTACCCGATCCCTATCCTTAAGTGAGCTGCGAGATATACGAAAAGATTTCGGCCGTCGTGTAGGTGAGCATGTTGTCACCTGGCTGCTCCGATGCTGGGATAACGGGGCCAGTAGCCTGGAATTAGAGGGTAAGGAAACCAAACAACTGGGATCCCTTTCTAGGGATGGGGGCATTGACAAAGCAATTGGAAAAGGGACACAAGCCCTCAGCCTCTGGAGGCGACTCCTGTCTGCTGTGAAAGAAAGGTACCCCTTCAAGGAAGATGTTATATATCGCCCTGGAAAATGGACCACCATGGAGAAAGGTATCCAGTACCTGAGGGAATTAGCTGTGCTTGAGGTGATTTATGGTGACCTGGGTAGTGAACAGTCATCCAAAGATCCAGATGAAGCCCAGTGCACACGACCCATGTGGCGGAAGTTTGTACGGAGCGCACCATCATCCCATGTAAACTCCCTGGCAGTAATGTCCTGGAAAGATGAAGAGGCACCAACGGTAGAGGATGTGATTGATAAACTCCAGGATTATGAAGCACATGTCTCTTCCTGCCTCGTCTCAGCTGTGGAGCAATTGTCCCGGGAGGTCCAGCAAATCAAAGAAGATATATCCTACTCCCTACCTGTACGGACCAGTATCTCGGCCATTAGGAGTAAGCGTCCTTCTGCTCAAGAGAGAAGATACACACCACGGGGCACCCTATGGTTTTACCTGCGTGACCATGGAGAGGACATGAAGAAGTGGGATGGAAAACCTACCTCGACCCTGGAGGCACGGGTACGTGAGTTGCAAGGAAAAACAATCACTCAAGGGGGGACCTCCAGGAGAGTTGCTGCTCCAGTTTCCAGTAGGCAGTTCCCCAGACAGAGGACTAGAAGCGCTGATTCTATCCGTGATCTTAATTGGGAGACTTCTGATTCCCATTCACAAGAAGTGGGTTGCGAATTCTGCAATTGGAATTAGAGGGGTCCTGCCTCCAGCCAGGTGGAGGAAAGGGACAACCGGGTTTACTGGACTGTGTGGATTCGATGGCCTGGCACATCTGATCCACAGGAGTATAAGGCTCTAGTGGACACCGGTGCACAGTGCACCCTAATGCCATCAAACTATGTAGGGGCAGAACCCATCTGTATTGCTGGAGTGACAGGGGGATCCCAAAAGCTAACTGTATTGGAGGCTGAAGTGAGCCTAACTGGGAATGAGTGGCAAAAGCACCCCACTGTGACTGGCCCAGAGGCTCCGTGCATCCTTGGCATAGACTATCTCAGGAGAGGGTATTTCAAGGACCCAAAAGGGTACAGGTGGGCTTTCGGTATAGCTGCCTTGGAGACGGAGGAAATTAAACAGCTGTCTACTTTGCTCGGTCTTTCGAAGGACCCTTCTGTTGTGGGGTTGCTGAAGGTCAAAGAACAACAGGTGCCAATTGCCACCACAACAGTGCACCGGCGGCAATACCGCACCAACCGAGACTCCCTGATTCCCATCCATGAGCTCATTTGGCGACTGGAGAGCCAAGGAGTGATCAGTAAGACCCGTTCACCCTTTAACAGTCCCATATGGCCAGTGCGGAAGTCTAATGGAGAGTGGAGACTAACAGTAGACTATCATGGCCTGAACGAAGTCACTCCGCCACTGAGTGCTGCCGTGCCGGACATGCTAGAACTTCAATACGAACTGGAGTCAAAGGCAGCCAAGTGGTATGCCACAATTGATATTGCTAATGCATTCTTCTCAATCCCTTTGGCAGCAGAGTGCAGGCCACAGTTTGCTTTCACTTGGAGGGGTGTCCAGTACACCTGGAATCGACTGCCCCAGGGGTGGAAACACAGCCCTACCATTTGCCATGGACTGATCCATACTGCACTGGAACAGGGTGGAGCTCCGGAACACCTTCAGTACATTGATGACATCATCGTGTGGGACAACACAGCAGAAGACGTTTTTGAGAAAGGGAAGAAAATAATCCAAATCCTTCTGAAGGCTGGTTTTGCCATAAAACAAAGTAAAACAAAGTAACCTGCACAGGAGATTCAGTTTTTGGGAATAAAATGGCAAGATGGACGTCGGCAGATCCCAATGGATGTGATCAACAAAATAACAGCCATGTCTCCACCAACTAGCAAAAAGGAAACACAAGCATTTTTAGGTGTTGTGGGTTTTTGGAGAATGCATATTCCAAATTATAATATGATCATAAGCCCTCTCTATCAAGTGACCCGGAAGAAGAATGATTTCAAATGGGGCCCTGAGCAACGACTGGCCTTTGAACAGATAAAGCAGGAGATAGGTCATGCAGTAGCCCTTGGGCCAGTCCGAGCAGGACAAGACGTAAAAACCGTGCTCTACACTGCAGCCGGGGAGAGTGGCCCTACCTGGAGCCTCTGGCAGAAAGCACCAGGGGAGACCCGAGGTCAGCCCCTAGGGTTTTGGAGTCGGGGATACAGAGGGTCCAAAGTGCACTACACTCCAACTGAAAAAGAGATATTGGCAGCATATGAAGGGATTCGATCTGCTTCAGAAGTGATCGGTAATGAAGCACAGCTCCTCCTGGCACCTCGACTGCCGGTGCTGGGCTGGATGTTCAAAGGGAGGGTCCCCTCTACACATCATGCAACTGATGCTACGTGGAGTAAGTGGGTCGCACTGATCACCCAACGGGCTCGAATAGGAAACCCCAGTCGCCCAGGAATCTTGGAAGTGATCATGGACTGGCCAGAAGGCAAAGATTTTGGAATGTCACCAGAGGAGGAGGTGACACGTGCTGAAGAGGCCCCACTGTATAACAAACTGCCAGAAAATGAGAAGCAATATGCCCTGTTCACTGATGGGTCTTGTCGTCTGGTGGGAAAGCATCGAAGATGGAAGGCAGCTGTATGGAGTCCTATACGGCAAGTCGCAGAAACTGCTGAAGGAGAAGGTGAATCGAGTCAGTTTGCAGAAGTAAAGGCCATCCAGCTGGCTTTAGACATTGCTGAACGAGAAAAATGGCCAGTGCTCTATCTTTATACTGACTCATGGATGGTGGCAAATGCCCTGTGGGGGTGGTTACAGCAGTGGAAGCAGAACAACTGGCAGCGCAGAGGCAAACCCATCTGGGCTGCTGCATTGTGGCAAGATATTGCTGCCCGGGTGGAGAACCTGGTTGTGAAGGTACGTCATGTGGATGCTCATGTTCCCAAGAGTCAGGCCACTGAAGAACATCAGAACAACCAACAGGTGGATCAGGCTGCTAAGATTGAAGTGGCTCAAGTAGATCTAGACTGGCAACATAAAGGTGAACTATTTATAGCTCGGTGGGCCCATGACACCTCAGGCCATCAAGGAAGAGATGCAACATATAGATGGGCTCGTGACCGAGGGGTGGACTTGACCATGGACACTATTGCACAGGTCATCCATGAATGTGAAACATGCGCTGCAATCAAGCAAGCCAAGCGGGTAAAACCTCTGTGGTATGGAGGACGATGGCTGAAGTATAAATATGGGGAGGCCTGGCAGATTGATTATATCACACTGCCACAAACCCGCCAAGGCAAACGCCATGTGCTTACAATGGTGGAAGCAACCACCGGATGGCTGGAAACATATCCCGTGCCCCATGCCACCGCCCGGAATACTATCCTGGGCCTTGAAAAACAAGTTTTATGGTGACATGGCACCCCAGAAAGAATTGAGTCAGACAACGGGACTCATTTCCGAAATAACCTCATAGACACCTGGGCCAAAGAGCATGGCATTGAGTGGGTGTATCACATCCCCTATCATGCACCAGCCTCTGGGAAAATTGAACGATACAATGGACTGTTAAAGACTACACTGAGAGCAATGGGGGGTGGGACATTCAAACACTGGGATACACATTTAGCAAAAGCCACCTGGTTAGTCAACACTAGGGGATCTGCCAATCGAGCTGGGCCTGCCCAGTCAGAACTCTTACGTACTGTGGAAGGGGGTAAAGTCCCTGTAGTGCATGTAAAAAATATGCTGGGGAAAACCGTCTGGGTTATTCCTGTCTCAGGCAAAGGCAAACCTATTCGTGGGATTGCTTTTGCTCGAGGACCTGGGTGCACTTGGTGGGTAATGCGGGAGGATGGAGGAGTTCGATGTGTGCCTCAAGGGGATTTGATTTTGGGTGAAAATAGCCAATGAACTGAACGGTATGCTGTTAATTGCTATATGATATTGTATGTCATCACTCCTATGGTTGTTATATGCTGTATCAATGGTATCATAGTAAGAATTTCCAAAACTAATGAAGAATGAACTTTGATTGAACCAAACAACGTGTAGCGGTGGTGGAACAAAGACTGGCTTCAGCATGCAACAATCCAACACCACGCAGACCATCTCTCCGGCCTTGAAAGACTGTTACGATAGATGGAGCCCAAAGTTATGGACTGAATGAACTCAATGGACATGTGTGGACCCTCTACAGATGTTCTACAGGGATGGTCCATAGACTACGGGAATGATAAATGATATCTACGTATGTCATCAAAGGATGGGGAGGCGGGTGGTGGTTATTGAGGTCATATTGGATAGTATGAGACCTGAGCATGACGTAAATGGTATGGAATAAGGGGTTGATACTGTCATGGTTTTAGCTGGGATAGTTGATTTTCTTCACTGTAGCTAGCATAGTGCTGTGTTTTAGACTTGGTATGTAAATAATGTTGATAACACCCTGGTGTTTTAGTTGTTGCTGGGTAGTGTTTACACTAGTCAAGGACTTTCTAGCTTCCCATGCTCTGCCAGGTGCACAAGAAGCCGGGAGGGGAGGGGATACAACCAGGAGAGCTGATTCAAATTGGCCAGAGGGTATTCCGTATCATGTGACGTCATGCCCAGTATATGAACTGGGGGGAATTGGCCAGGGGAGGCAGCGATTGCGGCTCGGGGACCGGCAGCGTCGGTCGGCGGGTGGTGAGCGGTTGCAGCACTTGTTGTTCAGTTTTGATTTTGTTTTTTTTCTTTCCCTCTCCTTCTAGTGTTTCATCTCTCTCTCGCCCATTATTTTCCTTTTCATTATATTAGTATTATTACTGTTTTATTCTAATTATTAAACTGTTCTTATCTCAACCCACGAGTTTTCTTACTTTGGCCCTTCCGATTCTCTCCCCCATCCCACAAGGGTGGGGGAGTGAGCGAGCGGCTGTGTGGTGCTTAGTTGCTGACCGGGGCTAAACCACAACAAAAAGGAAACAGCAATCAGGCAGCACAGGCACCCTCGTATTTTCAGAGAATTAAAAATCACTAGAACTGTGATTTACAGAACTAAAATTTTGTCTTTTCAACATAATTTCTCTTTCTCAGCTATAGATATTTGAACAATTTAATTAATGCTGTGTTCAAGGGACAGACATGCCTTCTAGCTACATCATGGGTGTGTTTGTATGTTTTTGAAGAAGGTGTTATCTGTCTGGCAAACTGGATCTTCGATTATTTACTATTGGAAGCTATGGAAAGTAATGTTAATCCAGTTTATTAACTCCAGGTTAACAGAAGTGTGACAGAAATAACGGCTTCCTTAGTCATTGTTGCTCCTACTGTATAATTAAAGCAGGAAGTGGGCTGCTTCTACTGCTACTGCTACTTCTGTACAATCAGACCAAAAGAAGAGTGGAACTGCTAACAGTGATTACTAAATAATCCATGTGGTTTTGCTCTTACTACATGTCAACTGCTTGTGTGTTTTTGCACAACTGTGTGTCAGCTTTCATTTTCACTCTTAGACAAATGGAAAGGTTTTTTCTGTTTTAATCCAGGTGTGATCTTTCTAAAATGGCTCCTTCACTGGGTTTTAAAGCAAATTCTTCATTGAATACACACAAAACATGTTACCCCTCCTTCTCCCCCACCTAGTTCAGCTCTTTCCAGTTCTTTAAATTGATTGAGTGCTGTCAGTGTGATTGACACTGTAGAAACACTCTTCATGTTATTACAACTTAATTTAGAAATGCTGACCAGTTAGTTCGATTTAAGAGTATGGGACTTATCCCATCTAACGCTCATTATAATGTCTTCCATTATACCTTCTTTACAATTACTGATGACTAACTTGGATTAATCAACCTAGAATATTCCATATAGTATTTCTAGGCATGATGTTTCTAACCAGATTTGTGGAGGGAGGAAAAAGAAAAGCAATGTTTGATGTAGAGTTCCTGTATAAAAGTATTGTAATTATGTCATTAGGTTGGTTCATGATCTATATTCAAGAGACAAGTAGCTACATTATGTTTAGTTATGGCAAAGATTTTTTCTTGTAAGATTTTATTATGTTCTGTTAATATATATTTTTTCAGTGGCCTGTATATTACTTATTTAATTAATTTAGCAGGAATTTTCTGGATCTCTTCTTTTATGGTTGGTCACGGATAAACTAGGACCAGACTGCATGTATAGGATAGGTTGTGGAAGAAAAGGAGAAAGATTGCAAGTAGCACAGTGGTGTGGTCAAAATGTATAAGAATTTAAAGAACAAATGTGCCGTATCCCATCTCTTATGACGCAAGTATGAATAGCAGTATCAAACTTCAAAGTAAAGTGAAGATAAAAAATAGTAACAAGTTGTCAGTGTGAATACTGAAATTTAGGATGGTGATTAGCATGGAGAGAAGTAAAGGTGTGATTAATGGTAGAACATTAGATACGGGAAAGACAAGGTGGAAACTGCCTAAAAACCTGACACAACGGGTTCAAAAGTTACCAGAACCGAGGTAAGTAGCTGTAGTAGTAAGGTAGCTGAGGAAATGTCACACTGAAATTAGCATAAATGAAGAAATTGAGAGCACATGTGTTGGCCACAAAACAGATATTATGGTCTGTCATTTTAAATAATTTTAAAATTTTAAATATGCATATCTTACATATTAAATTAAAAATACACTATATATTTTATGCCATTCCACTTCTGCATTCCATAGTTCGTAACTGAGAAATTGCAGAGGAAACCATTGCTGAATCAGTAAATGAGAAAAGTGTACCTGGCTGAAGCTTGCATATTTTCCTGCCTACAGAAACATTTTTTGTTAGCACTTCAATGCCATTTTGTAAAGTATTCAGCTGTCATTTTGGAAGTTTATAAATATTTTAATATCTGAACTTACCTTCATTGCATTTTGCAGTTGTGATTTGCTGGAAAAAAGCAAGGCCCCAGTAGCCATACCACTTTGTTCTGAAGGAATGGTTGACAGCTCCTATGAAATGAAGGCAAAACAAGGTCTGAAGTCTGCATCATAACCCTGTTGACATTCTGAAGCTAATCTAAATGTTTATTATTTGCCACACAAAGAGATTTAGTGGGGCGGTGGGGGTTGAAAAAAAAGGTTAGGCCTCTTACAGTTCAGGAATTGAACTCTACAATTCAATTTCATGATGATGCTGTAAGTCACTTAACACAGTTGAACTTTCTGTGTTTAGCTATTGTACATTTGCTAGAGGAAAATAAGAAAAAAATGATCTGTTTTGTCATACAAGATGACACTTTGAAGAATTTTTCTATTAGATATCTAGTATATATTACAATTTTTTTTTCCTTAATTTTAAAATATTAATCTAAGGCCTCTGGGTTTTTTTTGTTGTTGTTAAATTAAGTGCAGTCGTTCAGAATGACTGAGCTTCTAAGTTCACTTCTAAGCCAAAATTCTTCTTAACTAGAAGTGTTATATTCATTTTCTAAATGAAGTTCACATTCAACTTCTGGAATAAAATATTTAAATTGTATAGTATTTTAAATAGAGCAGTTGAAAGATTTTATTTTTTTTTAAATCCTGTGATAACTTAAGATATTTGACACTTCTTTATGCAAATTGAGAGAGGTTCAGAATTTTGATGATTTGGGAATTAAAACATCAGTTTTGCAGATTAGATCAATTGTATTGCTAGTTATGAAATACTCCAAAGTATGTTTTCCAAAGTTTGTTAAAATGAAGATTTGTTAATTCAAACACAGCTTAATTGTATGGGTTTTGCCTATTTTTTTCCTGATTACCTTTTAAAATATTTGTTAACTTTAAATATCATATTATTACTTTGTACTTTTATAGTTGTAATTCCTTGCACTGAAATATAGAAGCTATTATTCTATTACTACTAATCTATTAATTGTTACTAATCTATTCTTATTACATGTGTAAACTAATATAGGCTCTACCTAAAAGAGTCTGCAAAGGGCTTTGCCTCTCACCTAAATTTATTTATCTACATAGGCACTTGAAGAAGAGGTCAGGAGCATGACTCAGATGATCAGTATAGATATCTGCTTTACTGTGAGGTAAGCTACAGCTTTAAAACACAAATTCTTCCCATTTACTGTGAAAGTAGTCTAGAGGACTAACTTTAAGGTTGATATTTTCTGGTTTTGATATCTAAGGACAGATTAATATTGTCATTTAATTCTGAGAGCGCATTTGACATGGATACTTTTGCTAAAATTCAGGGCATGCTCTTGAATCTTGAAATTGTGATAGAACTTGTCCAGTTGTGTTCTCTATTTGTAACTCCTAAAAAGTATTAATTCAGTCAATTTAATCCATTTTGACAGAAAGGCAAAAGGTTTTAGGGTCCTGCAAATTTTGTGAATATTGTCAACTTAGAAGAGGAGTCTCAGTTAGTACCCCTCATTAATGGAATATTAAGAAAAAATCAGCCATTAAAGATTTCGTTTTGAGCAGTAACCAGATGTCAAAATTAGATTATGTATAACTGTAGACCAGCCATAAGACATGCTATTTCCTGCCCATACTGTGGTGGACATAAGGGAAGAAAAAGATATTATGGCACGGAGCCTGAGCTTAGGGAATAAAGGGCACATATTCTTAGGAAACTATTGTCATTAATTCCACCACTCATAGAAAACTAGTTTATGTTATATAAGAAGAAAAGCACCTAGTTTATGTAATTCACCAAGGCAAGTGCTTTTGCTGATATATGTTATTTTCACTGGATAATTACTAGGAACTCCACTGTCAGTAGAACCCTTTTGCTGATACAGACTTAACCTAGATGGGCATTTCTGTACTGGTATATCCATTTCTTGGATAGGCTGGGGTTGAAAAACTCTTTATTCAGATTTTGAATATTTAGTCTCCTACATATCTTTTATCAGGTATTTATGTCTTGACTGCATATCCTATTTTTGCATGGTATTACTTTGATGTGGATTACTTTGATGTGGATTATGTGTTTTAATAGATTGGGCCAGCATTTTAAATCTAAAATAATTTTTCAGGAGAAAATGAAAATTTTCTTCGAAATAATAATAATGAAATTTTCAATATTAAAATTTCATATACTTACAATGGAAAGTTTCAAGCTGGTGGGCTCTGTGTGTGTGTGCACATATACACATATGCATAGATATATACAGACACACACATATGTATATGTATATGTATATGTATATGTATATGTATATGTATATGTATATGTATATGTATATGCATATGCATATGCATATGCATATGTATACACAGACATATACAAGGTGTGGGTTTCTTTTGACTTGGCTGCTGTCTTGCTTTGTGACAGTAGGTGTAGGATTTCTGGCAAGGTGGTATCCACCTGAAAGCACACTTCCCTTGTGGCTGAACTGTGGCAGTGCACTGCATTCATTTCATTGTAGTGATGCGTCACAGAAGACCTCATTTAAATTCTACACATTTTTAACCTCTTTTATTCATACTTGATGTGAGATAAAAACAAATGTTTATCTATTGCAAATTTCCTTTGGCAGGCCAATATTCAGTACTCAGGTTATTTCTAAGTCCTTATTTGTCCCTGGAGTATTTGATTTTTCTTCTTTGCCTCCACACTCATATCTAAAGGAGCATTTTAGAAATACTGTATTTCTCTTTTGACCTTGGTTGTATCTTTTCTTATGCCAAAGTTTGCTTTTAAAAAAATGCTTGTAGTTCTACTGTCTTCTTGCATTTTTTCCTTCCTGGAATGCAGTCCCTGATTTTTAGAAGAGGATACTGAGTCATGCATGCATAAAATGCCATGATGTAGAGCTTCCCTTTCCTTAATCCACAACCATATGCTATCAAATCTCCGGTCAAATAGTCATCTAGCATTTGTGTGCTGTTGTTGAATCTGATTGTTGCCGTATGTTTGCTCAGTAAGACAATAGTTGTGTGTTTGCTTAGTAAGACAAAGGCACTGTGTGACTGTGTGTTACATGTTAAACAGTGTTCAGTGGGCCATAGCAACAAAATGTGCTGTAAAAATGGAACATAGAAATCAGTACTTAGCTGTAGTATGGACGTATGCAATAAAATTCATCACTGTGAATTTTATTCAGTACTCAGAAACTATGATCTGAGTGTAGGGACTAAGTCACGTCTGACTACTTAGATAATAAGGATGCACTGAAATAAATGTGTGAAAAATCTCTTTTGAGATTTCTTTTAAATTATTATTATAAGTATAGTAGAAAAAGTAACTTAATGTACTTTCTGTGTTTGGATTGGAGAAATATACTAACTGGAATTCTGGGTACTTGCAATCCATAATACAAGAACATTAGGAGAGAGTAGTGTTATTTAGTATTTCTAAATGCATATTCTAAGCACTATGTACCAATGTATATAATTTAAAGCTCATTTAAATTCTCTATTATATTTTTCATCCATGTATGTTTTCTTAGTGTTCACGGTTAAGCGTCATGAATATATGTTTAAGTGTTTGCTGTTAGATGATCTTCATGAATATGGGAAGATGATTTTCCTATTTTGTTTATGCATATATTTATGTCAATGATGGAATAAAGGGTAGAAAATAAGTTCTTTTAAAGAACTGACCATAGTGTGTTCATTAAACAATCCTTTCCTGCTGCAGGACACTGGAGAAATCTGAAGTGGTAATGGAGAAGGAAGTTCTGTTAAGTGACATGTGTTGTGTGCTACATTGAATGGTTTTAACAGAAGATATGTAAAGCATTAACATAGCCATTATTTGATCTATATATGAGTTTGTAAGAGTGTAGGTATTAGATGTTATACTGTTAGGTTTTTTAATATTGGTATATAGTTTGTAGAGTGGGTTTATAGGCATCTGGAACACTGTATCCAGTTTAGAATCATAGAATCATAGAATGTCCTGAGTTGGAAGGGACCCATAAGGATCATCAAGTCCAACACCTTTCCCTGCACAGGACAACTCCAAATTCACACCATACCTCTGAGGGTGTTGTCCAAGTGCTTCTTGAATATCATCAGGCTTGGCGCCATGACTGCCTCCCTGGGAAGCCTGTTCCAGTGCTCCACCACCTCTGGGTGAAGAACCTTTTCCTAATATCCAACCTAAACCTCCCCTGGCACATCTTCCTGCCATTCCCTTGTGTCCTATCATTGGTCACCAGAGAGAAGAGATCAGCGCCTGCCTCTCCTCCTCCCCTGTGAGGAAGCTGTAGACCGTGATGAGGTCTCCCCTCAGTCTCCTCTTCTCTAGGCTGAACAAACCAAGTGACTTTTGCCACTCCTCATACGGTTTCTCCTCTAAACCCTTCACCAGCTTCATGGCCCTCCTCTGGACACTCTCTAGTAGCTTTATATCCTTAAGGTATTGTGGCGCCCAAAACTGTAAACAGTACTCAAGGTGAGGCCACCCCAGCACAGAGTAGAGCAGAAAAATCACCTCTCTCAACCAGCTAGCAATGCAGTGCTTGATGCACCCGAGGACATGGTTGGACCTCTTGGCTGCCAGGGCACACTGTTGGCTCATGTTCAACTTGCTGTTGACCAGAACCCCCAGGTCCCTCTCCGCAGAGGTGCTCTCCAGCCTCTCATTCCCCAGTCTGTATGTATATCCAGGGTTGCTGTGCCCCAGGTGCAAAATCTGGCACTTGCTTTTGTTAAACTTCATGCAGTTGGTGATTGCCCAGCTCCCTAATTTGTCTAGATCTCTCTGCAGGGCCTCTCTGCTCTCGAGAGTGTCAACAGCTCCTCCCAACTTTGTTTTGTCAGCAAACTTAATTAGTATTTCTTCCAGTCCTGCATCCAAGTCATTTACAAAGAGATTAAAGAGTACCAGCCCCAAGATGGATCCCTGTGGAACCCCACTAGTGACTGGCTGACAGCCCAATATAACCCCATTTACTATAACCCTTTGAGCCTGACCCATCAGCCAATTGCTCACCCACTGCATTACACATTTATCTAGCTGTATGCTAGACATTTTGTCCAGGAGGATACTGTGACAGACAGTATTGAAAGCTTTACTGAAATCCAGAAAGATCACATCGACTGGCTTTCCTTGGTCAACTAGGTGGGTGACCTTTTCATAGAAGGAAATCAAATTTGTCAGGCAGGACTTTCCCCTCATGAACCTGTGCTGGCTAGTACCAATGACTGCATTGTCTTTCAGGTGTTTTTTGATAACTCCCAGAATAATCTTCTCCATAATTTTACCAGGCACAGAAGTGAGATTGATGGGCCTATAGTTACCTGGGTCATCCCTGTTGCCCTTCTTGAAGATTGGGACAATGTTTGCCAGCTTCCAGTCAACTGGGACCTCTCCAGATTCCCAAAAGCACTGAAAAATCATTGAGAGAGGTCTCGCTATGACATCAGCCAGGTCTTTAAGTACCCTTGGATGAATCCCATCAGGCCCCATCAACTTATAGGGGTCTAGCTGGAGCAGCAAGTCCTGCACAAGTTCAGGGTTTACCAGGAGTTTATCATTCCCACAGTTATGGTTCTCTAGCCCAGGGCTCTGGGGGTCCCTGAGCGCACCATTGGTGTTCAAGACTAAGGCAAAGAAAGCATTAAATATCTCTGCTTTATCAATGTCCCTGCTTGTGAGGTAACCATTCTCATCAAGCAATGGGCCAATGTTATTTCTGGCCTGCCTTTTGCCATTGATGTATTTAAAAAAACCCTTCTTATTGTCCTTCATGGTACTGGCCAGCTTCAACTCTAACTGACCTTTGGCCGCACGTATTTCCTCCCTGCAGGGGTGAACAACATCCCTATAGTCCTCCCATGTCACCTGACCTTGTTTCCACTTGCCATATACTTTCTTTTTTCTCCTTATTTCTAGAAGAATATCCCTGTTCAGCCAAGCCAACTTTTTGCCTTGTCTGCTTGACTTCCTACACTTGGGGATTGCCTGCTCCTGTGCTTTTAGGAGGTGGTACTTAAAAAACGACCAGCACCGATGGACCCCAGCACCTTCAAAAGCTTTTTCCCAGGGGACCTTACTAAGCAATTCCCTGAGCAACCTGATGTCTGCTCTCTTCATGTCCAGAGTTGAGGTCTTGCTGGTAGCCTTCCTCCTGTCAACATAGATTTTAAACTTCACTGTTTCATGGTCACTGTGGCCAAGGTGGCCCCCAATCTCCACTTCACCCACAAGACCCTCTCTGTTAATAAGCAACAAGTCAAGGAAGGCACCCTTCCTTGTCAGTTCCCCTAGTACCTGTACGAAGAAGTTGTCATCCAGATGGTTTAGGAACCTTCTGGACCAATTTGTCCCAGCTGTGTGGTATTCCCAGCTGACATCTGACAAGTTGAAGTCCCCCATAAGGACAAGGGCAGATGACTTAGAGGCATCCTTTAGTTCCATAAAGAATAACTCATTGGTGTCATCCTCCTGGCTGGGTGACCTATAGCAGACTCCCACAACAACATCAGTTTTATTTATCTGTCCCTTAATCATTACCCAGAGGCTCTCAACTGTGCCATCACCAACTGTAAGCTCCGTGCATTCCAGCTCCTCCATTACATACAATGCCACCTCCCCTGCCTAGCCTGCCCTGCCTATCCCTCCTAAAGAGCTTGTAACCATCCATCATGGCTCATCCCACCAGGTTTCACTTATGCCAGCGATGTTGTATGTCTGGGACTGGGCCAAGGCTTCCAGCTTTTCTTGCTTGTTCCTCATGCTGCGTACATTTGTGTAGAAACACTTCAAGTGTGGCTCCTTGTGCCCATCGCCACATGTAGCAGTCTGAAGAGTCTCACTAGCACATAGCTCCTCCAACTTTGGTGTGTCTACCCGTTGCCCATTGCTGACTAGCCTGGTACCACCCCTTTCCACCTTCCAATCTAGTTTAAAGCCCTGTCAAACAGCCCTGCTAGCTCCTGAGCAAAAACCCTCAGTTTTGTACCCCTTAAAACAACACAGGTGTTGATAAACTGGAGCAGGTTCAGTGGAGGGTCACCAAGATGGTTGGGGGTTTGAGCACTTGTTCAAAAGAAGATGGAACCTCTCTCTTCTTGGTAGCATGCAGTGAATGTTCAAGAAGCAACAGACACAAACTGAAATACAAGAAAATCCATTTAAACACAAGAAAACACTTTGTCTCTAAGAGTGATCAAACAGCGGAACAGGTTGCTCAGAGAGGTGGTGAAGTCTCCATCCTTGGAGATATTCAAACTGTGATGGGGCAGCCTGCACTACTGGGCAGCCTGCTCTAGCTGACACTGCTTTGAGCAGTGGGTTGCACGAGACAATCTCCAGAGGTGCCTCAAGTATTCTGTGACTCTCCAACTGTGGTGAGCAGAGGAAACAGCAGTTGTCACATGCACAGTGCAGCCAAGTCTGTTTTCATGTTGAGACTACTATGATTGCACCGTCCATCCAGAGAAAAGCCGAGGGATATGTTCCATCAAGAACAAGACTAGGCTGAGCTGAAAGAGCAGTGGTTATGTTTCTGGAATTCCAAAGTAACAACTGAATGTTCAAACCTCAGCTGCCTCATTTCCGTAGATCTCTGTGGCTGAAGTATTTTTAAAAGCTGACCTTATGCATCAGCAAAAGATGACCTTTATCATGACCCACACTTCCCTAATCTACTTATCCTTTTTTCTCTGGGAACATTGGAAGTATGGCACGCTACATTCTATATTCCTCTCTCTGAAAAATTCGCTTTGAGAGGGGATGAGTCATTTCTTCTTTTCTTTCATCTGTTAGCACCAGCATCTCTTTCTGTTTCTTTCATCCTTCAGAGTTGCATTCTGCCTCTTATCCTACATGAAAAAACCGGCCTACCTCATTCAGTTATTTTCTAATCTAGGGGCCCTTCCTTGCTTCCTACATCCTCCCCCCCCCCCCCCTTTTGCCATGTACCTCATTAGCAAACTCAGTCTCCATTGACTTTTCCCATCCACTCTGAAAACTGCTGTTATCATTCTTTTCTAGTACAAAAAAAAAGACTGATGTTATTCCTGTGCTGGGAAATGCTCTAAATCATGTATTTCCTTAACAAAACTCTTGGAAATATATTCCACCTCCTTACCTCCCACACTGGGCACACTCTAACAACCTTTGTTCTTGTGATAAGTAAGTAAAAATTTTAGGAAGAAATATTCTCTCTCAACCTAGACACACTGATAAAACTCTGCTTTGCTCATATAATTAAACTGTGTTGTATGTTTAAATTGTCTTGGTCACTTTAAACTGTCTTGCTACTGCAGCTGTTATTATTGATGCTTTCCAACAAGACTTGCATCAATTTTCCTGCCACCTTTTTTCTGAGACTTTCTTTCTCCAAGTCTGTCTGATAAAAGCAATACTCTTAGCATTGTCTTAAAAAGCAATGTGGCTTTAGAATATTCCAACTGTAAGTGGTGTCATACATTTTTAAACAGTCACTATTTTTTAAATGAAAATTTAAAATTGTCCCTGCACAGCGCAGATCAGATATTGGGGTTACAATTTGTGTAAGCACGTTATTTGAAGAATAAAACACCCTGGGCCACTTTCATAGGCGAGCTATAGAATCTTGTACTAAATCTGAAATAGGATTTAAACATGACGAGTGCTGCCCAACTGCCAGTGTCAGTGCTTGCATCCAAAACATATTTTTCTCAGATGTGTTCAGCTGCACTTAATCCTGGAGCTTCGGTGCTTGTTTCTAGCCGCAGGCAGCTAGGTCACACTAAGTTACTAAGCAGGCACTAGTTCAGATGTAAACTGTTTGGCTCTTGTAAATGTTCTTGGAGGACACGTACTAGATCAGCTGCAGTTCAAGTCTGGACCCTTCTCTTTTGTCAGTGTCACAGCATTTGAATCATTGATCAGGATATAAGAAACCAAAAGTCAGCCTTGTTTCCTCCTGATGGAAAGCATAACTTATCTGCTATATGTTCTTAAGATATTCTGAGAAGGACTGTTTTCAGTTCTTAGCTGGACGCTCCAAGTATAGTTATGTATTCATTCAAGGCCTGAGAGAAAGTGAGCAAACTTAGTTCTATAGTCTGGTTATTAGGGCAGTTGCCTGGGAGGGATGTATAGTCTGCTGAAGTAAGACTAGACAAGTTATATTAAAATACATAAATTGTGCATTGGGACAGTGGACTTTCAAAGGTAGAAGGAGGTGGACTGCAGTTCTGCTTTATGCACCATCTCTGGGAGTGCTCTTTTTTTTTCTATTTCTCATTGTCGCAGACACAATTATTCCAGTTCTCAGTGGTTCACTATTTTCCACTTACTGTCAAACATTACAGTCGGTCATTGCAAATCTGAAGTCTCAATTACTTGTGTTGATCAGACTTGATTTTCTTCTAGATGTTGAAAAACAGATTACTGTTCTTCTTCAGTAATAATTAAAAGTGTATGTTGATTTAAAAAGTTAAAGTAGATATGATTTCCTTTCCTTCTTTTTTTTTCCTTCTTTTTCTCTTTTTTCTTTTTCCACTCCCCACCAAGTCTCAGTAACAAACTGATTCTGTATTTTTGAGCAGTAGTGTGTTCTTTATGCCTGGGCAGTAGGGAATTCAGCTGTTCTTGCCTAATTACAGTTTCATGTTTGATCATTTCAATTTCCTGTGCTTGTCCTGCTGTCCTACACACACCATCTTCTTGGGATGCTTAATAAATTACAGGCTCTCTAGGGCTCATATAGTTGACTGGGCAGTAAACAATACTTTATCACTTCCTGACCTGAATGTTTTCCCCATAAGTCTTCGTTCTGCTAGTGAAAGAAGGAAAGATATTTAAAATGAATGAAATGCACTAGAGAGATGCTTCTTCAAAGTACAGGAAAAACAGGAAAAAAAGGTCAGTTTTACAGCAGTCTCTTTCCACACAGAGAATCATCCCCATCACACCCTGGACCTGGAAATTGAGTTCTCATGTACTCATTGGATAAAAAGTGCTTGATACCTAGTCTAATAATTAAACTAATTATGTTTCTAGTACATTTTGGTTTCACTTTTGAAAGTGCTGAGGGTTTTTATGTTTCTGAATGTTTTTAATGAACAAAAAATAAGATTATCTGTTGTGAAGAGACTGGTAACTTACTGGTGCACAAAGGAAAGCGTTTGTTAGCTTTTCTTATAATTTATTTCTAATGCTTATTCTTTTAAGAAGAGAGACTCAAATCCTTTCAGGCGTATCACTTAATAAACTCATGCCACTTTACCTTTGTCTGCTGAGTAGCCACAGGAGTTTGTGGATTCTTTACAGTGAAAGGATGGCTAACTCTTTAAAAAGAATCTACATAATTATTTACAAAAGAGGAAAATTACAATAAACTGTTTCATGCAAATTATTAAAATAATCTCATTAAGAAGAATTTTTATAGCCATGGAAGGAAAGAAGAGGGAAATTACAGAAATGAAGATGCACATCTAAATGTATTGCATTTTGAAAAATTTCAATTTGCATGCAAATTGAATATTCAATTAAAAGGCTTTAAGAAAATTAAAGAGTAAGCTATTTTATAAATTAAAAGGATACGTAAAAAGCTGAAACACATTTTGTATGTTTCTCTACTATTCCCCTTGACATATATGTTGTGATCTTTACTACCACTTTTCTATTAAAGAAGTGTAAAAGAGTTTAGATTTAATTTCAGGAGGACGTATACTGCAGTACATCACAATATTATTGCAAGACAGTTATTAGCATTAATCATTATGTATATATTCTCCTTGATTTATTTACCAGAAAGATGAAAGGAAGAAAATTCATTTGTGGAACACGGTCAAATAAAATAAAATCTGTTTTTTTAAAAAAAAAAGCTGCATAAATTTTAATTGCATTTAGTTTTAAATGTGTCTGCAAATTACAGTAGATAAATTGCATTGCTACTGGAAATTACATAATAAGAGCTGTTATGCAAGGGAATGCCTGTATTACTATATTAGGAATGATACTGCACTCTGCCTGCTTTTATCTGTCTAATATTAAAATTTATGTCTATTGGCCAAGCCATTGTTTATGACAAACTGTCTTATTTTTGGATGAAGTAGTAATTTGTTATCACAAAATGCAGTGTCTCTAATGTACTCTGTTAAGTCTATTGGAAATTCTTGCTTACAAGTACTGGAAAATAATTGAACATGAAAATTAATAATCCTTTCCAGAGAAGAAAAATTTTGTTTAACATTACTCCACAAAGACGCTTATTTGTTTATAGTTTTATGTAAGGTAGTCCTATTAACATCAAGAGGAGGCGTGCATGTGAGGAGGAAAAACAGACCTGCAGTTGATTGGCAAGACTACATTATGGGATTTTGTTATGAGAATTCTAGGTTTACTGGGCTAGCAGACTACCCAAAAGTATAAATTCATTTACCATGCATTAATATTTCTTTCATTTTTTTTGTAGAAACAATATGACTCTCCTAATATGGTAATCATGTTTTCTACAAATGTCCAAATTCTAACTCTCATTTAGGTCATCAATCTTTTGTCTATTGGCTTTAATTAACTTTGGACTGCTCTTTTGCTGTCTGTATAACAACTGTAATAAGAAGAAATGTATATGTGATATTAAGTAAAGGGAAGAAGCAAGTAGAAAAAAATTACATAGCGTTTATGAAGACAAAGGCTGTTTCCAAATATGCAGTCAACACTGATTTTACGACAAAACACAGTAGAATTTCAAACAGAGCTAGGTTGTTTTTGTCATTGGATCTTTGAAGGTTACCAACCAACGTCTGCTTCCTGGCAGCTTGTTTAGTGCAGTGTATGGAGCATGGGCTCTTACCCAGTAGTCTCCATAGAAGTGCCTGGATCTCATTTTGCAGAATCCTGGTAACTTCGATAGATTTATGAAATAGCAGGAGAGCGCTCTTGTAAAATGCAAGGAAAAGCAAATTCCAAAGGCAGAAGAGTGAAAGTCCTGAGGTTTCTTGTAGTAAATGTGAATTAAGGAACTGGCAAGGAAGATCCCAAGAAAAAACGGACAAGGAGATCTGAAAAATAAATGCTATGAAAACGTTGTGTGGCATTATCACTTCAATAGTTCTGTGCAGTTTCTTCACTTGGTGTTATACTTTCCTTAACATGAAACCGGAAAATAGTGGTTGTTTATTAAAACCTTCCATACCTGGGTATGTACTATAAAGTTCTTATGAAAAACTTTGCACTTTTAACTGGAACTCTGACACAAACAAACTATTTTTCTATGTAGCTAACAAAACTAGCTGTTAACATTGTTGGAGTACAAATGAATAGCAACTAAAATATTTGTGTAGTGAAAATATGTAATGAGAAAGGAAAAACTATAAGCCAGAACCATGAGTTGAATATTGCTTTCGAGATTTGAAGAAAGAGTTATCTAATTTTTAAGCATATGGAGATACATACTTTTGAATTGCATTAAATACTTTCTAATACTCTTCACTCTTGCAATTCCCTAAACGTCAATCATCCTTTTTTATGTGTTAATGCTTGTGATGATAGCTTATGTTTGTATTTAACTTTAAAGATCTTTAAACTCAGTGACTACTTAGTAATTACTGTAATATCTTATTGTCAAAGTTATCCTGTTTGTGGAGTAAGGAAGCATTTTTGACAACCCAAGCAAGATAAGCACTGGTTTACTAAGTAATACGGTTGCCATAACTATCCTTGTCTTAACTTGGACTTCTTTTCTGTGTTATTAAATCAGATTTTCCTGCATAAAACAGTAACAGTACAAAATAAATGGATTGGTTCACTGTCATGGCAAGACAATGAATGCATTATGTCTTTTTGTAGCATGCCAGCAATAGTAGTGTAGAATACAGCATGACATTTGATATTTTCTAGCTATTTGTGTGGGTGGCATTGTTTTAAAACTAACTTAACACCTTTCAACAAAATATATAATAAATGCTCTTAGCTGTTCTAGCTTGGAATGTATTTGGAGGCTGTCTATTAGGCACTATTTTGAGAGTGGCCTTGGACTCTTGAAGTCCTCTTCTTATGACTCTTAATGCTAAGGGAAATAAGTAGAAGTTAGACAAGCCTTTACGTTAGCAGAACTAGCCCAAGGTTGTCTCTATCCAGATCCACCCATTTCTGCACTATATGGAGAAAACCCATGTAGAATCACAGGACTTATGTTACTGCTTCTCAGATCGTTTTGTTGTGGAAATAATATACTGTAAGCAATGGCAATTAAACACGCAAGTCCCTCCTGCATTTCAAGTATACAGGACAAGCCTGCCTCCTCTGTTATGTCAGAGACTGTAATTCTTGATAAATAACTGAAAATATGTGCCATATTTTTTTCAACAGGAATTATGTTTGTTATTTTCATGTATTTATGAAAAAGAATTCAGAAAAATACCAAAGGCAGAATAGATTGTGAACCCTTTAGGGAATATTCTTTTTTTGTTTTTTTTTTTTTTTTATGCTTCACTATGCAGCTACAAAATCTAAATGCTTTTAAAATACAAGAAGAATGTAATCATAGTTTTTAATACTTTCATTGGTATCTAGATGCTTTAAAATGTATAATCTTGCACTTTTTTTCTTCTCTAAAGATAAAACAAAAGTAAGCAGCAAAATAAAATGGTAGGATTGCTGCATGTCTATATATCACGAGTGCTATGTATAAATAGATAATGTATAAATGTGTGAAAGGATCATCAGCAATTCTTAGCAAGAAAAGTTATTAAGTTCAGTAGGGAAAAGCAAGAGGAAGAAATACATAACTCTTCTCTGGAACCTTTTAGTGTGAATTCATCCATAGGTAGTGCAGGTTAAATATCTTTGAATATAAACAAAATTTTATTTCTTTAAAAATGAACAATACTTGACAGAATTATTTGATAATAGAATTAAAAATTTTGAAGATTATATTTTTGCGTGAAAACTGGTGAGAAGAGCAAATTCTTAGGTGTAACTTCTGCTTTATGTTACAGGAATCAAGAAGTCATGTATAATTTTGTAAGGAGGCTTTAATCCTGGTATCAGTCAATATGTGACAAGGTGTACATTTGACTTTAAAATTACACAGCTCTTGTTCATTCACACTCATTTGATATTTGGTTTCTTCTGGGTCTTGCCTAGCAACAGGCACTTTGGGAAGAGGTTCAGCTCTGCATGAAATAAATGTCACCTGCTTTTTCTTAATTAGAAATGGCTAAATTATATATTTTTTCATGTGAAAGTATATTTTTAAAAACTTGAAATCTCTAAAATATCAAGTGAGCTATAGAGTCTGTTCTGTATTTTCTTTTTATAAAATCAAGGAGTCTATGTTTTAGTTCTCCTTCAGAGAATTTCCTCTAGATCACTAGTCACAGACAGCAGTGCTCCAACTTTCGATCACACAACCTTTACCATATTTATTTGTTACAAGTGTAGCGAGTGTGCTTCAAGCTCTTATGTCTACTTCTACTTCTTAGCTGGAAAAAAAACCAAAACAAACCCTCTCAGTTGCTGGATTGCAAAGGCTTACTCAAAGGGCAGTTTAGCTTTCAATCCAAAAGTGCTTGGACAAAAACTGCTTGATTCACAGTTCTCTGTGTTTCAGAGATTTAATTTCCTTTGTTCTTCACAAGAAATATGAAGTTATATCAACATAAGGTTACTCTCTCAATTTTTTCTTTACTTCTTTCTTATGTTCCAAAGGTTTATTATTTAATTAATCTTCATCTTCCATTGTTTCTCTGATTTTTCTTGACTACATTTATTTTATCAAGCTCCAACTACTAGTTCAACATTCTCTTTATTTCTTTCCAGAACAGTTGATATTGCACCATATGATGCCAGCCTATAGATGGGGATAGAGTGGATCCCATCATACTCCTTGACCCATGATTACTGCGAAGTAAATGGCCTGTGGTCAAAAGGGCACTTCAGATTCTGCTGTCTACATTTATGGTGTATGATGTTGATACCTTTGAAGAAGGAGCCCATATCCAACATGTGTACCTAGTAGAAGACATACGATGTCTCTGCAGTTAAGTATAGTGGCATATTATGTTGCAGGAGACATATACTGCACCCTAGCGTAGCACAGATTCAATAATTTTTTCCTCTGGTGTGTTTCTTCTCAAAGCATTATCTTTTCTATTTTCTCCTAGTAAAGTGTAGAACGAATGCCAAAATTCTGTGCACCTCAATTATGGGGAATAGGGAGCGTTGCCTAGCACTGTGTCGTGGAGGACTCCACTTCTTCGACAAAGGATAATTAATTTGCAGGAATCTTGTCAGGATTTTGAAGGAAGAAGAGAGTCATTACTGCACAACAATGATATTTCAAAGGCAGGATGTTCTGTGCCTGGGCCTATCTATTAATCAGTACACATCACTAAAATGGGTCCACACATCAACCTGAGTCACATAATTTCATTCTAGAGCAGTCAATTACTCTTAAAGTTTAAAAAAGATATTATTCAGTGAATCAAGTACCATTTTAACACCATTACGATAAAAATAAAAATTTCTGTTTTCATATATCACTCGCAGATGATTGCAAGTTATATTTGTCAGATCTGCTGTAAGTTATAATTACAAAGATAAAGATTCAAGCAACATTTGATTTCTGTAAAGCTATTACAAGGAGACAGTTATAAAATCCTACTTCCCTTCTCTCTCCTGGTCTCTATCTGCCTTAAGTCTTAGTATCAACTTCTCCCTCATTACATCTGCCCTTAGTTTCAGTCTCTGTCACTCCTTTGTTCCTTCTCACATGCAGTGCCACTTCCCCTACAGAAAGCAGGATCTGAGGATCTGTGCCGTTCTTATTACTGCTTCTCTTCTCTATGTCTCACATAAGAGTGTTCCAGATGATTGTCTCATTCGTCTTAGATTCATCAGGCTCTCGAAAAAGAGTTTTATCAACATTTAGAGAAGACTAAAAGTCTTTTGCTCTCTTCACCCCTTTCACAGCTGTTAGAATTCAGTTAAAAAAAAAAAAAAGAAAGATTTCCATGGAAAACTACTTCAATAAGATGAATGTTATCGAACTTTTCATGCTAAAATAACAATGGAGCTGCCTTTTTTCTCTTGTTAAGTCTTCTTTTCTGGCCTATTAACATTTTAACGAAATACATTCAAAAGCACTGCAGAAATACTTTCAAGAGCACTGCAGTTACTTTTGACCTATGTCTGACTCTTTGGCAGCAGTCAAGTATTTAAGTCAGTCAGATGAATGAAAGGACTTCAGCAAGGCTTTTGACATTGTCTCCTATAGCGTCCTCATAGGTAAGCTTAGGAAGTGTGGGTTAGATGAGAGAACAGTGAGGTGGATAGAAACTGACTGAACGGCAGAGCTCAGAGGGTCGTGATCAATGGTGCAGAGTCTGGTTGGAGGCCTGTAGCTAGCGATGTTTCCCAGGGGTCTGTACTGGGTCCAGTCCTGTTCAACATATTCATCAATGACCTGGACATAGGGATAGAGTGTAACCTCAGCAAGTTCACTGATGATACCAAGCTGGGAGGAGAGGCTGATACGCGGGAAGGCTCTGATGCCATCCAACGAGACCTGGACAGGCTGGAGAGCTGGGCCGAAGGGAACCTCATGAAATTCAACAAAAGCAAGTTGTCACAAATACAGTTTTGTGGATCCTGCTGATTGCACCAATTTATCACAGAGGAGAGAGTGAGAGCACGCTTCACTCATAAGAGACTGAAGCAAAAGTATATATTTTATTAATATATTACAATGAGTTAACAAAATTTTTTAGTAAATGTGACAGTTGTTCAACAAGATTTGATGACAAGGTTCACTTGATTATTTACTGCACAGAGGACAGGGTGAGATAAACTGTCAGGCAGAACCTCCCGTTGAGTCACGAGGTTCAGAAAGGATGTCCTTGCTTTCTAAACTCCTTCTCAGAGAGGAGTCTAGGGGCAACTGGATCCAGTCCTAGTCCCAGACTTGTTCAACAGTTTATATCTAAAGGATTTTGTGTACACAACCCATTCTTTATATCACTTAGCTAAGATTTCAAAGTTCAGCATGCTATTAGCCACTTACCGAGCATCTGTTGCGGCAAGGAACCTCTCAGCCTTGAAGAGTAACCTTGAGAGGCATCCCTACTCAAGGGGAGATCCCGTCATGCAGCCTGCTACCATGCCGGAGAGCTCAAAGGACTCCTGGGTGGCTCACCATTTATGGGGGTAAGATGATTGGCTCATAGTCATACCTACATACCAGCTGCAGATGTTAGTTTCTGCCAAGTGTGGCCTGAGTCGCATATTAATTAGCACTCTGGTTAGGTGGACAAGGACACACATCCATAAATTAGCTCTCAGCTATTGAGTGGTTATCTGTTTCCCGGGTCTCCACTTTGAGCCGGATGCAGCCATCATGACCAGGTACATCTTATCATGACTGTCATTGGTACTTATCACTTGAGCAGAGCCAGGGACAAAAGATCAGGTGAGGGGGAGCACGCTGCCACACAAGTGTAAGGTCCCGCCCCTGGGGAGAAACAACCCCACGCACCAGCACAGGCTGGGGGTTGACATGCTGGAAAGCAGCTCTGCTGAGAAGGACCTGGGAGTGCTGGTGGACAGCAGGTTGGTCATGAGCCAGCAATGGGCCCCTGTGGCCAAGAAGGCCAACGGTATCCTGGGGTGCATTAAAAGGATTGTGGCCAGCAGGTCGAGGGAGGTTATCCTCCCCCTCTACTCTGCCCTAGTGAGGCCACATTTGGAGTACTGTGTCCAGTTCTGAGCCCCCCAGTTCAAGAAGGACAGAGAACTGCTCGAGCAAGTCCAGTGGAGAGCTACCAAGATGATCAGGGGACTGAAGCATCTCCCATATGAGGAAAGGCTGAGAGACCTGGGTTTGTTCAGCCTAGAGAAGAGAAGACTGATGGGGGACCTTATCAATATTTATAAGTATCTGAAGGGTGGGTGTCAAGAGGATGGGACCAGACTCTTTTCAGTGGTGTCCAATGACAGGACAAGGGGCAATGGGCACAAGTTGGAACACAGGTAGTTCCACTTAAACATGAGAAAAAACTTCTTTACTGTGAGGGTGACGGAGCAGTGGAACAGGCTGCCCAGAGAGGTTGTGGGGTCTCCTTCCCTGGAGACATTCAAACCCCCCCTGGACGCGGTCCTGTGCACCCTGCTCTAGGTGTCCCTGCTCAAGCAGGGGGGTTGGACGAGATGATCTCCAGAGGTCCCTTCCAACCCCTGCCATTCTGTGATTCTGTGAATGTTTTGTTCTTTTTCCAGAAGGCACTGTGAAGTTTAAAACAAAAATATGCAGCTTGTCACTTCCAGTAGTTCTATGGCATCACAAGGAAAAAGACTGTATTTCTGTTCTTCTGTATCAATTGTTTGTTTTGTAGTATAGTATTTCCAGTTTTTGTTGTTTTTTTTTTTTTTTTTCATTTCTGATTAATACTCTGTTAATGCATCTGTTCAGTTTGTCTGTTTTCCAAACCATCTGCCTCCTTTTAATGTTTCTATTCCTTGGAAATTCTTTAGCCAGGTAAATGATGGACTGTACCCTTTTCTATTCTTAAATGTTTTATTGCAACTGTATTTTCTATTTATTCTTCTATGCCTATTGGTAGAATCCTTGTAGATGCTTCTTTTTCATGGTTTATGGCTGGTCTAGCTGCTCTGAGTTCATGGTCCTATAACTATGTTATGATCTAAACAGCTAGTTGTGTACAGAAGATTAGGTCACATGTGCCAGTGTTTTAATCTCTCAACTATTCCATGAAGCAATTTATTCCTTAGAGGGTTCTGGCCTATGTTTCATTATTTTTCAGTTTTTTTGATCTAGAACATACAGCTAGATCAACATTTAATTCATTTCTTATTGTGACATCCTTGATTGTTAGGACTTCTATTGGGGTTTTTGTATCTGTATCTTATCATTGTTTCTCCTACCTTGCCAAGAAATGGTCATGTGATTACCCTTTCCAGACTGAACATTTAATGGCTTTCAGTAATAAGCATAGAATAACAGTGTTGTAAAAACACATAAATAACTCCAGAAATGTGACAGATTTTCCATTGCTGAAACCTTTAAAGTGAAGATCAAGATGGATCATAAATGTAAAAGAGATGCAAAAGAGTTGCTTTTTCTTTATTATTGGGCTTGATGCTAGAATTATCAGGATAACGTTCTGTCTCTGGGTCCTGCAGAAAAGTCAAATGCAAATGATTATCACAATTCTCCTGACCTTAAAAACCTGTGGATTTCCTCACAGATCTTCTTAGCTTCATATGACTGTCTGTGTCAGACTTTTCTCCATTTTAAGTTTAGCACATGGACTTTTTATGGTATCTTGTAGTTAATTTTCTGACCATATATGAAATACCAGCTCATGAGCAAGTGTCATGCCTTGTATTTACTAAGGCTCTGCACTGTCTTTTTGTTATTGTTGTAGTAATATGTATAAATGGTGTGAATACTCATGGAACATTTTAGTATTGTTCAACTTTCCCTGTAAGGCATCCTTTATCATTGCTTCATTATGGAAGTATAAAGTCTCAACTCAATATTTATCTTAGAAATCAGTTTTTAGGACTTTCCTGATGTTCTTAACAATATTTTCTTCTTAAGAAAGAAACTCCTTTTGGTTTTCTTGGTTTGCTTTTTTAGATATTCTCTAGTAAGACAGTAGCATTTATTGGTTGATCTTACAGAAATAAATGTGTCTTTTGAAGCAAGGGCTGAACACTGTACGCTTACTGTAGCATACTCCCATGATTTACGTAGCATTATGCTAGAAATTGAAGGCCAAGGACTTTGTCATGTCACCTATTGGCACTGACACCTTTTGGAGACATGGTAAATTCTAACCTATAATTTCAATAATGGTAACAGACAGTTACTGTAAGTACCTCTACTGATAGATGCCTATGCATTTCCCCACCCCCACTCCAAGACATATCTGTAGAAAAATGAAATTGCTTTGTCTGGATCATAATATATTCTGCTGTTAGGCAAAAATCAAATTCCTGAAGCATAACTGCCTAGAGTTTTCTAAGAGTTAACTTATTTTAAGAGCTTTTATATGATGTCCACAACCTGATTCTTCATAACTGGAAATGAACTGTAATGGCCATCCAAAGGTGCAAATGCTGCAGAATCCTGTGACTGATACCCAGAATGGTTTGCTGAATATAAGAATAAGAGTTTATATATTCATTCTTTGAGAGTCAAAAACTACACCCCTGAAGTTACTCATAATATGTAGGGATTTTTTTTCTTAAGAACTGTCTTGCAGGATACAAAAAAACCAGAACCAAACATAAATTATACATTGTATTTGTAGATTCAGTTGTTCTTAGCATAACTTCTGCACAATTTAATCAGATATTTATGATGAAAGGAGGCTCATTCCCCCATCATTTTTCCCATTTCCTATTAGAGATTTTTCACAACCATTTTTATAAGTATTCACGTCTATGAAACTGATGCCAAACTGAGCTTTATGACCTTTTCCTTCTGTTATCTTTTCCCCTTTGAATTAGCAAGAAACACATTCCCATTACTCTAGATCCCCTCACCTATTTTTTTTTTTTTCTAATTAAACAGAATCTGTATACATGAAAGGACTCTCATCTTCCCAAAGCAAAAGTATTATCTCTACAAGGAAATTCCGTAGATTAGGTTCCAATAGTATTTATAAGGAAAGGTTTGCTTCATAATGCAGTCTTTATAATTTTTCCTAATTCTTTCAGTGTATATTTGTTTTTACAGAATTTATCCTATGGTGTCCTATCACATGTCACTGCATGATGGAAATAAATACAACCACATTCTCCCCAGTACCATTTTATCACTTCCTTTTTGCTTCTGTTTATCTTGGGAACTGCAAAGTCGTTTAGTAGCTGATTCTGCAACTTGAATTTCATAAACAGGCTGCTCTTACTCTACCATGAATTATGCTGTACAGTGCAGAATCAGGTGTAAAATACATTGATATTCTGTCTACAAAATAAGATGAAAGAGTTTTATAATTGGTGGTAATGCTCAGAGAGACCTGGTATGCACCTAACTGTCTAGCAACTGAAATAGATTTACTGCTGATGGTGTTGCAAAGGGCAATAGTAAAGGAAAATTTCTGTTCTAATGTAAAAAATTCAGCTAATGTTTATGTTACAATCGATCTGATTCAAGTTACTCTACAATAGAATAACTTTTATGTATTTATTCCTTTATTCTTCCCTTGCAAGTCATTTTTCAGGTTTCATCTGTAAATCATAATGACTCATGAGGCCTAATTTTATGAAAAGACTATTTGAAGGCTGTTAATCCAGTTGCTGGGAATAAACTGAATCATCAGTAGAAGGAGCATCACACTGGAACCATACAGATTGCACAGAATTTTGGGAGCAAGTCACTGAGATACTTCTCATGTCCCAGAGGAAAGCAAGCAATGACTGGAAAAACAGATATATTTTTAGCTACTCTTCATTTGGTTCTCAAACATTAGGTCAAAAGTTAAATGAGGTGTCTGATTAAGATGAAGCTCACTGACAATTTCAGGAACATGTAGAGGAAAGAACACTGGATTAAGGAACAGAAGATTCTTGCACCAGTAAAGGTATGCTTATTTGGGAGGACAGCGAACAAGCCAGTCTTAGGTAAGGTTGACAGAAGGATAAAGAGAGACATTTACTAGCACAGTGTTCTTAACCATTTCTATTAATCTAGGATGCTGGGGTTTTCCCCCTTATATTATGCTGGATTTACAAGATGCATTTTTGAGACTTTTCTCCTGGTATACTTTATAGTTCCAAATAATTTTACCATATTCTAATAGAGTTTGGGGACTAACTTCTTGTGTTCTCTTCAGTAGTAAGTAAAAAGAAAACAAAAATAAGGCATAAATGTCATCCTTTTATCTCAAGGTCACCTGCTACATCATTTCTGTTGAACTCTTTCTTGCTATCATTTCTTTCAAAGCAGTGTAGCAGATGGTGTGGGAACCATCTCATAAAGCACCTTAGTTTTCTTTTGTTTATACATATTCTAAAAAAATCTGTCTATAGATCATTGTTAATTAGCTACTCTGTAGGAAACCAATAAAGTTAGGTGAGTATAATTAACAATTAATGATACACATCGTGATGTCTTCACTTATTTTAAATTATAGAGCCTTTACCAGATGGAAGTCCTCCCTGAAACATTACCAGAGTATAGAATGACTAAAAAGACCATTAAAGATTCAGAATTTTCTCTAATAAACCATTACTATACTCACTTTCAGCTTGTGCTGTGTAAAGTCAGTACTGTTTTAGAAACAAACACCATTCTCTGGTGAAACTGGTTTTATGTAGGTCTACATGTTTCCTGTTACCTTTGTGTTAAAGGATCTGCAAATGAATACAGTGCCAGGAATGGCTGCTGAAGGAAGGAGTTGTAAAAGACAATATAGAATATTGATTGCAAATTCTCCTTGAGCGTTTGTCCTCTGATGTTTTAATGAGAAATTTATTCTGAGGTGTGCATGCTACATAGCCCTTGGCGCTTAACTTAAATGGCCTAGTTAGAAAACCGTGATCAATTAAGAGAGAGTGAGGGAAAACAAGTTCAGTCACAGAGAGATTCAGAGGTGCAAAATTAGTCCCTGGTCTTACTCTTTCTTTTCAGGAGGAGCTCATCTTTCTTAATACAGGGTGATCTTCAGAAGACAAACCAGCTAGTGTCAGTGGCTGAAGGTGAGTATCATCAGTGCTGCAGAAGGATTTCTGCTGGGGCAAGACAGAACTAGAAACAACATCATATGTAAATTGTGTTTAGACAAATCTACATCAGCTCAAATTTTGAGTCAAGGTTTTTTATTGCTTATGCAGTATAGTTGTGTGAGTATAATATGCAGGGTAAAAATTACAGGAATTATCATTTAACACTGTTAAATTACAAGCAAATGCAAAACCAAGAAATAGCAGCTGAACTAAGTGTTGCAATTAACTTCTAAACGAAGAAACAAGTTCATCTCACTGTTTAGTCTGTTTTACTTAAATGTAGTTAGGGACAACAGTCGGGATACCATTCAAATAAGTGTGATAAAGTTAGATTTTTTTTTGCCAATTAAAAATATTTTTATGACTTTGTTACTAAGAAAAAGACTTAGAATATGTTCTAGTATGGAGAAAGTTTTATACATGTTTGTGGACAAAGAATCAAAGGCTAGGAAGTAATTTAAGTTACAAAATTGAACACACTAATAAATTCTATCAAAAAGCTGTACACAATCTCATTTGTATTAATGTGCCTGAGCATGTGGAAATGTGAGCCTTCGAAAAAAGTGTCTGTGGGACATTTTTGGAACATCAGACTCCGAGGTTAATATGTTTGGGAATTTTGTGAGGATTGATCTCAGATACAAAAGTTTCTGATAACTTACTCCATTTTGACATTGATGACAAAAATGTCACCAAAAACCCATAATGAGGGCATGACACATGAAAGGTAGGACTTCTATTAAATGTGCATCGCTTTACACTCTTAGATCAAGGAAACTGAGAAATAAAATTCAGGCTTTAGTAGCTGTAAGACAATAGGTTTGTTTCATCATGCAAGTTCAACTTGCTAGTTAGTGGGAATTTGTTGTTGAATTCAAGTACAGTCAGAATTTTCTCTACTCTTTTCATTTATGATGTAGAGATGGAAAATCAAGGAGTGGTTTTAAAGAAATTAGCCAAGTGAAATCTAAGAAGATGATGAGGTCATAGGGCCCAGGAAGTGTCAGATACATTTAAAGGAATTTAAACCTGTTTTAGACTTTGACAAATCTCTGTGTTTGTGCTCATGTTTTCCTTTAGGAAAATAATTTGGATCCAGTAAGAAAGTCAATGTGCAGGATTTTGCTAGCAAAAAATCTTCTCACTTGTCTCAAAGACAGTCATACCTGAAAATTGAGTCAAATACATGAAAACTACTTAATTGTGCAAAGATCAATTGTCCAGCATTTGCTGTCAAGAACACTGATGGTTATCTGCTTAGCAAATTTGCCATAGTAGTTAAAGACACTTTTTTGTCATACAACATGTAACTAAAACATTCCTTCTCCGTGTTCTGTTTGTCCTCATGTAGCATTTCTTTCTTTTATTTACCCTTCTACTTGCCATTCTGCTGCTCCTTTGCTTTTCAATACCCAGTTTTAGGGACAGATGATTAAAACTCTCGTTCTTATACAGGCAGAATTCCTATACTCCACACGAAGACAGATAGAAAGTGAATTTGATGGCTAATGGTATGCCTATATAATCTTGTTGTTTTGGAATGCATTCCAGGATCCCATCATAGAAAAGGTAATGAAATAAACTGAGTAGAAGAGGTTATGTTAAAATAAAAAAAAAAAAAGCCAGTAGGGGATTTCTGTCCTATTTTAAGGCCAGATTCTGCTGTTCTCACTTTTAAATAACTTCAATAAGAATTAAATTAATTAGGAGTTTGATTCCTGCATGCATTATTACCAGCCTTAAGTACTTCAGCAAATCCTTATACATAAGTTTTTAAGCACAGTATATAAATGGTGGTGCTGTTAGACAGAAATGTTGAGTGCTGCCTAGTTTTTACCACTTAAGAATTTCCTTTTTTTGTAAACATGTGACAAAGTGTTATAAAACATTCATTTCAAAGTGATAGATCTTTCTATGCTAATCAGTCCCAAGTGTTCAGACTGACCAGACTACACTGTCTGCATACAGAGAAGATTAGTAGTGATCTATGAATAGTCATAAGTTATATTTAAGACAAAAAGATACTCAAGATAGCCTGCATTCATAATTAAATTACTTTACTTTTGTAGATAATAAGAAATTAGTTCCTGAAATGCAATTTTAGACCAGTAGGTAAAGTTTTGGGTATCAAAAATAAATTGTCCACTGATATGCATTCTGCCTTTCTATGAAGCTTGCATTATTTTTAATGTACACCTTCATCTCTGAAAAGCCTTCTCCTGGCTTAACCATTGTCTCGTCTGACCACCCATTGGCTCGAAAACACCCACTGAATAAAACACAGAAATCTTTTCTATAATAAATGTCAATCTCAAAGGTTAAGAGCGTGAAGGTAGTATCATAATACATTCATTTTATTAAATGTATTTAAAAGGCTTCTTTGTGATGCACACTGTCTCCAATGATGGAATGTGTAGGTGGAAGACAATGAGATCCCCAAATACAGAAAAGAGGATATTAAAAACTCCTAAGATAGACCAAATTCCTCATTTCTTAAATTTTGACTAATACCATTTATATTCTTCAGAACTTAATTGCTAGGGGTATATGTCAAGTACATACCTACCTGTTGAAAACAGAAGATCTTAATTCTGAACTTAATGAGTCCTGCATTAAGTCAATGCATTGCAAGGAGGAAACCCAAAATCAGGTTAAAATTAAGGTTTCTTCCTCTGTCTTCCATTCTCTCTTCTTCCCTTTTGCTCCACAGGAAACATTGTCAACTGAGTCTTACCTGTCACAGATTATTTGGGCATTTTTTACATTGAATCCTGCAGCTAAAAGTCATCCCAATCCCACTTTCTGCCTGCCTGCTCTCATGTCTGCCCAAGATGAGTGATAGACCTGCAGAAAATGTTTTCCCTTTGCACTCTACTTCTGATACAGATAGCAAGTGAGTGTACAGACAGGGATTGACTCTTTTGCAGGCAGCCAGAAAGTGCCTTAATTCAACACAAATATTGTAAATATATTTCAGAACTTCTGCATTGATTATACCATCAATCTAGCAGAGCTGTACAAAAGCAGTATCTAATTTTTCATGCAAAAACTGATATTGTTTTAGAAAAATAAGTGCAACTGTTGACTGTCATTTCTTCATGAAATGCCAAAGTAATTACTTCTTATGAGGAAAGAAAAGAATTTCACTACAGATGTTTTTCTGGCTGCCGATCTTAAGCCAAAATGACCTCCTTTTACTGTTTATTTTTTATTAAAAGTACTCTTCTGATTACGCAAATCAGATTGTGTAACATACTGCATTAGGCTGTGATTTTTGGAAATAGTACTGCCCCACTGTATCATCCTGTTAGATGCTACTATTGTCAGACTAACCCCTTGTGAATTTTCTCCTTTAGAAAAAATCAGCACAGCCTTAGAAAGGTACTTTTGGTCAGAGCCCGCCTTGTGGGGGACAAGCCATGTAATTTGAAGCACAGATATTCAGATTTACACCTGCCATTCCCTATGTAACCTCTAGTTTTAAGTACAAATTGTGTGAGTTCAAATTGTTTCTGTTAAGAGGAAGCAACATGGAGTAGCTCTCAAATATAAAAAAAGCTCCCAACTCTTTTCTCAGCGAGATATTCACTTTAGTCTGTTATACTCAGCATTACCAAAGATTAATCAGTTACTCCTCTTCTTATAAGCTAAGCTTAGCCTTGAAAGAGTGTGATGAAATCCTAGTATAAATCTCACTCCAAAAAGCTGATATATAAAAAGAGAATTGATAACATGGAACTCCAATATGTTTTCATTTCTTAACCTTCCCAGCAAAATCTATGCCAAAATAAAAAGGGCAATGTTTCTATGCCAAAATACATGTTCCTATACCAAAATACAAGGGCAGGTAAATTATTTCCTCTGAAAGTTAATCACAGAAAACACACTTACAATGTAGATCTACTTGTAAAGAGTTTAATTTATAATTTTATTCTTACTCAGGTAATTGATCATTAAGTATGCTGGGAGACTGATGGAAAGGGGGACTGCTTTTGTGAACTGAATTATGGTTTCTTTTTTTGCCTACTCCTACCTTCTTTCCCATCATAAAGCAAAGGCAAAGATATATTTTTAGTACAAACATTGCTAGTATTTTTACGTGGAGTATACTACAAGGACATACTCCTAGTATGTGGCTTCAATGCAAACTACTGTGGTTTGAGAGTGTAAAATTTCACTGTGCCTATATTGACATTTCTCTTCAGAGCTTCCTGTTCTGCCATGTATAAATAGTACTTAAATATGATAAACTCCTATGTGGAGCTAACATGCTCTGCCAGTACTAGTATACTGTGCAGTCTTTTTGATTCATTTAAGTGTTTAGTTAGATAGATTAAATTTAAGCAGCTCTTTTCCACATGAAGGGGAATACACACACTAAAGGCAGGAGGGAGTAAACATGCAAGGCTCTTTCAAAGTAATATCTATCTTCTTCTGGTATTTACAGTGAGTCTTACAGCCTCCGTCTAGAAAATAATTACCCTGCATTAAGTTTGTAGGTTTGGTACTAGCATGGATTTGATTTGAGGTAGCCATGAAGAAATTAGTTTAGAGCATATTAAGAGCTCAATCCTCTTGTCATTTCAGTTCTTTGGGGTGATCTCTAAAATCTGGCTCACCTGACGTTTCTGGCCAGTTGTTTTGGTGGCCAAGTCAAGATCTTTGGCAGGAGTAGAAAACACACTCTTCTGGAACAATTAACTTGTAAAGTTTAACACAGACTATATGCTGTGAGGTTTTTTCCTACTGTGAGGTTTTGACCACTAAGGAGTGGTCTTCCGAAGAAAAGCAGATGAATTGAGCCTTTTTTAACTTGAGCCACGTGATTTTTACTAGCATCTTACTTTCTGTATCAGGGTAAATAGCAGGGACAGAAACTAGTTTACCATTTGTGTATGCTGGCCATGGATACCAGAGAAGATAAAAACATGACAGAGAAGAAATCAGCTGAAAAACTTAGGTGATACAATTCTATTTTTAAAAAATGGATTAATATTAATCTCTTATTATATATGGATGCACCACAGTACAAAACATCCAGGAAAACATGCTCGCTTCCTTGAGCAGCTCTTTTATGCAAGAGAAGGAGCAGAATAAATTGAAGAAATTCAGAAAGTGTTATCACAGAGATAATAACACTTCTTGAATTCCAATTCACCTAACCACAAATCTTTCAATGTATAACATATTATGATTCAGAAAAGCTTAATTAAAATAAACTTTTTATATTACTCACTATACAAATTAATTATCAATTAACATTTTGAAATTAATTATAATTATAATTCTTTAAAAAGCTTTTTCTTTGGGAATCAGATAAAATTGAGACTTTAGGAATGACAGTGCAGACTCCCTTCTGTACGATACTGCCTTTCACACATTTCAAAAACAAACAAACATAGCATTTGTTTGTGAAGTCTTAAGCCATTTTGACATCAGGTACATTTCAAAGTAAAGTGAGAACTGGGAAATTGTTAGCCAGAATAGGTGATCACAGGGGAAAAAGAAGAAAGTAACAGTGACAGACACGTGTCAATATGTTAACAGGGATAAATGTGACCAGACTTGAATAACTGCCAGGACTGTGGTTACAACAAAGCACCATGCACAGGGAATATGTGAGAGGATGAGGTTCATCACTAACCTGTTAAAATGTTAAGTAAAAAAAAAAAATCAACAACTCTAAATAAGTTTTAGATTACATCTATTAATTGCTTCCAGTTTACAAATCAAGCAGAAACATAATTTTAATCCTAGTAGACATTTTACAGATAATCCAAGCAGCAAAACATACATGATATTGCCTCAGTAGAAATCTGAATTTGAGCACATATACACAGTTGTATAAAAAGCAGCCTGATTATGTATAAGAAGAATAAAATAGTAGGTATTATAATGACATCTGCAGGAAATGTAAAAGTGTAAGGAACAGCACATCTCTGGAGTCCCTTTATGTTGTACGTAATTGTGTAATAGCACGATCAGTGTTCAGCTAGTGGAATATTGTACATCAATAATTATCAAAACTTTCCTCTTACAGTTGCTTATATATCATATATATGCATATACATGCTTATAAGTGTTTGCAAGAATATTATGCTGTGACTATGTAAAACTTTTGTTAACACTACTTATATTACTTTGTTCGTACTTATGTTTCCATCTCACAGTTGAAACCAAGCAGACAGTAAGGGAATTATGGGTATATTTTGTATGTTAGCACCCTGTTGTCACCCAAGAAACCACTGAGAAGCCTAGCTTTCCCATCATCATGAAGGAACTGCTTCCAAACTCCTTATAGTATCTTGCTGACCTGCAGCATCCTGATGACATCATGCCATGTACCAGTCCCTTTCCTGAAGTATTGGTAACAGTGGTGTCCTGTTTCATAGAAACATAACTAACCAGGACGACATTACAGTGTCCTTAAAGATTATCCCTATTTATGGGATTTAACCGTATGCTATAATCTTCTTTGAAAGATCTAAATTAAACGTACCATTTTCTCAAATCTGAAACAAACCAATATTAGTACTTCTAACTCATAAGGAGTGAAATAATATGCGAATCATAACATCTTTGGAATTTGTATGAATTCCTGTTCCTGTGTATATTCGGATAATTGTTTTGTAGTGGAATTATTTGATTTAACTGCAAGGATCAGAACATTGAAGTAACACACCTAGAATTATGTAGGAAATTGTAAACAGACAAGAGGTGCTTTACTTAATCTGGGACGCATCTAGAATATCTAAATTATTTTTGCTTACAGAAATGCGTGCTAAAAACACTGTATAGCAGCTCAATTTTAAAGGTTCTGATTTATCACACTGAGACTTGTAAATGGAAACAACCAGCTGTAGGGCACCGAGCAGCAGGAAAAAACCCAAGCAACTCTCATGAGAATGGAGAACCATGTCATGGTATTTGTTTCAGTAGATGTTAATTTCCATTCTGTAATAATTTGGTTTTCATTCTGTAATATTTACTAGTGTGTGTAGCTAGGCCTAGATTTTTCATTGCTTTGGAATTGCTGAAAATGTATATAAATTATTAATACGTTCTAAAAAGATATATATTTTCCCAGATGCTTTGGTGTGTTCATTTGCATTTATGCACAACACAAAATTCATCCTGCAAATTCATGAAAAAACATCAGTTAGATGGACGCAACTCATGAAGCTACTAGAATGATCATTCTCTAAAGCTGAAAGGGCATTTTTGGGGACACAACACATCCATTGTAAGATTCCTCAGGCACAGGAGAAGCAAGTCCTTAGCCCACAGTTTCTATTTCGGTCAATATCCCATTTTTTTTGCCTCAAGGATGGGTAGAATAGATCTTTTATGGCAGTCCTGTAGATGTGTCTGTATTGCATCAGAAATGTACTTTGGAAGTGAAACTGCTGGTACCAATTATCAAAGCTTACTGTGCTTTTGTTTGTGTGAGGGTGGTATGGGTGTGCACCAACTGGATTTTATTTGGTGAAACTCAACTGGAAACTACATTCCAGCTGTTACTGGGTGTTCAGTTCATTAGCTTTGGACTAGTCCAGTGCTGGTATTTAGCAGAAACATTTGAAACACATTTATTGTGGTTATCATAATCTCAGCACAGCTGTTTCATGCTACAGACATGCTTCTGGCCAATATTTGTCCATGCAGATGTAGCCATATGATGCCTAGATTTGTACTTGTATTGAGTGCCTGAATTGTCCATAATATTGTTAAACTTGACCCAAATGGTGGATCTCATTCCTTGAATCTAGAAAGTCTTTAGTTCCTTACACATTCAACACACAAGAAAACCCAGTTTTCTCATGTTAGAAAATCTTGGAATGTAATGATATAATGCCAAAGGGCACACAATATGAAGCCGTATGTTTTAACTGAGTTTACTGATTTCATGTGAAAACATAAATCAGATTTGTTAGATCTGTTTAAAGCACAAGTTCTAATTCATCAGTAGACCCAAAAAAAAAAAAAAACCAAACCAAAAACCCAGTCCTGCTTTGATGAAAATTGGCCTGCAAAGGAAAACAATCTAAGTTTGTGACCTCTCTTGTTTTACCACAATCTAGTCAGGAATTGAGTATAGGGGAAGAGGATATAGTGTGTTTGAGTGTATTTGTTGCTTAAATTTGGGCTTTTACCTTAAAATATGCAAAAGAAGAAAAAGTCTTATCCTCTGTTTTTTTCTATAAGCCTCTCAGAAATATATAGAACAGGTCTGGGAGTCTTTAGGTCTGTAAGCAGAAGAACCAGCGACTGAATATCAAAGAGGGAAATGTTGTTCCCCTAACAATTAGGCAAGTATTCAGGTTAAGAAACATTAAAAAAAAAACAAATAGAATTATAAGGTTTAAATATTCACACTAGCATTATCTCTCAATTTTCTGTTTTCACTGCCTCACTGTGGGGATATACACTTCAGGAAAATGAACTTCATCACATTTCAAATGCTTTAGTTTTGAAGGGTTGAATCTTCCCCTTGCTACTCTACCAGTTGCCCAAGCTTCAAAGAAAGACTAGGAAAATTATTGTGCAATGTCTACAGTAAAGCAAGAGGAAAAGCCCAGCACATAATTTAGATAGGCCTTATGTTTCAGAGGCATGCAGAAGTAGTAGAAGTTGATTCTGGCCCTCTCCTTAAATTCCACTTGAAGATTAAAAACCTGTTTTGGGCCACTGACTTGTGTTTCTTTGCAATTGTGAGGTTTTCTTTCTTTCTTTGTGCACAACAAAATAAGATTGCTGCTTGAATAACAGAGATGATGTTGGATTTATCCATTAGGAAAGAGGGAAGAAAAAACTTCTGAAAAACAAAAGGACTTAGTATCTTAAATATTTCTATATATAATAGTAGATGTTTCTTCTGTCTGTGATTATAAAAAAACCTGTACTTTTTCCCCCAGTTGTATCTCGCATGTGACAGAAAACTACATACTAAAACAATACACTTCTTGGATTTTATACTCATTAAAAAATCTACTGAAATATGTATTTTAGGACTGTCTGAGACTTTGAGTTCAAAGTGAGTGATGAGGCATCTACAAAGACAATTGCATTCTAATACCTTGAACCGAAAGGGACTCTGACCTAACCAGAGGTGTTAGCAAGGTGTAAATAAAGAAAGAGCTGCTGGGTTCCTACTTAAGAGAATGGTGCAGACTCCAGTTCAGGCTTCTTTTCATCCCCTCTCTGCCCATCGATGCAAGTAAACGCAAAAGGGATCACATAGACCTACAACCCTGAATTGTGTGAAGCCTCCCTCCACTGCACAGCCACTTTGTGGCAGTGATTCTTTCACATTGTTATAAGCATTTTATAGCGGTAGTCTTGATCTATGCCAGCAAAAGTAAGGACAGAATCTAGGACATTTTTCAAATTAAAACAAAAATTTGTAAAAGGTGGTTTTTTTTGGTTTTTTTTTTTTTGTTTTTTTTTTTTTATAGATTGCTGCTGTCCACTGATATGTCAGCGTATTTCCAATTGGTTGCCGGATCTACAAACATTTTACCTCAGAATGCCCTAATTCAGTTGCAGCACTGGCCACTTAAGGTCATGGAAAACCTGGCTGAACTCCACTCTACATTTGTTATCTAATTGTGTGGCTAGGAACATGAACGGTAGCTTGACCTAGACTTTGTTGCTTTAGGCACTTTAATAATAAAATGATAGTGACTGCCTTAATCGACATTTTTTTTTTTTTTTAAATTGCCTGTCAGTCCAAATGGTTTAAAAATAGTTCCACTTCTGCCTTTTTCCTTTGGGAAGGCAAAAGGACTAGAAAGGTCTTGTTATAAGACACACTGAACAAAACCTAGTGTAGTTAGCAAGTGAGAAAGTCCAACATGCGTAGGTACCCTCTGTACAAATAACTCCCAAAGATTCACCTAGATAATGAAGCTTTAACGTCTAACTGTACATGAAGTTGAAAACCAATATTCTGTTCTCCATGTTCTGTGTAACTGCTTTCTGTTTGCCTGTCATGAATAATGCAATCAGTTGCAGCTGTCTTCAGGTTCCACCAAGCTTTCATTTACTCAGCTATACATTCTGTCAAGTTTCTAAGCTCTTTCATATCTAATACCTTTGTAGTTTCATTTTGTTTTGAGCTAAAACTATTAATTCATTAAGTTAGAAATGTTTCTTCTTTAAAAAGTTTTGTCTTTGCCAGTGGGTTATGAATGACTTCTTCTATTTATATTAAAAAACAAGCAAAAACCAAAAAAACCACCCTAACCAGAGAAAAAAGAAAGAGGAGTATGCCCAAAGAGATGCAGGGAAGCTGGTACTTACAAACTATGTGAAACAATCTGTTGAGTAAAGGGGCTCAATAGTATAATTTTTAGGCTCAATAGTATAATTTTTAGGATGAAGCCAAGAGACAAGGAAGTGCAAATGAATGGTTTGCAAACTTTCTTGAGTGTGAATCAAATATTTAGAGAAAGATTATCCTATGAATCATTACTTTGACACATATCACCGTACATTCTTTCAGAGCACTTTATTTACGCATCATTCTAGTACCCTTTCACTGTTGTTACAGTGTCCTTTCAGTCTGATTTGTAGTTAAAAGGAGTAATTTAAGAAGTATAGAACACAGCTACAGTGATTGAAGCTAACAATGGGAAATTTAGCATTTAGTAATGAAAACTAAATGCATTCTGATTTTCATAAACAGACCTGGATTCCACTGTAATTACAATTAAACCTATTGAACAAAAATGAGGCTTTCTCATACTGAGGGAAAAAAAAAAAACCCCAAAACCTCAGGCTTTATAGTCATCCCATACATGAAGATATGGAATGCACACAGAAAATATGGCAGTTTCTGTGGGTTTACTCAAACTCCCAACCAAGCCCAGTAGAAATATTCAAGTACAAAGTGCTTTGAAGTAGGTGACCTATCATGACTCAGAGCCCTGAAATCTCTTCTGCCCTAGATTCTTCTAGTGTTTACTAACCTGGAGATTTACATCCCCTGAATCTTTCTCTGCTAAAGACTTTCCAAGACATTATCTTTCTAACAAACTTAATGGAGAATTTGCTTATTCCTACAAGGCATCTTTGTTCCTTCACTTTTTCAGGTCAGATCCTCTTTCTCCTGCTCTAGTCAGGTAACTCTTGCTCTCCCAGTTAAGCACACAACCCACCTCAAAGCTCCTCACCTCCATTCCTTCTGCAACAGTCCCTCTACCCCAGGAATTTAATCTCGTGGAAACTGTTGCCAATTCCATCCGTTTTTCTAATCCCATAGTCCATTCTACATCTTCATGTAGCTGCTGGCATTGTACTCTTGGCAAATGCAGGTTTTCTTTTTCTCTACCTATCTCTTCAGAGGCATACCCCTGGCTTCTGTTTCTAACAGGGATTGAAAATAACTTAATGAATATCCTTGATGGTTTCTGAAGGAATACAAAAGGGGAAAAAATGACAAACTATGATAGCCTAAAATTTTGAGCAGAAATCAAAATATTGTGTGAGAACAAAGTAGTCCTGTCCTGAAATGCTGTCTTGGCCCATTTCTTCCTTATTATATGAGTTCTCTGGCCTCAGGGAAAGTTTATTAAGTATTAAACAAGTAGTTACCAGAGTTACTAGGCCAAATGTAATGATTTATTTTTTAATCACAGTCCAGAGATGTGAAGTGCTCTCTTTTAGTTTCTTTAGATTCCAAATCGCTGCTCTCATTCTTGCATTGATACCACCCTTTTATGGAGTAGTCTTGACTGCATTCTGTTAGTAAAGCATGTGTTCATATTTTTAATAGAATTGCAAATCTTTAGCTTCATGGATATGTTGCCTTTTCCTTTCTCTGGTCAATTTTGAGAACACTTCCTTTTATTTCCTTCATTTCCTGAGAGACTCATTTATTTCTATTAGATTTTAATACAAGTTGAATTCCTGTTTCAAGTGGTTTACATTACTTCTACTTATATGTTAAAGTCATTCAGCTTTAAAATAACTTAAATAGCCTATAAAGAAAGTATTCTTCATTTCAACAGTCCTACAAAAAAAAGTTCTGTATTTCTGAGCTTAACAAAAGGGTTTTCTAAACCACTGCCAGATGCTTAATATGTTTTTCAATTATTATAAACATTCTGAACTCACATGGCTTTTTATGTTACTATAGAGCTATAATAAGGTCATTCAATTCCACATTCGTTCATAAAATAGCTCACTACTCGTGTAGCAATAACATCTGTGTAACAGTATATTAGAATTCTGTATTTGGACAGAAAATGCAAACCAAAACCATCACAAAAAGTATCTATACACTACTAAGCATGTAAGAATAAATACTTTTTCTTCTTTGAGAGGAAATGTGGGTTTGTTTTAAACAGACTTTTTTGGGGGGGAGGGTTCTGAAGAGAGGAGGATGAGAAGAGAGACAAAATGTTCATTAACAGAATTCACAAATCTACACTCACTTCATTCCTAGTTAAAAAGAAGAGAAAAATAACAGTAACTGTACATGCAAAAACTGTTGTCTATTCAACTCCAGTAAGTAATCCATAGCCAGGCTTTGGTATCATTTTAATAAGCTCAATTTGCAAACCCATCAGTTATTTGAAATACAAGAATAATCCATTGAAATATTAAATGCTGAGAATAGTCTGCTCGTCCAAATGTTTAGAACCAGATTGTGTGAAGTATTTCAGAAAAAAACCCATGATAAAATACCACTTTACTGTCTAGAGCATGGAGGTTCTACAAACTATTTTCTCTGAAGAAGGAGGAATAGTCCTTTAAACTTGCTTGGGAAAAAGCTCAATTTCCTTAGAAATTTTCTGAACATGGTAAGCAACAGTTACATATTTTGCATTGCTCTCACTATGCTGAACTATATTTCACTGTCTTCTTTTGCTCAGCTGTCATAGTGCATCATGGGAATCATTCTGGCAGATTCATTCTGGCAGATTTCATCACAGTTCATGTAGTCTAATACTAGTCTGTAAAGAAGCATGAAGCCTTATGTACCTAAACTACAAGTTTTCAGGTTTGGGATATTGTTTTTAAATATATTTAAATATTTTTATATATTTTATATATATGTATATACATATAATTTGGCACTTTATGGGTGAAAGATTAGAATTTTAAAAGAGAGATTCTTCAGGCATCATCTCAGTTTGTTGGGAAAATCAATTTAAAAACTAATTCCCCACCTCCAAAGCAGTGAGACATTTACCTTATTTTCTAATATTGACACGAAATCTCCAAATAAAATAGAATTGAGTCACTTCAGTGTTTTTATTGCATTTCACTTTTTACAGCACCATTTTCTGGTAAGAACTTCCAGCTTACATTAAAAAGAGAGGAGGATAGTTTAATACCAGGGTTTTCAGATAAGTGAGGGAAGTGTATTTGTTTTATCAGATTGCAAACAAAGTATTTTATTACTTTGCTATATTTATGGGTATTACTTCAATACGGTAAATAAAGATTCAATAATGGAAAAAGAATGAGAAGGAGTAAGTGTTATAAATTTGATCATAAGGCACAAAATTAGTCCCTTATGCTTGCTTTGAGTATGCTGGTAACCTACTCCTGAAAGAGGGCCACAGACCAGGAGATAAGGAACACAGGCTTTTACTTCTGTGCAGAGTCCTTCACTCCTTCTGATCCAACCTATTCCTTCTCTGGAAAGAAACAGAACCTGTTTCTGGAACGTTGCATAGGTTTGGCCTGTTTTCTCATAATTATTCTTTGCTAAGTATTAGCTTCTCTTTTCCCCTTCCTGATGAGTTGCTCTTCTTGCCAGTAGTTTATTTATCTGTAATCTTATCCTGAAATAACTCCTCCTGTTACTGGAACATTTGTTTAACTTCACATCAATAATAAGACATTTCTGTAATTTCTGGAGAGTTTGTTTAGATATTCATCTAGACTGTGAAAGAGATTTCATTCGAATTCTACTGGTTAGTACTGAGTGATAGACTGAAAGTGTCCAAACTTTGCTTTGGATTTACCTGCACAGTTCTACCACAAAAAAACTCCACCCTGTAAGTGGGTACCTGAATCTTCAGTGTGGGGAGGGGATGTCAGCGGTGGCCAGATATCATGCTGACCACATCGTGCTTTTTGTGTGCTGCTGACCAGAGAAACTGTTGTGACAACTGTGCTAGTTCAGTGTACCCATGGAACAGACCTTTAATTATTATTATTGTCTTCTGTACTTTTATTGGTGCTTCTCAGAGTACTGCCACCTGTTGAGAAAGTTAAATGCAAAGCTTGCAGTTACGTTCTTGGTTGAGGAATGAGCATGAGGAATGAGCATGAGGAATACCACACCACACACCTTTGAGTTTATTTGGCTCCCATTCATGTAGAATCTTAAACACTGAGAGAAGAATTTACTAAGTCTGTGATGGCTGCTGTTCTGGCTAACATGCAGGTGAGCAAACTAGGAATTGCCTGAGGTAAAACACAGGTCTGTTGATGAATGAAGAAAGCAGGCTTTCATTTTGTGTTCAAGCACTGATACAACAGCAGTAAAGGAGTCTTTAGCCTGTCCTTTGCCATTAGCACTAGCTGATGAAATACTGGTATGAAGTCTCGTGCAGAATGGGTCTTGGAATCTTTATGCTGCCCTTATGAACTGTCACAGCTTCAGATTATTTGTGGAAGAGGGAAACACAGAAACACGTAGTATATACACAAACTGACATGTTGCTTATATGTATCCTTTGAAAAGAGAAAACCTGTAATGCACCAAGGGACAAAATACTTATATCCTGGGCAAGCTTTTAATAGAACAAGTCATCACTGAGGAATAACCTGAACAATAGGTCAACTTGGCTTGAATTAAGAACCTGTGATTCAACTATAGGGGTCATGACAGTTGCTTTCTCTGTGGACTATGCAGAGATTTGGCTACAGAAGAACCAATGACAGGTAGATTCTACTAGCAATAACTTCTAACATAATTCACCTTGTATTTTCCATTCATTTCCTCATATTTACCATGTATTTTCTTGAATCAGGAAGCTGAGTCAGTCACAAAAATGGAGGTAAGTAAGCAAGATTACCCAGAAAACTAGCAGCTTTTTTTAAAGTAGCAAAAATTAAGTATGAGGGGTTTTAGACTGTTACCTGCAGAGAAAAACATGTGGAAAAGAGCAAAGTTAGTTCAGTAAAAGGAGGAGCTCGAGATATGGACAACATTTCATGAAATGGACATAAATATGTTTAAATTAGAAACAAGAAGAAAGTAAACTACACTTGAAGTACACTAAGTCAGTAAGGTTACAGGATAACCTTCCAATACGGAGAACACAGGGCAAATCTAAATCATTTCAAGATAAAAACTGATAAATTTGTGAACAGGTGGCATATGACAAGGCTGTAAGAAAATTACAACAAAGTTCTCTTCTATGTGTACCAAAGAGAATAACCTTTCTTTTATTCAATTCAATTAGAATTGAATCAGACCAGAGGAAAGAAAAAATTAAAAAGATGAGAAATAGGGAGAACTGATCAGAACTTGTAATAAGCAGCTGTAAAACTGAAAAAATAATATAATGGAAATAGTGTAAAAGTGAAACCCCATAGTCTGAGCATACACTTGCAAAATTTAAACAAAAACAGAGAAAGACATTTGGATTTCTGTTGAGAGTGATGTACATTACTATACCTGCAAGCTATTTTGAATTGCTGACAGGAATATTAACATTCATTATCTTCCGGTTTATAATCAAAGAACTAAATGGGTGTACTACATTAACCTGAGAGAGAGTACATTGTGGAGATTTAGGACAATTACAAGGTGTTTAAAACATTAGAAACATCGAAGCTTTTGTTATTAGAGCAGAATTGTGATGAGATATGCCAGCTCACAGCTACAAAATTACTTTTTAATGTAAAGTAGTGTTAAACAGATTTTATTTTGCAAGAGAAGAGCCTGAGGAAATAAACCAATTTACAAATAGAAGGCTGTGTCTTATTTATTATTTCTCATTTCTCAATATACGCTAAGAATTTAGAATATCCTAAAGACCTGGAGCTGGTGAACCAACTTTACATCTGTTGAAAACATATTCAGGAATAGAATCAAATTGAAAATCATGTTCCATGAATTTATAAAAAAGGTACTTTCTCTTATAATTTGTTTGCAATTTGGTTTGTGTTTTACAGCCTGGTTGCATTGTCTTTTTCACCAAACTACAAGGGTTGTGTTGTTATTTTTCAGTGAGATAAAACGAGCAGTTCAAGAAGTTCATTGGCAGTGTGAAGTAATGGATTAGTAAGCGATTCTTTTCTGTATGAAATATTCAGACTGGGTTATGTCTCAGTAGCACTGTGTAGAAGATCTGATGATGGAATCATTTTCTATTGGTTTCTTTCTCTCTGAATTATGCATGAGGTCATATGCTCAAAGTAAAGGCATGAAACAAAGAAAAAGCTGTCTTTTCTCTCACTGATAACACTATGGGCTAAATACTGGACTCACTGCTGGCTTCACATGAGAGCTTTGTGCTTCACACTAGAGCTTCATGCTTCACTTGTGCTGGGCAAAGCTATTTTCTAGGAGTCCAGAAAACAGTTTGTGTTTCCCACACAATGTTCAGCAGGTCCTACGAAGTCTGTTGTTGCCCAGTAACTTAGCCCAGGACAAATAAAAATAGTCACAAAGAGGAAGAAAAAATGGCAGGGGGAAAGCCAGGAATTTTGCCCCATATAAAAGGACATTCACAGAAACAAGAGAATTTTGCTTATGTAGGGCTTTCTTGGAAGGACCTTGGAAAAGCAGACTTGTCACTTGAAAGAGATGATGAACATATGGATGAGTCAGAATCTGTGGACATCTGCAGCAACTAGATACATTTTTTTTTTTATAAATCTTATCTTATACTTGGGATAGGGAAATTTAACTGTAGTGTATATATTCTATACAGATATTCAGGGGAAAAATTTAATAGGGAAGGTACAGATCAGAAATATACCTGAGAGAAATAATAGTTACTTATTTTAAGCACATGGTGAGCTGTTTACAAATGTCATGTGTCCCAAAGTGACATAATATCAAGCAACGCTGCCAAATGACTCAGTGAGTGCTCTGAAATACAATCATTTTTTTGTATAGGTTTAAAGAGCAAGGTTCAAAATGATTGAATTGCAAACATTTTAATTTATAACTTGTATAACAAAAAAAATGGCCTGGTTTGTTTTGGATTAGATTGGTTGGGAGAATGCCGTGAGACACCACTTGGAATAATATTTCATTAGTTATGATGCATACACTCTGTCCTTCATGTCTGTTTAAAGAGACGATTATATTTTAACACAACAGTTTACAAATATATGTTGTACCCATAAATTCAGTCAGGTTTGAAATATATTTCAATAAAGCCAGGTTTGGGTCTGTGCAAGTAAACTGCTGAGGAAAAAGAATGCTTGCAATTTTCTTTATGTAAGAGTCTTTACTGTGACAGTTCTGTCCATTAGGAGCAATAATGGATTGGAATATTCAGATGGGAAAAGATTAACTCTCTGGCTGTGTCCTCTGCCTGTACTGTTGCGTATGCTTCTTTCTGCCTTATGTCAATACAGATGTTAGCCAGACCAAATCACCTCCATTTGCCCATGTTTCATTACCATATATGTATTACAACCCTCATCCACACCACTGCTTCTGTGCTATAAGAATGAGAGATCTGGATTTTAAGGACTGACTGTCTCCGATTTCTTACTTTTGCAGCAGGTTATGTCTTTCTAGAAACAGTACTATGCTTATTGTTGGATAATTTGTCCATACTTTATGACTCCAAGTAATGACAATATTTTAGAAGCTATGACATAGGATTCTCCTGGATCTGCAAATACCTGACTTCTGTCTCTTGATACTAACTAACTGGGCCATAATTTTGTTACACAAGCCTCTCCTGGCTGTAGGTCATTTGTTTGTGCTAGGGATAGGTGAAGTTTTGTTGGGTTTTTGGTCTTGTGAAACATGGAAAACTAGTGAGCTGAGGAATGGAGAAATCTAAAGTAGATTGTGTAGATGGGATAGAGGTTATAACTACTGCTGAAACATAATCACTACAGTCACATAGATTTAGTTCTTCATGATAAACCTGTATTGTTCAGAGATATTTTGGGGTACACAGCTATACTCGGAAAACTTAAATCACCCTTATTGTCATAGATCATGGAGCTTTACTCTGACCAGTTGGATTGTGAGAAAGAACATGCAGTTGCCATTGCACCTTGTGTGCATTCTGAAGACTGAAGACAATGCAAAAATGTCTCCAAAATCACTGAGGGTCAAATAGGTGCATTCACATGAATTTGGCTTTCCTCCAAGCATATTTGAAATTAGAGGCAAGGTTTTCATAGGACGTCGTCAGGTTTTCTAAGGAACATATGTCAGCAGTAATACAAGCTTAGGGGAGAGAAAGTGTTATTAAATATAACATATGTGCATGCATCTTAACTATGCAGGAGGATGTGAGGTAGTAACTGACTGCAAATACTTGTGTTCTTTCCTTGATTATGCTTAATGACAGAACCAGCTGTATTAATTTTTTTTATACTTTGTATATTTAGTTAGGAAATAAGTAGAATGCTTGGGAGGACAGAACTGTTGTATGTTCTATGGATATTGTTCCTGGTTTATACTCTGGTCTATATAGCATACAGATTTTCTTGATTTGTACATTGTTTTGCGGGTTATGATTTTTAAGTGAATATTTCTGTCCTTGTGAGTCTTGACCCTTTGGAAACTCAAAATTTAATCATTAAATTAATTTGATCTTTTGATACTTTCATAAAACCTTCTTGCACAAATATATCTATGTAATTTCATGTGAGAAATATGACAGCAACCAGGACTGCCTGCAAAAATAACAGCTGATTAAACTAACAAGTATCATGAGAAAACAAAAATTGTGTATTCAGAAGAGCTGCTTGCTAACAATTGTTGCAAATTTTCATGTTTTTGGGTTTTTGTGCTTTTTCAAAGTAAGTGGAGACATCAGCTGAAAAAGTTAAACATAGAAGGGATAAGCAGCTTCCACTCCTTAAAATAACGCTTAGTGTAATCACGTTTGTTGCCTGTGGTGGTCCACCTTTTTTTTTTTCCTTCCCCTTCCACTGGATGCATCACATGTTCTACATGATTACAGATGAAAAGAACACATAGGGCATGGTGACCATAACAATAAAAACAGTTGCATTTGAAACGGGCATTGTATTTCCGTTCAAAAGCAATTATGGAAATCTAATTTAGCTTGTTCTGTAATAGGTGGCCTGTAGTAGTTGTTTCTTACAGGAGGAGGACAAGAGATCCCCTACAGAGTGTGGATAGCAATTCTGCCTTAGCATGATGCTTCAAAATATAAAGAAAATGACCCAACAAACATGTGATTTTATTATTAAGAAATACAGAATATGTATAAGTCAAAGTGGCTCTACATCTATGACAGAGAAGCAGAGCTGTGGTTAAATGAGGTTTGAGCAGATTTTGAGTGTTGCCATAGGAGTGTCTGAATTCTCGCGGTACTTCTTTTGTCCTGGTGTTCTTCTCCAATTTTGCTAGATCAGGACTTCATTTTGATTTGATTTTTCACTGCTCTCTATCCTCAAAATTTACTTTTCTGAGGCTTATAGGTGGTCTGCAGACCTCTTTGAATCAGAGTTTTTATCACCTCATTTTGTCACATCTCCCACAGAGAGCCAAGAGTCTCTTGATGTTCAGTCCTACTTGTTATAGACTTCAGACCATTTCAGTGTGTTTTTTTTTATTATCACTGAATTGGATCAAATTGAAGTATCTAATTCTTTATTGCAGGGTCATTTTTTTTTTAGTTTCTTTGTCTTTTTTGGCAATATTCCAGGCTGGATTTTGGGCGTACCTAAAATGTTGTCTGAATATCAACTCCTCCCACTGATTATGTAAAACAGATTGCAACAGGTGATGCGCTGCAAAAGATTTTAGGAAAAACTCTCTTCGTCTTAGTCCTCTGGTACTGCTACATAAGCTGTTTCATCCATTTTAAGCAATGGGGGCTAGTTTGTTGACCAATCCAATGTATAGCTGATATAGTTCTTCATTCTCTAGAAAAAATGATGGTGTGAGAACATGTCCTCCAGATGTTCCTCCATCTAGCTGCCTGCTGTGAATATTCCTGTCACTTGACTGAGCAGGGGTTAGTTATATTTTCAGAGCTGAGGGCAGCACAGGGTGAAATAAACAGATAAAATAACATAAAGTATTATGCATTTTACAAACTGAATGGCTGGTTGTGCACTGGAGCCTTATTACTTCCAGCAATATTTCAGAACAATCCACAAAATCATAAATTTGTGAAAACTCTAATATAATCTGCAGAAATTCAATAAACAAATACAAGGAAATACTAAACCATGAGTTCAGAAAAAGAGTCTATGGTATTGATACTGGAAAGAATCCAGCAAAGGCCCATGAAGATGATTAAGGGACTGGAGCATCTTTCCTACGAGGAAAGGCTGAGAGGACTGGGACTACTTAGCCTAGAGAAGAGAGGGCTCAAGGAGAATCTCATCAATATATATACATGCCTGAAGAGAGGTTGCAAAGAAATTACAGCCAGAGTCTTTTCAGTGGTACTCAGTGAGAGGATAAGAGGCAATGGGCACAAGGTGAAAAACAGGAGGGTCCCTCTGAACATCAGGTATCACTATTTTACTGTGAAGGTCACCGAGCACTGGTACAGGTTTCCCAGAGAACTTGTTGAAGCTCCCTCCTTGGAGATATTCAAAAGCTGTCTGGACATGGTCCTGGACAAGTGGTGCTAGGTGGCGCTGCTTGAGCAAGGGGGTTGAATCATACGACCTCAAGAGGTCCCTTCCAGTCTCAACAATTCTGTGATTTTTTTAACTCTAATTCTAAAGTATTTTTTCATGAATCATTTATTCAGTATCAATATGTACATTGTAAATATCTGTGAAGTTCTCTTCTGCCTTTTACTTGTGAATGTCAGCAGACAGATGACAGGCATTGATTGGTCTAGCTCACAAATCCTTTTAAAGTTATTTAAGTATCCTGATAAAGAGTTGAAACACCACAGGTGGAAACTGAGGGACTTACACATCAGTACGTGATATATTTGTTAGAGCTCAGTGCACATACCCTGACCCTCCGCCTGTGCTGTAACCACAAAGGGATGATCTATTATCATGATTGCTTTTCCTTTCAAACTAGCAGCATAAGAGGCTGACATTCTCCTCTTCACTTCCCTTTCTTTCTTCAGTCTGTTGAACTTTATAAGGTACAGACCAGTACAAATGTTGCTATTTTATGAGCATATGTATTTTTAAACTATTAATTTGCTATGTCATTTTTTTATAGTGTCAAGGTGCTAGAGGGAGTTTGCCATCTTCTTCATTTCCCTTCTCCCAGTCTGGGAGATAGGAGAGATAAAAATAGAATTTGTTACTTATTTTCAGGGCAGCTTTAGCTTGTATCTCCAAATGATCTTTTCAGTTATTCATTTTTTCATTTTTTTTTCCTATCACTACTGAAAAGGGAACTCCCACACTTCTTTCATCTTCATGTACATCTGATAGGAGATGGAGTATTTTTATTTCAGGCAGATGTTACCTTTCTGTCATTACACAAAAGCTTTTATCTCCCAAAATTTGTTGACAAGAGCAGTTTTCTCAGCTAACTGTCTGTTTTCCGTATCAGTACTGGTTACTATATGGTCTATAATATGTTTGAAGTCATGACCCTTGCAGAAGGCATGATAGTGTCACAGGATGCATCTGATACAAAGGCTGCAGAAAACAGAGTCTTTGACATTTCCTTTTTGTCCCTAATTGACTGGTAGTCTTTAGAGCAGGCAAAGGCAGCCTCTAAAAATGAGGCAGCAGTGATTGATGTTTTTGTGGCTGCTGTTAAAGCTTCAGAGATTCTCCTCAATGAACATTTTACTTTCTCATCATTCTGTATTTTTAGGGAAGATATTCCCTTCAGATGGAATGAAAATGTCTTTGGCATATAAAGGTTTCTGTCTCATAGCTACACTTGTGTTTCTTCATTCTTCGCAATGAGCAAAACCATAGACAGCTGTAGAGTCTTTCAAAATTAACTGGTGTTTCTTGCTCTTTTTACAAGGCCCTTTATATGTGTTACCAACAGGAAAGAAAAGAGCACAGAGTAACTGCTGCCTTTTATCTGAGAGATTTCACAGAACTTCCACAAAATGTTGGTTCTCTCCAGGGGCAGCTTTGACTTCTTCTGGCAAAGTGACTATAGTACAATGTAGCGGCATTTGAACTCCACTGTACAGAAGGTGTGAGGAAGACTAATGTGTAGTTTATAAAAGTAAGGCTGTTCTTTATGTTTTTTTCCCTTTCCTTGGTTATTGGCCTTGTTCCTGAACTATAAGATGAAAAAATATATGAAGTATAAGTTCATCACAAGGAGAAAAGTGTGTTGCTGTTGCAGTTCAAGTTTTTGCATTGTGCCAGCAAAAATGTGTCATATAAATGTAGAGATATCAGTGTTCAAAAGGTGATGTGATACAACTACAAACATCTTTCTAATTTTTTCATAAACAGAAGCTGAGGGATGCAAGCCAGGCTAAAGCTTTTGCAGAAGAAAAAAGTTAGATTACTTTTTCTTGTATGAAAATAGAAGAATTACAAACAAACAGTAACGCATATTTCCTATCATAGAAAAGCCAATGCTATTAAACTGAATTTTTTGATGTATAAAAGTCCATTTTGAGGCAAATTATAACAATTTTTGAGCTGTACTGTCTGCAGCATGCAGTCCAGGTGTTAGAAAATAAATACATGGTGAAGTCATTTGTATTCCAAGTAGGAAAAAGCTTCATAACACAATGCCCATGAAAGAAGCAATGGTCTTCAGTGCTGCCAGAATCAGCAGTATTTATTACACAGGGCAAAATAGATAGAGTTATTCTGTTGGCTATATAAGTTGTGTATCTAATTCAGGGTTAAATGTTTGTCCTCAGAGTCATAGATATTGCCATATTACAGCAGGAGAACTTGGTAGTGCTGCAGCTCTGGTCAGTAACAGTTCTACAGTCAACAGAAGAATGCACCTTCAGTGTTGCCAGAGTTACACACTGCTTTTTTTTTCTAGGGGAAAGGCTTTCTACAAGTTTTTTTATTTTTTTAATAATGCCTAAAATGAAGTCAAATCCTTCTGATAACTTGAAGGAAATGAAAGCACAGAGAAAACTAAAAAGTACAAATGAAATAAGCCACACACTAGCAAAATTGAAAAATGAAGCTTTGGGAAAATGAGATATTGAAGATGGAAATGCAGACACTTTAAGAAACATTCTGTCAGACTGACTGTTTAAAGGAAGTTCTCTTGAGTGACTGGAACTTGGAAAGAAGTCTGTTCCACTGGCAGCCTGACATTAGGGTGGAGAGACTGTGAAGTCTTACTCTAACTTTTATATATGCCCATAAACTCTAAGTCATTATATGCCTAGGGAGGGCATATAATCTTTACATTAATTACCAAGTCAAGCAAGTAGTCCTGAAATTCCCCAAGATGAATGAAAACAAAATGAATGCAAATAATTAAAAAAAAATTAAGGTAAAGGAAATACGCTTGCATCTTAAGGCATCTTTTCCAACTCATATACTGGATTCAGAGATAATTAATGCAATAGGAAAACTCCTGCCGTAAAATGGTAATACTGTGGGGAGAAACAGCATCCATTCAAATCAGAATCAATTTAACACATTAATTTTTCATTCTGTTACTATTATAATCTTTATGAAGCACAGTGTGAAATTTCAATGTCAGGTATTGTCCTGTTTTATACCACTTATTTGCATATGCTTCTGGAAAAGACACTGTCACATTCTCTGACTTGCTGACTTCTGTTCACTGCTTTGAACCCACAAGCTCTTTTCTCTGCAGGAGAAAGAAACCTCGTGCAATTCCCCATTTGCAACTGAGTGCCACTGGGTTAATTAGATTATTTATTGTTATTAGATTGTAGATTATTGTGTCACTTAGTAATCTCTCTTTAAAAACTCCTGATTTTTTTCTTCTTTTTTGTTTAGGTCACAAGATTTTTCCTCTCCTGCCACCCAAACTAAGCGTGGGATTTATCTGTTAAATTACATCTGTTAAGGTACAGTGTGAACACCTACTCTATTCCCTTTATAATAACTGGAGTAGGTGCTTATAAGGTATAATTCATACAATCTCTTTTAGATTATTGTTTTAGAATTAAATGCAGTGCCTTCTAGCAATACCAGTTTTTCTCCATTGACTCTAAAAAGAGTATAGACCTCTAGCTGTAATGTAGGTGTTGGAACTTAGGCAAGATGAGTTCCGTCTTTATTTCAAATGTAATATATGCTCACACACATACACACATGCATGTATCTTCTAAAATTAACCCTCCCCCCATCCTTCTGGTTTGCGGTCAAATCAGAAATGGAGCTTTTGGTTGCATATACAGCTGAACCCCATGTGCAAGTATTTGTTACCATTAATGATTACATTGCAAGTAACCATTATATATTTCTCTCTTTCCTTATATCCAGTATGAAAAGAATAGTCCTGAAACTAGAGAATGAGAGAATGTTTTCTTTAAGACATTCTCTTCATTCAACAATTATTTTCTTTGAGAACTGTAAAATATAATTAAAAGAATTATTTGGTCATTGAACTGTCTAAGATGGTGAAATTTCATATCTTATCAAAAGGAAAAGGATGCTCGAACAGCAGAGGATAATAAGGTGTTTCTGGTTTTGTTTACGAAATTTTGGTCTAGACATGAAGGGTTACTCTGTAGAACTTCTAGTTTTCTCTTTCATTCTCTTTGCAATGTCATTTAGTTTTAGTAGGTACCCTAATGATTCTCTTCCTTCTTTAATATTTTACTAATGCCTATGGTACTGTGTTCCTTTAATTTAATATCATTTCTGATAGCCTTTTATACAATTAATTTGCTGTTGATTATGCCCCAAACCTTTCTATTGTGGTTAATGTCATTATGACTTTCATAAGACATTTGCAAGAAGTTCTGTATTTGAAAATATTCTGACCAGAAGGTGTTCTATTTTAATAGTGGAATTACCTCTGGTTTCTTACATGCATCCTGTGTCTTTCCACTATTGCAACTTTGCAAATCAATGTTTCATTTCTTATTTGTATTCAGCATTGTTATTTGCACATATTAGAAACTCATATTTAAATCACTGCTGTATAATGTACTGTGTAAAGTACTGTAAATACTGTTATTCAGCATAACATGATGGCAATTTTTTGCTCTTAGGTATTCATTTCTATGAAAAAAAGAAGCCCAAAAGTGTTTCTATAAATGGTGTAAAAGAAAAAAGTTAATCTCTGCTATCCCATCAGAGGTATGTCAGGTCTACATCTTTCATTGTTTCTGAGATTTTAGTTTCCAACTATTCTCTGTACAACCCAACCTGCCTGTTTAAAAGCTTGGACAATTAAAATCCTCTTCACAAAAAAGCCTGAACAACAACTTCATCGTTAAATACATATAAGTACACACATACTTATAAAAATTCTCAGTAATTTGTTCATAGCTATATTATGCTACAAATATCAGTGTTTACTAAGATTTATTCATTTTCAATATTTAAATATTAAAAAACTTTCTTTACTGTAGCCTTTATAAAAGTTTGGTAACTCTGGATATATAATAGGAAATAAAGACGTTTCTATAGGCAAAAGTTCTGTACAGGGAACTGCCTGAGAATAAGTTTTACTGACAGTGCTGTGACACTTATGTTTCATTTTATTTTTAAATAGCCCTCTTAGAAGCCAACATGGAAATTTACCTGCTGTTCACCAGTCCTCTGCAATTTCCTAAGCTACTTTCCATAGCTGAATCAGGAAGGATTTAGAAACGAAACCAAAACTTTGGTTTTTAAATGGCTGCTTGTTTGTACCTATATTATCTAATTAGCAGGGACATTGTCCATGGTTTGGTTTTTCTGCCCCCTCCCCATTCTGCTACTACTACATAATTTTTTTTGAATAGTGGTTGATTGGAAGACTGTCACTGTGTGAATTATAATATCTGTCTCCTGTGTCAGCCTTCAAGAAACAGAAACTGTGCCCCCTATTCCACTCCTTGATTATTTTTTTAAATATAGCATTGTGCAATTTTTCTTCAAAGTATAGTACAAAATAATATTTCAATTCCAGTATTTTAAGTGGTTTGTTTTCATATATTTAGGATAAGGCTTGCTGTAAGCTATCTATTAGCTATCTATCAGTTATCCATAGGAAGTCTCCAAAAAGAGTCCTTTTTAATCCTTAGCATCCTTCATACCTTGATACTGGAAAGATGGGACAGTAAATATGCTTCTATAGCCCTTCAGTTCTTGCAGTCTCCTATTTATTTTTCTTTGCTGTTTGTGGCAAGCATTCTTGCGACAACTGATAGAAACCCTGAGAACATTGAGGATGTAGAAGCATTTTTTATGCTGGACTTTTGTTAGCTGTGCTCATTGTTGGCTCTGGGGCTGTAAGAAGGTGTTTCCAGTGTGACTTTGTTTCCCCAGTCATTGCATGGCAAACGGCTTTCTCTCGGAAGAGAGTCTGTCTGGTCTCTGACTAGTCTCGTCATTTGGGCTGCATGTGTGCTGTCTTCCTTAAGATGATGTTTTTCATGACCTACTATCTATTGCTTGGTTTCCTTTAACCTGGTCTGAAGGGATTTCCTGGTGTTTTATTTCTGATAACATTTCTTAACCCTTGTGCTCCCTAGCCATTTGTTGTCAAAAGGATTGAATCTCCCTTTATCTCTCTCATAATAATTGTGAGATTGGAAAAGAGTATCGTACGTGAGCTGATGGGGGGAGAACGCAAGGGGTATTCCTGCTGACCGCTAAGCTCCATTTTCCTCTTGACTTGGTGATTTTCATCCTTTATGAAAAAATTCTTGAAGGTGCTCCAGGTAGTGGAAAGCTCAGAAAAGACTAATTTTTCTTTGGCAAGGCATGACATTGTTTTTAATAGACTACTGATCAAATTATAGGAGTAGCAATAGGGGCAATTCTTTTAGTTGCCATCTCATGCTGTGCAGTGTGCATAGTTGCACTGTATCCATTGCAGTGCTATGCTTTCCCAAAGGCCCTAAATTACTTTATTTCCTAAATGTAAAAGATCATTTTGAAAACACATATTTTAAGTTTCATCATTACTACTAAAATTGCAGCATAGTCACGGAAGAGCAATCAGAGTTCATATTTCCCTGATTACACCAAAGCAATGCTTGCTCATTGGAAATGTAGTTTATTGCTAAAGTTTTAGCTTGTCATTGATAGGTAAGACCTTACCTATTTCTGGAATTGTTGGATCAGAGAATGTATATTTAACTGCTCTGGAAAAACATCCTTGCTTTTAGACAAAGCATCAGGCAGTTATTTGAGCACAAAAATTTTCAGAAACTCTCCTTTCTTGCCTCTTTCTGGGGACTTATACAGAGAGCTTCTGTCTACCAACACTCACCAGCTTTGAAAGAATTGCCAACTTTATATATAGGGCTAATTTTCAGCAGGAAAAATAATCCAAGTTAATTAGCATTAAGTAAAGAAGAAAAAGTAATGTGGGTACCTGTAACAACAAAGAATATACAGTGAGTCTCTTCCAGTCTTCAGCTGTAGTAGTCCTAGTAAAGTCGAAATAGTTTCCACCTCCAATGTGATGATCATGGCTGAAGGGAATCAGAGGATCTACAATGAATTGCTGAATCACGATGAAATTACAAATCATTCATCGTTCCCTTTGTTAGTTAAATTGAATATATTTGGTATTTTTGTCTTCCTTGTAATTAAATGAGCCTTGGTCTCTGAAGAGACAATGGTCCCTGAGAGGAACCTGTCCTTGGACCTGTGTCTGAGGACTGCTCGTTATCCTCCATGGGGCTGAGGAAAATTCACGCTATGAGCAGAGTAAGAAATGCACATAATGGAGGTATAACTGTTCATATATTTATAAGGAAGTCATGACTTCCTGTGTTATTTGCATCATTGTATCTCTATCTTCCAGACTGCATTTTCTTCCAGGATGACATAGAAGACTGAAGGTACCATCAGAGTGCTCCAAGGCCAGTGGCTGCCTAAGGGATGGGGAGCCAAGAGTCCAGTGTTGTAACAGATCAGCCAGGAGCAGGACAGCTGTGGGGGTCCCAGCCCCAGACACCGGGCACCTCACTGGGGATGGACCAAAGTTGGGCCAAGATATGGGCCAGCTTCACAGGGCCCATAGCTGGGCAGGGCAGGGCTGTGGGGAGCTGGAGACCAGCACTTCTGCAGCATTGCTGGGGCAGGGACTGATGGCCCTGGGGTCTGCAATGGGGCGGAGCCCTGAGGGGGCTGGGCAGGGACAAGGTCAGTCTTTCATGAATTTGGTCTAATTTTTTGTTAACCTGATTGGTTTGGTTTATCTCTGTCATGAGTCTAATTAGGCTGTATTTCTCCAAAGTGAAGGGGACCTACAAGTTACTAAAACTTCCTGTGGTTTCCAGGGAAGGGGATATGAATTCTTCCATGTCTTAACAAAACCTTAATTTGTTTGTTTTATTATTTGGAATTGTTACAGGATTTTATAGGTTTCACAGTACAAGGAGTCTAGATTCAATATTAAGTGATGTAACTCCAATAATATTTGGCAAATTTAGTCTCAATTCTCTCCTCATTTCTCTCTGTCTAGCAACAGTAATGAGGTTCCATTGGCATCAGTGGAGAGGTTGTATCATTCCTGGAATTATTCATGTCAGTGTAAAGTCTCACTCTCTAGATTTTAGTGTTAATTGTGCTACCATAAATAACATATGCGTCTTTGTTACAGTAAGCTAATGGTATGGCCAATTAAAGCTGAACTTGTGTCAAATAATGAAGTGGTTACTTATGGTCAGCAAGGTACTTGTTCTACTTAATTCATTATACAATTAGCAAGATACATTCTTCTCTAAATTTCTTATACTGAATCAGGTAACAGTTACCGGCCACAGCTAGAGAGTAGACTTGGTTATTGCCTGAGTCACAACTTAATATGTGCTACAGAGGAAATAGGAGGAAAACGACCACTGCAGAGACTGTGGTATCTCAAATGTTCTGTTTCTCATATTGTTGAATGTAGTAATTTATTTTTTCCTAAGGAAAACAGTTTTGCAGTCATAACCAACCAACCAGCCAACCAGCCAACAAAAAAACAACAAAAAGAAACCACTAGAAAAATATACAGTACATTTAAAAAGCTTTTTCAAATTTTTATTTTCACATCTTCACTGAAATCTCTACCTGCTTGTTAATGGTGCCTGTGCCTGCAATGTATTTTATAGCTCTTTCTTTATTGTAAGGGAGTTAAATCTTTTTGCACTGTATTAGGTACAAAGACATTTTGCACCTAAAGGCTTATTCAAAACAGAAATGCCATGAAATATTATTAATATGCATTAATTACCTCCATTACAGCACAGGGAAATCCCATAAAGCAGAAAAGGCTACAGAAACATGAATGCATTTTAAATTTAGGAGGTGGGTTTACTAAACTGGCAACACATATACAAAAGAATTGTAGCTCTATAAGCTCTCTATTACATATGTATGTGTGTATATATATGTATTCTAAATATAAAAAATGTATCCATAAATTATCCTTGTAACAATGTTATGGCTTTATGAAATGTCTGTGCATTGCTTATTAGATTTACTAATAAAGGCTTATCTGTATCATGATAATGTCTCTAACTCCTGTTGACATGACGTTTTCTTCTTGCAAGTTAAAGATTGCATGCTTAATTAATTTTTATAATAGTTATGATAAAAATGACAAGGTTTCTAAATTCATGTGTTAATTATAATACCTTTGGCAAAACATCATTGGGCACACTTTCACTTACCAAACAGAAACGTGAAGCATTTTTTTCCACGTCCTCACTCTATACTGAATTAAAAGAAAATATTAAAGTCTTTGTATTGCCTTACCTCTGATCTTGGAAGCAAGTATGACTTCACAGAAAAGATTCTTTAGTATTGGTAGTACAAAGACTGTTCCCAAAGTGTGTTAAAAGGTGCTCTATTACTATTTTGTGGGAGGTAGTCTTGTTTGAAATAATGTTTGTCAAGGTTTTTTACTTCTCTGCAATTGCTCTTGAGGTCTCATGGTTACTCAGACTCTGTGAACATTAAATATTTTTCTGGACGTATTTGTTTGTGATTCTAGGCTTCCAGAATGAAAGGATAGTTCATAAACCAAAGCTAATATACTTTCTTGCTTTTATTTTTCTATGCCTAGCAACAAGGAGCTGAGGATATAAGCAACAGTTTCCCAATTAGTTAGGAGAATGCTTGTTTGAAAATTAAAAATAGGGCAATTAAATTTGGCAAATGCAGTAAGCAGAGCAAGAGTTAGCATCACAGCTATGGATGAGAGATATTGGATAAAAAGGGGCATACCACTGAGGATGGCAAGTGACCAAAGTAATATACCAGAGAAGGAGAAATCAGTGCAGTAAGGCAAAAGAACTGACAAGGTCAGCAATGTTGAGGACTGGGAAAATTATTTTTACATAAGCTTTCTGAACTAAAGTGATTTGGGCAAAAAGCATGAATGCAAGGGCAGCAGCCCAAGATTTCACAAAAGAGAAAATATAGGTGTTCAGATTTTATTTAAGTCACTATAGGCAGCTGTATTAAATAGAAAACCCAGCAGAACAGAACCCTTAACATGGATCTTCAGTTACTGCCCTGAACCTCCTGAGCGTATAAGTTTGATCAAACTTCATGAGGAAAACCCTTGAGATAATAGCTTGTTCTTTTAGTATATTTGCTGATATTTTTTTGTGTTTTTAGGAGAAATCTGTATCTAATTAAGCACTTTGGGTTTAAATACATAGTACTAGAATAAAAATGCAGCATTTCTCATTATATAAACTACTTCGGAAGCTGCATTTTTTTTCTAACAGCAACACTGTAACTGACAAGGAAGTTGTACCACAGGAGAAATCGCTTGTATTATTTACATTATCTGTGTGCATTAGAATACAATGGTCCAGTATGCCTGCCCATCATCACTCAACACCTGAATGGAAATTTTAGTATTCCTAGCAACTTATAATAGATGGGTAAAGACCGGAGACACACACATATATATATATTATTGGTGAATGAAACTCTGGGAAAGATCAAATCTTATCTGGATAATGCTTTCTGAAATACTGCAAGGGAAAGAAACATCAGTAAAAGAACCACCCTGATAAAAGTTATAAGCAGATTTCTCTTAACCTTCAGTGGAAGAGTTACTGAAATATTTAGTGGCAGAGATGATACTTTCACACCAGAAGCTGTCTGATGGACCTCTTATATCTGATCTTGAAACATCAACTGATGACAGATTCTGAAATGAAATGGAGTTGTCATAAAAGTCTCTTACAGCAAGACCTCTTGAAAACACCTCTACTTGCTCAAGTTGAGCAACCTTAAGTAAACACAGTAAGTAGCACAATTTGTATCCATGATCCTTCCCGAAAGGAAAGTCTGACACCTGTATATATATTTGCATAGATCAATCAATTAAACCTGGTAATACCACTTGTACTGTTTCTTTCCATTATCAGATATATCATTTAGAGATTCAAATGTGTGTTTTACAATCCAGAGGCTCGCAATCACTACAGCTAGGGAAAAAGCTGGTTGTTTATGGTTTTGGAATTGCTAAAAATGTACGTGAATAGTTTCATGCCATTTTTCCCAGGACTGCTAAAGGAAAACTATGCAAAACAGAAGATTATACTTTCTAAACCCCCTTTTTAGTTTCCATTAATGTCTGCAAAAGACATTCTCTCCTTGAAACCCAGCAAGAGTACTAGAATGTAACTGGTTATTCTGCCCCCAGCCCCCAAATATATTTTTGTACCATTACAGGCATTAAGATATATTCAGCTTACTCTTAAGCAATACACTTTCCTTTGGCATCAACAACCACACCTGATGCTTCGTCTGTTCAGGTGTGGAAAATAAACTAAAAAAAAATCAGAGTGTTTCCTTGGCTTTTTGCTGAATGAGAGCTTCCAGCTTCTGTTACCGTATTTGCTAACAGAAATAGAACAACTTTATTGATATAAAGCCTTATCATAGTGGCATAAATAGATGACAAAGATGTAAAAACAACTTTTCTGTTTTACTTTACACAGTTTTCATGGCAAGATTGAATCTATTTGATTTATGGTTGAATTGTCAGTTGCAGAATCTGGAGGACACTGTGACCAAACTCTGTAAAGGACTATGTACATATGACTGAAAATGAGGACAACTCTAAAGACTACAGGTAGAAAAATATTATGGCTTTAAAGATGATTCCAAACCTGGTATCATTACTCTGCTTTCCTCATAATTTCTTTGTTTTCTCTCTTTTTTTTTTTTCCCCTGGTCCATCTGCTTAATTTATTGATACTTCTTTTTTTCTCCTGCTAGGATCCCTACTAAGGCATTATTCCAAGTTCCAAAAAATTTGCATTTGCAAACTAAGTCTAGCATCTGCATTTGCAGTGAAGGATACTTTCTTCATCTGGACTTTCATGGTTCAGCATCAGTCAGTTTCTAATTAGGTAGTGAGATAAACCAATCTTGCCTTAAAAGGAGTACGGTTAGGGCTAAACCCACTTTTGGGTGGCATTTGCTTAGTGGTTGGGTTTTTCATCTTTTTTTTTTTTTTTCTTTATATATGTCCAGAATTAAGGTCAATTTGTATTATTTTGAAATTTCTTAATTAAGGATTTTGGGAAGACAAATAATTTAATCAAGTGGAAGCTATTAAAATACCAAAGGACTGAGAATCCTAGAAATAATAAAGATCAACAGTCCCCAGAACACTTTTAGGGAGGTCTAGACATTCATGGACATGAAAGGTGACAGTAATTTACAGTCTCTTTCTGATACACATATTTACCAGTCACCACATATGGTGACTGTTTACCAGCCACCATTTTAAAAAGGTTACTATTCTCCTTGGAAATTGTAGACTAACCACTTATATGTAAAATAAGGGATAATATATTAAGTATTTCCCATGGCCTGACAGTATGTAAAAACTAGATCTTACTTTTGGACAGAATTATGGGTGACTTTTAAAAAGAGTCATCCCATGAAAAATATTTAAGTCACTAGCATGGGCTTTTAAATATCAGAATATATAATTCAGTTGAAAAAATAAAAGTTGCATTTCTAATACAAAGGGATGATATAAAAGAATACTGGAACTATTCAATGAATGAAAGAGGAAACTGATTCTCACATTTGACCTCCTTTCTTGCCACTTTTCCCTCCACATGGATCCTGCTGAGTGGTGGGAATTGTGCCATTCCTATATTTCTTGTGTTTCCATTAATCAACTTTCAACCATGTTCTTTTGGTAAATGAGGATGCTATAGATGTTGTATTCCTATTGCTTAGCTAACTCCCTTTTTCTAATCTTTTTGAAACTTTTGAAATGAAACCTTATGAATACCTGATTTCTGCTTCCTATGAGAGAATTACAGCAAGAATCATCAGCTTTCTCTTCAGCCTAAAATATGCCTAGGTCTGCCTATGCAAGACTGAGTTCTTTAACTGTCAACACTGAGTGGCTGTGTATTGTGAAAGATGCTCTCAGAGTAGGATGCTTTTTCCCTCCATTGCATCTTGTTCACTGTATTGTTTGCTTGCATAGTTTTTCTACACACTGTAACAGTTAGTCAGTGTCTACTAAAGAGCAGAAGTGCTTCTGGTAACTTCTGCTTTTTTAATAAGGTAGGAAGCTGTCTTACACATTCTTTATCACTGCTTCAATCTCAAAAACATCTATAAAAGAGGGTATCCTGAACCATTTTGCCAAGTGGCAGTGCAGAAGGTTTGAGGTGTTACAGAAGCTTTGAAGTGTTACAGTGTTCAGTCAAAACAACAGTATATTCTTCTGTTCAAGAGACTTAGAACATTGTCTTTTCTCAATCTGTTCAAAGCTGTGAAGTAGGAAATATACTTAGACATTCTTTAAAATACTTGTGTTGACTTTGTGCAACTTGGACAGCAGAGATGTTTCAGGGAAATAAGAACAGTACTGACATAATGAATTAAAGACAGGAGACTATCCTTTGCATGGTGAATAATGAAGAATCATGTATTTAGGATTCTAAAGCTTCTTTGACATCCTTGGGTTATGTAACACATAGAAAATCAGTGAAACATCTATCGTTACCGAATTGTGAAAAATGTTAACAATACAGAAAAAAATACAATAAACTGCTAAGAGCTAACCTCATAGATTAGGCTATGGAGGACCAGACATAATTTTACTACAAAACCACAGGCACTGTCATTTAGAAAGCTTCTAGAGAACGTCAATTTATGGATTTGATATATGAAATAAAAAGTCAACTGAATCCAACTAAGCAGAAGAACATTCAGTATGTATGTAGGGGAAAAAAAAATCAAAACAAAAATATTGTAGTCATAAAGACTCAACCAGGGAGAACAAAACATGGGGTAGAGGAGGGTGTTGGACTTTAATACATTCATAATCTACTCTGCAGCCATGCAAACCAAAATTATTTTGTCTATGTTTTCTACACAAATATTTGCTTATTCAAACTGCCTGAAATACTCACAACAGTATATTAAAATCACTAGAGTGAGCAAAAGTACAAAGATGCTGATGCAATTTCATTATCATACAGACCTGGAAGAAAAAAGACAGACTTCCCACATTTAAGCTAATGGTCCTCTCTAATAGCAGGGAAAATGGGACTGCAAAGCTACTGATAGAGCCGTTGCCAATAAGTACTTGCTGTATAGCTCAGACTCTCTCTGATGCAACAGGTGCCAGTGTATATTGCTGAAGGGTTAATCATAATATTTATGTATAATTAACTGTTACTGGAAAACATATCATGCCAGATCTGACAGCATAAGAGAGGTGAGGCTGCTGCAGTTCTATGCCCCCAGATACAACCATCAGCAAGGCTGAAGATGTATTCCTGATAGGCACATGCACACAGATACACCATGTATATACATGTATACATATATGCATGACTGGCTACACAGATCACAGGCAGACACACAGGGCACCCGTGTGAACACAGACAACACCAATGGCCTCATCCTGCTCCCCTCTCTGGCTGAGGAGGGTGGAGGTCCCCTAGTGAAAAAAAATATATATAATATGGATGTACAAGTATATTATATACATACATATAAGTATGCAATATATATACATATGTATGGTGTGGATGCCCCCAGGAGCTGGGCTCAGACACTGCAGCAGTCTGCCCAGCAGCTCTCTCTGGATCCGACTCCCCAGTTGCTGACACCTGCACATACCAGCCCCTGAGACTGCAGCCCCACTCCAGCTGCTGGTACAGACCATCTCACTGGTCTGTACTAGTGCACACACACCTGTGCGCACGTGCATGCGTGTGCACACACACATACACACAGACACACAGAGCTGGCCAGCATTCCCCAGGTCCTATAGCCAAGCCATAGTTGGTTCACTACATTAATTTTATAGTCCTAAACCACATCAAGATACTACAGTCTGCTGACTAAGTGGCATAGATAAAAGGTGACTTGATATCTTGCAAATAGTTTTAAAACCACTGAAATTATGGCTAGAGACAAATGACCTAATGCTTTCCGACAATAAAAAATTAATTGAAAACTGTTGTTCAGAACTTTTGGTTATGTTGCTTATCTTTTTCTTAAAACTCTGAATAATGACACATATCAGACTGTAAATTTAACAGAAATTTCCCTGAACAGTTATTCTGTTTGCATTCATATTCCCATTATCTTGATCTGTATTCTTTATATTTTCATACAAACTTTCCTTACTTGTATTGCTGTTGCAGCAGATCAATGCCTTGTGATGGCTTCTGTTGCATAGCTGCAGTTTCTTATTAATGAACATACAAACTGTTCTCAGTTGTCCTGGTTTTGGCTAGGATAGAGTTAATTTTCTTCCTAGTAGCTGGTTTAGTGCTGTGTTTTGAATTTAGTATGAGAATAATGTTGGTAACACACTGATGTTTTAGTTGTTGCTAAGTAGTCTTTATACTAAGTCAAGGACTTTTCATCTTCCCATACTCTGCCAAGGAAGAGGTGCACAAGAAGCTGGGAGGGAGCACAGCCAGGACAGCTGACCTCAACTGGCCAAAGGGATATTCCATACTATATGACATCATGCTCAGTATATAAACTGGGGGGAGTTGGCTGGGGGGCAGCGATCACTGCTCGGGACTGGCTGGGCATCAGTCAGTGGGAGGTGAGCAATTGCATCGTGCATCACTTCTTTTGTATATTCTTTTATCATCATTATTATTATTATTTTCTCTTCCTTTTCTCTCCTATTAGGCTGTCTTTATCTCATCCCATGGGTTTTACTTTTTTTTTCCTGATTCTCTCCCCCATCCCACTGGGGGAGAGGATGGAGGGTGAGTGAGTGGCTGTGTGGTACTTAGTGGCTGACTGGGGTTAAACCACAACACAGTCCACACAGACATCCATTTTGTTAACTTGAAGAACACTGAAATTCCAGCGAGCCCAAAAACCTTAAATGCAGATTGTGTGTTTTGCAAACAGGCATAACTGTTGCATTGCTGCAAGGGGAATGGCTTGCAGGTTGGAGATCAATTGCTTTTATTGTGCTTGCTTGCTCTGGACAGGGAGATGGAAGGACACAGGGTGACTTATCTTCCGTAGGTCTTTCAGATATTGCAACTATGTAGGCTAGCATGTTAGGTAAGATGGAAACCTGAACCTGGAGTTTCAATCTCAGTCCTTCTTCATTGTTCCTTGACCAAAGAAAAAATACTGTATAGCTCCATGGCATTCTAATCCTCTTATAACATCTGTGCAGCATCAGAAGGATGGACTGGGGACCCAACAAATTCAGATTTAAAACAGGACTAAAGCAACTGGTTCTCTCCCCCTTCTCCCCAGTCATTTCCTGACAGGGTATGTACGTTCTCAAATCCTATGACACACTTCCAGCCAATCAATCACCCAAACCTTTCCTCTTTAACCTCTATTCAGGTCCTACTTTTTTATTTCTTTTATTGTCACAGTTCATATCAGTGACCGTCTAGCCCTTGAAGTCATAACTTGAACTCTTTCTTCCTGAAACCATCACAAAGGTATCAGTATCTTGGCTCACTAATCCATATTAGCTGTGAGTTCAAAACCAGCTTGGATTGTATTAATGTGATATGACAGTCAAAATGAGCAAGACCAATCATATAGACAAGTCTCACCATGCAGGAAGCATGCAGGGAGCAGCTATTCCAGTCTCTTCTTGGTTTTGATTAGGGATTGAATGTGTGCAGGCAAGTTCTTCAGCATTGCATTTCTGTTTATTCTGTTGAAGCCAGACTGATTATTCTGTAATGCTGCATATAGCCTAGAACTAAGAACAGATGTAAAAGAACATCATGCAAGTGGGGTGTAATATAGTATCCTGCTGCTCAAAAGGAAGAAGTAGGAGTCAATCAGCCTTGAGAGGAAAACAGTTTGCCTCTGTAGGGGGAAGCATTTATCCTCCTGCACTTTTTAGTGAAACGCCTTTTATTTTACCTGCCCTGTTCCTTTCAGTTTCCCTATGTAGGCTGTGCATACTGAGAGTGGTGTTGCCTCTGCACATGCTGACTAGAATAGAGACCATAATTCTGCCTTGCCATTATGCAGGTAATACACACACACATATAAGGGAAGTCATCTTTGTGTGCTGAATTAGGAGCCTGAATCCTTCATTCTACTCTTTGTCCACCCAGACTGCCAGAGCAGAAGGGAACTGCAGCCTCATCCTTACCTTGTGAAACCAGTACGCTGAAAAGCACAAGGAGCATGTCACAGATACTTTTATGCAAAGCCCAGAGCATGAATAGTATTTCTGTATAGAGAAGTGAATTTTTGTATGCTCAACCAAAATCTTTAAAGTATTTACCTAATCAGCAGAAAAAATTGAAGCATATATCCTGTCTGAACATTCACAATCAACCACTACAGAATTTAGATATTCATTATCTGAAAAAAGAAGTAAAAGATATTGAAAAAAAAAAACCCAAAATGTTTAATAATATAAATAGAGCAAACTACATGCTAATGATGTTTTTCTTATATTTACATTTCCATAAAACTGTATGTGCAATCTTGTTTTCATTTAAAGAAATATGAGTGTATTTGGTCTCATAATGTTACTGGGAAGCTGTATGAACAGATGCCTTGGAACATTACGTTGCTATGGAGAAAATTTAGCAATAAAAAAACAGAAGCTCCTCTGGAACAAAGAGAAAATATGCTTTATCTGCATTCAGGTCCCGAACACTGGTGAATTTTGGAGATGACCATGCTTGCATGCAAGCCTAGATTTGTCTTTGCTAATATGAAGATCATAACTTCTTTTGTGAATGTGCTGTCCTGATCAAGAGTATCATACTTATAATGTATTAGCTCAGCTATAGGTAATTTCATTGTTTTATTTTCTCCATTTTTAATTGTTAATGATGCTAGTGATTGCTATTTTCCATCTCAATATGAGGTATTCTTTCCTTTAATTTCTTTTCCCTTTTCACTTTCTTCCCTTTCGTTTCCACTTCCCCACTCTATTTTGCTTTGTTTTCTGTGCTGAAAAAAACCATCGTAGATTCAACACTCAAAGATGGACTCAATATTTAAACATATACCAAATTCAAAATGAGATGGTCAAACAATGCACTGTGCAATCTTCTTCCTTTCCAGGAATATAAAAATGGCAATGATGCTCAGTTTTTGAGAACCAATTTCTCATGAACATGTGGTGAGCAAATTATCTTCCTCAATATTCTTCTACTTACTCTCAGTACTCTCCCTACATGGAATGCTGCATATTTTCATACCCTATGTGAATAAGAATACTCATGTATTCAAAAATATGTGGAATATCATATCTAAGGTATGAGAGGTTGATGTATATCATAATAGCAAAACTGATGTTAAGTTCAGTAAATAAAAGCAACCATTCTCCATGCAGATATTAAAAAAAAGAGTAAACTTTTGCAGGAAGATGAACTATTATGATTGAAGTTTGAAGCATTCATTTACAACAGGACTCACAGTCACTTTTTTTATAAGTGTAGCTAAGCTTTCTTGAACTATGTTTTGCTCAGTCTGTACATTCAAAACTAGCCCAAAACCAAAGTTGCAGAAAGTGATTTCTGCATAGTTTATATAGAAAACACCTACACTTTTATATATATTAGATGTAAGTGGGTGTGTATGTCTATCTGTGTATATATATATAGATATGTTAAACTGTGTATGTGTGGGTAGGTGTATATATTCACACTATGAGATTATTAATCATATATATATAAAAATGGAAATATTTAATGACTAAATGTTATTAAATTGTTGGAATACTTTTACATAACAGCTGCTTTTCTGATGATGTTTTTGTTTTCATTAAACTGTGCTGGAAATCTTCATAAAAATTGGGGAAAACTTTTCCAAATATCTGTAGGTTTTCAACCATGATTTTTACTTTGTAGTGAAGTGTACTTATCTACAAGAATAAATTAGTAGTGACTGCATGGCCTTCAGAAATCTTTGGGCTCTAAAATTGGCTATTTCCACCTGAGGACACAAATGAGCAAGGAATGATGCTAGTAAAGAGAAGCTGAACAGAAATAGATATAAAAATAGCTTGTAAGCATTAGCTGTGGAAGCATGCTGCTACATTCCTCAGGCAGAACAGTTGTTTATCTTCAAGAGGGTGGTCTGAAGAATGGGTTTACTTGCCCATGTAAGACACTTCAGAGAACTTTGTAATGGACTCCTGAGATGCCATCCAGCAGACCAACTTTACAGAAAAAGATAATTTCAAACATTTTCTGACAATGTCATCTGAGAAGCAGAACTCCCCTTGCTCAGGATCACAAAGGAAAAAAATGAACACAAATATTTGAATTCAAATAGTGCTCCATATCTATTCAATGTAGAGGTATGTAGAATTTCATATCTCTTCAGTAGCATAATTTCTCTAACTGGGAATTGCAATGCAAATTGTCTAAATATGAACTTACATTTTCTATGCTGTCTTTATGGTTATTTGCAATAAACAAAATCTACTATCAAACATTTCATAATTAATGATGCATTGCAGCTTTTACTAATGGAATAAAAACTACAATCATCTGATGAAAACCTCCTCCCATGTGAAGCTAATTCATCATCATTTCGAAGAATCCAAGGGGAGAAAACATGCAAAATAATAGAACAGGAAATCTTAAAATGTTTTCATAATGGAATTTTTTAAAGTTAGTTTTGTCACAAGAACAGTATATGACCACCTCCAAAATAAAGCTTGTTTATATTGCAATGTCCAGCAATTTCCCTCCGCACTTTTTTCTGACCTCCTCTTGCATTAATCAGGTGTTGGTCTCTGCAACATAAACCTTTTATTCTTCATGCCCTCTTCTAATACGTCATTTTTAACACTCTAACTCTCCATTTATAGTCATAATTTATCTAGATATTATTTATGTAGGTCAATAACCAAATACTTGATATATGGATAAAAATGAAATATTTGTGTATATCTGGTATATGTTTGCTTAAATATGTTTTTTATTGACTAACCAAGACTGGGGCCGGGTTAGAGTTTTAAAAAAATTTTCCCCCAAAATATCATCAATGAACACAGAGTATAAAACACACCACCTGCGTAAGGAAGGGAAGGGGGTTCATTTGACTATTGCTACTTAATAATTCATCTTATAGAGATGGCTAATGAATGAGAGCTGACTTTTGTTTATTGCTGTATAAACACAAAGAGGTTACTATCTAAGTGTCAGACAAGAAATAATAGGATAAGGCAAAATGAGTGAGGAGCACACAGAAACTCCTTATTATCCTTCACTACACATTGATTATAATTGCCATGGATTTAACAGACTCTTTAACACTATGAAGTGCATGGGAGATGAAAATTTTGGGAAGTCCAATGGATATACAGCCGCTGCTTTTATTTTCATTATTATTATCACTATTATTATTAAAAATTTAAAATTATTTTTATTTTTAATACCAGGAACTTAAAGCTATGTTGATAAAGATTCTGATTATAGACCAAAAAAAGAGATCACTATGTGGCAGCGATTCCACATGAAGTTCTCTGATCTGTTGTCAGGAAAAAAAAATAGATATAAGGCCAGGTACATCATAATGGATGTATCACTGTATACAGATTATTTAAATTTTCATTGAAGTTAACTGTGTGAGACAGCTGCAACTATAAGGTAAATGTAAGTTCAATCCCTTTAGGCATCCTTTAAGCAAATGTTTGCAGTGACTCAGGCTTTTTAATATGGTAAATTTAGTGCTCATAGCATTAGTTGCTTATAAAAACTATTTGCCTCAAATATCTTATGTGAGATGGTAGCCTTGCATTAAATGTTTTTTGTGGAAAACCTCACCAAAAATGGTTCTGTTTTTTCTGTGAAGTGGATCATTTGAAGAAAGTATTACAATTCTCCAGGCACTGGGAAGCTGTAGGGGATTTACACTTTGGACCAAGGCTTTGAAACAAGCAAGATTTGGCTTATGGACGTACTGTTAAAAATATGAATTCTAAGAATGGAAGAAATTTCCTGTTGTATGTGTTGATTAGATTTTAGAAGGACCTGTGCCTTCTGTGCCTTTGGACCCATCTGCAAAATGGACATCATTGTGTTACATCATCTCACAAAAGCACTGGATTGGGAAATAATTTCTTTTTTTGAGCATGATTTAACAACATAGAGAGCAATAAGATCTGAGGCTTGCAAACTGAAGGAGAAAAATCAGTAAAGTCATTATTAACTGAGCACTATCCTTTTGATGTCCTAGACTACTGTGGTTATGGAATAAAGTTTGTATCCTAATGCTTATGCAGAAGGGAATGAGATCAAGACTGTACTCTGAGTCATGAATTGAAAAACTTTGTGCTCTCTGAAGTACTATTGTGTGTAACTATATACATAGGATAGGATGAACTCTACAGATATGGATAAATACGTGCACTTGCAATGAGCTTCTTTTGTACTGCTCCTTGTCATTGCTTACTTGACACACCTAAATGTGGAACAAGAATAATATTACCTAGACAGCTAAAATTACTACAGTAGAAAGTTTACTTGCAGTTGACAAGTGTGGCTTTAAAAATAGTGTAATTGAATTCTTGATAGATTAATTGGTTTAGTTTTTGTGAAATGTTACAATCTATTCTGTTTTTTAAAAGCCCCAATTACCATAATATTTTTGAATATGCAGAAATATTTCTTCTTTGTTAAGTAATGAAAAAGATAAAAATTTGGCCCAAGGCAAAGTTATGATTAGTACATTGAAAATTCTTTAATAAAGCTAATATACTTTTCAAACAGTTAGGATAAAATGTATTAAGTGAAAACATTCTTGACAATAAAATGAATTACACTTTGGTTTGAGTTCTAATTCATCCTCTTTAGATCCCCTATGAAGAACGAAACCTGCTAACTTCTTTGCATTCATAAAGCTATACCCCTCTCTGACGAAGTCTTGCCTAATTGCGTGTGTGATGACTGTCATGATCAAAACACATATTGACTTAACTAGATAAGAAATATTTGTAGATGTTAACTGTATTTATCTGGTTTTATTTTCTATTTTTTGGCACCACATGTTTCCAAAACTGCTAAAAATGAAGACGTTGTAGGGCTATATGTTTATATGAGTTTCTCCCCATTTAGGTACAGGAGTTAATTGTCCACAACACAACCTCATATAAGGTCATGGAGCACTTTTGCATGTTCAACTCTCTTTTGAATAAAGCAAAATATTCAAGGGCTCCTACTTGTGGATATTATTGTAGTTTAAAATACAAATCCATTATAGAATTGAAACACCCCATCCTAAAATGCAGTTCACTATAAAGAACAGTAACTTCTGCAAAACTTAGTATGAAACAGATTCCTTGAGGACTTCTATTGAGTTTTAAATACTTAGTGCAAGTAAGGACTGTGGTCTCTTCTCCATCTGCCCTCAAGACCTAAGACTTAGGCTAACACCAATCTAATCCCATTTTCATGGAACTTCATATTATAAATTATTCTCTTCTTCAATACAAAAGAAGTAAATGTTGACTCATTACAATTTATTGCTGTTTCTGACTGAATTCTGAGTTTGAATTCCAGAAATAAAAACTATTAAAATATACTACAAAAAATAATAGATGAAGTATTACCATCATGGGTTCCTATCTGCATAGCACTGACTCTAAGTTTGCTTATTCATCAGGCAGCCATGGTAGCAAAAGTGTCTTTGACAGTGCAGAAGGTGACAAGGTTGGGGACCATGGAATATCTACTATTTTTCTTGGTGGGATGGGATCCAAGGATGACCAAAACTCAGAGTTAGTTCTGCTTTCTTTTGCTGTACTTGCTTTAAGAAAAAGGGAATTTAATCGTCCAAGGTAATTTTTATCAGCATATACACTAGAACCACCAAAATTTTAAATAAATAAAATTCAGCTCTATTTTTTAGACTGAAAGAAAATGTGTAAAACCAAATCTCCTCCCCCTGCCCATTATCTTTCTGGAGTCTAGTCTTTCTTCTTAGTTTGCTCTCACTCTAACAAGTTTATCAGACTTGGTAAGCTCCTGGTTATATGATGTCATTTTTGACAATATTACTTTTAGAAAAGCAGTCAGTATTGGTGTGATGAGAGGAGAGCTTGCAGGTAGCCCTAACATTGATTGATCCTGTGAACAGTGATACATTTGCAGCTGAAGCGTCTCCAGATGACCATATGGATTTAATGGAGCTGAGCAAGGAGCATGTTTGTCCTTTTTGGCACAGCTGTATATACTGCAGATATAACCAGAGGTGGTTTAAAACAGTCCTGCCAATACCCTCAGCTACCTCTAATCAGACAAACCGATTCTAATCTTATAAAACTTAAACCTTTTTTGGCCTTTCATTGATTCTATAAAAACTTTAGAAATCAATCATCCAATTCTGCCTTTACTCAGCTTCCAATATTGAATTAAAGTAATAGATTGGTTAATTGAGGGCTTAATGACTAATTTTATCTCTTTCCTTAAGCAAACTTAATTCTCCTGGGCTTCCAGCAAAGAAGAAATAGTTCTGCTGTAGTAATCTTTTGTTTACATCTTCTAATGTACTGCCTTTAGAGGTAATTCAGACAGTCCAACATTACTGTTATAAATCCCCACCATCCTTTTTACTTTCTCACATAAAATTCTCAGAAAGAGTAGCATACTAGTAAGTTACATACTTAGCATAACAGTGATTAATGCTAACTTTGCTTTCATCATTCTTCTCCACAGACATATGCCAATCAGGAAAATTTCCTGTCTTCTCTACAGTCTGATAGATACAGAAGGTGAGTCAAGTAAACATTTGTATAACTAAAACATATGACTTCTTAAGCCAGAGCATTCTGAGTTTGACCTTTATAGTATGTTTGCTTGAATATGTTTTTAAAAATAATCTTATTTGCTCTTATATGTAAATGTCTAAAAGCTGATCAAATTATATTTAGCTGAAGATTGAAAAGACATGAGGTTATTTTTCTACAAAATATTTCATTTCCTTCTGGCTTTTAAAAGTCTGGCTGTTAGTATGTGTCATGGTAGCTCTGGCAGAAACTGATAAAACTTGTCTTACTACAAAATAATATATTTTTCCCTTCTATAATTAAAAAACAGAACAAAGTTCCTTGGAGACAAGGACACCCAAATAAAACACATTCTGGATGCTGTTAAAATCTGTGGTGATATTTGGAAAAAGCAAGTTGGAATAGCTTAGCCCCCCCCCCCCTTTTTTTAAACCAGCAAGTGCTGAAGAGAGATGAGCTCTTACCCACAAAAACCAGGTTTTATTAGAACTGAAACAAGCATGAGTAATACTTCTAAGAAGTTCACTTTTAAAAATACCTATGAAAAGAGAACTCAAGGAGAAACAGAACAGGAATAAAAGACTTGGTAAATAAATCTCTCCTAGCTGTGTCTGCCTTTTGTGCACATTCCTTCTCATGGGCTTATTCCCAGTCTTACTTCTGAGTTGCAGCAAGTGCCAATTCCTTATGTCCCAGTGAAGTCTTTCTGTCTGCTTCTTTGCTGTACACAGGAAGACTTCTTTCCTAGGGAATAAGTGACCACAAGGGGAAGAACATAGTTCTCTTCTGCTGCTCTGTGGAGGGTGCTGCTTAACACAGTGTGCAGGAAGCTGGCTGCCCATTCACACCACTTCTGCAATCCAAATAAGATAGAAATATTAAGGTTAAATTAAGGAAAACCTGGTGATTTCATTTTAAATCGTCATAGGAATATTTTTCATGGAAAAATCCTTCTGATTTCTGCTTCTCAAATTTACACCTAACTGAAAGGAAATTTCACAAATTGCTGCAAAGACCAAATCACTTTGGATGCATTGCTTATAGCTAACTTTGTAGAGAAAGCTGTAGAGAAATTAAAATTAAAATTTTCATTTCCCTGCCATTTGCTTCACTATCTTCAGTATAGCCAAATCTTGTAGTGGAATATCTATATTAATATAATTTATATCAAATGCTATTACATTATTTTTTAAGGATGGTGATTTTTAACACTTCAAGCAAATTATCAAGGTATTTTAGATGAGAGTCAAATCCTTTACCTAATGTTTTTTACAGTAATAGGAGAGTGTTGGTATAATTAATCTACGTCTACCCCTGCTTTTATTTTTGCCAGTATTTGAAGATTCAACACAATGCATGATTTTCTGTGAGTCTTAGGAATGCCGCCGAATAAGATGATGTCAATTTGAGCCACTTACTATGTCTAGTGCTGTAAAATAGCCTGACAGTCTTTCCCTTTTTCTTCCCATAGTTTTTCCTTAGTAAAATCTTGCAGGAGAAAACAATGAGAGATAACAAAATCCTTGAAGAGAGGATTTTTTCACAACGTGAAATTTAAAGAAGAAAGAAGTGGGGGGACATTTGGAGTGATGGTATTTGTCTTCCCAAATAAGTGTTACGTGTGATAGAGCCCTGTTTTCCTGGAGATGGCTGAACATCTGCCTGCTGATGGGAAGTATTGAATAAATTTCTTGTTTTGCTTTGCTTGCACGTGCGGTTTTGCTTTACCTATTAAACAGTCTATTAAACTCAACCCATGAGTTTTGTCACTTTTACTCTTCTGATTCTCTTCCCCATCCCACTGGGGTGGAGTGAGCAAGAGGCTGTGTGGTGCTTGGTTGCTGGCTGGGGTTAAACCATGACACTAGAGAATAATCTAGCAAAACTGGAGAGATTTTTTGACAAATTTTACAAAAAAAAATTCTATCTTTGACCCCTTTATATGTTGCATATTGTTATATGACATACTCTGAAATCCTGAAATCTCAAGTCTTTTTTCTGTATCTTTGCTTAGTAGATAGAACTTGATATATAATGTTTTTATATTGGTTATGTATTCTACAGAAGATTATCGGTTTGAAATAACTACTACTTCCAAGGTAAGTTTGTTAAATACCCTGAACTGGCTAGATTTCCTTCACTGAGGTTACTTAGAAGCAATATAGTTCTGAAAGTCTTTCCCTAAACTGGTTATCTCTCACAGAGAAAAATATTTCTCTTGATTATTACAAAAACCACCACTGACATCCTACTGCTTCTCTTTTTTGCATTAAATGTGTTGGACTAAAGAACCTAAGAAATGTACTTTCAACAAAGGTTACTCTGTAACTTGTATTCTAATTTCCTGGTGTTCATGTTGATCATGAGAATGAATAGGTGAGCTTAAAAGCCTGTGCTAGAACTGTTCACTTCCTTAGTCTACATATACAAAAAAACCCCAAAAAAACAAAAAACAACAACAAAAAAAAACCCACAGTAGGAACAGGTGAAGGAAGTTATAAGAACCATCAAGTTAATAACTTCTACTCTGGCCTTTCTTCTGTGTACAGGAGTAGTTCCATTAATGCTGATTTACAACCATGTAAACAAATTTTTCCTGATTGTAATCAGGTTCCTTATGCTGACAGCAAGAAACATTTAAAAAAGCAAAACAGTATACTCTCAATGAAACTGTTTTTATGATTTTCCTTTACTTGCCATCTGTCCATATAAAACAAAACTTTCTGATTTTGTGTTAGTAAAGTTACATACTTTAGTCCTTTACTAAACTGTAAGTCACCACCCAAATCTACTAGAGTAGCTTGGGGATTCCATAAAAATCAATTAGGCAATCTGCAGCAGAAAGGCTGTGCTCATGCAGAAATAGGGTTTAATGGGTAGTAGAAAAAGAAGAGTCTAAGAAGGATATAAATGCTGCATTGTCTTTGACAAAGATGATCTCCTTTTAATCATTTGACAAGCACAACCTAACTGTCCAGATAATGGCTTTCTCAGCTCATGCAGGTTAGCTTTCCCCTGTAAAGGCAGAGCATTAGTTATAACATGCTTCACTTTCTTCAGCCATCAACACTGATTTGATAACGCTTAATATTGAAGTTGGCAGATTTCAGAGTCAGCCAGCTCCCTGGTTTTTGTAAAATGTTGCTCAAGAACAGATGAAAGCAACACATAGTGTATCTGGAGACTTTTAAAATAATTTTAAATATAATACCCTACATTCATTAATTTAGGATATTCTGTAACCTTGTCTCTGAATTGCAAGATCTGTCAGTCACATGCAGGAATAAACCTTAACTCTTTCCAACTGATGTGCAGATAACAGAGGAGGAAAAATACCACACTAGCATGAAAATGAAAGTAAATTTACTATTTCAAAAATTTGTTTTACCTTTGAGCTGGTCCTTCTTAACTCAGCACAAATTAAAAGCTTGGACTACTGAGGCAAAGCAGTCATAACAGCCATTTGCTTAGCCACAGAGATAAAGCTGTCAAGGTAAACACACTGTTAACTTCTTATAGCTTAATCAATCACATAAATACTAAACCCTTGAGTAATAAATTATGTAAATACATTAAGTATGTGATGTTCTTCAAGTTCTGTTGCTTAAGTGACAAAAACTTGTTAGCCTGTGCCTGGAAGAAATGGCAGGTTAAAAACTTGGTTTTCATGTACATAATGGAAATTGAGCCAATGTAAGTGCAAAATAGCATATGGCAGAAACTCTTTAAGTTCAAATCTGAAAAACAAAACACATGCATTCATAATTTTTAAGTTTCTTTCAGCCTCTCCTAATACTAGCTGCGATTAGGTTGCTTGCCCAGTACCTCAGATATTAGGTAATGTTTGATTACCTGCAAATTAACTCAAGCATGTTTTTAATGAAATTTACACTGAATTTTGAGCATTTAGGCTCAACTCATTTGTTCATAGGAAACGTCAGTGTGTCCCATGCCTTTGAGATGGACTGGAATCTTCTCTGGTATTATTGCATGTTTACCAACAATAATAGTGGTACCTGATGCAATACATTTGTTCTTCATGACCCAGGTTTTTGCCAGTTGCTTTTTCCTTTGAAAGAGCAGTGTCTCCTGTAGTCTAGTTAGAATAGCAAATACATGTGCAAGATACTTCTTTCAGTCTTTGGAGAAAGAGGGACGTCACATTCCCTATAACGAAAGAAAGCAACAGACAATCTTACAAGAATTGTCTTGGCATGACTGTTTTTTAGAATTGCCTGTTTGGGAAAGAAAGGTGAGGAAATTGTTTGTCAACACCCTCTTTATTGCTGGATTTCATCTTAAATCCCCATTCACCTTCTAATATCATTATATATGCAGTTACCATAACTGTTACTTGAGTCATTTGGGCAAGATTGTACATGTATACACATACAAAATTATCTGTCTCTTTGAGGTTTTGGTTTATAGTCTTGAATTTTTGGTCATTAATCCACTAACATTTTTTTATTAACTGCATTATAGCTAACTGCATTATAGCAGCCATATATTATACTATTTTTAGTTCTGAATTATCAAAGTTCCTTGAGTGCAGCTTAGCAATATTTCAGTGCAGTGTTTTACTTTACTTTGTGTATACATTTTGTACAATAAGTGCAGCAGTGCAAAATTTGTCGTTGAACATTATATTCATGAAGGAATGAACACTGAGTTTGACCAAAACCATTAGATAAACCCACAACAAAAGATGTGGCTGAAAGTATCAGACAAAAAAATATTTGAAAGGGTTTAACTCTCAGGATAAACAAACAAACAAACAATGTTTTGGAGCTAGGATTTGATTCTGTTAACAACCAAAATCTGTTAATAGCTCAGCCTTAATGGTAAGACATTGAACTGTCTTGCTTTCACTTTTCTTTGGTTTCAACTTTCCCCATGTAAAGATCTTTGCACTTGCCTCACTTTAAATTCAGAAAACAAACAACAGAGCTAGCTAAGTTTATCCTCTACCTGATTTTACAGTCTCTCTAACAGAAATGTGTAGACCTAAGATCAGGCATATCTATTCTATACTTGACATATGTGCATAACTCCTGTAAAGTTTAGTAATGTGTGCATAATAAGTGAAAAATACCCCTGTAGGGTAATAAAAAGGAGTTTGGTAAACTCAGTGGAGAGGGAAAAGTCAGTCTCTTACATTTGAAGAGATCTGAATTATGGGGAAAAAAAATATCTCTCACTTCTTAAAGAATATTGTGAATTTCCACATAAATGAACCCCATGTTTTCCTCCTTTAGGAATGATTTCCTCATAATGGCTTTTCTCTGCAAATTCTTTGAAGGAGGTAATTTGATTTTTGACTTTATATCTACATTCCTACATCACATAAAATAGGGCCGTGAATTGTTCAATGCCATCATTTTTATGTGTATTCTACTCCTGCAGGGGACTGTTGCTTTCCAGTATCCGGTAAGTCACTTACCAGTATAGCAGCAATAATAAAAATCATAGTTTTTTATTCTACCTTTTTATGCCATTCTTATCATACGCTATCTTTTACCCTCATGTTATGTTCTGAAGGCCAACTCACTGAATACAGTGGTTTGAAATGTTCAACTTCACCATTTGTCAGAACTTAAGATTTCATTAAAGAAAACTTGAATTAAAACTTGGAAATAAATTCTAATAAATAAAAATGCTGGTATCTTCTGGGTCATATGTTGTTTTCCAGTGGAAATATATCATTGGTTTCTTTTACTTCAGGGTTGTTTTGTTTTGTTTTTTTTTTTCCAACTGCTTACTAAAGAATAGCTTACAGAAATATATGAGACACTATTTTACAAGACAGTTATTGTCTTTTGTCATTTAAGCCTCATATTCCAGATTATTGCTGTCTCTTTTTGGTATTATTTTGCATAATTCAACACTACAGTCTGGAGTTGGTGAACTATATTTCAGCAACTTTCCAATGAAAGAGAGCATCCAAATCCTCCTGCTCAGGGATGTTTTACAAGAGCTAAACTGCAGGCTGTGTTCTGTATGTTAGATTTCAGGGAATACAGAGCAATGAAGAATGGTGACTAGTACATCTAAATTACCTGTTCCCACTCTGCATCACAGCTTCATGCAGTTGGTGTTGTCCATGCTGTTTTGCAGAGTTCATGTGAGAGAACTTCTGCACATGTGTGGGTCTTCCAAGGTTCTCAAGCTGAAATTTCCACATAACCATTATCTGTTTTGTTCAACAAAGTCACAGGAGATATTTTGTAGATGTTTGACCGTAGGATAACTATGCTGCTGATGTTGCCCATTTGGGAGAGACACCGAGGTGTATTTGTTATGTATCAATATGTGCCAAAACCCTTGTCCCTTTTCATAAAGTGGGCATCTTTTTGTGATGTACGTCTGTTACTGAAGAGATAATAGGAAAGGATACCTAACAGCAATTTGGATTTCTCATGCTAGCGACCTTCTTTGGGAGGGGATAAATATGTACCTCCCTGGAAGAGGACCAAAGAGAACATATAAATTCATTAACATTCTCCTGAATTTTTACCCAAGCTAAGCTAAACTTTCCATAGTATTTGTTTAGCCTAAGATGAAAAGAATACACAGATTTGAAAGATGATTCTTCAAGGATGCAGTCAAGGTACAGACTCAATCCTCATGACTCAAACAGCTGAGGACACTGCAGACTACTGCCAAGGTGCAGCAAAGGCAGGCTGCTCCAGAAAGAAAGGTGAACCAGCAGCTGAGAATAATAGCGAGGCAGGCAAGGATGGTGACACAATTGCCAAGCTCAGTCCCCACAGTTCCCTCACCTGTACAAGGTGAGCAAGGCAGGTCTGGTGTTGACACCTGGGTTCAGCCGGGAGTTCAGAGCACCACACAAGTCTGTAGCAGAGAAACACCAGCACCACTGTGGTGCAGCTTGGCCAGGACAAGGGACAAGTAGCTCAGCTAAACACATGTCCAAAGCAAGGTCGGGCAGGCTTCACTTCTCTTGGCTCTTTCTCACAAAGCTCTTTCCACACAGCTGTCTGACCCGAGGTCACACAGCTCCACCAAAATCTAGACCTAAGTCTAGGCAGCCAAACCCGTGGGGAGTGAAGGAGGAAGTTGCACTCATGGCTTAAAGATATTTGGATTTCAAAAGTTACAGAAGGATTTAATCTCAATCATGTCAGTAGATACTGAGAATAGAACTAAAGAAAATGCATCTTGTCCTTCAGTCTTTATGCAACTGCATAACTCCAACTTTATACAACCCGAAGGTGCTGGCAATTTTAGATATTCTGTAGTGCTTGTTATCAAGAGATGGCAATAAATGGTGTGAGGGGGAAGACGTTCAACTATATTTTTGAAATGGAAAAGGGAGAATGTTTTTGTGAAGCCATCTTTGCAAGTCAAGCCTCAAACTTCTTACACAATGAATGCAGAAAGAGGAAATTCAAAATTTGACAAGTTAGTAATTAGAGAGTAAATTAATCTGTTATGAGGAAATCTAGCTTGTCAAATTGTATCATTAGGAGACAAAGATACATTATTTTTGCATATTTTCAATGCTTCAAATGAATAGGTACAAAGCAATCACAATACTTGCTAAAGATCCTGTTAACTTTGTGATCAAACTCAGGTTCAAAATGGGATATTTTGCACAGTTCATCTGAAATACAATTTCAGATTGGATTTACTGGCTCAGTGAAATAGTATGATCTCTTTAGGACTGGTGGCCTGTGTACCATTTTAATGTGCGACACTTGACATTTTTCAGGCTAGAGAAAGATGGGAAATTGTATGTATTGTCTTTGCAAATCAGCAGCTTATTTAAAAAAAAAATGAGAGAGCTTTTGCCAGAGCTATTCTAAAAGAAATGAAATTCAGGTCATCTGCATACCTGTATAAAAGGAACAGCTGATATCATTAAATGCATTTTTCAGCTCGTCTGCATCAAAGGATGAAACTGATTCCAGCCAGCTTCAGCCATGGACTCAGCTATGCACCGCATGCAAATTCCCAAGCAGAGGTTTCGAGAACATTCATGCAATATGAACCTGTTGTTCACAGTCCAGTAAATTTATTGCTGAATAACAGGCATTAAAAGGAAATTTAGGCACTGGGGTCCAAGACTGGATTATCAGCTCCCAAAACTGGTCTAGGCTTCAAGAAATGCAACGGTGTTCCTGCCAAGTCAGTGAATGTATGACACGCATTTGGCGAGTGCTTGAGTCTTACTATGTGAAAGCCAACAATCTATGTCAATCAAAAGACTGATGAATAGCAAAATGGTGTGCAATTTTAATATGATGAAAAGGCAGAGATGAATTTTGATGTCTGAAGCACACATTTACTGTATTAAGGCAACATAACACTGAACATGAGACTATTAGAAAGAAAAATATGAAGGTATTCAGGTCATGGTATACTGAGATAGTTGACAAGGCTGTACTTCTATTAATGCCTTTATGAGCAATAATGAAAGGAAATGTGATATAATGCAAAAGTATATTCAGACCCAGACTGGGAGGGAAGGGGGGTGCTGTCACTAAAAATACAGCTACCACTACTAATCTTCCCATCACTAAGATTTTCATAATAGGCACAGAGTTTTGTTTAGATACTGTACATTTGAAAATTATTGCTAGAATTTGCCACTTCAGGTGGCAGATTCTGCTGTCTTTATTCAATGATCACTTTTATGTACCTTTACTGTATAGCAACAGTAGAAAGAATTTTGCTTCCCCTGATGCACTTTTCTGCTAGCACTTTTCTTCTTGCTGTCCTCCATATTGCCTCCTCTGGGATTTATTGCCCAGAGATCCTAACTGGAGTACATATTCCATGCTGTCTTAGCTACATCCATTAGTGATATGGGATCATAACAGGGAAAAATGGCCCAAAATGTGTAGGCATTTTCACTTTCTACTGTGGAAAGTTGATTTTTTGAGATTTGCAGACAAAGGCAATTTTAAGTAAAACATTTCTATTTCTGGTTAGACATAAAGGCTTAACTATGAATCTGTGGATTCTTTCACTCAACTTGTATATCATAAAAAGCGCTAACAGGTGACTGTGTATTGCAGCTAGTAGGTTTTCGGGGTGGGGGAGGCAGGGAGAGGGCAGAGGGTTATGATCCTGAAGGTGTGGGGAAGAGAAGAAATACATTAGGGAATGTAATTTTATATCTCAGCTGTTTTGTAATTATTGTAATGAGCAAAAATTCTAAATTACAGTACAGTATCCTGTAAATATCCTCTCATGCAAAAAAGTTCAATGTTAACTATACAAGCAGTAGTCCCACTGAAAACATTTCATAACAGATTTAACAGTAGTTTCAGAAAGACATTAGGTATCCTTGCTTTGGCCTCTCTTTTCTGCTGGTTCAGCAACAAACCAGTTACCAGTAAAAAAATCATAACTTTACTAACTCACATATCCATATACTCAGAATAGGAGTATATAGGGAAAGAACATTTTAGGATGGCTTCAGCCTAACTTAACTGTACTGATGTAAATAGTACTGTATTTGCATTTTCCAAAGCTAACCATCATTCTGTACAGGCAACAAGTAATTAAACTCATCCATTATGCTGTGTTCTTGTTGCTGTGTTTCTGAAACAGCCTCAGATGAAATGTGTTAATCTCCCGAAGAGGTGCTCAGCTATTATTGATGAAATGATTGCTCTTAGTGCATTTTAGGGCAAAATCTAACTGAGTAGTTTGAGCTATCTACAACCTTTGTTTAAATTAAGCAAGTTCAGATATTTGCTTTTTTTTTTAACCGGAATCCAGCTAGAGCTAGAATGCAGCTGGGAGGGTGTAAATTACAGCTAACTGCTGTTATGTCCTCAAGAAGAACATAATAATTGAGGTACTTTAATCCCAATCTCCTGTTTGTAAAGGCTACAGTCCAGTCAAATAGCATATGATTTGCTGCCTAATTGTGGAGCCTAACTAGAGAATCTTAAATGCAAAAATATGTTACGAATTTCATAATGAAATTAGTGAAAATATTCATAAAATCTCATGCAAGAAACCAAACCAGACCCTAACCAAATCATGAAGTATTTGAAAGGGTACTGCCTCTCATCAACATAGGAAAAAAACGCAAACCAACCACTTGCTTTAAAATCTTCTTTTTGTTATACCATCATTTTCTATGTGCATGCTTTTTTGTAAAGGTATGCTCAAAATTTTTACTATATATACATACAAAACTGCTTTCTGCATAGGTACTTTTTTACTAGTCTTCACATGCCAAATGTGCAATAGCTTTTCTAAATCCAAACTATATGTGAATATCTTGTAAAATAATTTCTCCAAGTGCTCAGATAAAGGATTTAGAGAACAGCAAGAGTGGTTTGTTTAAAGAAAGACTCTTGCATATAGCCTCTTGGTGTAATGATCGAAATATGTCCATCTGGGACAGGAATCAGCTCCTACAATCCTGAAGAGGTTGCTGTTATTATAGCCAAGACAAAATTTATTTTAGTCAGGCCTTAATTGTGTTTTTTTGAAGAGTTATAATGTTATTGGTTGAAAATGCCTGAGATGGACACAGTTCCTCAGTCAGCTAAATTCTAAAATGGAAAAAAATTTGTTATACCATACTCAGAACGGCATGCCTTATTGAATTGATCTGCCTGGGATAAGAAGATTGTTAGAAAAATAGTAAAAAAACTAATAAAACCAAAAACATACCCCAAACAAACTTGCTTATTGTAGAAATGAGAAATTTAAACTTCTACGTCCTATTTAAATGCAGAATGTAATTTTAATTTCTTGGAAGGAAACAATACTATTTATATATACTTTGATATTAACATAATGTTACTCTAGAAACTGATAATTAATTGCAAAAGGATTGTGAGCTATGGTGAACTCTTTTATTGGAAAATTAGGTGCAGCATGTACTGAGGTACATTGAAGACAGTCTGAGAAAGAGAACAAAGTGAGCTATTAAGTTATATAAAGGAATGTGTTCTTTTTTGAAGGCTCCCTATTTGAAATTTAAAAAAAATTTCCCAGGTACCACTTAGGCTAGTGTGGTATATCACTCATTATTAGAAGACTCTATTTTGTAGCATGGTTTTACTGAGCCTTTTTCATTAGCTTTCCTTAGAGTGGGATTATTCAACTAATCTTCAGATAATTAACCTCTATTTACCTTTGTAAAGTTCTGTGTGGAACTCATAGCAAGGAGTTGTAGATATTATCTATCTCTAATCACAGAGTATCAGTGGATAAGCTATTATACAATAAGTATTAGATGCAAAAGGTATGCTGATTTAAATTAAGAACTATCTCATCAGAAACACTAGTATAAAGTCAAGCTTTCAAAGAAGTCTGCCCAGAGTTATTAAACGGAGCAGAAAAAAAGAACCAGATTTTTGAAAGAGTCAGCTCTTTATGAACAATCCCAAAATTCTGAACTAGCAAAGCCAGAGGTTTTGGAGCATTTTAAATCATATCAGTGCGGCTGTACAAAGCCAAACCAGGTGACAGCCTGGAACTATTTAGAGATTATGGGTCAGATTCGCTTATTTAGATATTGTCCCTCTGTGCCACTCAGACGGTCATCAGCTGGTAAGATGCAGTTACAAACTGTAAGCAAAGATTGAAGACATAATGCAAACTACTAGTGCCTCCAGGACACTTGAAGAGATGGGGTGGTGCAGTGTGCCTGTGAGGGGATGAGTTGTTGCAATGTTTCTCAACCCTTCTTAGCACTGGGAAATCTGTCGGTCAGCTGATAAAGGGTCCATTAAGGATCCTGCAATGCTCTAAGAGCAAAGCTACTAAATAAGAGCTCTAAATGATGTGTAATCACAGAGGCAGAACTTGCTTCTAGATTTCCCACTGAGCACAGGCAAGTGTCATGTTACAATTCAGTAGTTACTATTCTTTGTGGCTTAACTGCATTGGATATCACATTATTCTCCCACCATGAATTCCAGCTGATCAGCTGCTAATGTTTATTCTTAACACTTCAGTAGAATATACAGTGCCTGAAAACATCTTAGACATAATGTATTGCTTTTTTCTTGAACAAGTGTAGCACTACTTCTTCATATACAACTGCATATGATATGTTCTCTCTGCCCTTCCCAAAATGGACCTGTATGTATTTTCTTGGTGATAATTCGGAAAAGGTAAAAGCTTTTTAGAACTTCCAAATAACTCAGTGAATGTAGTAACCCATCTTTTTGTGTGCTTTTGAATGCTTTTCCCCTCTCCTGTGATGCAGGGGAGGAGGAGGAGAAATGGCAGAAAATGGATTCTGGTACTTCAGTGCTGTGAGAGCTAGGGGCAATTCTCTCCTTGCACAGGCTTCCTTGCACCACTCTGTCAGGAAAGCATTGGACACTGGCATCAGAGCAGATGCCATTGCAACATCAGTTATTTCTCCCTTGTTTTTTAATTGCCTGTGGCTGCAAATCTTGCATCTGATTTGATTTTCATCTCACAGCTCTGAAACCCTGTGAGTTACTTTGAGTTTCAAGCATCTTTATTTCACCTTGACAGTATTTGGAAGCCATGTTAGCTTGACAAGAAGACATTTTAAAATAATTGTTTTAAAAACCTGCAAAGCCCTGCAGATGTTTAAGACAGATTTACAATATTGATTTCAACTGGAATTAAACTAAATCATATTGATATGACCTAGATATTGATCAAATCATGATGTCCATGGAAGGTTTTGTTGTGGCTTAACAATGCATTACTAAGCTAATATAAAAAGTAAATTCATTTAGTTTTAATCATACAAGAAATATGGTTTAAAGCCATATATGCTCTGAAATTTAGGCTAGGTGCCTGGATTCTTTATTGCTTTTCAGCTCACACTTTCCTCAGTCTATACACCAGCATATTCCTTGAACTGACTGCTTTACAAATGAACATTGAACAAACACTTCACTAACAGGTCTTAGAAATAATTACAGGCAAAGAGGTGATTTAGAAAGGAAGCCATATTGTAAGCATTCTGGAGAACATGGTAAGAATGTTAAGTTAATGGTTTTTCAAATAAATTATTCCATAAACTCTGTAGTTGGAAAATTAGTTCTTTTTCGTCATTTTCCTGTATCATGGAATTATATTAAATTTTGCAGATAAATCATCAGCCAGCTGAAAATACTGAATTAAATTTTTCTATTAGGGAAAAAATATCTTAATGATTTACAGTGTTTAACATTTTGTGAAGAATTAGCAGCACTATTTATCTTAAACCACCTTTAGGTCATTTACACTTCAAACGGTTCTAAGACTATTTGTCTTTCTTTCACAGTTTTATCTCTAGCTTCCCTTAAAATCAGAAACAATTTTTATACATTTTTGAATTAAGCTATATGTTCTAAAATAGGTATCCATGAAGATTAAAACAAACAAGGAAAACCCTAGAATTAACATACACTGAATGCCTAACTGGTGTGATTTTAAAAGAAAAAAAAAAATTGATAAATTTATATGTTAAGAAATCCTTGTGAATGTGAATCTTTACTAGTATTTATAAAAGACACTATAGGTTGAGTTCCTTAGACTGGAGCTCCTCATATGGAGAAAGGAGCACCAATATTGCTGGCAGAGGTGAAAAAAGAAGTATAATGTGAAACCAGTGAAATGACAGCCTCAGTTTGGTACCACTAGCTTAGTGTAGCTGCTGAGGCTGTCAGGATCTACAGCTCCAGAGAAACCTCGTACACAAGCTACAGCTGACAGGATTTCTAACGTGCCTGCACTGCCTTGGAGAAAACCAGGCAGAGCCTTCAAGGTCAAAACTAAAGCCTTGAGGTGAACTTCTTGTGTCTGTGGGTTCCCTGCTGCACACATGGATGCCAGGTGTCTAGTGCTTAGACATTTAAGCCCCCCAATCTATGGAAAGGAAAGTCCCAAGCTTTTTATATGGTGATTACAAATCTGGAAGTTGATGATCCTTTGGGAAATCTCTATGTTAGGACTGCTCCAATGGTAAGTATAGCTTGCCAGGAAGCCTCCTTGTGCTGTAGGAGCCTTCAGTCTTTCTTGTGTTCTTCAGTTTTGCATGGTACAAAACCAGTTCTTTTGGGGTCTCATGTTATAAAACAAGTTCATTATTATAAGACAGTTGATTTTTCCTAACCTCCAGCCCCATCTGAACAAATAATTTAAATGTAAATGGTGCATATGCAACATTACTCCCAGAAGGTAGAATTATATGTTAACCCTGATTCAGGGATAAGACCTTACAGGCAGGCTATCATCAGGAAAGAGTAGCTGCGTTCCCATGATGTAATGATATTTAATTGTTGACCTTTGAAGCATATTGGCTGAGTCTCTTGAAAGCAGTAAAGCCATTTTTACTGCATGGAGGCTGGGCAAGTAGAAAAAGATGATCTCACTGGGAAAATTACTATTCTGGAAGTAATTTCACTATGAGGAGGTAGACACCTCCAGGAATAAATTATTGTCATTATAGTCGATATCAAAATAATACTTGATTCAGAGTGTATTACTGGCATTAATGACAATTCTGAGAATTTAAAGGTAGTAAAGTCATAAATCCTATACAATGATGACTGTAGAATGGTCACCTACTGTCAGTGTAATGGCTATTATCAAATCAGATACATAATTTGTTTGAGTATATTAGGCCGTTCTAAATCCATTAGGTTTATTGTGGTTGCCCATAATCTAATTAACCTGTAACTTGACTTTTAACCTAGAAATTAAGAATAACTTGTACAGTGTAGTATAAATCTACTATATTAAATAAACATCTATTTGAAATAAAGTCTCTAAAAAACCCAGAAAACTGAAAATGGATACATTTCTGCTGTTGGAAATTACTACATCTTACTTCTAGAGGCAGAAACTATACAGGATTGGTTCTGGACATGCCATAAATAGGAAACCTAACTGAAACCTGGCTGTCCGGAAATTCTTAAACCAAGCAATTACTTAGTACATTGTGCAAAGGGATGCAGTCCTCATTAATTCATTCCCTTCAGCTGAGAGCTATCCTGTGACAGGTACACATCTCTTGTTTAATCATATCTCTCTTTTTGCATTCCCAAACTTCATAGTATTTGATGTTGATCCAGCTAGTTCCCCAACATTTTAATCTGGGAAAAGATGAGTTTCCTTCCTAAAATCTTTCCTGTGGTCCCAGCTGGGTGCAGCATTAAATAGAAATTCCCTTTCTGTATTAGTGGGTAATGCTCTGTGCTTTTAAACTGCTGTGCTCTAGCTGTAGCCACATGCTGGTATGGGTGAAGTGATTTTTTTTCAAGAAACATCCTTTCAGCAGTAAAATAAAATAACGGCAGGCCATTTTATCCTGGTATTAAGGCTCTCCTTACATTTCTACTGCTGAAGAACTGCTATGCATCTGAAAAACATCTTGAAAGCAAAGTTCTCTGTCCTCTTTTTTTTATATATATAATTTTCCTATTTCTCCAGTATGCCCTATTTTTCAAGGGATACCCAGGCAACAGTTACAGCTCACTTTCACAGATTGATGTTAATTATAGTTGCAATTAAACCTGTTGGTTATCTAAAAGAACAGAAAACTCTACAAATAAGGAAAAAAACTCAACTGCAGCAACATGAAAAGACAAAGTTTGTGCTGCAGTAGATCGGAAAGCAAAGAATTATAAAATACATAGTGAAAGGAGTTGATGGGTATCAAAGAATGTACAAACTACTGGTCTTTGTCCATGTAAAGATATATATTAAAAACTGTAGCTTTGCACAGTCTTACTGTGACTTATCACTAACTGAGTAATCTATACTTTTTTCTAAATTCTGGCTATTCTCCATAAAATATAGCTTGATGATAATAAGGCTTGGCTAAGCTTTGGCTTCAACCAAAGCTATGTGAGGCTTCCAAGTTCTGCCAGTCACTTCTTTTGACTAGGAATTTTCTTGTAGTGTTGTTTTCTGCTAGCAGCCTAAATAACCACCTTTCTCTGCAGTCACTCTTCAGATAAAAGGTTAATGACAGTTCACAACTTCTTTCCTTCCCTCTCTTAATGCAAGTCAATCAAGAAAGAGGGCAGGAACTCCTCCAATAGCAGTCCTGTTCTTCTAACGTGGCCATATGGACCCTAGCTCAATAACTCCTGTGAGCTTGATACTGATGGCAAATTAGCTCATGTCTGAAGCTCATCATCAGTACTTGTTTCCACTTGGTCTGGATCATGAAAGATCCTTGAAATTACAAACTTTCTCATGATATCTTATGGGTTCACCAGTGTCTTACTAAAGTACTGAGGAGTAAGTAAATCACCCTTACATTCTTATAAATCACTGGCAGGGATATATATCTCTGCTCTATGTAGGCTTTTCCTGTGATTTCAGGATGTCTGAATTGCAGGGTTTCTTTCTTTTTTTTTTTTTTTTTTTTTTCCCAATGGGTTCACTAAACATAATTGTGTGATATAGAAGTATATTGAATTTTTTATTTTGTGTCTACATTTCTTCACTGTTTTTATTAAAGGATTTGTCATATTATCAACATTTCTGTCCTCTTATTATACCTTACTGACTTTCTTTCACTGTCCAGAGGAATTTCAAGAGTCCTGTCACTGTTTAAAACTTAGATTTTTCCAAGTATAACATTTCATTGAACCAGACAAAGTGAAAGGACAGCTCTGTTTTTGATAGCACAGTAAATACATTGCATAGGAAAGACTGTATAAAGTATGCAAGAAATGAAAATAGAGCTCCTTTTTAGAAGTTGTTGGGTTTTTTTAAACTACCCTTCCATTTGGTGAAACAAAATATCCATGTCTGTTTCCTGTGCAAGCAGAGAGGGGCAGAACCAATTAAAACTCTTAACGGTGGTATTCTGAATTACTAAATCAGTCTGAAGTGACACTGAGAGCAAACAAGACGTTAAATGCCACCATAAATGGTGTATGAATTCTTAAATTAAAAAAAAAAAGGGATTTGAGAGACAGAAAACTAGAAGGTAAAACTCTTAATAATCCCATTTTCTTTTCTGGAGGCATTGATCACCTTTCTGCCTGTCCACAGGCGTGCTGTCCTGCTGGCACTTCAGCATGAACTCCGTGCTATGCAGTGGCTTACACACAACACACACAGTACTCAGGCAAGAGTTATTGCTGTGCAATTTACAGGTGCATAAACCAACTGAAAAGGAAACAGCCTAATTTTTGTACTTGGGAGATGCAAGGCACCTCGTCTTTCAGCAGACACTTGGAACTTGAAGATGTCGTTGTCAATAGCTTAGTCTGACTGCCCCTTGCAAGGAACTGGATGACTCACTGAAGCTGAAAAGTATTATTTTTAGTAGTTTAAAACAAACAAAAAGCCTTGCCTATTTGTGAAAACTGAATGCCCCACAAAAAGAGAGGTAATATCTGTTTAATGAGAGGTGTCCCAGTGTACTTAAACTAGTATTCTAGTATATATCCTACATGGTAGGCTAAAAGAAATTCAGACCAGAGAATAAGACTAGGAGCCATCTGCTCTTATTTGAAATGTCTGCAATAAACTGAACATATAAACTGCCTTTATACTCAGTGGAACAAAATGAGCACCCTAAGAGAGCTATTATTCCTGGAAGACTTTACATGTTACTCTTGGGATGATATGAACCTCTTCCTGCAAGTTTCTGCTAACTTTCCTGATGAGACCAATGTACCTCATCAGCAGATACAGCCTTTCTCTCCATGTTGCCTGTGTAGGACATACTGTCATTAGACTGTATGAAACATTTGGAGCATGCACTCACTGCTTGGAAGAGTGAAATCGCAGATAATATTTATGATTCTGGATGAAGAGGCTGAGCAGTAAGGGTACTGCAAATGCCCATACTCTCCCAGCACTGAACACACTGTTTTCTTAAAAATTACTCAGAAAAAAAGCTATCTTCTTCCCTTTTTCTATAAATAACAAAAAGATATTAACAAATTTTAAGGTAGAAAGAAATTACTAAGTAATTTGAAGGGTCAGTAGTGAATATCTTAGGCTTCTAAAAACTTCAGTATTTAAAAATTACTTTGAATAACTTAAAGTGGAACTGTGAAGTCAAATACACTGTTTATAGGATGAATCCTGTTTTGTTTTCATAGTCTTTTTCTCAGGTGTCAGTGAAGTCAGCAGTTAAGCAATAAAGAATTCTGCCATGCCTTTCTCTCGTTCTTTCCTCTGGCATGAATTAAATAATTTAGGCAAAATGAATGGGAGAAAGAAAAATCCTGTAGTCTGGTTGCTGGTAAATGCAAATAGATAAAAATGGGTTATAGTCTTTGCTTAAGGGAATATCTAATTATTTATACAGAATGTAACGTGGTGAAAAGGAGATTGAGAGCATCTACACCAGCTCCAGTATGGCTATCACACTCATGAGAGGTGTAGACCATGTGTTCACATACTCATAAAGAAGGGAAAAATTAATACAGAATCTCTACCTTCTATACAGGTACTCCTGTACACTGAACTCTCAAATGGAAGAAAAACCTTCCAATCTCAGGAATATTTTTTTCTGATAAAAACTATTTGGCAAACGTTAACCAAATTCACAATCTTGTGATTACTAAAGCAATGATTTTCAACAAAGCTATTATTTAGCTTGTCTGTAATAATAAGTCTTGTAAGTAGTAGCATACCACTCAGACAAAACCTGACTGTAGTGAAGTTGATCATAAACAGAAGTAGACATTAAACAGTACAATTGTTACCCAAACTATGCAGCCTGGATTGCAGAAAATGTACAAAATACTGATATTTTAGCTGTAATAAATATTACTTGAGATTATTGATTTATATTTAAGCATTAAGATTTTAGTAAGCTATTCAAGAAGTTTTAATATAGTGTCCTTCTAAAGGCATATTTGAGTGTTATTTTATTACAGTAATAAAACATCATGTAAAAGCAATATACACAGCTAGAAGAGAAACAGCATTTTGTCAATTAGGTGGGCATATGATAACATTGTACATAAAGTTTCAATTGCTTATCTACATTTAGCATCAGCAAACAATTAACATCTGTGCTAGACTCTGTCAGATCTTTCATAATGATATTTCTTGGCCAGAAGCTTGAATATCTAATGTTTCTTATGAGCAAACTGTACACTATTACTTGTGCATAATAATTTTTTTTATTGATGAATCTTTATAGTTGCTTCCACTAAGTTGCAGATTTGTGAACAACCTATTTCAAATGTCTATTCCTGTGTGAATGGGAATAAAAAGTTTCTAAACTTCCTTCAAGAAATAATTACTAACAAAAATATTTTTTAAACATTAGCACCCAATATTTCTGTTATAAAATAAGCTCTCCAGGTCATGGTAGTGCTCTGTGAAATCAAGATGGTTTTCTGTTTAACTTGGAAGTTCGTTGGGATCACTGAAGGTGTGTCCCTTATAAAAGAGGGTTGGCTGGTTATTTTCAAGGCAAGATCTGTGGGATCCCAGGTCCACCGCCAAGGATGTCTGTCATAGAAATTCTCAAAATGGTGGGGATTCTGCCTATGAGAGGAGAGGAACTGTAATGATTAATAAAGATTTCCACTGAAGTCCTGCTTGCAGTGTGGCAAGTATCTGAGTTCTGATGAATTTTCCAGACATAGTATGCTCTTCCCAGTGTTAACCAGCTCTGACTGCTGTATCTATGTTGTATCATCCTTGGATGAGCTATTGCCTTTCAGAGAAATGTAACTTGCTTGGAAAAAAGCAAAGCAACATATTTAACTGACCTAATGCCCATGTGTGACAAAGAAGTTTCATTCAAGTGTCCTGAGATTTTTATTCTTAACTAAATCTCCCCTCAGTGCTTTCTGTTTGTTATAAGATATCAACGTTCTGTAAAAGGAGCTTCACAAGTTTTCATAAAATCACATGGGGAATTTAGTACCTTGGGATTTATAATGCATTATTGCTGTTAATTATTAGGTCATGAATAAAAAAAAAGGAAGGGAAGAGACATTGAATGAGCTCCATGTATCCATTTCAATTGTCCATCCTGGAAAAAAATGACTGGTGATCAGCAGTCACTTAGGATGTGCTATTAAGTATTATTTGACAAAAAATATCCCGTGATCATTCACAAATCAATCGGCCCAGATCTTCTGTTTGGAGATACACGTGCCAGTTCATTTGTAAAGTGAGGATGATAATACTGACTTGCAATTCAAGAAAAGCTAACATAAATATAATAACTATATCAGAACATGTTAGCTGCTTCAATAATTTCATCATTATTTGGAAATGAGGACATATATATGATGTGGTAGATATAATGAATCATGGTAAGTATAACAAATCATGTTATAGCTGATATAGCTAATAATTTATTTATTCAATGTTGTTTATGCTATAATTAGGAAGAATTAAAAAAAAGGCTGTGGTTCCAGCTGTCACCTACATCATTAAGGTTTAAAGGTCCCTCTTTAAAAACCCTTTTCTGTTGTTCAGAATTCTGCCAACGCATTGAGCTAGCCAGTGGAACCAGCAGTTGTGAGATAGTGATTTTTAATCTTTTTTTTAATACTGATCAGAGTAGTTCTTTAAGGGTTAAAGAAGGATGAGATCCTGCAGATTGCAATATTTCCATTCTTTGGCTCCATAATTCTAAAATGAAGATCATAACAAAATACCTCCTTTTTTATACCATAAATAAATAAAATAATCATAAAATTGAAATTTATAGTCAAATAGCATTATGAAGATATTAATTTGCAACTAGAGTAAATAATATTTGAAGGTTGGACTGTTGCAGTTGTCTCCATACTTTCTCCTTGCTTGCTCATAAGTCTGCCACTATTGCCCAAGTTTTGTGTGTGTTTCTTGGTATAAACAAAATTTATCACATTATGACAGCAGTCATAAATACATTTGACCATATAATATAATAGCTTAAGGAATTATATTTGTTGTTCTCCATAAGATAGTTTTTCATGTTTAAAAAATAACATTTTTATTTATATACATTTTTGGCACCTATATTTTAATTTTGTTTACCATTATATTCATCAGAAACAATTCTTAAGGTTTGACTCCCTTCCTGTTTTTAATGTGACTTCTTGGCCATAATTTTATTGCGTAAAATAAAATTTGCTGAATGTTAGTAATAACGCACTATCTCAACTGTGTCTTAGTAGATCATCAGTCTTTGATCTAGCAGATGAATACCAATCTACGTATTTTTCCATAACAACTGTTTAATATAAAATATGAAGAACCCCCAAAGCTTACCTGTGGAAGCTATTCAGTAGCCTACCTGAGAGACAATAGGTCAGTTTTCAGTCACACCTCTAATCTATTGTACTTTTCTTGTTCATAATTAATTTAATCTTTAATAGCTGGCAATGCAAGTTATTTATAGCAGATAAAATAACATATTTCCCACAAAGTAATTCTGAGGTCCTAATATCAAAATCACTAGTTCCCCTTTTAAAAAACAAGTTATTCTGGAACAAAATTGTATGAGATGACTCAGTGCTAAATTTTATCTTCTGTGAGGTGGAGTGCTTTCAAAAAGAAGTAGCTGAGAATATGTAATTACACAAACTTTATTTTTAACCCATTTTCTCCTAATTTCTCTGCTCTGAGTAAGCACTGTCACCTTTACACCATAAAGCACAGTAGAATTACTAAGGGTTATATTGCACTAACTTTTTTTTTGTTAGAAATCATCTATAACTTTAATCTCTTTAGGACCTAAATGTTAGAATATTTAACATGGGGACTTATGAAAAAAATCTTAAACAATAGGTCTGTGAACACTGTGGGTGAATGCTATACTTCATTGCCCAAATGCTAACTTTGTATCCACTTGTTTAATTCAAGTAACACCCTTGGTCTTAAGCTTTATTTATATGTCTGTTCTAATGTTTTTTAGATATTATAAAAAAGAGAAATTAAAACTTGCATAGAAAATAGTATATGGTGAGTCTTTATATTTAAAGAGAATTCCAGGCTTTTGGGGATGTCAGATGTTCTTTTGCTGGTTGATAATTTCTTTCATATGCATCTTCTTGTGATTCATCTTTGGTCTTCCATTTCCACTAATTTGAAGAGCTCCGATGGTCTTCAAAGGCTGCTAAAGCCTACCTCTACACACATGTAACAGCATAAAAATGCAAACTTTCAACCTAAAGATGAATGAGCCTGGCTGAGGGAAGGGTTTACTGCTGTCCTTTATGAATACAATTGATCTAAACTTAGTTGTGCCTTACAGAATAGCTAACACTGCCGAATGAGAGGATTCCCTGGACAGACCTTCTTACCAACTCTTATTAACTGTCAGTAATAATATGGGAAATATTTGCAGGTCCTCACATGGTAAATTTTTCTGTTCCTCCAAAGATCTGGCAGGACATTAACTACCTCTAGCAAAAAGAAAAATAGTGATGATTCAATGAATCAACCCCATCTTGATTTTTAATTTTTTAAGACTGGGCCATGAGATAATTGCAATAAAGCAACTTTGGAATTTCCTAGTTCTTTCTGCTTTTCTTGACCTTTTGATTTCCTAGATCTGTACAAATTATGTTACTTGTGTTGATAATGTAGTTGTGCTTTCAAGGATTTTCCACTGCCTTTGATATAGCATTGGTTCTGATACAGAAGTGATTCCTAACTGGTGTGAAAAAGGTACTTTTCTGACTCACCTTTCAGTTTTCCCAGAGTATAATTTTAGCAAATCATTTTGTATCTCTGGGAGAATGTCTCAAATCAGATGAGACCCAAAATCTCTCTAATGACCTTCCACAATGATGTGTGCTTTTACCTGACAACTAGTTAAGCCTCTGCTGAAATAGTTAACCAGACTGCACCTAAATCAGCATCCTTCAAGAAATGGTATCTTTTCTGTTAGGTATACTTCCACAGTTAAAGCAAGTAAATCCTGGCATTTCACTAGATCCAACATTGCCGCTGACGCGTACACATCTGCCCTTCCTATTGTACTTGCTAAATACTATGTTATCTTTTCTTACTTGGCACAGATCTACTCATAATTACTCATGCTGATGGCACCTCAAAGTTAGCTTACTGAAACCCATTCGACTGTGGGCCCTGTTTTGACACATTGAAAACAGCAGTGGTTTCAGGGTGATAGTGTGATTTCTACTCTACCTCATCCTGGAGAAAGCACGCTATGCTTTTCCACACTGTTCTCAATTTGTTTCAGGTATCTACCTGTGATTTCAGCAGCATGGAAAACCTCACATAATTTCATTCATTTCATTAATGTTTTAAAATAAACATTGTCCAACTAAAGATATTAGAAAACTGCTTACCTTGCTGTTTTGTTATTAGCTTGTATCTGAAGCTTGATGATGATTGTCTTATGTACAGGTGAAGGTATTAAAGGTGAAAGATACTAAAGATATTAAAAACAACCTTCCACTCTCCATGTTTTTGGCTGCTTATCAATCAGAATCAATTAATTCAAATTCCTGGTCCTTATGTAGAAAGAATTAACTGGTTGGGGATGTGATTTTTTTCTTCTTTTATAGAAAAACAGAAAGGCTGTTTTTCTCTAAATGTACATGACTTTGTGCTGATAATACTTGATAACCACCAATTCCTGACCATTCTAAAGAGCATCACTGTGCAGATCATTTGTAAATAAAGGAATACATACTGTTTCTCTGATGCTTTTCGGCAAGGTATATTGTACACTCAGCAATAGGAATCAAGTTCGTGATTCCCAGGATAGTGGTTCTTAGAGATTACTCTCTGACTCATGAGAACTTCACAAGCCTCTTCCTGGATGTCTGTAGAGTGGAATACTTTGTAAAACCACCATTAAAACTAAGGGCTGAGGAGGGAAATTAGATATATAAGTTCTTTTTCATTAAGTGGGTTGTAGCATAAGGGGAAGGAAAAGATATAGAGAGTTCAATAAATAAACACTCTTCTTGATGTTCCTGTACCTTGATTTCTTTAGTGCAGTTCATTACAGTTTGCATCTGGCCAGATATCAGAAGCTCATGCCAATAATACAGTGATCATCAGCTTTCTGGAGTTCCTGGCTAGAAGGTGGTAATATTATTGCAATGGTCACAAAGACAGGAAAAAACTGATCTCTTTGAGATACTTATTGCCTTATATAGGGAATCTGTTGATCATATTATTTAATTTCATGCTTGACAAAAAGTTTGTTGCAGCAAATGCAAATTCCTCCTAAATTTCCTCACTTAAATTAATGATCTTGCAGTCTTGCTACATGCAGAGAAGGACTGTATTACCCGACATTAATTTTATTTTAGTACCTTCATGTTGTCTAAATGTTTTTGTTCTTCATATATGTGCATATCAGTTTTGTGACTCCAAATTTGCTCTTGGGATTTCAGAGTCAATATGCTGTATAAGAACAAAGAGACAGCTCTTTTTGTCAATTCTTTTGGAAAGACATAGACTTTCCATCTTTAGTATAATGCCATGCTTGTTATAATCAATACAGACTATAAACAGTGGCTTGACTCTTCTTTCTTTGGCGGTGGTGTTTGCAAAGTTTGTCACCCTTTTAAGTGCACCTTGTCCTCAGTCAAGGCTTCTGTTTCTTACAAATTTTTTTGATATATTTTTGTTTAGTGAGATTTTGGTATATTTATATACCAATGTGTGGGTGGAGGATTCAGGGGCCATTACTCGTCAACTCTCCTAATTTGAAAAGTGATGCTTGTTCAATACCTCTGAGGCTTTTGGTCTAGGAGTCATCTTAGACCCCCCCACCCACATCTTCTGCTGGAATAGTTAGTGTCATGGTTTTAGCTGGGATAGTTGATTTTTCTTCACTGTAGCTAGCATAGTGCTGTGTTTTAGACTTGGTATGTAAATAATGTTGATAACACCCTGGTGTTTTAGTTGTTGCTGGGTAGTGTTTACACTAGTCAAGGACTTTCTAGCTTCCCATGCTCTGCCAGGTGCACAAGAAGCCGGGAGGGGAGGGGATACAACCAGGAGAGCTGATTCGAATTGGCCAGAGGGTATTCCATATCATGTGACGTCATGCCCAGTATATTAACTGGGGGAAATTGGCTGGGGGAGGCAGCGATCGCGGCTCGGGGACCGGCAGCGTCGGTCGGCGGGTGGTGAGCGGTTGCAGCACTTGTTGTTTAGTTTTGGGTTTTGTTTTGTTTTGTTTTTTTTTTTTCCCTCTTCTTCCAGTGTTTCATCTCTCTCTCGCTCATTATTTTCCTTTTCATTATATTAGTATTATTGCTGTTTTATTCTAATTATTAAACTGTTCTTATCTCAACCCACGAGTTTTCTTACTTTGGCCCTTCCGATTCTCTCCCCCATCCCACAAGGGTGGGGGAGTGAGTGAGTGGCTGTGTGGTGCTTAGTTGCTGACCGGGGCTAAACCACAACAGTTAGAAATAGTCCCTTGGAAAATATGATATTTTCCCCCTCCATACAACATTTCTAAGATTTCTTAACCTTTTTTTCGTCCTTCCTGACCATAATACTAAACTCCCTTCCCACTTCTGATTTGAATTCCTCCATTGTGCCCTTCTTTCGGCATTTGAAATAGCTATACTTAAACTGGAAAATACTGTGGTGTGTGTATACAGGTGTACTGTATAAACAAATATGCTGGGGTTTTTTTTTTCTTCCTTGATGCTGGCTCTAAACCCTACCAAGTATTTCCTTAAACCTCTCTCAAGTGTTTATGATTTCAGTGTTGAAATTCTTCTGCATATTATTGTGACCTAATGAACTCTGCTTCCCTGTCTTTCTATCTGCCTAATGGTTCCTGACATTTCACCATCAATATTTCCAGTCTCTCCTGGCCAACCTTGTTGCTTGCCTCTTGCATTTCTTCTGCATCCATCAGGATGTTTCCTTCCCTAATTTTCTGCATTGATGAGCTGCTCATTTCTGCCTCACTAACACAAAAAAAAACCCCTAAGTGGCTGTCCCTTTTGCCCTGTGTACCTACACAGAGAGCAGAAAGAACTATTTGTTTCCAAGAAAAAACAAACAAACAAACAAACAAAAACCAGTGGGTTATTTGAACTGATTTTAATACACTGAAAAACTGACAAAATTATCAGTGTCTGTGAATGACTTAATACAAACATGGAAACTACCTTTTAAGCCCCTGATTTACCTTTTCACATTTATAGAAAAACAGTATGAAGTACTTGTAACAATTGCTGATGCAAGTGTCTTAATTCCTTTTGGGGAAATTGTTGTGGTTTTTTCTCAATGTTTTATAACTTGTGAAGAATAGATGAAAGAACTGAAAACCCCCTTTTTTTTTCAGTTTCTATTGATGTTTTTATATCACAGATACTTGAAACAATTCATATAATATTCAATAAAAATGAGTTCTTATATTTTCTCACCATTGTGGGACTTATTTACTTTTTTTTTTTCCCATTGGTTGTGGAAGATAGTTCATATATTGGATTTGTGCATGTAAACCTTGAGGGCAAGGAAAGAATATTGTACATATTAAAAATAAAGTAGATTTAAGTGCCATGCTTTCTCAGTTAAAGCTTCCCTTGCAGAGGAAGAAGTTATAGCTCCACCTTCCCCAGTATTCTGGGTTCTCTTTAGTTTGGGAGGTTTAAATGCAAGGATGTAAATTAATGATAATGTAAGAATATGCTTCTTCTTTGGAGAGGTTATTTTTGTCATCTTCTTCAACTGACAGTCGTATGATTTAATTAAATAAATTTGAGTTAGGGAAATGGGGATTTCAGCTGATAGCTAATGTCTTGTGAAACTGACTTGAATAAATCTTTTATGATGTCCCCATGACAACTCTTGGCTTTAACTATGGATAAAATTAACAAGTGCTTTGGAAAGACTTCGTTAGATCACTGACTGCAGCTGTGAATGGAATTTGGTAGACTTCACTTTACAGGTCTTTACTCATTGACTGCTGGCCAAAAGACTGGCTCAGAATCAGTGATAAATAAGGCCATAAGGAGGTGGTCAAGAACACTAGTAGTTCTACCTTTGTATAATTCCTGTGAATGTTACAGTCACCAAAGTTGGTATAAAGACAAAAGGCATCCCTGGTTGGAATGGTGGAGCTTGCAGACATGCTGTCCTATCACCTGCAAAGTAATGCAACTATGGGAGATAAACTACAGTCCCTCTCTATTGACCTTGTTTTCTGCTGACAAATCAGTAAAGATGTGTGGCTTCTGTTCTAGTTCTTCAGTTGAGGGGAGATATAGCACTGAAATTGAATCCTGATATCAAACTGATAAAGAAAATTGTCCTCTTTGTATCATCTGCATTCCATGTTTTTATGTTATAAATCTTTGATTTTTCACATGAAAGTGTTCATATTACAGGCAGTGCAAACCCTCTTTAATTTTACATTTGTGTCTCGGTCTGCAGCTCTACTGAAAAATCACTATTCTAGAATTAAAACAGTTTTCCTTGGTGGCACATTTTAACAGCTGGGTTCTTTTGTAGACAAAAGTTTCTCATATGTGAACAACATGTAATTCTAGGTGAGTCATTACTCAGTTGAATGAAGCTCACAATTATGTGGAATACCCAGTGGCACATCTCTTTGAGAATAATTTTTCTGAAAATGCATTTTGTCTTGAGCTCTCAGCCAATGTGAAACAAGATTTTACTGGTTTGCAGTGACGGTGACTAGTTTAGAACACGGGTCTTATTTTCAGCTGTGGTATAACTAACATTTTGGGAAGTTACTAGGAACACCTATGAAAGTCTTGCATTTGTCTAAAATTAGCATGTGAAGAGAAGAAAAATTAATAACTGGAGGTCAGAATTTCTTACATTGCACCAATCTGGGCTGGTAAGGTCATGCAGTACATATGAAAAAGGATGTGCTGCCTCTGAGTCCAAACTGCTGCACTAGCTCAGGTGTTTCTACAGCAGCTGGGCAAGAACAGTGCACTGAATGCCCAGGTGGAACTGGGGAATGCTTGAACGGAAGAATAGTCTTGTGCTTTCTCTTTTCTTTCTCAGGTAATGTGTTAAGGAAGACTTCAGTTAGCATTTATATTTCACCCTTGCCAAATATACCATAGAACACGTTGAGAGCCAAAGTGGTTAATTTTGTTCAGTGTTATAGTTTTAGGATGGGAGTTTCAGTGAAATCTATAGCAATGAAAACTAAGCCTAGGCTGATTTGCCTTGTTGGAGTGATGGAGAGGCATGTGTTGGGAGGGTGTAGCCTAGACTGTCTGAAGAAAAGCTGTATGCTTTCAGTGAGAAGGAATGCCAAGGCTATGAATGGAGCTTCTGTGACCGTCTGACACTTTCAAAGACTGTGTTCAAAAGCACATTTAAGAATTTCACAGTAGGTAAAAAAGGAGATGCTTTAACAAATGGGAAATAATTAATTCTTTGGAAAATGTACAACCTATGCTGGCAATGAAGATGGTTATAATTTGCCACTTTAATAACTTTTATTATATTTGCCTCAATCATTATATGAAAAGAGAGGAAATTCCTTCTAGATTCCAAGAAGCAACTATTGAAATAACTCAGACATATTTTTAGCTGAAACACTAAAAGCACAAGGTTTTTCAGTGCAGGTAATTGTCAATTTATCTTAAAACAATTACAATTTCAATAATTAGGTTTTATGACTGATAGTGTGGAACAGATTATGGTAGAAAATTTGAAAACTGAATAAGAAATTATAATCTCCTTTTGCAAAGTCCTTTGTATGCAAATCTTTACCTACATGTGACATTGTATGCTCAGACTTTGCAGGCTCTGGCTTTTGAAATCACTGATGTGGAAACATGATAGTGACTTTTTTCCGAAGTCTGTTAGATTTTCCATGCATTTCTGATATTGTTGTAAAGTAACTACATAATCCAGCTATCTCCTGACCTTGCTTCTAGGCATAAATTCCTGAAAAAAAGAACAACAGATTTTCAGTTTCTTGTAACAGTGATGACCTTATAAGGTGGGACAGGATGTCCCTGTGATTCAGTACTGCTTTTGTAGTTGACCTCTGCTCTTTCTGCCCGTGTTACTTCTGTGTAAGAATGTTTTCTGTCCTATGAAAATGTTTCTTATAGGCTAAATTCAGTTCAGGCTCAATATTCTGTAGCTGTTGTATTAATTATAGACTTTTCTAAACAATAGTTTTGCAAATGCTATATATTTAATGTTTAATATATTCTTCATTTTTAGTTGCTTAAAATTAGAACATGTATTGTTTTATATTTTATGTGCACAGTAAGGGTAAACCTGGAGGAACCAATACATCACCTTTAATTGAAAACACACAGAAACATATGCATAGAAGACTGGAAGAAGAATTTTGCAGTAGATAGTTTTTTTATAGAATTCAAGTGTTTCTGAGGAGTTTGCCAGTGCTGTTGAAAATTGATAATCCTGTCAAACTAGTCTTTTCCCTGTGCTTAGGTAAATAGCCTAAAACTTGTGAACAGAATGCTCTGCTTCTGTCTAAATCAAGTTTCAGTGAGGCATTTTGAGAATGTGATGCATGTATACTTGGGAGGGGTTTTTTGTTTGTTTAGACTGTGTGGATAGTGAAAATAAAGCAATTATCTGAAGATGATCTTCCTGTCTTTACCAGGACATACAGGAACTGTCAGCTAATAACCTCTTGCCTCCTAAGTAAAGAGACTTGAAGAAAAGGAGAAGGATATCCTGGAAGCTTGAGTTCTAAAAGGAAGGTAGGAAAATGGATGCAATCTAAAAAAGGAGAGAGAAAAATACAAAGATGTGGATATTGATAGAAAGGGATCTTCTGAAAAATCTGACTGTAAAATTGAGCCTACAAAATGTGAAGTTTAAAAGTTTAAGAATGGGGAATTTCCTTTTCCCATTCTCTGGGAGAAATAATGTTTACTTCTAATTAAAATAATAGAAAAGACTTAATATTTCATCTCAACTTTCCATCCCAGGTTAGACCAAGAGTACACATTCTTTCTCTCAGCCCAACATTATGATTTTAAAATTCCAGTAATCTGGAATCTTTGTAACCCATATATTTGGGTTCTCATAGGCAATTATGAACCAGGCAGATGAGCTGGCAGGAAAAAACACGTGCCGTTTGTTCTGTTGGAGGATTTGTTGAAAAGTAGTTATCAGTCTGAAAATCTGTGGTTCTGATAAATCACCATCTTCTCGCCTTCCAAGTTTCCAATGTGACATAAACAGGACATGCTTGTCAGCACGACTAGGCAGAAGCCTATGCCACTGCATGATCCTTTTTCCTTGTGTTAAGTGCCATCAATAAAGAGCTTGTAGAAATGGCTGGGGACAGAAGTGTGAAGGGAAAATATCAATCTGTTTCAGAATATAATGGCTCAATATTATGAGAAATTAAGTACAGTAAACCTCACAATCATTTAAATTAACGTTTCCCATTGTTTCTTAATATTAGATTAATCCATCAATACAATACAAACAACATGCAAACTACAATGCAAAAACATAAATGAGTATTTAATACATTTTTTTCTCTAGAATTTCCACTGACATCTATTGAACAAATAAGTTATTATTTTTAAAAGAAGCAGCAGGTGTGAGTTGCCTGGGAATACTGTGATAACATCCATAGATGCCTGCAGGAATTATACTCAAACTTTTTGTATGTACCTGGCTGCTAAGAAGCCTTTAAAGTTCCCTGCACCTTGTGGTTCTTGTGGAGTAGTAGCGTATTTTGAACATATGTTTTGGACCAGAAGGTGCTGGTTCCTTATGATCCCAGTTAGAAAAGCATTCAGACTCTGTAAAGTATCATTTAAAATGGTAGTTCTTTGAGCTAACACTATAAAGAGAGAATAGTATAGATAATTTTACATCCTTTTAGATACTGGGAACCCTGAGTTATGCAACATTGAATGGTCTCACTGTCAGGGCACAGCACACCATGTAGACTCCATCCAAAGAAAGGGTTACCTCATTTCAATCATTTGACCTATTACAGGATTTTCTTACAAGAAAACAACTCTGTTCATCAGTTCTACTTTCAAACAAAAAGGATGTCCATATAACTTTTTGCTGCACTTTTATACAAAAGCAAGTACATGCAGGTGGCATAATCGCCTGTACCAATTGGGAGCTACTTGCAGGCTACTTTTACAAAGAGCTGGCCAAGCTCATCCTGCAGACAGGGGCTATGGACTGCACAACACAGCCTGAAGGCCAAGGGCAGTGCAGCCCAGCACAGGCCTAGAGGTACTCAGGTTAACTGCTGGGTGGGTCATTAACTCCTTGATGTACAACGGTCTTCCAGTTAGGATCATGGCAACATGTTAGAGCGAATTATCACACCCAAACAGAATAAGTCACATGAATGAAAAAGATTCATGTTCAAGATAAAAGAATTCAGCTCTAGTGAGGAATTAGATCAGTTTTGTGGTAAATAAATGAATTGTCTAGTTGTTAGACCAGAATTTATCACGGAGGAACTGGAACAAAAAGGGAATTTAAAATCTGTTTTGCTCTAATATCTTTATGTGAATACCTCTGAAAGTACAAGACTTCCTGGCGTTTTCCCTGTCCTAAGGTACTGGTGATTCTGTTGCCCTATGTTATGGAAGTAACTATTGTATTACAGCAGAAAGAAGATGTGAATGGGAATATCAGTGCATCATGAATGCCAAAACTTGTAAGAGATCACTATAACTTAATCTTATGCTACCTTTGTAGTCAGAACAGGATCCAATAGGACACAACCATTGGGATTGTTGGCTGTATAGCCTAATAGTCTGCTGTGTCTAAGAGGTATAGCCCAATAATAAGGTTCTGAAGAATAAAGATGCTTTCCTAAAAATGCTGGTAAGCTGGTTTGGCTTCAGAAAGTCTATGTTTTGTTCCAAGTTCTTGTTCACAGGCCTGTTTGGGACCTGTGCTGTAGCCTTCTCCAGCAAAACTCCTACTGCAGTCTCTTTGAGACATAAGTCTGTGACCACTTTGAAATATTAAAATTTCTTGTAAGCTGCTTCAGGTCTCTCAAGCACTTGTACAAGTTCCGCCTAAGGTGTGCAATGCAACTTGTCATTTAAAATTCAATAAATTGACTTGTTGCATGAACAACTTGCTAAGTAAGTATCAAGATATAACTATGTTGAATCTTAAAAAAAACTCAAACAAACCCCAATTTTATTTTATTTCTTATTAGATTTAATTAAAATATGATAGTTTCCTACTGAACTGCTTAACCTTGAGGAAGAACTGCAGAGCAGCTGCAAGCGGTAATTCATAAACTTAACAGTCACACAATCTACTAATAAGCTATCAAATTACTTCTGAAATTAAAATCCAATCTATGGAATTTCAAATAAACCATGTAAGACTTAATGTTTATCATCTGTCAGACGTTGCTTTTAAAATAGTGACAACTCCGGGTAGTTTGTGAGGGAATTTTTGACAGAAATTATAAACCAATTAAAATTTCATTGCCTGAGTAAATGTCAAGGGGAACAGATGACAAAATGAAAGAGTTTAAATAAACAATAAGCAACTGCAATTCATCTTTTCTGCTATAATTATGCATATTACAACATAGTTTTGGAAGTGAGATCTCTGATCTGATATGAGTAAATAGATCCTAAATTACAAAACCAGCCGAATGAAGAGAAAATAAAAAACTGAAGAGTGCTGGTAAGAAAAGGAAGGTATTGAGAACACTTGGCTAACACGCATCTCAATAGGTGCCTACAACTCAATACAGTAGTTCAGTTCATCTGAGACTTCCTAGAGAGTATCAATGCAGGGGAAACTTCTCCTTCAGCTTCATCAGGGACTTTCCTGTGATGACTTTTATGAATGCTAAAGACTGCATGGAAGAATCAGATGTCAACTACACTAGAATAAACCTTGAGTAATGAAAAGTTATTTCAGTTTTATATATGTGAAACTGTATTTTATGTGTTCGTTTGCTACCATTTCTAAAAGCACCAACACTGCTTGAGTAACCAAAGATGTGTAAGAACAAAAAGTCTGTAAATCAATGCAGCAAAAATTGTGCTAAATCTATAATTGAGAAGTGAGTTCAGATATGATGGAATGACATCTATATTTAATAATAATACCTAGGGGATTTTCTGTCTTAAACTATCTAATAACTTGATAGGAAAAAGGCATTCAGTCACCCTTTCTTTATATACGGTATCTAATCCATAATATATACCATAGTCTGCATTTGTAACCTTCTAGACTTTCCAGATAGAGAAGAATACAAACATTAGAGGAAAGATTATAACACGGATTTAGTGCAGTAGCTGGAGTGCGCAAGGGTGCACGCAATGTGAAATGGAAGAACAAGCAAAAGGACCTGTTCTCCGAAGTACAATGCTCTTTCCTACTGCAGAAGCAATCTGAGGAAGAATCACCCACTTACCACCAGGAAGGCAGTCTTTTTGTATTTTGTATGTGCAATAGAAAGGGATCATATACAAGGGATGGAGTAACGAGTATACTAATGCTTATTTCTAGCAATTGCTTGCAGAACTTTGTAAAGGCTTCAAATAAGAACAAAACAGGTTATAAAGCCTTGGGAGGCTTTGGGAGGGTTTGGGAGAAGGCAAGAATTAGAAATTCTGGGAATTAATTCATACAAATACCATTAATCCAGTTGAAATAAGGGAAGACAGAGTAGAGGCAAATATATGTTCAGAACATTATCTATGCCTTTGTCTAGAGTGAAAGAACAAATACCCTCAAAAAGTATTTTCAAGAGGTATAAAACAAGAGTCTTCAAACTCTTTAACTCAAGGTTAAACTTGTAACTTCAATACTTAATTACTATAAAAATGAAATTAAACTAGGCTTTCAAATTTTTGGCTGCAGTGATGCCTTTTGCACAAATTCTAATAGAGTAGCGTATTGGATCTTATTTTCTTACATTACTGTAAGTTCTTAACACTGTCTTTACTAGCCATGCATTTAGAAAACAACTACGTCTACCAAAACTCAGTAACAACTTTTTACTACCTAGCTTAATAACTAAAGTCTTTGGGGCCTGAAGAGGTCCCTGATGTAAACTTTTCTGATTGTCCTTTATTTGTCTATACAGAGCAATATGGCCTGATGATTTTGGCAAAACATCTTGTCCTATTTCAGTGTAACTGGACTTTTTTTTTTTTTTTTTTTTTTCATGATACCTACTTGTGTCTTATTTTGCATATCACATTCAACAGAAGTATTTCAGCCTGTTCCATTTGTAAATCTAGCAAAATTCAGCCATTTGTGATAACCTTATACTACAAAGTTAAGGTTCAATTTATTTGATCTGATCATTTGTTTTGATTTTAGACTGAAAAGTTCCCACTGGTAGGTTAGTTTGAGCACTGGTTTTTATCTCAGGAATGCTATATTTTTAATTAACTTACTGTAGGCTAGATTAATGTTACCATTGCTTTTAAAGAAGCTTCAACATTTGATTTTTGGTCATCTAACACAAAACAGTTTTGTGTAAAGACTGCAATCTTTGTTTTTGCTGATATGTTGTCTGCTAAGGGATCTTCCTGTGAACAGAAGATCAAGGAACATTATATATTCTTGAGACACCACCTGGTATACTCAATCACTTCTTGATTAACGTTGTATCAGGAAGTACATAAATCAGAATTGCAAATGTATTACCCATATGCAGGAAATGGTCATTTTTGTTTTCTTTTTCCTCTTTTTTCTAATGGTTAGTATTTGTATGCAGTTTATACTGGTAAACTTAAAGTGTGCCTACATCATATTTTAGATTGAATCAGGAGTGTGTTTTCAAGAAAACCCCCAGCCAGGTGCTATACTATGCTTTGGTTCATACTGAGGAATAATTTTGGGGTGTACAAACTAGCTTCTGTTCAAATTAAACTAACCCAGTGTCATGGTTTTAGCTGGGATAGTTGATTTTTCTTCACTGTAGCTAGCATAGTGCTGTGTTTTAGACTTGGTATGCAAATAATGTTGATAACACCCTGGTGTTTTAGTTGTTGCTGGGTAGTGTTTACACTAGTCAAGGACTTTCTAGCTTCCCATGCTCTGCCAGGTGCACAAGAAGCCGGGAGGGGAGGGGATACAACCAGGAGAGCTGATTCAAATTGGCCAGAGGGTATTCCATATCATGTGACGTCATGCCCAGTATATTAACCGGGGGAAATTGGCTGGGGGAGGCAGCGATCGCGGCTCGGGGACCGGCAGTGTCGGTCGGCGGGTGGTGAGCGGTTGCAGCACTTGTTGTTTAGTTTTGGGTTTTTTTTTTGTTTTTTTTTTTCCCTCTTATTCCAGTGTTTCATCTCTCTCTCTCGCTCATTATTTTCCTTTTCATTATATTAGTATTATTGCTGTTTTATTCTAATTATTAAACTGTTCTTATCTCAACCCACGAGTTTTCTTACTTTGGCCCTTCCGATTCTCTCCCCCATCCCACAAGGGTGGGGGAGTGAGCGAGCGGCTGTGTGGTGCTTAGTTGCTGACCGGGGCTAAACCACAACACCCAGAAGACATGTTCCTGGAATGCATGTAACACATTCTCACAGCAAAGGCTTGTTCAGTCAATGAAACTGGAGCTTGTTTGTAGTCTATGCATTTGGAGTGCATAGTGTGAATATTCAGTCCTCACAAACTACTTAGATTTATAGATCCACTTCTGCAACTCTGTTTGGTAATGTAGACACAAATCTCCCTAGGAGTGTTCAGTGGCCCTAAAATGAAATGACGTAGAATTGCCTGGGTCCTGGTCCATGATGTTGCTGTGTTTTACCATTCAAAACAGGAGGGTGACTTCCTCTAAACATATTTTTGCTAAATGCCAAATCATGGACAGAAATTGCTTGAAGAGTACTAGTTCATCTGGGTAAAAACTCTGACTGGGGCAATCCCAACAACAGTACAGATGATGAAGTCCCAGTGCCTGGAAATGTTCCCTGTAACATTAATTTACTGATCTAGGCAAAGCTTTAGACTATTTGACTGTAGGTGCACTGGAGAGAACAATTCCATAAGACTGTTCCCACTCTTTTGCAGCTATTTTGAGGCTGACTACTTATTTCTCAGGGTTAGTAATGGGGATACAGTTAAATGGTGCTGAGAACACAAAGAGAGACTACATCAGCACGTCATACTGGGTGTGAGGCACACACTGTATCAGAAGGCAGACCATGGCTCTCCATCATGCTACTGGTCTTCCAGTTCTGCTGGAATTGGGGCAATGAGGATGTTAACGATCTCCTACGAGGCATTTAGCTTCATGACAGATCTGATCTTAAATTAAATGCATGACCACTATCCTAACAAATATTATTGCAGTTTTTATTTAATTTTAATCAAAAGTTCCCTTCAGACAACAGAAGACTGACCTGGCTTTTCTTTTTTGTTCTTTTTCTGGTTTGCATTATGCCTATGAGCAAGTCTATCCATTTTTAATATGTTTCTTCATTCTTTATTTTGTCTTGTTACAAAATATGCCTTTTTGGACAGATTCCTTCCTGGTATCTTCACACGAAGTGTCTTATTTTAAGATTCTGTTATTGAGGGAGATTTTAAGGCGCTCAAGTGGTTGTTAAATAATCCAGTGTGGGGCATAGCCCAAAGAATGGTGACTTGTGTTGGAAAAATTACTATTTGTCAAAAAAAAAGGATGCTAAATAGTGTTCAGAATCATGCTTAGTTATGCAGTGATGGCACTCGCCTGAGCCTGATGTTTTCAGGCTCTTGATTCAAGCTATGCTATAGTACAACAGTTGGTGGGGGGAAGATCTGTGATACATGTGAACAGGAAATGCAAAAGTATACATAGCTTGATATATTATAAGCATTTGATCCTTTCTTTTATGTAACAGTCATTGACAGATGGATGGCACAACACTAGATAAATTAATGGTATGTTAAGGTATGGCAGTTCGCCAATTTGTCACTTTGTTCCTTTCCTCCTCCTTTACGTAGTGCAATCTACAGGAAAAGGAAATTTCTCCAGTTCCACCCATGCATTTCTTTCCCTTGTGGGGAACTGGACATTTGCAATGGCTCTGCTCCCATAAGTGATCCTAAATACTCATAGGCAGCCATTGCTTTGCTCTGTAAAAGCCACTGGCTGATTCATTTCCTTGATTGTGTAACTACTGACTGGCATTTGTACCAAAACCCTTTTAGCCTAACCTTTTTTCTCCTGCTTCTGATTTGACCCAAGGAAAAGATGGCCTAGTTTAGCTCTGACCTACTTGTAATTAAACTGATAGCTTGCTCTTTGCGTAGACTTCTTTATTAAAATCAAAGAGTGCCCTCAAGCCACCAAGAGTTCAACAAACCCCTAAAACTGTCTTAATATCATTGATGGATTTACAGGGCAATTGCAGATATGTAGCATTTCTAAAGTATTTTGTAGGAGAGCAAACTGTAGCCAACTCAAAAAGCCAGTAGGCATATCATAAATATTAATATAGGAGCAATCCTCTATGGAAGACTATTCTCTGTAAGAACATCAATATAAAATATGTTGTAATCTTTCTTTTAAATGCGAAGTTAGAGAATATCCTTAACATGGATGATTTTTCTCCTAGTAACCATGACTTTGAGAGTTTTTATAGTACTGTTTTCCATAATCAAAATTAGTCATTTTTTTAATCTAATTTTGTTTTTCATATTGGTTCAAAAAATATAACATATGATGATTTTCACATTTTAATTGTTTACTTGCAGGGTTTTTTAATTGCTTTTGACAGACAAAATAAAAAGAGATTCCTTCCATCTAGTTACTATTATTTCTTGTATGGTAGCAATGCTTTTTTTTTTTGTTTCTCATCTTTTTTTGTTTCTTTTTTTCTCTTCAGCAACGTCTCTACTAATCACAAAAGAAAACTGAATGCATAAACAAAGCACTGTATAATGACCAGGTGGTACAGTGTAAGCATATTCTTCTTATATGCCTGGATTTTGCAGTGCATAAATCATAGGATTTCTGAATGCAGATTGATTGGCATGATATTTCCTTTAGTCAGTTCAGACTTTTTTGTTAGTTTTATCCTATAATTCACTGTTAACTGTTACATATTCATTTTCCTGTCGAATAGCAAGAAAAAAACATTTCCTGTGTGATTTTTTTTTTAAAGACTCACCGTCTCAGCTAAAGGTGAGTACTGAGGTGTCTCAGTTACTAGGTGGAGAGAAACTCTTTCTTTTTTGGATACCATATCACACTCACCACCTTATTCTCTGACCTCTTTCCAGGAATATGTTAAGCTGTGTAAAAGTCTTTTATCTATATGTTTGTACCTTTATGCTCTTATGTAGGAAAGGTAAATGCAAGTACTGTGTCCAGTTCTAGAAGTGAGGGTTTCCATTTCAGATATTTCAATAAATTTACCTGGGAGAAGGAAGGAGGAATGAGAGATGCTCTGCCCTGGAATTGATGAGGTTTTATAGTCCTTAATTTCTAGGTAGGTTGGTTAATTAACTCTTGCACTCAGAAAGTCAGGAAATTCTTCTTTTCCTGTTGAAAAATCATTCTTGTTATGAAGAGTCCTATGGTGCCAGGGTAACACAAAGGTTAAATTATTTTTTTTAGAGCACTCAGAAGTCTTCTAGGTAGTCTGGATTTAGGCTTTGCTAAGTTGTGATTCTTGCTCTGGCCATCTCTTAAAAGGGTCAATGAGGAGCAGGACTTGTACTAGCATTGTGCTACACTGACTGAGGACAGTTCCTCCTTACTAATGCGGAGGAGATGGCCTAATGTGTATTTTTAGTTAGAGAGAGTGAAAACTTGTGGGTGTCCTGTGTAGTTGTGCCTCCTTGTTGCTATAATAAGTAGAAAAGCAGGAATTAGAAAGCAGAGACTGCTGTGCTCTGCTCAATGGAGGAACCAGAGGGAGTGGAAGAAAAAGCATCTTAAAGCCCACCCTAGGAGGAATCAGGGTCACTTTAGCTTTTAAGAAGCTCCAACTAACTGCAGCAATGAAGAGTGTATTGATATCATTTGGGGTGTCCACCACTCCAGAGATCATCACCCATCCACTCTTCAACAGTTCTTTTGCCCACTGCGCAGTGGTGTAAAGGCCATCTGGGTTTTTTAGGACTCTCAGCCACTTAAGAAGAGGAAATTGTAGTTTTCAAGTTGAGGCAAAAAGGGGTTTGTTTCTAATATTTTGTGATCTTTTAACTTCCAATCATGTATTGATGACAGTAATGCCAGTAGCCAAAATGATATTGCTGTTACTGTACTTCTAGAGTACCGAATTATAAGTAGCTTCAGATATATTTACACCGTCAATTTTGTTTTTTCTAACAAATTCCACTTCCTCTAAGTTTTGAGTGTAAGGAAATGATTTGTCTTTATTGTGCCATCTGTTCAGACAAGGGGCAGGAAGGATTTGAGAATGTTGAGCTTTTGTTGTAAGTGTCAACCTAATGCTACCTTGGGGAAAAATAATTTGAAACTATCCTTGAAGTTACCTTGATGGATTAGAATTGTAACAAGGGGAAGGCTACATGAGAGAGCTGACAGGCTGCTGACCTGCTTTGCTGAAATAACAATGATCAGAGAAGCTATTTTCAGTGGTTAATTTAAGTTTTCTGACAAGTACGAAGAAGTATAGATACTGAATAGTCCAAGGTCAAATTCTGTGAAAAAGTTCTGATATGCTGCTTGTGTCCAGAGATCCACCAGCAATCAGAGATCAATTTCTAATGTCTTTCTCTCCATTTGAGAACTGTCTCCAATAGTGAAATTCCACTTATTTTCTAAAATTATTCCAGATTTGCACCTCAAATTTATAGAATCAGTCATCTGTGTAAGTGTCATGGTTTTAGCTGGGATAGTTGATTTTCTTCACTGTAGCTAGTATAGTGCTGTGTTTTAGACTTGGTATGTAAATAATGTTGATAACACCCTGGTGTTTTAGTTGTTGCTGGGTAGTGTTTACACTAGTCAAGGACTTTCTAGCTTCCCATGCTCTGCCAGGTGCACAAGAAGCCGGGAGGGGAGGGGATACAACCAGGAGAGCTGATTCAAATTGGCCAAAGGGTATTCCATATCATGTGACGTCATGCCCAGTATATGAACTGGAGGGAATTGGCCAGGGGAGGCAGCGATCGCGGCTCGGGGACCGGCAGCGTCAGTCGGCGGGTGGTGAGCGGTTGCAGCACTTGTTGTTTAGTTTTGGTTTTGGGTTTGTTTTTTTTTTTCCCTCTTCTTCCAGTGTTTCATCTCTCTCTCTCGCTCATTATTTTCCTTTTCATTATATTAGTATTATTGCTGTTTTATTCTAATTATTAAACTGTTCTTGTCTCAACCCACGAGTTTTCTTACTTTGGCCCTTCCGATTCTCTCCCCCATCCCACAAGGGTGGGGGAGTGAGCGAGCGGCTGTGTGGTGCTTAGTTGCTGACCGGGGCTAAACCACAACAGTCCTTTTTGGCGCCCAACGTGGGGCACGAAGGGTTTGAGATAATAACAGTTGCTGGTCACAGCATTGATTCATCTGCTCTCGATATTAGTAGTCAGACCTACACCATGCTGATTTTGAAGTACATGTTAAAGATTGGCGTTGGGTTTTGTAGTTTGCTGTGCTCTGCAGTGGTTAGAGATGTTTTGCCTAGGAGATTTGTTATTAAAACACTGGCCTTGAGTTTTATCGGTTATTTGGGTCTTGCATGGAAGCCATTACTGTACTTCGGCTACCACCTCATGGAGACAATTAGCAATTATACCTCCTCTTCTGAGAGGTTCTTTATGGAGGAAATACAGAATGGCACCTTAGCTACCATCTTCTGTAATGTCTCCTTCTTCATTACAACAACTTTTCAGTATCTTGAACATCCTTGGGTAGTTAAGATACATCTGTTGATATTCCTATGGCAGATTGTTTCGGTTTTGTCTAAGGTTAATAAGCAATTCAAGAATATCATCCAGAGGTCTGCCCCAAGGCTCGATAATTATGGGTGGCAGGGTATGTGGGATAGTATGGGCAAATGCCTGAGACGGTGGGCACCCCCAGTGTTTTGGGACTTCACCCCTGAACAAGTGCAGAATCCTGAAAAATTAGTAGAATATTTGGAGGAAGTATGCTGTCACCCTAGCAATTCCAGAGAGATACAAATCACTGCATGTGTTGGGGCCTGGCCCATGCCTACCGAGCCCTATTCAACAGTATTCAGTACCACCAAGGGAAAACGACAGGCCCTGCGGCTACTCCAAGCCCAGCGACAAGCACTGTGGCCCCTCAAACCCCCACAACAGGCACTGCGGCTGCTCCAAGCCTGACGACAGGCACTGTGACCACTCAAACACCCATGACGGACACTGAAGCTGAATCAGAGAATCAACCCGTGCCAGTATCAGTTGCCCCTATACAAAAGAAGAAATCTTCGAAGAGAAAGTCAACTCGTTTAGGAAAGGATGATGGAGAAGTAGTGCCGTTACTAAGAGAGGAGAAGGAAGAGGAAGAACTTGTACAAGAGACGGAAACTACCCGATCCCTATCCTTAAGTGAGCTACGAGATATACGAAAAGATTTCGGCCGTCGTGTAGGTGAGCATGTTGTCACCTGGCTGCTCCGATGCTGGGATAACGGGGTCAGTAGCCTGGAATTAGAGGGGAAGGAAGCCAAACAACTGGGATCCCTTTCTAGGGACGGGGACATTGACAAAGCAATTGGAAAAGGGACACAAGGCCTCAGCCTCTGGAGGCGACTCCTGTCTGCTGTGAAAGAAAGGTATCCCTTCAAGGAAGATGTTATATATCGCCCTGGAAAATGGACCACTATGGAGAAAGGTATCCAGTACCTGAGAGAATTAGCTGTGCTTGAGGTGATTTATGGTGACCTGGGTAGTGAACAGTCATCCAAAGATCCAGATGAAGCGCAGTGCACACGACCCATGTGGCGGAAGTTTGTATGGAGCGCACCATCATCCCATGTAAACTCCCTGGCAGTAATGTCCTGGAAAGATGAAGAGGCACCAACGGTAGAGGATGTGATTGATAAACTCCAGGATTATGAAGCACATGTCTCTTCTTCCCTCGTCTCAGCTGTGGAGAAACTGTCCCGGGAGGTTCAGCAAATCAAAGAAGATATGTCCTACTCCCCACCTGTATGGACCAGTACCTCGGCCATTAGGAGTAAGCGTCCCTCTGCTCAAGAGAGAAGATACACACCACGGGGCACCCTATGGTTTTACCTGCGTGACCATGGAGAGGACATGAGGAAGTGGGATGGAAAACCTACTTCGACCCTAGAGGCACGGGTACGTGAGTTGCAAGGAAAAACAATCACTCAAGGGGGGACCTCCAGGAGAGTTGCTGCTCCAGTTTCCAGTAGGCAGTTCCCCAGACAGAGGAGTAGAAGCGCTGATTCTATCCGTGATCTTAATAGAGAGACTTCTGATTCCCATTCACAAGAAGTGGGTTGCGAATTCTGCAATTGGAATTAGAGGGGCCCTGCCTCCAGCCGGGTGGAGGAAAGGGACAACCGGGTTTACTGGACTGTGTGGATCTGATGGCCTGGCACATCTGACCCACAGGAGTATAAGGCTCTAGTGGACACCGGTGCACAGTGCACCCTAATGCCATCAAACTATGTAGGGGCAGAACCCATCTGTGTTGCTGGAGTGACAGGGGGATCCCAAGAGCTAACTATTTTGGAGGCTGAAGTGAGCCTAACTGGGAATGAGTGGCAAAAGCACCCCATTGTGACTGGCCCAGAGGCTCCGTGCATCCTTGGCATAGACTACCTCAGGAGAGGGTATTTCAAGAACCCAAAAGGGTACAGGTGGGCTTTCGGTATAGCTGCCTTGGAGACGGAGGAAATTAAACAGCTGTCTACTTTGCCCGGTCTTTCGAAGGACCCTTCTGTTGTGGGGTTGCTGAAGGTCAAAGAACAACAGGTGCCAATTGCCACCACAACAGTGCACCGGCGGCAATACCGCACCAACCGAGACTCCCTGATTCCCATCCATGAGCTCATTCGGTGACTGGAGAGCCAAGGAGTGATCAGTAAGACCCGCTCACCCTTTAACAATCCCATATGGCCAGTGCGGAAGTCTAATGGGGAGTGGAGACTAACAGTAGACTATCGTGGCCTGAACGAAGTCACTCCGCCACTGAGTGCTGCCGTGCCGGACATGCTAGAACTTCAATACGAACTGGAGTCAAAGGCATCCAAGTGGTATGCCACAATTGATATCGCTAATGCATTCTTCTCAATCCCTTTGGCAGCAGAGTGCAGGCCACAGTTTGCTTTCACTTGGAGGGGCGTCCAGTACACCTGGAATCGACTGCCCCAGGGGTGGAAACACAGCCCTACCATTTGCCATGGACTGATCCATACCACACTGGAACAGGGTGGAGCTCCGGAACACCTTCAGTACATTGATGACATCATCGTGTGGGGCAACACAGCAGAAGATGTTTTCGAGAAAGGGAAGAGAATAGTCCAAATCCTTCTGAAGGCTGGTTTTGCCATAAAACAAAGTAAGGTGAAGGGACCTGCACAGGAGATTCAGTTTTTAGGAATAAAATGGCAAGATGGACGTCGGCAGATCCCAATGGATGTGATCAACAAAATAACCGCTATGTCTCCACCAACTAGCAAAAAGGAAACATAAGCTTTTTTAGGTGTTGTGGGTTTTTGGAGAATGCATATTCCAAATTACAGTCTGATTGTAAGCCCTCTCTATCAAGTGACCCGGAAGAAGAATGATTTCAAATGGGGCCCTGAGCAACGACAGGCCTTTGAACAGATAAAGCAGGAGATAGTTCATGCAGTAGCCCTTGGGCCAGTCCGAGCAGGACAAGATGTAAAAAACGTGCTCTACACTGCAGCCGGGGAGAATGGCCCTACCTGGAGCCTCTGGCAGAAAGCACCAGGGGAGACCCGAGGTCGGCCCCTGGGGTTTTGGAGTCGGGGATACAGAGGGTCCGAAGTGCACTACACTCCAACTGAAAAAGAGATATTGGCAGCATACGAAGGGGTTCGAGCTGCTTCAGAAGTGATCGGTACTGAAGCACAGCTCCTCCTGGCACCTCGACTGCCGGTGCTGGGCTGGGTGTTCAAAGGGAGGGTCCCCTCTACACATCACGCAACTGATGCTACGTGGAGTAAGTGGGTCGCACTGATCACCCAACGGGCTCGAATAGGAAACCCCAGTCGCCCAGGAATCTTGGAAGTGATCATGGACTGGCCAGAAGGCAAAGATTTTGGAATATCACCAGAGGAGGAGGTGACACGTGCTGAAGAGGCCCCACTGTATAACAAACTGCCAGAAAATGAGAAGCAATATGGCCTGTTCACTGATGGGTCTTGTCGTCTGGTGGGAAAGCATCGGAGATGGAAGGCTGCTGTGTGGAGTCCTATATGGCAAGTCGCAGAAACTGCTGAAGGAGAAGGTGAATCGAGTCAGTTTGCAGAAGTAAAGGCCATCCAGCTGGCTTTAGACATTGCTGAACGAGAAAAATGGCCAGTGCTCTATCTGTATACTGACTCATGGATGGTGGCAAATGCCCTGTGGGGGTGGTTACAGCAATGGAAGCAGAACAACTGGCAGCGCAGAGGCAAACCCATCTGGGCTGCTGCATTGTGGCAAGATATTGCTGCCCGGGTGGAGAACCTGGTTGTGAAGGTACGTCATGTGGATGCTCATGTCCCCAAGAGTCAGGCCACTGAAGAACATCAGAACAACCAACAGGTGGATCAGGCTGCTAAGATTGAAGTGGCTCAAGTAGATCTAGACTGGCAACATAAAGGTGAACTATTTATAGCTCGGTGGGCCCATGACGCCTCAGGCCATCAAGGAAGAGATGCAACATACAGATGGGCTCGTGACCGAGGGGTGGACTTGACCATGGACACTATTGCACAGGTCATCCATGAATGTGAAACATGCGCTGCAATCAAGCAAGCCAAGCGGGTAAAACCTCTGTGGTATGGAGGACGATGGCTGAAGTTTAAATGTGGGGAGGCCTGGCAGATTTATTATATCACACTGCCACAAACCCGCCAAGGCAAACGCCACGTGCTTACAATAGTGGAAGCAACCACCGGATGGCTGGAAACATATCCCGTGCCCCATGCCACCGCCCGGAACACTATCCTGGGCCTTGAAAAACAAGTTTTATGGCGACATGGCACCCCAGAAAGAATTGAGTCAGACAACGGGACTCATTTCCGAAATAACCTCATAGACACCTGGGCCAAAGAGCATGGCATTGAGTGGGTGTATCACATCCCCTATCATGCACCAGCCTCTGGGAAAATTGAACGATACAATGGACTGTTAAAGACTACACTGAGAGCAATGGGGGGTGGGACATTCAAACACTGGGATACACATTTAGCAAAAGCCACCTGGTTAGTCAACACTAGGGGATCTGCCAATCGAGCTGGGCCTGCCCAGTCAGAACTCTTACGTACTGTGGAAGGGGGTAAAGTCCCTGTAGTGCATGTAAAAAATATGCTGGGGAAAACCATCTGGGTTATTCCTGTCTCGGGCAAAGGCAAACCCATTTGTGGGATTGCTTTTGCTCGAGGACCTGGGTGCACTTGGTGGGTAATGCGGGAGGATGGAGGAGTTCGATGTGTGCCTCAAGGGGATTTGTTTTTGGGTGAAAATAGCCAATGAACTGAACGGTATGCTGTTAATTGCTATATGATATTGTATGTCATCACTCCTATGGTTGCTATATGCCGTATCAATGGTATCATAGTAAGAATTTCCAAAATTAATGAAGAATGAACTTTGATTGAACCAAGCAACGTGTAGCGGTGGTGGAACTAAGCCTGGCTTCAGCATGCAACAATCCAACACCACGCAGACCATCTCTCCGGCCTTGAAAGACTATTACGATAGATGGAGCCCAAAGTTATGGACTGAATGAACTCAATGGACATGTGTGGACCCTCTACAGATGTTCTACAGGGATGGTCCATAGACTACGGGAATGATAAATGATATCTACGTATGTCATCAAAGGATGGGGAGGCGGGTGGTGGTTATTGAGGTCATATTGGATAGTATGAGACCTGAGCATGACGTAAATGGTATGGAATAAGGGGTGGATACTGTCATGGTTTTAGCTGGGATAGTTGATTTTCTTCACTGTAGCTAGTATAGTGCTGTGTTTTAGACTTGGTATGTAAATAATGTTGATAACACCCTGGTGTTTTAGTTGTTGCTGGGTAGTGTTTACACTAGTCAAGGACTTTCTAGCTTCCCATGCTCTGCCAGGTGCACAAGAAGCCGGGAGGGGAGGGGATACAACCAGGAGAGCTGATTCAAATTGGCCAAAGGGTATTCCATATCATGTGACGTCATGCCCAGTATATGAACTGGAGGGAATTGGCTGGGGGAGGCAGCGATCGCGGCTCGGGGACCGGCAGCGTCGGTCGGCGGGTGGTGAGCGGTTGCAGCACTTGTTGTTTAGTTTTTTTCCCCTCTTCTTCCAGTGTTTCATCTCTCTCTCTCGCTCATTATTTTCCTTTTCATTATATTAGTATTATTGCTGTTTTATTCTAATTATTAAACTGTTCTTGTCTCAACCCACGAGTTTTCTTACTTTGGCCCTTCCGATTCTCTCCCCCATCCCACAAGGGTGGGGGAGTGAGCGAGCGGCTGTGTGGTGCTTAGTTGCTGACCGGGGCTAAACCACAACAGTCCTTTTTGGCGCAGAAGTTTGCTGTGTTATACTGTTACAATATCACTAAACTACCATCTTCTCCCTGAAAGAAAAGTAGTCTTATTCCTATATTGCTTAACATCCCCACTAATAAAAAACTATTAAAAATCTCTTTCCATTATTTTTCTTGTTTCCTTCATAAATTCACTTTCTCCAATAATATTTTTTTTCCTGAAGGTGAGGAGGAAGGTTGGGGCAGAAGAATTCCCATTGATATTTGTGAGGGCTTGGGTCTGGGCTTTTTTTTTCATTTTTGTATATCACACTTTCAAGTTTGCATATCATCCTACTGAACAGAGTCAGATGCAGAACCTTGCAATGAGATTGGCTTCATGGACACTCAAGAACCTAGTCCTTTCTCCTAGTCCTTTCTTTCCTCTCTTTCTTTGTTTTCTGTTTTTTCTTTCCAGCTCCAGCTCTGATTGCATAGCCTCTCTTATCCTGAGATTCCTTTGTTTGTTAAAGTCAACCTAAACTTTCAGATGACTTTGCTGAAAAATTTTCCTGTGGGATTTTTAGCGTTACATTTGAAAGGAGGTGATAGTGGTATTGACATTTATTTACAAAACTCTTCCTTTGTAGGAGATAAAAAATATAACCGAGAAGATCCAAATCTTCACCATCCATCAGCAAACTTCGAACTACTGTGAATTCATTTTTTTTCTCAATCTCTCCTTTTGGTTTTCATTTCTAAGAAAAACTTGTGACCTAAACCTTAAAGACCTATGTGCTGTATCTCTTTACGTTTTCTTCTTTTGTGGGTTATGCTAGTTTTTGATCACATCACCAGTTGTTATTTAAGAGCGATCATATTTCATTAAATAATTGGACATTATGATGCAGCTGAATTTAGGCAAATGTGTATTACATATTTCTGTTTGCCATTCTCTAGTTTGTTTATTAGCAAGACCCTGATCAGATTTGTAAAACTGCTTGAAGACCAGCAAATGTCATGTAATTTTATTCAGCTTTAAATCTAATCTCAAGAGATGTTGCTCAAGTTTCTAAGATAATTCTACTCATTTAAAAAAAAAAAAAAAGGAATAAAATTTGGGTGGGAACTAACAAGTTGTTTTGTGAACACTGCAAGGTCGCAAAAGTTTGTGTGGATTAGACAAGGGGGCTCTACTCTCCTGTTTTTCTTCATGCCCACACATTTTAGTGTACATATGTAAGAAGTTTATTTATATCAGTTTGACATAGGGTATGTTTAATAATATTTTTTTCTTCTGTCACTATTTCCTAGGCCCTCTCATATGTACCTGCACATAGATGAAGGAGAGAAAGAGCTCATGCTTAGGAGAAGATTAGAAGGGAGAAAAAAATTCTACCAAGCATCCTGTATCTGATATGTATTTCATTCTTGTGAAATAGAGGCTTTAGGGATGGATGTCAAAGAAGCTTAGGCTTTCCTCCCCCTCCCCCTTTTCCTGGGTTTGACCCCAGATTGTAAATTCCAATTAGAGACTGCAAAGACATTTACAAAGGAATGCCCAGAGATATGTTACTAGCACTCCAGTCTTCATTTTATGTATTACACCAGAATTATTGTAGTTTATATTGAGTCAGTATTGAACACTCAGAGAAAGCTGCATGGGTAAGCTGCCCCAAGCCTGCACAAATATGAAAATAAATTGGGTTTCAAATACAATTATTTGTTCTAGGTAACAAACAACTACCTCCAAGCCTTTGCTTCTGAAGCTGGTTTTACCTTTTTACACTGAGTCAACTCTGTCAGGCAAAATAAGCTTCTTTTCTCTTGGAAGGAAGACGGTGCTGCAGGGTTCAATTACAGAACGTCTTTGAGTCTCTAATTAAATTGTCTTTATTATAATTGTATGACTTTTGAAAATCAATCTTACAAATGTCTTTAAGCATCTGTGAAAATTCAACATTTTATTAGGAGTTTAGCTGCAAATTATTAGAGATTCCTAATATTAGGAATTACACATGGCTTATAACAGAGTATGTTAAACGAGTAGTGCTGTGCTATACCTGATACAGAGTTAGTAAGAACACTGCAGTATGATACTTTTCTTTCTCATTCATTTAATTGTCGAGGTGGTTCGTTTCAGAAGTGACTTTGTTACAGTTTATCATGTAGACAGACAGCAGCTGTTACTTGGGACACCTTAATCTAACATAAGCAGGCATACTGCATCTGCAACTAATACTCAACGACTAACATTTTTAAGCTAGTAAAAATTCTTGAAACAGTAAAAAACCAGACAAACCAAAACTCAAGCCCACATGCCTTAGGTCAGAACAAGACCCACCTAGCCTACTGTCCTGCCTCTGCCCCAGTCTATACCCAATATGTTTTGAAGAACCCTGTGAGCATATAGTGGAACTTTTCCACTCTCTGGTAATTTGGGCTGGAGGGTTTTATCAACAGATAATTCTTTGCATTTGGTAGCCCTTGACACTTTTTACCCTTTCGTTTTGTTTTTTTTTGGTTTTTTTTTTTTTTTTAATAAAAAGTTAATCTGGTTGATCTTTTAAACGTGTATGCATTAAATTTCAGCATATTTGGTGATGGACTGTGCTCCATTAACCCTTTTGCAATCCTCTTGTTCCAAGGCATTTTTAGTGTGAAATTTACACTCCACAAATAGCTATTTCGTTTCTGGGCTGGTCAAGGACTATTTACTGAATACCTTCTAGCCCTAGTAATTTGTTGCTGTTCATTCTATGAGTTTGCTTTAAAGCCTTTTCTACCTACATTTCAATCTGACACAGACCTGTTCAGCACCTCCCCTGGAAATAAAAGCTTCTAGCATGGGTATCTCTCCAAACTTCAGCACAGCAAACAGGCAGACAAATATTTCCCTTAGTCTTCTGGTATAGCCTTACCTCCTCTGAATGTTTTCTTTATACTTTGATAATCTATTGGTCCTCCAGACTCTTTGCTAGACTTTCATCTCCCAGTGCATTTGGAAAAGGATTTATCCTTTCCTTGACTTTCTTAGAGGCTGTTCCTCAGTCCTCATGGTTTTCTTTTTTTTTCTTTTTTTCAATCTACCTTACTTATTTTATTGTATAAGCTACCAGTGTTTGATTCTTTTTTTCTTCTTGGAGGGGGGAAGTGTATATTTTCTATATACACATGTATATATTTTCTATATATATGTGTGTGTGTAGCTATATATACATTTAAAAATATTTTCCCCACGGATGTTTTATCATTTCTAATAAGCTTCCTTATCTCGCTCATTAGTGATGGTGTCAGTTTTTGGTGTGAAGTCTTTTTCTGAGATGTGCAGTATATTTGCTCAGAGATTCAAACATCTGGGCATTAATTTGTAAATATCTTTGCAGTTATACATTATACAACATATATACTTTATACAATTGTATATACATTATATACAATTGTATATAAAATGTATAGACATTATACAATGTATAACTTGGAGTCAAATCCAATAAAAAAGGGGCTTCATTGAGCAACTAGTCAGAAAACCTGCAGAGTAATAACAACTGCCACTGATTTTTCAAAAAATACAAATAATTCACAGTACTCTGAAGCAATTACAGGGTGCTTCTTCAGGAGTAATGACATGTAGGCTCATCATGCTTTCAAGAGTCAGAGAAGTTGCTTCAGCGTTGCCTATTTCAAAGACAGGGAACTGCATAAGATTGAAGAACCCTTCTGGAAGGGAGGAGAAAGACACAGGGATAAAATCCTGCCAATCTGCTGGGATGTTGTTCAAAAATGTTTTATGCTATTTATTGTAGTAGTAGCATAAAATAGAAGTTATTAATTTCTGAAGAAGTTAAGATTACTAAGTACAAATACAGCCTACCCTTAAACAGCTGATTGACTTGATAATTTGTTGCTCACCCGGGTAAGTGCCTAAAAAGTTGTAGAACAGAGAAATGGGTAATCCTTGTTTGAGTCCAGCGAGAACCTGTCTCCTTGCCAAGACACACCTTTGTCTGTAAACAGATAGAAGATATACATCTATAAACATTGTGTGTGTGTGTATGTAGTCATGCACCAATGATCATTTCAACTGTTGCAACCCTCTTACCCGCACAGAATGGTTTGTAGATTAAACAAGAAATTACAATATCCCTTTAGTTTATACTGTTTATGGAAATCAAAAACAATGACTCCTGAAATCTTTCACCGCCTGGGTGAAAAAGCAGATAATATGCTTGGATATGTACCTGTCTTCAGTTAAACAGTAATGACACTGAAGAGACTTTTTTTTTTTTATTTCAGTTATAGTTTATTATACAGGCATAACTTAAAAGCTTGAGTAAAGTATAACAGATTTAAAGCTATATTTCAAGACAGAAAGAAGCTTATTCTATTTTTACTGATATTTAATAGATGCTATTTAATCAGAATGGAGAAGAATTACTTGAATAAATGTATAGCAGACACTTCATAACATTATTCAATACATAACAATGCTAAATTACCATATAAATAATACCATCAACTTAGCCAGTGAATGGCACTCAACTACTTTCTAATATGGACTCTCCAGTATAATTGCCTTTCTGATTATTAATGGTCTCTAAATTAATTGCCATTTAGTCATCTCACACTGACAGTCTGTGCAGTGGTTCTTCCTCTATTATCTAGTGCCTCTTAGATTACAGATTTGCCAAAAGGTTCACTTCTGCAAGTAGTTATACATTGCAATATGTCATATATAAAAATTTTGCTGTTGCTATAAAGCCACTTTTATCAATATATTACAAATATACTTCAAATCTTTATAAATTGCTTTTCTTACTTCATCTGACATACTTAGGTATAAGACCACTTTGGTTTTTTTTTAAATATAGATTTTTGCTGATTTTTTTTTTTTTTTCTGCATGCATTCTATTTTCCCATAATGCAGAATTGAAAAGCAAAGTATTATTTATAAGAAATCAACATTTATTACCACAGGTGTGATACAAAACATTGCTCTTGTAGAAACAAACTTACTTTCTTATTTGCCTATTCTTCCTTCCATTTCAGTCATTGTCATTTGGTAACCAATCGAACTTTGCAAAGAAGAAGATATTACTCAATAATCAGAATGAAATGTTTTTAATTTACTAAGTAGAAAGTAGAAGTATGAAAAGAAAACATAAAAAGTTGCTGGCTGAGTTTTTTCACAGTGAAGAGAACATTATTGTGCTAGTTTTGCTGTGAAGTGTTCCTGGGTTAGTATAGGTTTTTCCACAGAGGCAAAATGAAAGTTTGAAACTTTTCTGAAATGGGCATGCATTCTTGCTGCCCTTTACTTAGATTACAAAAAGAGGAAAGAATTGTTTGGGTATTTTTGGAAAAGATGGTGAAGTCACTGAAAATCTAATTCATGCAGAACACCAGTCAGGAAATGTACTATTAAACACTGTTATAACTGTGTGTGTTTTTTTTTTCCCCCTTAATTTTGCTAATGTGTTAAATGTAGATGTAAGTTGAGACAATGAGTTCTTCAGCTTAGTGAATTCTGTTTTGAGTTCTCCCTGTTTTGACTGGTTATTTTTGGTGTTCTTGAATATGGTCTGGTTTTGTTTAATGAGTTTGTGAAGAAAAAAATCTTGTTCACAGTGACTGGACTGTTCCTCAAGTTGCAGTGGATTCTAAGGTTTTAGGTGGTTTCAGAAAGGACTGGACAAATAAATGGAAGGAAAAATTCACCAAAACCTATTTAACTCCAAGTCATTACATGGTTTATGTGCTGACTGAGACACAGATCACTGGATGCAGAGGGGGAGTATTGCTTATCTGTATTTTACACTTGTCAAGGGTCTTGCATGGAAGCCGTTACTGTACTTTGGGTACCACCTCATGGAGACAATTAGCAATTATACCTCCTCTTCTGAGAGGTTCTTTATGGAGGAAATACAGAATGGCACCTTAGCTACCGTCTTCTGTAATGTCTCCTTCTTCATTACAACAACTTTTCAGTATCTTGAACATCCTTGGGTGGTTAAGATACATCTGTTGATATTCCTATGGCAGATTGTTTCGGTTTTGTCTAAGGTTAATAAGCAATTCAAGAATATCATCCAGAGGTCTGCCCCAAGGCTCGATAATTATGGGTGGCAGGGTATGTGGGATAGTATGGGCAAATGCCTGAGACGGTGGGCACCCCCAGTGTTTTGGGACTTTACCCCTGAACAAGTGCAGAATCCTGAAAAATTAGTAGAATATTTGGAGGAAGTATGTTGTCACCCTAGCAATTCCAGAGAGATACAAATCATTGCAATGTGTTGGGGCCTGGCCCATGCCTACCGAGCCCTATTCAACAGTATTCAGTACCACCAAGGGAAAACGACAGGCCCTGCGGATACTCCAAGCCCAACGACAAGCACTGTGGCCCCTCAAACCCCCACAACAGGCGCTGCAGCAGCTCCAAGCCCGACGACAGGCACTGTGGCCCCTCAAACCCCCACAACAGGCGCTGCAGCAGCTCCAAGCCCGACGACAGGCACTGTGGCCACTCAAACCCCCACAACAGGCACTGCGGCTGCTCCAAGCCCGATGACAGGCACTGTGACCACTCAAACACCCATGACGGACACTGAAGCTGAATCAGAGAATCAACCCGTGCCAGTATCAGTTGCCCCTATACAAAAGAAGAAATCTTCAAAGAGAAAGTCAACTCGTTTAGGAAAGGATGATGGAGAAGTAGTGCCGTTACTAAGAGAGGAGAAGGAAGAGGAAGAACTTGTACAAGAGACGGAAACTACCCGATCCCTATCCTTAAGTGAGCTACGAGATATACGAAAAGATTTCAGCCGTCGTGTAGGTGAGCATGTTGTCACCTGGCTGCTCCGATGCTGGGATAACGGGGTCAGTAGCCTGGAATTAGAGGGTAAGGAAGCCAAACAACTGGGATCCCTTTCTAGGGATGGGGGCATTGACAAAGCAATTGGAAAAGGGACACAAGGCCTCAGCCTCTGGAGGCGACTCCTGTCTGCTGTGAAAGAAAGGTATCCCTTCAAGGAAGATGTTATATATCGCCCTGGAAAATGGACCACTATGGAGAAAGGTATCCAGTACCTGAGAGAATTAGCTGTGCTTGAGGTGATTTATGGTGACCTGGGTAGTGTACAGTCATCCAAAGATCCAGATGAAGCACAGTGCACACGACCCATGTGGCGGAAGTTTGTACGGAGCGCACCATCATCCCATGTAAACTCCCTGGCAGTAATGTCCTGGAAAGATGAAGAGGCACCAACGGTAGAGGATGTGATTGATAAACTCCGGGATTATGAAGCACATGTCTCTTCCTGCCTCGTCTCAGCTGTGGAGAAATTGTCCCAGGAGTTCCAGCAATTCAAAGAAGATATGTCCTACTCCCTACCTGTACGGACCAGTATCTCGGCCATTAGGATTAAGCGTCCTTCTGCTCAAGAGAGAAGATACACACCACGGGGCACCCTATGGTTTTACCTGCGTGACCATGGAGAGGACATGAAGAAGTGGGATGGAAAACCTACTTCGACCCTAGAGGCACGGGTACGTGAGTTGCAAGGAAAAACAACCACTCAAGGGGGGACCTCCAGGAGAGTTGCTGCTCCAGTTTCCAGTAGGCAGTTCCCCAGACAGAGGAGTAGAAGCGCTGATTCTATCTGTGATCTTAATAGAGAGACTTTTGATTCCCGTTCACAAGATCTGGAGTGGGAAACCCGCAATTGGAATTAGAGGGGCCCTGCCTCCAGCCAGGTGGAGGAAAGGGACAACCGGGTTTACTGGACTGTGTGGATTTGATGGCCTGGCACATCTGACCCACAGGAGTATAAGGCTCTAGTGGACACGAGTGCACAGTGCACCCTAATGCCATCAAACTATGTAGGGGCAGAACCCATTTGTATTGCTGGAGTGACAGGGGGATCCCAAGAGCTAACTGTATTGGAGGCTGAAGTGAGCCTAACTGGGAATGAGTGGCAAAAGCACCCCATTGTGACTGGCCCAGAGGCTCTGTGCATCCTTGGCATAGACTACCTCAGGAGAGGGTATTTCAAGGACCCAAAAGGGTACAGGTGGGCTTTCGGTATAGCTGCCTTGGAGACGGAGGAAATTAAACAGCTGTCTACTTTGCCCGGTCTTTCGAAGGACCCTTCTGTTGTGGGGTTGCTGAAGGTCAAAGAACAACAGGTGCCAATTGCCACCACAACAGTGCACCGGCGGCAATACCGCACCAACCGAGACTCCCTGATTCCCATCCATGAGCTCATTCGGTGACTGGAGAGCCAAGGAGTGATCAGTAAGACCCGTTCACCCTTTAGCAGTCCCATATGGCCAGTGCGGAAGTCTAATAGAGAGTGGAGACTAACAGTAGACTATCGTGGCCTGAATGAAGTCACTCCGCCACTGAGTGCTGCCGTGCCGGACATGCTAGAACTTCAATACGAACTGGAGTCAAAGGCATCCAAGTGGTATGCCACAATTGATATCGCTAATGCATTCTTCTCAATCCCTTTGGCAGCAGAGTGCAGGCCACAGTTTGCTTTCACTTGGAGGGGTGTCCAGTACACCTGGAATCGACTGCCCCAGGGGTGGAAACACAGCCCTACCATTTGCCATGGACTGATCCATACTGCACTGGAACAGGGTGGAGCTCCGGAACACCTTCAGTACATTGATGACATCATCGTGTGGGGCAACACAGCAGAAGACGTTTTTGAGAAAGGGAAGAAAATAATCCAAATCCTTCTGAAGGCTGGTTTTGCCATAAAACAAAGTAAGGTGAAGGGACCTGCACAGGAGATTCAGTTTTTAGGAATAAAATGGCAAGATGGATGTCGGCAGATCCCAATGGATGTGATCAACAAAATAACCGCCATGTCTCCACCAACTAGCAAAAAGGAAACACAAGCTTTTTTAGGCGTTGTGGGTTTTTGGAGAATGCATATTCCAAATTACAGTCTGATTGTAAGCCCTCTCTATCAAGTGACCCGGAAGAAGAATGATTTCAAATGGGGCCCTGAGCAACGACAGGCCTTTGAACAGATAAAGCAGGAGATAGTTCATGCAGTAGCCCTTGGGCCAGTCCGAGCAGGACAAGATGTAAAAAACGTGCTCTACACTGCAGCCGGGGAGAATGGCCCTACCTGGAGCCTCTGGCAGAAAGCACCAGGGGAGACCCGAGGTCAGCCCCTAGGGTTCTGGAGTCGGGGATACAGAGGGTCCGAAGCACGCTACACTCCAACTGAAAAAGAGATATTGGCAGCATACGAAGGGGTTCGAGCTGCTTCAGAAGTGATCGGTACTGAAGCACAGCTCCTCCTGGCACCTCGACTGCCGGTGCTGGGCTGGATGTTCAAAGGGAGGGTCCCCTCTACACATCATGCAACTGATGCTACATGGAGTAAGTGGGTTGCACTGATCACCCAACGGGCTCGAATAGGAAACCCCAGTCGCCCAGGAATCTTGGAAGTGATCATGGACTGGCCAGAAGGCAAAGATTTTGGAATGTCACCAGAGGAGGAGGTGACACGTGCTGAAGAGGCCCCACTGTATAACAAACTACCAGAAAATGAGAAGCAATATGGCCTGTTCACTGATGGGTCTTGTCGTCTGGTGGGAAAGCATCGGAGATGGAAGGCAGCTGTATGGAGTCCTATACGGCAAGTCGCAGAAACTGCTGAAGGAGAAGGTGAATCGAGTCAGTTTGCAGAAGTAAAGGCCATCCAGCTGGCTTTAGACATTGCTGAACGAGAAAAATGGCCAGTGCTCTATCTTTATACTGACTCATGGATGGTGGCAAATGCCCTGTGGGGGTGGTTACAGCAATGGAAGCAGAACAACTGGCAGCGCAGAGGCAAACCCATCTGGGCTGCTGCATTGTGGCAAGATATTGCTGCCCGGGTGGAGAACCTGGTTGTGAAGGTACGTCATGTGGATGCTCATGTCCCCAAGAGTCGGGCCACTGAAGAACATCAGAATAACCAACAGGTGGATCAAGCTGCTAAGATTGAAGTGGCTCAAGTAGATCTAGACTGGCAACATAAAGGTGAACTATTTATAGCTCGGTGGGCCCACGACACCTCAGGCCATCAAGGAAGAGATGCAACATACAGATGGGCTCGTGACCGAGGGGTGGACTTGACCATGGACACTATTGCACAGGTCATCCATGAATGTGAAACATGCGCTGCAATCAAGCAAGCCAAGCGGGTAAAACCTCTGTGGTATGGAGGACGATGGCTGAAGTATAAATATGGGGAGGCCTGGCAGATTGATTATATCACACTGCCACAAACCCGCCAAGGCAAACGCCATGTGCTTACAATGGTGGAAGCAACCACCGGATGGCTGGAAACATATCCCGTGCCCCATGCCACCGCCCGGAACACTATCCTGGGCCTTGAAAAACAAGTTTTATGGTGACATGGCACCCCAGAAAGAATTGAGTCAGACAATGGGACTCATTTCCGAAATAACCTCATAGACACCTGGGCCAAAGAGCATGGCATTGAGTGGGTGTATCACATCCCCTATGATGCACCAGCCTCTGGGAAAATTGAACGATACAATGGACTGTTAAAGACCACACTGAGAGCAATGGGGGGTGGGACATTCAAACACTGGGATACACATTTAGCAAAAGCCACCTGGTTAGTCAACACTAGGGGATCTGCCAATCGAGCTGGGCCTGCCCAGTCAGGACTCTTACGTACTGTGGAAGGGGGTAAAGTCCCTGTAGTGCATGTAAAAAATATGCTGGGGAAAACCATCTGGGTTATTCCTGTCTCAGGCAAAGGCAAACCCATTCGTGGGATTGCTTTTGCTCGAGGACCTGGGTGCACTTGGTGGGTAATGCGGGAGGATGGAGGAGTTCGATGTGTGCCTCAAGGGGATTTGTTTTTGGGTGAAAATAGCCAATGAACTGAACGGTATGCTGTTAATTGCTATATGATATTGTATGTCATCACTCCTATGGTTGCTATATGCTGTATCAATGGTATCATAGTAAGAATTTCCAAAATTAATGAAGAATGAACTCTGATTGAATCAAGCAACGTGTAGCGGTGGTGGAACAAAGACTGGCTTCAGCATGCAACAATCCAACACCACGCAGACCATCTCTCCAGCCTTGAAAGACTGTTACGATAGATGGAGCCCAAAGTTATGGACTGAATGAACTCAATGGACATGTGTGGACCCTCTACAGATGTTCTACAGGGATGGTCCATAGACTACGGGAATGATAAATGATATCTACGTATGTCATCAAAGGATGGGGAGGCGGGTGGTGGTTATTGAGGTCATATTGGATAGTATGAGACCTGAGCATGACGTAAATGGTATGGAATAAGGGGTGGATACTGTCATGGTTTTAGCTGGGATAGTTGATTTTTCTTCACTGTAGCTAGCATAGTGCTGTGTTTTAGACTTGGTATGTAAATAATGTTGATAACACCCTGGTGTTTTAGTTGTTGCTGGGTAGTGTTTACACTAGTCAAGGACTTTCTAGCTTCCCATGCTCTGCCAGGTGCACAAGAAGCCGGGAGGGGAGGGGATACAACCAGGAGAGCTGATTCAAATTGGCCAAAGGGTATTCCATATCATGTGACGTCATGCCCAGTATATTAACTGGGGGAAATTGGCTGGGGGAGGCAGCGATCGCGGCTCGGGGACCGGCAGCGTCGGTCGGCGGGTGGTGAGCGGTTGCAGCACTTGTTGTTCAGTTTTGGTTTTGTTTTTTTTTCTCTTTCCCTCTCCTTCTAGTGTTTCCTCTCTCTCTCGCCCATTATTTTCCTTTTCATTATATTAGTATTATTGCTGTTTTATTCTAATTATTAAACTGTTCTTATCTCAACCCACGAGTTTTCTTACTTTGGCCCTTCCGATTCTCTCCCCCATCCCACAAGGGTGGGGGAGTGAGCGAGCGGCTGTGTGGTGCTTAGTTGCTGACCGGGGCTAAACCACAACAACACTCTTGTCTACATATCTGCTATTTGTGATCTTTAATGATAGGAGTGCTTGCTGGCTGGACTTTTCTTCTGTTAGGATTTGTATGTTTGTTTGTTGACAGCTATGATTTAGACACTTTTGTGAAAGTGTTTTTGAATTCCCATCATATGGTGGAGGTTTGACTTTAAAGAGTGGACATCTGGTTCTTTATTTCTCTTATATCTTATTTAGGTTAGCTGACTGAAAGTTTGTAAATAGACATAAAAACCAAACACAACTTAAAATAGCTAATTCCACATTTACTCATAGTCTGTAGGAATAGTAACCACAGAAATATCTTGGATTCCTGGTGCTCGTGTAACACAGGGATATTGTACTTTTAAAAGAAACAAGTGGCGGGAAGAGTAAAAAAACCATAAATAATTATTGCTTTGAAAATATAACTACCCCACCCCACTTTTCACTCTTTAATGCAGCAAGACACTTCATATTTTTTATCTCCATTAACTTTAAATTTTCTTTGATTTTTTTTCCTAATTCTAACATTAATTTGAATTTGACTAGAATTGCAGAACTAAATTCCTCTGTGTTCCTGAGTTCTTTGCACCCAGAACCCATGCCTAATCCCAGTTTCCTAATGAAAGTTCAGAGATGATGTAAAATACTTGAAAAATCTCAGCCAAAGCATTGTCATGCTCTCCTCCCTTCAATGTTTGTTCCACATGCATTAAGTCCTAGATATGGGACATACCTAAAGTGCTTTATCTCAGTTGGAAATTTTCAAGAACTGCTTTTTTTAAGTTTCATTGAGGAGAAGGAGGACAATCTTTGGGGGTTTTTAATAAGTTTTTTAATATATATATATTTATTTTCTGCTGTTGTCATATAAATTTATTTTCCGCTATAGATTATGCTTAAAAAGGGGCACCTGTCCTAAAAAGTGTAGTTGAAATTTTGAGAGTATAAAGATTATCTTAGCAGTATGAGCAACAGCGAGAGAGAATTTAGGGTCTGAATTCCTGTTTTTCTGGCCTGTCTATCATCAAAGCAAATGTGGAATTTTTTTCTGTTGTAATTTATAGAGATACAAGTACTTTAAAATAGTTAGCTTTATTCTCATTTGGTCTTTTCCTCCTTGATTCTTTTGGAATTGTGCTGGCTTATAGCAATGACACTATTTTAGAAACAAGAAGGGGACAAACAACTATCCCAGTCAAAAGAAGTACTCTAACAGAAAAACTCCTCCCATCTTTCATTGATTTTCATTGTTGCTTTGTACTTTTTTTTTTCCTGATTCCAAAATTATATCAAATAGACTAATCATTACTTAGTCCAGTCACAAATATTTGTTTAAAGTTCAGGACTACTTCATAGTCAAAGACATGTCTAATTGCATTCTTACCCATATCTCCACTCACGTCTGTGGGAGATATCTGTATACTAGCTAATTATCTTTGGGAAAAATTGACCTAATTGTTCAATTCTTTACTTTAATTGGCTTGTTTTTATATCCTACTGACTGTTATAATTTGAAGCACCTACTGTTCTAATCTTCCTCTAAAATGGAACTGAATTTTAAAGTTTCAATAGTTGATAAAATTTTTATCAGCTACATGCCCTGCTGTAACTGATAAAATGATCCCCTCATTCTGAAGCAGAGGGATGATATAGACTTAAAAATATTTCAAGAATTCATGTCAACACCTGGCTTGTAATTACATGAAAGGATTTTGAACACAGCAACTGATGGGCAAAGAATGTCAGGGACCCTCAAAGTACTAAAATTCTTCAAAAGTGTATCTATCTCTATTAATGTTTTTATGTCTTAATCAGCAGTGAAGCACCTGAATATGGTACAATTAAAAGCAACAAAAATGTAGCTTTGAAAATCTTAACTCCAGCTTCAAACTTCATAATCTCAACTGAATGACTCTTTGTAATGAGTCAAAGTCAAATAATCCTGTGAAATATAAGAATATTATGCTGTTTATATAGGTTATAAACAGGCTTGCTTATGGACTTGATATTGGTCCTCAATTTTTTCTATGTAATGCTTTAGCAATTCATTGGATCTGTGTCTCTGAAGTAATTTATATGAAAGCATATTTGTTAAATGTATTGGTATCATCCAGTGAATTCTGCTAAGTGCTACACTGTACTATAATCAAAATTGCAATAGCTACTCCATAGCTTTCTGGTCCACTGCTCTTTCCCACATACTTAACAAAAGCAATGTATATGTAATGAAAAGCTGATCACAGCCACATTTGAGCTAGACCTTGACAAATGTTTCTGTGTGAAGATGAACAAAAATATATCAGCTGGGTGATTTCATGGCCATGCTTTTAGTGCCTTTGACCAATTAGGTCATTGATTCTAGCTTGCTTATTATACAATATTCAAGTAGGTCAGGTTTTTGTGTGCATAAGCTACTTGTGCACAGTGCATGCTGCCTGCTCCAACTGCATGATGTTGAACATCTGGGCAGAGTTGCTTTGTGCTGATCTGTTGCACAACGCATTCAGGAATGTTAAGTAGCAAATAAGCTCTGCCTCAGGATGGTGTTGCTGATGTTGATAATATTGGTGTGCCCAAAGGAATTAACATGCTTTCTTAGACTCTGGTCCAACACGTTTTTATTCATGTGAGTAAAATTTTCTCACTGGTAGTATTCCTATGGTAATCAACAAACCTTCTCACAGCAATAAAACATAACAAAAGAACAAAACCAACTAGCTATTTGCCAGACAAAATCCCTCCACTTAAAATTCCCATAATCAAGAAACATTTTTAATGTGATTCCTTAAGGAGAGGGAGATAAGGCTTATGCAATTGTGCTTTCTCTTTCTGTGTGTGTCTCTGGCTATCTTCTTCCTTACAGTTTCGAGTCCATTCACTATGTTGGTTGAAAATAGCAAGAAGAGCAAGAGGTCCCTAAGTTTTACAGGCTTTATAACTATAATCAACCCAGAAGAAAAGAGATTAATGAGGCTGAGCTCATACTGAAACCTTCACTTCAATAAACACCAACAATCTACACGGGCAGGACACAGAGGATGACCTAGCATCAAGAAAAGCCTTGCTCGGTACCTGCTTAACAGTCATGTACAATCTAAAATATTATTCTTAATGTGGGAAACCAGCCATCATTATTTCCATTGCTCACTGAACTACCCTGTTTCCTTGAAAATTGGGCACTATGTGAAATAAATTGTATTTTTCTAACTAGGAATGTACTAAAATAAAATTTATGTGTTTCAATTTTGTCAAAATGATAAATATTCTTTACATTCTTGCTTTACAGAGCTTTGTTTGGAAAAAAAAAAAAAAAGTAATGAGTAGCTTCTAGCAGGTTCCTGGGAAATTGCGAATATCCCAGTAGAGAACAGGACTCACAATCAAAAAAAAAAAAAAAAAAAAAGACAGACAATTTTTAAATTTTTATTAAATCAGTCAGATTTAGTATATGAACTGCAATTGCAGGGCTCTATAAAGTTAGGTGAAAAGAGGGAAAAGGAACTGAGCAAAGCTGATCTATTCCTCCTGGAGATGTGTGACTACCTTGTGATTCCAGTTATGTATGAGACGTGTCTATGTAATCTGATGTTATCATACGATCTGGTTCAGCAGGAAATACAGTGCCTAAGAAAAACAAAAGTAGAATTGCTGGGCAATTTGTTCATTCTCATTGAATTTAAATGATTGAGTATTCCTTTTTTTTATACTATTTTAGTTTACTTTATTCTTCATCTAATTTCAATTTTTCTTTGTATTGCTTTCTTGCATTCCCCTCTTCTCCCTCAGCCCTTTCCTTTCCATGTGTTGCAGTGGTCAAATAGCTCTTGGCACTAAAACCCTATTGATCAGTTTTTGAAATATGCAATTTCAAAAGGAGTTCTTGGGGGGTGGGCGGACAGAGAGAGAAAGCAAATTACCCCTAATACTCTGACTTCTTGTATCATGCTTACAATAACATTTGCTCTAAAAATTTTTGTCTTGAAGAGACTTTATACATAATGCCATTTTTCCTCATTTCTCTACTCACTGTTCTCTACTGAATATATAAATTAATATACAAGAGTCCCAAAATCAGACATTATTCTTTTGTCTTCATGCATGCAGCAGTTAGAGAAAAAAGTTGTAGATAATTATTTATTATCGTGTTCAAATAAGATACACTGTGTGTGCCATAAATGGCAAATACAACTCACAGAGTTTATATGGAGTATTTTCAGCAGAATAATATGTGAATTGTTAAAACAAGTCTTGGTTCCAGTTTCTATTTTGCAAAATCTTCTCTCAGCACAGCATATATATACATATCTGTATATGTGTATATTTATGCCTATACACATTTGTATACACATCCATGTGCATTTACAGACGTATATGTGTGTGTGTGTCTGTATGTATACACATGTAAAATGTTACTATCTACAAAGTGTGTGGAACATATACGTTCAATGAGAAAGTCTGAGTTCAAAAATGACTTGCAGGTTTGGGAATTTAGCTCAGGAATTTTGTTCAAGGATCGTACTGTGACTTGGGAGTTTGACTTTGTCCTTTAGAACGAGGTTTTCCCAAATTGGCCTTTTCTCTGTGTTTTGTTTCTGTTTATTTTTTCCTAATTCCATTTAATTTGGCTTAGTTCTTCTACGTTAAGCTACATTATGCTTATATAGTACAGCAGGTAACCATTTACTTGGAGCTAGCTGAAACTCATTCCTACATCTGCTCTAATGAAATTTTTTTTTTAGTGCAGAATAGGAGTCTGAATATATCTTTGAATTGGCCTTATAGCACTTAACATTTTCTTGAGAGGCTGAAACAATGTCTTTTGGAGACAAACTTAGCAGCTACTGCAATTCTTTTGTTCCTACCCCATTACGCTATTCATTCTAAAAAGTGTTTTATGTTGCTTTGATTCACAGTGGGCGTGCAGTATCTTATTGTATCTAAGAATAACTATTTATTCTTCATATTTCATAGCATTTGGATTTCACAAGCACTGGATTTTGCTTTTCACCCTTCTTTCCAAAAGATTTGGAAGAAGAAAAGAAAAGACAGCTCCATCCTTGCATTGGCAGCGATCTTAGGGAAAATAGGCAGACATTTTATATGTGAAGGAAAATTGTATTCAGCCTTGCAGTTTAATTTCCCTTTTCTCAAAAAGAGGGAACAAAATAAAAATTATTAAAAACAAAAAAGAGAGGAAAAAAAAAGCATCATTTTCACAGTACAATAGTTTGAAAAAGACCTTGAGAAGACCACTTCCCACTTCAGGGACTTTTGCTTGCGGCCCATTTATGTTCATGAGCCATCTGTTTAGCAGCTCCTCCTATCCCTTCATTTCTAACAATGCTGGCAGTGTCAGCAGTTTAGTTTGCTGTCCATCTCCCTTCAACACATAGCAGTCTTTATTTGACCTAAGAAATAATTTATATGAAGCAGAAGAGAAACATTGTGCATATGACTCAGTGCCTGATTTGGCATTTTGTTTGCTCACTGACTGGGAACTACTGAACAGGAGTGCAATTATGGGCAGTTTTTCTCACATAGAGTTTTGAGCTGTTTGCTTTACAGAGTCTTTTGGGAATCTGTTTACTTTGCTGTATCTTTTTTTTTTTTTTAAGTCTGTTTTCTATTCTACTACTTTCTCTTCATTCTTCTCACTAGAATGGTTCCATCTTTCCTTTTACTATTTTTCATTTTGTCTTTTTCCGTTACTGCTGCAGCACTTCACAGTCTGAAGTTGGGTTTTTTTTATTCTTCAGTCTAAATCTGCATCTCTCAGAATTCATTCCAGCTTGGATTTAAATCCATGTCTCTTTCAATTAGTATCATAATTACAGATAAGACTCATTAATTTTTTGGGTAAATCAAAACTTGTGCAAAGAACAACCTCTTTTGTAGCATTAGGAGATATCTGTCTTTCAGATATTTCATGGTTTTGGAAAAAAATGTGCTTTGATGTCTCAGGTAGGCTTAGTTTCACACAGTTTCAATTGCTTTATGTACTATAATAACTCAGTAGTTCATCTTTTTGCTTCTTTCTTTCTCACATCCCACTATATCCATGTTTGAATCTATGCAGTGTGTCCAGTGAATTTTGCCTGTGAAATGGCTTTAGCTGCTCCTGTTTTCTCACTACCAATGTTATCTTTCCTGAGCCTCACTTTTTTATAACTTCCAACCCAAGTATCTCTGTGGATACCACCTCTTACAGAATAGGATTTTAGGTAGGCCTCTAATAAGAAGAGATTTACTAGCAATGCAACTGCCTATGTGAATTCAGTTATGGGTTGCAGCTCACAGCAGATTCCCAGAATCCCTAGGAGAGGGTCTCACTGGTTCTGTTAAAAAGACCATACTGTATTCTTTAAAATGTCATGGGCCAATTGTAAACCTCTCAGACAGGGACAGTCTCTTTCTGCACTTCAGTCCATCTAGAAACCACAGATGAATATTGTTTAAGCTCTATGTGCATTACTGTCATTTAATTATCCCAGAAGAGTGGGAGAGTTTATCAAGAAAACTATATACAATGCAGGACAGATTTTCTTTTACAGTAAGCCCTACAACATTTATGAAGAATAGAATAATGAGTTTATTAGGGTGATAAACACTTAATTAATGCAAACTAGTCTTTCAGCGGATGTGGATGTTGGATATAAAGACAGAGATTCTGAGACATTAACATCTGTGACTGTATGCCATTTCCAACTCTAACTGTACTGTCTCTAGTGTGCAGGTGTTTGTGTGCAGTGGTGTACTGAAGCAATGGCCAGTGATGTCCAAGCTCTATATTTTTTTCAATCTGAAGAATCCACAGCCAGCTTTGGATGCAACAGTACAGTGGGGCCAGTGGTAGACATATATAGATTGTATGTATACTTGAAGTTGAGCTAATTATGTGCGATTATTAAGCCTTACTATACATGTATGGAGTACTACACAGTGAGTGCAGTGTTTAGGCAAATCAGAATTGTCCAGGTAATCCTGGATTCTGGCGATATCTCTGAGCAGTACTTACAAGTAGAGTTCTAAGAGCTGAGTATTGTAAATCCCATATCCAAAGAAAGTGCTTTCAAACAAAAAATTAGTAACTGTATCCATGGCTCAGCTACATTTGAATGTCTTTTCACTATTAAAAAACATCTTCAGAAAACAAAGTGTGTGTGTGTTGGGGAGACTGTGCTTTACTACAATGTGTCACTCATTCAAGGCTTCAGAATAAACAGACTGTAGAAAAACCACCGATACTTACCCTGCTTTCTATACAGTGGAAAGCTCTTGCTTGTCCTAAGAAAAAATCCTGATCATTTTGTCCCTCTATCTAGATTCTAATTCTCTTTTGCTCCTTTACATCTCTGAAGTCAGTCTTTAATGATTGTCTCTTATTCATGTGCATATATGAGACTGATGGTAAGCTCGTTGCTACTGACTGTATTCCTTATCTTAAACTCAGTCAGATGTCTGCCAGTAGATTCTAGAGTGAGCAGCAGGAGAGAAGAATACAAAAAAAGAAGTGAAGACGGGTAGACCCATAGAAGACAAGGTTTTATTGACTTATAGTAATACCAGAGAAATACTATTGTACAGAATTTGGTGTCCCACTGGTGTGTATAAGAAGACAAAAAGGAGCATTAATTGATTTTGATACTTATTGTTATGTATTTTGAGTTCCATTGCCTTGAGCATATTGGACCAGAGGCTTTGTTATTTTTCAGTATCTATAGAATTGTAGAAGGAGCACAATAAATGCATACAGTATACACATTTATAGGTCTTCTTGTATAACTAGCAAGAATGTTTCATTAGCTAACTAGCTTAGTTTTGTAAAGAAAACAGTTATTTTCTGGGGAATGGTGAATGAAAGAAAAATGCAGAGAGAGAACTTTCTTCCTGTTTTCATTCTTGTATTTTCCCATATATGAAAAGATTGTTTCTGAAAATGATTGTTGAATAAGTAGGAAAGCAAGGTTAAATCTCAAATTACTTATGTAAGTGTCAGCTGAAAAAAAAATCATTAAAGTGAGCCATGTGAACCACCTGAAGTGCTGAGAGAACTGAACCAAGAGAATGAAACTCTTTCACTGAACACTTTACAGAAAAACCAGGCCAACATGCTAGTGATTCTAGTAACTGTTATATTTCAATATCTTGATAGTTTGCTCTATTGCCAGGGAATTCAAGCATGGCATTCTTCACTCACAGTATTTATTTTTCAGGGAATATTATTAATCTTTTATTACATTAATATTTCTGTTCATTTAATATATTCAATAAGTTGAAAAACCCTTCAAAAGAGTAGAGTTGATTTAGTCAGTTTAAAACATTTAGGGGAAAAAAAAAGATAAGATCCATTTATCAGCCAGAACTCATTTGAATTCGAATATCTTGAGTTGGAAGGGACCATAAGGGTCATCAAGTCCAGCTCCCTGCTCCTCACAGAACCACCTAAAACTAAACTATATGACTAAGAGCATCGTCCAGATGCTCCTTGAACTCTGACAGATTTCGTGCCATGACCACTTCTCTGGGGAGCCTGTTCCAGTGACCAGCCACTGTCTCAGTGAAGAACCTTTTCCTAAGGTCCAATCTTAACTTCCCCTGAAGCAGCTTCATTCCATTTCCTCATGCCCTATCGCTGGTCACCGGAGAGAGGAGATCAGTACCTCCCCCTCCACTGCCTGCCTTGGGGAAGCTGTAGAGTGCAATGAGGTCACCCCTCAGCCTTCTCCTCTCCAAGCTGAACAAGCCAAGTGACCTCAGCTGCTCCTTGTCTTGCCCTCGAGACCTTTCAACATCTTGATCGCCCTCCTCTGGACACACTCTCATAGTCTGATGTCTTTCTTGGTGCCATATTGAGGTGCCCAAAACTGCACACAGTAGTCAAGGTGGGGCCACAGCAGTGCAGCGCAGAGTGGGACAATCACCTCCCTCGAGCTGCTAGCTATTTCAGTGTGCATAGACAATGCGACTTCATTTTGTTTTTTGAATTGCATTTTACTTTTAAAGTAAATGCAATAACCAGTAGAAGTCCTGCAGAGAAGTTACTGTGGAGTCTTCAACTTTTAATTTTCCTGACTAAAAATCTTTTCCAATACTGATTTTTTTCTTCTGTAGTTCTCAATATTCTTATTCTCACTTAAAATGATAAACAAGGAAAATGAATTGTGTGTGAACCAAATGAAGTTCCGCAGACAACAATATTTTTTATAAAGGTCTTTGATTCATCTTCTAAGGACAGTCCATGCCATGCAGTGAATTTGATCCTGTAGAGATATAATACATGAGCATTTCACCTAAAGGTTGCATGATGAAAATGCATATTAAAGCTTGTTTTCTTTAAAAGCTTCTTTGCTCAATGTTGTTTGGGTGCAGTGCTTGAGAATTATGCAGATTCCTGGGTTTAAGGAAAACTAACTAGAGGAAAAACAAAATGCATCTTATGGTGTGACATCATACTGACACACAGATGGATCCTGAGTGTGGATTGACAATTTTGCATTCACTGCAACAAGTTTTCTGTTGCCAGAACTGAAAGATTACTGACTAGTAGTACAGGTAATCATTCTCAGGTACCTCAGTATTAACAAAAATTGCATACATATACTGAACTGCAAAAGTTACTGCTAGCCAGAGAGCAAAGGAGATGATGGTCAGGGAAACCACTGTTGATGTTGAGAACTCCTCACTCAAGCACAAAGTACATTTGTGAGAAAAACTCTTTGCTGCACCATCCTTTCTACCTCCTCTAGGAAAGCTTTTTCCCTTGTCCTTGTTCTTTGCCTCTCCTTATCTCTCTCCATCAATCACAGTCTCCAAACTGACAGTGTAAATCTCTGTGTGTGACCTCTTTTTAGGCTCTTACCCCTCCCAAGCACAATGTTCTTTCAAAGCAAATCTTTCTAGCTTCTTACTTGAGCTGTTCTCTATCTTGACTTTGCTGTTCACTGACTTTGTTAATTTTCCCTGGCTTCCCATTCAGTTACTCTTTTCCTGGTGTCAGTCTCCTTTAATTATGTAGGTAGCCCCAGTTCTTCCTGTACAGTTGTCTTTCCTTACCCTGACTTCAGTCGCCTCTATTTCCTCATCTCCCATCCCATTTCTCAATTGGATTTTTTTATTTCTTCCTTCTCAATCTCATTCTTAAGGTGTTACTGCAAACTGACCCTCCTGTGATACAGCAGCAGTCCTCTTTGAAATTTAAGTGGGTTTTTTCCTTAATTCTACCTGGATACTAAAATAGGGATCTTTATGAATACAAGTAGAAAGTGGCTCTTGGTCGGATTTTAATATGCAGAGGCTATGAACATTTTGTGTAAAAAAAAATATAAATGTTCCAAAACCTCAGTACTAGAAAGAGGACACAGTGTTCTTCAAACACATGCACACGTCAACAATAAAGCTCTTACAGCAAGGCCATTGTCAGTTGATTTAGTACTTAGACTCCACTAGAAAGCAATTAAAAGACCAGCCATTATTGTATGACTTAATTCACACTGCAGATATAGTGAACTTCTGCAGACATGCACATCAGAACTCCAGTTGTCACTAACTTGTGACTGATTGTGTAAGATGGCTAAATGATTAACTTGATGTTTGCATGCATTGAAAACAGACAATAGATAACTATGAAATCTGACAGTATATTCAAGGCAACACACATAAAATACACTAATGTGGCATTTGAATTGGTAAAAACCATCAGCATTATAAGGGAATGCTTTTCCATGTCTTCTACATCCTGCCGCAACTAAAAGTTTCAAGGTCTTATTTTTCACTGTGTGATCAAAGATCACTAACTTTCATGGCACCTACCTCATATGCGTAACTCATTCCTAAGGCACTGACTTAGAGTAGCATAAAGTTTTCAGGTGCTCAGTGCTCTCCACTGTAGGTGAACAGGAGGGAGGAGATGTTTAGTTAAGAGAACTTTGTTTTGCCCACCTTTTCTGCAGCAATGCTTTGAAAGTAACCATAACTCCATGTGAACTCAAAATCTCAAGCTATGAAGCCAACATTAAGAAAAGTTAAAACTGTAGCAAGGACTGTATGCTTTACATGATACATTTTCTGGTGATGTCATGCACAGAAAGAAGACATCACAACAAAACACTTCAACTTCAGTGAGCTATACCATGTCATGGTCCTCCTATCTACGTGTTAAATTAAGCTGAAATTAAATCCCTGATTTAGGTGGCAGAGCCATAGGGTAGAACCAGAGTGTTTCTATGGGAGGTGAACAGTCCTTTCCCAGCTTACTGTTGGGAAATATTCTTGGGCAATACCACCAAACACTGGAAATACACAGCTGGTTGTCAGGACAGCACAGATGTCATCAAATATAAAAGTTTTGGGGTTTGTTTTTGGGTTGTTGTTTTTTGTTTTTTTTCTTGTATTTCCCAATAGGGAGCTGAGATAATAGACCTCTGAAAAAGTGGCAATGGTCTATTTTAACATTCATAGATTATCCCTATTTCTCTTCTCTCTGGATTAAAAAAAAAAAAATCCTGGTTAATGATCATAATTATATTTGTAAAATCTTCACTATCACTTACAAAAATATCTCAGCATCCAAGAAAGAAATATGTAGTTTATGCAATTTACTTTTAGAAAAGATTATAGGCTTTCTTTCTGGACCCTCTTATTGATTGCTCTATCTGGCAAGGAGATTGCACTTTCCTCCTGTGTTTACATATCAAAGGACCAGATTTTCACACACTCCTGGAGAACTAGTTGAAATTCTTATTGATTCTTATTAATCGTAATTATGTTTTAAAAAATTAAGGACTAGCCTGGCTGTGATGATGTATGGAGATGGAAATTATCAGACACCTTCAGCAACTGTTATGCCATGGCAACACTAAACTTTCCAGAAGAGGGAAGTGCCCTTTTTGAAGATTTGGGGTTGACAAGCTACACATTGTAGTGTGGAGAAGTATTTTGATTCTGACAGTATGGACATGTTTTCTTTGTTCTGGAGTACAGACAGGAATTTATGAGAGGGGTTTCTTTGTTTGTTTGTTTGTTAGCCAAGTTAAAAAATTTGCTGTGCAAAATCTCTGCCCAAATCTTTTCTTTATTTCAATTGTCTGAAGATAATGGTATAATATGGGTATAAAGAGAAGAGCAAGAAGGTATTAAATTGTGTATCTTTTTTTGTTAACCTTGTATTTTCCCAGTTTGACTACTTTCTAGGTTTACATTTAGCAAGGAATGACGTTTCAAGATTTGATCTCTGAAATTAACTCTGAAAATTTCTGCTCGAAACTTAAAGGTGGATAACTAGTAGTTGTTGACCAAAGAGTTATATTTTAACTGAGTGGAATAGATTGCATTTGCAGTGATTATAACAGCACTATGAAACATTACTGGAAAATTGAAGGCTGTTTTTTTTTTTTAATTTAGTTTGGTTTGGCTTGGTTGGGTTTTTTTACAGACCTTCCTTATTCCATTAACTGATTTTTGTTTGTTTTTTTTTTTTTAAAGTAAAGTTCTTCAAGGTAGGGCTTGCATTTTGTTTGAAGTTTTCTGGTGGAAAGAACATTACAAATTCTAATGAATTGGATATTTATGCAACTTAGTAGAAAACAATGGCACTCCCTGGGACTTGAAATCTGTGCAATTTAGTAAAAAAAATAATGGCACTCTCTGAGAGAAAATCAAATGGTAAGATTTAGTATAGAGAGCACTTCTGGTGTTCAAAATAATATTATTGTATAATGTAACTGTCCCTATGTTTGAAACAATGTCTCACTTAATTGCAAAAGTACTGTAGTAAAGATGAATTTTATTGTTTATGGGAGCGGATTCAATAACCTTTACTCTTACATATTGTATGTTGTGCCCACCTCAATGATTTTTTTTTTTCTCACTTATAAATCTAAGAAATCTTTTTAGTTCAGCTTTGCTCCATGCCTAATGAAAACTTCAGGGTTACTAATCTGTTTAATGAAACTATTGCCAATTTACAAAAATATATTAGAGGCTTTTGCTGCTGTTATTTCACTCTTTAATCTTGTTTAGCTATGGAAAGTCCTCAGAAGAGGAAAGGCCTTTTCCCGATTGTAGCCTGTTTTTTTCCCTTATGCTTTTTTGCCAAATAGAATTCTTAGTCATTATCTCAAATCACTCAAAATATCACTTGAGGTCACACTATTCTCTGGGCCAGGAAGCTGGGGGCAGGTGTGTGGGGTGTGGGGGTGTTGTTTTTTACTTATTTTCTTTTAGTTTATGAGAATACTGGGAAGAATTTGATTACAGTAATGAGTGGTTCCAGACTACCTACTGCTTACTTTTGGTCTCAAGAGAGCATTCAAAGTTTTGAAAGTTACTTTTTGATTTAATCTTTATAGGTTTCATCATTAACTCTCCTTTCAAGTCTCTCAGTAGACACTACGATTTGGATTTTCAAAGGAGCCTGAATGCCTCTAAAGCTTCAGAAGCTAGTTCCTTTCAAGATCCCTTGAAAATCTCTAACTGAATCTGTTTTTGTCATTAGAGAACCTTGGTTACTTCGAGGGACTTTTCATTTTTCACTCTTTTGTTAACTATCAAACTATCCATAGTCAGTTGCCTCTTCATGCAACTTGCCCAGAGACACCGTCATTTAATTCCTCCGTTACTTTGATTTGGGTGTTTTACACCTCACTCCTCAGATAAACTCCACTCTGTGCCTTGTTTTTTCCCCTCCTCATTTTTTCCCTCCCTTTATGGTGTCGTCAGAAGTTTGTTTTTGATAAAGTCTGTTCGATATTATTTACAAGAATTATATGATTACAGATATGGGTTTATGAAAATGAAATTTCTATAGCTAGTGATGTCATTTAGAATTAGGCAATGAAAAGCCTTTATTTTTTATTCTGCCAAACTATATTTAAGGTTGGGGTTTTTTTAAGGTAGTCATACTTTTACTTGAATCCACATTAGAAGTGTATCCTTATTCCTCAGTCTCTTCCAGGATGTGTACAACACCACTGCCAAGTACAATCAAAAAGATCCCTGTGGGCTTCCTGGGCTTCTTGTGTCTGTTATCACTTGAGGTATGAGTCAGCATTGGTTTGTGTCTGCCAACAAGCTCAGATGACCAGGTCAACATGTGGGCCTGCCTCATTCCTGATCTTGCTAAATACCAAGTCTTCCTCTGTGTTGCAATATGAGAGCTAAGACAGTGTAAGAATGATGACAAAGTGGCTCGTTCTCACATGGAAGCACTCCCTGCGCCCTGGGCTGGCTTCACTTAGCCATAGGCTCTTTTCCATCATCAAGCTGATGAAAATGGCTTAATTCAATCATATTTTATTTTGCTAAGAAATGCTTGGACTAGTGGTTTTTTGGGGTTTTTTTGTTGGTTTTTTTTTTCCATCTGACTGACTTTTTAAAGCCATTAAAGACTGTAATGCAGCTGAAGAGTTAAAAACAACAACTGGAAGAATATTCTTTAGAGTCTTAACTAATTCTGAACTTATTTAAGCCTTGCATTCTGGCTAGGTGTAACTTTATATTCTGCTCAGATTGTGTGTGGTCTATGAGAGGTGGGCCAGAAGCCATTTATTCAGGTTTCAGCGGTTTCTTACAGATTCATTCATTTATTCTCCAACACTGTGGAGAGCTGGTGTTGTTGCAAAGAGGCAACCATAAGAGTCCCAGAGGCAGAGCTCTGTGGAGAGAGCAGGAGTGATGCTGATGGATGGCATCAGCAGCTGCTGGTGTTCTTGGGAAGCTGCCACAGCTTGGCAGCTCCTTCCTTTGACAGTCTGGAGGAGCACTTAGCTAGAGTCCCTGTAGGCTGCAGGATGGTTAGGTAGAGCGGGCACATGGGGAGATAATCACAAGGGTGAGAAAAGAGCTGTCAGGAAAAGGGTTCAAGATGAATACATGTAGGCAGTTAGGTCTGCCTGCAATAGTTAGGAGTTGCTGGTCTGGTTTATGTATCTTCCTTCAGGAAAACATGTCTTCTTTAGAATTATTACATCAGAAAACCAGGTATGTTAGCTCTAGGTAAAGCTTTCTGACTCCAACTCTTAAAACCTACTCTAAACAAAATTCTAGTTGTATGCTTTTATTTACCGATGAATCTTTCTTTGGGCTTCAGTGCCACCAACACAGAGTTTACTTTTTCCCTCATCTATATTGAGGGACTTCAGATATTTTCTCTACTATATTAAATCCTACACTTATCCTAGATAGTTTTGATTTTCTTGCTGCCTTCAGGCTTCTATAAGACAAAACAGAAAATAAAGATGAATAAATATGATTGATCGATACTGAACATAACTGTCAAGGTTTAACCCAAACCAGCAACTAAGAAACACAGCTGCTCACTTAATCCCCACCCCAGTGGGATGGGGGAGAGAATCAGAAGGGTGAAAGTGAGAAAATTCATGGGTTGAGGTAAAGACAGTTTAATAAGTAAAGCAAAAGCCGTGCATGCAAGCAAAGCAAAACAAGGATTTCATTCAATACTTCCCATCGGCAGGCAGGTGTTCAGCCATCTCCAAGAAAGCAGAGCTCCATCACGTGTAACGGTTACTTGGGAAGACAAATGCCATAACTCCAAATGTCCCCCCCTTCCTTCTTCTTCCCCCAGCTTTATATACTGAGCGTGATGTCATATGGTATGGAATATCCCTTTGGTCAGCTGGGGTCAGCTGCCATGGTTGTGTCCCCTCCCAACTCCTTGTGCACCCCCAGCCTGCTCGCTGGTGGGGTGGGGTGGGGTGAGAGGCAGAAAGGCCTTGGCTCTGTGTAAGCACTGCTCAGCAGTAACGAAAACATGCCTGCGTTATCAACACTGATTTCAGCACAAATCCAAAACATAGCCCCATACTAGCTACAATGAAGAAAATTGACTCTAGTGCAGTCAAAACTGGCACCATCACATAAAATATCACCTTTGTACTCTGGCATGGAAACTGAGCAGTGCAAACACCACAAATAGATGCTCAGCAAAGGCACTCTTTGGACTGGAATGCTAGCTTTGTCACAAATTTGTTAAATGCAATACCACTAAAACAAAGTAACCGTCATCTTCACCAATCTCCAAGATTCTGATTTTTGCATTGTAGACTTATGGGTCTGATTAAAAAAATCAAATTGTGCTCTGGCATATGCATTTAATAAATAGCAAATGTTCCTGCTAACAAAATTTCTAGCAAATGACTATAACTTGTATGTATTTTGTCTGTTAATATTTTCACACTTCTCTGCACAGACAACTTGCAACCCATTGTGTTGATGACTTAAACCTTTAAAAGAAGGTACAATGATGATGACTTTTTTTTTATCAGCGGCAAAAGAAACAAAACCGACTGAAACTTAATTTGAGCTGGGTATCTGATTCTCTTTAAAATTCTCAGAAAATGGGATGCAGCAGGCACACCTCTCTAGGGCCACAGCTTCATTAATGCTGATCTCTGTGTGCTCCTACAACCAGAACTCCCAAGGAGACCCACAGTCAAACATCTGCCAAATCAACCAGAGAACTGGATATGGAGTTCATGAAAGCTTAACTCCAGGGATGAGAGAGCAAATGGTATTTGATGTGACATGAAGTTAGAGTGGCAAAGGCAATATCTAATCCAGCATCAGGCATGACAGAAAAAAGTTAAACTTTCAATCATTGTTAATGTTTGAAGCAGCTGGGAGGAGGGGACTGATGCAAACCCAGTGCTTTGTGTCACAGGAGTCAGCATTTGTGACACAGTACTAGAAGACTTAAGGCTGTATTTGTTATATTATTGAACCATGCTTCTAGTCAAATTCAGGGATGATATAAACACAGGGAGACACTGCTTATCTCCTTATATCAGTGAGCTTGAATCCTAAAGAACAGAGTGAACAAGCATGCATAGCAGAACACAAAGGAAACAATTTTCATGACAGGGATGGGCTGTCAAAGAGCCATGTGGCAATGTAGGTTAGCTAGGTGACAGGTACACAGTTTGATGCTCCAGACTTCATTCCTGTGGGAATTAGTTGCAAGGCAAGTAACTGAGTAGCTAGATGCATATTAGTGGAATCGGAAGTCCCAGTAGCTAGAAGCATTTCCTGAATCTACATCTGGGTAAGATTTGGATGTGCCTAATCTTCTTCAGCAGGTTTTCTAAAATGGAAAGTAGACCCCAGGGCCCACTGTACCAGCCCCCAGTAAGCTGGCTAGATACAGGCAGTGTGTGATTTTGAAAATTGAAGCAGGGTTTCCTCTGAGAGGTTACCACTCATTTGTCATCACTCACTGACAAAAGGTCAGTGCCTGGAACATCTGATATCATTACGGTTTTGAGGGCCAAAGATAACTTCTGTTATACCCCATATTGCACTCAGAAACATCTTTGAAATGGAGAGCAGTTTTCCTCAGATATATTGGAAAATATCTGTAGTACTCTGACATAGAGAGGTATTTAGTATATATGCCTATTTTTTTTCTTATTCCTTCTTAGAAAATTCTTGTGCATTCCATTTTCTACCAATAGCTGAAGTTTGGTAACTCATTATTTCCTTTCTGAAACTTTCCATGTGATCTGCTCATGTTAAAAATTTGGGCCCTGTAATTCTGACTGTCCATAACAAAGACCTTTGTTGTTGTTTGCCTCCTTTTAAAAACGTGCCTAACTAAAATTCAGCATCCTCTTCACCAGGTCACTTGAACAGTTCAAATTAAGCTAGACTCCTCCAAATTATCACTCTCTCTCTCTCTTTTTTTTTTTTCCCTTCCATGATCTTCAGAGTCATAGGAAGAAACTCCTCTGATAGAAGATCATCAGAATTTACACAGGAAAATTCTGCATAAACAATACAGTATCTAGTATGGGGATGTATCATGTGGCCTTTTCTTTTTCACTTCAAAGTCAAAATACTTTAGTTTGCTTTAATTGCCACAGCATATAACATTTTTATTTTTCAGATTATTTTTCAGAACTCCCTTTGTAATACACTTTTATTATAATAAGTGAACACTTTTACAGAGGAAGAATTCATCTGATAAGTATATCAAGTACTACAGAATGTGTTATTTAAGCTAGACTGCTGGATAGAGAGTGTAACAGCTGAATCAGGAATTTTAGCCTCTTCCAAGGCTTCATCCAGAAAAGCATTCCTATTACAGAAATTCTTATGAATATGGTAAAATTATATGATGTACCAAGGATGAAAATGAGACAGTGTACTGGTTTTGGTCGGGATAGAGTTAATTTTCTTCATAGCAGATCATATGGGGCTATGTTTTAGATTTGTGACCAAAACAGTGTTGATAATACAGGGATATTTTAGTTACTGCCCAGCAGTACTTACAGAGCATCAAGGCCTCTTCTATTTCTCTCTTCTATATGGGTTAACCCATAACAGACAGGAAAAGATGGTGTCTTTTACAGGACCCACTGAAATAGCTGGAAAAATCATATAGCTCTACAGGACTTAAAAACAATATTTGCATCTGAAATATTTTTTGTTTCTCTTCTTTGTAGTTTTTCAAATCTATCGTTACTCCAGGTGACATCAGGAGCAGTTCAAATGCTCTTACAGGCTCTATTAGTCTCCCAGTCCACAGCAAACAGTATATAAATGACTTCCTGTGCTTAAGATTATGTCTTTGATTACTCCCCCTTAATAGATTTTTTCTTCTATAAGCTTTTCCCACTGCTTTTTAAACTCCTGTAAAGGTTTATCATCCACATCCCCTTGTGTCAAGGTTCCACAGATTTGCTATGAGCTATGAAGCATTTCTATTTTGTTTGGTGGGTCATTTTTAGCTACTTTGACATCCCTAGTCTTTATTGGACTAGTCCTTCCTTTTTTATCTTCTCAATGTCACATATGACTTTACAGGGGTTTTTTTGTCCCTTATTAGTTGTTTCTTTTCCAAAGCTGAATAACCCTTCTGATTGTCCTTTATTATTCTCCCTAATTTTTACCTGTTTCCTTTTTGAGATGGTGGGGGTGGGGGTAGTAGGAACTGCAGTGAACACCCAGGATAGCTTTATACAATATCATAATATTAGCTGTATTGTTTTCCTTCTCCTTTTTCAGGCTTTTATTTTCTTTTTTCTGCTCCTGAGTATTGAGCTGACATTTTCATTGAACTATTTATTACAGGCCCATTCTAAAGATCTCATTCCTGTGTGGCAAAAGTAATCTGAGAGCTCATCACCTTGTATGTAAAATTAGGATTGTTTTTCCCCATGTGCGTCACTGTGCATTTACCTACACTGATTTCATCTGCCATTTCATTATCATTTTATTTCTTCTGCAGTTCAGTTGCCCTTGTTTTTATTACCTTGAATAACTAACTATCACCAGCAAATTTTGTTTCCTCACAGCTTTCTCCTCCCTTTTTCTGGATGATTTATGAAAGTGTTGAACAGTTCTGAAACAACAAAGATCCTGTATGACTCCACTTTATTTATTAGCTAAATAAATTTAAAATTCAACCACTGAAACTATATTAGAGTATTTATGTCTTTCCTTGTTGAATTTCCCCCCTTCTTCAATGATACAGGTGCTGAATTTTATTTAGGTGGTCATGTATTTCTTAAATAGCAAATTTTTAACAACCTTATGACCAGTCAAGGATATAATTTGACAGACTTCCTTGAACCATGTGAGATTTTTTTTTGCTTAGCTAGACTTTTAGTATTTTTTACAGGGACAGTTGTAGCCTCATGTTTCCCCAGAGATTTCATTGGTGTAATATGATGTGATATGATATGATGGGAAACAGTTACCAACAACGTAAATTTAGAAGTACATGTAGGTAGATAGTACTAGCATTCATTATGTGTTCATTTTTCATATTGTGAGGTTGTGGACAATGTTCATGTGGGTAGGTTGAATCTAAAGTTCAATTAAACCATTAGAAAGACTTGAATGATCTTGATTTCAGAAGCATAATGATGCTTTAAAGAAGAAAATGTCTCCTGATCTAGAGGTCTTAATCAATTAGATGGACTTAGGAAATCCATAGAGACAGAATTTAAAATTTTAGATTCAATTGCAAAATTGTTTTTCTAAAAATTGTTACATCAAGGGATGCATTTATTTTTTGCTGATAAGTCTTGTAATATGTGGTAACTATAATAATACAAATAGAGTTTACTTACCTGTAGATTACTATATTTGGTCAGGCAATTTTGAAAACTCTGTAGCTAAGACAAATGATGAAGGACTCTTGGAAGGATCCTTAGAAAGATACTTAGAAGGAAGACTCAATGAAAACCCCAGGAAACTTTGGGGAAGTAGTGCAAAAAGATAGTGGGGAGTAGAAGGGTAAGGCTTAACTGAAGGACTGTCCAAGGTCACAGAGGTAAGTTGGAAAGACACAATAGCTGAGAAAGTGGTCAGAGAGAGCATGAGGAAAAAGCCTTTTTATCATACTAGAGGATCTGAACTCGGCCCAAAAATCACTCCAGTAGAGCTATTAAGTGCATTGGAGCGGTCTTGTGAAATTCTGGTTAATAAATGTGTGTACATGAATGTGTGAGAGGTGTGTGGTGTGTGTATAATGCAACATCTATTCTGAAAGAAGCAAATTCAGCCTGTCATTGAGGGTGAGCAGCGTGGCAGACAGACTGCAATGCACCATTTCCATTAAGGGTTCAGGGGTTGTGAATATAAGATGTAACCAAGGGGCCAAGGGAAGAAGTGTTGCAGGATGGTGAGATGCAAGGAGTCTTAAAATATATGGGATTCTGGAAATCTGGCAAGTGACTAAATATGTAGATCTTGAACAGATCTGTGACAAAAGATTATCTGAAAAGTCTTTTTTAGAGGTACTCATTTTGGCTGTTTTTCCTATAGACAAGAGTATGGAATAGGGCATATAATGACAATTTCAGCCAGTTTGGATCACAGCTCAACACCAGGGCTGTATTTCTGGATGGCAGATGATTCATGTTCTATAATTTTTAGCATTTATACATCTGGGTTTCAACGCAGCATTTGGCACTTTTGACTGCACCAGATTAGACTGTTACATTACAGTTTGACTCAGAATGTTATTTTAAAAATATATATATATTAAATTCATTTAATTTGGCAGGTTCCCAAACCTTTACTGTAGCTCTCTCTTGTAAGGCTTTTCTGTTTGCAAGCAGAGCATGTCAGATAATATCTGGAAATGAAGATTTGAGGTGGCCATAATCTTATTTGAACAATAGAAATAATCACATCAGGTGAATGCTCTAAGGATTATAGTTTCAATTACCTTTAATACTTTTTTTAAATGATCTTTCATATCAGGGGAAGGTAAGAGTGCATTTAGTAAAAAAAAAAAAAAAAAAGAATCTGAAGATTCAAGTCTTTTTTGGCTTAATTTTACTTGAGCAAAATTCATTTTAAGGTCACTGGAGTTTGCCCAAACAATTATCTTAAAAATCAATCAAGGACATTGATGTCTTTTGTTAACACTTTTGCAAAAACAACAAAACAGATAAATAGAAGAATTTTATGTCAACAATAATAGTTTCATTAAGATTGAAACATCCTACAGGAACATGCTGAGCTCATCAGAATTTCAGAGTGTAAAGGTCACTATCTTTTCCGTTTCTATTTGACATTAAAAGATTAGATTTAAAACTGCATGCATACTACTGGTGTTGATGTATGTTGCATCTTGTCCTTGCTTTATTTTTATGCTATCAAAACAAAGTAGTTTTTCATTATCAAAATGAAATAGTCTGTTGCTTCAAAAAAGAATTATTTTGGAATAATAATTATGCAATGACTATTTCAAAATCACTGAACAGAAATACATCTGATTTGCAGTTGTTTTTACACAGTGTTAGTTTTTTAGGATTTGGGTTTTTTTAAGCTGTTGGAGCATGTTTTATGTGCTTCATGGAACACAAACTGTTTTCTGCTCAGTTCTATGTGGACAAAATTGAATATTCAAAATATTGTCTGAACTCCTTTAAAATACATAGTATACTTAAAATTAGTAGAATGTGCAGAAGATGACTTATAGTCCCAGATCACAATAGCACTCTAAAATTGCTTCCTGTTATAGAGAAACTCAGAGAATGAAGTCCCCAGGACTTTCAGCAGGTATCCCAAAGACTTTTAAGATTATAAAACCAAAGGATTTTCTCTGTACTTACATATCTGTTGTTTTCACTGTACCAAGACAAACAACATCTGTTTGGCTGAGACATTTATTCCATGAAGGCATCCTGTGTTGGCTTGAAGGCATACAGATTAGAAAAAATTCAGAATTCTGCTATCACTGGCACTTTGTTTTCATAGCTGGCCATATTCCCTATTAGAAATTTGTGTGTCATTTGCCATTTGAATTGGCCATCAGCTTCTAAACACACATTCCTGTCATGCCTTTTTCTACTAGACTGAACAGCCTTTTAGTACCTGATATTTTTAGAACCTGATGTCTGAAGTATTTATACATTGCAGTCACAACACCTCTTCATATCCTTTTTGATAAGCTAAGTGGATTGAGCTGTAGGTGTCTTCTGCAGAAATGCATTTCTCTACCCCTCAAGTAATATTTGTGACTCTCCTCTGTGTTCTCTCCAGTTTTTCCATCTCTTTTTTAAAAATGTGGACTACAGAACTTCATATATTATTCTGATATGTCTCACTAATATATATCACATACATGTAACCACTATCCCCTTCTTTATACAGCTGCAGATCACGTTGTCACTTTTTGCAGCAGAATTGCATTGACAGTTTGTGTTAAATTGCCTATATGCTGTACATGTGCCCTTTTTAGGGTACAATCTTAATTCTGCCAATTTTGAAGTCTGTTCCTCAGTCTATAAATTTTCATTTGTTAAAGCTAAACTAATTTTGAGTCAGTTCAGCCCAGATCACTATTTTCTGCTATTCCAGTCATTTTGTCTTTGGTGGGGTTTATGGTGTAAAACGTTTGTTTGATACTTGCTTAGGTACACATGATCAAAATGATAAATAAGATTCTGGTACAGAAAACTGTATATTTTAAACATCAACTTTTTCAGAACATAAAAACTAAATCAAGTACTTTTGCAAATCCTATTCTGTTATTCTAAGGTTCAAAAAGTACATTCACATAGCTTTGAATCACAAAGTTATGGAAATCTTCAGGTTCCCACATGAACCTTCTGGTTCCCACATGAATCTTCAAGTTCCCAGAGAACATAACAGCACAGCCAGCCTAACATACTGAGGCACACTGAAAGAAAAAAAAAAAAAGCGGTGGGTAAATGTGAAAATTAATTTAATTTCAAACTTGCTTTTGCCATGAAGTAATTGATCACGGCTTTAAACTGTTTTGTGCATTTCTTATAGTTTTTCACTAGCCTTTGCCAAACATAACAATCACATGAGAAATGTCCCTTTTTTCTGATTTTGCGTCCCTGTTTTGCTATTTGTTCCTATACTAAATGACATTAGCAAAGGAAAAAAAAAAGATTAGTGCATAAGTGGAGCCGTTTTCTCACACATGTGAAGGAATGACCATTTATTACAACCACTATGGTTGCAATGTTTGTTTAAAACTTTAAATCTTGTGATTTTTTTAAGCTTCTAATTTTGTTGGAAGAATAAAAGATAGACTCCCCAAATGAGACCTAACTTCAGCCAATTTGATCAGATAGCATGTCTGAAGCAATGGTGAGCATAGATAAATTTGAAGGGACCCCTTGCCCCTGACAAACCTATTTCTATATAATGTATTGGTTCAAAGACCTGTTCTATTTTAGTCCTCCTTCACTTTTCTCTGTATCCTCTATTTTGCTACCACTTTTATCAAAATGTCTCCATGCACTTTACAAAATGGTTTTGCTTAGCCTCAGATCTAGTCCAATTTCACAATAAATAACCATAAGAAGTCAGAGACTTTTCTTAAATCACTGCATCTGTTGTGAACTGTAGTGATTTTTGTCTGTACAATTTTTGAATTCTCAATGAGATACTGTGGATGCCCTATCTATCTGTTTCAGCTTTCTTCTCCCTTAAAAATATGCCCTCCTTAATCCAGTTGGTTGCAATTTTTCTCAGAGTAAGGGTTGTCTCAGGAGGTGTCTTGGTGTGCCATTAAAGGAAGATGGGTTTTAATTCACATACAAGCATTCAGAATAAAAGGTAGCTTATCAGGAGAGAAATTCTGAGCAATTAAATTATCTACAGAAGTCTCCAAGTACCTGAGTAAACTGATCTGGGCCTGACTTTACAAATAATATTATAATACAGGAGGGTTTTTACTCTAATTATTGCCAGAGCTTCTCCTTGTTGATGATAAGGGAAGATACTTCACAAACTTAGAGAAACTTTGCCTCCCAAAATGCCTCCCAAACCCTAAACATAAGCTAAGGGAGAAAGCTTGTTTCCCTAATGATCCATTTGCTTAGTTTTTATCTTTCAAGTAAAGATTAATATTATATTAAAAAATATTGTGCAAAGTCTATGCAACCAGACTTTTTTCTCCCTTGCAAAGAGATGAAGTGGACAACTGAAAGCCCGTGATCTCTGGAGGTGCCAGGGACCAGCATGGGCAATAGAATAAAACTGAGCAATCATAAGGTTTCAGCTCACTGGGGAAGGAGACGACACAAATAGCCTGTGCAGTAAGAGATAGTGCCTGCACTGTACTCAGACTCCATTGTCTAAGAGAACAAGATGAATCCGAATAGAGGACCGGCTGGCAGGAGTCTCAGAGTCTCAGCAAAGCATTACCAGTCTCTGGCATGCTAAGTGACAGCAGAAACCCAGCTTAATATCTCTGTCTTAACTGCAAGAGAATCATCACATTTACTGTTTGAAACCTGTATTTCTTTTTCTTTGTATTAGTTGAATTGTTGACACCATATATGCAACAACATATATTGACAAGCATATATGCTTGTGGTATTTTAATGATCAAACTAAGCTATTTTTAGCTATTTCCTTAGCTGCTTCTACCTTGTAGAAGTGCTGCAGTTCCCATGTTCCATTTCTGGTGATGAACCTGACAAAAGCATTTTACAAGCAGGCAACTAGGAGGTCACCTTTCTTAAGGAGATGTTTTCTTTTATGTGAAGTCTTCACACAGTAACATCAGTGGGGGTTTTGTTGCTTTTTTTTTGACTTTGGATTTTCAGAAATTTCCATTGAAATGAATGAATTAATTTCAAAATCATTTATTTAAAATGCTAAATAAATTTTTGGAAATGTTGAGGTTCCATGGGGGATTTCTGGGTGATTGGGTTTTTGATGGGTCTTAGCCAGCTTCATGCTGGAGTAGCCAAAAGCCTGCCTAAATGAGGAAAGCACTAAAATTCCACTGAAATGGAATTGGTGACTAATTTTCTACTTTAAAAAACCTAGCTATGTGTTGTTAATCAGAATGGACAAACAGTTTTATTTTCTAATTTTTCATCTATGCATATTACATAACACTATTTCTTATAACTATTTTTATTGCCTTGAAAAGATGAAGACCTCAGTTGAAAATGACAGCAGTTGATAAGTCAAAGCTTGCCAAATAAAAAGCAGACATTTTGAAATTTCTTTTAGAACATCAGGTTTATCCTTCTGCTGTGTGTTTTAATGACATTGAAAGGGTTTCTTGAAGCACTTAATACAAGTCCATGCTGATTCCTTTGCCTTTATACAGCAATCTGTTCTCTTCTAGGTTCATATTGAAATATAGAATCCCACATGTCTATCTTGTCACAATGATAAAATGCAAAGTATGCACAAATTACATTAGACCTAAGCATAAAACAACTCTATTGCCTTCTCTAAAACCAGCTGTTGGGTAATATTTCCTGTGGCGTGACAATCTAATGTAATTTAGGGGACACATTTATTTTGGAATAAATGTCAAGAAAGAACTTAAGAACACACCAAGAAAGAACTTTTGGTACATTTGGTAGGCATTACTAGACAATTCTTAAAACACACAATGTTTCTCAAATTAAAATAGTCATTATTTTAAAGTTAGAATTGGGCTGGCATAGATTCTTTTGCAGTAGAACACTTAGAAATAAAAGAGTTTATAACTCTTTGACATCATCCTTCTTTGTATCAAAATTTTATTTCTGTTCTTTGACCTTTTGCCTTCTTCTGTGAGATGTGTACTGAAGTCAACATGTCTTAACTAGAATTTTATATATATATATACTTATATATATATATTTATATTTATATATAAAATCAGCCTACCCTAGAATACAGCTTCATCCTGAGTTGTCCTTTGACGGTAATAAGAAGGTAAGTTTATTTTGTTCTAGGACATTCTGTCCTCACATATACCAGAAGCATACAAATTTTTTCTGCATAGGATTTAATCAGTAATAGTGCAATTAAAGGAATTAGAAAGATCATGTGAAGATGACCATATATAGAGATGCTTACTTAGAGTCTTAGTTAAATTAGTGTCTGAGTTTCTGCCTGTGGTTACCATAATTTTATTTTCTTCTTCCTTTTTCTCCCTCTACATGTTTCTCTCTTGGAAACTGGAGTATGCAGATATCACATTCTATACAAGCAAGAGACCATAGGATGAATGTTTATTGAAACTTCATTATTATAAAAACAGTACTTTTCTGCAACAGGTGATACTATGAAAAATCTGCCAATGCTCTTTGCAATGTTTCATTTAGAAGCCAAAATATGCAACCGAATTGAGACCTCCCTTTTGAGGATCTTTAATTGCTTTTGCCTTCAGGCTGTGCTGGAAGCTATAACATCTAAGGTGGCCAAGTCTCAGAAGTAGTCTTTTCCTTACCCATTGTAGATGATAAGTGATTTTTTCATTAAAGAAGAAAAAAAGGAAATGTAAGATAATTTTTAAAAAATAATATTCAAAATTTGTTCATCAACGTTCATAAGTTTTCCTAAAAAGCTATATGTTGCAGTATTTATGTTAATTTTTTATCTAGTTGCTTGTAAAAGATAACCCATGCTTCAAGTCACAAAAGGAGGGTTTCCAAGACTTTTATAGTAGAAGAATCACAACATAACTTTGTAACCTTATTTATGAAATAGCTATTTTCTTCCTGGCTTATTTTTAGGACTTGATTGAACTTTAATAATTCAATCAATAGTATTCAACCAGCTATAAAATCAGTCAATCAGCAAAATATTTATCAATCTATTCAACCATAAAGTATTTTTATTCTAATCTTAAGTAGTATGCAAGAATTGTTGTTCTGTTTTAAATATATTGGTATGCAGATTAAAGTGGCCTTCAATATAACATTTTTAAGAAAAGAATGTATGCGCTTGATGATTGAACAGTTCCCTTTAACCTTAAAATTGCTCAGGGTACTAGTATTTCTCTGTTCAAATGTAATCAATTTGAATGAAAATAATTTATTCTAGTAAAGTAGAACTCTAAGTAAAACATGCTTACCAGCAGAAATACATTTAGTTGGTACAAACTATGCTGTAAGCCTTCATCCAAATTTTTGAGCAGTAGTTCATTAGAGTTCATTGTAAGTTGAAAACTATTATAAATATGGTTTGGGATAAGGACTGAAAAGCACCTGTGTCAAAAAATAGAAATTTTATGATGGTTTTATAGATAACAATAAAAGAAGAGTGGTTTCGTTTTTGTTTTGTTTTTCCTCACCCATGGACCTAGCATTAGAGATTTCCTGTTCAGGGAATTTTGGCACAAGTGTGAAAAGTCCTGTATATTTTGCGTCAGATTTCTTTCATATATGAATGTTAATGGATGTTCATGAGATCCAGCTGAATCTTCATGCCCTAAGTGCTCATACATCAGGTGGAAAAAGTCTTGCCATTGCTACAGCAAGACCTGCATCAAGACCTAGGTTTTCTTTAGTCAGTTGTCTTTAGTTAGTACTTCATCCAGAGTTAGCTAACCATCCCACATGCCAGTAACAGGTTCCTGTGTATCCCTTAAGTTAGTGCATATTTTTGTGAGCCCAATGCCTGTGCCTGCATACCTATATATAAAGACAAGGGCACTTGATTTGATCACAACTTTAAACCTCAGTTTCCTTGGGAAGTACTGTAGAAAGATATATATACCACCTTTCCTGAGTTCAAGAAATATTTTGTTTCACTTGTGCACAATGCAGCCTTAAAAACTGGGTTTTGTAGACAATGCAGGATAGAAATTAATCATGTTTCTATGAAAGTAGATGCTTCTGACTAATAAGGCCAGAAGGAACTATGCTGCTTCGTCCTCTCTCTGCATGCTTCAATGTTTTTCTGTAGTGAGAATAATGATTTCCTACCTTGCTCTTCATAAGAGTTTCACAGAACTGAATGTGGTACCATACCAAACACTCTGGTGATAAGGTCCATGTACTGGACCTTTCCCTCAACTCAAGATTACCAATACCAGAAACATAGCCCACGTTTACTTTGCATGGAGGTACATGCTGCAGTAAGCCTTAAATTCCCAGTCTGTTAACCACTCACTGAAGGGAAGCATGCTAATGATCCCTCTCAGCCTGATTTACTCTCAATGAGATATTGAGGTCAGCAAGCTGGGCTGGATTCAACACCCAAGCCCAATTTCTGCAGGCTGGGCATAGCCAAGGAGTCCTAGAAAGAAGAGGACTAACTCATACCCATCCCTGCAACAGAAGCACATGGACAGGGAAGACACGCTTATTATAGTTCCAGATAAACTTTAACTTATCCAGTTTAATGCCACTGATGATCTCTTCAGCAGTCCTCCCCCCAGTTATTCTGTAGTCCAACCTAATGGGCTTATAAACAGAAAATAACAATTTGTGGGACTGACGCACATTTGTCTGCTAGTCACCAGCTCTGCTCATGTGCATTTCACAAGCTTTGTCTGACCAGCGCTGACATATGGAGCTCCTCAGGGATGAATCACGAAGGAAACATATGGATTAAACATTTATGGCATTAAGATTCTTACTGAAGCAGAAGGTGGCCTGTGTAGGCCTATAGGGATGATTCACAGATAGTCACCCCTGGTATTTTGAGGGTGAAAGGAAACTTCGTTCTATTGAATATCTTACTTGCAAGCTCACTACTGCTTTTATATATGTTTAAAAAGTTCACGATAAGATTGTTTGGACAAAGGCAGCGTGACCTGGTAATTAAGGTGCAGGATTAGATTGTTTAGCTGATGGCACTCCTTCAAACCACACTGATCAAACCTTCTATCTTTCCAGATGCAGAGCTACCAAAGCAATTTTATGTACAGCAAGGCTACAGATTTATGCACCTTCCCTGGGCTATATTCTTATTACTGAAGGCATCTAGTCTCTGGCTGTTCAACTTTTTCGAAAAGCCTGCTTAATATCTGACATTTTTTAAAAAAAGTTATGTAAGAAGTTTGACTGAAAAACAAGTTGAGGACTCTGCCTTCCACTGAGGATATTGAAAGCTGTTAAGTTAAACCAACAAAAACTCTTGTAATTAAGGCCAGTGCTTTTTTACACAGTAAGCAATCTACAAAGCCCCGTTGCTCCTGCTGTGGTGGAAGTGGCTGGAACTAGGAAAGGGCAGTGATGAATATGCTGTCTGCACTTGTTGGTCCTCCCATCTACTCCCTGCTTTCCTGTTGCTGTGGGGATGAAATGGCAGGCCCTGCAATAGTGGTTTTCAAGTAACTCTGAACTGGAATTGTTATTTCTGCAGCAAACTAAGCAACTTTTGACAAGGCAGCTGTTGGCATTTGGCATTTTTGTAGCAAGAATGCATAAATTCAAAAGCCATTTCCTTTCACCTTTGAGGAAAATCAGAGCTGACCATGACAAACTGGTGTAACAGATTTATTACAAATAGGAATACAACACACATGGCTAATGCTTAGCTAGAAATTTCATGAAAGTTCTTTTATATTGCCATATATGCATATATGTGCACATAAGCTATATACAGTTCATACTGCATATGTATATATGCATCTAATTCATATGTACTATTCATAATTCAGTCACTTAACATGACGCACATTCATTATACATGCTGCGAAGGTATGTGATAATCACAGTCATTTTAATTTTGCTTCCATTTTTCTTTGAGACCCTTTCTTGTCAATTTCAGTCACAGTCAAGTTACTTCTTTCAACAAAAATAAATTCCCTGAAAAGTTTAGGGATGAATATAGTAAGTAGAAGTTCAGATTAATTTCTAGTTAATTCATTTGTCTGAAAAAAGGCAAAGAGATTTTTGTAATTCATTGACTTCAAAATGTTTCTGACAAGATTTGGTTTTAGTGCTATAAGTTTGACTTCCTTTTTTTTTTAAAAAAAAAGAAGTAATTTAAAACTCCCCCTCCAATTGCCACAAAATTAAAACCGTATTATTTTATCTTGCCTGCAACAAGTTGTTTCTCTCAGTTTTTACCAGCACCTTGAAAATCCATTTTTCCAGCACTGTTTCCAAAGCATTAGTCCCAACCTTGAAATGAGAGCCACATACTGATTAAAACTGTTAAACACTGTTAAACTCCCTCCAAAGATCTTTCAGTCTTAGGCTTTTTTAGTGTCCTCTTCTTTAGTGAGAAAAGATAGGCAACAAAGCAAAAATGCTTAGATCACATAGGCATGTACTATGAATTGTGAACATATAATTTAATTATTCTGGAGGTGTGATGGTAGAACGATTAATTTATTTTATACTAATAGATGCTGTAGAAGAGAATTTTGCTTACATAGATGAGAAAGTCCATTTGATTTAAAACCCGCTAGACTTTGTTTGCATAGATGAATAGATAGCTTCCCCTCTAGGGAGACTAACAGCAATAAGTTATGGCCACTCTTGGGCTGGAGGTGGTTATCTAGGAAAGGCAGCTATTCTGTTTAAGGGATAGGAATAAGAAAACAGTGGAGAGACCAGAAACACCTCTCTAGCTATAGTCCTCCAAACAAACTCTTACCAGTCTTTTCTGTCACAACTTCTTGGTCCCTTCCAGCTCTTCAACACAGCTCTTCAGAAATGAGCCATAGTTCTCCTCTCTGCTTTTGCCTCCTTTGCTTTTCTGCAGTTACAGTAGAAGTGAATTTTAGCTGTATAGCTCCAAAACCTTGAGGCTGCTCTAGATCTACTGACCTAATAAGCAATACCTGCCATGCTAGGCAAGTGATGCATGTTTCTGCCTTGCCATTTTAGTCCAGCACCCTGAAGTAATGTACGCTAGACCAAAGTTGTTGCAATTAACTCCTACTTTCATGTACAGTTGGTCATAAACTGACTCAAATTATAAGTCACTGAGTTTGTGGTCAAAGCAGATGCTGGTCGCACCCATAAAATAGAAGGAGGCTAAGCAAGATATAATTAATATATGTTTGCCTTGAACCTAGACACAAACATACTAAATAGCATAACCAGGGCAGGTGTGTAAGCACTTTGTAACATCATAACACTGTTAGTTGCATTTTGTAACAGTTAAACATAAACCTATAAATAATAGTCATAACTGCAGAGGGGCAAATGGAGATTTGTAGTAAATTTGCACAAATGAGGTGCCAGAACCCGTATGCAAGTAATAAACTAAGGATGTAGATCAGGCATGAAAGATATCTAATAAAACCAAAATAATCTTGCAGAGCTTGGTGGAATGAAATTAATCCTGGAAAATAAATGAAAAACGTCCTTATGAAACAAAAAAGAAAAAAAAAGGTTCAGCGATATCGAGAGTATATGAAATTGCCTTTTTTCTTTTGAAGAGAGAACATAAAATAGCAAACATGAGCAAGGAAAAGAGGGATAAGAAAGAAGTCATCTGCTTCAGTTCCATCATCCCTTCTCAAAGACCTCTAAGCACTGGCCACCTTGAACTTGGGCACTGAGGCCATTAAGGACCATAGCCATCATCAGCATCAACTCCATCATATTTTATACTCACGGCTAATTTAGGATAAGCTTGTTCAGAACTAATTGTTTGAATATATATAGAAATAATTGATAATGAGTAAGAACCAACCATTAGCAATGTATATTGCCAATGAATGTCAATCTAGTATTGTTTCCAGGTTTGAAACCAACCAAAGTTGTCAGTCTTTTAAACACTGCTATCACAGTGATCTCTAATTCTCTTAACTGAGATGTATATATTTACATATATATACATAAATATATGCATAATCAGTTGCAATAAGTTCAAGATAACTGTGATTATGAATCGTGACAGTAAACATTGCCAAGAAACAGGGTGTATAAGACTGAGCTTAAAATTCTGCTAATGATATAGCTTTTGGTTAACTAGGAATGCAGGCAAAGTGTGTGTAGGTCTGCTTGTGTAAGACTGCATAGATACACTGCAGGAATGGTGCATTTTCCAAGGCAGTATGCCTCCAATCCCTGATATATCAAAAGAATACTGGTGCAATACAAATCTTTGTACACCAGCAAAAATGTTAGAAATAACAATCAAATAAACATGATTTAAATATAGCTTGTGATTTCAATTTATCTGAATAAGAATGCTGCACTGGGAAATCTCAAAAGAAGCAAAACCAACAGAAATCTACCAAATCATAGTTTTTTTAACATGGCTTCTTTTGATAAAACCAGGCTTCTTCTTTAATTAGGTTTATCCTTCTGAACAGACAATTAAAAAATATTTATGTTGTATAGAAAATAATAATATTGTGGAGTAAAAGCAACTATTTATAACTTAAATACTCATCTTTACAGTCATGTAAGTTTCTAAGAGTTAAATTTGTTTTGGTTTTGTATCTTTTGGTTTAGAAACAAGAAGAATATGAGGTATTAGAGGTCTTTTTGGAAAACAGCTTCTTCTTCCATCTTTATATGCTGTCTAATTCAGATAAATATTTTTAAATTATTACTATTGGTCATACAATGTTCTCCATAGTGTATTATTTTCTTTGAATAGTTAATGTAATGGCAGGCCATTTTTTAATGTTACTGAATCAACAAAGTTATAGTATAGTAAAAAAAATTAACTTTGCAGGTATCTAGGAAAAGGCAGCCCAGCTTCAATGGTCTGTATGTTTCTCTGTAAATAAGCAAATGGCAGTCATGTAATGATGGCATTTAGCAAAATTTGTTTGGAAAAAAGGAATGAAGGCAACAATGTTTAACACTTTAAACAATAAATTTATTAATATAGTCAACAAGTCCTTTAAGCAAAGTTTTTAGTTAAGTATAGTTTGGAAGAAGATAAGTTAGGAAAATTGTGGTGGTGGTGGAAAATATACAGTTCAAAGCTCTTAATATATAATTAACCAATTAGGTCTGCATTTACATGCAAAATGCACATGTATAAAATTAGTGTGACTGTGTGCACACTATCATGGTATTCATTCTGAGATTTCAGTAACCCTGAATAGTTATATGATATTTAAAATTAAATCATTGGGCTTTAGATTTTGACAAAACCTACATAAGTAGGGCTAGGCAACTTGTTATTATATAAACGATATAAAACTTATAATTTATATAATGTTATAAACCTTGTTACTTTATAAAAATATCTTACATCTCATCAAGTTTTCTCTCTAAATTAAGAGAGGAACTCGCTCTAACTCCAGAAATGGAGGATCAAAACAGTGTCAGTAATAAGGTCAAAGAAGTCTCTGAGTCGTGAATTGTGCAAGCTGTTCTTGTGCTTTTCCCTGTGTATCCATTCTTGACCACTGCTGCAGACAGGACACTGGGACAGGTGAATTTTTGTCCTGATTCTTCTTTTCTACTGCTTTTTGATAGCTAATATCTCCTGAGTTGCATATAACTATTCTTGTATTTCTGTGGTTTTCAGTGCTTTCTAGTAAAGAAACATTTACTACCTCGGGTTTTTTTGATTCATTATGAACATTCACTTGAAAAATTTAGACCACTGTTGTACAATTATTTGTAAGCTCATAAAAGCAGTCATAGTTTGGGGATTGCTCCCAAAGAATTGAAAAAAACAAAAGAAATAAAAGGAGGCTATTGTATGACTGGCAAAGTATTCACTTTAGGACATGTGATCATATTGATAAGAATATATTCACTCCTATTCTGTTCTACTTTTCCACAAATATGAAAGGCCCAGTCAGAACATGAAGCATATACAACATTGTCAGAATGTTACAGGGCTAGCCACATGAGCTGTAGTTGTTTATGAAATCCAAGTCAAAATTTAACTTTCTATAGATAAAAATATGAACTGTCAAGAAGACGTTTATTTTGGTGTGATATTATCACTCCTGTTGACTAAAATACAAGAATTCAGTTTTCCTTCCAGAAGGCTATGTCAACAATAATTGTAATTCTGAACCATGCTGTTGTGATGCATTTCTGCAATTATAAATGAAAATTTATGTTCTCTAAGTGGCATAATCATAAAAAGTCACTACCTAGCATAACAATAATAAAATAATGGATGAGGATATAAAACTAGGAGTGCACTAAACATTGTGAATTAATTTTCAGTTTATTGGCTGTTAAAAAGTCTCTTTGAATCTTTCATTAGATATTACATCTATTTACAAAAGAATTTTAAAGAACTAGTACGAATAGTATTTTTTAGAAATATTTTCATGTGGCAGTCTATTTAGTTGCACGCTACATTGATTTTCATGTTCAAAATGGAAACAAAAACAGAACCATAAGGAGCAATAAACTATTAAAATTAAGTAATCTGAGGGAACATAGCCAGCCATCAAGAACTGTATATACAGATGCTGTTTGTATGAATGCATGAACACATTTTTCGTCATTAAATGAGCACCTTTATGTGAAAAGATGCAAACGAACTACCTGGTATTACTTCTATTCTTTCTCCAGCTACTTGTATTCAGCAATGATGGTGGCAGAGACATACATTGCACAATACCCTCAGTCACCTACCATCTTCACACTTAATGTAATCTTGCATTCTTTGTCAAACTGTTACAACTGGACTGAAAAATAATCTAAGACATTATGCTTTCTATCAGATTATTTGAAATTGTGATAAATGCAATTCAGTGTTTTCTGAAATGTTGGTGCTAAAGTTACCCAGCATATTTTATAAGAGAATACAGTGGCTAAAGAGAGGGCTCCTTATTAGTGTTTTGCAATACTTCTGTAGAGTTTGTCGGTTTGTTTTTTTAATGTCAGGGAGTACATGACAACATTCAGCTCACTCCAGAATACACCTGGCAACTCAGAGCACTTGGCATTATAATGGACTGCTGCTTTGATTGTGCATATTCCTCACTCAGTAGGAGTACTAGTAGTACCAGTGAAATTTGGTTTATGATTGATTTTTGTAACACGGTTGACTGAATATTTGCAAAGGAATTGTGCAAAGCAGGTTGCATGAATTTGGCCAGTGTGGACTTGAAAAGAAACTGGCTGCTGCTCTTTTTTCTTTATTTCCTCTTTGTATTCAGTATTCAGATTACTATTTTTTTCTGTACATATCTCAAGGAAAATCCATTAATACTGTGAAATACACTGATTCTATAGTGATGAATGCCAAGCTTTAAACATTTTAACCTTGTATAGATAAAAGGTGAATGAAAAGTGAAGTATGATCAACTTGTTCATATCCTGGTTTAATTTATTAACTTGGCATACATATACTAAAATCCTCTGGAATTAAAAGCCTAATACTTCACTGCTACTTAGTATAACAAAGAGGCTGTTATTTTATATAGGTGGTGGTACCTCAAGGCCATAACTGCAGATCAATAATAAAAAGCTAATATCTTCTTTGAAAGGTTTAGCCTCTAAATACAAATTTTAGAGGAGCAGAATTCTGACTGATATGCAGGTGTGTTTTTCCAGTCTCCTGGTTGCCCCAGAAGAGCATAACTCCACCTGGACCCTCAAGCAAACTTTCTCCCACATAGATCCTTCCTTTCTGTTCTCTGAACCATCCAAACATCTATGCTTCCCTTCATCTCTCCAGTCTCCTGAAATTTCAATACCAAATTACATATACATGATGGCACCTATCTAGGTGCTTGCATTCTGGCTTCTTGATTTTTCACTCTGAAGATGCATCCTCTCCAATGCAAAGTCTGCACCTTCAAGAGTGAGGAATTTACTCTCTCACCATCCTTACCAAAGTTCAGGTCTGTAATTCTAAGGGACATTGTAGGATACAATCTTACTGGTCTACTGAAGCAGTTACAAATCAATGCATTTCATCACTGTTAAAACAAAATTTAAGTTGTTCTTTGGCTGAAAATCCTGTCTGCCCATGTGGGAACAAGTTCTAAAGTTAATTTATAATCCTTTTCCCCCACCCCTTCCAAAAAGAGATCTATAATGGAAATGTAAACAAATCATGCACGTTTTTAGCTGTGTACCAGCCAGAATGGCCCAATAAACACCAGAGCTCAGTGCAAATCTCTGGGTAAGCATGGCTTTCTAAAGTAACTAAATAGATAGCAAAACATTTCTTTATTAAAAAGGAGTCATTGTGTGTTTAGTGTGTGATCAATAACCGAGACACTATTCGGACCACGGAAGAGGTTTCCTGTCCTAGTTTATCAGACATGAGGTGTGATTTGCAATAAGAAGGACAGAAAGACAGGGCAATACTTTATTATACATGGAAAACATCATATCACCTCTAAATAAATTTACTAATCTATTGTTATTCTACAAGTGTCTGTGAACTTTTGTGTCTGGAAATCTAATTTTCCATTTTGTTCTTAGAGAAAGAGTGATTGTTATGTTCAGTTGGTCAAATTCTATTATGTGTTTTGGTTTACAATTTCAGTTGAAAATGGTGAGCCTTTTTTTTTCCCACATGGACTGCATGGTGGTAGTGGGGAGGGGAATAAATGACTTTCCTACAGTAAGATTTGTGTGATTGAGTGGGGACAAGCAAGCCACTATAACTGCTGTTCTTTACTGGCTGTAGCATTAAATATCAGCAAGTGTTTTCCTTTCTTTATACCTTATTGAGTAGATGAGATTCATTGATCTGCTTTCTGTCCTGATTTGCCATTTGCTCATACTATATCCCCTTCTATTTTCCTTCTTTGTGAAGAGTACATTTTTACTTTATATTCAGAGATTGCTTTTTCACGACTTCTAAAATTTAGTCAGGTCACTATTCAGGTTCTGTCTGCTATTGTATTCTCTGGAAAAGTACATTTCTCAGTTTTTCCTTTGTATCTGCTGTCAGGTTTTACTCTGTGTTGAGGATAGCTTTAGGAAATGGCTTGTATTTGTTTCAAATGTGTCTGGTGATTGGGAAGGCTTTCAGGGGTTTACAGGTATAAATGGCCTTGTACTTGGACCACTGTTGTCTTGTACACTGCAGCAGTCCAGTGCCCAAACAAAACAAAACCAAATATTGTCCAAAAAAAGTCCTCTTGAAAAGAGGAATATTCTGAATTAAATAGTCATTTGCTAAATCTAGAGACAAGGCTGAAGAGAATTTGCTTCGGGATTAGAAAATATGTACTGCTGTCATGGAAAGATGACCTTGTATAGCTAATGTCACAAAACTGGACTGCAGCTAATGGACCTGTGGCTACAAATAAAGGAACTGAAGGCTTCAGAGGCTTGTGAAATAATGTATGTAGGATTCCCACTGAGAAATTCAAACAGTCTTTTCAGTCTGAGTGCACAGGCTTTGACTCATATTTTCTGATGCCTTACATGGTGCCTGATGTGAAATCTAACATGCATGTATTAAAAGGTATAATTCTCTACGCAGTCCTAGTGCTTTTCAAGCAAATAACACCTCAAGGTGGAATTCTTGGGAAATTAATAGTGAAGCTAGAGAGCCAGAGTTATGCTCCATGCTTCCTGTTCCCAGCCAAATGTTACACATAACAGTCTGATGTTGTTGCCTGCTGAAAAAATTAACTTAATTGTCTCAAAAAGGGATTTTTTTGGGGTGGAGTCAAGGTATATAAAAAGAAGAAAAAAAAAAAATGGTTATTGATAATGTCCGTAGTATATCTTCTAAAAGTTCATATTTTATGTTAAACATATTCTTTAGTTCTTCTCTGTTCAATAAAGTAAGGCAGTGGTTATGAGACAGGAGAAAGGCTAGAGCAAGTTAGAGATATAAAGCATAAGCTGTGTTTACAGATTTACAAAGGTGCTTTCCTTCAAACAATGCCCCTTCTGCTGTTTGGAGGAAAAATAGGTGATTGTGTAAATAGAGTAAAGCTATTTTCGTAATTACAGATTACTTGACATTGCACATCTCAGCAAGTAGCAAGTTTTCTTGCTGTACAAGTGTCATTTCATGTGTGGTAACAGCAGAGTTGCTCTCAGGCACGCCAAATTAAACTAGCAACAAAAATCTAAAATAGGCTATTTTTATTGCACAATGACATTATTGTGTTGTGTACCTTCACAAGTGACTTAAAGCATAAAACTCAAACCCAAAAACATTTTACTATAGGGAGGTTGGTAGCTCCTTTGGGTGATCATGACAGTTGTGAGCATATGGATTAAGCAAGACTCCAGGAAACAACTGTTTTTGTGAACATCAGAGAAAGGATATTGATTAGAATTTCAGTTATCAGTGAAAAGCTGGAGCCGCATTTGATCTTGCTTGTTTTCAATGTAAAAGTGATATTTTAAAACAAAGGTTAAAAGATTAAAATAAAGGTAAAATGTTATTTTAATATCTTACTACATTGGTTGAGCAATTCATAGTTATAAATCATGTTGAGATGTAGATCTATATTAGTCTTGTTACTTATAGATGGTATCCTTGTTCCTCAGCAAGAAACTTTTTTCCTTGATGAGACTAAATGCACAAATTCCAAGTCCTTATATCACCATATTACTTACGAGGGTTTTAGGCATGGAAATGCATGGCCAGATATACTCCACCAGTTCCTCTTCTATTTCCTATTCAGGCATTTTCCCACATGACCCTCACGAGGAACATGCTGGTTTTATTCCCTCCACAGACACCTACCACTGCTCATTCAGTGCAGTGGTCTTTCTCTCCAGTTTTCCACATTTCATTTCAGGGCTCAACCCTTCGCCAGTCTCCCAGCTACCTCTACTGTATTTAGCTACTGACTGCTGAGCCCTTTAAAATCACATGCCCTGAAATATGTGAAAGATCATTCATAGGATGTAAAAAGAAAAATTCACTAAGGTTAATCAATACACAATTTTTGTTTCACATTACTGGTATGGGTTAAAAATATTTTTTGAGCTCTGAATCAGGCAGGCCCTGACAGGTTTGGCTGAAATTGATGACTGTCTTCTTAGCTACAGAAGACTTTTATGTTTCCTCTTTTGTTGTTCATGTTCATTTTTCTGTGAGTGGAAGATAATAGGTAAATAGAACTGAAAGAAGGAAGGCAATGATAGGTTCTGACCTGCAGAACAGCCACAAAATCCAGCAATGCTTTCCTTTTATTATTTAAAATAGTCTAGCAAAGTGATTGCTTTTTAAAGTTAATTTCAGAGGCAGCAATTTCACCCAATTTACTTTCAATTTTTCAATAGACAAGAAACCCGATGATTTGGCTAGATAGCAACTTGTAAAAAGTAGTCTTTCACATGACAGCACATGACTACAGTGCAAGTTTAATTATCAAACATCTGGTTTCCATAGCAACAGAAGGACATTCACTATACAAAAATAAATTGGACATTCGTTTCAAGGCTAAAGCATATCTAATTAAGATGCAGGCTCCCAAAGCTTGGACTAAGTCAAATCAAATTTGTAGTGAGGAAGTACTATGTTTGAATATAATGTCATGCCCAAAACATCTAAAAAGCAGTGGCATTCTGATGTTTGTTTTTAGTAGGGATTTTCCTGTCTTTAAATCAAAAGGCAAGACAAATAAATGTGTAGCTAGAGAAAATTTCAGAACTTTCTCTTTTTGGTTTGCTGATGAACAATTCCTTGTGCATGAAAATTTGTGAGTTGTTTTCTAATTATCAGTCCTCTGTAGGGGACAAAAACTCAGTGAAAACCTTCATTTAAAGTCATACCCTAACTTTAGGCAGTCATTATCCAAGGAAAATTACTCTTAAAGTATTTTTATTCAGGGTTATTTTTCTGAGACTGGAGATTCAGCGTCTGAATTGCTACTTTGCAGTGGCTTTACATCAGTGATTGCTGTAGGGTGTATAGCCATAGAATACATTAAATGCAAATTCAGCAATTCTAAATTCAGCAATTCTAAGCTCAAAAAAAAGAAAAACACAGACTTGAGCTGCTGAGGCTATTCCACAGGCATTCACTATTATTTTATAATACTACATGATTAAAAATGAAGGATTTCATCCAAAAAAAACCAAATTTCTCTGGTTTACACTGTGTAGGAGGTCATATTATATAATCAGAATGGTCAGATCAGATCTTAAAATTCTATTAAGATATATAGTATGCTTCCATTATGCAAACAAAAATTGGCCTTTGTCAGAATGCTATCAGTTTTAACAACTGTATTTAGGATTTCAGCACTTGGACTTGTATTACTCTAATAAACTCCTCTTCCTTTTTGAGTAATACAAGTCAGTTTTGGTGGCAGTACTGTAGTAACAATAAAACTCCACTTTCTCATCCACCCTTCCACATTACCATTTTCTCAGCCTAGAAAAATTGTCAAGTTTTTGAAATTTGCTCTGATATTCAACACATCCACGTTCTAATGATCAAAGTAGAAAAAATAATTGTAGATTACATCCCTTTCATGGAAAAACCTTAGTTGGATGCCATCTCCTGTTCAAGGTTTTGTGTGTGCATGCTATGTGTAAGCAGGGAGGGCAGGGGTTTGAAATGAAATGTTTCCACTTTGCATCAACAGCTTCAGGTAATTTCAGCTGATGGAAGTTGCATGGAAGGGAAACAGTAATAAAGGTCTAAAATGTTTAGTACTTTGCAGGCTAAAAGCAACACCTTGAAAGGCATCCAGAAACCAACTGGAAATGAAACTATAGGCAGTAGGGTAGAATATTCTCCTTGCTCTGCAAAAGGACAGCCATCTTTCACACCTGGTGAAATAGGTGGCAAAGGTCTAGTACTACAGGCTCCACAGCAGTTTTTACAAATTTGTGTTGGAAGGGGAAAAATATACTTTACGTAGCAGGAAGTGCAGCTGAAAAAAGAACTGGTTTCTTTACGAAACAGAAATATACCTTACCATAGAATACTGAGATGAATCATAATTCAAGAAATTGTGTTGTGAGTAAAAACTTTGCCCCTTGAAGTTTTGAATTGATTCAGAAACAATATTTCACTCAATGGTTTTACAAGAATTCCTCTTCAAAACAAACAGACAAACAAAAATGTGGAGTCCAAGCACTGAGTAATGTATCCGTCCATCCATCCATCCATCCACCCATCCATCCATCAAAGCAGCCAATATCCCTGCCAGTCTCTTCTGGTGTCTATTCTGAATGGTAACAGTGCCTGGCCCTGGCAGGGCTGAGTTTCAGGCAATGATGTTCATCCCAGCTGCAGTCTTCACTGGGTAGGGGTGAGCTCGACAGTTCTCACTGTCTTTTCCAATGAAATCAAGTTGTAGAGCTGAGTGTCAGTTGCGTAGCTCCCACAGCTGGTGACAAAGATCGGAAAGGACAAGTAGCAAAAATAGAGATTATTTAAAAGGTGGAAGTGTCCAGCAAACTGTTGTCTTTCAGAGATACTCCAGAGCTTTAAGATTCAGAAGTCTCAATCTTTCGAGAGAGAATGAGGCAAACTGAAAATGGTACAGAATTGATTTGTTCTCATGACAACAGTTTTAATGGAAATGGAAAAGAAAATTAACCCATTCTTCTCATGCACTGAAGATTGTCATCAGTGTATTAACTTCTAAATGCTGAAGCTTTTAAGTCAACCAAATTGAACTGGAAAGGGAAGTAAGGTGATTATGCTTTTGTTTATGTGCTTCACACATTCTTTTTGAGACCAGCATGACATTTATGGTATGCTATTTTGCACTAGTTAATGGCATGCTTTTTATAATGTGTTGTTCTTTTGTATGATACATAACAATTGGACAAATCTGTAGTTAATGTTTTTCCATTTCGATAAATATTTCATTAAAATTGTTTTATTAGGGTTATACTCTTGCTCAGTTGGGTTGTTCCTTACACTACAAGTTTCCCCACTCTTTCCCCTCTAACAGATAGAATCCGCCCTGTAACTGTTTTGTACTGATGAAGTGAGACACAAAAACTGGATTTCCATCCCTCTTGCATAACCAGTTCTCCAGGTCTCATTTTATACCACTATATTTTCTACTACTGATTTCTAGTAGATATCAAAGCTTCTTTTTAATTTACTGATCCTAGCTTAAATCTCTCTTTTTCTTGTATTTGTTGTTGTTTCTAATGAGCTTGATGCTGCTAAGATTAAACGAGGCCTGAAAAAAAAAAACAACGCAGCTTTAAAACAGCTTTGATCTCCTAAGGTGAAGCATATTTTTGTGCAAAACTTTTTCCTCTGAGGTGTGATAACAGTTGAATTGATCTGGAGGGAAAAGAAAAAACAGGTGGGTGAGAAAATGAAGAGGAAGGAAATGTGGGAATTTATAATGAAAATTAGACCTGCTTACATTTGGTTTGCATTAACAGCCTTTTCCTACATTTTATTTAAAATATATAAAGAATTCAGGACTCCAATGTTCTAAATTCTCTGAAGAAAAGTAGCTGATTTCCTGAACACTGGAATAAGAATTTGGCATGCCAAAGCTTTTTCTTCTCTTTGATGTAAGAAAATGCTCTTTTAATTGGGTTATTCTCAAGACTGCAAATTAATTAGAAATTAAGAGAAAGGGAAGAAATCTTACATTCGATATATGTCCAAATAATTTCCTGGTTTGTCAGAGACTAGTTAAATGCTTTAAATGATTTAAATAGTCTAATGCCACATGGCAACCTAAATCTAAGAAAGGAACATGTCATTCTAGGTATTGTGTATACATGTACTAGGATTAGTTTCTGTCCTAAGGAGCCTACTGCGAAAATTTAGCAAAGGAACAGAAGGTAAAGTCAAACAAACAAAACTGTATGGTAACCTGGCAGGGGCAGCGAACTATCAGGTTTGGTGTAAGGAGTAGTATGAGACACAACATTCCTGTTTCAAAGCCATAGTCAGTTGCTGTGTTTGTAATTTTGGGAAAAACAAGATTTGAGAAAGAATATTTAAAAAGTCACTGCATGCCTTTGCTGGAGACTCTGAGGGGAGAGGGGATGTTGGGTTCTTTGCTTGCTTGTTTGCTTTGTTTTCTCAGGGAATTCTTCTGTATGGAAGGTGACAAAGTTTTACTTGCTTAAAAGGACAGAAAGTCTTGGGATGATGTTCACCACATATCACAGCTTCATTTTCAGTGTTGATGATAATTATTTATAAAGGCATAAATGGAATTAGACATCTGACTGTCCTTTGTGCCTTTGAAAATCTCATCCTCCATACATAATTTAGTGCATACCAATTAATTTTTCTCAGATTGGTTTAGAGATATTGAAATAAAATTGCATTAGGAGGAAAGGGCTTGTTAGTTTTTTGATTCTTTTCCTTTTTTGTCAGAGATTAAAATAATATTTTGCTTTCCTTACAGTGGCTAAATAATATTTTTATTAGTTCTGTGGCAAATAACGCTGTGTTAATATAATAGCATTGCATTCTCCTCCTCAAGGTGAATCTAGTTTTCTTTGCAAAGCTTGGACCTGGAAAGTTAACACAGCCTCAATGCATCTCACAGTGAAAGGGGAATCCACTCCCAGCCTGCATTTAGAGCTAGTAACAGATGGGGTTTAGGCTTCTCTCATTGTTGCTTGCTAAGGTAGAGTTGCTCCTGCTCTTTTTACATGGCACAGTCCTTGTCAAGTTTCAAAGTCCTGTTAATTTACATTGGGAAATTGTCCAACATCGACCAACTCTGATGATTCATAGTGTGTGCATATTGGAATAAAATAAGATCTGATATATTTCTAGAAAGAAAAAATCAATGACAGAGAAGCAAATCAATGTACAAATATGTTAACAGTCTTTGTGGTTGTAGAGCCTAAAAACAAGTCTGAGAAACAAGAGAAGTTCCCCTCTCAAAGCTGTTACTTCTTAAAATTATCGGTCTCAGGAGCCTAACTCATGACCCTCAAATGCCCACAGCTGATGTTGCTGCAGTGGTTATTGACCTCCAGGCCCTCTCAATGCCCTCTGGATAAGGCAAGGAAAGAGGAGGTAGATGACTGACAAGGACCATCATCTCCTGTTATTGCATGAAATGGAGGAAGTCTCCTCATTTGTCAGGAGGATCTGTAATTAGAAAAGTTGAAGCCTGATGTATACTACTTGCAGCAATGGCAGCAAAGACTCTGGCTTTTCCTTTCCTAAAGTACAGAGAGGTCTGAGGCCATTTCTTTGTGTGGAGATGCTGCTGATTAGCACTGTGTCAGCCCAGTGTTCAGCTGGTTAGTTTCCCTAACTAAAAGAAGGTTGCATTATGAGCAAAGAGTTAATTTCTGACAAAAGTGATGACCAAGTTAAAGAAGCAGACGAATCAGACAAGTTATTAGAGATGAGAATACAGATACAAGTTATGTCAGAAAGGACAAAGGCTGAGGGATCTTCAAATGTAAAAATCTGCAAATGTGATGCTTTGCTGAGAATGCCTTATCTGAGAATTGCTCAATTATCAGAGGAGCAAGCAGATATGTTTTAGCTTTGTAGCTGAATAAACATTTCTTTATCTTTCTAATCCAAATAAAAGCATAATTTAAAGATGAATCAAGCAAATACACTGAGGAACTTTTATGCAACTGCCAAGAAGCAATTTAATTTTATAACAACCAGCAGAGAGCAGTGCTACTTTGCGGTCCCAATATGATCACATTACAATCTTGAAAAGTTTTTCAGCAGAAACTTAGCAAAATCCTATCTAGACCTTTTATAAATATACATCTTTATGCAAGTTAAGATCTTATCTCAGTTATGAACTACTAATTTCCCTCTGAAATTAAGCAGGATTAACTGGAAGCATTCTGGCAAACATGGAAAATGAAATAGGGGAAAGAAATTTCATTTCTGTTTCTAGAATTCTTTTTGCATAACCCATGTATTCAAATTTTCTCATTATTTATTTAAATGTTATATTAAACTGCTGTAGGAAGATTAAAAAAAAAGAATAATCAACTGTCAACTTGAATTTAACAGTAAATAAGTAGAACAGATCTCTTACTGCTAGTGAGGTCTTCCAATTTCTTAGTGCCTCCACTGTTTCCATGCAGTGAGGATGTCTTAATTAATTTCTTAATTCAAGTTAAATCATGAAATGGGGAGAATTATGACAGGTGGAAGAAGAAAGAAATTTTTAGAAAAAGAATACTCATGGAAAGCTTTTTTCCTTCATTCCTGCAGATTATTATAGTGAAGGCAGATATGGTGGATCAGACATCTATGTTACAACATAGCTTCTTTGAGATGTGTCTATACAGAAAGTTATGGATTATCTGAATAATGTTGTTCAAGGTGGAGACCAGCAGGTTTGATCTTTGCAGAATACTGCATACAGACTCTAAACCTGAAATAGTACCATAATTTAGCCAGCATAAATGGCCATAAATAACAGGTTGCCAAATTAATCCGACTGAGCTGATTAAACACACTATATGTACTTAAAGCTGACTGCAAGTAGTGTTATTAATCAAGTCTCATTCTTGAAGGGTAAAATTTCCTGCTGAATATTGGATTCTTCTTCTTTTTTCTTCTTCGTCTTTTTTTTTTTTTTTAATACTTAGTCCCAATTTACAATATTTGGAGTGGATTAGAGTTTTTGAAGAGTGGATTAGAGTCCTTTTAATTTTTCTAAGAATACTTTTAAAACATTTGTATGATCATTAAGTTGCCATAAGGCATTATTATTCATAGGAGTTTTTAACTGTTGTGATTATTTTCTTCTTGGGCCATCCTGAGGCACTTAGGAGACTCTTCATTCCAAAACAATATCTAAGAGTAAACTGAATAATTTAGAGATTCCCGGTCACAATGTAATTAATTAAAAAAAAAAAAAAAAGACATACCAAATTTGTGTGCAGCTCTTATTCTGACTCCTGACTGTGAAAGTAGAATGTGGAATCCTTTAGGCATGAAGGGAGGTACCCTAGGTTGGCTGAAATCATCACTACCACTTGTCACATTCAAACATGTATGACCGCAGCATTCAAGTAAGTGCCGTGAACACACCAGAAATACAGTGATTTCTCATTGTTTTGCTTGTCCTTAAAATAATGTAGTGTACATGGTAATTTGTGGCATCCAGAGCAGTAAAAGGGAATATGCAGATGGCCATATAAACATATCCCAAAAGGATTATCAAGCTATAAATTAACTAGGTGGCACCCTGTTGTGGTTTAGCCCTGGTCAGCAACTAAGCACCACACAGACGCTCGCTCACTCCCCCACCCTTGTGGGATGGGGGAGAGAATCGGAAGGGCCAAAGTAAGAAAACTCGTGGGTTGAGATAAGAACAGTTTAATAATTAGAATAAAACAGCAATAATACTAATATAATGAAAAGGAAAATAATGAACGAGAGAGAGATGAAACACTAGAAGGAGAGGGAAAGAAAAAAAAAAACAAAACCAAAACTGAACAACAAGTGCTGCAACCGCTCACCACCCGCCGACTGACGCTGCCGGTCCCCGAGCCGCGATCGCTGCCTCCCCCAGCCAATTCCCCCCAGTTAATATACTGGGCATGACGTCACATGATATGGAATACCCTCTGGCCAATTTGAATCAACTCTCCTGGTTGTATCCCCTCCCCTCCCGGCTTCTTGTACACCTGGCAGAGCATGGGAAGCTGTAAAGTCCTTGACTAGTGTAAACACTACCCAGCAACAACTAAAACACCAGGGTGTTATCAACATTATTTACATACCAAGTCTAAAACACAGCACTATGCTAGCTACAGTGAAGAAAATCAACTATCCCAGCTAAAACCATGACAGTATCCACCCCTTATTCCATACCATTTACGTCATGCTCAGGTCTCATACTATCCAATATGACCTCAATAACCACCACCCGCCTCCCCATCCTTTGATGACATACGTAGATATCATTTATCATTCCCGTAGTCTATGGACCATCCCTGTAGAACATCTGTAGAGGGTCCACACATGTCCATTGAGTTCATTCAGTCCATAACTTTGGGCTCCATCTATCGTAACAGTCTTTCAAGGCCGGAGAGATGGTCTGCGTGGTGTTGGATTGTTGCATGCTGAAGCCAGTCTTTGTTCCACCACCGCTACACGTTGTTTGGTTCAATCAAAGTTCATTCTTCATTAGTTTTGGAAATTCTTACTATGATACCATTGATACAGCATATAACAACCATAGGAGTGATGACATACAATATCATATAGCAATTAACAGCATACCGTTCAGTTCATTGGCTATTTTCACCCAAAATCAAATCCCCTTGAGGCACACATCGAACTCCTCCATCCTCCCGCATTACCCACCAAGTGCACCCAGGTCCTCGAGCAAAAGCAATCCCACGAATGGGTTTGCCTTTGCCTGAGACAGGAATAACCCAGACGGTTTTCCCCAGCATATTTTTTACATGCACTACAGGGACTTTACCCCCTTCCACAGTACGTAAGAGTTCTGACGGGGCAGGCCCGGCTCGATTGGCAGATCCCCTAGTGTTGACTAACCAGGTGGCTTTTGCTAAATGTGTATCCCAGTGTTTGAATGTCCCACCCCCCATTGCTCTCAGTGTAGTCTTTAACAGTCCATTGTATCGTTCAATTTTCCCAGAGGCTGGTGCATGATAGGGGATGTGATACACCCACTCAATGCCATGCTCTTTGGCCCAGGTGTCTATGAGGTTATTTCGGAAATGAGTCCCATTGTCTGACTCAATTCTTTCTGGGGTGCCATGTCGCCATAAGACTTGTTTTTCAAGGCCCAGGATAGTGTTCCGGGCGGTGGCATGGGGCACGGGATATCTTTCCAGCCATCCGGTGGTTGCTTCCACCATTGTAAGCACATGGCGTTTGCCTTGGCGGGTTTGTGGCAGTGTGATATAATCAATCTGCCAGGCCTCCCCATATTTATACTTCAGCCATCGTACTCCATACCACAGAGGTTTTACCCGCTTGGCTTGCTTGATTGCAGCGCATGTTTCACATTCATGGATGACCTGTGCAATAGTGTCCATGGTCAAGTCCACCCCTCGGTCACGAGCCCATCTGTATGTTGCATCTCTTCCTTGATGGCCTGAGATGTCATGGGCCCACCGAGCTATAAATAGTTCACCTTTATGTTGCCAGTCTAGATCTACTTGAACCACTTCAATCTTAGCAGCCTGATCCACCTGTTGGTTGTTCTGATGTTCTTCAGTGGCCCGACTCTTGGGGACATGAGTATCCACATGACGTACCTTCACAACTAGGTTCTCCACCCGGGCAGCAATATCTTGCCACAATGCAGCAGCCCAGATGGGTTTGCCTCTGCGCTGCCAGTTGTTCTGCTTCCACTGCTGTAACCACCCCCACAGGGCATTTGCCACCATCCATGAGTCAGTATAAAGATAGAGCACTGGCCATTTTTCTCGTTCAGCAATGTCTAAAGCCAGCTGGATGGCCTTTACTTCTGCAAACTGACTCGATTCACCTTCTCCTTCAGCCGTTTCTGCGACTTGCCGTATAGGACTCCATACAGCAGCCTTCCATCTCCGATGCTTTCCCACCAGACGACAAGACCCATCAGTGAACAGGGCATATTGCTTCTCATTTTCTGGCAGTTTGTTATACAGTGGGGCCTCTTCAGCACGTGTCACCTCCTCCTCTGGTGACATTCCAAAATCTTTGCCTTCTGGCCAGTCCATGATCACTTCCAAGATTCCTGGGCGGCTGGGATTTCCTATTTGAGCCCGTTGGGTGATCAGTGCGACCCACTTACTCCATGTAGCATCAGTTGCGTGATGTGTAGAGGGGATCCTCCCTTTGAACATCCAGCCCAGCACCGGCAGTCGAGGTGCCAGGAGGAGCTGTGCTTCAGTACCGATCACTTCTGAAGCAGCTCGAACCCCTTCGTATGCTGCCAATATCTCTTTTTCAGTTGGAGTGTAGTGCACTTCGGACCCTCTGTATCCCCGACTCCAGAACCCTAGGGGCTGACCTCGGGTCTCCCCTGGTGCTTTCTGCCAGAGGCTCCAGGTAGGGCCATTCTCCCCGGCTGCGGTGTAGAGCACAGTTTTTACGTCTTGTCCTGCTCGGACTGGCCCAAGGGCTACTGCATGAACTATCTCCTGCTTTATCTGTTCAAAGGCCTGTCGTTGCTCAGGGCCCCATTTGAAATCATTCTTCTTCCGGGTCACTTGATAGAGAGGGCTTATGATCAGACTGTAATTTGGAATATACATTCTCCAAAAACCCACAACGCCTAAGAAAGCTTGTGTTTCCTTCTTGCTAGTTGGTGGAGACATGGCGGTTATTTTGTTGATCACATCCATTGGGATCTGCCGACGTCCATCTTGCCATTTTATTCCCAAAAACTGAATCTCCTGTGCAGGTCCCTTCACTTTACTTTGTTTTATGGCAAAACCAGCCTTCAGAAGGATTTGGACTATTTTCTTCCCTTTCTCGAAAACATCTTCTGCTGTGTTGCCCCACACGATGATGTCATCAATGTACTGAAGGTGTTCCGGAGCTCCACTCTGTTCCAGTGTGGTATGGATCAGTCCATGGCAAATGGTAGGGCTGTGTTTCCACCCCTGGGGCAGTTGATTCCAGGTGTACTGGACACCCCTCCAAGTGAAAGCAAACTGTGGCCTGCACTCTGCTGCCAAAGGGATTGAGAAGAATGCATTAGCAATATCAATTGTGGCATACCACTTGGCTGCCTTTGACTCCAGTTCGTATTGAAGTTCTAGCATGTCCGGCACGGCAGCACTCAGTGGCGGAGTGACTTCGTTCAGGCCACGATAGTCTACTGTTAGTCTCCACTCCCCATTAGACTTCCGCACTGGCCATATGGGACTGTTAAAGGGTGAACGGGTCTTACTGATCACTCCTTGGCTCTCCAGTCGCCGAATGAGCTCATGGATGGGAATCAGGGAGTCTCGGTTGGTGCGGTATTGCCGCCGGTGCACTGTTGTGGTGGCAATTGGCACCTGTTGTTCTTTGACCCTCAGCAACTCCACAACAGAAGGGTCCTTCGAAAGACCGGGCAAAGTAGACAGCTGTTTAATTTCCTCCGTCTCCAAGGCAGCTATACCAAAAGCCCACCTGTACTCTTTTGGATTCTTGAAATACCCTCTCCTGAGGTAGTCTATGCCAAGGATGCACGGAGCCTCTGGGCTAGTCACAATGGGGTGCTTTTGCCACTCATTCCCAGTTAGGCTCACTTCTGCCTCCAAAACAGTTAGCTCTTGGGATCCCCCTGTCACTCCAGCAACACAGATGGGTTCTGCCCCTACATAGTTTGATGGCATTAGGGTGCACTGTGCACCGGTGTCCACTAGAGCCTTATACTCCTGTGGGTCAGATGTGCCAGGCCATCGGATCCACACAGTCCAGTAAACTCGGTTGTCCCTTTCCTCCACCTGGCTGGAGGCAGGGCCCCTCTAATTCCAATTGCGGGTTTCCCACTCCAGATCTTGTGAACGGGAATCAGAAGTCTCCCTATTAAGATCACAGATAGAATCAGCGCTTCTACTCCTCTGTCTGGGGAACTGCCTACTGGAAACTGGAACAGCAACTCTCCTGGAGGTCCCCCCTTGAGTGATTGTTTTTCCTTGCAACTCACGTACCCGTGCCTCCAGGGTCGAGGTAGGTTTTCCATCCCACTTCCTCATGTCCTCTCCATGGTCACGCAGGTAAAACCATAGGGTGCCCCGTGGTGTGTATCTTCTCTCTTGAGCAGAAGGACGCTTACTCCTAATGGCCGAGATACTGGTCCGTACAGGTAGGGAGTAGGACATATCTTCTTTGAATTGCTGAACCTCCCGGGACAGTTTCTCCACAGCTGAGACGAGGCAGGAAGAGACATGTGCTTCAAAATCCCGGAGTTTATCAATCACATCCTCTACCGTTGGTGCCTCTTCATCTTTCCAGGACATTACTGCCAGGGAGTTTACATGGGATGATGGTGCGCTCCGTACAAACTTCCACCACATGGGTCGTGTGCACTGTGCTTCATCTGGATCTTTGGATGACTGTACACTACCCAGGTCACCATAAATCACCTCAAGCACAGCTAATTCTCTCAGGTACTGGATACCTTTCTCCATAGTGGTCCATTTTCCAGGGCGATATATAACATCTTCCTTGAAGGGATACCTTTCTTTCACAGCAGACAGGAGTCGCCTCCAGAGGCTGAGGCCTTGTGTCCCTTTTCCAATTGCTTTGTCAATGCCCCCATCCCTAGAAAGGGATCCCAGTTGTTTGGCTTCCTTACCCTCTAATTCCAGGCTACTGGCCCCGTTATCCCAGCATCGGAGCAGCCAGGTGACAACATGCTCACCTACATGATGGCCGAAATCTTTTCGTATATCTCGTAGCTCACTTAAGGATAGGGATCGGGTAGTTTCCGTCTCCTGTACAAGTTCTTCCTCTTCCTTCTCCTCTCTTAGTAACGGCACTGCTTCTCCATCATCCTTTTCTAAACGAGTTGACTTTCTCTTTGAAGATTTCTTCTTTTGTATAGGGGCAACTGATACTGGCACGGGTTGATTCTCTGATTCAGCTTCAGTGTCCGTCATGGGTGTTTGAGTGGTCACAGTGCCTGTCATCGGGCTTGGAGCAGCTGCAGTGCCTGTTGTGGGGGTTTGAGGGGCCACAGTGCTTGTCGCTGGGCTTGGAGCTGCTGCAGCGCCTGTTGTGGGGGTTTGAGGGGCCACAGTGCTTGTCGTTGGGCTTGGAGCTGCTGCAGCGCCTGTTGTGGGGTTTTGAGGGGCCACAGTGCTTGTCGTTGGGCTTGGAGCTGCTGTAGCGCCTGTTGTGGGGGTTTGAGGGGCCACAGTGCTTGTTGCTGGGCTTGGAGTAGCCGCAGAGCCTGTCGTTTTTCCTTGGTGGTACTGAACACTGTTGAATAGGGCTCGGTAGGCATGGGCCAGGCCCCAACACATTGCAGTGATTTGTATCTCTCTGGAATTGCTAGGGTGACAGCATACTTCCTCCAAATATTCTACTAATTTTTCAGGATTCTGCACTTGTTCAGGGGTGAAGTCCCAAAACACTGGGGGTGCCCACTGTCTCAGGCATTTGCCCATACTATCCCACATACCCTGCCACCCATAATTATTGAGCCTTGGGGCAGATCTCTGGATGATATTCTTGAATTGCTTATTAACCTTAGACAAAACCGAAACAATCTGCCATAGGAATATCAACAGCTGTATCTTAACTACCCAAGGATGTTCAAGATACTGAAAAGTTGTTGTAATGAAGGAGGAGACATTACAGAAGATGGTAGCTAAGGTGCCATTCTGTATTTCCTCCATAAAGAACCTCTCAGAAGAGGAGGTATAATTGCTAATTGTCTCCATGAGGTGGTAGCCGAAGTACAGTAATGGCTTCCATGCAAGACCCAAATAACCGATAAAACTCAAGGCCAGTGTTTTAATAACAAATCTCCTAGGCGAAACATCTCTAACCACTGCAGAGCACAGCAAACTACAAAACCCAATGCCAATCTTTAACATGTACTTCAAAATCAGCATGGTGTAGGTCTGACTACTAATATCGAGAGCAGATGAATCAATGCTGTGACCAGCAACTGTTATTATCTCAAACCCTTTGTGCCCCACGTTGGGCGCCAGAAAGGACTGTTGTGGTTTAGCCCTGGTCAGCAACTAAGCACCACACAGACGCTCGCTCACTCCCCCACCCTTGTGGGATGGGGGAGAGAATCGGAAGGGCCAAAGTAAGAAAACTCGTGGGTTGAGACAAGAACAGTTTAATAATTAGAATAAAACAGCAATAATACTAATATAATGAAAAGGAAAATAATGAGCGAGAGAGAGATGAAACACTGGAAGAAGAGGGAAAAAAAAAAAAAAAACAAAACCAAAACTAAACAACAAGTGCTGCAACCGCTCACCACCCGCCGACTGACGCTGCCGGTCCCCGAGCAGCGATCGCTGTCTCCCCCAGCCAATTTCCCCCGGTTAATATACTGGGCATGACGTCACATGATATGGAATACCCTTTGGCCAATTCAAATCAGCTCTCCTGGTTGTATCCCCTCCCCTCCCGGCTTCTTGTACACCTGGCAGAGCATGGGAAGCTGTAAAGTCCTTGACTAGTGTAAACACTACCCAGCAACAACTAAAACACCAGGGTGTTATCAACATTATTTACATACCAAGTCTAAAACACAGCACTATGCTAGCTACAGTGAAGAAAATCAACTATCCCAGCTAAAACCATGACAAGCATACTCACACAGCTGAATCTTGCAGGCAGTAAACGTAAGGTTCTAGAATATTTGCCATTTGTAATGACTGCAGAACTACTCTCTTAGGGGACTACCTGCACATTCAAAGAGGACCTTTGTATGAATGAATATCAAGCTTGAATTATTTTGCTTTTATATAGTTGTGTGGCTAACAGTAAATACTTAATATCTTATTAAGCATGAACCTTCCTTATGAATTGAAAGGTGCTTCAGGGAGGTGCATGTTTCCATGCAATAGCAAGAGCTTTTTTGTCCTCTTGATTTGGTAAACAGAGCTGAATAATATAGGTTGGAAGAGTGAAAAAAAGAATTGTACTTGTAAACAAACACCTGGTAAGTATATGGCATAAAACATGTTAATACACTGTAGACAGAGAGTGGGCAAACAAGGTATTTCTCTGTAGATGATTCATTAAAGCTATCACTAGCACTGACTTGGTAACAGTTAAAAAATACAACTGTGAAGTACTTCAAAGAGAAACATACAAAATTTGGGTTCGACACCTATTGCCTGACTGTATGTGATCTAAAGTGAAACTAGAGAGATCAAAGTGGTGAACAGAGGAACAGTTAATCATCTGCCATGTGAACTGTTTTGTGAATTGACTGGCTGATGCAAAGTTGTATAACTTTCTTTTTAATCTTAAATTATCTCTGATGCATTGATGCTAATATTTTATTTTTGTAAATATAGATATATATAATACAGCTCTGAATTGAACTATGAAATGAAATACAAGTAATGATAGGAGCAGAAACACTGTGGTCCAGAGAGAGGGTAAACCAAGGTCAGTTGTAGTCACTGCCCTGCAGCTGCAAAACTTTTCAGAAAGGGAATGGATCAAGGAAGGTGATGAGTCATAAAGCTGTAAGGAAAAAAAAGAAACATCCTCAGCGATATAGACCCTGCAGCTACAAGCTTATCAGTGAAATTTATTCTGCATTCTGCAGCCTAACCATGGTGTTAGACTGGGTTCCGCTCTTTGCCATCAAGCGGGCATGAAGGCCTTACAGATGCCTTTTTCAAGCATTCAAAATGTCCTGCAGACATAAAACAAATGAGATTTGTCCTCCTGACACATCTGCTTTAACCATGAGTCTATAGTTTTGATGATCCTTCTTTTGTTGTAAACCAAAATTCTCAACAATACTATTAACTTAATCACATCCCAGAACCTTCAGCGTGTCAGTTTCTATGTGAGCTGGTCAGAGAAACACACTCCACATTTCTGTAATGTCTGTGATGCTGGCATGGATCAGTATCTTCTATACCATAGAAATCACAGGGTAACTGCACAACATGAGCTGTTTGGTTTTCCAGTTGTTTGGCCTTGTGGTCAATTACTTACCATTCAAACCTTAAGCTATTTTAACCCTCCCAACACTTTCTGATGGCAATTTCTGCAACCTTAGTGGAAAGAACTGTACTTTTAAAATTTCCCTGGTGTGTTAAGGCCTGTGGTAGGTCAGAAATTACTTTCTTTGAATGTGTCTGTGCAGGTTTTGGCTGGGATAATTTTCTTCATAATGACTAGTATGGGGCTATTTTTGGATTTGTGCTGAAATCAGTGTTGATAAAACAGGGACATTTTTGTTACCGCCCAGCACTGCTTATACAGAGCCAAGGCCTTTTCTGCCTCTCACCCCACCATCCCACCAGCGAGTAGACTGGGGGTGCACAAGAAGCTGGGAGGGGACACAACCATGGCAGCTGACCACAGCTGACCAAAGGGAAATCCCACACCATATGATGTCATGCTCACCACATAAAGCTGGGGGAAGAAGAAGGAAGGAGGAGACAGTCAGAGTGGTGGCGTTTGCCTTCCCAAGTAACCGTTACGCATGATGCAGCCCTGCTTTCTTGGAGATGGCTGAACACCGGCCTGCTGATAGGAAGTAGTGAATGACTTCCTTGTTTTGCTTTGCTTGCATGCATGGCTTTTGCTTTACCTATTAAACTGTCTTTACCTCAACCCATGAGTTTTCTCACTTTTACTTTTCTGATTCTCTCCCCCATCCCACTGGGGCGGGGAGTGAGCGAGTGGCTGTGTGGTGTTTAGTTGCCACCTGGGTTTAAACCACAGAAGTTTACACTTGTGTTTAACTACATTGTGTCTCTTCTGAAATCTTTTGAATTGCATGTAAAGGACTTCCTGAGAAGCCTACTATATACAAAACATGGCATATTTCAATAAACAAATGGCTCCCAGCTTCTGCTAGTGAGAACAGGAAGCAGTGAGGATTTTTAATGGCTATTGTAACTCAATTGTAACTCAAATTGTCAGTGAAAGGAGATTCTCATAATGATAAATTCTCTAGGAGCTACTGCAGAAGGGCAATGAAATCAGAGCTGGCTGAAAAAAGTAGCCAAGAAGTAAACTGGAAGATGATTTCCTCAGATTCATTGGCAGACAATCTGAGGACACTATCTCCCTCTAATTCAATTATTCTGTGGTAGCATATGTTGACAAATAAACAGCAAGGCAAAAAATCATTTGATATTGATGTAGGTGAAGAAGGGAAGTTTTTCAGTGGTTTTCTAACTTTAAATTTTTAAAGTAAATTTTAATACTTCTTTAGAATTACTCTATGAGATGGAAATGGATTTTTTAAAAAACTTTGACCCTGCAGGTATTAAATTGCATAGCATGTCTGTTACATATCCATGGCAATTTAAGTCCAGGCATTCCAGGGAGATGGAATGACATGTAACTTTGCTCAATACTTTTTTCTTGTTATTCAGACTAAAGTTACCAGAATTCTTGTGACTTTGAATTTTTTTTTTCTCTGTAGCCCTCTTTTTTCCAGTTGTCCATGGTCTTCTGAAAATTATCTTGTGGGCCTGGAAATTTTCATACTTAAAAGAGATGGAGATAGCTTATTTTGAGAACAGAAGATTTGATTATGTCAAATGCAAAGGGTATAAATGTTTTCTTTGGTATAAAGCAAGTCTTCTGAAATGGATTAGGATGCTGACACATGATAAAGAAGTGGCCCGCATGGAGTGCAGGAAGTGAGAACTGTTTAAGTGTTTTGAGATGGTCAAATTGAAACAATCTGAATCAGTTCTGCACAGTACTCAGCTGCATTTTTCATTTTTTCTACTGTGGAATGGCAGTTGTCCAGCTAAAGAAAACTGCATTGCAAATACTTGTGACAACTCTCTGGGCTCAACTTTTCTCAGATTTAGCTGCCTAAACTGTATGTATCTAAACTGAGCTAGGTAGTTGTCTTGGTTACTTATTTAGTCAAAGGAAAGATGTATACTCTTCGAGAGGGCAGTTCCTCTGATCTGTTTGAGGAGACTAGATTTAGACTGGATGCCTACTGTTCAGATTTCTAAAGTTAGGCAAAGTAAATTCCACTCTTGTTTATACAATGACAGAAGGAGAGGAAGGACACGGGGCCTGAGCCCTTAGCTCCATAAGGTGTGCGGGGTTTGGTGGAAGCTGAGGTTCTCCCCACATATGGAGGCATCCTAACCTATGCTGCAGGAGTCCCTCTTGCTATACAACAATATAAGTCCAGGTTTTGAAATTAAAAAACATCAAACCATTGGTAGAGATATACATCCACAAACAGTGATGGTTCTTTTATTGATTTTTTTCTTTATATTATAGAAAACAACAACAACTACTCTTGCAGATGCATAGTAAAAGGTACTTTTACGCACAGGTAATAATGCATTATAAATAAATGAACAGTATCACAAAGCTGAGTTCTGCACACCTGAGAGACTTAACTGTTTTCGTAGCTTTCTTACATAGAAAGTTTTATTTTGGTTTTGGTTTTTAGACCTCATAGAAAAGAATGCCTGTGGCCAGGTAGACCAACCATCTTACACGTACATGGGTGTGGCACAGGGATACTCATAATCGGATAACTGCATGTTGTTTCTAAATGAAAACTCATGCAAAATGCTGTTAGTCTTGGTGGGGGGGGGGGGAGGGAAGCACAGAAGTTGAAGAGAAAGAAGTGACCCATAGCCTACACAGTATGGAAGCAGAATTCCTACAATAGCTGAACTCTTCTGCTGAGAAACATATAGTTATTTCTTTCTCAATATACTTTTGATTATGGCAATGTGAACATAAAATTCAGCTTTGAAATGTGAAGCTGTAACTGAACCCACAGAAACACTCATATCAGTCCTACCTATCTTAGTTTGAACAGCGTATGAGCTCACGACTTGAACACTACACTTTTACAAGCTGATATTTTCTTACAAATCAGTTTTCCTTAAGGCTTAGGCTGACTTCTTAGGGCAGCATAGATCAATCTGACTAACAAAACTTTTGCTGAATTTGATAAATGTGAGAAATGTAGCACAACAGGTTTAGATTTTTTTTAAAGCATTTGATACTGTAAATCACACTATACTATCAAATAAATAGCCACTGCAGGATAGTCATGGGCATTATTTATGCTGGCTGAGGTCTTATCTATCTAGTGAGAAACAGGCTGTAATATCAAGCTCTCCCACATCAGGTTTTGCTGTGGTGGGAAATTGCAGAACTCTGCTAGGAATGGGACAAACTCTCTGAAGGCAGTTTAAGAAGGGAGTGATCTAGCATGTTCCTACTCCCAGAAGGAACAGATGTTTTTTTGTATAGCCTCTTTCTCACCTGCTGGCTCTAGCATTGGGAAAAATCCCATTAAGAGGCTTTAGCATTGACTTTATCACCTGAAAACACTTCCTCTTTAGAAAAGATAAAGCCTGTTGTGAACCTTTGATCTTATTAGATTATTCTGTGTGTAGCCAGTATGAATTCTAACACACTAAAATAACATTATTAATCCAACTTTATTTTGTGACCAATGCTGAAGAACCGTCAGCAAGAAGCTGTAGGATTGTACAGGTGAAGAGAACATCATAGCCTTTATCACAGGACCAGGTGTCCAAAGTAGTTGAAGTTTACTGTTTAATATGACTATCAGAAAACTTTTATACCACCTGATTAAGCAACAGCCAGAAAAGAGATAAATAGATGTCAGGATGGTGACAACACTAGGATGAAAAGTCATTCAGAATTCTATTTATCGTGGACATCCATGAAAGCAGAGCCCTCTAGTAGTTGGTGGTAGACAAGGATTCTTACTCTGCCTTTCCTCTGGTCATACTTCTAGTTGTTATTAATTAATTTTGTTTCTTTCCTCAGCCTTCTCTGTCGTAAACAAGGTTCCTCTGAACTTGCTCTTGTCATTTCTCCCTTGTACACACAACCAGAAAAGTTCCTTCTTGAGGAGTTGATTCATCTTTGTATCCCTGTAGTTTGGAGTGGTGGAGACAGCTTCATTTTCGCCACTGTACATTTGCATGATAATTACAATCACCGTTTGGACTTAGATGTTTCTCCTGCGTAATAAAATGCAGTAAGGATTTTTTTTTTTTTGGTATGAAAACACCTTTCAGCAGAAGATTCTGGAGGGTCCAATAGGCAGTAACTGATTCAACATAAAATTACAATGTATTCATAGCTAAACCTTGAGTAAGAACTTTGGGAGAGTTTCTATTTTCAAAACACTGTTCAACAGAATAATTCTTCAAGGTTGTGAGTATTCAGTTCATAAGAGAATTTGGCTATAATTGTTTTCATTTTAGCAGTCAACATATGAAAAAACTGTCTTGTCTACATGAGATAAATAAATTTGACATGCCAGGAATAGAACTGAGATTACTAAACTACTTGAATCCTGTGCTTTATTTAACTACTAAGTCAAACAGCTAGTCTCCTGTCTAGATATGCATGAAAAGCTTTAAATTAAATTCCTGCTGGAATCCCTATTTTAGTAAAAGATGGCTTAAATAAAGCTGTATCTCAAAAGGGGTAGAAATACATTTCAAAATTATCTGAATGAAGTTGACATCTACAGAACACTTTCTCCTTATTTGAGTACCTTTTAATTCTGAAGTCAGAGTTAAAATGGTTAAAAGCTAAATAATGTTTATTAGAATTATAAAAGTGAAATATTTGCATCTAATGAGATTTGAAAGTTCCTATGAATTAAAAACAGGGTGTACTTTTAGATTTTAACTTTTTATCCAGTTCAGGTCAGGAATTTTTTGAAATAACTTTTGCTGTACTGTATAACTCTCCTATCTAATTCTACTCATATCCCTATATTAATGATTAAAGTTCTTGTAGCAATTAAACTGTCATCCTTGTGTAGTGTACTAGGTACAGGGTATTAGGTATCGTACCTAAGTACTATAAATGAAGTGCTGTAGTAATTTTGTCAGTTCATTCTGTTATAAAATCTCATATAGAAAAAAAAAAAAAAAAAAGCCAAGATTGTTCCCTCTTCAGCACATGGATTAAACAGATTTCACTGCCCATAGCTGTCCACTTAGTGTGTCCTTCAAGCACAATATGAATTCAGAACAGCTTGTACTTTTGAGCACCAATATTTTGTATTTTGCATAAACTCTATCTGCTTGGAACCAGGTAATTTTTGGTACAAGTACCTGTATCTAATGATGTGAACAAATATTTCAATTCCCCCTTTGTTAAATTGTTTTGTCTTTTGCTTACATATTTTTTCTATTTTCTTATAATTAATTCCCCATTTTATCCAAAGGTTCAATTAGTCAATATACAATAGTAATTGAAATTACTGGCTGCCACATCTCTAGCATGGATTGCTGGTGCTCATTTCATATTTATGAAATGTCTCCTAATACACTCTTCTCTGCTCCCCACATTCTTGGGAATATCTCATTTGTTGCTAGTAAGCTCAATATTGATAGACTAGGATAAGAGGAGAATTAACCTGTGGGACTGGCTCTCAATGTTACACGCTGTGCAAGGAGCTCTTGGTTTGGGGAGATTGTGTCTGTTCTTTTGGGAGTCACTGAAAACTGACACCTGAAAGAGAAGGAGAGGTACACAGATGGCACCTACTTATTGGGATGATTCAGAGTGGGTGACCATCCACTGTGATAGCTTTGTGCCCCTAAACAGATGCCTTGTGGACAGAGGGTGCCAAGCTTAAGAAGAATGATATAATGTCTGACATGAGACCTTCCTTCTACCAGTGCGATAGCTCTTTCACCAAGGATGCTCAGCAGCAGGCTATCAGAAGAAGCAGGTAATAGTGAGAAATGCAAGGGTGCATGGGAGGACCCAGGAGTCATGTTCTGAGCTGGTACCAGTGACTTGGGGCACTATGTGAGCAATGGTCTGGATGGCTGTTTGGGCTGCCCATTGGAAGACCAAAGTTAGGATTTTCATTCTCCCAAATGCTGCCAGTTCCCAGGCATGAGGCATGAGAGGCAGGCAAGTATCCAGAGATGCGGTGCACAGATGAGACCATGGTGTAGCAAGGACAGGTATTCCAATACTTTAGGAACTGGGGAACCTCTCGAGACAAAAGGAACCCATAAAGGAAGGACATGCTTTATTTTAATCAAGGTGGAGACAGACTGCTGGGTCTGAAAATTAAGAAGGTCATACAGGATTGTTTAAACTAGGAACTGGGAAAATGTTGACAAGCATGGAGAAACACCTTGTTCAGATTCATTCAACTTGGCAGGATAACCTGGATGATATTCAGCGCACTTCTGAAAAGGCCAGAAGGGAAATAAACAGAAATAGGGAAGGCAAGTCAGTTTGCCTAAAATGGCAGCTGACTAGCATGGCAAAGCTAAACCAAGGGCAAAACAAACAAATTCTGGCCTCTATACCAATGCTAGAAGCCTAAAAAGTAAGATGGGAAGACCAGAATTTTTGGCAATAAACAGCAACCCTGATATAATAGGCATCTCAGAGACCTGGTGAAAGGATAATTAATGGGATGCAGTGTTGCCAGACTACCAGCTTTGAAGAATGACAGAATAAGATGTACAGGTGAGGGGCATTGTACGTGAAGGAAAATATAAAATTTACATAAAAATTTTGTGGGAAAAGAGAAGCACTATGGAATTCTGGGTGGAAATTCCATACTCTAATAATAATAAACAAATAATGCTAGGATGATACTCTTTGATCTGGAGGATGATAGTGCTTAGGTAATGTTGCAAATTTAAGACAGGTTGCAATAGCATGAGATTTTCACTATACATATACAGACTGTGCTAGTGCTGCCTCAGGACAAAAGGTAGAGATAAGACTGCTGTATGTGATGGATGACTGCTTTCTAGAACAACTAATCTTAGCACTCTCATGAAAAGCTGCCATTTAGACTTTGGTCCTGAGTAATGCACAGGACCTAATTCAAATGGTATTAGTTGAAGAGCACTCTGTAACAGCCATCAGAATAAAATTAGGCTTAATATTGCAGTGGGAGAGAGCAAGACAAATAAATCCCGCATACAGAGATTCAATTTCAGGAAAGGGAATTACATAAAAATGAGGCAATTAGCAAAAATGCCCCTAAAATGAATACGCCAAAAAGCAAGAAGCCTGCAAGCAGCCTTGAGGCTGTTTGAAAATACTGTATTAGAAGCCCAGGTAAACTGCTCAGAAAAAGAAAACATAATGACCCAGTAAAAACCCTTTCTATCTAAACAGAAAACTTAAGGAGGCTATTGTACAGAAAGGATTGACTTAAAAAAACAGAAAGGTTGTACAAATGAGGAGACAAGTAAAATCATGGTATATCATGTGTACACAGGAAATTATAGGAAACATAAATGAATTTGTAAAAGATACTCTGATTGGTAATAAAAAGGTCTTTAAATACCTCAGAAGCTGGAAGCCAGCTCATGAAACAGCTGGACCACCTGATGACAAAGGTGTTAAAGTGGCATTTGAGGATAGGGCCACAGCAAAGAATATAAGATTTATTTTTTCTATAATTTTCTTTTACTGTTAAAGACATTGGGGAGTTTACAACATCCAGTGCATTTTTTGTAGCAGATAGGTCAGGGGAGCTATATCAATTTGAGCTAAGTATACAGGAAGTATTAGACCGCATAGAATAAGTTATATGTCAATAAGTCACCAGGATCAGCAGCCATTCACCCAAGAGCTGTGAAGGAGCTCAAATGTGAAATTGCAGAGCTTCTGGCCAAAATGTGTAATGTATCATTACAAGCAGCCACTGAGCCAGGGACCTGGAAGATTGCCACTGTAAGTCCCATCCACAAACAAGGCTTCTGAGAGGATCCTGGAACTGCAGACCACTGAGTCTGTCTTTCATCTGTGGTAAAATGGAAAAGTCTACATTAAAGAATGAGATTATTGAGCACAGGGATAAACACAGCCTGTAAAGAAAGAATCAGCATGGCCTCTGGGAAAGGAAATCCCGCCTTGCTAACTTCTTCTGGGTACACGGTACATGGATAGAGCTGCCAGGAAGGGAGCCGGTGCTGCCCTGACCTGAAACAAAAATCCAGGTCCAGGTCACAGGAAAAAGGTGGGGGCTGTTGAAGCAGTACCAGAAAATGGGCAGGACTGGCAGGATGACAATGAGCTCATCTTCCCTGAAGGCAAGGATCCACAGCAGACCTGCCCACCTTCACACCCGCTCTGACACCCTCACCTCCATTTTGTCCCAGTTAGGAGCTGGGGAGGGGTTGGTTGCAGAGCTGTAGGTGCCCAGGTAAAGCAGTATATCTGCTAGATTTTGAGCTGCTAGATGCTGGCTAGTGCCCTGCTAGATGTTGAGTGTGGGGGAAGGAGCTTACTTGTCCCCAGCCACCAGGCCAAACCTCTTGATCTGCTTGCCCAGTGAAGGAGACCATCAGGTTGGTGACCTCAGAGGCTTTCACATTCATCAAGTAATCTGGGTTTTTATCCACCTTTCTAAGGACCAACCTTCTTCCCCTAAATAAAAAGATGGCAGGTCAAGAGGCAGTCATGACACTTTCTTTGATGAAAGCCAACAGTCTTGTTCAAGATTCTGCAGAAGTTTACAAAGCCTTCTGCAACAGTTTATAGTGCCTCAAGGAAGCCCCACAAAGCAGGGACTAATACCATTGTATAGGGATCCCTATAGTATAGCTCTGATACCCCATGTCAAATGCTTTCTCGTTGTTGAGGGACAGGAGGCAAATGACAGACCAGGTGAAGGATGTTTTGGACCAGGCAGGAGTTACCAAAGATACTCTGTCAGGGTACCACATAGGCCTGATCTGGTTGAATCACATCCTCCAGCATGGACACCAGTCACAGCAGATGGCCCTCACTGCAGTCTTGCGCTGAGGACAGAAACTGGGGAATCATACCTCAGGTCTTCAGCAATAGGGATACTATGGCCCTTCTACACAATAACGGGAGCATCCTGCACATTGAGAATTCATCCCAGGTGTTGGCATGGTCCAAGCCAAAGTTGTCCCAGAACACACCCGGGCCAAACTTGTCCCAGAACACATAACAAACTCTGCAGTCAGCCTCTCTGTGCATGGAGAAAAGCAACAAAGAGGTTCTGAGAATATGACCAGAGTGCATGTCAGCTCCAGCTGGTACTGGTTGTTCTTACTGGCCTTTGGAAGCCTGTTCTACAGGGTGTGATAACCAATGCAAACAGTAGTATCTGTAGAGAAGAAGCCCACAGTAAAGGCCAGTGCTCTTTCATTCATCTGCTCCAGATCATAAGAGGGAGTCTCTCCTCTGCCAAGAAGCAAACAATGTGATCCTTGGCACCCCTCTTCTTCCCTGAAGTGTAAAAAGTGCCTGCCATGTTTTTTGTCTCAGAAGAAATGGATGCCTGAACATATGGCAACACCCCACATCCAGAGGCCTTTCAGGGACCAGAATTTGTTCCACTTCTCCTGATGTTCACTGAAAGGGTATGAACTGTTGCAGTGCGTGGCCAGACACCTCTCCAGCTCTCCAATTCCTTGCTCAGCTGTTCTCTCACTGTGTCCTTCTGGTCACTCATGCATAGCTGCAGCAAAAGAGCTCAGCATGCTCGGCATCCACCTTCACTATACTTCTGCATCTCTGGGCTCAAGTCACTTGGGAGACATACATACATTCCCAAAGAGTTTCTCCACTTACCACAGTTGCTTAAAAATACTTTTTCCCCTTTTGATTTTGTGATATCAGTTCTCTAGTGTGCAACACCTTTTTCGGTAGACAGTTGGAAAAGAGTGTACATGCTATTTGGCTATTTTGAAGAATGTGTCGGGGTGAGACAAAGATTCCCCAGTAATCCAGTCTTTTTGTTTACTATGCCATTGGATGAAAAGTGCCTTGATGTTATCCAGTTACCTCAAAGTCTCTATTAATTTGTCAGGTAAAGTAAAATGCAAATGAGAATATTTATTTATATCATCCACAATTGGAAATGTCATGAAAAATAATTATGAAATACAGGAGTAAATACATTAAAGAAAACCTGTGCATTAATCTATTACAGTGTGCTTAAACTGGATATATCTCTGTCTCTGTCTCCTTCTCCCTCTTTCCTTCATTTTTCATCCCTTCAGCTGACTTGCCCTCATTTTTATTAAGACCTCCCTATCAGGTAAAACTCTTCCCACTCGGCCTAGCAAGATGATGTTCAATAAGATGCATGAGCAATCTGAGAGTCTGCTGACACTACAAAAGCAGACCCTTCCCCCTTGAATCATTACTCAATAAAGTGTATATCAAAAAGGTGAATAAAACAGTTCATGTCAATCTGAGCAGTAAAAAGTCTTCAATTTCTGCCAGTTAAGAACAGACAAGCTCTGTTTATCTGTGTCTGCCTGCAGCAATTCAGTTAGTTTGAGTTAACCCCTTTTCAAAGGGCGTTTAGAGGAATAGTCACTGCTGTGAGAATTGAACTGAAGGAGGGAAGAAAGAGGTCCTTGAGTTAGTGCAGAGTAGTGCACAGGTTTGGTGGATTGTTTGCCTGAGGAAAAATTTCACTACCATTAGACATTTTGTGGAATTCTAAGAGCAATTGTTTTTTATTAGTTTCCCTCTATTTTAATTCTGGCATTTCTTTCTCATAGCAATTCCTCAGGAATTTCAGCCTTGAACTTCTTTTAATTTCTAAGTATCTGCAGAAAGTTATTAAAAATTTGGGTGTCATATAACGGGCAACGATCTTGTACAATTTTTGAGAAACAAAGTGGATCATGCACCTTGATGAAGAGCTCAAAAGATGGCAGTTTGTGCTCTGGGTCAATTTACAGCAACACAGCACAGAATCATAGAATCATAGAATGGCTTGGGTTGGAAGGGACATTTAAAGGTCACCTAGTCCAACCCCCCTGCAACGAGCAAGAACATTTTCAACTGCATCAGGTTGCTCAGAGCCCTGTCCAACCTGACCTTGAATGTTTCCAGGGATGGGGCATCCACAACTTCTCTGGGTAACCTGTTCCAATGTTTCACCACCCTCATTGTAAAAAATTTCTTCCTTACATCTAGTCTGAATCTACCCTCTTTTAGTTTAAAACCATTACCCCTTGTCCTATCTCAACAAGCCCTACTAAAAAGTCTGTCACCATCTTTCTTTTAAGCCCCCTTTAAGTACTGAAAGGCCACAATAAGGTCTCCCTGCAGCCTTCTCTTCTCCAGGCTGAACACCCCCAACTCTTTGAGCCTGTCCTCACAGGAGAGGTGTTCCAGACCTCTGATCATTTTTGTGGCCCTCCTCTGGACCCACACCAACAGGTCCATGTCTTTCCTGTGCTGAGGGCTCCAGACGTGGACATAGTACTCCATGTGGGGTCTCACCAGAGTGGAGTAGAGGGGCAGAATCACCTCCCTCGACCTGCTGGCCACACTTCTTTTGATGCAGCCCAGCATACGATTGGCTTTCTGGGCTGCAAGCACACATTTCTGTCTCATGTCCAGCTTTTCATCCACCAGTACCCCCAAGTCCTTCTCCACAGGCCTGCTCTCGACCCCTTCATCCCCCAGCCTGTATTGATACCGGGGGTTGCTCCGACCCAGGTGCAGGACCTTGCACTTGGCCTTGTTGAACCTTATGAAGGTCACATGGGCCCACTTCTTGAGCTCTGTATAGCTTCCTGTCCCTCAGGCGTGTCAACTGCACCACACAGCATGGTTCAGAGATCAGTATGTTTCCATGAAGTAGGCTTATTTCTGAAAATCAGTGCCAGTTGATACATGACAGGCACAATAAAGCAATTACTTGTCATTCCAAAAATTGATTTTGACATTCATGGATTTCAGAAGGAGAATTGCTTGGATGCTGAGGCCTTTCCAGGATATAGAGAAAGTAAGTGATGAAACAATATCCAGAAAAGCTTTTTTTTTTCCTGCGTATCCATTTTGACTCTCACTAGAATCTGATGTCTTGACATGTTGAATACTGCCATGGGCAGAGATTCTGGGATAAGCCACTCAACTCTCATGCATCATTGAGAAAAGTAATTGTTAGGGGAAAGACCCTGTAAAATGGGATTGCAGAAAAATAAAATCAAATTAAATTTAAAATGGAATAAATGTGCTGTGAGAAAAAAGAACTTAGCCTTGCAACTATTAGAACATAAGGGTCTCTCTTTTTATTATAAATATACCAGTGACAGGATAGAGCTGGTGAAATTGTTCCCTGCAAAACAAAGCTTGAAGAATACAATCTGCAAGCAATCAAAAAGAATGAGTTCACCAGCATCATCTTCCTTACCTTGTTTATAGGCTTGAACATAAAAATCCAGACTTGGGCATAAAATTCTGTAAGCTCTGTTTAAATGGGAGCATTATTAAATTGACAGTTGATCAGAAACAATACAAAACCGAATGAAATACATATAAAAGTTTTACGTACGCAGTAGGCTGTGAGTCCACATACTCCGTGGAATGGAGTTAGGGATGTGTCTACAGGATATGTGGCAAATATGGAGGTATAAAGAAGGAGCTAGAGACATGTGTGGGTGACTAAGTCAGAGGTTAGAGATATGGGCAAATCTAAGCATTTCTTAATTGCAACAGGAGATAAGTCAAAAAGCTGGAAAGCGTGCAAGAACAAATAAATCTTTAGATCACGTCACAGATTGGCTGAGTGGGCATCTTTCTTTCTTAAGCTGATGAAATGGAAGTTTTTTAAAACTGCTACCAAAACAGCTAACCAGTCTTCTGGGAGAAAAAAAAAGTTTATAAATGTGGATGAAGAAAGAACAGGAAATACATTCAAAAGCTGTCATTTACTTTGTTGCCTGGATACGCTGTGAATCATCAGAAAACTTGGAGACAGGCTTACAGGAGGTAGTACACTGTAAAGCACTTGTCCTTTATTCATGTTAATAACTTACATAAGTTGGTTCCTTTAAATTCTTTTTCTAGTACAGTTATTTAAAGATTGAGCTGCAGCTGGAAGTAAGATGCAACTGTCTTAATGAAGTTCCCTTTCAGCATGGATTTAGAATTTGAATAGCTGCAGAATTTACACAGCTTTGCAGGGCTCTACTGTTAATTTCTATGTTATTAGGGATTATGAGCATTATGCACTTGGTTTGTAATGAATGTGAACTATTCTTAAACGACTTACAGTTATTTCTCTACAAAATTTGGTGGCTACTCTCCAGTAAAGAGTGCATTAAAAATCTTAAGGAAAAAAAAAGCATAATGTAAACAAATGATAAATATTTTAACCAGTTACATTGCTATAGCAGAAGTGGTTTCATACAATTTAAGTGTTAACATTTCAAAACTTTTCCTTACATAGGGAATGATGAAGACTGTGGAGTATGTAATAGGAAGCACTGATGCAAAACTGATTCTCATTTAGCAGCACAAAAAGGAATTGTCCCTTAAGTACCTATGAAGTAAGACCTGTACCAAGAGATGTATGCATGCACTTTATCATCAATTTCTGTCACTACATTCCATTCAGCCAGTGCATGTATGCACACAAACACACAATTATAACTTCATAGGATAAAATGTTCTGAAATTCTCAAGTTTTAAAAATGTTTGTAAGTCCTATGAAGGCAGTGATGCCTAACTTGTGTGATACAAATAATGATCTCATAAGCTTCAAGTACATCATATCACATTGACAGGTAAGCAGAGAAAAGGGTATATGTCCAGAGAGTCTTTTTTTTTTTTTTTTAGTAAGCTCTGGAAACCACAAGAACTTGTGAATCCTAAGTGAATAGCCTTTCGCAAGAAAAGCATAACACGCTTTTCATATTATTTTGAGAATGCTTCAGTGATTCAGACAGAGAATCAATAAAGGTTTATTCCTAAGCAGAAGGTCGGTTGGAGTAGGATATTTCAGGTTGGCCACCTACCCAGTCATCTACAAAGGAAAGTAGTATGAGCAGCACTCATGTATCTTTTTTCCACTGTCAAGCCTGTATGACCAGATTCATGTTTTCAGCTAGGCCAACTCATATGAAGGACTGCAGAGTCAGACTTAGGCCTTGAGAACAACAATATTATGTTTTATCCACCCTGAAGAAAGGAAAAATAAAAGAGAACAATATAAAATGAATGCCCAAATTTAATGGCACACTGCTACAGCTATGTAAGTTACTGTAAACAATTCAGTTCATCAACCTGCAGATTACTGACAAATGAGTTTGTCAGTAATGTCAGGAGCTTGGGTTCACATTTTTCATTGGGGATGCTCTCATATAGTAGATCTTCCTGGCTAAGAGAAAATGATAGATTTATTGTTCTCAGAATGGTTGCCAAAATATCAATCTGCATTCACTTAACCACAGCTAAAATAATCTATATGTTAATTTTAAATGTCAGTTCAAGGAAGCATACCCTGGAATCAAAAGCACATACTTGTACCACAGAGTCACTAATATTTTATGCTTTATGACTTATGTCATTCTTAGAATTAAAAATTGGAAACTAGAATACAGTCTTGATTATTACCATTATTATGCCCCAACCCTGGAAACATTCAAGGTCAGGTTGGACGGGGCTCTGAGCAACCTGATGTAGTTGAAGATGTCCCTGCTCACTGCAGGGGGGTTGGACTAGGTAACCTTTAAAGGTCCCTTCCAACCCAAACTATTCTATGATTCTATGATTCTATGATTGCCATCCTCAAAAAGGAGCAAGAAGGTGCTAGGGAAGGAACCAGGGCAGAGAGAGCTGAGTCTACATCTGATGCTGTTATATACGTGTCATGTGATAGCATTGATAAATTATTTAATATCTGCTTCTTTTATTCTGTATTATGTCTTCATGTGTTGATATCCTGTAGAAGTGTTCTCTGCCCTGACTGAATCTGTTTCATTTCCTTTGAAGATGGCTTGCTGTCATGGAAGATAATGGAAAAATAAAACTGCCAGGCTTCTACCTTCTGCCAATTTCAACAGAATTTAAGAAAAAGTAGCAGAGTTTAATCTTAAAGACTTTCATTATGGTCTTCCAGCATGATACAAACTGTAAAAATTTATCCCCCTAACAGTTTATTTTAACATAATGCTAATTATGCTTCACCAAAATTCTCCTGGCCTTAGAATGTGTTAAAAGTTTTGATAATGCTATGACATGGGAAAACCTTGGTCACAGTAGGAAAAAGAAGTAGTGTGGGAAATAACGGTTGAACGCCAGGCTTAGATCAATAGGAGGTGTTCATAGCCAGGGAAGAAGGGTAGTAAGGAGGAAAAAGCCAAGATAAGTGGAGACAATTTATATGAAATTTGGCAGATTTATCTTCTGTTTCACATCGAAAAAAAGAATTCATTTTAACATTTTGCATTAGATCATCCTTCAAAGTTTTTGAGTTGCTATGTGCAAGAGTTTTATTCATAAGAAAACAGGTGAAGCAAAATAAAAAACAATGTGTTTGCTCCTTTTTCTTCTGTCCTTAGCAGTCTGTGTCCTGTGCTTTGGAAATAGGTAATACTGAAGTCCAAAAGTTTCAGCTATTTTACAAAGAAATGAAAAAATATTAAAATGTGAAAGCAAATCTTCTAGCTATGAATAGTTCTGTAAATGCAAGCTTACAAAAATTTAACTTGTATTTTTACAGAAAGTGAACAGTTCAATTTGACTTTTATTTTTGTTAACTGCCATTTTCTGCCAGTTACAATTTTTGACGGTTTCAGTCTCTTGGCCTTTCCTCCTCCTTCTTCGCCAGCTCTTGGAATGATGGAATAGGTTTGGGAGAGAGCCTTGTGGGTTAGTGAAGGCTGAAAATAGTACATTTCAATTTGGAGAAAAGTAGCAATGTGAGAAATACAACTGTAGAAACACAGATATTTTACTCTCATGTTTTTGCACTTAAATATCAGGAGTTGCTGGTTTTCCCCGCTCTTTTTAAATGACTATTTATTGACATATGTTGCTGGAAATAGAATCCCTTCCTAGACTTCTAGTCTTTTTCCTGGTTTTCTGTCTGTTGGATACATACCTCACAGAGTTCTGCAGTGACAACCAGTTACAGAATGCTATTAATTTTTCCTTTTAATGCATAGAAAAGATGAAGTCTGATCAGTTAGGTCCAAAATCCACCAGGTAAGGGATGTCAATTACTCAAATAGCTTTGAGTGGAGCTAGTAAATAGTTTGGACTGTTAATAGTTTGTCATTGTATTGGGTTTGTGTGGCAAGGTTTTGGTAGCAGGGGGGGCTATAGGGGTGGCTTCTGTGAGAAGCTGCTAGAAGCTTCCCTTATGTCTGATAGAATCAGTGCCAGCCAGCTCCAAGACAGACTCGCTGCTGGCTGAGGCCAAGCCCATCAGCGATGGTGGTAGCACCTCTGGGATAACATACTTAAAAAGGGAAAAAATAACCTGCTGTGGAACAGCAGCCAGAGAGAGGAATGAGAATATGTGAGAGAAACAGCTCTGCAGACACCAAGGTCAGTGAAAAAGGAGGGGGAGGAGGTGGTCCAGGCACCAGAGCAGAGATTCCCCTGCAGCCCACAGTGAAGACCATGGTGAGGCAGGCTGTCCCCCTGCAGCCCATGGAGGTTAATGGTGGAGCAGATATCCACCTGCAGTCCGTGGAGGACCCCACACCAGAGCAGGTGGGTGCACCCAAAGAAGGCTGTGAACACATGGAGGAGCTGGAGCAGGCTCCTGGCAGGACCTGTGAACCCACGAAGAGAAGAGCCCATGCTGGAGCAGGTTTGTTGGCAGGACTTGTGACCCTGTGGGGACCCACACTGGAGCAGTCTGTTCCTGAAGGACTGCACCCCGTGGAAAGGACCAATGCTGGAGGAGTCCGAGAAGAACTGCAGCCTGTGGGAAGGACTCACACTGGAGAAGTTAATGGAGGACTGTCTCCTGTGGGAGGGACCCCATGCTGGAGCAGGGGAAGATTGTGACGAGGAAGGAGTGGCAGAGACAATGTGTGATGAACTGACTGCAATCCCCATTCCCCGGCCCCCTGCGCTACTCAGGAGTGAGGAGGTAGAGAAAATCAGGAGTGAATTTGAGCCTAAGAAGAATGGAGGGGTGGGGGGAAGGTGTTTTATTTCTCATTATGCTACTCTGATTGGAATGGTAATAAATTAAGCTAATTTCCCCAAGTCTATCAGGCACTCCAACAGTGAAATTAATGTCAAAGGAAACCAAAGCTGGTTCCAAATAAACATCAGTTTCTGCTGTTGTCTTGCTCCACCTTGTTTGGCTGCTTGCTACCAAAGGAGATAACATCACCTTTGCTACTTTGATTTATCACGTGGCACATACAGGACAACCAGGTGATCAGGCCCAGTCAGCATGGGTTTAGGAAAGGCAGGTCCTGCTTGACTAACCTGATCTCATTCTATGACAAGGTGACCCACTTAGTAGATGAGGGAAAGGCTGTGGATGTTGTCTACCTAGACTTTAGCAAAGCCTTTGACACCATTTCCCACAGTATTCTCCTGGAGAGACTGGCTGCTCATGGCTTGGAGAGGCGTACTCTTCGCTGGGTAAAAAACTGTCTGGATGGCCAGGCCCAAAGAGTTGTGGTGAACGGAGTTAAATCCAGTTGGTGGCCAGTCACAAGTAGTGTTCTCCAGAGCTCAGTACTGGGGCCAGTTCTGTTTAATATCTTTTCCAGTGATCTGGATGAAGGGATCAAGTGTACCCTCAGTAAGTTTGCAGATGGCACCAAGTTGGGAGGGAGTGTTGAACTGCTTGAAGGCAGGAAGGGTCTACAGAGGGATCTGGACAAGCTGGATTGATGGGCTGGGGCCAATTGTATGAGGTTCAAGGCCAAGTGCCAGGTCCTTCACTTTGGTCACACCAACCCCATGCAACGCTACAAGCTTGGCGAACAGTGGCTGGAAATCTGCCCAGCGGAGAAGGACCTGGTCCTTTTCTGAACATGAGCCAGCCATGTGCCCAGGTGGCCAAGAAGGCCAAGAGCATCCTGGCTTGTATCAGAAATAGTGTGGCCAGCAGGAGTAGGGAAGTGATTGTACCCCAGTAACTGGCACTGGTGAGGCTGCACCTCCAATACCGTGTTCAGTTTTGGGCCCCTCACTGCAAGAAAGACATTGAGGTGCTGGAGTGCATCCAAAGAAGGGCAACAAAGCTGGTGAAGGGTCTGGAGAATAAGTCTTATAAGGCATGGCTGAGGGAACTGGGGTTGTTTAGCCTGGAGAAGAGGAGGCTGAGAGGAGACCATATCACTCTCTACAACTACCTGAAAGGAGGTGGTAGTAGTGACATGGGTGTTGCTCTCTTCTCCCAAGTAACAAGCAATAGGACAAGAGGAAATGGCTTCAAGTTGCACCAAGGCAGGTTTAGATTGGATTTTAGGAAAAATTTCTTCACTGAAATGGTTGTCAAGCATTGGAACAAGCTACCCAGGGCAGTGGCTGAGTCACCATCCCTGGAGGTATTTAAAAGACATGTAGATGTGGCACTTACGGACATGGTTTACTGGTGGACTTGGCAGTGTTAGGTTTATGGTTGGACTCGATGATCTTAAAGGTCTTTTCCAACCTAAATGATTCTATGATTCTATGATTCTGTGATCCTGTCTCTGCTCAGTTCCCCTCCTATACCTTGCCCTTCCATTTTCCTTTTTTAATCACCTGGTCACAGTTCTGTGCTTAATACCACTTCAACACTGTTAACGTTTTTATGGGACAGTCCTACAGATGGTGAGGGAGATAGAGCTGCATTCCTGTCCCTTAAAACCAGAAGCACAAGGCTGTGCCCTCTCTTTTCAATAGACAAGCAAATCTTACCATGGCCAACACATCTGTGTTACTATTTTCACAGAATGTGACAGAATAATTCCATTATTCATCCACTTTTATGATATCATTTTTATTAGTATGAAAGTTTTGAAAATAAAACATGCAAAAATGAAAAAAGTCTATACATATTCCACTTAGTAGGTATTATCCTTCAAATGTACAAAGTCCCATCATTTACAGAGACAAATTGCTGAATTCTTTGTTCCAGTCTGTTTCATATATGTAAATCTCCGATCTAAGCTCAAGGCTTTAAACGCTTTGTTTGACTTGCATCTTAAACAAATATAAGAGACCATGTACAGGGTTGGGGTTTGTTTTGGGTTTTTTTTTGGGTTTTTTTCCTCAAGGTTCTCTAACTTTCTGGTGATTTGCATTAATTGTATCATCATCCAGCGTGAAACTCAAGAATATAAGCACACTGAACAATAATAAAAAATTCTTCAATAATATATTTTCCACACGTACAAACCATCATTATAAGAAGAAGCCCATGCCTCCAGAATCTCAAATCTGTCACGTCCTTCCTGACTCACTAATCTCCTTTCATTACCCTTTCACAATAACCATTTGCATGCAAAAGAAAACTGTCATCCTACTGCTCACTCAGCATGTGTGCTACAGCCCCTATTGCTTTAATTTTTTACCTCTTGGTCAGAGTCTGTGTACTCTTCCTATTTAGGACTGCCTTCTTGATTGGCTCTTAGGCTTTATCATAGTTTTGAATACCTTTAATAACTAAGAAGGTTATGGTCTGTCTATGGTAGAGGTTAACACTTTACTGATATTGCAATCTGAAATATTTCCTTATTTCAAAGCAATGCTGAAAAAAAAATTGTCACTACTACAGACGTGATTAATTTGCTAGCATAATATCTGGTAGACATAAAAAATTACTTAAAATACATTATGCATAACTGTGATTTGACACAGGATCCAAAATAGTGCTTTTGATTTTCCTAACACTAAATAGTTTCCTATCACAAATAGGGAAGCTGTAAACCAGATACTTTTTAGCTCCATCTCTCCCCATGGCTTCAGGGTTTGTCTTGTTTTATGGCCTGGGCAGCAGTAATTATTCTGGTCTGTATAGGTCGCAGGAGGCCCCCCTGCCACGGCTCTGTGGAACTGAACCATTGACTGAACAACCACTGAACAGCTGAACCAGCCGAGTCAGTCATTGAGAACACCAAACAACTATCTGAAGCAGGCTAAAGAATTCCTCTGTAATTTTTCTGCTACAGTCTATGTCACTTTGTAATACAGAAACAGAGGGTACGAAATCCAAGTCACCCACTCCTTGGTAATATCCTGTGAGTTTTATTAAAAATTGCTGAAATCTCTAATCATGACTGAGTGATTTCTAGGATGACTTACAGAAGCCATGCAAGTTGCCTTGAACCTCCCCTACATTGCACCTCTGTTTAACCTTACAGTGAGGATAAGGTAAGGGTTACACAAAAAGCATTTGTGCAGCTCAAAGCAGACTTGGAGCAAGACTCATGACCTAATTACACTAAAATCAGGAATGCAGAACAAAACACTTCAGTATTTTTTTTCCAGCCTCAAAGCTTATAATTTATTTTCTCAAGTTAAAAATAAATAAATAAATTGTGATTTTTGAAGTTAGTTTAGACTTTGGGTCATAGTTTGAAATAAGCAATAGTCAAAGCAGCGCACTCTCCGCCTTATTGTCAGAACCTGAAATTTCTCTTTTTTCCTCCTAAATTATTTTCTTTTCTGCAGGAAACATACCATTCTTGACTTTAAGTATGATCTGACTTCCAAACATCATTCAAATCTTATTTTATCTCACTAGTGTGCAACTGGAAATTGTTCAACTTCTTTTACTTTCAGTGAATACTCTCAAAATAAATGCCTTGCCTAATCAAATTACTTGTTTTGAGTTCTCCTGGTTCTAACAGGATTTTTTGCAGTTAGTTTAGACTTTGGGTCATACTTTGAAATAAGCAATTGTCAAAGCAGTGCAGAACAATTCTAATTTTATTCAGATTAATAGTTGCTTAAACAGAAATATCATTTCTGTTTTCTCTGTCTCATGGCAGAGAAAACAACATGGAAGAATTAGAATCATAGAATCATAAAATCATTAAGGTTGGAAAAGACCTTTAAGATCATCAAGTCCAACCGCCAACCCAACACCACCATGCCTCCTAAAACATGCCCTGAAGTGCCACGTCTACACGTTTTTTGAACACCTCCAGGGATGGTGACTCAACCACCCCTCTGGGCAGCCTGTTCCAGTGCCTGACCACTCTTTCAGTGAAGAAATTTTTCCTAATATCCAATCTAAATCTTCCCTGGTGCAACTTGAGGCCATTTCCTCTTGTCCTATTGCTTGTTACTTGGGAGAAGAGAGGAACACCCATGTCACTACCACCTCCTTTCGGGTCGTTGTAGAGAGTGATAAGGTCTCCTCTCAGCCTCCTCTTCTCCAGGCTAAACAACCCCCGTTGCCTCAGTGATGCCTCCCTTACAAGACTTGTTCTCCAGACCCTTCACCAGCTTGATTGCCATTCTCTGGACATGCTCCAGCACCTCAATGTTCTTCTTAGCTTATCTTTGGTTTTGTTAGTATTATCTAGCAGCCCACATTTTTTGTTGGCAATACAGAATCCTAGGTTGAAAATTGGCTACTTATCATAGAAATCTGAAATCTTTGTCATTTTCTTCCAGAGATACACAATTATTCCTGTGATAAGCCGTCCCTATTTTTTTTTTCATGTTAGCTATTTTTGGTGTAGCGTTTTGGAGTTGGTTTTTTTGCTATCCTTTTTAGCATTCAGTTTTGAACAAACTACTGTACACAAAAGCCCTTGTGAATAATTTGTCCATTTCTTCTGCTCAGAAACTATCTGTGAAAAAATCAACATTTTAAGAGTATGTTATTTACATTTGTTCAACATACAGTAATTTCAAAAAACATTTTCCATCCTGTGTAACACTACCTAGAAAAGAAGAATTCTCTCTTACAGAAATGCAAAGGTTTCAAACTGGTTTTGCATTTCTTTAAAGCAAGTGGGTCCCTGAAACTGTGTTAGGATATTGGACTGGATGTGCAGTGCAGCAGCCTACATCGTCCTTGACACTGGTTCCAGGTTAGGGGATTTACTGGTATGTGTTTTGACTCCTTTTTCTATCCTGCACATTTGTGTTTCCTTCTCCCACTGTGAGTTTTGGATTTGTCCTGGTATGATATTGTGCTATAATTGCCCAGAAATTTTGGTGAAGTGACATCCCACAGTACAGACTAGCTTTACATCTCAGAGAGTGCCCTAGCCATGGGGCTGTTTGCTCTTCTGCAACTACATTGTCCCTTTTTCTTTTTCTTCTCCATGAAGTCTACCTTAGACCTACGAAAACTCTTGCGCAGCAATTTCTGTGAATAATCCTGGTTTTCTCAAAGTGGTGGTTTCTCACAAAAGATGTGTAATTGAAAAAATCTTGAGCAGAGCTAGTCACCAGTCACATGACATTGCCATTGTCTCACTCTCAATGGGGAAAATCTTCCTTTTGTGTATACACATCACTGTTAAAGTTCTTAGTTTATCAATGACTCCATGACACATTGATATTAATATAAAATTCTTGAAATGGCCATGACTTACTTTCATCATAGGAACAGAACCAATAATTTTTCTTTCAGCACTGGGGTAGCAACAAATTGTGTGTCTGTGGAAACAGGGAGCCTATGAATTCTTTTCTGAACAGTTTAGAGTTAATATATTTTCAATTTAGGTGCCCAATTCTGTTTTTATAGCTTTTCCCATGAGGTCAGAAGCTAAATCTTAGCTCCTATGAATACATATCAAGATCCTTCAGCATTTTGATTCTATTTATGAAATAGTTGTCTATTTTGTGAGTGAAGTGCACCATTGGTCCTTGGAGAGAATAGAAGTAATGATTTTACTACAATAGGTCTGGGTGTAAAAGCTCTTTCTTCTTTACTTCCATTCCTTCTTCTCTGTGCAGATAATTTTTGAATTGTATTTTTTCTCTAAGGTATTAATTGTATTTTTCTCCTTATTGGGATACCTGAAAAAAAGTATAAGCATTCCTTTGGTTTTGTCTAGAAATCAATATGATCTTGAAATGTTATTCACTTCATTTTCTGCTGCCATTTATATAATTGTGCTTTAGCATTCTTTCAAAGAAAAAGTGTAGCTAAAGAAACATTGGCCAGCTGTATAATATATTCTGAGCACAGTTTTTCTGTTACAAATAATTGTAAAAATATTCAATAGCTTTAATTACTACTGAAAGTGGTGCAACAATTTCCCTCTGCAGAATTCAGGCTGGGCCAGCCACCATTTTCAGATCTCTTCTTGTATTTAGACAGTTGTACTCCCAGCAAGCACTCGCATCTGTGTTTAACATACAAGCCCAAGCCAACAAAGAACTATGCAAACGCCAAGTGCTGTCCTGTGTCCACTCAGTTTCCTTTTTTTGTTTAATTTACTCAGTGGTTCAATTTTGCCTTCAGGGCTCTATTGACTAGTCCAAAATATAGGCAGAATTCTAGAAAATGCTACCTGTTGGTTGCTGTCTGCTTTGTTATGGGGATGAATAATGATTAAACTGCCTTACATTAGAGCAACCAGAATAACTCCCTCTGAAAGAACTTAATTCTTCACTCCTTCAGCACTGGAAACTTGAGGATGGAGATGCAGTCAGCAACAAAGAAGACAAACTGTGTTGTGGAAGATGAAAGTGGGAGGGGAAAAGAGTAGGTACCCAGTTTACCCTCTGGCCAGCCGCTGTAGGGCAGCCCATCGGGAAGCCCATCTGTATTACTCTTAGAAAGTTCATAAACAAAGGGGAACTGGTCTATTAAGAAATACCTAATGTCTTTCTCACCTGCTCTCTGTTCGTGATGGCTGACACTTACATGGAGAATTTGAGAAGCAAACCTGTATTTAATACTAATGCCACTCTTATTCACAAGTGCACAGTGTGAAAGTGTGTCTTCCTTGTGTGAGCGCAATACAAACAGAGGAAAAACAGAAAAAGAAGGGTGGTATAGCAAGGGATCCAATGCCTGTCATCAGGTACCATCCTTGCACCAATGTCATCCCCTCCCTCAAAGCAGGTTTGGGGTCTCCAGTGGGTAAACACCTTTCTTACTGTTTTCCCACATTCAAGCTTTCAAATATGATTCCTTTTCAGGGTTAGATATGGCAGTTTTATACCCACAAGAAATCTTAGATTTCTGGAAAGTCTAGGAGTCTTAGGATTACCCCTGGTTTTTGTTATCTAGCTCCATGAGAACAATGGAATAAAAAATAAATATCATCCTAATTTATTTTATTCCTCTATTTTAGTATTGTATAATGCTACATTGTATTTCTCTGAAATTTTCTCTGAATTTCTAAATCTTCCTTGAAAAGCCACATTCTTGTACCATTTTTTTTTTTCTATTTGAAGTTTAACTTAAGAACAGAAAGATAGCTTTTACTTCTGTGGTTCTTCAGAAGGAAGCCATAAGATATAAAAGGTATTGAAGCAAAATGCCATAGAACTATTTCTTCACCAACCTGAGAACAAAGATAAAAGATATTATTAGTAGAACACTGCTTTTTTAAATCAAAATAAAGATGCCAAGAAAACCATCTAGCAAGGCAACTTTAGAAAAGGTGTAATTTATAATTATGCAACAACAGAGGTACTGTATTTCTGACAATGTCGTAGTTAATTGGAAAGTATCACTGATTCATTTAGGTTTCAGTTACATATGGAAAAGTCATTTTGAAACACTGAATTGAATTATTTTCTTACCACTGCATTTTTACAGCTACCTTTGGCACATTCAGTTGCTGTTCAGGACACTGCAAATGACAAAACACTTACAAAACAAGTTAGTGGAGAAATAGTGCAGCTGAATGGCTGGACAACCCTCCCACGCAGGTAATGTAAATATCTGGCTGAGTTGTCATTGAATGGAAGGAATTTTTAGACTTACCTTCTGTCATCCCAGCACAGCTAAGATAACATGACTGTTGGTTTCCTGCAGATTCAAGGCAAATTTCTGAGGCAAGATCAGAGAGGCCAGGAACAATGTCACATAGAAAAATCCATCTTTCACAGTTCCACCTAAGGTGGTACTCCTTATGCATCATCTGGGCAGCTCCCACTGTCAGGTCTTATTTGTACCAGAGAGTATTCAGAAGCCTGAGTCACAGATGAGAGCATTACTGTCAAAAACGTGAAACAGTAAGATAGTCTCTATTCCAAAGATGTGTCTAAATTCATGGTACTTCTCCATAGAATTTATGATATTTGAACATAATGTTAAAAAAAAAAAAAAACCAAAACACCAAAAAACACACACAAAAAAAGATGGGAGATGATTGACAGAGTAAAACAAAGGACATTCTGGCAAAATATATCAAATGATTTTCATCAGTCTGTTTCCAGCTCGGTCTATCTCACTGTACTGTTGTACAAAATTGTAATATTTGCCAAAAATGAAAGACTGTCATGAAGTAACCTGCAGAAGATCTGACTGGCAACCTGAAGAAAGCAAAATCCCGTACCCATACTGTACTTTTCTAGCATGCAGGCTGGGAAAAATAATAGATCAAAGACTTAAAAGTGTACAGCTAAGGAAACTATATGGCCTTTCATCAAGAAGCTCAGGCTATTCTGATGCATTGCACTACATTCTGAATAATTCCTCGCTCTAGTGCAGAAAGATGGATAATCTAAAGCCAGCTCAGTATATGGGAGGGAGAAGAATGATGTAAAGACAACACCTGGAGAAAGGCTTAATATGCTGGCATTCTGTTTCTGTTCAGCAAGGACAAAGAAAAAATCCTTAAGGAAGGCTGTGGTTGATGATATTGCTAATACTAAATTTCCTACTCAGATACATTAGAGTGGGACTGGTGGTTCATTATAACTGTTCGCTGTTGATTAGAAACAGTAATTTCATCAGCAGTTACAGCTACTGCATAATACAGAGGACTCGGATATTGACCTACTGTGCTACTTCATCACCTGGGGTGGCATTCATCTCACCCATTAGCCACCTAAAAATTAGCTGCCTAATCTATGCTAGTGATGTGGGTTCCTTCAATGGAGGTAAATGAACCTCTTCAGTGCGATTCCTCTCATCCCTAGGTAGGCATTCACAGTGCATAGGATGAATTGTCCTTTGGAGATGCCTCACTCTCTGAATTTATCTACATGTTATGATAGATCAGGTACTTACATGTTAGGTGGATAAAGTTGCATAAGAAAAAAATTCATGCTTATGCATTTGATAGTAACGGCATGTCTTCACTGCATAGTACAAATCCATGAAGGCATATCTCAACTATCTTACTAAAAGGCATCTTGGGAACCAAAGCAGGGAAATTTCTGAGGAATAATTTAGCCTGAGAAGACTGGTTTGCTCCAGAGAAGGAGTTAAGCAGCCGTTGATACAAAAATCTCTCTATACCCTCTGCAAGTCACAGCAGTTATAAAAGAATGGGTTCAATATGTACTACCTGGGACATTTAATACCCTCTAAAGATCTTCTGTATAAAAGTTATCACATAAAAGCATAATGCAGAAAACTGGCAATATCTTGGGAAGATCATCTTATTACTGTTCTTTTAGCTCCACTCTTGAAAAAATAGGCAGTCCTAATTTTTAGAAGAGTATCCTATTCCTGTGACACATGAACTATCATTTTTCATTTGCTTAACAATGACAACTTACCTTTTGCAATAATAATTTACAGACAGTAATTTAAATACAGTCTAAAAGGTATCCACTTTGAACAAATTTGAGATGCCAGTTTTGCCCAGTTGCAAACAGTGTTAAAATTCAATTTTTTTTTCCTCCAACAATTCAGAATTTAACTGTTTCTCCACAAGTGTTGTCTACTCTGTGTACTTACATGCACCCCTGAACACAGGAGACTGTGCTCTCTCTTAATGTTTTAGACCGTTATCCCTTTCGCTTAAAATATAAAGGAGTAGATTATTTTTAAAAAACACTGTTGCAGTCAATATTGATATTAGAGAATAAGAATCTCACAATAAGGTAGTAACAAAATATATCACATAAAACCAATACAGTAAGGAAGCTGTGGATATTGTCTATTCTGCACAATAAGAGAAAGAAGATACATTCCATAAAATCATATATAAAGTTTGTTTTAAAGTACTTAAGAAAATTTCATGTAAGGCATGATAGCCAAATGTTGGCCACACACACCAGTTTTTAAATGCATGATTATTACAAGCATTTTCAGGAATATATAGCTTTGATCAAATCATATGTCAGGGAGACATGAGCAGAAAATCTTTTGTAGCATTTTTTAGCATTATTGTTTAAAGAAATCTTGAAAATTCTCTTGTGATTGAAAGTTCAGTAGGAAGGCTCTCTTCTTCTCCATTTCCCTACTTCACGGTGTTTTGACAGATCTTATGTGCTCAGCTGTAGTACCGACTAAAATAAAGCTGCAATTTCACAAGCAGTAAACTAAGCAGATACTGTTCAGATTAAAAGAAAAACAAAACTGAAGCAACACTAAGGGTGAGGGGAAAATCAAGTTGTTTCAAAGAATATGTTTTATTCTGCAAATTTTTTTTTTCCAAAAAAGTACCACTATTAAGGAATTTATCCCCCTTCTTTAACATATTTTCTTTTCAGTGAACTAAATATTCTCTGCATTAAAATCTTGTCATTTTGGCTTTCTCTTGTAATACTATCGCATTTTTTCATATTTCTAGAAAACCAAAGGTGCATTTTTAAAAATGTGAAGGGTGATTTGGACTATAATGTGATTTTAAAGTAACCTTACAATTTAGCTTTTATTTCTGTGATAGTGGCTACTTTCAACAACCTGATACATTCTGCGCTCAAGAATCACTGGGTAAACATCTACTTTAATGAATTTATTTAAAAGATAGCCTTGGTAGAAGAAAGGTTATGTTAAGTTTTTTTACTTTGTCAGTACACTTTTGGTGAACAGAGGTGGATAATAGGTACAGTTTTAAAAAGGTTTCTACGTAGACAAGTTGTGATAAGACAAAAGATTTGTAATGATGAGGGAAAAAGCATATTCACTATTGACTTTTGTCACTACTGACTTCTGTTCTTCAGTGGACAAGACTCCAAAGCAGTTCCAGAGTTAAGACTCAAAAGTCATTACTCTTGTCTGCAGTTTATTATCACAGTTGCTAGAATTCATGATGGTCAAACATTTTCAAATTTGCAAGGAGAAGGAGAGGAGATGAGAGGAGAGGAGAGGACAGGGTTTTTAAACTGCTATGCTTAGCGATATCTAAAAGATTTTAGAAAATGGATTTAACTCTTGGAACCAACTCTTCTGGCAAACTTGGGAAACGTGTTTCCTGTCTGTCCTGAATGCATCATGAGAAATAATAGTAGTAATGCCTGGAAAATTGGGCAGCTGTCATGGCTGTCCTTAAAGACATGAAGATCTTACTCCAAAGTGAACAGCTTTTATGTCAGCCATGGCTCAGGGTTAGGCACTGCCGGATTAGAACATGCAAAGGTTTTGAGCCCTGGTTCAAGAGAACACCTTACTTTAGGACAGTGCGTAAATTTATGCACTTGTCTAATAATTCTTTCTTAGTTGGACTGAAGGAAGTTAAGGGATAGACTGTTAGGATGACCAGAAAAAGATATTAACTTTAACAGCTGTTTGAATTACCATTACTTGATACTTTAGTTCCTTATTATCTGATCCAAACCTATGGAATTTAGACCCTCAATGCCTCTGATGAATTAGTGCTGACTGTTTAATGGGTTTTTATAGCAGAAACTCCAAATGTATCTTAGAGATATTAATAAAGATAAACATTTACAGCTGCTAAGTTTGTGACTTGATGTGGAACATGCAGCATTAAGTACTCTAATGAATTTTAACGGTTGGCTGAAAATCTAAGAATAATTAAAAAATTAAGTGTTTAAAATTAATCTCCTCCGAGAGGACTTTTCCACTAAACCTTTCTGACAGAGTAGCAAAAGTGTAGCTCTTTATTTGTTGTTTTGCATGCACCCACATTGTCCTCAAATTGAAATTATGTTCTCTTACACAAACGCAGTGCTTGTTATGAGGTAATGTACTAGACGTAATTACCAGCACAGGAGATTTGTTCAGAGCATTATAATTTTTTTAATGTCATCCTGTTCATCTTTTCAGCAGACAGCTAAAATATATACTTCTATAACTATCAACATTTAATTAAGTAAAAGACTTTTCCATCTCTATTCTAGCATAGACTGAAAACAAGGAAGCTCTTAGAAGTCACTTTGCTTTCCTCATTGATATCTACTGTAGTCCACAAATGGCTGCTTTCTTATTTTGTAGAATGTCATAGCTCTCTCTTTTCCCCATGAGAGTCAAATTATATATGTATATTTGTTTTTTCCATTAGTGAAATATGTTTATGACATCCAGACATACATCTCATGGCACTCCAGCTTCAAGTCCCCAGATACTTCATTCCTCAAAGGATAATATGGGTAAGACAAAGGGAAGTTGAGGAGAGTAGGATTAACAACCATATTCAGTTTCCACAATTTACTTTCATGGACTTGTTCCTGCAACAGGATTAAAAATCTGGTCCATAAACATATGGAATCTGGCAGGGATTATGTGGAAATTTCCTGTTCTTGACCATTTAATGAATCCAATGAAACTGATAGTTATAATTAATTTCTTCTCTGGTTTTCTCAGTGTTCTTCTTTACCCTTGGAGATAAGACATGATCTCTTTTTGCATCATTCTTGGAAACACTATTTGTTATTTTTATCTATGGATTTATTAATAGACACAGACACAAATTTGGAAGACTTTCACATTCTGAAATTTCACCTCTGTTCTTCATTTCAGCCTGTCACCCAGTGAATTCATCAGTGTCACTTATGTCTTGTAGTTGTGAATTTTTATTGAAGCCTCAGGTATTGCCATAGTCAGTCCAACTGAAATATGTTCAACATATTTTGAAAAGTTGACTATGCTGCAGTTAAAAGGGTGAATTACTCTGACTCACCTGAAGCTTTTAATAACTTATGTTTTAAAAGGGGTTGTTGATGTCCTCTACTGAGTTTGACTCTAATGTATTTGCTAAAAAAAACATTTTGAGGATAAGGTTAAAGTTTTCAAAGTTACCTCTGATTCTAGGTGTATAAATTAAATGCAAGTGGCTAAATACTTAGGTCAGGCAAGAACTCACAGCTCTGAGCTGCAGCTATTCCTCATCTGTGATAATCAGGTCAAACCATGCAAAGGCAGCCTCATAAACTTAGACTAACAATTAAACAAAACTACAACAACAACAACAAAGCAGAAACCCATGTTTAAAAGTACAGGATGCAACTGAGACTTGTAACTATTGCTTAGAACATACTGGTTGTTAGGATTTATCCTGCATTACTGGGTACTGAGGTGAATAATGAATAGTGAGGTGAATAGACAGGATGATCGATAATCTGCTCTAGGCTCCCATTCCCATGATAGACTGGATCAAGGTCCCTTCCAACCTGGGCTACTTTATGATTCTATGAATACTAGAATACAAGAGGTAGCTGTAGACTTCAGCAAACTCCAGCCACACTCACTATGGATTCTACACCATCTGTTATATAATACTATATAATTGGGGCCTAGAACCATGACATTATGAATATTATGTGTATGGTCACCTTGGGAAATCAAAGAATAGTGAACAATTTATGCTACTGAAGTGTCCTAATATTCTTATTTGCTTTAATACAGAGTTGGTTGAACAGGAACAAGCATATTGTTGAACAGCTACCTCAGTGAGATACTTAAATAAAATAATTGTTTTTGAGGGAAGTGATTAAATGGCCTAGATCCTGAAGATACATTGTTCCAGTCATAGCGAAATCTGTGGAAGAGAACAGCCTGCCAAAAGTGTAGAACACTCATTGAAGATCAAGGCTTAAGTCCACCTGGGGTTCTTCAGCCTGGTAGTTATATCCTGCCCAGAAGTAAAGGGAAGAAAACCCAAGATATGAATTATTATTATTATCATTATTATCATTATCATCATCATCATTATCATTTAACATACTATCTTTAAGAGACTTAGAGCTGTACAATATACTGTTTTGTGATCTAAATAATGGGTAACAGAGCTGTTGATAATATTTTTACAGAGGCCACTAGGGCATGTTGTGGCCTGTCTTTTGAAGCCACATCCTAAAGAGTGTGCATATCCACATACCCCCTCCAGGAGAAGATCCTTAGTCAATGCAAGGCTACCTTCCAAAACAGTGGGGGGTTTATGCTGTGAACCCAAAGCATGTCCACATGGCGGATGGTACACAGGTGAGGCCTGGTACAGGAGCACACAGGACTAAGGGGATGCACATCCCACTGGCATTGTGTGGGAGGACAGCATAGGGCCATGGCAGCTGGATTTAAGTCATGGTTTCCCAAATTGCTGACTGGGAGGTACCTCCTGAACAAACCATGCCCAGGCTTTGTTTTGGTAGGAACTGTTGCTTCATATCAAAAGAGAGCCTGGGAGTGAACTAATGTTCATGTATCATGAAAAGTCTTGGGAGCAGGACCCAAAAAAGAGCTCGAGAGTTAAATAACTTGTGGTACGCATGTACCTTAGGCTGCTGGAAACAGTGGAGATGGTACAGAATGTGCCTTTTCTCACTGTTAACTGGAGTAAGCCACTGCTTAAAATTATGAAGTGGGAACTATTGCAGTAATCTATTCTGCAGCAATACAAGCAAGCTTGAAAGAGGACTATGTCTCAGTTATTAGTCCCTCCAGAGTTCTTAGGATCTGACATTGTACCAATATAATGATACACTTTATTTCTAAGTCTAGTATTTAATACAAAGGTTAATACAAAATACACAGCCTCTATTCAGGCTGCAGATGCAAAAAGAACTTAGAAATACCTTCATGCACAATTCTGGCATGTCCTGTCATGCTGTTATCTCTACAGATAGGCCAAAACAGCATTTCTGCCTGTTCTTACTCCTTTTGTTAGGTAGGAAGGTGTCTTGCAGGATATTGTAATTTCAAAATCTAAGATGAGACGACTTAACAAATTTGTAACACGAAATATAAGAAAAATAAACAGTTGCATTTTAAAATGTGGATGTTAGCCTCCAGAGCCCAACCCAGGCTCACTGAAATTGTGCACCACTTGTTGTAGATATTCTTTTATTGTTATTACTATTTTCCCTTTCTTTTCTGTCCTATTTAAGTTTTATTTTTTTTTTCCAGTTCTCTCCCCCATCCCACTGTGGGGGAGTGAGTGAACGGCTGTGTGGTGTTTATCTGCCTGCCAGGTTAAACCACGACATGTGCAAATAAACAAAATGAGAAACATAGGCATATAATGAGGTATGTGGCATATTATCAGTGCTCATGGTTGCTTTTTGCTCGTCTGGACTATTGCTAGGTGACTTACTGATGATTATTCCTGCTTTTCATTCTATGGTATTTTCAACAGCACACTACCTTACATCATCTTCTCAGCCAGACTGGCTCTCATTCTTGATACATATGTTAGGTACAGAAGCATATTCATATTTCAGTTCTTCAGAGGGTGCTTTAATTCTGCTCTTTCCTCCATCCTTTCTACACTCAAAAGCTCTTCTTGCCTTTCCTGGATAGAATGACTTTGTGCTAAAATTAAGACCAGTGATTCAACCTCTTTCCTGTTTGCTTGCTTGTGGAAATCAAATATTCTAATCAATCTGTTTGCTTAGGACTATTTTCAGGACATCTATTACCTTCATATCTCAACATTTTTATCTAAGAATCCATACACAGCAATAGATCAGATCCATACTTGCCAACAGAATTTCAAAATCCTCATGTGACAGAAATGCAAACGAGATATGTGACAAGCATTCCTAAGTGTTTCTGGAAAAAGCACTAATTTCCACAACTTCAGCATTTTTGTTAATTTGATTGGAAGGCCATGATAAATGTGAGCTATTTGCATTGTTAGCAGACAGTAACATGGAATATTACGCAGATGATCACAATGAAATTGAATTTTCCAACAGTTAGCACATAAAATATAACTGAGAATGCTACAAAAAAGAAGAAAAAATCCATTGAAGAGAGATTTTTATGGTATCACTATAAAGGTGGTTGGCAAGTGTTCATGTTCTAATGCCTTTGATACAAGGACAATTGCTATAATGTTAACACACAGAGATATATGTTACCACAATTATTTGCTTTTGCACATATAGGGGTTCTTTATAGAAGACTATGTAGTATTTCATACTCTTTTCTGCCTTCAGTCTGGAAAATACTGGCGTTCCATGTGCAACACAGATGCTTTAGCTAAATACAATGTCCCACCCCAGGATAACATATCTGCCACAGGGACTCATTATCTTGACAGTTTAAAACTGCTAGTAAAAGTACTGAATGATGCAGAGAATGGGCCATAACCTAAACCATGCTTACATGCTGCCTTCTATACCTCGGTCTTGTCAGGATCATTTTGTCTTTCTTTGTGAAAGCTAATACTAGCTTGAGACATATTCATCCTAGTCTCCTTGGTGAATGTGTGGACTCCCCGGTACAGTGGGGATCATGGGCAGAAGTGAGATGAGAGCACCTGCATCCTGCAGACCGCATTCCACCCTGGCAGCCACCAGCTCCATGCTGAACACGCATTATCACCAGAATAGCTGGTTTGTTGGAGTCAGACAGGTGTAGCCCGACACTCTGTTATGCCTTTTGTAGTCCTAATTGCTAGTTTCTGGAAAGAACAAACAAGATACTTATAGTTAAATAAATATGTATGGAAATCCCTTTACGGCTTTAGATGACAAACCAAATAAAATTCTCTTCCACAGATTAGTAACAACCATAGATACAATCTGGAATTTTGTTTTTCAGCATAAATGTCATGAGACTCAGTCTGTTGTTTCTAACATCTCGATGAACGGGTTTCTTATACTGGTGTGAAACTAACTATGCATTCACAAACTTCTATTTTCATAGCTGTCAAGGGAAAAATAAAGACCTGGTTTTGAATTCACAAATTGTTATATTTTTTACAAAGTGTCAGTTTATCAGACCATCTCAGATCATATCCCCATCACAGTCCAAAGTTTTTCAGATTTGAGATGGTACCTCAGTTCTAAGAAAGCCTCTCAATATAGTCATCCACCTCTCAATGAGGGTTACTCTCTGTAATGTGGGACAACAAGTACTTCACCTTGCACTACGGTTTTTCACATCCTTAGGCAATGTGAAAAATTAAGCTTTTTCCCCATGCTTTAGATTTTGGAAACACAGGAAAAATCTTTTCTGCTTAGCTTTAATTATATTTGCCTATCCTTCCAATGAGGGCGTTCAAGGACTTCATTTAAAAATCACCGTATAATTAATGTATATCTATAATAGCATGTTTATTTGTGTTTCCTTCTTAATATGAGCCCAGGGCAAAGAAATGGGAGGTGGGCTTCTATGGTCTAGTGAATAGTAATGTAATTTATATTTGTGAAAACAGAGATCCAAATCAAGTAATCAAGAAAATTGTTAACAGAGCCTACTGCTGAGGTATTTTGCTTTCAAAGTTAGGTGTGTGAAATGCAAGTACAGTTCAAAGTAATCTGGCTTTTACTGTCAAGTGATTATTGCTGACCTAACCTTCTCACCACTTTTGAGAAAGTTATCTCCTACAATTTTAATGGGATGATTTTGTTTGGCTTTTTTCTCCTCCCTAGGTATTAAAGTTCTTACTGGTCTTGCTATCAACCTCTGTTATGATCTGCTGGCTATGCATATGTGCAAAAATTTAAAAAGATGTTGGCAAGATGGATTGCTGTAAGGAATAGTTTTTCACATTGTAGGCACTTATGCATAGTTAATCCAAATTTGTATATGTATTTTTGGGTTTACTTCATGCCAGAAATTCCAGTGAGTAACTATGAGATAATTATATTCTGCTTTGAAAATGAACCATTTGGTACCTTAAACAGGACTCAATCTGATGGCAGTTTGCCATTTTTACTAGAAGCAAAGCAGCCATTGTAGTTCCAAATCCTACAAATCTTGCAGGATTTGTGGTGTTCTTACCTTAATGATGTAAACAACCATGGTTCAGAAATGGAGTCACATGTATTTAAAATTACATCTGTTGACAAGTATTTGTAGGGTTGTTTCTTTAAGTTCTTGGTAGGTCTTCATAAAAATCCAAAGGAGGAAGATCCTACGGGAAGGCAGATCTTTTCATATCAAAGACAATTATACTTTCCCATCCACCTCACTCCACATGGTAGTTGGTATCTTATGATCTCTTCCATCCTCGTGCAAAGAAGCTTATAGCCACTTATGACTAATGCCATCTACTTCTCTTTGGGCATGTTTTAGTTATTCAGCATCTGCACAAAAACTTAACTTCCTGTCCTGAAGTTGAATTCTTAATGATTCCTTTATCTGACAGTTCTAGTGTTGGCTGTAACACAACTATTGACAAGTACCCAAGGAAGAAACGTACTATTCATCTTTTTTTACTTCCACCACCATTTTCCCAGAGGCAATGGGTTTAAATCATATTTTCCTTCTTCTCCCTCTACCTCTAATCTGAAATACTCTCAAGCTGAGTATGACTGTACAGGGATCAGAATCAAGATACAGCAGTCATTTGCTGGATTCTAATTATTAACAATTTCCAGAGCTGTCATACAGTACCTCAGTTTTAATTGGTTGTACTAATAAAAGGAGTATTTCTGTGCACTGAAATGCAGTCTATCCTCATGTAATTTAGGCAGCCTGCCAGAAGCAGCCTTATGGGTAAGTACTTAGGGACTGCTACTTACTACAAAAGGCTTCCCCTAAATTAAAATAGTGCATTTGAAGTTAAAATAGTGCATATGTTGCATTAATAAAGTCATAAACCATACTCAGTCAAGCTGCTCTATGTCACTGGAGAAGTTTTAATCAAGCAGATTGTGTTCTTTTTTTTAATATTGTTCCATTTGGAATTGCTCAGAGACCTGTCCTGAAACAGAAAATCGTTAATTATTTTTTTGTAAATTATTGAACACGAATGGTCACGGCAGTTGCAGATTTTGCATAGCTAATAAACTGAGAAAAAGGTCTCTTCTGGGTTTAACATTTACTTCTATTTGACTATTTGATTCCTTAACAAAGATGAAATGAGGCAGTAGTGTGATAGCTCGGGACCCCTGTGCATCAGTTATCAAATCAGGTCAAACAAGACATTAAATATAGTAAATACTGTTTATAAAGATGTGGCCTAAATCTAGAAAAGATATTGCATCACTTGGGAGGTATTTTGACTTTCAAGTTTTAAGTACCTATCTAGACAGAAGCAACTGCGTAAATTCTGACCAAAATCACATATGTTACTGGGCTCTGAAAGCTCTGTAAATAAATTATTTTGGCAATTTTTAACACATTAAGCAATACTACAGACTCTTCTGAGCACCACTGGGATTTGAAATGAGATAAATTACTAATTTTCTTTCAGGAAGTAGTCTATCACCCACTCTGTTAGCTGTATAAAAATTAACGTACTGATAGTAAGAAAAACATTTTAATGAAGGAAAATTCCATTTCAAATTTATAACCTGGTGAAACTGAAATGTATTGTGTGAGTATGACTTATATATTTCAAGTTTCATCCTGGCTGTTTTTTCCAAGTCTGAGCTTTAGCTTGTTGTAAATTGTCAAAATCAAAAGACCTACAGATATAATACAAAATTTAATATATATGACATAATGAATGCAAATCTTGGTTTTAAACCAGTCTGACGGTTCTCAGACCCTAACGCAATATGAGTACTTGTGGTTATTCAAGAGTATAATTTTTCTCAGTTGAACATTGTTAGTGTTTTTCTTTCTATAACCTCTACTGTTATATGGAGAATTTGAGATAGATGTTTACCTGAAAAATTCCCACTGACTTCAGTGGGCATTAGGAGAGTCTCCAAGACTATATTTGCACTGCAGAACACCAGAGAACATCACAGCCAGACCCAGAAGTGCACCATCACCTTATTCTCCTTCTCTTCCTCCCCTATGTCCTCATCTCCATGGGTAAGAATGTGGGGGATCAGGCCAGGGGGAGCAGCGTCACACCTCTGTGATCAGGTAGTCGGAGCATTGGGGCACCAGGCATGCCAGGATGCTCATCTGCTGTGCTGTCTAGACATAGCCTAAGTGCATTGCTACAGCATTCTGACAGTGGTACTGCAGAGACATTTTTCTTTCTTTAAAGAAATAGAAACAGTAAAACCTTGTAAATGCAACATCCATTTTACAAAGTGAAAAGAAAAGGCAATAAAAGAAAGAGTCAAGGGGTTTGGTTCATCTCATTTTCTGTCAGTGTAACTTCAGGATAATTCAGACATCTTCTAAGAATAATGGTACATGGAATATTTTTTTCAAGGACCAAAATGTTTTTATACATGTGTAGGGTTAATATGTAATTCATAGATTTTTTTTGCATCTATGTTTAGAGCTGCACCCATGTGTACGGCTATCTGTGTATGTATGTATGTGTGTGTGCATCTTGACTGGCTTTTATAATGATTGAGATAAATACTGCTCATTAGAAAACCAGAATGTTTTCTGATGGCACGCATATTGTTTAAAGCTGTGGGAAAAATGCATAATCAAAAAACCCACATTTTTCTCCTGGTGATATTATTTATTTATTGCTCCTATTGCATCTACAGATACTGAATTATTTGTTTCATTATCTCTGCGTACTTCCCAATACGCAAAACCCTTATCTACAGAGAGGCTTCAATTGTATTAAAATTCTTTCTAAAAAGTCTTCTAACATATTGGCTATTTTCTCATTTGTTGGACAACAGATATCACTGGTGACATCTGAATTAAAATTACTCTTTCTGGCAAAACAGCAGGACAACTTTAATTCTGTTAGTATTTTGAAGCAAGTAGATCAAGAGGTGAGAACATTTATAGTGTGTATTAAACAGAACATGAAAATATGATTCTAGAGTGTTCTGCACAAACAATTCTTTTAAAGGGTGAACGCTGACACTATTGCTGTCTTACAGGTTTTGAAATTGAACAACAAGGCTGTTGTGACTCTGTTATTATCACAATGTTAGTAGCAATTTTCCAGTTTCCTGCTATAGCCATTTATATTCCTTTCTCTGTGCCTGTCAAGTATCAAATTAAGAAATGCACAATGATCATCATTAGCAAGAAATCAGTACTTACTATACTTTCCAGTGTGTGATCGGGGAGTACCTAACCTAAATTTAAGGAATTGCTGCAGTGATTACATTATGTACCAAAAATTAACAGCTGGTGTAACAGTCACGATCACCATCCTGGGTGACTCACATATGTATGTATGTGTGTATAGCTAAGACATAAAATGGTCTTCAGATCCTTAAGAATGAAAAGTGTTATAAAATGCTAGACATCTGTCAGTAATTCCCACACAGAGCTAGGCCAGTAAACTACAGGAATGGTGATAACAAGCGCTGTCCCATTCTGAAAGACAGAGGGTACTCCTGCTTTTCAGAAGTGGTTCCAAAGCAGAGCTGGCTAGACTTTTGCTTTGCTTTGTGTTGTTTTCAGTAGATTTTTACGAAACAATATTGGGAGCTGGGAGATAGCAGTGGTGCTTCCAGCTTTTCGTGGTTTGCCACTAAATAGAGATATTTGTAAAATACATTTTTTCTAGAAGAAAATAGATATTCACATATTTTTCCCCTATTTGTTTTTGTGTTCTCTTTTCCTGTTCTCTACTGACAGAGTACAGCACAACTTGTTGGTAGAAGGGGAACTTAAGCAGTGATATTTTACTGTTCTAGCTACTCAGTAGTCTGATCTAGGTCACTGATGCACAGGGCTTTCCGTTTTCTTTTTTGTCCTCTGCTCATGGGATACACATAAAGGGATTAAAGGGATAATGGGTCTGATCCGAAGGCCTCTGTGGGTAATAGCAGAGCTGACAATAATTCTGTTTCACAGCAACTTCTGAGATTTGGGGATTTGTTTTCATTCCACTTCAGAACAAGTGGACATTTTTGCTAATTGAAATTCTTTTGAAATGTTCATTTTGACTACAAAATGGGATCTTTTTGAAACAGGAAGAAGTCTGTTGCTTCGTGATCAGGAAAATGGTGTGAGAGGTGAGGGTTCCATGTTAATCCCCTCTTCCTGATAACACAGGACCAGGTTTTTTATCCCCAAACTAAATAGATCAGTAAACTAACACTTTCCTCATCCAGACCATCAGTCAATTATGTGTAAGTGGAGAATAATTTCCATTGACTCTAGTAGACTGACCTTTCTGTAAAATTTCTAACTGATAAGAAGTCTTTCATAGCACTGACTTGGAGGAACAGTAGCAATTATGATTTTTTCAGGGATTTCAATATTTTTTCTTTGATGGACTTGGTGGGGATTTATTTATGACCTATACGGTATTAATGTTGAGTGATAATCCAAAATGAATGTCCAGTTTGTAATCTGAAATGATTAATTCTCATCTAAGACACAGCTATAGAGAACTATATCAGTGTCATGCATGATGAACAGACATTGCTTTCAAAAGCCTTTTTATAAATAAAAATATCTTGTTAGTAATACTTAACAAACTTATGATTGGAATTTTCAAAAGAATAAGTATTTTTGTCTCTTTTTTTTTTGATTTTACTAATTCTTAAATTAGAGAAGTCTCAGTCCTGAGATTATGCAATGAAGTGTATTCCTCAGAGATGCTGGGGGCTGCCCACCAGAGCCTGTGGGCAGGATTGCCATTGTTGGTAAAGAATGCACCCATAAGAGCACATAAGTCTAATATCTTTTCTTTTTACTTTTTTTAAGAATACATTTTTTTTATCACTACTCCACATACTCTCAACATTTCCAGCTTGATTTATTCTACGTGGCATTTCAATTTTTTGAAAGATAATTGTGCATAGATTTTCAATACATGGATTACATAAATTGATGCCGGTGCTGTGATCATTAAAATACTTACAAAATCTTTTTCTTCAGATCTCTAGTATTCTTTATGTTGTCCACATTCTTTTAAGTAGTGGTTTTGTATATTATTTACATGTGAATTAAAGATACCTAGCGAGAACAACACTAAAAATCTAGCATTCAGTACTTCAGAGTTCTTTTACAACTACAATATTTTGCTGTATTCGGAACATTAAAGCCCTGATTGCTGATTTTCAGGAACTCGTACTATGTATGTGCATGCATGCACACAGCTCTCTATGACCCTCACCATCTGCCATTAAAAAATATTACCATTATTATTCCCAGTTCTGTGAACAACTGTGTACTCTTTCCTTCTTAGACTCTCAGACATAGCTTGGTAAAACGTGTAAATAAGTGCTCACATTTTCATGCTCTGAATGAGCAGCTGTGCACAGGAGAGATTCACTGGCTATTATATCAAAAGAAATCAGACTGAGGACAGCATCTGAGATGTTACTATCTGAGCAGTACGCAGCTTAGTGAAGCCTGTAACGTGGGAATAGCTCAGGGTTGAAAGATCTCAGGGTGTCTTGAGATTTTAAGCCCCATTATCTAAGAGCTAGTGATATTAAGGAGGCTTGGGGGAACTCAGTTTCATGAAAGATCTTGGATTATCGCCCAGACTAGAATATCAAGTTCAGGAGGGTCGATGGGAATAAATTTGAGTTTGCCAGACAGATGTAAGAGGTTTTCTAAGATCCTTTCCAGCTCCAAATGTCAGTCTTCGGAGTCTCTCCACAGGACCTTCACGTCTGGGTTGTAGTTTTAACAGAGTACTTAATCACAAGAGACTGTGGAGTATTTCCTAAGTGATTCTTCTCTGTGATCCAGGAGCATTAAACCATTTTGTGACCAGAGGAAGGCGCAAGTAAAAACTATAATTTAGACAAGAGAACCATAAAAGCCAGACAGAACCTTTTGCCTGATGTACCAGGAAGAATACAAAGAATATGTTACATATGTGGCAGTTCCCTGAACCCCTCTCTTTTTATCAGAAAGCACCTTTATAATGAGTATTGCCATATTTCAGCTTTGACATTTTTTTCCTCAGTATTTCAGTTTGTCAGAATGTGTCTCTGTCCATGAAATAGCTTCAGGTTAATAGTCTTTTCTCTCTGCTGAGAGGGAGCCAGCACGCTAATGTAAAACCTCTAGGAAGTAGCCAGCACAGGTGTTGAAAGTAAATGATTTATCTATTGGCAGCTGTATATCAACTTCGGTATGGGAGCTGCTGCAAGTGATCGTTCCAGCCTTCGGTTTGATACAAGGGCAGAGAGAAGCTTCCATATATATCAGCACCCATCAATACTAGCTTGGATTCAGATGCCAATCAGTCAAAACAGCTTGCATGAGCGGTACATAGACTGGTACATAGACTTTCTGTTATAAATAGAATTAGTCTGATTTTTTTTATTTTTTTTCAGAATGCTTCCATTGCAGAAAAGCCAATTTATCAGAAGTATTTTGGTGGGGAGTCACAGTGGCATCAAGTCAGCTTGACAGAATTGTGTTTTGAAATAAGCATCAAAATAAACTGATATTATCAGAAAAGAAAATACATTTTTCTGGCTTGGAGTGACTTTTAATTTCACTATACTGAATAAAAGAAGAAAACGTTGTAAAGGTTTTGACTGATGTGAAAGGAGCTTTTCTGAAATTTTATTTCTCTGGAAAAATTTGAGGTATTTTATCAACAACACAGCATTTCCTATCAAATAAAAATGAACTTTCTCCCCATTTCTGGTCTGATATAACTGGTAAATTTCACATTGATTTAATTTCTAAAATGCATGTATTGCATATGTTTAAAACTCTGCTACCTTTTTATCAAGTTTTATGCAAATTCCAGGGTTTTATGTTTGTTTCTTTTAAGAGCTATTAATCAACAATGGAAAACAAATGTTAACTCAACCCCAAATGTTAATCTAATATTTTCTTTTAAAAATTAAGCAAAGTACAGAGTTAGAATTTCTTTAAAGCATTCATAATAGTATTAGCATAAAAACTCTTTCACTGGTTAATGCCACTTGGAAAAAGAGCCAGGAATTCATGTTCATTTCATAGCCATGCAACCCTACCTGTGATGGGTTTTTCTAAGGATTTCATAAGTTTGTGACAGATCTGTGACCCATTTATAGTCTCCCAGTAACATCTGCAGTGAAAAATAAGATTGCTTTGACATGCATGTTTACTTTCTCTTTCCTTTTTTTTTTTAAAGCTGAGACCCATGTTAAAGGCTAGTTAACCTATAAAAGCTAGTGTCCAACTATTGCATGGTGACAAGTGGTTTGTTTTCATCATGAAGAAGCTGCAATTAATATTTGAGTATATATTAAATTATGGCTATTTTCATCACATCTGCAAATAATATCAGATCATTTTTGAGAGGTATTACTAAGGGAGAAATAACATCAGAATATACTTAAGAATCAATTTACTCTTCTGAAAGCAATAAATAATTTAATTTGGTTTATTTAAAAAATACTTAATTTTTTGCTCAATCTTTCATTATTATAGCACAAATTCTACTCAAATAATTAAATAGGTACAGAAGATATATTATAAATAAATTATTTTTACACAAATATTTGTAACAAAAGTAAGAAAAGTGTCCTTATGAGATGATGAATAGCCAGTGGGCACAAAATAAGAAAATTTGCAAAAGTCAGACAATTGAAATTCAGAGGGAAGGTGATAATCTGAACTCAAATTCCAAGTCTTCTATGACAGAAAACAGGATAAATGTTGTTTCTAGAGAAAATGGAATATTAAATGCAGTATCAAGGTTTTAAGGCTACAACTCTGCAACACTTTTCTTACTTAATTTTCCCCCACAAATAATAATTAAGGAATTGCTGAAATGATTGGTTAAATTTATATGGAAGACATTAATTTTTTTTCTTCCCTGTTTGTAAGTGTTAATAAAGGTTTTCCCACAGATGCCTGGATCAGTGGAGTTCCCTTCAAGAAGGAGGAAGATAATGCAGGCAGCAAGACCAGAGCACTGATCTGGAACTAAGATGATACAGATGTCATTCTTAATTTTAGCAGATCTCATCTATAACTTGAAAAAAAAACACCAGGTTTATTCCATCCTTCATTTTACTTCTGTGGAAAAAAAAATCAGAAATATGTAGTATTTATAGAGAGGTAATACTTGGAAGACAGAATATTACTGTAAAAAAAAAAATGTACTGTAGAGGTGGATAGTCCAAATTCATTCCTAGGTTTCCTTGCTGCTGATTGCCTCTCAAAAGGAGTACTTCAAAGGTACCACATCAAAATGTTTTTCCTTGCATAAAAATGAGAAACATTTTGCCTGAGTGTTTCTTATAATAATAAAAAAATACCCATTTCATGATTTCTGAATGAGTTGCTGTGGGTGGTTTTTTTATATCTGTGAGCAAAACAGTGCTGGAATTGCACGAGGGCTTGCTTTGCCCTGGAATCAACAGCTCTTGGGAAATGCTGTATCAGAGCTGGAGCGTCAGCTCTGTACCTTCATGTTTTTGTAATGAGTGATCATCTGGTACATGCATACGCAGCACAGAAAACCTTTGCACTAGAAATGTCCTGGAGTATCTGTACTTCAGAAAAGTGAAGCATACAGGTGAAGCATATTTGCTATTTGTATGAACTGTGAGGGCCTTGAGGGCAATTCCAGTCCTTATTGTCCCCACTCAGCCTCCTCTGGACCCTCACCCCTGCCCATGGTACCAGGACCACGTTTCAGCTCCACCTGGGGCCATCAGTCCCTGCTGTAGGACACAGGCATATGTTGCAGGTTTGCCTGCCTGCAGTTCTCTCATAACCATGCCTGTGCTTGGCCATGGACCTTGCTGAATTGGACCCCGATCTGTGGGTTGTCTTCCCAGCTTGATCTTGGACCTGACTTTGTCACTATACCAGCCTGGTACCCAGGGAGCCATTGAGCCTCGCAGCACCCTGACACCACCCAGGAAGGTGTATGTCCTACAGAGCCTTCAGCAGCAAGCTGCTCAGAAAAGCTGTTCTGGAGTAGCACATCAAGGCAGAGGAGCCCCCAAGTGTGCTCCTTGCAAGCTATGAATAAGGGAACCATACGAAGCTGTGCTAGCCATGTCACCTATATCAGACTGAAGCAGAGAAGTAGCAGAAAATATTAGGTTTTGTGGGATATCACTGGAAGACCAGCTTAGTAGATGACACCATGTTTGTTGTGACTAAAAGTAGTCTGTTTAAAAATAAAACAAACCAAACCAAAACAAAAAAGTGTGCTTTTAATTGCATTTCTGCTATTATCCTTCATGTCTGTTGTGGTCCCTGGCCAAGCCATGGAAAAACACCCAGGTGGCAAACAGTGCCTTTTCTGACAGACAGCTACCCAAGATGGATAAAAAGGCAGGGACAGGCTGTGCAACATTAGGTGCGGGCTGAGCAAAGACCAGAGTCACAGAGCTCTAGGGAACTGGACTATTGGGAGCAGTGTAAGAACCATGTTCATGTTCATCTGGTGGCACCAAAATGTGGTGGGAGAAGCACACAGTACTGTTGGGAACTATTTCACAGTTGTGAGCTGTAATCTATAGCTAGGAGGCGGCAGAGGCGGGGGGAAACCCCAAACCTCCAAGACTGTCTATGTAATGGAAGACCAATGCTGATTATTCAGTAGCTAAGGATCTGGAGTATTTGACTCATTAATGCAGAAATGCAGTGGGTCACACAGTTCTGAGCTGGGGTCAGTTTCTTCAAGCAACATCAGCAAATGGTGCAGCTCCTACAGCCCAGATGGTTTTCCCTAGAGTTAGACATAGGTCATTTATGCAAACCACATGCATCATGGCAGAAAACTACTTAGATTTTACAGGATAGTCAAACTAGGCCAGCTTCTTTCTTTTTCATGTGCACTGAACATCAGCATACGATGTTCAGCCTACACACACCTATTGTGTTCCTCACACCAAGAGACACCTACATCCCCTTCTCTAGAGTGAAGCAGCCATTCTTTGCATTTACAGCAAACACTGAATTCATTCACAGAGCACCATGTTGCTGTTGTGGAACTGAGGAGGGAAATCTGAGCTAAAACAGCTGCCCTTTCTATTGAAGATTCAGAGGGATGCCATGGTGGCTCCAGGCTGGAAGGTTTATCTCATTCATCCATAGGCAGAACCACCTCCCCATTTCTTTGGCAGCCACAGAAGCAGCTCCTTTTTATCCCCTCTCCCTGACTGGGAGCTATTAGCGTGAAAAAGATACTGAGCCATCTGAAAGCTTTTGCTGATTAAATAGCCATTGTTCTCTTCATCCTCCCACAGGCAGACACTTGGGACAGGCTGAAGATGCTGGGCAGACCATGCCCTGATACCCATCTGTCAGGGATTATCTGTAATGGGTGTAATTTTGTACCTAAGCCTTAGTACCTCTTTGCAGAGTGGTTTTAACTTTGGGGCAAAACTGTGACTTTTATTCCATCCACAAAAATTGTCTCAAGTATGTACTGATGATCTTTAACACCAGGAACATAGCAATCATTTTATAAACTATGGCTGTATCCACATATGTTTCAAAATGCTTTAATTAATTAAATTATTTGCAGATTACATCCCATCTTTGAATTCCACTGTCTCTCCTTTTAACTACCTCTTCAAAAATTGTGAAGCTAACAGAAATAAATTCTTTCACATCCTTAGTTATCTTTTATCTTTTTAGTTTTCTTATGGAGACTTCTAAATGCTACAGACGGTAAATTAGTTATTTTTAAATTATATTTGTCTTTTATCAGTTATTTGGCTTCCAAGGGGAAAAAAACAGTTTTGAACTTTGCAATGGGTGAAATTGATTTTTAAATGCACAGAGGGCAATTTTATCTTCTTTTGGTGAAGAAATAGTATAATTATGATAATGCAAAGCTAAGTTTTTTATTGAGGTTAATACAGAAAAAAGCAATTGCTAATTTTCTTAGATCCTGCTATTTATAGCCTATGATTTGTTATTTCCCCTTTCTAGTTTGTGATATTCGATTTTAATAAATTAATTACTAAGGCATATAACACAGATAATTTCCCTGAAACTAGTTAAAATCCTTTGTTATCATTTTATCCAAATTATCTTACAGGTTAAAAACACCCATTAATGAGATGCAAGCCACTTATAGACTGGCATAAATAATAACAGTACTGAACATGATGTACAGGCTGCATGTAAAATTTGGAATTAAGGAATGAATTTAAGACTATGAACTGCACAGTTTCGCTTCTTTGAGGTTCTCTGCTGTTTGGTTTCAATGCATATGGGTTCAAATTCTCCAAGCTTTGAGATTATTTGAAAAGCTCAGAATTTCAAAGTAAAATTCCCATAGAATTCAGATAATTGCTAATATCCTGTTTACATGTGAAAAGAGGGAGTTTAATGTATAAGCATATTCAGTTGCAGTCTGAACAAACCTCAGTGACTCTCTTTGGGTCTACATGAGTGTGAGTTTTAAATGGATTGACAAGTGCTCTTGAGGAAAAAATCACAGCAGCAAGGAATATTATGGAATATAGCTGCAGCTTTTTTGGCCACCCACAGACTGTAAAAGGCTATTTTGGTCTCCATCATTTCCCCAGTCAGATTTTCAGATTACAAGCCATGGTGACAAATGACACATTATTTTATATAAGTGTGCCAGATACTGGTAAATCGAGTATTTTCTGGAAGTTTAGTTTAGACTAGTTGTGGGAAAACAGGAGGGAAGATGTTCATAGACCTTTCTGGACTCAGTTGTGTGTATTATTACCAGTTTGTGAATGGAAATTAAAAACAGTACAAAGTCATCAGGAGTTGGGAATGTGCTCTGCATTTGTAACTCAATATAGGGAGTACCAAGGTGCTTGTAGATGACCTTGTGACCTACCTGTTATAAAGCACGTGACACCTGTCCTTGAGGGAGTTACATTTGCTATTCTGACTGCTATCTTTTCCAAAAGTGGATATTGAAAACAGATGAATTCTTTTCTCATAGAGTCAATGAAAAACCAAACAGCGTTATATGTTTCATTTCAATTTCTTTGATATTCTGGTTAAAAAGATCTTCTTACAGACTGATAATGTCTTTTTACTGAGCATTTTTACATGAATAAATAAGACCTGATGCTTTGTAAGAATTAAAACTACATCTAGAGGTCTATTAAAGGCACCTCGTCATTGAAAAAAAGAGTGCTTGTAAATGAACATCAACAGTGTTTGGTTTCAGGTACAGATTTTCATATTCAAAATAGCAGCATACCTTGCCTTCATTTGCAGACTGAAGTGTGTTTCATATTGCTGATGGCTTAAAATTCATAAAGAGCAAAGTTCTGTCAAGGAAAGAATAGGTAGCAAGTGGAGAGCCATGATGTGCTCCCAGAGATGCTAGGACCTGCTACGTGAATGGATAACCCACTGTTGCAGTGATATTGGATAAAAAGGTTCTCCCCTCTTCTCCCCAAAACATCTGTAACATTTTTCTTACATATTCATCTTAACTGCCCACTACTACAGGTAGTTTCTTTCCCCATGCACTTTTTGAACACTTTAGTTCTCAGCTCCTCATTTCCAGCACTTTTAGAGTGAGGCTTTTCTGTGACAGACGTACGCACCAGTGTTTGGCTGCCAAATGTCAGAATCACTGCCCACAATCAAAGTATACTTTAACTAGAAAAAAGAGATTGGGTGCTGTAATAATTTTGCTAAGGAAAAAGAAGACAAATGACCTCTTGCAGATAGATAGTCAATACAGTTTTACAAAGGATGTCACTCGCTTTCTTGTTGGGTGACATTCTTCCTTCCATCCTCATCTTTTTTAAACAATACCATTTTATCTTCATGCTTAGCCTCTATTTCTTCCATTTTTAACGCTGTTCCTCCTCTGTCACTCCATCCTTGTTGGTGACTTGTGTGGTGCCAGTCTGTTGAAGCTGCAGAACCTACAACAGAAGCCAACCTACCACCAACGTATTATGTGAAATTTCTTAATTAGCATTGTATGTAGCATACTACACAAAAACAATGCTGGCTCACCCACTCTGACTTTAAATGCTAATTCATGTTCTTGACTACATCCTAAGCTTACCTGAAATTTGATTTCTGCATATGTAAGAATCTTATGTTATGTGCTGCCCAAAAGCAAAAATACAACACAAAATTAACTTTCTAATCATATGTAAAACTGGCAGTCACACTTATTTCATACAATCATGTGGCATCAGTTTGATAATAATTAAAAATATTGCACACTGTTTTCACCTGGTTTGGTAGACTTCATCATCAGCATATTCTTACTGCTAATCAAACTTGTAACTAACACATATGTATTCTAATAAACGTAGGAAGAGTTTGAAAGATCCTGCAGTGCAAATTATATCAATTGCCAGTTGTGAAAATGACACTTTCTTGCTTGCTTAAACTATCCTACTCTTCATCATCACATAAAGAAAAAAGTGAGAGGTTTCCATGAAAGATGACAGATTTTCCTACAGGTGGGAGGACATGGCATGTACTAATTAACCCAGGTTTGAAAGTGGTATGTGAAGGTGGCTTCAATACTGAAAACGGAGGAGATTGTCCCTGTTGCAATTTGAGCGTGGGACTGGCTCTAGCCAGCATAGTTAAGAGATCATAACATACTACATTTCTGCTTTGCTTAAAAATTGCGCTCTCAAGGGTTGAGTGTCAACTTTCTCAGCAGGGCATGAGCAAGGAGGGTTTATGAGCAGTTCCGCTTTATTTCTGTGTTTGACTTTGAATAGGTTTTGGTTCATTACATTTCACTTATTTCAATTCTCAGGCATGCATCTTAATCATCCTAGTCCTAATATATGTATAGTTGTAATAATTTATTTTTTCAACCTTGTCAGAACTGTCAGTTCAAACATTCAATCTTTCAGTAGAACCACAATAGGGCAGATAACTTGGTTGGCTTGTAGCTATCAAGAACCCTGTTAACATCAATCAGTATTAAGAAACAGGGAAAAATAAGGATCTGTATCTCTAGATAAGAACTGAAGTACAAATCTGTTCAATTAGGCATGAAACGTATCACTGCATATTCTTATGCATTTATCAACTCAACACTTAACTATACTCTTCAGAGCAACTCTATTATCTTTGCACTTAGCTTGCATGAAGCCATCTTTTTAAATCATTTTCCCCCTTAATGGCTCACTGCACATTACTGAAGTTAGTATTTATAAAAGGGATTCATAAGGAACAGAAACATTTTTGTTTGCACCAGCTTGGTGGAAGAAGACCCCTTAACCGTAAGGCGCATATGATTATTACTTTTCATTCCAGGAAGCGTAAGCGAGTTGAGAGGAAGAGGGTTGCCAGAGGAGCTACAGAAAAGCAAAGCTCAGTCTCCTTTTAATTTTGGCCATCCTCCCCGACATCCTCAGCTTGACTACAGAAAAACATTTCCAAGAGCTGAAACGGGGCTCAGAGGATGCTGACGAGGCCACGGCAGCTCCCCATCACTGGCAAGAGCACCCCGACGGGCCGGCTCTGCCCCCAGCCGCGCTGGAGCTGAGGCTCCGTCTCCCTTCCGCGACCCCCGCGGGGTTTCCCCGCCGCGGGGGAGCCCAAGGGGGAGCGGGGTGGTGACGGGCGGCTCGCTCCGTCGGCGGCTCTCGCCGCGCTCCCTTCTTCCTCCTTGCCCACCTGCGTTGATCTCCCTTCTCCCCCGCAGCCTTCGCGGAGGTGGGTGGGTGCCTGGCGGTCCCCGCCCCGAGGGGAGATCCGCCTGCCCCGCGGCGGCCGCTCCTCGCCGGCCTGTGCGTGTGGGGCGTGTGTGCACAAACGTGTGTGTGTATATATATATATATATATATATATACACATATATATATGCGTGTGGGTGTACATCGCGCTGATCTCCCACGTTACACCGTATCATTTCAGCGCTGCCCGACGGGGCGGGCGAAGCCCAGCGGGGCGCCGTGTGCCGCCGTTAGAGGCACGGGCGTGGGGAGGAGGAGGGAGGGGACCAGGCAGGGGGTTTAGCGGGGAGCGCCTCCGCACACTTGGCGCCTCTTGGGCCCCCTCCTTGCCCGAGGCTGCCCGGGAGAGCGGGGCTCGCTGCGCTCCGGTGCGGAGCGGGGGCTGCAGAGCCGTGGCCCGGCTTAGGGGGCCGGGGGGTGGGGGGGGAGGTGGCGCCCGAACCGGCAGCGCGGCTGCCGCGCAAAGTCAGCCTGGCAAAAGTGATACAACCGGCACCAAATTTCTTCCAAACGTGGGGGTCGATGTGTTTTCCCTCTGGCGAGCGGCCGGTCTGGACGCCGTCACGCAGCCCGGAGAAACGGCAGCCGGGGAAGTTGAGCAGAGACAGAGGCTCGCTGAGGCGGGAGAGGGGGCGGACAACTTTCCCGTCGGGGCACGGGGGAGCGCCCACAGCCGCGGCTCCCCGGGACGGGGGAGGAGGGCTCCGCGGGCTCCAGGCGAGCGCGCTGCCCCCGCCCGCCGGAGGGCGCCGGCCGCCGCGGCGGGACGGGACCGGACGGGACCGGACGGGACGGGACGGGACGGGACGGGACGGGCTCCCCCGGCGGCCCCGGCCGAGCGTCCCGCTGCCTCCGGCGGCGGCCCCGCCTGACGGCCCGCTCGCCCCGCTCCGCCACGGGGGCCGGCCTGGGGGAGGGCTGCGCGTCACCGGATCTCGTGGCACCGGCAGCGGGGCGGCGTTACGGAGCGCCCCGGAGGCGGCGGCGGCGGCCGGTGGGGGGTGGGGGGGGTGGGGGGGCGGGGGTCCCGGGCGGGGCCGGCATCGCCGCGGCTGGCTGCAGCCGCGGTGGCGGCGGCGCGCCGCCTCGCCTCCCCTCGCCTCCCCTCGCCTGGCCGCTCGCCGCCGCGGAGGGGCGGCGCTGCCTCTCCGCACTCCCCCGCCCGGCGCCCCCGCTCCGTCTCCGGGAAGGGCGCCGGGAGCCCCTGGCTCCCCCTCGGCGCGGCGGCGGCGGCGGCGGCTTGGGTGCGATGCCGTGTTAGGCGGCGGCCCGCCCCCGAGGTAGCGCCGGCGGGAAGGGGCGCCAGTTGCCGGGGCTGCGGCTGGCACCATGGGCACCGGGATGCGGGGCGCGGCGGCCGGGCTCCCTGCGCGCTGCGGCTGAGCCCGGAGATGTGCCGGCGCCCTGTGGAAATATTTTGGAAATAGCGCGGAGCGGCGGTCCAGGGAGGACGAGCGGCACAGCGTTTCACCAGCCGAGAGGAGGTCGCCCGGCGGTGGTGTATAGGCAAGTAAGTGCTCCTTCTCTGCCGTCTTTTCGCTGCGTTACCTTCCTCCCGAGTGACTTTTTTTTTTTATTTTTTATTTTTTTTTTTTTTTAATTTGCGGCTGTTGGTCGCCCGCTCCTGGTTTGGAGGCAGGATGGTCGGCGGCGCCAGCGGCAGTGTTCAGGCGTTTAGGTGCGGGAGTTTGTGGCTGGGATTGCAGGGGAGCCCCGCTCCAACTCTGCCGGAGTCCGCCGCGGGCATCCCGCCGGTGCGGTGCTCCGCCGTGGTAGCCGGGAAGGCAGCGCGGTGTCCCAGCGCTTCCCACTTCTGCAACCGAAAGGCATTAATATAAAATGCCTTCTCCTTTGTGCTGAGCTATAACTACATTGTCGGAGTCTCTTAATTGCTTCCCATCAGAGCATCTTGTAGGAGAGAGGCAAGGTGCGTGTTCACCTTTCAGACCCACTTACGGATTAAGATAGCGAACGCGGAGTTTTGATTTTTATGCCTTTAACCCTCTTGTGCCCTACCTGATGATTTTCTTTGAGATGCTCTTGCTGTGAGGAGGTGGTTTGCCCAGCCTTGTTTGTTTGCTTACTTTTAGCCTGTGGATATTTATTGCTATGCTTGACATTGCTATGAAACAAAAAGTTGACTGTAATTTATTTCAGTATGTGGAGCACGGTTTGCAGGCAGGGGACTAATTCTGCTCCCGGAGGAACTCCACTTCAAAGGAAGAGGCCCATGGGGCTCTAATCTCCTGCAAAAAACTCGGGAGAGCTCAGAGCAGACCTGTCACACTGCAAAGAATGAATTCTCCTGTTCACCTTTCAGCACTGATAGCGTATAAGCTAAGCAGCCTGCCTTCCCGTATCTATGAAACACCTGTCTCTGAAATGCAGGGGATAGAGATGTGAATTCTGGGCAGGTTTGGGAGAAGACAGAACTTCAGACAGTGTTTAATTAAGTTTGCTCTTATTTATTTTCTTGTTGTCTTCTCTATGAGCCTGAAAACTACAATCTTTTACAGTGACCTTGATGTACGTTCTGTTCCAACACGAAAGCAGCACAGAATAAAAGCATTTACGCAGATTTATAGCTAAGCTCTGACATTTCACTAAGAGCTCAGTCAGTTCCAGTGAACATGGTAGTTTCAGACAGGGTACTGGCCATGGTACGTGTGTAGGAAATAACTCAGGAAAATAACTTGCTAACAGTGATGAAAGTACAAGTTGCAATGTTGGAAGCATATGCTCCTGCAGAAATGTCACTGTGCGTGAAATGTTTGTTGAGTTTTAGATATTTAGTTTTCTAATCAGTGAGATCTCTAGCAAAAGGGGTGTGTGGGTGCGCATGGCAATCTCAGAGCTTCCCAGGTTAACGCACTTTGATATGTCAGCAGCAAGAGATCTTTTTATGTACTGAAATACACATTTTTACATAGATGCAATATTGTCATAATAAGACTCAAAGGTGTTGCGATGGCAGTGGTGTCAATATGTGACTAACTCAGGTTTATAGCAGGAAGATAAAGTAAGCCTTTCCCGTAATGGTGGATGAGGCTTGCTGTGGGTAAGCCAGCTAAGGGGAATGTCATTTGTTTCAGTGCAGTTCACAGAGAGCTTTCCTGTGGTTCGTATTTCTGACTCTCTGAAGATACTATGAAATACAATTAGAATAACTGCTGCTAGACAGTGGGACGTGAACCTGCCCATTACTTAAAACACTCAGCTGCTTCTGTGTGATATCAGAAAAACTATAGTTTTTAGCTAAGTCTGCCTATGGTTTTATTGTAGTAATTCCTTCCTCTGTTGCAGAGTGGCAGGCTTTCACTAGGCATGTGCAAGGGAGATCATAAAACACCGAAGCATGCACTGTTCTGGAGTTCATTTGGGCTATATATTCCATTTGTGGTTTCCACAATTAACATAAGTAACTACTTATACCTGATTAAGTAAATAAATGGGTATTAAAAATTGTATCAGCTTTTGTCACTTCTGATTAATGTTATAGAGCCCTTTTCTCTCTTTTCTTTTTAGTCCTTCAAACTAATCTAATACTATACTCGCTCTTTTTCTGGAGAGGAAGAAAACATAATTTAATGATGCATCATTTGGCTTTTGCAGTATCTTGTCCCATAGCTATGAGATAACCTAATCAAGGTCCCTGCCACTGGATTAAAGAACATGCTGCTCTAGACTTTCACTTACGGCCAGGTTTTCACTCTGTTACATGGCCAGAGAACTGAGTTTTCACAGGATCTGATAGAAAGAAAGAAACATTTCTTTTTCTGTTAGAAACTTGAAAAGAAAGGGCAAAGTAAGACCTGAGGTCTTTAAGGATATATTTACAAAATGACAACTTCTAAGTTGTTAATCAAACCCTTTATTGTCACGCATTTTCTCTGTCTTTTACTTGGTGCTTGTCAGAAAGCCTTTCTGCATATTTATACTTCAGTTTTAAATGTGTGTGGTTCTTAATTTTAAAAACAGGAGTGGCCGTCATACAGTTCACTGTAAAGCTATTCTAGGATCCTCTTTAATGTTCTGTATCCCAGTTTGCTTCTATCTTTTGAATCAAAGAAAGATTTCCAAAGTACACTATATCCAACTTTATAGCATGCATTTTTATTTTAATACTATGCAAATCTCTTTAACAGAGTAAATGTTGAGTTGATCCAGAAATTTGAGGGCAAGCTCAGAGATTACATTTCTTTCCTGATTTTTTTCATGTTTGCTCAGACATGCTGTTTGGTTTGTCAGGCGTAACTTTCATCAACTGACGGAAAGACCTGTAAGCAAAATTAAACATATCAACAGCTTAAGCATGGTTTTTCTAGTCAGCCCAACCCAACTGAGTGTGTCATTTCTATTTATTCATCTTAAACCAAATATTAAGACAAAGAAACAAATGAACAAACAAGAGCTGTAGTCTGCTCTCAGTTCTCTCTGAAGTGCTCAGATAAGTACCATTTCTTCATGCTCGTAATTTAGCACTGGTCTTTGTGCCTGAGCTACTAGGAAAACTGTGATACTGTCAGTATTTCTTACTGGTAGTCATGGCCAGGTTTGCTTGCATGCATTATTAAAAAGTTAAGGAGGTGCAGTGAATAATAAGAAATGTCAAATGGATTTAATGTGTAGTCTTTCTTGGCCCTTCTCATGGCTGTGCTTTCGGTTCTGGTTTCCAGCGAGAGCACTGGATGTGGGAGGGTTGAATCCCAATTTGATTGTGCTGCATCAACATGTACCTCTGGCAGTATGCTGTGACATTGGCTCAGCATGATTACACAGCTGACCTTCTGTACTTGCCCTGAGTTTTACCTACCGTAACTGGAAGAGTCAGAAAGCCTTACTGTCATTGCGGCCAAACTAAATTTTCTGCATTCCTGTTGCAGATCAGAGGAAGGAGAGAAAGCATATTTAAAAAACCCCAAAACAAAACAGATCATGCCTCAGAGATACAGCTGTAATCAACACCAGGGAATGCAGAGGAGACACAGCCAGTGAAATTTGCATATGTATTTAATTATCCAAGGGAGAAATTATTATCCATCTTGAGAGATTGATTTAGTAGGTGATGCGTCTACGTGAAGAAGAGGAGCAACGTGATATGGAAACAAAGCTTTTTTCCACTGCACACTTCAGATGTGGCTGTCGCTGTCACTTGGGCCTCTGAGCCTTATCTTCAGTAATTAGCTCAAGTTGGCCAAAAGAGGTGGAACGCTCGGTTGTGTGATGAGTCTGGTGGTGCCAAGGGCTGGGTTGTTTCCTGGGGACTTGCTCTCTTCAATTTATTAAAGTAAGGCGTAGAGGAAGACTAATCAAGAAGAGTGTTTGGGATGAGATTAATTTCACAACTTGTTCTCCAGTTTGCTTTGGGTAGTGTTGGACAAAACCCTGAGAGTTCTTAACTCTGATACTAATGGGAGAGTAGCAGTAGATTTGAGTTACGTATGTGTAATTGTTCTAAAAGATAGGGTTTTGCATGTGAGGCCAAAACATGGATAAATGACACTGCTGGGCAAGGTTTGCTGTGCCACTCGGGTGTTCAGAATGAATTTAATGATGAGGCATAGATGGTTTGTGAAAGGCTGAGCTGTACCTTCCACTGTGAAAAGCTGGAGGTTCCCCATGCCAGGAGCTGAACACAGCATGTCCATCTACCTCTGAGGGTGGAAGTGGATGCTCCTGAAGCGGAACAAGCCCTGGAGCAGAGCGAAAGTCTGACACTGAGCTTGCAGGGTGCTTTTAAGCAGCCCTGAAATTCCTGTGTGAGATGTGGTTGAGGTAAAGGCACTGATGTTTTACTGCTTTAATACAGGCGTTGAGACTGAGTCTGTGAGGGAACTCATGGCTTCAGAGATGCTGTGAGTGCAACTGATGGTTGACTCAACTGATTATTCTGCAGATAGTCATAATCCAGATCTCTTCTCAAGAGAGTTGGATTTTTTTTTTTTTTCCCCTATGAAGTATTTGTTACTTGCTGTTAGATTTGGGTGTTCCTTCCCTGGTTGGATGAGATTCTGGTTCAAGGGCGTGCTTTTAAAGCTGATGACATCAAGTGCTTCTGAAGTGTTCCTTGCTTGGAGCTTCTGAGATAACATTATCAGAGGAGGTACAGTTTATTCACTGGATTATTATAAAGCTTGGCTTTATTATATTTTTCATTCAATCTCAAAAAATATATTTTTTCAAATGGAGGACAATGTACTGGGTTTCTTCTTGAAGATGTTAGAGATGAGTCTAAGTAATTTTTATATTGTTTTTGGTCAAATTATTTAAATAGACTTACATTTAACTGTCAGCAAAGGCAGTTTGAATAAAACAAAACATGTGCCTTTTCCCCTTCCACCTGTTATACTGAATTTATTTAAAAGAATACAGCTACCCACAAAGAAGTAAGAATGGGAATGCTGTTGATGACATTAATTTTTCTTCATCCTTCTGTCAAAAACTAATGGGAATTTGAAATTGTCCTGTATAGATGACAGAATCTGACAAGTGATAGTAATCCCACCCTCTGATTCTTTCCACAACGTAAAGACTATTTTTCCACTTTTGTTGAATTTAGTGTGAAATTGTCAGTGATTTCAATGGGTATAATACTAAGTTCTCGGAAATCTTCTCAAAGTTTGATATTCATTCATAATACAGTTGTTAATATTTGCCTTAGTATAAAGCATTGATTCTGAAATTATTTTTATGAAATGCTTTGCTATTTCTAAATATATCTTCATTGAAAAATTATGTGAGATGGCTTTTTCTAGTTGGTCTACATGCAAAAATGTTTTGATTGACTATTTTAACAGTTGTGAATAATGAACTGTATGTTTCAGCTTCTACAACACAAATGGATGTTGATTTTCTTTGGCTTCCTTTTGACCCCTAAAGAAGTAAAGCAATTAGAGTTATGCTTGCAAGAGAACTCTCTTCTCTGTCTCCTATCATTTGATATATATTATAAACAGCCTTTGAGAACTGATCTATGTTAATCAGATTTTTTCAAGTGAAAAAGGAGGGGGAAATCAGCTCTACAGTTGTCTTGCAGCTCTAGGTTTCATCACACACAGCTGTCTGCCTGTATCCATTACCAGTTGGTATCACAGCTGTATGTTCCTGAATGCAGCAGAATTCACACATGGTTCTTCACAAAACTGTTTTAATCGCTTATTAAATGGCAGACATTTATGTGGCAATATAAGGGTTTGGTCCATGCAGAGCACTTGTCATGTAACGAAACACACTGATGCATGCACAGAGCTCTTCACTGATGATAGATTTTGAGTAAAAAAGCATCAGACCTGTGTCTCTATGGGTTTTAACATTTGGAGTGCCTTTGTTCTCATTCTGAGGGTTATGTGGTTTGCTTTTTTATGAAACAACTTTATGAACACAGAGTGTAATATAAAATAAAAAGTAGTCTTTTGAAAATCAGTGTTAGGCTTTAATAACACGGAGGAATGGATGTAAAAGCAAACTGGGGTTACAGTTCCGAGGAGCCGGAACAGTTAACATGTTATGAATGGGGCATGATTGGCCACTGCCAGGGGTGCAGTTAGTGGCAGGGCTCCCTGTCGGCAAACTGAGCAACTCTACTAATGTAAGTGCAAAAATAGCAATGCTATTGCTTTTTCAGCTGAACAAACTTCTCAGTCAAATACAGTGATGTTCATGAAGGAATTTTATTGGAGGAAGCCTGCTGTAACTCTGCTAGATGTTTCCAAGCAAAGTATATAGAAACAATGACAGCATCTGATGATTATCTCCACTCGTTTTTCTTTAAGCCACCGAGATTAGGAAAGACCTTCCCAGATAACTGAATGCACGAGTAGGGAATTTCTTTCTACACTATGTCATCAGTCTTTCAGCTAGTTAATTCTTAAGCATCTGTAGTAATGGTTCATCATATACTTCTTTTCACAAGTTACTGTCTTGTGCAGTTGTGAGGTTGCCTGGGCTATTTCCTTGGGATGTCTTAATTAAAATTGCCTAAATTTCAGTTCATTAATCTGTTTTATACAGCAGCTTTCCTTTTCACCACATTAAATAGCCTCCTAGTAATCTGAGCTGATCTTACTGATCAGTTATTATACATTCTTTTTGTTGTGTTATTATCTATGTTCTCAATGCCATTTATATACCTATATATGTTTGCAAAATTTCTTAAAAAAATCCCACCTTCCTGTTTTTGGAAGATGGACTATATGGTTATTCATTGCATGCTCTGATTGATGGAGAAATCCACTTGTTAACAGTGATTTGATACTGCCATTTATCGCTATGCTCCTATACCACATGCACTTTCATGTACCTCTTATTGCCTCCTTTTTACCATCTTCATAATGATATTACAGTACTTTTTCCTGAAATGTTAATCTCAAGCATTATTTATTTCCCTCATGTAGTACATTTTGCACCCTATTGATTTTGTAGTTTTTTGTGCCCTGCTTTTGTGTGTCTATGTACAACTCTTTATTAAGATTAATATATTAACCTTTATATACTGTGTGTTTACAGGACTGAGTCCATGACTTTTTGTCTTTGAAATCAGACTTGATTTTTCCTTTTATAATTAACTCTTTGCTGTCATATATTAGCTGCAATTGTCTAACAGCAAAGACATGCTTTTTTGTGGAAATGCATTTTGGGAAATGGGAAAAGAAAATATTTGTGGACTGATTCCCTTTTGGCAAATGACAAAACATCATCCAGCATCTACTGAAATTAATTGGACTTTTTCTTTTAAGTTCTTATATTGTATACAGACACATTTTTTTCAGTATTGAACAAGATTACTTAGGTCTTACTACTTTAAGTATATTTTCATGTTTCAACCCTGAACTAGCTCACTTTTGCCTAAAAATGATAATTTTGCTTGATACAACTTTATTGTTTTCTGCAGGGAAATAAGGGATTGAGGGTATAGTTTGAATATATAGAAAAATTAGATTTAGGGTAGAGAATATTACAATGTAGACCTTATTATGTCACATTGGAGGAAAAGTAGAAAGCCTGCTTTGTCCAATCAGTTACCCTATGGTGTTGTTGCTGTATTGAATATTGTGTCTAAAAAAGCTAATAATGTGCCCAAGATAATAATCTTAAAATAATTGCTGTACAACTACTGTTTTTTATCAAAAATAAGATGGGAAATTCTGCAAAGCGGGAAAGATAGTAACGTGGGTTGGTTGTTATATCTGGTTAAGGAAGAAGTCTGTTATTCTGAGAGAGAGATCGAGATCCCTCAGATTCCTGTTAGGCAGGTGAAGTGAGTTTGGGGATGATGGCAAAACTCAGTAAATGGTTTAAATATCAATCCTTGAATAAATGCTTTGTTAAAAGTCAGAGAAAAGAGGAGCCGTATCTAGTGCGGCTGAATGGCCAGTACAGAGGGCGAACATCCAGCTCTGAAAGGGTCATCTGGCAACGGACCTGAATCCCTGCTCCCTCAGCCTCCAGGCTTTGCGGCTGAGATGTTTGGCAGAAAGAATGGGATGTCAGTATTGCAGCAGTGGAGAAGGACTCCTGTGGCATTTCTTGTTAGCTCTTTATTTCAGCCTTGTGAAACCAGTAGATTCAAGACAGCCTGTTTTTGTGTAGGTAGTGAATCCAATCAGAGTGATCTGGACAAGCTCCTGTGAAGCTCTTGCATCTAGGAGAACAGATTTAAGGAATTTGCAGGCTGGTACAGCTTCCTGCTAAGCTCCTGACACCCAACGGGGTTTAGGAATGCATGATGCTGTGTTTTAGGGGAAGAGTTTTTCTCCAGTCGATAGACGAACACTTTTGCAAGAGGCAGTCCTCAGAATGTGGCACCTGCTTCACCACATTATATTATTTTCTAACGAACTTTTCTTACAAGAGTGCTACAGTAGATTCAAACAGGAATGCCCTTTGATGGTTTTATTTTGTGTTCAGTTTCAGAAGATGTTTATATTCTTAAACATTATGAAGAAACGTGATGCCCACCTATCCTGAAAAAGTGTATCAGAGAAGAATCAAATATATTTTCTACTGGGTAGCAGTAGGGAGAAATTAAGACCTGATCTGAAGTGTCTATTTGAGAAATATCCCCAGACTTAGTGCGTGCCCTCTAGTACTGAAGGGGACAAGCTACAATAACTTGTTGTCACAGGAAATCGCAATCAGGAACCTGCCTATGCAGCTGAACGTATCTATACGTGCTTTTGTGGGAGAAGAAGATGTGGTGCAGCTGCTGACCTGAGACATTATAACTCTTTATGCAGGGAGAGATGGTGCCTTTAATGGGAATTCCTCACCCTAACTGTGCATGCTATAGTAGAGCCAGTAGGTATTCTCTGAATCTTAACACTAAAACCTTAGAGAGACCTATAAGCATCTTTTCCCTACTTCTTTCTTAAAGGAATTAATTTAAATAAAGCTTTCCTTATGTCAGTGAAATGCTTACCAAGTAGAGCAGAAGCTTTTAATGGCTTATAATGTGTTATGAAGAGCAGTAATAATGACCATTCAGCAGGTAGAGTTATAATCTCTTTAAGTGTTATAAAATGCAGATAAGATGTCACATACAGGTGTTCATTAGAAAGAATGATAGTAGGTGCTCAAGGATACTGATAGGGAACCCTGCTGTTTTCCACTCTGAATTTTTTTTTTTTGCTACCTTTTACTCTCAGGAGCATAAAAAGACATGACGCTTTCCCTGCTAGCTACTGCATGGTAGTACTGACCACCGTGTGTATACAGCAGTATGCCTTCTGTGCAGTTCTTTGGCTGAAGGACTGCAAGCCTGAGATCACCAGCAGCTGGGATGATAAACGTCTAAATAGACTGTATGCAAGAAGGCAGAAAAATACAGTGGATTTGCTTTTGCATTCTTTATGCTGTGATAGAGAGAGGATATGTATGAGTGTTGAGAAGAGGAAAAGGTGGATAGCTGCATTTCTAGACAAAGCAGAGAGAGAATTGCAAGGGCAGAAGCAAGATGTTTGATGAGAGAGCTGCTGTCCATGTCTTGAGGGGAAAATGGTGCTTCCCAAGACTGCAATTGTTCAGTAAAATTCAGAATTACGTCCTTGAATTACGGACCTGCTACTCATACAGAAAAGTTCTGCCAGACGCATGTTCCCTGTCCGTATGAGAAATGTCTGGGAAAGACTGTATCTGTGTTGTTGTTCTCCAGAAGTCCCATAAGTTCCCCATATTTAGAGCAGGACCTCATGCTCAGGAATTCAGTTACATCCTTAGGCGGACCACTCATTTCTGTGGGTCCATTTGGGGATGTAGTCAAAATGCTCTCGTCCTTCAGGCTATCTGAGATTGGCCTCTTGGTGCACAAGAAGCAAAATGGAAATTGGTGAGGTCCTCAGGTTGGCTCATGTTAGGAGTGATGCGAAAGTGGCAACATCAGGATTTCTTTTCCTTTTTGCCATGCCATACATGTATATACATGTATCTCTGGCTCAGGTTAAATGCTGCGATAAATTGGGCTTCATACACACGTCTGTTTTTGCGATAGACTCTACAGTGCTCAGTAGTCTGTGGAGACTAAGCAGAGTTATGGATCTCATTTCACAATTCTAATTTCCTTAGGAAAATTGTCTGAGCACCTTCCTTTCCAGCAAGTAGAGCTGGAACAAATAGCTGGAACCACCTCTAAAGGCAACTGTAGAAGTGTAGAATTAAGATTGTGAGCTTTCTAAATACTAATTCTGCTTCAGAAAAAGTAGATGAGAGGGAGGCTGATTTCATGGATCAAGTGTCAATATTACTCCAGTTACAAAGCGATACACAAGATTAATTTATATTCCTCATTTTATGGCAGCAGAATTGTCTTTTCTGGATGGCGAGACGTATTTTAGATCTTCCTACGTATAGAATCTCTCTCTGCAGGCATTTGAAGTGCTCAAAAAACCTCTGTACAAAAGCTCACAAAAACCATGCAGTACTTTGAAGTTTTGCAATTACAGCTAAATATCACTTTCTGCAGGTTTATGACATGTAAATAGCTGGAGATGCTACTGCAGGGAAAGCTAGTCCTTTATTTTAAAAAATATAAATCTGTTAGTAGTAACCTATATTTATGACTGTATAAACTGTCCTGCTGTGTGTTCAAAACCTATGGTTTTGCCCAAAACACCCGTCTGTTTGTTCGTCAAAGCTTTTTGTTAGCGTAAAAAGAAGGTATAATTACATAAACACCATCTTTTATTCGAAAGATTTTTTTTTAACACCATCCATCTGAAATACACTCTTGTATTTAGAAATTATGAGAAGCAACCTGAAAATATGCTTTTAAGTGCCACAGAGTAATGCTAGACATCAAAATTATGGTCTCTTATACAAGCCAATTGTTTTCACAGTACTAGGGCACATTCGGGATGCAGCTTAAGGGCAGTGTTTGACCTTTGAGTTTTTGACTATGCAAACAAATCCAACACAGTGGGTGCACATGCGACATGCTCTAAATTGGGAATAACTGTATATACCAATAACACCTATCTATGCAGGCTTCGATTTAGGATGAGGGTCCCTCTAGAGTTTACAAGTCAAATCTCCAGAGCGATGTTTAAAACTAAAATAAAGTAAAAATCAATAAAGAAGTAATTTATAAAATTAATTACTGTAGGCAAAGTCACAGATCAGTGCAATATTCAGGCATTGGCTGGCTTGGGGAGCTGTCATAGCCAGGTTCTTGCTCCCAAACATACAGAGGCCTAGCCATGATAAACTGATTAATGCTAATTGAGAATGGACAGTTAACCTCTCATTTGTCCCACTGTTTTTCCTCCCCCTAATAGATCCATACATCAGGGTGAATTTAAGCTCTGGACCTAGAGTCTCTGGATCTAGCATTTAAATACTCCCAGTAATATTCTGTGACATTGGTTCCAGTGATACCTTGTTTGTGCGTACTGGGTGAATGGCAGGTTGACCAAAAAGTGGTCTTCCTCTCTACTCCAGTATCTTTTTTTTTTTCAGAGGTGGTTTCTCGTGGTTATACTTCCTAGACTATGAAAATTCATATTTTAAGTAAATGATGATTCTAATTTTTCATCTGCTTCTGTATCCTGCATTATTTGTGCAATGATGATTCTGATTTTTCATCTGCTTGTGTATACTGCAGTATTTGTGCAGTGTTCTTTAATACAGTTAAGAAGAAAACTGAGAAGAGCCACAGTTAGTTTTTGTGCCAAAGTCTGGGGTCCAGGAAAGAAGCCTGCATGTTTAACCAAAACAAAGGTCGTTGTTATGGGTCATAAAATATAATTTTTTTTTTTTTTTTTTTAAGATGGAAAACTTTTTGTGTTACATGCAGCAGATATCTAAAGTGAACGTACTGCTGCTCATAATCAGAAGGCTCCTCAGTCCTGTAGCTGCTGGGAAGGGTACACGCTGTGTTGCTCTCTGTATAGAGAAGTGTTTCTTGGGATAACCCTCATGGCACTTGTACTGCTGATTTCCCTAGCAGTCTGCATGCGCTTGCTTGGAACAAGAGTGCAGGTGTTTTGTAAGAGCATGACAGGCATGATGTGTGACTGAATCAGCTCTGTCTTCCTCAGCCACAGAGAGGATGTTATTCTACTGCAAGTTCAGTTTTCATCTGTCTGGGAAGCCTTCAATTTACTGAAATATGCAAGGCAGCTTCTAAAGTGTGGAATGATTTATATGATGGTCCCTTCCATCTGAGTAGCTACCTGGTATTTGGGGCCTTGCTGGAGTGCTCCCATTGAAAGAAGACAGAAGATGTATATCGGAGATTTCTGTGGCGGCACCCTTTTTATTTACAAAGATTGGACATAATATTTCTGTTAGAGGTCAGTGAACATGCTGCAGATAATTGCTTGTGGCAAAAACCATCTTTGGGGTAAGCATTGTGCCCCACAAAGCCTGGGCTCTGTTTCTTCTGACAACCATGATTGACACGATGTTTCTTCCTGTCTCCCTTCTTGCGTATTGTGGCCCACCAAGCCTTTAGCTCCTGTGTTTGCAGTCAGTCAGCGCCAGGAAGGCCACGCATTAGGTTCTTTGTGGCCACCTTCTTGGGTGGTAGCTTACAGGAGAGCATGCGATTAGTCATGGTTATTTATGAGATTCATAGTTCTGAGACTTACTTGCTGGAAACTCATGAGATCTTCAGCATAATAAACCTATAATGGCATGATACAATGATATAAAAGTACATAATTCAAAGAAGAAATGATAAGTGGAGAATGTTTCTTTGTTGTTCACATGTACAGCACTAAGTATAGATGGTACCTTTTTGAGGTACAAGATGCCATCATGATAGAAGTAAAAGTGACTTGAGTTACAAAAACTGTTGTCAACTTATCTGTAAAATTTCAGTTTAAAATTTGTTTCTATTTCTGGTTCCTGACACATATATACAGAGAATATATTTCTCTTAAATTGCCATAAAATTTAATTTTGCTTTTCAGCCAACTTTTCCCTGAAGGGATGACAAAACTGGTAATTTGAGAGCAGCACATTTTAATATTTTTGGGGATGGTCCCCAGTTAGAGCTTCACATTTACGATTTCCCTCCCCAGTATTTTTGTTGTATCCTTTACAGGCTTGTCACTTGACAGTGTATGTTTCTAACATATATGTGTGTGTATACATGTGTTTGTAATAGATACATGTCTATATATCTGTGTTAAATATGGTATACTAAGTGCTTGTGAGCCTTGACAGCCCTGGAATTTGGAAATCTATAATAAACCCATCTTTGATCATGACAGTGGCCACAGTACGGGGCTGGATGTTCTTGTAACTTCTTTTAGACATACATAAAGCACATGGTGGCCTGTGCTTGTACAGGAATTGTCCCTCGTTCAGATAATCTTTCTCATGCTGTGTACCCTCCTCAAATCTGTGCAGAACCGCAAGTGAGGATCATCTTCCTGGCCTGTTAAATCCTCTCTTTACATGCCTCTGCTGGTTCTTCCTCCCTCACATCAAGCTGAAGCTCTCTGTTTTCAAGGGTTTTGCTTAGTAAAGCTGAGCATTGGGTGCTGTATTTAGCAGCTTCCTGAGATTTTTGTTCTTACCACAGGTCCACCACTGTCCACATTGCCTGTTCTGTCCCTTGAAATTTCCATAGTACATATTTTTCTGTCCCATACGAAAGTAAAAATAATCTACTTGAAATCTGCTTTTATAATGTTCAGTTGTCATCTTAACTTCTACTGGGATGCTTGCAGATGCTTTCCATCTGGAACTGATGATTTTAAACCTAAACGAGAAGTTTTTTCAGTGGTTCATTTTGAGTAGTTTTATATGAACAGTTTTATATAATTCAGTGAGATCTTAATGCCTAATTTTCGAGTAACTGAAATTTTGCCTTTTTTAAACTTTTGTCCTGCTAATCCAATAATAGAATCTACTCAGTGTATACTGTTGTGTATTAAGATATCCTGGCACAGAGCATGAAAACAGTATTTCTTGTTTCAATAATTACGCTTGAATATTTAATTTAAAACTATTTAATGCACATGTATTCAGTGAAATTGCAGATGCTTGATGTGAATGTTTTTAAACATTTGCCTTTAGGCAGTACATACCAGGCAAGGGCAGATTACCTGGAAATTTACTTTCAGCTTGATAAAACATGCCTGTTTTGTTCATGGATGAATCTTCAGCATTTGATGGCAGTTGTGGCAGTGGTTGGTATTAGATTCCTTGGACTTAAACCTGTCTCCATTTATTCAGCAACAGAAAATTTGAAGTGCTAGTGTCAAGAGTTGAGTTTAAAAATGCAGGAAAAGGACTCAGGAACAAACAGATTGAACAAGTGAAATTACACATACTGATTTGAATGTGCAGTGAATTAAAAAAATCAGTGCATTAGTGAAGAGAAATTTTACTCTTGAATCCAGACTGTGAAGATATGAAGTGTGGGGAGACCTAAAAGGAAGACGTGGATCCTGGTGTGTGCTCAACTGGCTCCTGCCTGAGTCCCCATCATGCTTATGAAATGGTGGTATGGGCAATGAGCACTCAACTAGGCAGTGCTGTATGGCTGCAAAGCTGACCTACCTCCTCCCTCTGAAAACAAATCTTGGTCTTGTTTTTTTATACTGCATACTCTCTTCCTCAGAGTTTGTAGTCCAAAAATAACATATCAAACAAACATACAGCTGGAAGAAAGGAGTGGTGAACCCTTTTTAACTAAAGGGACCCTGGGCTGGGAGGTGGATTAATGTGTGGGTTTTGTGGGCTGATGAGAAGCTGTGTGAACAACTGATAGTTAAACTGGCCTGTTACGATTTTTTTCCAAATTGTCTTATCTATAACTTGGAGGTATTTTACCCCAAACTTTTTTATATGTAATATCTTATGTTACTGAAGTTTAAGTAAATTTCAAAACTGTAAGTTGTTTTAATTTAAACTCCATTATTTCAGTTTGGCAATGTCAAGTCTACTGAATAGAATGAGATTTCAACAGGGAACTGGAACTTATGAATTAGATTTACTCTGTGATTACCCCATAGGGTTGAGCAAGTCACATAAATTCCTTTTGGCTCGTTTATCCCATTTAGCTTAAATTCATACTTCGTGGACACACGGGTTAGTACTTTGAAACTTCATTAACGAATGGTTACATAAAGGTTTATTCCCGGTAGTTAGAGACAGTGGAGGCACATAGTATGTTAGATATCGATTTACATGTGTTTTTGGTTTCTTAGAGTATTTTGCATGATCTAGTAGCAAATTTCTGTATACTTCAAGTCATTGATTTCTCTGATGTATTATTACCTTTTGGAAGAACATTACACAAACCTGGAAAATAATTTGATTTATTGTAGAAGCATTTAAAATGGATTTGTCTAAATCTATTCTTGACATAAATTAAATCTGTTATGAAGTCATATTTACTCATTTTCTAGTCTGTGTCTTAATTGATACATTGTAAGGAGGAACATTTGGAGGTCTTAGGATTCACATACTATAATAAGCACTGGAAGGAATCTTTCTGCAAGCATTTTGTCTGTGAATAGAGCCACAACTGCTAAATAAATTTATTCTTTTTCTGCTACAGCACTGTAAAAGGACAAAGTGGACTGTTATTTAGAGAGCTATAAATTCCCCAAATAAATTGCTTTTTTTTTTAATTTAAACAAACAGCTGAACATATGGGACACTAACCTGTGGTGCTTCTTAAGTTCTGACTTTTTAAAAATTTTCTTTTCCTTTGTTAGTATTTAGTTTCAAAACTGCTATAATTCCATGGGCAAATCTTGATGTGAATTTGATATGATGTTACATTTTTCCTGTTATGGAAAAGAATTAAAATAAAACTAAAATATAAGAGTAATTTGAATGAAAGTGGAAAGATAGCGTGGTATGAAACCAGGTGGAAAACACTGTCAAACCAACTATTAACACTTGCTTCAGCCTTGCTGTAGGCAGACTTATGCTAGCACAGGTCTCTGGCTTTAGCATTGGGCAACACATAGACTTCCAGATCATGCACCCTTGTGCAACATAAACTCTTGAATTCCTGCTTTGCTGTTATTTACAGCTGTAGGTAGTTTTTTTTGCCAAGGCATAAGAGTTTGAGGGAATGATACTAGTTTATAGAAATGAAATGGTCATTGATAAGAATCACATGCTTTGATGAGAAACCAGAAGGGGGCTAGGATAACTTCATCCTCCTACCAAATATTCATGTTCTGGCAAGGCCTCTAATGTATTAGGCATATGCATGTAGAATTGATGACAATGACTGTGTAAATACCATAGTAGTAACAGTGTAAGAGAGTCATCTCCTTAAAAAAGAGAGAGAAGACCTGTCTGTCACCATTCCGTCTGTCCCACAGCACCTTGTCAGTGGCTCATTCTGTAGCAAGAATCGGCGAGCAGGTGTATTGGCTGCTGATGTGAGACCTTAAACCACTTAAAACTTAGGTTTTGCTATCCTTGCACACAATATATGTTCATTAGCAAAGATTTCTAGTGCCATTGCCTTCCTCTTCCACTGCTGCCTTGTTATCATAAGGCAACAACTGTAGTTCATACTCCGACTGCCTCACCATTAGGGCCATGCTTTGCTTAATAAGACGTTATCGTTTCAGTACAGTATTTTGACATAGCATTGAGGATTGCATAATGTTTTCTCTTTAAATGGGATAATCCACTGTGGTCTTGCATGTATTACATTTGTGTAAATAGCTGTGTGGTCCCACCTCGGTTCCTTTATAGCAGTTAGTAATTCTGCAAGCAGTCCTTTCATTTGTCTTCACTTTAAGGTGGTAGCTATCTATAAAAGCCCACATCCCTGGTGGATGTATTAATTGCCAGTAGGATTAATAATGGAGACTCTTATTTTATCCAGCTATGTGTCTGCACAAAACCTTTAGCAAATTTTATTGTCAGTACCACTCCCTCTATGACCCATTTTGCTGAAACTGAGTGTGCGGAGGAGACTGCAAACTCATAAATGCTCTTGGAGATGTTCAGACATGCAGGTATTTCTCACGCGTTCACCCTTGTGTGGGCATGTATGTGTAGCACGATAACACAAACTTCATTTTCTTAGGCAATCAAATTAAAAAATAATGACAACTATGCCAGCATGTCCTTTGGTTTTCTGTTACTCTCTGGATGTTTTGCATACTATGTTGTCTTTCATAGAGTAGAACAACTGTGTATTTATAGACAATGTATTGTGAGTCCTAGTTAAAGCTTATTGTGGCCAAATTGGTTTATGATACAACTGGGGAATGCAGTTTATTAACATAGTTGGGAATATGAGACATCAGCTTCCATTAATTTGTCTGAGTACTTTTTAAATTATAGCTGGGGGATAGTGAAATTTACTTTAGTGTTCAGCAAATGGGCTAAGAGAAGCCATGATCAGTGGCAGTAGGGATTTTGCAAAGAAACTGGATGGATGGAAGGCTAAAAAGCTTCTGCCGTGTAATTCTGGGCTCCGCCGTTCATCATTATCCAGTCACAAAGATTAAAGCAATTAAAGCTTAAGAAGCTCTAAACCAAGAGCTGCCCAACAAAGTGTCCAAAGGCACAGGGGAGCCCTAAAACCTGATTCAAATGCACAATGATAAACTTCCAGAACCCCTATTTGCATTTAAACATTTATTACTCTTTTAACTTTTTACTTGCCTCTAACTGCCATATGTCTCTCTCCCATGCCAAATTTCCAGTCTTTGAAAGAATAGCAAAAATCTCTCACTCTTAACAGAAAGAAGAGTCACTTTGTACTCTTTCATTCCCGTGGCAGTGACACAGAGGATTACGTAGTGAAACTTTTTGCTTACTGATTGGAAATACAAATTTTTCCACTTTTGAGCTTTACTGTTTTTTGGTGATATCTAACACACTACAAGGAACTTTAGACAAATTTTCAAGTGCATTTATTGCTCCTGCATTTTGGGGGAGAGGTTGTTCCTGGAGTTACTCAGATCCTCCAGTATTAATGTAGTGCTCTTGAAAATTAAGCATAGCATTCAGAGTTGCGTTTTTAAACTGTGTTAAACAAAGTACCTCTAAAACTGAGGTAAAAACATCTCCATGCTAGCAAAATTGGCACAATTTGTAAATTGGCTTTGTGCTTTCTGTTGGTTTCTGTTCAAATGAAAGGTGTAAAATGCTCGTCTAGCTGAGTATATTTTCCGTAAAAAGACTAAAATTTCACAATGATAAATTCTAGTAAAATTGTGCTTCTGGCAAAATATTAGTGCATGCATGCTATGGATCCCTGGGAAACTGAGAGCCTTATGCTGAATTGGACTTGGGAATACTGAAAAACATTTGTTCACGGGAATTTCTGGAAGTGCAAAACCATTTGTGTCAGTATGGTATGTGCTTCAGAGGCTTTTCATAAACCCCGCAAACAAGGGAAATACCCAAATATATCTTACAGGTCTTGGTAAAGAGCAAAAAGAATTCTGAAAGATACATAATTTACCTTGGCTATTTGAGTGCTAGCTAAGAACTGAACGTGTAGCAGAACACGTGAAAGGTGAGGAATGTGGTCACATGCAATTTTTTCATACATTCTGAGACTGCTAATTTTAAAGGCTAATTCTAAACAAGTAACAGGATCAGTACTCAGAAAATATTGCAAGCACATCCATGTCATTTAAAAAAGCTTTTTTTTTTTAAGCAGGAAGGTTTTTTTTTTCATGTGCGGTACTGAAACATATTGGTGGATTATATTCCTTTTATGTCTTAACATATGAGTGACCTGTTTTGCTGAATGTATGATTTCTCTTTCTTACATTTTTCATCCTCTTCTAGCCACTCAGCATGCTTTATACTCAACTTAAAAAAAAAAAAAAAATTAACTTTATCTGGTGTCATCAACCAAGGGAGAGAGAACTGTTATTCTATGCTAAAGTAACATTCATTTACGGAAGGTTGACAAATCATTAATTCAGAGTTGGGAAACAAGTCAGACAAGTTTATACGACAAATGAAAATAGTGAGCTGTGTCTAATAAACTTGTAGCTCAATGAAAAAAGATAAACTAAGTTCATTGGGTCTGAAGCCAAGAGCATTGCTACAGGGAGTGTATAATGTGCTGTGATATCATTTCCAGTGAAAGCTTTATGAATAAGAGGATAGACCATATTAACAATTATGCCAATGGCTAGGACTAAATTGACTTATACCTGCATTAACTGTAGTAACAGTTTTACCCTTTTCCTTTTCCTTGCAATTATTAGGAAATTATTTTCTTTGAAGAGAAACCAAAGCAGAATATTGCAAAGCAAGCATATTGTTCCATCTTTGACTATAACAAACATTCATTGGTTGATGTGGGTAATTGTCTTTTTGGAAAATGCAAATTTATTCTGTGAAATCTAGCCTAGGGTGTAAAACAACTGAAATGCTAATACAAAGCTTAGCATTGATGACCTTGGTCATTTAAAAAAATCCATGCTAAAAGAGATTAAGGTTGATCAAAACCCTTCTGGTTGCTTTTGTCCTCCACTGAAGGAATTTACTAGGATTCCTCTTATGAGTTCCTGAGCATTAATTAATACAGAAAACAATGCCTTTATTAAGTGGCATTAAGGTATTACACCGGAATAGTAGTACTTGGCACTCACCTGCACACGCTGGTTTGTGCCTGTGGTGTCAGATGCACTGCTCTGCACTATGGACTGTTGCAAACTGCATGTGAGAGTAATCTGATTTACATCCAAGACCAGAGTTATCATAGAATCATGGAACAGCAAAGTCTGGGAGGGACCCAGCCTTTCATGAAGTCATAATCTGTTTTATCCCTCTGTCGATTTCTATGTAGAGACTGAGAAAACATATTCTTGATAGAGAGAGGAGAGAGAATATGTGAGAGGAACAACAGTGCAGACAATAAGGTCAGAGAAGAAGGAGGGTGAGGAGGTGGTCCAGGCGCCGGAGCAGATTCCCCTGCAGCCCGTGGTGAAGACCACGGTGAGTTAGACTGTACCTCTGCAGCCCATGGAGGTTAACGGTGGAGCAGATATCCACCTGCAGCCCGTGGAAGACCCCACACTGTGGGGGTGGATGCCTGAAGGAGGCTGTGACCCTGTGGGAAGCCTGCGCTGGAGCAGGCTCCTGGCAGGACCTGTGGCCCTGTGGAGAGAGGAGCCCACGCTGGAGCAGGTTTGCTGGCAGGACTGGTGACGCCACGAGGTTCCTGAAGGACTGCACCCTATGTAAGGGACCCACGCTGGAGCAGTTTGTGAAGAACTGCAGCCCATGGGAAGAACTCACGCTGGAGAAGTTCATGGAGGACTGTCTCCCCTGGGAGGGAGCCCACGCTGGAGCAGGGGAAGAGTGTGAGGAGTCCTCCCCCTGAGGAGGGAGGAGCAGCAGAGACAACGTGTGATGAACTGACCACAGCCCCCATTCCCCGTCCCCCTGTGCTGCTGGTGGGTAGGAGGCAGAAAAAATCGGGAATGAATTTGAGCCCAGGAAGAAGGAAGGGGTGAGGGGAAGGCGTTTTAGAATTTAGTTTTTATTTCTCATTATGATACTCTGATTTGACTGGTAATAAATTAAGCTAATTTCCCCAGGTCAATTCTGTTTTGCCCATGTTGGTAATTGGTGAATAATCTCTCCCTATCCTTATTTTGACTGATGAACCTTTTGTTATATTTTTTCTCCCCTGTCCAGCTGAGGAGGGGGAGTGATAGAGTGGCTTTGGTGGGACCCGGCGTCCAGCCAGGGTCAACCCACCACAGGTTAATTAAGCTTCTGTAATTGAGGAATGAATCCTAAACTATGAAAATGTCACCTAAAGCACTGGAACAAGAAGTACAGATGAGCTGAATTTGCTTCTTATAGTGAAACCAGCACTCACACTGTCAGTACTAATCTGTAAAAGCGTTCTTGCACCTGACCATTACTTTCTGAACTGGAATCTTATGAGCACGTGTAATTATTCCTGAATAGTTTTGATGTCCTGGAGTACTTATATTATAGTTGTCCACATTTGTTAAAGAAAATAAAAGACTACTTTTTTAGTTCTAGTAATGCTTAAAGTGTCATAATTTTCTGAGCCTTGCACTTCTCCTTTTTTTTTTTGTGGTGGTAATTTTATCAAGAATACCTAGTTTATCTGTACTTACCTCTCTTTATGTACACATTGTTTATATACAATTTAAAGACTTTCTTTACCTCTTCTCTTTATTTTGCATGCTGTCAACACAATTTATGTTTTTTCTCGCCTCCCCCCATCTTCCTGCCCATAGTCATGTTACTATTTTTTCTTCTAAATTTTCTTCAGTGTTACTGGTATAACTGGTTTTACGTACCTCTTTTACTTCCTTTACCCATTTCTTGCAACTTGACATTGTCGCTTTCCACCCCCCTTTTTTTTCTTCATGGGTGTTGGCAGTCATGGAAATCATCATGTATGAAAAAAGATTCTTTTGTACGTCATGGAATAGCAGTGTTTCAGATGGTGGTTTTGCAGATGTAACTGTGAAATAGTGAGCAACCAACCTCATTAAAGAGCTTCAGCTCATCAAGAAATAGCATCTAAACAGCTGTTTTGGCTTGACCACTGTGGAAAACGAACCAATCAGCCAGTAGAAATTTAAGTTTAGTAGGAACTATGAATATGGGTAGGAGAAAAAATGAGACAGTGAGCAGTAGGAGCTCATGTGTGATGGGCTTCCATCCTTGACAGAGCCCCTTTATCATTGTCCCTGTTGCTGTTCCTGTGTTGTGAACCTCTGGTGATCTTTTGGAAGCTGGCTAGGGTGTTTCTGGCATGCTGAGAAAATGCTGCTATCCAGGAAATTCTTTTATTGTCTGCAGCCTTGGTAAGCACTTCAACGCTTTTGTTACCACAGAGATGGACTTCACTTTGCTTAATAAGCAATGAGACTGGAAGGGATAAGTGTTAATACAGCTTGGACCATATTGTGGAAGAAAGCTTCCTTGCCATAGCTAGGTCAGATGGTTTTCTCCCACAGATCTCCTTCTCTGATAAATATTAAATCTCTGCTTATAAGGTGCTTGTAAGCTTTAAAAAACTGATTTTTTGTTTTTATTTTATGTTATTTTGCAATGTCTCCCCAAGAAGGGCTTCAGCCCTATTTACTCAGTTCCCTTAATTACAATAGTGGTTTTTGACTGATTTGACATTGATGATATACATAGTCACAAAGGGTCAGAGCAAGTATTAACTGTCACGAGGGAAGTGGGATGTAAAGCTCACACCAGAAGGGCACTATTTTAGGTAGGAACTGGTGAATGGAGGAGGTGGTGGTGGCTGTGTTACTCTGAGTTTGCAGGCATCAGGAGAGCAGTGTGTGCTGCCGCTGTCCTTCTTCCCTCCCAGCCACACCGTGTGAATGAGAGGGAAACCATCTGGTGGGAGCTGTGTCTGGGACACTGGAGGCACCAGGGCTGTTTGTACCCATGGTGACTCTTCCAGCTGTGCCACCCTCCTCATCCAGCCAGCTCAAGTGCAGCGTGGAAAGCATCAGGTCACGTAGCTGGTCCCGACTTCACTGCTGTCTTCCTGGCTTCCTTCCTCACTGAGGTGGCTGTATGTAAGGACTGACTCCTGCATACATTTGCACATGCCATTACTTAAGTGATTGTGCTGGAATATAAATCAGTGGAGGTCACGTGGCCTCTTTGTACAGTAAGCTAATATTATCCGCAACTGACAATTAACAGTTCCTTTCTTGTGCTGTTATCTTATTCTCTGGATTTCCTGCTTATACTGTAAGTGGTCCTTTCAAAACCTCTTGCCAACCCTACTAAAACAAAGATGATAAATTGTCTTTTTGTGTACTGTATGACATTCTGTTCTTCTAAATAATTTATTAGCAGAGAAATTGCAATGAAAGCATGACTCTGGCTTCTTCGAAACATTCTTCTTGACAATTTATGATCTTTCACAAAATATTTATCTTGTGTCCAAGAACAAAAACGAACCAAGAGACAGGTTTTGATATTGTGTCAGTGAGTTCATGCCACTCTTACATGTTTCTCAGTAAAAAAGAGATTTGAATCCCAGCTAATCAAAGTTGAATCAGCTCAGATGAAATGTTAGGATGCCTTCAGTTTTGAAGAGAGCATAAAAGAGTTGGAGTGCAGAGTAGGTGAGGGAGGTTACCACTGAAGCTGTCTGGAAACTCAGTAGGTTACAAAGACAATGCAGTGTAACCTGTTTTATGTTTGTCCCCGATACTTCCATGTCTCGATTAGAAGTCCATAGAGCCCTTTTTAAATGTATTGTGAATCTTTATCACATGTCGCTTTGAACATTTTCACAGTCATTTTGGTTTCTACAAAGCAATGTAAAAGAAGTAAGTTGTGAGTTCAGTTCTTTGAAAGATATTTTTGGATAAATAAATTTATTTCCATGTTACACATAGATATTCACATTCTGTTGGTTGACAAAGGGACAAGTTATCCTGCAAACCACCGTTGCATTACTCTCTTATTATGTATAATACATATCAATTACAGTTGTTGTAATTTCTATTTATTTATTTATTTATTTTAACCAGACTTTTAAACTGAATTTTCAGTCTATAGTTTGGCTTCATCAAAATCAGGAGCTTGCTTTTGGAATCACTGCATTCCTTGGTTTTAGAGTTGTGGGTAAAAAAAGGAAGCCAATTCTGCATGTAATTCACACCTGCTGAAATATGTGTTTTAACATTGCATTCATTAAGCTGATGCAAAGTTCTCTGTTGTGTTAGCTGTAACTGTTGAGGTGTATGCTGAATGACTTTTAAGCTTCTTTGTGTCTACATAAGACTGTCTGCAGGAAGTAACGTTAGTCTTAAGACAGGTTTTAAACTAGTGCAACCTTGGTGTCAGGTTGGTCATGATTCTCAGCTGCTTTGCTTTTGGGGTACTAGTTTGTGCCTTTGCTAAAAAGAGCATCATCTGCTGCCTTTCAGAGTGACATCATGCTGTTCTGGTGTCAGTGACAGTTCATTTCAGGTACTCAACATATGTTAAAATAGGTTCTCTTCCCTGTATTAGCCAGTGAGCGAATGCATAAGTTAAATAAGATAACATCTCATAGCTGTATCCTGGAAAAACCTTTGAAATTCCAACATTGTATGGAATTATAGCCTTGCCTGGATGTAGCATAAGATCATGGATCATCTGATTGTTGCTGATAAGCTCAACAGTGAGTTGTTCAATGAGGACACCAAGCTGTGTTAGTTAAGAGGGCTGCCTTAGTAATACCATCACTGTTTTACTCTCAGGTACTAAGTACATGCAGAGTGGGACTTTGACCCAGGCAGTTTTCACTGCTGTACCTTTCCAGATCTCCTTAGCATGTTTGTCTTTAGGCTTTCTTTCCTTTCTCCTCCTCCTTTTCTTTCACCTCTGAGCTCTTGCTCTGCTCACACAGTTCAGGAACAGGTTGGATTTTTGAATGTACTGCTCAGCCAGAGAAAACGTGCCCAAGGCCTGTTCAAGGAGCGTTGCTGCTTGTCCTTTATGTCAGAAGGTTTTGTGATGTGTCAGTTCGTCTAGCATAGAAGAAAAGGTAAAGCTCCATTAAAAAATGGAGCCTTTTAAAAAATGGAAACTGTGTTAGCTTTAACAACGACTGAGCAGAACATAAGGAAATGTTTGCAGCTTCTGGAAACTCAGGCAACTTCAGGAATGAAATGAAAAGCTGAAATAATTTTTCCTCCACATACATTTTGGCATATCAAGAGGTTTCTTCCTCAACAAAAAACCTGTACCTTGACACACTCTTAGGCCTTCTATATTTCCATTTTTTATCCTTTTAAATTTATACTATGTCTTGGCAACCAAAACCCATTTTTAAACAAAAGGTATTTTATTGTCATTCTCCAAAAAGTTTTACCCAGCTGTAGCCACCCATCAGTTCTCCTGTGCATGCCTTGTTACGGCCTGCCCTCCCTCTCCCTACAGAGAAATGACCTCCTGAGTTTTGTATTTCAGATAAACTTAATTTTTCCATAATCCCCACACCTGTCCGCTTACAAGATTTTTCCTCAAACATTCAGTGGTAGTGTTGCAAAGAAGGAAATGCTAAGAGTAACACTGAAGGAGGTACAACAGCTGTCAATGAAGTGGCCTTCAAGAAATCTTGTCAATGTTAATAAGCTGAGCTCTTCGTAAGTCTCCACTCTTCTGAGCAATTAATGCCAGCAGAAGATGTATCCTAAGGAAAAAAAAAAAAAAAAATTACAACCGCCCCCCCCCCCCCCCCCCCCAACCCCTTTATAGGTCCATAATCTTCCTCTGTTTCTGTTCCAGCTGGCTTAATTTGACTATCTCCAGGTCCCAGGATCTTCCTTCTGGGAGAATTAGTTTATTAGTCCAGTTTACAGGTAGGATTGTTGAAGTTCCTCATTTTGTTTCTATTCATAGCCAAGAATAAATTCCCAGGTTTTTTGTTAAGATATCCACGTTTGCACAGCACAGATCAGCACAGTTTGTGGTGTGGATCCAACCTCAGTTTGTCTCCAGGTGAGAAGCCCATGGAGCAAAGCTGAGTGTTTTTGGCATCTGGGGAACGTGAGACCACACTCCAGTAATCACGAGAGACAGATTCTCTGTGCACATAAATCATGTGTGTTCAACAAGAAAATGACTATTACATTTGAATTTCCAAATAAGCCTCTCCTAATGATTTTATAGCATACCTGTAGTTCCCACAGTGTTGTGGTTTGGTTTTTTTTTTTAAGCTTTGAAGCTATGCATTAAGAATAAACCTTGATATTATATACCTTCCTTTTTGTTTCCATTAATGTTCCCATGGGAACAGGGAAGAGCGTGCTCTATTTAAGCACTCAGTGCTTTGATTTTTGTTTCTCTGCTCGTAGATAGTTAGTATTCATCTGAATAAAGCACCAGAAAGGGAAACAAATATTAAAAAAAAAAAAAAAAAAAAAAAAAAAAAATCTTTAACGTTTTTCACTATAATACTTTGAAAAGAAATAAAAATAACCCTTCACACTCATTTCAAGACCCCAAGATATTTTTTGTATTTGTTGAAAATTTCTTCAAATATATTGCATAAACAAAACTTATTTAGGGATTTATTTTACTTTAATTTTTTAAAGATTACAATTTTTAGAAACCTTTTGTCTATCTTTTGGGTGAAACTTAGGTCTACTGATGATGACAACATTTTTCACCTCATATTTTTTCCTGTTCATGGTAGGCATTTTCACGTTTCTCCAACCGTGAAATGTATATTAGCACTGCTTCTGACACCTGGGAAGTCAGATTATGTTTTTTGGCTGGTAGGAAAAGCAGATAAAAATGATGGTTCTTGTTCACAAACCTCTCCCAGGAAGTGCAGTGCCCCTTCTAATTTCTCTTGCCTATGTAGCAGGAAAGAAGTGTCATGAAGCAAAAGTTTTTGCTACCTTCCTTTTATTACCATTTGCCAGAAATGAGGATATGTGTGATTTTCTTTTCCTTTGTAGATGGACTTCTACAGTACACCTGTGTTCATGCACCCTGTACTTCAGTTGTTGAAGGATTTGGATAGGGCAAGAAGTGGTTTATCAGCTTTAAGATTTTTTTTTCTTTTTATTTCTCTCTCTCTTTTTATTTTGTTTCAAATGAAAAGATAATTTTATTAAGATTGCAACTTCAAGTTTTAAAACCAGTAAGTATATCTGTTCCTCCACTTTGGCCTTACGTGTCATGAGACAGTCCAATAACATGACAATACGCCTATATTCCACTGGGTGTTGCAGCATTCACTGAATAGGATAAAGGGTACTAACAAATTAATTGGGATTCTCATATATTTGCAACACGATGAGTTGCAGCATCGCTTGTGGCTGGTAAAATGAGGCATGGAGCCACCAAGTGAATGGAAACAGTGAAATGAAATAGTGAATATCTGTTGCATACCCTGCATGAATACTGATCTGAATGTCCCTTGGTGAAAAACTAACATTTGACTTTTTGATTCTAGCTAGCTTGATTTGAATTAGGTTTTCTTGTGTGATATGTGCATACAAAATGTGGGGGTATCTTAGAGAGCCATTTTATATACAGCTGTTTCATTTGGTTTGATATGGGACATAAAATTGATGTCTTTATAATTGGCTGACATTTGTATGCTTTTTGCACACTTTTTATAGGGAATGGAGCAATTCAGATAAACACTTTTGTATTAAAGAAATGAGTTTGACCTGATGCATGCCAAAACCACCTTATTTTAATAGTTTTGCCATCTGGAAACTAAAAATACAACTTAGGATCTCTGAAGTGAGCTAAACATTCTGGATTGATGTTTTAATCCTTTATTGAACAGGTGGACAGTTTTGCTGATCTGTCCTCATTTTTACTAGGTTATGGGCAAGTTTTCAGTGTGAGAGCAAAATGCCTTTTTTTGCTTTTTCAGGTATTTTTAGAAAATACTTGATAGTATCTGGTACTGGGAAGCAGACAATTTAGGATTAAAGAACCGAAAATTCATCATGAACTGTTACCTTATAATGAAACGATAAGAAAATGTGCTGTAGGATTTCTGGTATGTAAAGATGCCTACTGTAGTAAACACTGTCCTCTTTGAGGTATTGGAGCAAGCTGAAAATGCAAAAAAAACCCTGAGATCAGAACATTTAATGCAATCTAAAGCAACAAATACTTACCTGGAAAGAAACAAACTTGTGGAGCCTGGTTTACTGTACTACAAATCTGAAGTGTAACTCAAGAGTGCACTGGGATCTTTCTTTGTCTGAACAAGATGAGCTAAGTCTATGTCAGATTGTCTGACCAAGATAAACAGGAGAGCTGAAACTGCTCGGAGTAATCATTTATTACTACATGAGCAGGTGTTTTTTGTGTTTTTTGTTTTTTAATTGCTCTTTTGTGTGTATGAATGAACAAGGTTCAGGAAGCCTTTTGCAGCATTCAGAAGTTGCTTCACTGTTTTCTTCTGAATATTGGAGCTAAACAATTCTATTTTTCATGCTAGATTAATTTCAGATATTCTCTTCCTCCCTCAGCTTCCCACTCTCCCATTTCTGCAAAAAAAAAAAAACCCTGAAAGTGAGAGCAATGCTCAGGTTTAGTTGCTGGAGCCTAGCACGAGTATTAAAGCAGGCTGCAGCTAGAAACAAAAGTGAAAAATCTGGACAGGATGGGTCAGTATCTGGAGAATGAAATGCTAAGAGATACATGCATCGAGGAAGAGTGCTGCAGAGGGGCTGAGCCTGGCTGGGTGAGATGGGGAGAGCCAGAACAGGTCTAGCAAAGTTCAGCAAGCAGGATGACTGAACCGGGAGCTGGCGTCTTAATGGGTGTCCACAGTAATGAGGGAGGAGAACTGAATTTTTGTGGTTAACTGATTGATTTAATAGTTAATGTCTCAGCTCCCTCCACTCTAAAATATTGACAGGTACCTTTAATTACCTCACACAAGTAGTAATTAGTCTCAGTTTGTTTCAGTGACGGTTCCTGAGATATTTACTGCATGTGGCTGTATTGTAAAGTCAGGCAAATTAAAAATATGGATGCTCCATTTTGCTGTGGTATAGATGGGTTTGTATCTATATTTAGTTCAGTGTACTCTTTCTATTTTAAATATATTTCTGTACTTAAATTCTGGTAATAAAAGCCGAAACCCAGATTTTTTTTAAACTTAACAGGATTGCACAGTTATAGTAGTTTTTCCCTGTATCATTCCAAAATGAAAACATTGCAATAACTAAAATTATTCCAGAATTGAGCTTTATAGGGAACAGTGGTTTAATATCCATTTACAAGAGCTTTGAGTTACAGTAAATGACTAAAGCTGGAACTTGACACATTTCAGGTCAGTACATGGAGATTAGCAAGCTCATTCAGTGATCCCCTGGAAAGTAATGTGCCAATTCAGGAAACAGAAATCAAATACATCTATCCACCAATAGAGTTCTTCATAATCATGAATTGATTTTAACGTCAGCTCCAATTTGTTGTTAGATTTTTGAGGCATTTCCCAACAGACAGGGCTTCAGTGATTTATTTTTTGTTGTGAATCGAAGTGCTCAGTTTTTCCTGGGTAACACATATTCACTGCTCTTGAGATTTGTTTCCTACTGTTCTGAAGCATGCCCTGTCTTTTTCTTTGGCTAGAAATGTTGCTCAGTTGAGTGGTGTTTTTCTTGGGGAAAAAATGAGGAGAGAGGAGTATGGGATAGCTTTGCTGAAGTCTTACAAACCTGTTACACAGAAGTCTGCATGGGGACTATCTCTGGCCAGAGGAAGCTTCTCTGGAAATATTTTTGTTTACTTGTAGGTTTTACAGTTGATTTTACTATTTAGTCTGCAAAAGTTTCTTTCTAGAGTCATGCTTGTTCTTTTTGCTTCTAGTAAATGCTTAACCCACACAGAAATAAGTATACTTCATAATGTATTTGTAATATTTAATTAATTAAATGTTCAGAAAATACAATAAATAATTAACCACAGCAACTGACCAAGCAAACACCCTCAGAAATTATGTCTGAAATACTTTGCCATGAGCCTGACACCAATTCAATTACTGTATCTCAGGTAATCAAAGTAACTTATTATATTGGATAATTTGATCATAAATTTGATCAGTCCAACCCAGTCAAGGATGACTCTGATTTGCTGCTAAAACAGCTTAATCGTGATGGCATATGTCATCATTAAGGCTCTGTTGGTCAACCATGGTTATCAGAGGCACTATTTTTCTTAAAGCCATTAATTTCTTTATTGCAATGATATTCCACAGAATGACAATACAATAAACTGGCCTTCTCCTGCTTCCATGAGATGTAACAGTAACTTAATCTTTATTTCAGGAAGGAAGGAAGGAAGAACAGACTCAGTTCTCATCTAAATGACTTTGTGTTGCCTGCTGCCTGTTTTTAGTTAATCCTGAATACATTTCCAGTGAAGTAGTAAACATTTGATTCAGCATTGTGTAACTGCGTAAACATCCTCATGCCCATGAATTAATGGAATAAATTGAATATCTAAGGATTCTCTGTGGGAATTAGCAGGGAAAGGGCAATGTCTTTCAGACTGAAGAGTTTTACTCATCACTGGAGTGCTTTGAGCATCCCTGTAATACAAAATGCTGTTGCCGCCTCTCCTCCCAGATCTCAGTTGTTCTGCTGTGGCACAACCGCATAGTGGAGGGGGTTGTCTTCCCTGTTATGAGGAAGTGCTCTTGTTGCTTCACTGCTAAATGAGATTTCACTGCATTTTTTTATTTTGTGAGAAAGTTTGAAAGGGGTGAGGTGGAGCCATGACCTTCATTTTGCAGAGCTTCTCTGGGTAGGAAAAGAAATGGAACCTGTACTGCATGAAAGTAAGTGCTGAGGTGCTGCCTTACAGGCTGGCCTGTGTTTGTTCATATTGCTTTGCATGTTCCTGTCCCTGAGACAAGGAGAGAGCCAGGTCCAATCTGGCCTTTCGCTATCTTCATTTTTTAACATGCTTTGAAACAATTCCATATATTACTATGTCTATTTGAAAGGTTTACATCTTCATAGAATCATAGACTCTTTTAGGTTGGAAAAGACCTTTAAGATCATTGAGTCCAGCCGTTAACCTAACACTACCAAGTCCACCACTAAACCATGTCCCTAAGCACCACATCCAGGAAGGTGACTCAACCAGAGAAGGAGATCAGGTTGGTCAAGCAGGACTTGCCTTTCATAAACCCATGCTAACTGGGCCTTATCACCTGGTTGTCTTGTATGTGCTGAGTGATGACACTCAAGATGAACCGCTCCATAACCTTCCCTGCCACCATGGTCAGACTGACAGGCCTGTAGTTCCCTGGATCCTCCTTCTGGCCCTTCTTGTAGATGGGCGTCACATTTGCTAACCTCCAGTCAAGTGGGACCTCCTTGGTTAGCCAGGACTTCTGATAAAGGTTTGAAAGTGGTTTGGTGAGCACTTCTGCCAGTTCCATCAGTACCCTTGGGTGGATCCCATCCGACCCCATAGACTTGTGTGTGTCTAAGTGGTGTAACAGGTCACTAACCATTTCCCCTTGGGTTATGGGGTCTTCATTTTGCTCCCCATCCCTGTCTTCCAGCTCTGGGTACCCCGAGAACAACTGGTCTGACTATTAAAGACTGAGGCAAAGAAGGCATTAAGTACCTCAGCCTTTTTCTCATCCTTTGTCACTATGTTTTCTCCCACATCCAATGAAGGATGGAATTCTCTTTAGCCCTCCTTTTGTTGCTAATGTATTTATAGAAACGTGTTTTATTGTCTTTTACGGCAGTAGCCAGATTAAGTTCTAGCTGGGTTTTGCCCCTTCTGTTTTTCTCCCTGCATAACTTCGCGACATCTTTGTAGTCTTCCTGAGTGGCCTGCCCCTTCTTCCAAAGGTCATTAACTCTCCTTTTTTTCCTGAGTTCCAGCCAAAGCTCTCTCTTCAGCCAGGCCAGTCTTCTTCCCCACCAGCTCATCTTTCGGCACATGAGGACAGCCTGCTCCTGTGCCTTTAACATTTTCTTCTTGAAGAATGTCCAGCCTTCCTGGACTTCTTTGCCCTTCAGGGCTGCTTCCCAAGGGACTTTCTCAACCAGTGTCCTGAACAGGCCAAAGTCTGCCCTCTGGAAGTCCAAAGTAACAGTTCTGCTGACTTGTCTCCTTACTTCTCTGAGAAGGGAAAACTCTATCATTTCATGATCGCTGTGCCCAAGATGGCCTCCAACATCACATCACCCACACATCCTTCTCTGTCTGCAAACAACAGGTCAAGCAGGGCACCTTCCCTTGTTGTCTCACTCGCCAGCTGTGTCAGGAAGTTATCTTCCACCCACTCCAGGAACCTCCTAGTCTGTTTCCTCTCTGCTGTATTGTATTTCCAACAGACATCTGGTAAGTTGAAGTCCCCCACAAGAATAAGGGCTAGTGTTTGTGAGACTTCTCCCAGCTGCTGATAAAATATTTCGTCTGTCTTTTCATCCTGGTTGGGTGGTCTATAACAGGCTCCCACCATGATGTCTGCCTTGATGGCTTTGCCCCTGATTCTTACACATAAACACCCAACCCTATTATCACCATCATTAAGCTCTAGACAATCAAAACATTCCCTAACATAAAGGGCTACTCCACTGCCTCTCCTTCCTTGCCTATCCCTTCTGAAGAGTTTATAGCCATCCATCAAACTGTTTCTTTTTTTGGCTTTGCAAATAAGCTCTAAACCTGTAGAAACTGATTGCAGCTTATATATAGTAACTGCTTCCTATCCCATTCTACCCTCCAAAACAGAATTACTGAAAGGTAAGATGATCATTACTTTCAAGCTTAGCTTTACTGGTTTGGCACACAGCTGTTTTGAAAGTGCATTATACTTCAGAAGACTGTAATATTATCTGAAATGTGCATTGCAAAATAGAGATGAAACAAACCCTAATGTTTCCTGTGTATTTAAGGAATATAGCACTTCTAACTACCAAAAAATGTTAGGGCCGTATTGTAATGCAGAAAGTATGAGAAGTCTTTAAGGAGATGTTTTGACTATTACAGAATGCAAGGAGTATCTGTTGAGGACAAGATTGCAGAGGAGCACTTACATTTTTCAGTGTGCAGTTGATGAAACAGCCATGAGACCATTGATGAGATTATGTTATGAAAAGAGATTTTTGTAATGCTTTCAGTTTATAACTGGATTATGTTGCGAGATTCAGTGGTACATAAATAGGATCTTGTAGGAAAGCTGTAACATTCGTATCTTCTCCAAAAGGACAGAGATAATGATCATAAAATACTGTAGGATGAATGTGTTTTTTGTTTTATTTACTGTCGCCTATGCAATGATGCAACAGGTAAGTAAGATTTTTAAGTTGTGTGTGAAAGATTTTACCCACGGTGTTTTGTGAGAACATTTGAAGAAAACACTTTGCTCCATGTTTCTGCAGGCAGTACTCTGATTGAATGAATTTAGTGAGTTTCATTTACATATATGCTGAAGTGGAGTTGTATGATTATCAGTTATTGCCTGTCATTTACGCTTTAGTAATGTTTTAAAATTCTCTGTTTCTGCTGGTGAAAGATTATTTTGGGTTTTGATCAGGTAGGAAAAACTTTCTGAAATTATTTGCTGACTCATCCACTCTGTGCAAAAATCTGTTGTTGTATGCTTCATATTTGCAGTGAAATAATTTCTTTTCTTATGAAAGAAAAATATTTTGAAGCAAATCATACATAAAAATGGCTTACAAACTGTTTAAAAAAGTCTTAAAACTAATTTTAAAATTATCCTGGGGGAGTAGTATTTTTCTTGTCACGTTTGTTGAGAGTAAGATGATAACTGGTATTTATTATTCAGTATGACTGAGAAATAACAATCAATCTGTGATTTCCTGTGATACATTTTTATTATGTTCAGAGCAAGAGTCTTGCTCAGTGGTTGTAGCTACAATTTAATCAGTAAAGAATATAAATTTGCTGCTTTGACAGCCTAATGATGTAGAAAACTCTGAGGAAGAAGTGGTCAATAAAGAGCTAAATGCTTACTGATCATACCCTTTTTCAAAGGAATATCTTACCTCCACTGTCTTACGTAGGTTCTGATTTTACTGGTGCAACAGATACCTTAAACGCTAAGTAGCACAACTTGTCCATTAAAAAAAAAAAAAAGCAAGTTTAACCATGTTAAACAGGCTTTTCTTTGTATAATATGTATAATCAAAGAGATTGTCCATACCTCTTGAACTGTCAGTGATGTAGGCCAAATGTTATATTACTCATTAGTCTAGTTTGTGTTGTGAAAAATAAATGTATACTATAAAGAGACTTTTTTTCCTTCTTTTTTTTTTTTTTTTACCGTCTTTCCCCATAAGGGCTAATATTCTTGCAGCTAACTTCAACTACATCAGAGGCCTGCGATTTTTTGGAATAAAACTGGGTTACCAATTTTAATGAAACCCTTTAATATTTTGGTGTTTTGATATTAGGTTTTCTTGGATTTGAAAGTGGGTTTTTTGGAGTTTGTTTTTTTTTGGCATGCACAGTCTAAGTCCACTCAGTCTTTATTTACCAAAAGTTTTTGGTACTTGCTTCCAGTATTGACGAATAGGTAATTTGCCCATTGACTGTAAGAGGAGAATGGTCAATACTTTATATATTTATGTGTATATATATGTATATATATACCACTTTCAAGTGGTGAATACTTTATCTTATGGTGGTGTTTTTAAGAAAGTGCTCAGTTCTGCTCCAGACAGAACAGGGAGGACTTTGGCTTCCAGTTTCTCAGAGTCCTTTTGTCATCTGAGGATATTTGGAAACAATGGAGTGTCAGTTGGGAAAGGACAATGTTATTTCTAGAATGGAGTCAAGCAGAAACAAATAAAAGGTCTGTTAGAGGTCAGTACCTCTTGTCAATACAGTAAGAATTTGATATTTGCAGGTGTTGTAAGTATCTGCCTAATGAATCTAACATAAAATGAGTTAGTGGTGGTGGCTTACAGCATAGCAAAGACTAGGGGAAAGTTAAATTAGTATGCATAGTGCACGAAATGGGAGGGAATTGTAACAGATATCTGTGTCTAATTATCTTCCTATATTTGAGGCCCTAAGAAGAAATGTTTGTTAGCAAGGGAAACAGCTAACACCTTATATTGCCACAGTTGTTTCTAATAGGAATATATCAGAGAGGACTAAGTTGACAAAGTCCAGTTGATTTATAGCAATCTGTGTAATGTATATGTTGTACCAGTGCTGGTAAGCTCTGCATCCCACCGCTCTTACCAGAGACCAGCTGAGAATACAATTGCATGCACTACTCAGTTTGCTGAAAGGATAAACAATATTATCAATGCCCTTTTTGTTGGCTTGTCAAGAAACATGCACAATATACGCAGTTATTGTGTCAAATACAAAAGCCAAAACATATTTGTAGACATTTTGTGTTAGGCACCATCTGGACTGTATGCAATTTTAGGATTGCATTAACATAGTACTTGCGATTTTACAACTGGAGAATCATGGAAATCTAATTCGCAATTTAGGATAAGGCAGGAAAGAGGCCTTTACTCTTTCAGAAGCAACGTAATTTATTAATTATCACCTAGCTAAATTTGTTCCTGTTTCAGAAATTCTACAATTTCCTACCACAAGTACTTTTGTATATAATATTAAAGGCATAAACTTGGTAACATGTTTTTTATAACATTTCTTATTGTGACTTTGGGGGGTGTTTAGATGCCTAGATCAAGACCTATTCTTAGACTTAGTGTATGACAAGTGTAGGCTTCAGTAGCAGGGCAATTCAGAGCACTTTAATTAAACTAATTCTTATAAACTCCGGAAAAGTCTCTCTGTGTGTGTTGCTTTTGTGAAGAAGCTTGCAGAGTGTAGTGATCTTGCTTAAGCATGTAGTATACTTAGTGTTTGGTGTTGTGAATACTCTTGTATATGTTTTCTCACGAGTCTGCTGCTAAACTAATCCAACATCGTAGATGACGGTTTGATACCTTGTGCTGGTTTTACCTAGGATAGAGTTAATTTTCTTCATAGAAGCTGGTATGGGCCTGTGTTTTGGATCTGTCCTTAAAACAGCGTTGATAACACGGGGATGTTTTCGTTACTGCTGAGCAGTGCTTACACAGAGCTAAGGGCTTTCCTGTTTCTCACCCCACCCCACCAGCGAGTAGGCTGGGGATGCACAAGAAGCTGGGAGGGGACACAGCTGGGACAGCTGACCCCAACTGACCAAAGGGATATCCCATACCGTATGATACCATGCTCAGCACATAAAGCTGGGGCACAAGGAGGTAGGAGGAGACAGTCAGAGTGATGGCGTTTGTCTTCCCAAGTAACTGTTATGCATGATGGAGCCCTGCTTTCCTGGAGGTGGCTGAACACCTGCCGGCCGATGGGAAGTAGTGAATGAATTCCTTGTTTTGCTTTGCTTGCGCGCGCGGCTTTTACTTTACCTATTAAACTGTCTTTATCTCAACCCACGAGTTTTCTCACTTTTACTTTTCCGATTCTCTCCCCCATCCCACTGGGGCAGGGAGTGAGCGAGCAGCTGTGTGGGGCTTAGTTGCCACCTGGGGTTAAACCGTGACATACCTGAAGATAAATCTGGAACTTGAATAGGCTAGAAATCTATCTGTTAGCCTCATTTGTACAGATTGTTCCATAATAAACACTTTTCTTTAAAGCTATTTCAGGTATCACAACAATTCAGGGATTTTACATTAGGATAAAGTAAATGTCATTACCACTGTTATTTGACAAGAAATTGTCTGTAAAATAAATCAGTAAAAGCTGTATTAGAAAGGACATAATAGCAACATGGGTAAAACTTTAAAAAAAAAAAAAAAAAAAGGTAAAAACCACAGAACAAAAAGGGGGGAAAACCAGCCGTATATATTTTTTATTTGCTGTTTGAAAAGCAATGTACTGGTACAAGCTTAAAAGTGTTTGGAACAAGTCTGTTTTTAATACGACCCAAGAAGAATGACACTAGGAACTATGGGACATTTGAGCCAGAATAAAAGGAAGAATGGAAACCTGCGAGAGTGGAGGACACACTGATGTGGTTGGCTGAGTAACCAAAAGCTGGGTATCGTCATGTCAATCAAAACACACCAGGCAGTGTTCCAATCTGTCACTCTATGAATAGGATCTCTGCAGGAATCATACAGAATAATTAAAATTTGTGAAAGATCATGTTTCAATCTGTGTTTCCTTAAATAGTGATAACTAATTTGGGAAGGTGCTCAATGCTCAAACTTGAACACATGCATTTTTTCAGGACAACAGTGCTGAACTCTTAAGTCCAATTAAAAAAACCACAAAAACAAACAAAAAAAAACCCCAAATAATATTTTTTTACATTTGCATGAACAAAATATATGTATGACAGATTCAATTTGGTTGTGCTGAATAAGTTAATGATAATATTGCTACTAGTACTACTGCTGAGAAAAAGTTGAACTCTGATCTGTCTACCTGTCTTGCAGATGGCTCACTCCTTAATAATGCCAGTGACATTTCTAGTGCTACTATAGGAAGAAATTAAATATCCTCAAATATTTTGGTGACAGAAGCTCTAACTTCTTGGAACTCCATTAACTCTGAAAATCTGCTGCTCATGTTTTACACACAATACCTCAAAAGGCAGCAGAAGCCCTTGCTGTGCATGCTCATGTTGATTGCTAGAAGATTATTGTCGTAAAAACATTGTGGAAGGACTTGCCATGCTTCCTCTTCAGTGTTTTACCTCTAGTGTGTATGGTAGGGTACCTTTAGAAACATCTGACAATTCAAAATGAAATATGGTTTACCTCCTGATAATACATAACAGAAAACAGTTCACACCCAGTATTTCTTAGCTCTTTGAAGCTTGGCTTGGCAGAATCAGACTAGGCTATCCACACAAATTCAGTCTCCTTCCTGCTAGATATTGTTACTCTGGCAAAGCCCATGTGTGCCAAGTCCTTTTATGTATTTGCAATGGATAGCTAATCAGTTTTATGTGCTCCCAATCTATGAGAATATGATATATAATGTACCTTCTCATACCTACCAACTCCCATTCAATTTTGTGAGCACAAGTGTTCTCAAATGTTTATACGGTTGATCACATTTCCATCCAGACTGCTGTGTGGGCCACCTGCCCCTTCTCTGCTAATATATTCCAGGAGAATTAGAGCAACTGACTCCTGAGGGATGTCTTTACTCTAGTTTATGGAGTTTTTAGTGAAGGTCAGCAGCTGGAAATAAGGAAGAAAAAACAGAGCAGCATAATCGTATTTACCTGTCTGTGAAGCACAAAGAGATTTATAGATCACATGGGCTTGACCCACCATGCAAGAAAACCTCTGACCATTCCCCAGCAGTGTAATTGCTTTGAATGCTCTGTTCTTCATACAGAGGTAAAAAAAAGAAAGCAGAGATGATGTGCTGATGCCTATCCAGAGATTTGTTAATGAGTAAGAAGAGAAAGCTCATGCTTTCAGTTCAGGGCAGTTCAGGGCGAAGACCAGAGCCCCCAAGTTGTTGAGGTACTGCTGTTAGACTGACAACCCTGTGAGATGTACACAGGGTCACTCTGCCTCCCCTGCTTCCACCACATGTGCCAGCAATAGCCTTTATTTGATTCAGTTGCCAGCTGACCAGCATTTTTGTTGACTAGTTAAAACTGCTTTGGAGCTGGACCTTGTTTTGGACTGGGACCATCCCTGTTCAAGAAGATGGACTATTCTTAACAGGAAGCTCTGTGAAACATTTAAAGCTAAGACCTGTCTTACCAAGTGTGCCTATAGGACTCTTTTATTTTAAGAAAATGTTCTGAATAATTTATTATTTGTTTTTCAGTGAGGATATTTCCATAATGTATTTCCAAAGAAAGGACTCTTTCGAAGTCCTTTCATGCTCAGTTGGACATCAAGGCATGTTCTTAGCTTTAAATGTGAAAAAGCTTCTACTGATTTCTGATTGATAACTTTTCTTATTGAGATCTTAAGATAGGTTTGTGAAAATGCTGACTCAGACTTAGAGCAAGCCTGTACTTGCAAAATACCTGTAATTAATATTAAATATTAATTAAACAAATAAAATTAAATATTAAGGTTTTAATGCTAATCTATATTAAATAATATAGAGATTAATAATCTCTCTTCCATAGTTACTTTATGTCCTACAAAATTTGTTTTCATTTAATACACTTGAGGATTGCTTAGAACTTGAAACAGTATCTTCTAAAGATGCTCGCTTGAGTTTGTGGGTTCCCTGTGGTGGCGGTATAAATTAGACTTCTATGTATAGGAGGACATGGAAAAAGAAGATTGTTTTTCAAAGACTTGTGAGATCAGTTCTGAGTGACAGAACTGATTTAGGGTGGGAGGACTCAAGGAAATGAGACTGGGAGAGAGGAGCATTTTTTCTTTCAATTAGGGAACCAAGAGCAATTTGCCTAAAACCCAACCAACCAACCAGCCAACCAAGAAACACAAAAACTCATACAATCTTCCAGGTTTTCATAGGAGAAGCCATGCATTAGGAGCCAATGAAGATGTGTTTATACTTACATACTAATTTTGTGGAGTTCAATGAGTAGATAGGATCGTACTCTAGAAATTCTGATCAGTCAGTATAGAGATCCTAGCATTTATATTTTATTTTCCTTGTATTTATCTAGATTTATTTCCCATTGTGTTGACTGGTTTTCAGTGTAATTTCGTGCAAGATTTGATATCCATGTTCCTCACTTTCTTGACTGATTTCAAGTTAGAATAATGTTATTTCCCTGTTTTACAAGCAATTGAGGGTTAAATACTTCAAAGAATGTGACAGATTCAAATCTTGTGGTTAAAGAGGTCATGCATATACCTTTTTATAGTTATACTGCAAATGAAAATATGAGAATATTTTGATATTTCCTCTATTCCTGGGTTGAAAAATAATGCATTTAAAGTCAGAGACTGGAAATTGATACAATGATTAGTTTTATACATTAGGCATCTTTACTTAATGTCTTTGCTTGCCTGTCTCAGAAGAACAGAATTTGCAGCAGAAGCCGTAGAGATATTTCTGCAGTGTTGACAGTGTGTCAAGTATTTTTGTTCTACCCTGTATTTGCTTAATAAACATATATTATTTTGTGCATGCACTTCTGTATGTATAGATGCATATATAAATATAATTCTAAATATGTAGCAAAATATGTATTTACAAATAAACTTTTATAACAAAAAAAGTATTTAAACATATTTAACCTGTATTCCAGTCAGTGAAAATCTACTAAATTGTACAGCAAGTACCAAGTAGTATTCATTTTCAAATTACTATGCTCTTTGCATTTTAAGAAACATTTTTCAAGTTCCTTTTTTGGTTCTTTCATGTTTTAGAACTGTAGATCAGTGGTTATAGCTGCATTATATTTAGCGTTCTTTGTTCTTGGTGCTCACTTTTATGTAAGAAAGCAACTGTGTCAACTTAGGTTCACTGAGCCTTACTCTTTATTAAATATTACCATTACTGAGGAACAGCTTGCTTTCCCATCAAAGTTCGAAATACAGTTTCAAACTCTCTTCTTTACTTCTGTTTTACACTACCTTTAACTATCTGAAGGACTGAAAATATTTTAGTTACAGACTGTATTGTATTGTAGTTTATTGTAATCCAAGATTAGATTCAGCAGAATAGGCTATAAGTGCCTTCCATATTTCTGATTTAATTGGCTCTTCTCTGAATGAATTTTACCTGGTTTTGTGGTTTTGGTTTTGTTTTAGTTTGCGTTTTTAATTTTTTTTCTTCTGGCACCTTTTTGATCATTGGCACACAGCTGCAGCCTGTAGCTTGTGGGCTTGGAGGCTTTTTGCTAAAGCTCTTCATAGCTACCTTGTGGTAGCCTCGTAACCTCAGGTTTGAAGTTCCCTGACCCTGGAGGATGACTGAAGCCTGGGAAAACTCCTTTAGTTTGCCATTTACAGGAGGAAAGTTTTCTTATTCCTGGGAATTCAATTCTATGTTTTTACCAGAGGACCCATGCTAAGGGAGGTGGTATCTTTGGGCTGATCTCAATTGACCCATTCAAGCAGAGGAGTTTATTCCATTCGTTGTTAAATGTAGAGCAAACCTCTAGCGCAAAACTGGTTGGTGGCTGTAACTCAAATTAAAATGGCAGATCAGAAGGCCTTACTTGTCTGTTACTAGATCTGACTTGTTAGCAGTTCCATTGCTTCAGACTAGTCTCACCCACCTTGCATGTTGGACAGTCCGTAAAGGAAATGGGTAGAATAAAGGTACACCTTAAAAGAGAAAGTGTCTTTTAAACAGTGGTTTAATCTGGGAGCACAACTACTAAAATCCAGTTCAAAATAATACTGTTACTGCCAGATGAAGCACAGGTTAACATTAAAGTTGTTCATGTGCCTGGCGTGCACTCTTTTAAATCACTTTGAGTATCTATTTGCAATCATTGAGTGAGATGTTATAATTGCCTATTCAGAATACTTGCAAGGTTCTCAGTCATAACCATGGTGGGTGTCATAAGAGACTGTGATGAGGCTTCTAGAGTTAAATTGGTAGATCTGCACTTGTTTTGTTACCTTCTGTTTCAGATTGAAGTCTGCTCAGTTCATTTTCACTAGGCATGCTCAGAGCTTTAACAGAGACATCAGTATATCTTCTCTCCCATACTAATATTAAATAAATATTTGCAAAGTCACTCCTACATTGGTAAGCTTCTTGTACAAGGTCCCTTCTGGTCTTTTGGCAGTGTTACAGCAACTATTCATCACTCTCTTTAGGGTTTCCATTTTTATTCTACTGAAATGTATTAACATTGTGCTATGATATCCAGTAATTTTAAGTGTTGACAGTGCTTCTAAATTTTTATGTTCCTGTTTTCTTCAAGATATCTGGACTTGAAGAAATGCTACATCATGTGCAGTGATTACATAGCAGGTAGACAGGGTGAAGACTTAATTTGTAGAGTTATCCATTAAATTTATATAATTCAGTAATTTAAATAATTTATTATTAACAAACAAAGCATTCATAAATAAATAATACATGTGAACAAGACATTAATAAAATAAATATAATTATTTGTTAATGAATAATATTTATATTACATAATAATTTAAATATTTGTATTAAAATAATGCCTCCTTTTAGGTATATGAGTACTTTTATTGATTCAATAGCTTCAGTGGTTGTGGTGTATATGGTGTCTGGACTGACTTTATATCACAGCCGGCTATACTTTGATGACCAAATTTGGTTAAATATTTTCAGATAAAAATGTTTTTACTGAAAATGTCATTTTCAAAATGTAAAAATTGAAATATTATTTGAAAATTTCATCAAAACTGCTTTTGCAATCCCCAAAATATGCAAAAAGATCGTATTCTGTAAAAGAAAAAATCACTAAAAGTTTTGGGTATAATCTTGATTATAATAATGTATGTGTCTTACATAAAATTGTAGGTACTATTTTTTGACAGAAATGGCATGGTCTGTGAATGGAAACAGCTTTAAAAATATTTTCCTGTTTTTTTCTGCTTTGTCTTTGAAATTTTTTGTTTGTTTTTAATACTAGCTCTAGTTAACAACTCTTCTTAGCCCTTGAGCTAACCTTACTGCTATGCATATTCACAAGGTGTGCAGCATTCAGTGAAATCAATAGGGGTGATATATGCACATTGTTAAATTGTTTGGAGGCACGTAGTGTCTTGTATGCATTTTGTAAAGTCCCAGTAACATGGCTCTAGTGCACGGCATGTGTTCATACATACTACTGCAGTGTAAATAAAAATGGATAAGAATTATGATTTTGTTTTTACTCTGATTCTTTTTGTCTTAATTATTAGTCACATGGATAAATCCCCAGATAGTCAGTCCTTTGAAAGTTCAGACGTGTTTTCTGTAAGTAATCTCAGAAAAAATATCAGAATTTACAAATAATAAGAAAAATATATTTTTTCTTGAAAGATAAAAGAAGCAAATCATGGGCTAGGGACTGAAAAGAAAGAAGGGGCTTCAGAATCCCATTTTTTTCTAGGGTATATCAGGAATTCAGAAATTGCAGGAGTTTTAAACTGTTGTGGAAGAAATGATCTATGTAGTGTAACAGACCTTGGATACTAATATTTGAGTTTCTGTTGAAGCTACATGAAACTCAGCAACACAAAGCTAACATACAGCAAGTACATTGTTGCTTAGGTGGTATCAACACATCATCAATCAATTACAGTAGTCCACCAAGGGCAAAAATACAGGAGTACTTTGTAGTTGCTGCATTATATTGACTGAGGATGAGTTGGCTTCAGGAGTAACGATCCAGCTAATGGGATGGAACAGCATCATCACAGAATGAATACTTTTAGTTATTCATCACTAGCCCCTTACACATACTGTGCTAAAATATTCTGTAATAAAAACAGTCTTCATTAGTGATGTCACAGTGGATTGAAATGTTACCATATTCTTTTGGGCACTGGTTGAACAGAATGTTTAAATGCCTGTCTTTAACCTCATAATTAAGCCTATTTTTTGTTTGCAAAACACAAACAGGTTCTCACTTTGCACAGGTTTAAATCCTGTTGTGTTCTGCAGCGTTTCAGAGGGAACTTGTACTGCTTCCAACTCAGCAGTAGACTGGGTAGTATTTTCAGTAGCTGATTTCAAGAGTAGAAAATAATATCTGAATATCAAGGCCATTTAGTTTAAAATAAGCGAAGGAGATCTTACTATTTCTTATGCAGATTAATTGATCTGAAAACCAGGTGCAAAGCTATGTGAGATTTTGATCAGTAACTATTAAAATCAACTAAATTTGAAAATAAAACTGAAGAAAATCCTGGTATTTTATATAATTACTGTACTGTCAAATTTATGTTAAGAAATAATTCCAAAGATTGGTAAAACTTCAGTGAATTAAACCTACACTAGGCAATATATTTTTCCAGACATAAGCACCCTACATAATTTGCAAATTCTTGAGTTCGGTGTGTACATAGTCATTGTTTTAGTAAACTGGTAACAAGTTCTGTATGGAAATATACTGCCTCTATTACATCTTCATTAAGTGTCAGTGGAGTATCTGGTCAAAGAGCTTTAATAGCACCATTACAGGGTAGAGAGGGGTCTGTCATGAAGAAAAACATGCAACACAAAATGGTGCCATATGGACTATCTCTGTTTCAAAAATCCAGTTTTAAATAATGGTTACAATTCAGATATATGGGTGAAATACCACATGTAATTAGTGTTCTGAAATCAGTTGCTTTTACAGTCACTGAATCAGTGTGTCTGCACAGTGTTCTACCTGAAGCTAGCCTATTACCAACTCTCTCTTTTTTTCATAGATCTTACAGAAAGCCTTTACATATAGCCTTTTAGCAGTGTGGACTTCAAGAATTTGTTTGAAGGAAAAAACCTGTGTCTTTGTTGTGGGGAAAAAAAAATATTCAAGATAGTTATGTTCTGGAACTGAGTGAAAACAAATAGTAATGCACATTTCTCAGAGAAAAACAGTGTTAAAGAACAAAAGCACACAGCTTGAAAACCACAATAAAAACTTTCAGAGATTATTTGATAAATAAGGAAAGGATTACTCAAACGTAATTGCTAATAAGTGATTAATTAGTGGACTGTGTGCAGCCAATGTAGATGTACACTGGAGAAAGACAGCCTGATAGACGACTTTGATCTACTAATCAGTTAATGTCTATAGGAGTAAGTGATAATTGGAAGTACTCGCATAAATAGAGAATATGGAAGGTGGCTCTTCACCAGAGAATTTTGTCTGTCCACTGTTGCTGGATTTCTCAGAGCTAAATGTTGATTATGTCATGCGAGAGGTAATAAGTAAGATAGTCCCACTTTGGAGGAACTTGTGCAAACACCTCCTACTTCAGATAGAAAAATATTGCCTCTACAGTGTTAAGATTTCTTTTACTGTATGATGAGTTTTATTGACATGTAATAGGAAAAAACATAAGTAGAAGTGTACTAAGACATAGCAAATAACAATTTAAAATGGCTATTGAACAGGAAACAAAAAGTAAAGACATTGATGAAGATTTGTTCTTACTTATCCATTACTAAGAAGTCATCTTAAAAATATATATATATACACACAAATATATTTTGAAGTGTTGTTACTTGCATTGAATTTACAAACATATATGAAAGTAGCTACTATACATCTACCAAGGTATTGCAGCAACATTCATGAAAAAGTATATAGTTCTTCATGTCTATAAATTTAAATGATCTTCTATAGCAAATCACTATTAAGATGTGCGTGCAGTACAATACCCATCCAACTTTGAGAGGCTATGAAGTCCACATCAGATACATCTGAGAACACCTGCATGTTTCGGAAGGATTTATAGTTTCTCCCAGCAAAGCTTGATAATATTTAATAAATTTGTCTTAGTTTTAAAAATGTAAATGATATTCATTTCTGGGTACCACACTTTATATTAAATTCTATTTGATCTTTTAAAATAGTTTTTATTTTCCTGTGTATTTTCCCTTGTGGTAATCGTTAGCTAATTCATTTGCTCAACTGTAAATTTCTTTCATGATTTGTTTTCAACCAGGCCTGCCTTGCATGTCTGACTAATACATGGGTTTAAAAAAAAAAAAAAAAGATAAATTTCTGAGTTGCAAATGTAAACAGCACATAAGAACATTTCCAATTACTTTGCAAACAGGTTTGGTTTCTGTAAATATCAAACTCTACTGAAGTACAGTGAGAAGAACTGCCTATTCTGAGTTATTCTAACTGGAATACTGCTTGCGACTGAAAATGTGTGTTTTATATCTGTGTATATATGTGGGAGAAAGAAGGGCTTGCACTCTTAAGTCATGCATGTTTCTGGATCAAGCAAGAAGGATTGGTTTGGGGTTTTTTTACCTAGAAAATTGACAGATTACAGCAAATCATTGTTTTGTCAGGTCCAGTATTGTGCTTATGAAAGTCATCAGTGCTGCAAGCTTGAGGTACGGCTGCAAAACATTAAAGTCACATAAACGTGGTTCAGCTTTCCCAATCCAAGTGTCATTCTCATCTAGTTGTTTGTTTGGTTGTTTTTTTAAACTTTGTTTTTATTTAGCTAATGAAACCTTTATTTAGAATCATAGAAATATGTCTCTATATTTGCACTTTTTTAAAAGAAATTTGTACAGAGATTATCATGGGTGAGTTCTAAACTGGTGAATGCTTCACAAAAGGTTGGTTTTGTGGATCTTTGTAATATCATAGGGCATTTCTGAGAATAATTGCTTCTTTCTACTTCTTTCCTGCTTCTTTCCAAGAGGACAAATTTCATTCTCCTTTGAGAATTATGCAAATCCTGTAAAAGCTTTTATTATGGGCAATTAGTGATGAAAGGATTAATATAAAATGACCATACTAGGCTGTGCGGTTGAGATGCAATTTGATGGCTGGTATGCTGGGAATGACCGCAGGTTCTCTGTCTGCAAGGTAACAGTGCAGGAGCTGGGTGAGGATCTAGTTGTGGTTCCTCAGTTTTGCCTGGAGTCCTCATACTGTCCCTGGTGAGCACTGGCAGATGGTGATGGCTGGCTCTGAACTCCATCATAGCCCTTAGGCTACATCTCCCCCTTCTCTTCTCCTCTGTTGCTCATCCTCCAGTCTCCTCTTGTGTGCATACCAGAAGACATTCACTATTCAAGGTATGACAGGAGATACAGAAACTTCCTTTGCTGGTCCTGTGCTTGGTGGGGCTTCTCCTTGCAGGTCTGTCCCCAGCACCACGAATGAAACAGAGCATGCAGGGGACAGCTGCTACAACTGATCAAAGCAATGTGTTGAAAGATGCTGGTGCCAAGAGAGGCATGATGAGTCATTCAGGAAACTTGGACACAGTGGGAAGTCCCTTTAGCAACAAATAACATGTATGCATTTCTATTTCGTATAGTCTAATATTTATTAAATATCTATATTTAACTATTCAAAAGAGTGGCCAATAGACTTCTGTGGAATGTAGGCAGAATTAAAACAGGCTAAGGAATATGACAGCTTTCTTGGAGTCAGTTTTTTAAGGGAGAATCATGCATCATAAAATTCAGTGTTTTAATCACATGGAATAATGAAAAAAGTCTAGGTTGGAAGGCAGCTCTGAAGCTTATCTGATCCAACTTTCTGTTGAAAGCAGGGCTTTAGATCAGTTTATCAATGGCCCTGTCAAGCTGAGTCTTGAATATTTCCAGTTGGGGAGATTGCACCACTTTTCTGGCAACCTGTTTCTAATGTTCAGTGGTCCTCACAGTGGGGATTTTTTTTTTTTTTTTCTCTTATAGCAAGTTGGTATTTCCACAGATTCAGTTTCTACCTGTTGCTTTTGTTTGTGTCATTGTGCATCCTTATATAGAGTATACCTCCATCTTCTCTGTCAACTACCTTTTAAGTACTAGGAGACATCTTTTCTGTAGGCTGAAGAAACCCAGCTACTTTAACCGTCTTTATTAGATCATGTTCTTCAATTTTTTACTCATCTTGGAGACCTTCCACTTTTGTGGAGGACACTTGGTGGCCTCTCTGATTTTTTTCATTGTCTCTCGTGAACTGGAATTACCAAAGTAAAGCCAATGGAACATATTGAAAAAGTGGACTACTAAATGCTGAAGAAAAGCTGGGAAGTCAAATGGGATAGGATGAGGAGAAGGAGAATTAACTTACAGTGTAGTATTAATGATACTGCAAAATATGTACTTCTTCTGTTTTGTGTCTTTGTGTTTTGAACACAATGCCCCTTGATACCTCTCAGCTGATTTGTAAATTACTGGGTTTTTTTTTTCTGTGCTTTTTAAGGATTCTGGTTAGGAAGGGCTTTTCTCAGCATTTCATGAAACCAGTATTAGGAGATCCGTTCCTACAGAGGATGGTAATCTTTCTGTCCTTAAAACTGTATGAGTCATGGTGTTTTATTAAACTAGCAATCATGCATAAATCAAAGAAGTAGGGACCCATGTCACCAGAACGTTTGATTCATCATGTTGCTATTTCCTGAGCAGTCTTGAAGGACAGTGCATTGGAAGTTCAGTCCTTTCCATTGTTCCTGGAGGACTATAGTCTTGGAGTTCTTGATACACATGAATCCATATGAAATGGCTTTTGAACAAGACAGAAGGCAACATCTACAACCAAGTTTGCCTAATATGATGTAGAACAAGGTGCAGACATGATTAAGCAAGCTGGCAGTAAGATAAAGCAGAGGTATACCATGAAGGCATAGAAATGGGAATTAAAAATATGAAGACACTAATTAGTCCTGCTGGGGTAGGAATTAATAGATCATAGGTTACTCATAGGACTGTATTGCTTTTCATTCCGATGTTTGTATTTCCACTTTGTGGCACTCTGTGTTCTCGAGGTGTACCAGCTTGCTTTGTATTAGCCTCTTTGCACAATTTGAATGGTATTAAGACCTGGAAACTAACAGAAAGTAACATACCTAGCATTCTAAGATCATCACCTGCCATTGCTCTAGATATCTGTGCTTTGGTGATCTATTGATGGTCAAGTATGTCCTCCTAAACTGTTCCTCTCGTCTGGGTTGAAACATGCAGTTCTGCATTGGGGCTGCAGTATTGTGTGTGCTCTTTTGAATCTGCAGCCTACATTTGGATGCTGATGCTTTTTCAATTGCTAGTGGCTTATGACCCATATTCCATGGCATACTTAAAATGCAACCATCTCATAGTCTTCAATAATGGGTTACTTTTCAGAGGGAAAGAATTATAGCAAAGTAGTCTAAATATTTTTATTAGCATCTGCTAATAAAAGTAATTGTGGTGACTTGTTTCCTTTAGAAATCTTAGTCTCTGTATGCTGTTGTCTCATTTTCTTTTGCTTGAAATCCTCTCAATGTCTTTGTCAGCTCCACCACCCCTTTATTGTTTGTGGCTAGTCCTTAAGAAAAAAAAAAAAAACAAACAACACTTTGTCTGTCAAACACTGTCTTTGGTCTGTGTGCTATTCATTGTTCATATGATATGACAGATATTAGGTGAACCTTTTATGGTAAAAAAAACAAAACAGACAGCGCAATCCCCTTGTACACGCAAGGAAGTCAACAGAAGAGAACTGAAATAATAAATGAACAGCCAGATTTCTAATTTTTTAGTCTGCTCTAGACTAGTGTAGTTTTCTGTTCTAAATGAAAACCACTGTAGAAATACTATACTAGCTCTTGTTCCTTTTTTTTTTTTTTTTCCCCTCCCATACAATATCTAGACAGTACTTGGTTTCTTGTTTGTTTGTTTTCTTTGTTTATAATGATAGGTGGAAAAGTCTGAGCTACATCAGCAGTAAAAGACCTCAGGTCCAGGTCATCAGCCTCTCTGGAACAGAAGGCCTGTGCTGCCTCTTCAGTGTTGGCAACTTTGCAAAGCTTGCCTTCCAGAAACACACACCTTTCAACTGAGCTAAATCAACAGTAGACATTTTCATATGAGTAAGAAAAATGCAGAGACTATTTTCAGGGCTGCCTCTGAATCCATCATAACATAGCAGAACATTCAATCATTAAATATCTTCCCTATCCAATATGTTTGCTTGTTTGTATAGATAAGTCTGCCTGCCATCAAGATGCAATACCGTCTGGGAAAAAAAAGACCACAACAAGTCTTGTGTCACCTCAATAGCATTGGAAATTCCCAAAATACTAAGGGATGGGCTGAACAGCAGCTTAGTTCTTGGAAGGGATCAGACATGAAAGTAGAGGGTAGGAATAATCCCTGGTCCTTCAGGCTGGGGAAGGAGCAGTCGGTTAACTTATTTGTGCGGTGCTTCCTAGTCCAAGAAGGTACTTAGTCCTAGAAAATTCATTGTAAAGTTAGATGTGCACATTAACCCACCAGCACTTCATCATTCCCATGTCTTAATTGTTGTACCTAGAAGTGGTACCCATCTCTCATATCCTGGAATACACCCCTGTGTGTCATCTTCTAGTTGTGTGTTGGAACAAGTTCCAGGTATGCCTTGTGTTTTTCTTGTGTGCTATTATTCACTTTGAAGACTGGCATGCATAAGCAGGGAGAAAGGTAACAGGTGCAATGCAGGTACCAGGGTTATGTAGTACTCTGTAGAGTGCTTCTGCACCACAATTTATGTGTACATAGTACTTGTAATCCATCTGTAATGGTATAATAAGGATTCAGAAAGGAAAGAGGCAGTTTCTGTTGGGCAGGGAAGATATAATCTGACAACATATAGGACGCAAAGCAGCCCCACTGTGAAAAAAACTAGACTAAGATTAAGATAAACTTCTGGAGCATTTTCATCTCCTACTGTTGTCAGGTGAGTCAATGGAGCTAAGATGAACAAGGTTTTCATGTAGTGAGCACTGTGCTCCCGTCAAGAGCTCCCTACGCACTTCGGTGTGGGTCCTACTGCTCTGAATACATATGCACATACATTTTCTGCAATCTGAATTGGGTGCAGCAATAACTTTTCCCTGCACCTTTTGATTGGCATTTAGGTCTGTAGTTTCCTTCTGTGCCACTTTCACTGAAGGCTAGGTCCCACAGTACAGCTGTCCTATGTCTCTTAAGACAAGGATTGGCACTTAGGTTCCCCTGAGATGTACCCTTACCGAAAGCTTAATCTTTTTCTGAAAGAGACGAATAGTTGAAAACAAAGTTACTTCTATTCTGCTAAATCAGTTTGATAATTTGGTGTGTGTGGCATCTACTACTTTTTATTACTACAACTGCTACAAAACAGCAACCTTTGAGGTCACAGTTGTGCAGGAAGTTACAGCAGGATCATCACTTACTATGTAGCAAGCAAAAGTGCAAGAAACTGACTGGTGTATTTAAGTTTCTGTACTATAAATACTGAGTATGGTGATCTTAATCTGAAAAAAAGATGCAATCAAAATAAGTTCAACTGTCTTACCTGGTAATTTCTCTGATTACTTCTGAGCTCTGTTTCTGTAGCTGTTTAAGTCTGTAAGATCCATATGGACTTCAGTGATGGATGTATTTACCATGTACTTATTTAGATTTCTGGTTTACACATGAGGTAGGCTGTTATTACATAGCTTTCATACTCAGTGATGATAACTTCACCCCATGTTGCTTTTCCAATTATTTTTCTGTGATGCTTGGGTTGCACAGTGAGCCTATTTATTTTATAAAGTTTGGGAAATCAACTCATAATGCTTTCTGAATTTATCTGTTCCATTTTTTGACAGTCACCAGTAATCTTGTGGATAGCTATGATTGCTGTCCATGGTGTGTAGCAGGGTCTTGCTGAGTATAATGCCCAGGGACTTTTTCATTTTACCTGAGTCTTGTAAGTAGATAAAAGAAATGAAAGGGGGAGGGAGATCAACTATATATATTAAAAAAACCCAAACCAAACAGGGATTGCTTTATAATGCCACTGTATTTTAAAATGATCTACAGGTGGTATCTTGAATAAAGAGATGTAATTATTCAGATACCTGCTATCTCACTGGGTACAGCTGCATTCACCTCTTCCTGTATATTTAGGAAAAAAGCCCCATTGCTACTTTTCCATAAATATTGTTTCTAAATCAAAATTTCTGGAAGTAATATGTAATAACTCACTCTCAGACAGGCACAATCAGGCATTGAAATGCATGCACTGGGTAAAATAATTCAAAGTCACGGACTCCATCTCAAAATCATTGAGTAAACTAATGAAGCTATACAACTTTTTCTTAGACCGTCCCCTTTATCTGAACTCAAACAAAGCAAGAGTGGATGTAAATATGAAGATAACTCATTGCAGTAGGACTACTGAAGGAGCTGGGATCAGATTCATAATAGATAAGGGAGGACCACAGAATAAGGATGACTTGGGAATATCTATGCTATACTGAATGATCAGTCTGTATTGTGCTTCAGGAATCACATCTCTTCAGTCTATATGCAGGAACCACATTGCTCCTGAGTGAAGATGTCAGTGTGCGTTTGACAAACAGCTGGAGGTATGTGCTCCCATACAGCTGAAACAGGAAGTACTGCCATATTTAAAAAAAAAAAAAAAAAAGTCTACATTTTGTCTGTATTTGAAAGGGATGCAGAGTAACTTTTGTAGTAAAGATCTTCATCCTGCTGAATTGACGCATTCTGAGATATACAGAATTTTTGGGAAAAAAAAAAATCCTCAAAGCCAGGAAAAGTTTACTCATGGTTGCAGGACTTACTAAATGAGATAATGAGATGTAATTTACACACTTATAAACTGAAGGAATAAATAATGAGAGTTCTTAGTAGTTATATAGACCATGGGTCTATGTGGCACATGCCTTTACGAGATTGCATTCCTAATTAATTGCTTACTGAATATAAGCACTTATTTGATCATTTTTTGTTGCAAGAATTTTAGTGCCAAAGTTCCATTTAGAACAATGTCTTCTCCCTGACTGTAGCTAATCATAGATATCAAAATGGAAAATGCAGCAAAATCTCTAATAGACTTTTACTGCATAAAAAATCCAAAGGTAAAAATACCAAACAGAAACCTTAACTTTGTAAGTTAATGACTTAAGCCCTAAGGCTTAAGGGGTTTTTAGAGGGTTATGATGATTTAAAGAGTCTGCTATTATGTCCTCATTTTATCTAATGTGGCTGCAATTAATGAAATCTTGGGAGTTAACAAGAACTAATCTTTAATTCCATTTTGTTATTTTTCTTTACATTCCTTCCAATAGAGCAATATTCCTTTGGTGCTGGAATGCCTGTTATTTACTGATATAATTTATTTTTATCAGCCCTGGTTCTACTATTCAGTAGCTATAGCCATAGATCCCTAATTGATACCATATTGCACTTAAAAGGCTTGACTGATTTAATAAACTATTTTCCTTTACATTTCCACAGTATTGCTGTGCATGAGTAGTCTGAAAATGTTTTTGTTTACAGTTTTTCGAGCACGAAGCTGTGGTATCTTTCTTCTTTTACTTTCCTTTCAATTTTTAAGGATGTTTTAGTTTACAAGTGACCAGTGTTAAAGATATGTTGGATTTATCCTAGCAGAAAGGCAATCTACAGAAGTGAGAAAAAATAGTTAGTGTGTGTATACAATCCCATTGCATAGGATAGACATCAGAACAATATTGGTTAAAATTGGTACATTAACTTCTTTGAGAAAGAATGGATAAAAGCACCCTTGTGTCTCATTGTCTTTGCTTATGGTCATGCTTGCTTTGGTGCTTTAATATTTCATTAGTTGCTTTGTTTTTGTAGTGTGTTTTTTTAACTGTAAGGCATATCAATTGTTCAGCACACTGACCACCTCATGGAAGAGTGTGGGACAAGCTCAGTTGTTTGCTATTATCATGATGTGCTCAAACAAAGTGAGTTAAACACATTGTGGCATAGAAATTACACAGTAGAAACAAATATGTAACGAGTACAAGAAATTTAGATCTGCGCTTTGGCTACCTTGTTATTCCTTTAGGCATCTTGTTACTAAATCTAGCTGCCCTTAAATTTTATAACCCGATTACTTTGGTAACCAACTTCAAGTCATACGAACAGACCGTTGCAAGTCACTGACCATTAATGCTTTCAGTGGCCTTTGCATAACTTCTTCTTAAGCAAATCAGATTTTCCTACCAGAATCTGAGACAGGTATCTGTTTTTCTGGAGTTTCATCTGTGATATGTACTCCACAAGTTTGCTGTTGTAGATCACAGCTAGGCATTTCAGAGGCAAAAGGACTTGATCCTTTGCTGCTTTGTTGGAATTTCTTAGCGGTCTGGTGTAGTCTCCTGTTTTGACAAGGACTTTTCCATCACAATGTACTTAAATAATTCCTTTGTGTGTAGTTGATTTCTGCTCTATTCTGGGAAAATGGAGGCTAAAATATCTGTTGCTTAGTGCTGTCCAGTATGCATTTCAGAGACATAACAAAAAAACCCCACCCCAAAACCATTTCTGGCTATGACCAGAGTTCCTGAAGTGACCTTGCCCTACCATTTTTGCTGGTGGTGGCAGCCGCTCTCTGTGTCTACCATCTGCCCTTTCCTGCCATCACCTGCTTGCAATCCACTAAAGCATCATTTCTTCTTAAAAAGAAGAGCTTGTGCTAGAGGGTGCCTGCTGGAACCAGAGTTAGGTTACTCTAGGCAGGAAACCAGGGCTGAGGAAGGAATAGAGATTCTGTATTCAGGATGACCAGGGCAGTGTAGCTTAGGCATGAAAATAGGCTCAGCCATCACTTGTCCCTGATGTCAAACAGAGAAGATGCAGGTCCCCAGATTTTTGTGCCAGAGCCCTAAGGGGCTTGGTGATAGGAGGAGGAGGCATTTTATCAAACTTTCCCAGTTTCTTTTTTTCTTTTCTCTCTTCTAATAGCTTGGAGAGTTTTTTTGTTTTGTTTTGTTTTGGTTTTTTTTTTGTTTGTTTGTTTTGTTTTTGTTTTGGTTTTTTTTTTTTTTGTTTGTTTGTTTTTGTCTCTTTATCCTGAATCCTTTGTGTTTTCTTGAACATATCTGCCTGTAGAAAATGAATATTCTTCACTTCATTGACAGGGCCTGAATGAGGCTGCAGAATCTCCATAAGATGTGGCAAAACATTATCTAATTGTAGATCAATATGACCCCAGTAACTAATGAAATTTTATGGAACAAAATTGTACTAAAACCTCATTATCCTTGGACTTGACGTAGGTAATTGAATATCCTGATTTGCTTTTGTGAGGGTCATACACAGCAGGTGGGAGAAACTGTCAGTCTGCTCTAGACAGGAATACTTGTAATCTGAAATGTGCATAAAGTAGTTTAACTAGACTTACATCTGTGAAATGAATGAGAGCCAGGTTGCCCTTTTAAAAGACAAATTTTTAGAAATGTCTTAAAAGGATACAGGCTTTTAATGAAACGTTAAAAAGTTGTGTATTAACCCGTTCACATTTATTTGCTATGACCTGGCTTCAAACAATTACTGTTCTGCCTTGTCATGTTTCTTGTCTGCCTTTGTAAACATCTTGAAATTATAAGGCATTTTAGACCATCTTTAAAGTGGACCCAGATGGCATGTCATTCAGTACTACAGGGAGATTGTCAAAGGGACATATACATTTATTGGTAAGGAAGATCCACCTGTCTAGAAGGTACAAAAAAATGCTTGTTAGTTTCCATTTTCCAAACAAACAAGCTTTGTTAATAGCTGTTGCCACTTGAGGTAGTTCAAGAATTTAAAAAAGTTTGGAGAATGGCTCAAGAAAAGTTGTAGTATCTGGGTTTTTGCAAGTGCATCTGCTTCTTAGACACCTGGTAGCCTTATCAGGTTCTTAATCCAGCAGATATTTAGTCCAGGGAAGTATTTATTGGCCACTCCAGTTTTTATCTCAACTATTTTGCTATGTGCCTATCATTACTCACAGCCCTACCCCAACAGGATTGCATGACTGTGTTATACTTATCCTCTTGTATGTTCTCTACTGTCAGTGATATTAATGCAAGATAAAAATAGGCTGCCAAATCCATACCAAAACCAAAGATGCCCCCAAATTAATGTCTTGGCAGAAGGATCTTTCCCTTAGTTGGTACAAATGAAGATAAAAATCACTAAGGTGTATCACCTACTGTGTTAACCTGCAGAGGACAAGGTGGCAGACTTTACAGATTAACTTCCATCTGAATTGCCTCAAGAGCTCAATTCTCTTTCCACAGAGGAGCTACTAAAGGCTAAAACATCCCTCCAGATGGTGTTGTCTTGAGGTTTATGAAAGATTTACTGGTACTGAAGGAAAGGTGTTTCATACTAAAATAGATGTGATTTTACATTCACTGTGAGACTTCACATTTATCCTTAGACCTAAGGGTCTTTAAATTAATGAGTAAATGTTAGTAATCTTTGGCCTCCTCTCTTTTGTCTCAAATTTATTACAATGCACACACAGGCCTTTACAGGAATCCCACAAGGAGGGCAGATTCTAGAAAAGAGGACAAGTACGTCTTCTTTCTGAGATGCTCGCAATTTGCCGGCATCCTTGGTGAGAATCTAGAGCTGATCCTGCATTGCTCTTTTGTTTCCTTTTTTTTGCAAGGTATGTCTTGAAATTACGATATGTCAGTGAGTCTTGTGGATGGATCACAAGGGAGCGTTACTCCCTTGCATTTCGTCATTCATAGGCCCCTTTGGAGGACGCTCACTTCAACTGAGTCATTCCACATAAACATGGCCAGTGGAAGATATTACACTGGTCTATGTTAAGGGCACATGTTGGAAGATTCTGAAAGAAGCATAGCTAGTAGACAGTCAGTAGCTGTCTTGGTTGAATAGCAATAGCAGCCTGCATGTTGTTTACTAAAGTATCTTCTTTCTTTTTTTTCACAGTCATGTAAATCTTGATGTTTTAACTTGGGAAAGGAAAAAATTCACAGTTTTTTCCTTGTTTTGTCTCCTGTTGAATATAAAGAAATCTCAGGTTAATTTTAGCCTTTTTCAGTTTATATTTTCTGCATCATATTATTTGTTAGGCAGGGAGGTTTTCTGTAAGAATTTGTAATTTTTGTTGTCTATCTCATTACCCTTAGTTTAAAACTATTATTTCTACAATAGAGGACTTTTTTGGGCCTCATTTGTCTTAATTTTTTGTGATATAGCTAAGGTCCATTTATCTCCCTTCGCTTATTAAATGTACCAGGCATGGCCAAACTTTTGTGGTGCCTGAAATACATTGTCAGATACCTGAGAGCTATCTCATACATCACAAAAGTAGGTTTCTCTGACTGCTGACCTCTTGGGAGATCCTCAAGCCCATGATGTAGGTCACTACTTCATCATTCTGACTTTCGTATTCTCCCATTGTGTTAAACATCTCCTTAATCCAGTGCTTTCAGTCTCCCAGTGATGCCCTTTTTCTGTGTTCCTAGTTGGAAGGACAGCCCTTGGTAGGGAGTGGGATGTAGCACAAAGCAGAGTAGAGCAGGAGGACCTGCTGCCTCATGTGAGCTTGAGCACTGTGACAGCAAATGTGCAGTGGTCAATACTCACATACTTGCTCACTTCATTTCTTTAAAAGTTTTCCTGCTTAAAATAAGTTCTGAACAAGTTTTCTTCGTGTTCTCAGGAGGGTTATTAAAACCTATGCTGCACCTCTGGTAAGGAAGTTGCATCTGAAGCAATTGTAAGACAGATTTGGCTTGAGCCAGTTTGTCCATTCCTGATACATTGCATACTTAGAACAGACAGGCATTAAACTGTGATTCAGTTGTCTGTTGAGATGAGAAGGTATGTCACAGGAGGTGCTTTTTGAAAGGCAGAGATAAAGCATAATTGCCATATCTCAATAAAACAGGTTTGGCTTAATCTGCGAAATACAAGAAAAATAAATTTTGTATTCATAGAAAACTAGTCTTGCATTGACTGCATTGACTCTTGCTACCTAGCAGACACACAGCATGAAATTATCATGCTTTTATAATGCTTCTTTCAAAGAACTTGTGGAGTCCATCTAGGGATATATGTTGGCAGCTTAAATACATACAAGCAAAGTTCTTGCTTTATCTACCTCACTTCTGTTTCATCATCCATATGTGCCTGAAGTTTTTTATAGGTACTGTCCAAATTCTTTTCCATTTTAAAATATACTACAACTTGCATTTCATAATTTTCAGATCTACTTTTCTTTCGTTTTCTCTATTGCATTTATTATATTTTGTCAAAGGGACACTATTGATAAGCACTAAACAAACACTGAAGAAAAGGTGATACTGCAGCTGTCTTTTCCAAGCAATGCAGTAAATGTGATTTATAGTAGTTAAGTTTGTGATCCAAGCTATCAATTAGTGTAAAAATTGTCAACTTAATCCCCATTTTTGCTCTAGAGTAATATGTCATGGTTTTAGCTGGGATAGTTAATTTTCTTCACTGTCGCTGGTATAGTGCTGCGTTTTGGATTTAGTATGAGAATAATGCTGATAACACACTAATGTTTTAGTTGTTGCTAGGTAGTGCTTACACTAGTCAAGGACTTCTCCAGCTTCCTGTGCTCTGCCAGGTGCACAAGAAGCCGGGAGGGGAGGGGATACAACCAGGAGAGCTGATCCAAACTGGCCAAAGGGATATTCCATATCATGTGACGTCATGCCCAGTATATGAACTGGGGGGAGTTGGCTGGGGGAGGCAGCAATCGTGGCTCGGGGACCGGCAGCATCAGTCGGCGGATGGTGAGCGGTTGCAGCACTTGTTGTTTGGTTTTTTTCTTTCTTCTGAGGTTTCATTTCTCTCTCTCATTATTTTCCTTTTCATTGTATTATTATTATTATTATTATTGCTGTTTTATTTTAATTATTAGACTGTTCTTATCTCAACCCACGAGTTTGCTTACTTTGGCCCTTCTGATTCTCTCCCCCATCATCCCACAGGGGTGGGGGGATTGAGCGAGCAGCTGTGTAGTGTTTAGTTGCTAACGGGGGCTCAACCATGACATAATATTAATCCTATTTCTGGGATTTTGCTTCTGCCTCTGGCTTTAAATAAAGGTGACACAGAGCTGGTGTAAAGCACGCTACTCACTGCCTGTTGGGTTATACTTATCTCTACGTACTGGTGAACCTCTCAGAATACAGGACTGTGAAGATGTATCGTGAAGGCTGTCATTCTGAGTGTCAAAACGTGAATACTTTTCAGTACCTCCGGTCAATTTTCTCTTGGCTTCATTTTCAGCTTTTGCAGGCCTTCTTTAATGCACTTGTGCTGCCAGTTCCATAACTATTTAATATTTCAATTTATACCAGTATGTCAAAGTAGAATTTATCGTTTCAATATTCAGCACTCATAGATGTGATGACGTGCTTTATTTCCATAAGAAGGGAGAACAGTGTGCTGAAACTGTGCTTTTGGTGGTGACAGAAATGTACAGGTCTTACTGCATCAGTGAAAAATGATTCTGTATATGCTTTAAAATGTGCAAGAGTTCTTGAAGTTTGTTTTGTGTACAAGCTGTGTCATTTCAGTGTCCAGTTTGTTTTCATTTCAGGTAAATAATTTTTTGTTTGCTGATAATACTATCTTATGCTACTGGTCATTCCATGCCAATGTTGGATTTCAAGGATAAAACACTCCGTGGTTTCTCAGCTGAAAATGCTAAGCAGTGATGGGCTGTCCCAAGATTATTCACACAATGGGAAGTTTTTCTGGTATTAAACTTTTGCTTCATCACCTTTTGTTGTCTGTGTTTTTCAGAATTGTGTTTCAAAGTACAGCTTCAGAAATATTTTTCTGTCCAAGGACTCCCATTCACCTTCATAGGATTTGTGCACATTCAGTTTTCTTAGAGCAGTGATGGACTTCCAATGTTCAGATCCTTTGTAATAAGGGAGTGTTGTTGAATGTGAGCAGTTACACTTCTGCTTTTAAAAGCTTTTATAGTTAGGACATTAAACTTTTTATCTGTATTACAGATTTTATTAGGTGGAGCAAACTCATTAATTCCTTAAATATATGTTTATAGAAGAGAATAATTTTAGAGTAGGTATTCTATATAGAAAAATCCTGGTCCAGCTATTAATAGGAGTTTGTTTTTTATTCAATTTCAAGGCTGAAATACCCCTTGCTAAATATTTGTGCAGTTTCTTAAACTAGTATTTTCTCGGTTGTGCAGTTCCTGGCAACCAACAAGATAAATTATGGGTGAAGAGAAAATATATTTTTATTCATTTGATTAAACGGAAGTTCTACTTAGCTGGTTTACTTAAGGCATCTGGCATGGTAATAGACCTACTTACTGTCTACTACACACATGATGTAGACTGTGTATGTAAAGTCTGTGTCATAAAATGTGTGTCATGGGAGAGAAGGGAGGAGAGGGCAGAAATGCAGATTCTAAATGAACATGCACAGGGTGGGAACGGTCTGACAGGGTTTATATAATCCAGATCAATTCATTTGTTGTTTGCTTAGAAACTTTGCATGATAAAATAGGAGCAAACCATTTTTGTTTTTTTTTTGTTGTGTTTCTTTTTTTTTTTAAAGTTCCTAATATACATGTTATGTTACCTTTGAACCAGTTTTCTTAGCCAGATTAATAGTGCTTTTGCATATTAATTGTTCATGTCTACAAAATGTCTTGCCATTATACTATGCCTGTGTATAAATAATAGCCACAGAAATCTATTTAAGAAGTTTCATTTTTATGACTTTATCCTGTTTCTGCCTTTTTTTTTTTTTTTTTTTTTTTTTGTAATATCAACTGTATCAAAGTGCAGCTATTAACTACATTTCTGGTAAGATTCTTTATTACACAATTTTGTTTAACATTCATTTTTATTTGAACTGATATTTTTTTCAAATGGTAATGATGAGCCATTGTTGTGTCTCCTTCAATTAGAGGTTTGCCTGGGATTGGAAGCCCCAAGTCCTGCAACGCTTGGGATAAGCTAACTATCATCAGAATGTGATCCAGGATCTGTCACAAAGTAGATTCTGCTGAACCACCCTTCATTCTTGTTGGCTTTAGTGAAACTTTTGGGCAAGCTACAGCTTTTTTGCTAGTCTGAAACTGGAATAGAAAAGTCAGGCATGAAACAAAAACATCTGTTCAGTCTTTGAAGGATTATTTTACATTATATAATTTATACTTAAAGGAAGACTGTCTATAGGTACTTAAGTGTTCATAGGCCAGCATAAAGAAAAGTCTGTATTTGAAGAATAAAGAATTCATATCAGGAATTTCTCCATTAAATACTGATTTTTTTAATACCACCATACCCATATGACATAGTGATGCTATTTTCAAGATATTTTAAGAACTGCGAGGATCACCATTGGTGATTTGTTTTCCTTCAGCCTGACAGTGGATTGCATTTTTAGCCAATAATTCCTGCATCAGATAAGTAATGGCTGGTCAGTAAGGAGTGCTCATTTCGGAAAGACTTCAAATCTTGCTTCCAAGACTTAGAATGAAGACTGTATTGCACTCTTGATAAGATGATAGTTACTTTCACAATTCAACATATACAGCTGCATTTTTTGTTTGAATTTGTTGGACTTCAGTGTCCAGTCATTGGATCTTATATCTTTATTGGTTATCAGATGACTGTTTTACATTTAGAAAGTAAATTATCTCAATTGCATAGTTACTGGATACACCTTATCTACCTTCAGATGGCTCAGTATTGTGTTATGAAAGGGAGATAAATATTGTTATCCAAAAATTACAATTGTGTAGTTTGCATGTTAGGACCTTAAAATGTGCAATCATGTTGTGTGGCTGCTGTTTAGGAACAGCTGTTTGCAACCAATTCAATTTCTTTAAGTGAGATAGATTACAGAAACAGCTGGCTATCACATTATTAGCTATTAAGTCTTAAGGACACTGCAATTAAAATAATTATGTTATTGTTTTTTTCTGGTAACAGAAATGCTGCTGGGGCTTTGGAGATTAATCTTGTCCACAATGACTGTATTCAGAAATAACTGAGTTTTTTAAATGGCAAAAGAAAAATATGTGACTCCACTATTCATAATAATTACTTAAAATGTTTTTTGTTTGCCATTCCACCGAGGTGCCTTCCCTCCCCTGGGTACACGTTTGAAAATCTGTGCTGTGGACAGGTGTAGAGCTATTGAGAACTGCTCTTCAGGAAGCTTTGACTCCTCTCTACTATCACTAAAATGAGTGGAATGCGGTACAGAATTTGGACGATATCAAGAGGTTGTTAGCGTTGTCTTCATCATTACATTGATTTTAACTGATGGCAGACCTCAGGCACTTTCACTAAGATCACTATATCTTGCAGTAACTTATCTTTAAACTTACATAATCATGCAGCCACCATCCTCTTTTTTGCTACTCCTAGGGGTTGAGTCATCCCCCAAAAATAACCCCGAAGAGATTATGTATCTTGCATCCTCCGTATTCTTTGGGACAGCTGTGTTGCTTGCTTTTCCAGTTTAACTGAAAATATTAGACACCCACCTCTCAATATGAATAGAGGCTGCTTTCTGTCCAGGGCCAGGCTATTTTCATTCCCCTTAGGACCCTTGTATTCCGTGCTACCTCTTGTTTTATTTTTGGTACAGCCCAGGGCATTCTGGAGTGTGTTTTGGAGAAAGAAGGTGCAGGAAGAGTGTTTTCTCTCTGGTTCCAGATCGTGAATAAATGATCTGATTGTTCCCTGCAGAGCAAAGCAGCATGGCCTGCCAGTGAGCTTAAAGTTGCCCGCAGGACCTTAGGAGCGAGACCAGATGGGCTGGGAACCTGCCCAAGCCCTGGTTCCTGTGCGCCAGCTGCTCATTGCCACCCTGCCCGCTGTGCCTGTGCTCCCATCAAAGGCGCGTGAGGGTTGTGCTCTGAGGCCGGGCCCTAAAGCAAGCCAGCGCGTTTGAGCCTATTTCTAACAGGCTAACTAGGCCCTTGAGTCTTACAGCCATGTTTAGCGCTTTCTGGAACAATAAGAGAGAGATGAACTATCCATGAAGGTGAAAACTGCTGTTTCTCTGGGCTGATAGGAGAGGCTGGTTCTGAATTCAGTATAGCAGTCCCTCTTCAGTCACTAACGGTGCTGAAAAGTGCTAAAATGTCATGATTTCCCATCGTACTGAATTCAAGTGTAGGGATCTTACTAGCTAGTCTGGAGGGGGGAAAAAAGTAACAAGGACAAAAAATTAATCTTGCCTGTAAAAGAGATGGCAAAGGCATTCTGAACAATCACTGTATAATTTTTCAGATGCAAAATGCCAGCCTTCATCGTGGCTATGTTACCAGAAATACTTCAGCAGAGCTTCAGTTTGACTGTTTGGATTAGAGAGTGTTTGTTTGTAACTCCGAACCGTGGCAAAAATATGTGATCAATATTTAGCTAGTGGAACTGTAATTCCTCATCTGATGAAAGTAAAATGACAGGTAATGAAAGATATTTTACTACCTGAAGCTATTTTTCCTTGCCATGCTAAAAATCAGTCTTTTCCCAAGGCCCTTCTCAAAGGGCTCCCTGACATGACCTCTAGTTGCATCTGAGCTATCGAGCTGCTTTTGTTAAGACGGTGATGTTGGCATGTACAGTGATGAATATGCAGAGGACAGTGGGAAAGGTACCTTCCCCAGAACAGAGCCATGGGCACTGATGCTGGACTGGAGATGCATATCATGTAGTCTGGCTACTCATGTCTCACTACCCACGTGTTTCATTCTCACAGCAAACAAAGTTTTGAAGATGGCGTACACAAAATAGATAAAACAGCAACTTAAATAGCTGTGACACCAACTCAGATGGTACAACAGCCAAAATTTCAGAAAGTGCAGTCAAAAAGAGGCAGTATTTAATGCTGGAGTCACAGGGTATAAATACATGTTCAAGAGTCACAACAAAGTTATATGGGCATGTAGTGGTAGAGCTGATCTTAAAATTCTGCTGCTATTTCTGCAGATAGGGAACAGTTTTGCTCCAGTTAGGCCTAAATGAGGAAGATGCCTAAGACAGTACGGTAAAAACTGTGGATATGTTCTGTAATTATCCAAGGATAGTCATGTTTAATGATTATTGAAATTGTGAAAAATATTTGGAGTGCTCTTGTGCAAGAAGCCACATAACATATGGCAGTCATCACCAAATTACACTTGAATGACCGTAGGAGGACTGTGAACAACACAATTTGTGTTCTTCTAGAACACTAAATTTTCTTTATACTCAGTCCTTTGTTTTTTCTGGGACTTCGAGCCTGAATATCAAATGTGGAGTGAGCAGTGAAAAGTCTTAGAGGGAGGAGGGTACAGGCAAATAATTTGCCATGAGATGCTCAAAGGTTTGTTGGCAGCACCAGTGTGAATAAGCTGAAGTATAGCACATCTGTGCTGTACAGTGGGTTCATGGTGAAGAAACCTTCGCACTACGGCAGCCCCTAACTGATATATCGGCATGTTACAGCACAGAAAAAAAACAGCCTGAGCATGGCATTGCCCTGCTGTGGCCAAGGATACCATAAGTTGGTTGTGTGTCTTTTCCATTGTACTACACTATGTGGTAGCATGGAGAAGCATTCTGTAGGCTATAAGAAAATTAGACCTAGCAGGATCCTCAAAGGAGCATGGGTATCCAGCTAATAAACTAGACAGGTGTTTATTGCTTCAAGATTATTGCATTTATGGCACTGAGATTTCTTCTTGCTGATTTTTTTTTTTTTAAGCTAACAAGTGTACAATATTTACCTGGATCCAGAAGTGACTTTGAGAACAAACAGATAATTGATCACACTTGTATCAAGATTGATGTTAAATATAAAGGGGCTCTATGACTTCTCTCTTTCCACCAGTCTACCCCCTTCTTCAATGCTCACAGTAGATTTATAGTCATGTGCCATCCACTCTTTACCCATCTCACCTGCTCATCCACCTCTGTAATCCTGCTTCAAATCCCAACCTGCTGTGGCCTCATTCCCTCTCCAGGCAGGTGCCTGGCTCCTGCTGAGGTGCTGTGTGTGCTGAACAGCCTGCTGGCCCTGGTGGGGACCTCAGCAGTGATATCTTGTCTCTGTGAGCAGCATCTCCTGTCTGATTTTCTGTTTCTAAATAAACCAAAGCTCAGATACGAACCTGAGCATATTTTTAGGCCAAAAAAATCTTATGACAAAAATTTCCATTTTGTCTTATATGTAGATACTTTTTAAAAAGAGATTATGTCATGCTGTTAAACACAGCCTGTTTCTGCAGGGAACATAGATGCAGGGGTCTGAAGAAAAGCTCTTTCTGATTATTTGGTAGTCTTTTGTGACACATGGAGGACAGCTTCAAAATGGGAATCGTATATTCCCATCAAAAGGAAAAAAGCATGAATGGAAGCATGAGGGAGCAGCACTGCAGTTAACCTAAAAATGTGGATATGTCCTCTCTTGTTGGGTTCACCTCGTTACAGACTTCAAGTTTACAGTCACTTACATTTGTATTAGTTACTTCGGAAATACACCTTTTATATATTACCTTCCTTTTAGACAAAAGTCTTTTCTCCACCATGTAAAACTTCAGTTCTCTTTTTCTGCAAATACTGACAAGATTGGAAGTAGTTCATACTCAGGTGAGTGAGCTATTTCGCTGTAGATATATTTATCCGTGATTTCATGATGTTATTGCAAACCAGAAATATTATTCTAGAGTATGTTTATGTTAAAAGGAAAGGTTGCTCAGAACTGTTCCTGCAATGAGTTGTTGTCTTTGACAAGCCTCAGTGAAAAAGGCTGTGAATGCCTTTTGTTGAGAGACTCTCTCTTGTTTCAAACTAGCACATCAATCACTTGGTACCGCAAGATGTGGTACTATTAATTTTTGGCAGAACTCTCATTAAATGGTCCTGGGGTTAAAAGGGTTCTCCTGCTTTAACACTTTGAAGGTTTTGAAGGTTTTTCTCATCTCAGTTAGATGGAATGTCAGACATCACTTTTTTTTTACAAAGTGGTTGAAAAAAGATCAGATTAGATTAAAAACATTTCATTTTGTTTTCAGACTTTAATTTTTAGCCGTTGCATAAACTGAAATAGGTAAATCAAACTGTTTTCAAATTAAAATTAACCTTTTTGGTTTAACTGTTTAAACAGAACATTGTAACAAAACTGTTCCCCTTCCCTTGAAGTCTGAAGGTTGATTGTAACAGAGAGAACAGAGGATCTCAATAATAGTTTTAGTTTAGACTGTCTGATTTTAAGTTAGAGTAGTTTATGCATAAAATTCCTGGTGATGTGATACTAGGCAAGGCATAAGTAATTCAAGGTCACCAGGTTTGGCAGTATGACTCATGATGTGTGGCAGGGATTTCAGTGAAACCTTCTCAAGACATGTCTCTGGAAGCATAGCATAAGTGATATAATTACTATTCCTTGCTTAGGAATAATGCTTAGGATACAGGGCAAGGAATAAAAGATAGTTGAACTGTCAGGTATGTATAGTACAGCTAGAAAGCTTCTTGGAATTCCATGTTGTAGGTTTACTTTTTACAACCTAAGGGATAATAGGGTCAAGGAAAAATAAATAAAAAATCCAACAGACTTTTAAAAAATAGACTGTTAGTATTTATCACCCAGCAGTCTCTGAACCACTAGAGATAATTTAACAATATGAACACAAAATTAAATTCTATCAAAATCTTGCTACTGTAGCATTTAGTAACCATAGTAATGATCAGAGTATAAGTTCCCTTATCATCATAATATGCTATACTGGCAGATCCTTGATAGTAGATGTTGACAGCTGCTGTTCAAAGACACTAAAGATAAGCAGGGAGCTGGTGAAGGCCAGTTATTCTTTAGCTGATAAAATTGCCAAGTCACCAAGTTTTGCAGTATGACTCATGATGCATAGCAACAATTTCAGAGAATTCTTTTCAGCCTCCTCAAGACGTGTCTCTGGAACAGTAGCACAAGCCATGTAGATACAGAAGCAGCATATGTCCAAGAGGGAGCCAACGAGTTGCTATAGTGAATGTAAATGTTGAACTGGTGTTTATCTGTCACTAAGCTGCTTCGATGTTTTAATTCACAATGGAAATTCTAAATGTCTTTCCATAAACAATTGCAACACAGTTGTTCTTTGTCTTCTTATTAAATCAAATTTTAAGGACTCTATATTCTATGGTTTTCGACCATTCTTTTGTATTGGGATGAATTGTTGGTTAATTTTTTTTCACTGACCAGGCTGTGTGATTTCCAGCGTAGTTAATGATGCAGATCGTTAGCCCTGATAGAAGAGAATATGGAACAGCTGACAGCATGTAGCTGGATCTGCACTCCCTGGTTCCTGGCAACACCAGAAGAACAAAACTGCTGAACTTATGCCTGTTACTCATGGCCTGGAGGAGGTTAAAAGTGCTACCAGTTATTATGCTAGAAGCAGGGAGCCGGGGTGATAAAGGACTTGTCATAGAAACTCCAAGGGATGACATTTTTAACTTTGTTTTTCACACTCAAATTTAAATTTCTGAATTGGTTTCCTGTTTCGATTTGGCCTTTCGAACAACCTCTCTCTCTCTCCATTTTACTGTACAGGGGAGTTATAGCTATAGGTTTTTCATATCCTGTAAACATGTTTCACCTTTGAATTGTGGATAGCCTGATGTGTACTGCTTTCAAGGTTCTCTGAAGCCTTCACTAAAAAAATGAAGAAAAATGTCTTGATTAATGACTGGTGCGTGTCCATGCTGCCTTCTTACCTTTTCATTGTCTTTGTGTCTCAAAGATTATTGAGGTGTTTTATGTTAAAATGTTTCTGAAAATTCTTAACTATTGGACTAGGATAAGAGTAAGACACCTTTTTTTCCAGTTTTCTACATCTAGTCATTTGTGTCTGCTGCTTTTCTAACATGAAGGGTTGGGGTTTAGGGGAAGAGAGTATTACAACAGGAGAAACAGAAATACTACTTCAGCTCTGAAATATTTGGTGTGGCTCAGCTTCAATCACTCTCACAGCCTCATATTCATCTGCATAAAAACTGATAACCATTCAAATTAAACACAAATACAGATTCTCTTCTTTAATATCCTTTATTAAGTCTCTCCTCTTTTTTCAGTGGTTCTGTTTCAAGAGGTGGGGTTTTATGTTCTTTTTGATCTCTTGGGTGTTTTTTTTATCTTTAACCTTCTTTGTTTGTCCTTTGTTTTAAGAGCAAATCTAAATAATTTCATCTTGAGGCACTTGTCTGACAGGGCATTCATGTTCCACTTTTTACTGGGCTGTCGTAAAGTCTTACCCCCTAAGAATCCAAATATTAACTACTGTTAGACTTTCTTTGTTTTGTTCTGGTGTGGTCCTGAAGGCTTTCTGCCTTTGAGGGATTTGTCAGGTTAAATATAGGAAGAGTGTTTGTTTTTCAGGCGTCGTATTGCATGACTTCTGAACACACTGTATGGATGTTTTTGTTTGTTGGCTTGGTAACTGCTTTTGAAATCTCTCTTCACGTTGGCCTTGAGCTGCTAAATAATAGAATGGGATGAGATAAAGCGCATTAAGATGAGATATTGGAAAGCTAGAGTATTGGAAGCAAGAATGAATTTAAAGAAAAATCTCAATGTCTTTTGGGATAATGTTAATCTTTTAAAATTTTACTTCAGTTTTGTCACTCAAAACTGGTTGAATGTGCTGGCCACAAAACTTTTTAAACTTCTAAGTGAAGTGGATTTCAATTTCCTGGTGAAATCATCTGAGAGTCCTGGCTTAAAGAACTTGATTAAGAAAATGAATGACCATCTGCAGGTGGTCAGAGATTTTGTGATGCAGATATTCTTTTTCCACTGCCTTTCGCTGTTGTCTCTGCTGTATTTCAAGGGAAACATACAGATGATAAAGAAGTTTTGCTCTTTAGTGAACATCACTGGGCTGTCTTCGGTCTTTTGGGGAAATGGAAATCTCTACTTTTAGTAGAAGAATGTTTGATGCTGTGAATGCAAGTGGGAGTCTTCAATGGTACTAATGGGAATCTTTTGTGAATTACCCATATTTTATGTAGGTAACCTAGTCATGAGCTAAATTACATATCCTTAAAACTGGAACTTGACATAGATTCTCACATGAATGTGCACATAATGGCATTAAATGAGTAGAAGAGAGAGACTATACTAGGGTGGAGAGAGCAGACTATGGTGGAAGTAGAGGTGTTAGAATGGTTAAACTCACCTCAGCACTTTACATCCTTCAGGCTCTTAATAAATACAGTGGCAAAACAGAAGTAGCAAAAGTCTTAATACTATAAATGGCACTGTATAGATGAAACCTGGAAATTATCCTCAATTTAGTCTCAAATAAATTATGAAATCTCCTGTATTAATCCAAAGCAACAAAATGTTCAGCATTAGCCAACCTCTGCTGAAGATCTCTCTATAGCAATCTGTCTCACAAGCCTTTTGTTTTCTCTTGATCCCACTAAAGCTGAAAATGGCATAAGAACAGCTGTTATTTTGTAGTCGAGCTTTTCATTTGTAGTCCCTAAGTGCAAAGGAAGATATAAATTAAAAAAAGGAAGAGATTGAGACTTCCCAGGAGATTTGTTTGAGCTTTGGGATTTTCTGATTCATAGATACAAACATAGTTGAAATTGTCAGCTGTGTCAACTGATACTTTTAATATCTATTACGAGGCCCTTAAATTAACACTTTACATTTTTCATATGAGCAACTTTGTACATAAACATATCTGCCCATATTTACAGTCTAATTTTTTATAGCGCTATTTGAGCCTCACAGTCCAGGCTAAAAAAATTTTGGTTTTTCTCTTCTCCTCTGTTGAATGGTTATTTTGCTGATATTCTGCAATTAGATGAATCCATGGCCTTTTTCTACAGAAGGAACTCATCTGCAGAGTCTTTCACCCTTGTGTTTTATTAATAAATTTTATCCTTATTTTTTAATCAAAATGTTTTTTCTGTCTCACTGATCCCCAATTCCTTTCAATACAAAGAAACCAAATTCATAGTTTTTTTTCCATTTTTCAAACTTGCTATTTTTTTTAAACTCTAGCAGTATGGGTAAAACTTGTATCAAGGTCATCAAAAGTACAGCTTTTGCATTTCCCCTACTCTTTATGAATTCCTTCTTGGAATAGCTTTGCCATGATGATATGTTCATTTTTGGTATCAAATTCAGGGTTTGTGGAAGTTTCTTTTTCTAGTCCTGCAGGAAACCAGCTCTGCTCTGTTCTTTTCAGTGTTAGAGAAAGGTAGAATTGATCAAAAGTCAGTATGCAGAATATTTCAATTCTGTCAAAAGGCTGAAAATTTAAAATATTGTTTCATTTGGTTTTGAGCAATTTTTTTAAGTTTCCCGTCGTGTATTTTTGTCATGCCTAGAATTCTTCCTTGAATTTTTTCATTGTAATTAGCTTGCTTTTCTGGCCAACCCTAAAAAAATGAGTCAGATGATTAGTGTGCGAGTGCTGATGAGTCAAGACTACTGTCTGGAACACAGGCCCAAGAGAACAAGGAGGATAGTGGTGATTTCAAAATGGCTATTAATATGTTAGTGAGTGAGCAAAACTCACAACTCATTCCACCTAAATCAAGAAAGAGCTGTCAGATAGTAATGTATTTTTGGTTTTGTGACTTAAGCAGAATTTACTTAAACATATTAGTAGCAGTGTGCTCTTTATGCCTCCGCTATTTCTTTTATGCTATTTCATTCTTACAGACAAGTGAAAATTGAAACCAGAAACATTACACGTTACTACAAATGACAGGTTCCTCTGTGTTGACAACTCAAAAGTGATCATTTGTCAAATTTTACGACTCAAAGTGCAAAAGTAGCTGAATTTACAAGGTATATTTTAATATAGCTGACATTTTGTATAGACCTCAGGCCTCTTTAGATAATGTCTCTCCTTTTGGTATTGACTGCAAGATTCTGGTAAATTCTGTATTTACAAGGTAAATAAGTAAATTAATATATCTATGTCAACATATGAGTGAATATAATTGTAAGTGAGCTTGAGTTACATTAAAGACATCATGTAATATGCATAACGGTATTCTTTAATAAGCAAATAAAAATACAGGTGGATTTCTGTTATTTTTTATCATTTCTATGAAAGAGGCAATTTTGAAATTTCAGATTTTATGAACAGATAGCTTATCTCCTGTATTCATACAAGGTCTGTAATTAATCCACACACACTGAATTTCACTTTGCATTAGGTTTTTTTTGTCACTGAAGACTGGTGCGTGTAAATGTAGTGATTATTTTCCTCTTCCTAAAAGTTGTATCAGGAAAGCAAATTCTCTTTTGTTAAAAATACAATTTAGAGAAACATGTATCTTTTTCTATATTGATAAACTCAGTATGAAAATATTTTCTAACAGCTATGTATGCTTTGATAACATAAGTAGAAGTGGTTTTGCTTTTACTTGCTTGAATGGAGTTGTGGAATCTCCATGCTTAGAGATATTCAAAATTTGACTGAAGAAGGCTCTGAGCAAATTGATTTAATGTTGAAGTTGGATCTGACATCATATTTGTCCCTGCTTTGAGTAAGGGTTATACCAGACCTCCAGAATCCCCCTTTCAACCTGCATCTTCGTATGATTCTGTTAAAAAAAAAAAAAAAAAAAAAGCGGCTTATAAAAAACTTGAACGGTTCCCCTATGTTTACATACAAGAGATTTTTGCTGCTTTAAAATGTACTGTAGAGGGAACTGAGTATTACTTTTTAAGTCAGTTACTTTGTGATAGTTTTCTAAGAAAATAAGTCTTACCCTTGACACTGGATAAGCTTAATCTCTTTGTGGTAAATTTGATTCTTGAAATTAAATCATGCTTCATTTCCATCTATGCAGCCATCCAAGATACCAGTTAGCAACCTGTGTTGCACTGTCTCTGTGTTTGATTTAGCCCTATTTCTGTGATAATATACTAGAAATATAACTCTGAAAGAATGTGATTTGTCCAGGTAATATAGGAAGGCACTGTAAATTTTATCTCAATAAAATATTCTGTGTGGAGAATTAGTGACCAAACATACAACATAGAAACAGAATACTTTGACAATGTTTTCTGATAATTTTGTGGTTAGAACAAACACATAATGCAGTCCGAACATATAAGTGGGACTGTAGAAGACATTTTCGGTGCCCAGCTTTGCAATCACTTCAAAAGAGGTGGGTGCAGGTGGCTGTGGACAGGTGGTGGGAGGCATACAACATGTTTTTATTCTTTAAAAGCTGTACAAGCAGGAAAATACCTTGATAGGGACAGTTTAAAAAAAAAGGGGGCAATAACAAAGCCAAAACTCCTTTGCTGAAATAAGTGGTGAAGGAAGAACACTCTGTGGGAAAATGTCATTTGAGTGTTTATTGGAGTAGACAACCTGTGTCTGTTTTGAATCTGGATCTTGGAGAACTAAACAGGTCTAAGTTTCTCTTCTGTGTCATTTGAAGTAGATAGATGAGTCTCTGATGTGAGGAAGTAAGTGTACCTGAGAGATGGGAGCCACGGAGGCAGAGATCCTGCAGAGGGTGATCATCAGTTGACCCTGCTAGAAGCTGCTGTGATGACAAAAGAAGAGAGCAGATATATTGAAGGTATTCTGTTAAAGTGGAAAACTGAGTTACTAGATGCAGAAACTTGGAGACATGAACTTAAATATAATGTCACAATTTCCAAGCTCACTTGAACTGTCAGCAAAGGTCAGCAGATAGCTGTGTATGCCTTCATCCACAATGCTGTTAGTATTCCTTCTGTAGAACTGATTCCACCTGATAGGAAGAGGTGGACTGAAGAGGTAGGAATGTTCTTATAAGGTATATGTCTAGCCAGTGCCATAAGAAATCTGAAGTGGCTTGGATCTTGTGTACCAGTAGTACCAGCTAGTATAAGAGAAAGAAATGAAATTTGAGTAAAAAGGACAAAAAAATGGTATTGACAAATCCCATTTAAGTAGGCCGTGTAAGACAACATAGATCTCAAACCAAGTCTATAGTGCTTCTATACAGATTATAGACATATATGTACTGAAATGAGGGTTCCCTATATGCCCAGGGTACACGTGGTATAGAATAGTCCAACTCTGTGTTTTAGACAAGAATAGGAGGCAATGTGTTGATTACAAATGGCTAACAACATCAGCACATTACATTGAATCCCCGTGGGTGAAATTCCAGGCATAAAGAGAAAGGAAAAAACATTAACATAAAAGTACAAACCAGCCAACCAAGACAGTTACAGGAACTAAGAAACAGTAATGGAGGGAAACTTTGGGATAGACAGTACAGCAATAATAGACAGTTTGAGTGCCTCTGTAAGAACTAGGTCAATGGCATGATGTGCAATGAGATACAGAGGGAACTGTTGTATGCTGTAAATGGCTGACGTAATATTCAAAGAGCTCACAAAAGAATACTCTTGCGTTAGTACTGAACAGCTCCATATAAATAACAGTTGAAGAATCACTTTGAAGCGGTGACTGTAACAAAAAGTTGTTATACCTCGATGCCAAAAAGCTTTTGACAAATTTCCCTGACAAATGCTTTTAATTAAACTGAACTAAATTGGAATGCACAAGAAAAGCCTCTTCCAGACTAATAACTAGTTAAAAGATAGCAAATGGAGGTGAGGAATAATGGGTATTTTTCCCCAATGGAAGGAAACAGGCAATCCTCTGAGCCATCTCTCCCAGGCTGTGGATGTGATCATGCTATCTGCAGTGGAATTGGGACGTATAATAGGACAGTACTGTATGCCGTTTCTTGTTGTATGAGTTTAGAACTAAAGGGTATATTTTTTCATTGAGTGCATAAAACTGTTGTGGACGTTCTTGATACGTAGCATAAGTGACTTCAAAAATGATAAGACATGGCAGAAAATTCCATATAGGAATATTAAACACAAAGACCCTTATACACAAACACAGGTATTTCTGACTCAGTTTTGAATAAACTGCCAAACTGCAGGTAGCTGGGGCATAAATCAAGGATAGTCTTGTCTGTATTTTATATGCTTTTCTGTATGTACTACAGATGGTTCATTATGTGTATTATATGCTGCACGTTTACACTTTTTTAGCATATCTGATTGTCGCAGACTTGGAAAGTCTAGAATTATAGGAACTGCAATATTTGCAACTGATCTCTGAATACTATTATCTTATTTTGTCTCTCTGCAATTTTTGCAGTTATTTACATTTGTGCAGTTATTGACATTAGTGGAAAATGGAAACAAAATCATCCATTCTAATTTTGTTGTATATTAACCCTAATTTATACTAATTCAAATTACTGCACAAAGTGAGGGGCAAGAGGAAATCAGAGCCAATAAATTCAGCTTGACCTTTGGTCAGTGGAAATTTTGAGCAGAAATCTCATACCGTTAAGGACTTATATTTGCCATTGGTAATTCCAACAGCACACATAATGCAATTTTAATAGAAAAGTCTTAGAATGACAGAAAGTATGCACACAAAGACAATGCTGGGTGTTATTACTGATATGTCCACAGCTATCAGTTATCTACAGTAATTATGATATGCCATTAATGTCAACTAAATTATGCTTCAAGGTATGGTATCCTTTCTGTGAGTCACTTGTTTCTGAACCAAAACAAACAAGCTTTGCAGTCTTCCAGGGAGAGCACATTTTTAGCTAGATAAAGAACCATGACCGTAATCATTTAAGGTTATTAAAATGGCCATTAGTAAGGATATGAATATAGGTTCAAAGCAAAACTGAAAATAAGCCATTGCAGTCCAATGAAGCGTCTCTATGTTAACCAAAACCTTTGCTTTTAAAGAGAGAATTCTTGATCAAAATCAGTGACCTTTGATTGCTGCTGCTGTCTTTCATCGTAAAATTGCCATCATTGTAGTTGTGGTTAACATGACTGCCACATAACTTCAAAATTCTCCTCTTTTCACTAGGTGTCAGCCAATTTTAGAATGCCATATTTGAGTTTGGACAGTGAAGTTAATGAGGTTTCCATACACCTGTGCTTCTTGTTTAGACTTCCTCTGAGTTTTGTGGAGAAGTTGCTTTATGCCTTTTTAGCGGTGTTGCCAGTGATGCAGTGGGAATTACGGGTACACCTGCTGAGAGTGTGGAACCAACCCTCTATGGGAGGGGGACACGGTTTCATCTCCCTCCAGTGTAGCATTCAGGGTGTGTTGAGTTACAACCTGCAGAAACCCCTGGGGAATGGGGATTTCCCATGGAGAAGAAACAGATCTAACTTAACAGGTAATAATTTGAAGAACACAATCTTCTCTTATCACTAGTTACGGACTGTAACGTTGTTTTCAAGATGGACCAGCTTTAAAAACAGAAGTAGTAAAGATAAGATAATAATAAAGATAAATGTAGCTCAGACTCAGCTGTGTAGTTGGCCTACACAAAAAGTAAGAAGGGGGGAGGGTGGGCAGGGAGTTGTGCTTGTACATAGGCTGCTGAGGCTTGCTTCAGGTCTGGGGTGATGTCAGGTCTCTCTCATGCTTTCTTTCTGCTTCTGAAACCTACCAATATATATTTCATCTTGGAAGCCATGGGCAGGTGGTGGTACCAGCTGCAAAGGGCTGAAGCAGATTCCTGGATCATGAGGAGGCTTAGGAGGTATATGTCTGAGACGTTTCTTAGTTTCTCTGAACGTACATCAAACAGCCCAGCTGTCCTTTTGTCCTTCATCTGTTTCATCTGAGTTGGTAACTATGCAGATAATTATTGTATTGTTTGGGTGCAGTATGCTTGCATAATTACTGTCCTTACATCCAACTAAATTATGATGTGAATTATCATAATTATATTATTATAATTTAGAATAATTTATATTAAACTGATGTATAATGCCAGTGTCATAAGGCCATCTTGCAGCATTAGGTTTGAGATTATCAATATTTTGTTGTGGATATATTAGATATGTCTAATAAAAATTTTTAATACAGATTTATGCAGAAGTACAAGCAAGCATACTAATACCAACAGTTCAATGTTTGTAAATGGTTTATTTTAAAAATATAGAAGATGTTGATTGGGAAGCTTTTCATATTTCAGTGATGAAAGGAAATGAGTTACATGCTTCATTTAGGCAAAATGAATAGTCAGCACAAGGTCTGATTGAATTGAAGCCACTTTCCTTCCATCAGTGCCCACATTTAAGGCTATGGTACAAGGTAGTTGTCTGTGCATATTGTCTCTGGTACAATTCTTAAAAAAGCTTTCTGTTAATGAAAACTTGCACGCTTCTGATTCAGCATTTCACTTTCCCCTTAAAAAGTCAATTATATTAATATATTAATGATAAAAAATAATAATTAGTGAAACTGTCTTTGTGAACACTGAGAAATAAAGAACTAGAGTCCATTTGTTACTGTTTATATACTTCTTGACGAAGAGATATGTGCTGAAGTTCTTACTTTTAGAAGGAGAATCCCTAAAATGCAAGAAAAGCAATGATGCAACACAGGTACAGTGAATATATGTAATGGAAATGCCAGAACTATTCAGGTGATGTCATCCTTAATGTAAAACTATTAATTCAGTAAATGAGTACAGGGGGTTGTACTTGCTTCACTGAGCAGGAAGCAAAATTCAGAAAAAAGTAATTGTGAAACTGGGTCAATGGAGCCTTATGAAGCTTAAAAACGAACAATAGAGCTGAATTAAAAGAACCTTAGTACTTAGTTTCAGGTTCTGGTATTTGCATCTTAATTTCAAATTCAGGTTCTCCTTTCTGACTACCTGACAACGTGAATGAAGAGATGTAAAGACAGTTTGAAGAGAAAGATTTCTGAAATAACTTAGAGGCCCCTGGAAACCAGGGAGGGCATGATTAAAAGAAATACTATCTTGAAACAACTGAGGTTTTAATAGTGTTTTTAACTTCAGAAGCTGTTAATCATAGTGGACTAAATGCTGGAATGGGAGAAGTAACTTCAACGTGTTTCAGCGGTGGAGGTAATTAGGAGGGGAATTACAGAAACAGTAAAGCTGGCTAGTTACCTGATGCTTTCTCTGCAGTCAGATTTTGTGCCAGAGCATGGCTGCACCTCTGTCCAGCACACAGGTCTCATTCTACCAATTCTCCTCTTCACAGATATTTAGGAAACCAGGTACAGGCGGATAAAAGCTAGGTTAGAGAAAAGACTTCCAGAATAAGGAAAGGGGGTGTTTCATTAGAGGAGGCCCAGGAGGCTGTTTCTGCCATGAGTCCGAGTACTCTGTGGGGGCCCATGTCAGAGGTGCCCGTGTGGAGCCTCTCAGGGTCAGGCAACTCTGTCTGCTCCTGCCTGGCAACATCCCGACGGTGCCAGGGGCTGCGCTGTGTCCGGCCAGCTCTGTAGCACAGGCACTGAAATTTTTTTGGGGGGTATCTGTGCCAAGCACAGCTCTGAGGTTAGCGAGGGTGCCCGCTCAGGTCTCTGTGCTCATAATGGAGTGTAGATGGGTCAGGAGCTGCTTACTAGGTTTGCTATTCTGCACTTGGGTAGGATCTCTCTTTTTAAATTACATCACATAACTGTAGAGAGGCAGGACTTGAACAAACCAGTTTTGGAACAAAACAAAACAAAACAAAAAAAAAAATTGCAAAATTAGGAGATAAAAAGAAAAAAAAAGAATGGGGCTGAAAATTAAATGGAAGAGTGCAGTTCTGAAACAATATTTTAATGAGGGAAGGAACAAAAGCACCAGCTTTTGAGGTGGTGCCTGAGATAGCAAGAAACTAGACTTGATCTTACAGTGGTTCCCTTCCAGCCCTGTGACTGTCACAACCTATGTTATGCACAATGAATCCTGGAGTATGCAAGCTGATAAAATAAGTCATTAGTCTTTCACTGCCCCTGTGGTGGCTGGAGAACATCTGGGCCAGAGGAGAGCTGAGCTGAGGAGCACAGCGGTACTCCTCCATGCTCCTGCCCACTGGTCGTCCTGGAGGCACCCAGAAGTGGTCTGTGAAAGGACAGGCAGTTTTCACTTGAGAATTTTTTGTGCCAGGAGGTATAACCCTGACTGCAGAAGTGAGAGGCCTTTTTCAAGTCATCCTTATTTAAAACACTTCTGATTGAAACAATAGATTATGATTTTGTAAAACAATCATATTTTGTTTGCCTAAATGCTAATTATTTTACCTGTTTGCAGTCTCTTGCACCTAGCTGCCAGACAAGGTTCTCAGTGGGTTGTCGGTTTCATTTTTGTTTCTTCTCCAAAAGATGGTGACACTTAGGGACATGGCTTAGTGGTGGACTTGGTAGTGCTAGGTTAACGGTTGGACTCAGTGATCTTAAGGGTCTTTTCCAACCTAAATGGTTCTATGATTCTGTGATTCTGTGGTGAAGTGCTGGGAGGTGAATATTGGAGCCCTTGGGTATGCCATCTGAAGAGTTTGTGGCAGCAGTACTGAAGCTGAGTACATGTGAAATAAAGAGCCTCTTCTGGGATGTTTTTCTGCCTTAGAGAAGAAGATTGTAGTGCATGCCTGGTTTGTTTTCTATTAACAAAGCTATCCTTTAGCTTCTTATATTTTGCTGTGCCTATTGTCCCGGACAACAATACCCACTTTTCACTTTAAAGAGCACTAAAACTCCTGCCAGTTTTGTTTAAAAGAAAGAAAATCTTGGAAATACATTTCATGTAAGAAGTGCAGATTCAATATATTCAATATATAATACAAACTTTTCTCTTTCTGTGTGGATAGGTAAATGTTTTATGCATTTTGCTTTTCACTATTTTAATATAAGTTTTCTTCAGTTTTCTTAAGTTCTCTTTTTTTTTTTTTTATACTAGTTGGAAGATGTGTACAGTATCTTTATAAACTAATTATTTGGACTTTCTGATTATGATTCCACTATACTTCCAGATGCACATAGCCATAAGTACGTTATACGTTTTTCTACATTTCGAGAGAAGAAAAATGAATTTTGAGGACGTTATGATGTTCCTTCTGTACAAAGTAGGTAGCTTTCCTCAATCTGTTTCTATAATGCTGCTATGATAATCTGATCATCAGGCTGCCAAGGGAAAAGAATCTTACAGAACCATGTTACATGGCAACTAACGAGTGAGAAACTTCAGGGAATTGAGTTGCTTTTACAATTACAGGTAATTACAATGAATTAATTAATTGCAGTTAGTTAGCTACATAATTGGGATTTACGGACATGACAGTAATATGGCTATTTGTAAAACAAGCACACAAAGCAATCTTCTCTCAGAATCCATTTTGGATTCTGGAAATGATTTAGTTGGTGTTATTAACACTGCATCCAGGCTTGAGTTCTAACTTTAATCCCCAATGTCCTCAAAGTATTAGAGGCTTATTGAGGCACTGTGATATCCCACATTATAAGATCAGAAAAAGCCGTCATGCTCATTTATTATCTATATAAGGCCACAGGTGTTCAAAGTTAGTTGAATATTTCTTGTTTCTAGAAATTCTTTGATAAAGTTAGATAATAAACTCCAGAGATACAGGGTGGATCTCTCTGTACCACCAATGATACATTTTAACTGGCTAGAATAATGACAATGGAGTAATCTGTTGGGTTTTTAATTGTCAATGGACTAAGGCTAAAGTATTCAAACTGAGGTCATTAAATTTCAGACCTGCTATATGTAGACATAAACTGAACAGAGCTCAGTTACAAAGATGTTGAATTTGGTATGTCTTACTGAGTTCACTGGAAGATTTTGCAAGGGGGTAGTCATCCCTTAGCTGAGATTTTATGAAATCTTTCAGAATAACAGAAAATTAAAATACCAGAGAAGTGGAAAATGAGAGACCTTTGGATGGAATGATTTGGACAAAGACAGGTGAGAAGTCTCAGAAAAACTTTTTCTGTTCAATATCTGATTTCTGAATAGTTTGTCTTCTTAAATTCAATTAGAATTTTCATAAATGTGTCTCCTGAGACTACAGTATTTACAACACTCTCCATAGCTATCTGTGAGGAACTGTCATGTTACTGCAGTGTAGTACAGAATTCCATAGTGGCTTTACAAATCTAAACCTGATTCTTACCACAATAATTCTGCAGTTTCCAATTTAAATATCAGTAGTATTTAATGCCTGCTGCTACTGCTAAGTAGTTACACCAAAGTAATAACTAAATAGCAAATTAGAGTTTCAACCTACTGAATTTAACTGTTGATCCTATTAACAGAATATAAAAATTTACCGTAGAATTAAAATATAATGTTGGCTAAGTAACTTTTTGAACAAATTCCTTTCTTGTACTGTTAATGAATATCTGACGATCTTTTAATAGTAGATTACTGGATTATTAACAGCAACCATTTTTTCTTTTGATTTTTTTTGTCATAGAATTGTAGAACTGTAGAATGGTTTGGGTTGGAAGGGGCCTTTAAAGACCATCTAGTCCACCTCTCTGCCATGGCCAGGGACAGCTATCACTCGACCAGGTTGTTCAAAGCCCCATCCAACCTGACCTTGAATACTTCCAATGATGGGGCATCCACAGCCTCTCTGGGCAACCTGTTCCAGTGTCCCCCCACCCTCACTGCAAAAAAATTTCCTCCTTATGTCCAGTCTAACCCTACCACCCTTCATTGTGTAGGTTACTTGTGTCAGTGAGCTTGAGACTGAATTCAGGCTTTCCTTCCTCTTGCACAGTCCGTCTCGTGAGGCCTGCCACTTGCTCCCTCCACACACACAGCCCAAGGGTGCTGGGGGCCAGAAACTCCCTCAGGCACCCCCCTGGGGTCTTGTGAGCCTCGCAGTCCTCGCAGCGTGCGGCAACTGCTGCTGCTGCTGCTGCAGGCGTCGGCTTCCCACTGTTCGTCAAACTAGTGCTTTTCTCTGCTAACTGTATTGAACAGTGGGAAGTTTATAATAAGATCCAGCTAAAAGAATGTAACTTCTAAAGTCAGCAGTAATATGACATTGTTATTAATAAAAACTCATTTCTGTAGGTGTTCCTGCCCCTTTTCCAATTACTTAAGCCAAGTGTTTTACAAAGAGAGCTCTCAAAATATATATTTATTTCCAAATTTATCAAGCAAAATCTTAATCATAACTGTATGTTATTCTCATTTGTTTATAAGAAGAAAAATAAAAATTCTGAATCCTTGGGGGAAAGAATAAGTGGCTGTAAATACTAACATCTTTTCTAATGAAGGATATCAGGTAGTTTGTGCTTTTACATTTGCTGGCTCCCATCCCCATAAATAATGAGTCATTTCTAGAGGGAAATAATTGTGTTTAGGATATTCTGTTATGATAATTTTCAAGGAATTTAGTATTTCTCTCTTTTATTGTAAGAATACAATAAAGTTGTTAAGCAGCAACCAGTTTCTCACGAGTCTGCAATGTGAAACTCTAATATAATGTTGCCCTATGTTGGCTGAGGGTTTGTAATCTTTGTATACATCAGAGTGCATTTTTTTTATGTGTATATTACATTTTTTCCTTCCATTAAAACAAGCTGTCTAGGCTGAGATGAAATGTATTAAACACTACAAGGTGAAGAACATGCCTCTATACTAAGCATACAGTACCAGAAAAAAAGTGAAATTTCTGTGATTACATCTACACTGAGTACTCCATGATATGCCACAAGAAACTCACTTCAATACTTAGTTATTTCATCTTGCCTCTGAGAGCTTGGATTGTGGTCCACCATGCTCATTAATTTCTGATACTTCCACAGTTCCTTCAGCTCAGTGGTCCTTAGTGGTTCAGAAGTGCTTTATGACATATTGTTTTTATTGTTTAAAAGCCAAACTTCTGGTTGTATGTTAAAAAAAATGAAGCAGGGTAGCAAAAGAAGCAGGATATGAAAATAAGGCTGTACCTTAAGCTATGATATTATTATTTGTATAAAAATGTTTTTAATATTTATATTCAATGCTCTGAAAACAAAAAGAGAAACAAAATTGGAAGTTAAATATAGACAAATGGCTCACAACTGAAGTCATAGCATCAGTTTAACACAGTTCTAGATTATGGGCTTCTCATTTTTTTCTTGCTTAGATTTGTCCATGTAGAGAAAATTGGTGCAAGTTCACCCAGCTGTTATTCCATAAATGGACAAATAAAGTTCTTCCCATTTGCTGAGCAGATGACAAATTTACAGAGATCTGAGCTTGCTTAACAGTGTATGTAAGTCTGAAAATAATTATTTTTATTTCTACTATCTGAGAAATCTTTTTTATTCATATAAACAGAAATGTTTTCTGTTCATATAACAATACTTTGGCAATCCTATCTTTAGTATACTTATCCTAAGTTATAGTTCACAGGTGTTGTCTTATTGGGAAGAGATAAAAAGGGATTTGCTGAAGATCACATAGGAAGTTTGTGGTGCACTAAGAAATGGAAAGCAGATCTTCGGAATGAAACTCCTTGAGCTGTGGGGTAACCTTTTCTCTCTGTGTAAGAATGAAGGATAGCAGAAGGGATCTAGTGCCTACAGAAAAAGCAAATTAATTGGCATGTTAAAGAAAACACTGGTCCAAGAAAACATGTTGTAGTATTTCTCTCTGCAAAGATTATCTTGGGTATTTTTTCCCCATTGTTAGACTCATTTACCCTTTAACATCCAGTAATATCTACTGAAGATTTTATCCCAAGATCTCACTAGTACTTGTCTCATGTTTTAAAGATTAACCAACTCAAATCCCTGAATATACTGGGCTTGTTAATTTTTTTGAGCCATGTAAAATTGCTAAATTTTGCTCCAGGTATTTTTTCAAAGAATTTTGTCAAACTGTAGGAAGACATGAATTATTCTTTTTTTCTTCAAAGAAAGACTGTTTTCTTATATTGTAATTCTAGGCTGATGTTGTATGAATAGGATTGTTTAAAAAGAAAATTAGACTGTTTCAGTCTTTTAGATGTTAATCCTATAAAAGCTGCTGCTTTTGAAGTTTTCCCTGAGTGAAATCTCACCTCTTCCTAACACACTATTTCTTTTAAGAGAAAGTAATTTCATAGCAAGCAGGCTAAATGTGAAATTCTTTGTTCTTTTTAAGAACAAAGTCAAATTGCCAAGTTTGACTAGGTCCCTTTCCATACTAGGAAAAATTTCTAACCTTAAGTCAATGCGGGGACAGATACCTTTGAATGAGTAAGTAGGGACAGGGAGTTAACTGTGATTGTATGATCCTGCCAAGTGTATAACCATAAGCAATTATATAGATCTGGGGGCTTTGAGGAAACATTAGTTTATGGTAAGTGTTAAGGTGATGATGTAGCTCCAAAACAGCTTCCTAGGTGAGGTGCCTGAAGGAGGGGATCTGTGGTGCCAGAGAGCTTTACAGAGGAAGCCCCGTGCTCACCCTGGTGCAGGCTCTAGGCGCCTGCCTAAAGCAGGCGCCATTGCACTCAGGGTTTTAGCAGTGCGCTTGTGAAGCTGGCTGGATTTGCCTTCACAGCTGAAGAGCCTGTCACTCATCAGGTAATGCTGATAGACAGTCTGACAAGATCTTGCTTCTGTGAGTGAAGGGGGCTCTTGCTCTTGCCAAGCTCAGGCTCAGCAGGAGCTGCTCTGTTCAAGGGTCTAGCAGGGAGTGAGACACTTTGCTTGTTCAATGATAGGTGTGTTTTTCATGTGTAAGAGGCGGCAGTTAGGAGATCCTAATGAGCTGGGAGCTCAGCAAGAGATTGTGTGAATCAAGAGCTCTTGTTTGTTTCAGCGGCAGATGTTGCTTCTGCGAGCAGCAGGCATGATTGCTGTCTGGATGGGCTTAAGATGTGACAAGTGTTATCTGGCTGGAAATTTGTCATGCTTGACCCCAAGCAAAGATGGAATAAAGCTTGTCAACATAAAGATAGCCTACAGATACACTGGCCTGCTTACCATCCAAAATCACTGTGAGTTTTTTATTAAAAATAGAGAAGAATGAGAAGCAGTTTGGTCGGTTTGATCTGGAATGCTCAGTCAGGCTTAATTGTCTTTAGTTGTAATAACCCTGTGGAAGAAATGGGAGTTTTAGAAATATACTTGCATGTTTACTTATGAGAGGGATTTTTATTAGATGGTTTAGCAAATGAAAAAAGTTACAAATTCATCAAAGCTCACCTGACTGTTTAGTTGAGGTTTACATTCTTCATCACTTTTTGTCCTCCTTCCCTTTTTTTTGGAATCTCTTGAGAACTATATTTTTCAACATATTACTTTTTACTGGGGAAGAAAACATACCTAGCTCTAACTGAAATTAATTTAATAAGGGAAAAAAACATATCTTCCAAGTGGTGTTTAAGATGTTAGGCACACATTTGAAGAAGCTGGTTGAGATATGGTGTACCTGTTGTTTCTGGTTACATACCCATACCTGGAAGACAAAAATAATGGAAGAGTACAACAAAGAGAATACACTGTTTCTGTTATTCCTTCTAACTCTCACTGGTAACTTTACTCTAGGAGAAGGTCAGGAGTGGCACACCATTTTGTCAACTACTGTGACACCTGGCAAGCTTGTATGGACAATTGCATGTTCAGTTCTGTTCAGTCGTTCCTGTGGTCCTGAGCTCCTAGTAGTCATATGGAAGACACAAAGTCAAGTAAGCTCTGTTTCTGTTTAACAACAACAAAAAACCCCCAACAAACCAAAAAAGGGCAGAGGGATGGAGAAGGGAGGCGGGTTAATCAAACAAGGATGAGGAGCCTGCATGATAATAGGAGGAGTAATGCACTTCAAATCCTGTATTTCAAAGCTGATAAAATGATAGTGCTCTTTCATTCCTTCTCTTTAGCCTGTAATAGCCAGATGGAGATGAAGATCCCATGTTTCCAGGTAAGGAGTAGATGCTGTGTTTTCAAGGCAGATTGCTCTGTTCCATCAAGCCATGTCACAGTATTATATTTTCTGTGTCACCTAAAAATCTTCTTTTAAAATTTCCAAAAGCTCTAATGAAGGGAACAGGCTCCATGCTAAGAGTCAGTTAGGGCTCATGTTGTTCCCTGTGCTTCTGATTTTGTTCTCCTGTTGTTTTCAAAGATTATTTTAACACACATCTTCGGTGGCAATATCAGAACTTTATTTGGCTACTTCAGTTTGTCTGCTGTCTAGACAGACTTTTTATTCTTGACCTGTTTTATCTTTGTACAACATATATTATTTGCACAGGACATCTCTCCTTCTAGTGATCTGAGGAGTAAGGATGAAAAATGACAATCTCTTGTCATTAGAATAACAAATCTCAATGTTGTTTCTGAAGTATTTAGATTTTCAAGTGCTCATATGTGGCTGTCATGAAATCAATATAAAAAAGTATTATCATAATTATTTATTGGTAGAGAGGGAGACCAACTTTCCTTTGGAAGATTGAAACTTGAGAAAATATATAACTGGAAGCTAGGTAATAATAGAAATGCTTGAGTTGTCCTGTGTACCCCACACATTAAACCATACTTAACTTGGTGATCTCTGTCACTTTTAAACTAACATATATGTTGAAGAAGTTTGGCTTGCACTGAATAAAACAACATAGTATAAGCTTATGTTAGGGATTTGAATGCCTTCCAAAACCAATGTCAGAATGTGAAGAATCCTTGTTTTCTGGTTGTACAGACAATTTCGTGTCATTTTACATATTCATCTGGAAGTGTATATGCATATGTGTGTATCATGTTGATGTACATCAAGGTGATGAAAGCTGATGAAAGAATATCAGTGACTTACCTTACTGTCTATTGCCCAAATTAGCCGTAAGTCTTGCATGATACTTAGAAAATCTCCTGAAATTAATCTCAATACCTATTTAAAGATTGATTTTTAAAAATTAACAAGCTACTAGAAAATACATGAAAGACATGAGTCATTAGAGATAGTACTGCAGTACATATTGAAGCTGACATCTTATGTTGCTACTGCCTTTTCTGTGTGAAGGAAAGAAAAGACATTTTCTTCATATGTCACAGTGGGAATAACTAAACCAGCTGTCCAGTGATGCCACTGCTAGAGGAAATAAGTTAATTATTTCGTGATGCTTGTCATAGCTAACAGTGAGAGGATTACAGTGCACAAAACCTAAAAATAACTTCTTCAGGTGTAATAAAAATAAAAGAAATGTCAGGCTCTCCAGTTTTAGTGATGGTTGAATCTCAAAAGATTTGTAGTATTAGGTTTGGTTTGTTGCTTGGGTTTTTTTTTAAATCCTGATAAATTATTGTTGAGCTTCCTTGAACTTAACCTGAATGTGTAAATTAATACATATTTCACACACCAATATATATGTTGGATTGATTAAAAAAGTACAGTTGATGAAACAGAGAATGAAAAAAAAAAAAGGACTTACAGACAGCATGGGAGGAAAGATCTGGGAGGGGAAGAAAAGGCTTCTTGTTGAATAAGTTTGCCTATAATTATGTCAGTCATAGAGGCAGTAAAATTAAATTGCTGTATGACATATTAAAAGGGAAGGTGATGGGTCTGTGTGGAATAGAATCATCCAGGACAAGAGCAGGACAAATTCTGTCTATTTCTGGTTTGAGAGCTCTGGACAGAATGGCGGGATGTTGGAATTGCCTGTGCAGTTTAGTACAACATCTTGTTTTATGTAACAAAAAAGGCAATTTTTCCCCATTTTTATGTTTAAAATATCACAAGAATCTTGGAGAGATACAGACACGTATGACTGCCATACTGCATTCAGTTTTATATAGAACTATGAATTTAAATCATTATGCTGTATTAAATACCATGGTATTACAGTCTTGAGTAATTTCTTGATGCATCTGTAGGTTATGAGAATGGAGTGTGTAATAAAGCAACTGCCTAGGAGACTGAAAAATTGTAAGGTATGGTTTTTGTTGTAAGGGCTTCTTGTAATGGAGCTTCTATAATACCATATTCACCCTTAACATAACACACACAAAAAAAAAACCAGATGGCTGAGCTTAGAAAAAAGAAGATAATACAATGAATCAAGACCAGACTATAGGCTAATGCTTTCAAATGTCTTTTGAGCACTGTCCCTAGATTTCAGTGTGGCACATACACTTAACCAGTGTGATTTCATTGTGCAAGCCCCACCAGAGATGCTATAATTGTTCAAAGAACACTGCTGACCAAAAAGACAAGAGGTCTCAGAGACTGATGTCTTAGAAGAACAGTGTTTTAGAGTGAATTGAAGCTTCTTGACAAGAGCCTTAGGCTTTCTATTTCTGAGATAAGCAAAGTCTGTAAACAACTTACATATGCCACTTGCTTGGTGCCAGATGCTTGCAGCCAGGTTAGTTGAGTTGAGAAGCTGTAGGGAAGAAAATGTATCCTGGTGTTTGGTTTTTTTTTTTAATGGATTGTTATTTTTCACAATGCTGTTGGCTGAAAAAAGGATTGGTCCATGTGAAGGTTATAAAAGAAAACCAGCATGATCCATTAGACCTTGTTTCCTTTTGCTGTTTTCCATAACAAAGAAGCAAATTCTGAAAGAAGTCATACCCTGCCTTATAAATCTGGAAAAGTGTCTATTATGAAGAGTGTGGGAGGCTTTGAAGAATAACCATATACATTTGTAGTTTGTTGTGATTCTCTTCACAGCCTAGTGATAGGGCACAAACTGATGATGGTACTGTTTGTCAGAATTTGATCTACAAAATTAACCCATAGTTATCTTTTGAAAAACCTTGCTTTTTTCCCTGAAATGGTCTAACCAGTGTATCCCATGAATACTCAATGGTGCTTTCATATATTCACTTGTACCAACAACACCGACTCCACTATAGACTGCATAGAAGAGTGCATAAAACGTTGCACTTGAAAAGCGCATATTACGTTTTTGTAAGGCAATACTTGACTTCTCATCAACATGAAATATACTTATTTCCTTGCAGCCTTTTCATTTTAAGTTTTAGTAATTCACTTTGATGTGAGAAATATTAGTTAGTGTGAGTAAGGTTTAGAAGAGTTATTGAGAAATAAACAACTCCTAGCCTTAAATTCCGATTGTGCTTAGCACTTGCATCTCCATGAAGGAATAAGCAACTGTTTTCCTCCTGTGCCTTATGACAGCCTTGTGAGCCGTCTGTGAAATCTGCTGGAAGATAACTTAGGCATGTCTTCCCTTGTATCAGTCCTGAAGATAGTCACTTCTAAAAAGTGGTTGTCTTTAAAGATCATTTATGTAATAGAACTCAGCTTACTAAAATGTGTTTGAAATATGAACCAGTCTGATGCATCATAGATTTGTAATTAAAATGCTATCCAAGTTAAGCCTTGCATAAGCTAATTAGACACCTTTTATGCAGTGAGACTATATGTTTGGCAACTTAAAAAATTATGATCAAATACCAGTCTCGCAAAGTTAAGAATGTAAATGAAACTTGGGGGGGGCGGGGGGGGGGGGGGCATGTGTGACATGGGGGCAAGGGGGGTCGCTAAGAGTTTATAGATCTTTCTTGAGTAAAATGCTACAATGACATCACAACTTTTTAAAGTTCAGTTCCTTATATCTTATTCCTTCTGATATATGGTTGATCTACCAGCTCTGTAAATGGCTATGACTGATGACAGATCTGCTGTGGATCTGGTGTATGGTATTGCATCGGTTCTGGGTTATGATATTGTGTATTTATGGGAGAAAGGGCACAACTCTGATTCTCTTGCTCTTGAACCTTCTCATACTTGGAACATCTCTGGCCTGTTTGCTTTATCTGAAAAGATGTCTTTTACTGCAAAAGCAAAATATTATCCTCATTTTAATTGCAGGGTGGTATAAATGAGACAGTGCTGATGTCAGCATGACCTGGTGAATCAACCTGGTGAATCACGTCTTACTCTCACCTCCATCTCCCATTTTGCTGACTGAATCTTCATTGTTTGCTCACACTATGATAGGAGTTATTTCTGAAACAGTTAAGAATTACAGCTTGAAAGGCAAAAATTCAAAGTAACAAAATTTTTTTCCTGGTTAAAATTTTATATTTTGGCTTTCGTGAATTTAGCACATTATTCGAGCAAATATGAAATTCAAGAAATACATATGATACTTTAGGGTCTTTTGAGTCAATGAAGAGTAAGGCATTTTGTAAAGAAAGAAAATAGATTGCTCAACACTGTTGAAGAGGAGCTAGTGATCCCACAGCCAATGGCCCTCTGCACTGTCTGAGTAGACCTGCCAAGGTCTGCTTTCAGGGTTCATCCTTACTTTTTTGCCAGAAGATTACGTTAGTATTGAAGAGGGTCAGTTATGTTATCATGACTGTATTTTACGTCTTAGTGGACTGTAGGGTTTTGGGAAGTATTTTGTGGCATGTGGTGTGCCAGTGGAAATGGAGTAATGCAGTTAGGGCTTAGGGGTGCACTTCTGTGTGTATGTACTGAAATCTTTCAAATGTATGCCATTCACATAGTTTTATCTGTGGGGAAACGGAACAGTTTTATTTAATAAAATGAAAAAAAAAGAAGTTGTTAATGACTTAAAGCAGGCAGCTATCCTTGTTTTCTGTTTTAAATTGAGTGGAATACCTTCTTCCAGGCTGTCCTCCCAGGTCTAGCATAGCAAAGGTGAGCAGGAGGCATGGCTGGTCTCACTTGCAACTCTGTGCCATTCCTTAGGGAGTTCCTCCTGTTTGAGGACAAAGGGACAAAGTGTGTCAGGTACTGAATTGCTCTGGTTGAGGAGGACTGTAGACAGGGAGAATTAAGACTGACAGTGGAAGTCAAGGAACATGTAAAGCTTCACCTTTGACTAGAGGTAATTAATTTAGAAAATTGCCATACTTACTTGTATAGTTTGGTTTTGCCTGATTGTTGTACTAATACATGGATTTATTGTTCATGTGTTCACATAAACCTTTCTCAGATGCTGATGCTGGTTAACTTCTGTTGATTCTCCAGTGTTTATTTGTAAGAGTGAAATGACTTAAAATAGAATGACATTTTTGCAAATATTCTCACAGGGTAGGAATAATAAATAATCTGTTGGAAACACTCTCTTTAAAAAAAGCATTTGAGGTTATTAACTGTATTTGCTACTTTCAAAAGTATTAAGTTACCCATTCCAAACCATGAATATTCATGATTCGGTTATTTGTTTCATAGCTTATTTTCCATGCATTTTAATATTAAAGAAATTCATTATATGAATTAATTTTTGCCATTGTCACTATTTTTCTTATTGTTTTTGCAAATTGCAGATTGTAATGTTTCAAAAAAGTCCTGGCAATAGAAGCAGTGAAGACAAGGAGTTTGATTACTCATGCAATGAAGCTTGATACATTTACAGACAAGATTACATGCTGAGGCTGCTTGCAGTTGCTGGAATTTATACTCGGTACCTGAGGAGAGCTCTTTCAGCCTTATATCCTGTAATCTGGTGAGGCCAATACACAGTTCTGGATACCACACTGCTTGAAAGACAACTGCTTATTAATTTGATAAATCATAGCATTGGTTTTGGTGCAGGTTTCTTTTCTTTTTTAATCCTTCCTGAAAAGGTTAGCTGCAGAAGCCTCAGAGGTGTGTGGTGGGCTACAGTAAAATTTTAGTGATGATGAAGTCTGCTAAGTACCTGGCTTCTGTGCCTTGCCTATCACTAAGTGCCATTCTACGGTTTGGAAGGGTTCCTTTGTTACTTACTTTGTTAGCCATTGCTGTCTTTTTCTTGTAACTTCCTTTATTGTTTGGGCCATAGTCTGCTGTCAGGAAGGGTGTTTTTTAAAAAAATGAACAAACAAAATCCCTGAGGTATATATTGATACTGAAGTGAAGTAGTTGTGATTCAGGGACCTTGGGTCAAAGTGGACTGTGGAGTTTGGAAAAATATTTTGTGGCATGTGTTGTGTGAGGATACATAGCATATATGTTCACTTGACCCTTTTGGACTAAACAGCTTTTGAAAATGGATTGAGATTGCAAGAGACTTGAGTTAGATGATCAAGACTGCCAATGTCAGTCCTGTGTTCCTAAATCTGCCAATGTCAGTCCTGTGTTCCTAAATCTAGGATTTGAAAAACTGCAGCTTTGGTGTAATGTCTAGTGACTATATGGAACAGGATATTATTGTCAATAAATTGCCCTCAGAAAGTGTTTTAATCAGCCTACATTTTGCAGTGTTGTCACTTAAATAAGAAATTAGGAACCTGAATCAAAAAGTTTCTTAGATTTATGGTTACCAGATGCAAGTGATCTTGGATATATCATATTCCTAAACATGGAAACCTAAAGAAGTTCTTAATTTAAGGTTATCACTGTATTATAAGATACTGTGTTTTACAAAAGAACCACTGCTGCTTGAAACTATTATTTTTGGAAGAATGGAGAAAATACCCTCCATTAGACTTCATCAGATACCTAGAGTATTAAGGCATGAATTAAGCTGAACAAAGCTTTTGTGACATTTTTGTAAGTGGTTTTAATTTAAATTTTCTGAACATTCCTGAAAGTGTATACTATTTCATTATTTATAATCCTTCTAATCACTCCATTACTGCATCAAGTATCTGCAAAACTTAAAAGGTGATGCTTTTACAGTCCTTTCCTGTCAACAGTAGTAAATCAACCTGAAAGCAAAATAATTATAATTCACAATATGTACAGATTATTAGGCTTATTAAAATGCATGAATTCTGTAAGAGAGCTATGGAAAAAAAATCCAGCTAACACTCAGGACTTCGATGTTTGTCAGATTTACATTTGTTATATTTTTAACATTCATGTGCAATTTTCGCTTGCTTTGCTCTCAGTGACCTAGGGGTGGGACCTCCATAACCTTGGATTCATGTATCTCCCAGATAAAATGTAAGTGCTGCACTTCACTTGTCATTGCAATCAAAGGAGAAAGGTTTTCCTAACGTTAGAGCAAGAGTTGACAAACCCTGCCTCAATATGGTCCTTGCTTGTTTGTGTGCCAGAAATGTTTTATCAAGGTTTGCCATGTTTCTAGCTTATGTCTGTAGAGGTATACACTGGTAACTGATAGGAAAAGGGAACTCTTTTTATTTCTTGAACCTGGATGCCCTCCACCATAAAAAGCTAACTGAAAACTCAAACTTGATTTCCAGTTAAAAAAAAAAAAAAGAAAAAAAAAAAGTGCAGCTACAATGTACATATTTACATCCAAATTCAACAGTCCTGTGTGAAGAAATCTTAAATATAATGCTAACCAAGGAAGTATAAGTACTTAAAGCTTTTTTTTGTGTTGTATGTTACCACTTATCATCTGTAAAATGCAAGTATCTTTTCCTCTTTTTAAGAGGAATGGACAACTTTTTAGAGGTAAGATACCAGCAAATGAGAGAAAATAAAATAATAGGTTGTTTTCTTCAGTGCCATTCTCTAGGTTGTGAAATCCACCTAACATTTCCCTATGCTGTTCTTTGGTCTCATGTGTTCACTTCTTATAGTAGGCTACACTGTTTATTTTGGTCTCCCACCCAAAGGAACAAGTAGATCCTTGCTGTAGGGCTGTTGGCAGTGCCATAGTCCAGAGGCGTGAAGAATAGCTGTGGACTTTTCTGGATCCATCAGCTGTTGTTCTGTTGCCAAGCTCTGACTCTACTGACACACGTGGTCTTTTCTGTCCTATATTCCTCCACTGTATTTTCTAATCTGATCAGTCTTTCTCCTTCACACATAGGCTTCAGGGCAGATTCTTTTTTTCTCCTTTTCTTTATTTTGTGTTATAACATGTGCAGGACAACCAGGGGATCAGGCCCAGTCAGCATGGGTCCTGAAAGGCAGGTCCTGCCTGACCAACCTGATCTCCTTCTATGACCAGGTGACCTGCCTAGTGGATGAGGGAAAGGCTGTGGATGTTGTCTACCTGGACTTTATTAAAGCCTTCGACACTGTCTCCCACACCATCCTCCTAGAGAAGCTGGTGGCTCATGGCTTAGAGAGGCGTACTCTTCACTGGGTAAAAAACTGGCTGGATGACCGAGCCCAAAGAGTTGTGCTGAACGGAGCTAAATCCAGTTGGTGGCCGGACGTGAGCGGTGTCCCCCAGGGCTCAGTGTTGGGGCCAGTCTTGTTTAATATTTTTATCAATGATCTGGATGAGGGGATTGAGTGCACCCTCAGTAAGTTTGCAGATGGCACCAAATTGAGAGGAAGTGTCAATCTGCTTGAGGGTAGGAAGGCTCTGCAGAGGTGTCTGGACAGGCTGGACTGATGGGCTGAGGTTAATTGTATGAGGTTTAACAAGACCAAGTGCTGGGTCCTGCACTTGGGTCACAACAACCCCATGCAACGCTACAGACTTAGGGGAAGAGTGGCTGGAAAGCTGCCCGGTGGAAAAGGACCTGGGGGTGCTGGTTGAGAGCCGGCTGAATATGAGCCAGCAGCATGCCCAGGTGGCCAAGGCGGCCAGCAGCATCCTGGCTTGTGTCAGGAATAGTGTGGCCAGCAGGAGTAGGGAAGTGATCATGCCCCTGTACTTGGCACTGGTGAGGCCGCACCTTGAATATGGTGTTCGGTTTTGGGCCCCTCACTACAAGAAAGATATTGAGTTGCTGGAGCATGTTCAGAGAAGGGCAACGAAGCTGGTGAAGGGTCTGGGGAACAAGTCTTCTGAGGAACGGCTGAGGGAGCTGAGGTTGTTTATCTGGAGAAGTTGTTTTTCTGGAGAAGAGGAGGCTGAGGCGAGACCTTATCACTCTCTACAACTACCTGAAGGGAGGTTGTAGTGAGGTGGGTGTTGGTCTCTTCTCCCAAGTAACTAGCAATAGGATGAGAGGAAGTGGCCTTAAGTTGCATCAGGGGAGGTTTCAATTGGTTATTAGGAAAAATGTCTTTACTGAAAGAGTGGTCAGGCATTGGAACAGGCTGCCCAGAGAGGTGGTGGAGTCACCACCCCTGGAGGTGTTCAAAAAATGTGTAGATGTGGCACTTCAGGGCATGGTTTAGGAGGCATGGTAGTGTTGGGTTGACAGTTGGACTTGATGATCTTAGAGGTCTTTTCCAACCTTGATGAGTTTATGATTCTATGACTCATGATTGCAGAATTCAGCGGTACTGCATTTTAAAAGTGTTTCATTGTGACAGGAGAGTGGACAATCCAGAGGTGAATCTATGTGCTAAGCTTTAATCTAGAATTTTTTTGCGTTAAAATTTAGGCTATTTTAGCAAAATGGAATATCATAAAGCAACAATCTTTTCAATTCTGTACATAACATTACTTTTATAATCATGTACCTGCTGTAAATAAGGCTGTTGTAGCTGACATTCTGCTTCAGATAGCTAAATGAAAAGGTAAAATTAAACCTATGTTTCAAGAGTGGACCTTGAAAGCAATGTGATTGCAATCTCTTAGAACATTTATACTGACCTGTTCTTACCAGTTTTGCAAAGATTATGTGTTATCTGCCCTAAGTTGCTGCATATCTCATGTCACCACAGACAGAATCTCCTTTTCCAGATTTTCAAGTCATTGTATGTTTACTTACTGCTGGAAAGACATTGTCACTTGGAATCCAGCAGTCATATAAAGGCAGAATAAAAAGGCTTAGTTCTCTAAGTGAATGGGTGAAAGAAGAATTGATGACCTTTGGTCTTCATTTGACAGAAATCAATCTGTGAGATTTGACATGTGTGCATTCAGTTTGTAATGGTCTTATGTGCTAGGAGTTAGGGTCAGTATGCCATTTACAATACTGGAATGAGGCTTCAAATGTAAGTTTGTGGTAGGAACCTGAAATGAAGCGTTGGTTTTCATTGTGTAGAGATTACACATGCCGAGTATAACATCCAGAAATAGGGAAGTGCAGCAGGAGCGTTAACTTGAGAGAGCTAATAATGACAGGAAAATTTGTGAGCTAAATGTTCTGTGAAATATTGTTTATTTCACATTTAAACAGCCTGAAGAATTCCATTTACTTCATATATTAATGTAAATGAATATTTTTGTTAGACCAGTAAGTACTGTTGGAAAAAACAGCATGCCTTTAGGCACATGGTCCTTCTCACTAAGAAATATGCAACAAATTTCTAGCAAAAATGTGTTAAAAACAATGGTTGTTATTTTAGTCTAACTATGTTAGTAGTTGGATAGCTTAGAGGAGGTAGTGGTTATGCTCTAGAGATGTGTTAGCTGGAGATGGAGATAACCATGCCTTTGATTCATGGGACAGAAACAGAAATAGTACTCATTAGGGTCAACAGGGATATAAGACACAAAAATTATATTTTGCTGTAGAATCTGCTGTCAAGACTTTTGTCAACAGCAAAAATAGCACCCTAGCAGAGACCAAAACAAGGCCACCATGGCCTTCCATCCTATGTTGGAATTTAGGTAGAGAAATCATTAAACAATTACAGTTCATAGGAAAGATAAGCATACCTTCAAATAAAATTTCCTAGTTCCATTTACTGTATATTTCATATAAACATAGAGTGTTTAATACTTTTCTTCACAAAAGGGGACTTATTAGCTGTGATTATTTTTAAAAGCTTTTTTATTTAGGTGCCATAGAAGTTTCTCCATGGAAAACTGAACTGTATCAAACTTTAAGAGAGTGTAGATTAATATAGACTACTGAATCAACTGGTGATATACTGCACCAAATAAGGATACAGAATCCTTCCTTGTCTCCTTTCCCCCTTCTTTGTATTTGTGGTGGGTTGACCCCGGCTGGACACCAGGGTCCCAACAAAGCCACTCTCACTCCCCCTCCTCAACTGGACAGGGGAGAAAAAAAAAAATAATTAAAAGCTCATGGGTTGAGATAAGGACAGGGAGAGATCATTCACCAATTACCAACATGGGCAAAACAGAATCGACCTGGGGAAATTAGCTTAATTTATTACCAGTCAAATCAGAGTATCATAATGAGAAATAAAAACTAAATTCTAAAACGCCTTCCCCTCACCCCTTCCTTCTTCCTGGGCTCAAATTCATTCCCGATTTTTTCTGCCTCCTACCCACCAGCAGCACAGGGGGACGGGGAATGGGGGCTGTGGTCAGTTCATCACACGTTGTCTCTGCCGCTCCTTCCTCCTCAGGGGGAGGACTCCTCACACTCTTCCCCTGCTCCAGCGTGGGCTCCCTCCCAGGGGAGACAGTCCTCCATGAACTTCTCCAGCGTGAGTTCTTCCCATGGGCTGCAGTTCTTCACGAACTGCTCCAGCATGGGTCCCTTACATAGGGTGCAGTCCTTCAGGAACCTTGTGGCGTCACCAGTCCTGCCAGCAAACCTGCTCCAGCGTGGGCTCCTCTCTCCACAGGGCCACAGGTCCTGCCAGGAGCCTGCTCCAGTGCAGGCTTCCCACAGGGTCACAGCTCCTTTGGGCACATCTAGCTGCTCTGGCTTGGGGTCCTCCACGGGCTGCAGGTGGGTATATGCTCCACTGTGGACCTCCATGGGCTGCAGGGGGACAGCCTGCCTCACCATGGCCTTCACCACAGGCTGCAGGGGAATCTCTGCTCCGGCACCTGGAGCACCTCCTCACCCTCCTTCTTCACTGACCTTCGTGTCTGCAGAGTTGCTCCTCTCACATATTCTCTCTTCTCTTTCTGGCTGCAGTTGCAGGTTTCCCCCTCACCCACCCCCAGAGGCGCTACCACTGTCGCTGATGGGCTCGGCCTTGGCCAACAGCAGGTCCGTCTTGGAGCCGGCTGGCACTGGCTCTATCGGACATAGGGGAATCTTCTAGCAGCTTCTCACAGAAGCCACCCCTGTAGCCCTCTGCTACCAAAACCTTGCCACGCAAACCCAGTACAGAATTGTATCGCATGCATATACATCTGGAATAGATGGTACCTGAAATGCATATTAAAATATCTAGAGAGAGCAATCCAATTTCCCAGTATTCTTACAGAATATGGTAGGAGCTAGAAATAATCGGATCATCCTTTATATGTGGCTTTATGGTGCCAAAATTACTGTTCTCATGTATATGTGGTTAAACAGAAAGATAGGTCCTTAGCCAACTGCTAGTATGTTCATCTATATTACTACAGTACTAATCAAGTGATGGCAAATACTAGCAACATATGCCTTCAGGGTGTCATTATTTTCAATAGGCTACTGTTTTGTTTTGTTTTTTTCCAAACAATGCCTTTGCTTTTTTTAATAGCATGTTTAAAATTATTTTGTTCCTTTGATTGCAGTAAACTATATTTGGTGTAGAACAGGAGCAAGCAAAAGGGAGAAAATAACTCGATGAGAAGTACTGGTATAAAATGCAAGTTTCAGGTTTTTAAATGTTTTGTGTTGGTTTAAGTATTTTAATATCATAGTAGTTATATTCACTGCTATGTATTGGTATATAGTAATTGCTTTAAAATATAATTGAAAATCTTTAATGCAAGGATATCTTGCCCGAAAGGTCATAGCAGTACTTGCAGTTCCCAAGCACAGAAGAGATTGTAAAATACAAAGCTTGTATTTTAGGTTTTATAACTAGTGATTTTTATGTTGAGAGCAACGTATTATATCCCAAGGTGTTTAGGGGTTATTGCTTTTGCTTTAGAAGATGCTAGACTCAAAATCTATGTATAGTAGCAAACAGGGCTAGAGCTCTTTAGTCATTGGCACATTTCCCAAAACGCTTTGGCTTATGCAGTTAACACTTTCTCAAACGGTATTCAGGGACAATTTAGGGACTAGCATAGGTCAATGGCAGTTCCTGATAACTAGTTTAGATAAGGCCTCTCTCTTCTGAAATAGAAGAGATTTTAACATTTTGCATGCAAGCCACTTGCTCTAAGTGCCACAGAACGAGCTTTGGCACATCTAATTTACCAGAATTCATGTAACCACAGAGTCCTAAAGTGAAATGCTTCCAGAATTACTTGTGTGGTCTTAGAAGAGGTTGAAAATAGCAATGAATATAGAATTTCACCATACCACTAATCCTTCTCCAGTTTTACCTGCTAAATTGTAATGATCTGCAAAGTGAATACTTTGTGAAAGAAAAATGTTAAAGTAAAAATAAATAGTTATATTTACTTGAACTATTTTTTTTTCTGTCATAATCATAAACCAGAGCATTTCAAAAAACACCTGGTTTCAAAAACCTAAGCAGATTAATTGGTGGAAGTCTGCAGCAGATGAGCCATTATAGGAATTTATTTTTTATTTTAGGAATCTTCATTGTTTTAGCAAGCCCATACTAGATTGCTCACATGACTTTTCATATACAGCAGTATATTCCAGTTGAAATGAATATGGAAGTTGATAGGAAGAAAGAATAATACAGAGCAAAGCAGTGAAGCTCTGGAAGGGAGAAGAAAAAAGATTAAGTGGAACAGGATTGCTTGAGGACATAGCTTTGTTGCTTTTCTTTTTCTGTGCCCAGAAAACTTCTAATCATTATAAATTAAGTATTGGGTTTTGTCCTTATCATTACTGGGAAAAAAAGTGCTGTTTCAGTAAAGTTCTGCAAAAATAAGAGAACTGAAGACTCCCTAGCATTTGACGTATCTTAGCCAGGTTGCCTTTTTTTATGCCAGGTTTGAATTTGGACCATCAGTTAGCTTTTTCTTCCTTATAATACGAAGTTCTTTATTTGACTGACTGAAATTTTCTGTAAATCACAGTAGGTTGTTTAAATAAAGGAATATGACCTAAGCTCTGAAACTTTAATAGTTTTTACGATAATATCTTCAGGGAAGGGAGAGTTGGAGAGTGATGATAATATTTCATAATTCCATTAATTCTTCTGGGGTAAACTAACATTCAAATAAAAATAAGTAGTAAAGTTACAAAAGGAACAAATAAAACCTGTGAATATAAATAAACCCCCCAATTTATTTTTTCACCTATTGCTGTTTCCTGGCAGGATTGCAGAGTTAAAACCCTCATCAACTACAGTTCACAATTTGCAAAGTAGGATGCAGTGTAGTTAGGATTTAACCCAGTGACAAAATTCCCATTGACCTTACCCATAAAATAGCTAACATCGTCAGCTAAGTAGAGATATGAGCTACTCTCATATGAAGAACATAATGAGGTTTCCTCTTCTTCGTATCATTCACACCTGAGTCTGTGCTAGGAGAGATATACAGTGAGCATGAGAGCTGGCTTGAAGGCGAGACCCAGCTCATGCGTTTGTTTTTACAGGGTCTCATCTGTCAGGGTGTAAGTGGGTTTGCATATGTTCACTTGCAGTGCACATCTGGTGGTCCTAGAAAATCTTAGACACATCAATCAGCGATACGGACAGAAAACTCGTGACTTCAGAAATTAATTTTGCTGAATACATTGTTACTCTTGCAACATAATTTAGGATTTAACCTCACTGATCCAACCCATTCAATAAATCATTAGAAAGAAGAAATAAAGGTTTGTTTTGGGGTTTTTTTGTTCGGTTCCTCCTCCCCTTCTCCGCCCTCCCCAACCCCCCCTTAGAAAGCCTGATTCAATAATTCTGTATTCATCACAAACTAACTGGTTAAGTATAGAGACAGAGATGCTTAAAATAAAGAACATGTTGAACTAAGTGAATACTTTGTGAAGGAAAATTGTTAAATATTTGTTTATGCTGAATTGGATTGAACATAAGCTCCAAACATTAATTAAAGTTGTTTAACGAATTAATCATTTCTTGTGAAGGGGAGGAATTTAATAACTTAAGAATTTGCTTTATTCTATTCCAGAGTGCAAAAGTGAGGGAAAAAAATATTTTGTAACAATTGCTAGCAGAATTTTGTTGTAGTGAAATGTTTGGAAACCATTCATGAGCTGTGTTAAATTTCTCACTTCTGTGAACTGCTTTTAACTTGATTAAAACCAGGTATCTTTAAAAAAAATTGAAAAATAATGGCAGCTCAAGGACAGGATACTTGAATGTCGAGATCTATGCAGTATACTTACTATGTCTAAATTTAAACTAAGGTATACACAGCTAAAGTACTTATTTTCTACTTATGGGACCTGATTTATTTTTAAAAAATTATAACAAAATACTAGACTTGAGAGAAAGAAATCACCCAGTCTTTAAATTAAACAAATAAAGTAAATTATAATCATGCCAAGAGATAAATCTGCAATATAAACCTTGAAAGTTATATTTCTCCTTTTCTTCCTCTCCATAATGATGCTACATTGGAAAATCTTTTTTCTTTGTCCTTCTCTGTTCACACAAACCAAGCACAAAAACGATGCTTAGATCTGAGTAGAGATATTTCAGAAGAGACATTCCTACTTTTTGTGTCCTCAGCTCTAGATGTGCAAGATCCGAGTTCATTTAGGGAAAAGAAAAAAAGAAAAAAGGAGGAATTCTGATTTCACAAAGTGAAGAAGGCTTTGTTTATGAAAATGGGAAACTAGCTTCTGCTACTCAAGTGACATTGACAGCTTGCCAGGGAAATGAGCTACCCAATGTTGACCAATGTGTAATTTTGATCAGTTCAAGAGTAACAATTGTTGATTGTATGCAACATGAGTCTAGGAGCTGAACAACTTGTTAGACCTTCTTAGTCTCTCATCATCCATTATATACTGCATTTGTTATTTCCTTCATGTCTTGAGGTATCAAATGAAACACTCAGCCACTTTATCAAGTTGCCTCTTGGTTGATACCTGTGAATGGTTAATACAGTAAGCTGAACACAAATGAATATACAGAATAATCAACAAATAGTTTTTCCTTTTTGCTCCAAAATACTTTAGCAGAGAAGAGAAGCAACTTAGATTTTTTCCCGTTAGCTTCTTCACTTATCATCTTTAAAATTAAGCCTTAAAAATAAGCTTTTAAGAATCCAACACTAGAAAATCAAATTAGGAGTACTGCAAGAAACACAAGCATAATGCAAGTCTGATCTTTTTATAACCATGCAGAGTGAATAGCCTGAGAATGAAATAAGCCAGTGCTGTGAACAAAGCAAGCACTATCTGTTAGCTTTGTTTATTATAATCGGTTTAGATGCCTAAGCATTTTTGACTGTTTGTACCTCTTAAAGTATATAACTTTAATGTCTTCCTCTTGTGTTACCCAAATCTTAACATGGTTGGCACCTTGTACAAAGTAGGAATCTCGGGGTCTGAGATATCAAATAAAGAGTTTAGCCATTGAAGGCATCTGTTCCCACAGAAGAAGCATTTCTGGTACACTTAAAATGAATTGCCTGATGAACAGTTCACAGTATGAAGATTCAGGTACAAAGGGCCACTGCTCCAGTGCTTCACCATTATTAGAATGTTTCGTTGTGTGCCATGCATTACATGGTGTGTGAACAGACAAGGCTAAAACAATGAGCTTGCAAACATATATGTACTTAAAATTAAGCCTTTGAGTAATTCTGTTGACCTTGAAGAAACTACCATGTTCTTAAAGCTAACCATGAAAGTATTGCAAGAGGAAAGCAGACTCTTAGAAAATAATAAATAGAGTAAATATGGTAAACTAGCTAGCAGAAAAGTATTGGATTTGAATTGTGGAATTGTTTCATATATGTGTTTAAATACCTAAAACTTGAGTGATCCATGGTGTTTCCTTAAAATTTCCTGATTATGTTGAAGTTGCATAATCAAATTAATTGGACACTGTAAATTAAATTGCAACAAATGGTTTGGCCTTTCTGTTTGCCATTTATAACTGTCTGGTTTGCATTTGCTATGAGAATCATAGATTATAACCCAGGGCACAAAAGGAAGTAATGGAATCAAAACTTGCTTGTGTTGTGGAATCTCGTTGTCATGTTCCTTGTGTCAGTTCTTGCTTATTGCTGGGTACTGTGTGTGTTTTCTTAGCAGGTGGAAAGAGTCTTGCCCTATGAGTGACACTATTAATGAGCAGATGGAATTTTAGGTAGAGCATGAATGTAGGGAAGGTTTAGAAATTCAAATGATCAGCCATGCAACCTCTTTGGAATTGTCACAGTGAAAGGAAGGTGCATTACTGTAGGATTTTTAAGAGCAAGAGGAATTAGAATTTACATATAGTTTTCCATCTGTTCAGAAAGTTAGACGGTAAGTAGATGCACTTCAGCGAGTACAACTACTGTGCTATCTAAATTACACAGAAGAACCTTTACACACAACTGAAGCCCAGTTGTTCAGTGCAATAGTGTGGGTCCATCTTGCTTTTGTGGATTTTCAGAGTTTATTTTTCTGAGCAAAATTTCAGTTTACAAAGCCCAGTATTAGGTCTTGGTTACTATGATAAAGGCCACAATATAAAGACCTAAACAAATAATGGAAATGGTATTTCTGTAGAACAAAGAAAAAGAAGAAGAATTAAGTTTAAGACTGCTGAGGTTTCATGTAGGAAGGGAATGACTTGGAAGTAGCACATTGTTTGTGTCACTACTTTTCTCACCTGATCCCTCCTGAGCAAAATTCTTTGCTTAACATGTGCAGTTTGCTCCAAGGATTCATTCACTTGATTACCTAAAGACTATAACTAGCATTTCTTTTATGTCACCTTTTTGTTTTTAATCCTTCCACGTGTCCAAAACCCTCTCAGCATTTGCTGCCAATGTCGTAGTACAACAGATATGGCTACAGGCCATAACTACACAGTTGTGGGGTAGAGATGCCCCTATGGGCTCTCCAAAGTCATCAGAAGATCTTCAGGAAAAAACACCACAAAACACAAATAGTGTAGTAAGTCTTGATTCAAAAGTCGGCACAGAATCTCCTGGTATTTTCATCTTGTAGTTGCTGTTTATTATCTTGTGGTGTTGCCTGCCCAGCTTCTGCAAGTGAGAGCATGTTGGTTTACCTTATTCCCATGTAAAACAGAGCTTTTGGATTCCAGTACACTTATTCCCATGTTTAACTCATGTCAGCACTATGTTTTGCCTGAGATTGTGGGAAGCACTGTGACCCAAGCACTTTGACTGTGCTCATGTACTTGACAGCGCTCCTCTTTTTCACTCATCGACTGTGATCAGAATCAGTGTATGCAAGTTGCTGTTTGTACTGCAGTCAGAGTTCCTTCTGCTAAGCTTTCTGCTGTTTGAAATTGTAATGCCTCTGGACATCCTATGAAGCATAAGTGTAATTTGTCTGCTGGAGAGTTGTCTCTTGATTTTACAATTTGTACTGGACAGCTACATTTTTGAAGTTGAGTGAAAATACACATGCCACATCATTGACTCAATCTTAGTTTGAAATTCATTTGGCTTGAGGTCCTGTGTCTTTCAGAAGGAAGAAAAACCCTCATCATCAATGTTTAGTCTACAGTATGGAAGCTCAGAATGTGGAACTCCTTGTAAAGTGGCTTTTTAATGCTGATGATGATTTCAAAGATAGATATTGATTTTACAGTGAAGTAACATCCTGTAGGAATTTTGAGTCTAGGCCTTAGGATGTAAGGAAAACCATGTATTTCCAGTCTAGATAATGAGAATGATCAGACAGTGATCTCAAAAATACAAAGGTTGCTTGCCAAATGCTACAGAAAGAGTTAAACTGCTTAAGTTCAAAGAATTTTAAGAACCTCTTGACTCCACAGGTTTTATTATATGAATAATTTAGCATAGTCTTTTCAGTAAGATATAGAGCAAATGCCTGAAAACTGAAATAATGTGAAATGAAATTTCTGATTGTGGAAATATCCAAAAATTGTTTTCTGAAATATCAGCATCTGTGTGAATTTGATTACCCTACTTGTAGAAATTTTATAAGAGAAATATGACAAGTAATGACAGGATTGGTACTTGTGACTTTATTAAATGAAATTTAAGACAGTTTTGTCACTTAACAAATGTTGCCAGCTTTAACAATTAAGTTGATGAGAGTATCTGAACTATATCTGGAAATTTTACGGGATCTACAGAATTCAATGGCAATACTGAAATTGATCAAGCAAGAATTCAGAATTTCATTTTACAATTAAAATAAAATAATGGTACATAAATCCCTTATTCAAATTATGCTTTCCCCACTTCACATGGTGTTCAGTTGTTTTCAAGAATGTTTTAATTCCTGACTAACTTGTATGAAGTATAAGATGTATCTCTACAGGTACCTCCAAGAGGTATTTTTGTTTCTTTGACTCATATCCCTCTGTTTCTTGCCCTACTTAACATTATTCCCTTCACCAGTGATGTCAGTTGTTATGTTTTCTTCCTCCCTGTCCTTGCAAAAAGGCCAGTTTATAACAATATGTACATTAAGATTTTCCACAAAATCATTTTCTCCTTTAAAATGCTCATGGGTATTTATTGTAATAAGAATGTGAAGTACACCTGAACTCCTGTTGGGTATGTCATCTTCAAAATCACTGCTTGAAATACTGGTCTTGTAAGAGACCCCTTGTTCTTAGTGGAGGAAGAAACACTAATGCTGTGAAGGAAACAGAGAAGGATACAAACAAATACTGGGACAAAGATTGCTTTTTGACAGATGGAGGTGAAAATAATGTGTTTAATTCAAAGCCGAAATAAAAAAAAAAGGGAAGGCAACGTGTGACCAAAAGTTAAATCAGTGCACTACTGGAAGCTTTTCTATGGTTCTGAACCTTTTTTTTATTCTTTCATCTACTCCTTTATATCACATCTGTATGTTTATAACTTTGTATTTTGTGCTAAGAATCACCTTTTTATAGGTTTAGAAATTGCATATTAGAAATTATATGTTAGATACTGTCAGAATCTAGATGATACATCTTAGTTCTGTCTTTAACTTTTCTTTAAATGCAGTTAAGAAGTGACAATTGGAGTTAGAACTTCTGCACAGCTTTTAAGTAAATTAGTTTAATAATCTGGAAAATATTTTCATGTTTGATGAATTACAACTGAAATTGTGGGATAAATGCTGTAAAATATCAAAAATGGTATAAATTATAGCCTAGGTCAACACGCAGTAAAATGTGGTGGACGTTATTAAAATTCTTTTTAATTTTCTTTAAAAAAACCCCACATTTTTACTGGAAGTTTGAGAGAACCTAAATTATACTCTTAATTCTGTGCAAGAATGTTCTCCAAATGCTATTGTTTCATATTTTTAATCTGATTTTGCTTTGCTCCTTTGTTTGTATGGTGTCCTCATTTGCCGGGATACTTTCTTCCTTTTGTTCTGTGTTTGCTTTTCATTCTCTTCTACAAAGGAAACAGCATGGGATATAGAAAACAAACTGGAGAAAAATGAATACTCTGAGCATTTGTCTTGAATTATTGAGGAACATGAAATCATATTGTCATTCATTTGCTTATTAAGAACTGAACAGAGTCTCATGTTCTCATATTTCTGATCAGCCTCAGACTGCGCACCAGTGTTGCAGGTTATATGCAGCAGGAAATCATTCACAACTTCTGTGCACAGACTTTTCTCCTTTTACCTTACTTCAATACCTTGATCTTTTATGTCTTTTAGGTTCATGTTATGGCAACACTTTCCCTGAGGGGCTTGAATATACATGTGGCTGATAAGGTTGTATTAAAGGATGTAATCCTTACTTGTGGCTATTTTTAGATCAGATGCAAGGTCTACCTTTCATGTCAGCTTTGTAGGACCCTTGGGATCACTTGAAAATGATAAAGCCAAAATTTATTTTGTCAAGATAGGAGATGTCATGTCATAACTGCCATTGCTGAATGTGAAATATTCCTGAAACATTGTTGAAACCCTTCCAGGACTTTTTAAAAAAAACAAACAGACACAAAAAAAAAAAAAACAAAACAAAACAACCCAAACCAAAAAACAAACAAACAAAAAAACCAACAACAAGAAAAAAAAACACAAAAAACAAACAACCCCTCCCCCGCCCAAGAAAAAATCCCTATAAAGTTGCTGCCATGACTATATTATGCCATTAGGTTAAGACTTAGTATCTTTTTTCCAGAGTATTTTACTAATTAAAATCATAATAGTGGCCCACAAACCAAACTGAAACAAAAGCATGGATTTCTGTCCTTCTGCTCCCGATATATTTCACTTTTATGAATCTTTTCTTATGTATATATTCATAGTGCTTAAGAATAGCTGCATATACATACATATATATACACATCTATCTATCTATGTACATGCACACACACAGACAGACCCAAGAAAAATTGCCGTATAAGTATTTAGTAATTAACACCCATTTGTATATGAAAAATTTGCAGTTAGTTCTGTTGCATGCTGTACAATAGTACAACACTGTCCACTTCCTAATGCATCTTAAATGGCATTGGTCTCAATCATACCCGAAAGATGTTGTGAAAGAGGATTAATTTCCTTACAAAGTAGGTATCTAAGCTAGGCAGAATGAATCACCCTTGGAAATGTTGATGCTTTTCTCTCAACCAAAGGGGAAGCTAAGGCTGGATGTCTACCTTTTAGGTGGTTGAATCACACTCAGTAAATTCCACCATAAAGGCCCTGCATCAGTTTTCTTGCTATCATTCTGCTGACTATCTTCTGATTAAAGACTAATTGTACATTTGTGTGTTTTGAACCTGAAATATAAAAGTACCACTTCATCTTCCAAGGAGGAAGTGTGACTTGTTTGTTAAGCAGGAGAGACAGCACTGTCACAGAAATGACTGAAATCTTCAGAAGGGAACCTGCTGGTGAAGAGTAAAACAGCTGAGATGGCAGTGGGGTATTTTGTCCTTCTGACTGAAGGAACAGAGTGGAAAATCACGGGAATGACAGACCACTGTCAGTAGTGAATTGCTCTGAAAAGCGGAAGAGACATATTCTCACCTATTTATCATTATTTCCATGATAAGAAAGAATACATCATGAAAGAAAATCCTTCAAACTATGAACATTTCTCTGTTCCTTGATTTTGTTAGTGTTTTATTTAAATACGATATTCTGCAGTAGAGAAGTTTTGTGTTAGAAAAAGAATCATTCCTTATTTGAGAAATAAACTTTGGCCTTTTAAAAAGTCTGCATTTTTCTCCTTCAGATTGTCACTGGAGAACCTTTCCCTGTAGCTATGACTGATGGGCAGAATTTGATATATTATTTGATATATTTAGATATTTTTGGATGAGTAAAGACATTATTTTATTTCTTTTTAGAAATCATTTGCTAGTTTTTTTCATTACTTGATGTGGATGATAGAAGGTGTGTATAATACAAGGGAATCACTCAGTGATGTAGATAACAGTTCTTCCTTGAAAAGAATCTCTAAACTTCATAATTTAGCAGAGTTTGCTTAACTTCTTTGGGAAGTAAAACAGCTTCCTTAAGTCTTATCTGAGCATATTCTTTAACAATTCCATTGACTATAGTTATTCTAATACTCTGAAAATGCTGAGTGTACTTTATTTATCTTGCAGTGGTCTTGTTAATCTGCAGTAAGTCATCTAGTGTCCTTCTGCCTCTGATGTAGGATTATGATGAAAATCTACTCTCCTTGCTGTAAATCCAATAACAAAATCACTGTCGATTTTACTCTGTTTGTATTTATGCCTTCTGGGAACCATCCATACTGTACTACCTATCAAGTAATGCGTATGGTTGTATTTTCATCTGAGTTATTAATTCATTCCAAACTACATGTTTTTCCTTCAGCTTTAACGGTCTAGTTATCTATGTTTTACAGCCACGGTCAAGGTAATTAGAGTCCCTGCCACAAGCAGGAATAGCCCTGTGCACTGAGGTGTGACTATGCTTGTACTCATGTATAAAGAGAGGGCGTAGACTTTTCTGACATATTTGCTGACAATGTGACGTTTAAAGACATTTCAATGTATTGCTGTTATAAGGAGAGGTTTTCCCCCTCTCTTTCTTTCTAGGATGTGCCTATTCAGAGAAGAAACAATTCAGCATCCATTTTCTTTTGCCTTAAAGTGTAGGAGGTTACAGTACCTTTTCTCAGGCAGTTCCATCCACTGTGTTAAACTCATTAACCACAATACAATTAAAACAAGAATTCTAATGCAGAGTGAATGAAAGAGAATAGCAAAACACTGAGGCCTGGATTAATCCTCTCTAATGCTAGAAGTTTGTGTGTTGTGTCTGATGTGCAGCCAACTGTTCTAGTCTTCCTTGCAGTGGGTGGAGAGAGAGCATCCTCTGGGGCAGTGAAGATTTGGATGGGCTTGACTATGCTGCAGAAGTTCCTGCAACAGAAGTTTCCTCAACTGTAAAGGGAACAGAAGGAAACATTCCTGTAATTCTGTAAGGCTGTGTGCCCACTAGGTTTTACTTGCAATCAGAATTTATAGAAAAACATAGTTTTAGTGGCCTTCTATTGAGTCCATCTTCAAAACACATCTGCTATTCCTTTTCTATAAGTAATACATCTGTGATTTTGGGTTCCTAGGTCAAGATAGTACTATATCATCAATTGCTTTATCATAAGAGATATCAGTGCCATCAAGTTAGTGGTGACAGATATTGTGAAGCAAATCTGTTTTATTGGAGCCAAGCTAAGTATGAATACCAGCAGTACTTTGTTCATGGTGATCATTGGTGTTAGTAGAATAGTCTGCGTTCCTAACAACAAAATATTCTTTAAAATCAAGTGTTCCATTCAAAAAGCCCAAAGGAAACAAAGTGACAACTAGAATAACCTGCTTGATCAACCATACCACACACACTTAGCATAATGAGTCAGTTATGGTCATCCCATCTTGGTAATGAAATCTGAAATACCACAGAAAACAGTGTTCTACACTCCACTAGTTAGTCATGCACAGAGTTCTCATCATTGTTAATCTATATTTACCCTATGTTTACTATAGATGTTTATTAACCTGGTTTTATTATGGGCTGCTTTAATTGCTGCAAAGACAGTGATGCTGGCCTTGTAAAACCATTAAAAATAGTGTAAAAATAAACCTTTCAAATAATGCAAAATATTTTTTTCTCTTTCCCTTAACAAGTATCTTACTGAACAAGGGAATTCCATCTCACAAGAGTAAATCAGATGTTTTTAATCTCTGTAGATCCAGAAGAATCATTACTTGTGCAACCAGTCTCCACGACAGAAGCATGTTAATGTTGGGCACTAGACCAGAGTTATCTTGAATGAAAATGCAACATATGGGAAAACAGAAGAAAATGTGTGTTGTAGGAGGTTCTTTTTATGAAATATGGAGTCTCTGTGAAAGCTGCCCAGAAGATTAGAAAATTGGAATTGATCCAAACACAAATAGATTAATAGACATACTTCAACTAGCAAGAGAGTTGTCAGACAAATTGCCACATAGTTGCTACAATAAAGGATATAGCACCCGAATCTCATCTTGTACATTGTAACTGGCATATAGTTGTTTGAAAAATTGCTTCATAAAATTAAATTGGGCTGTACAGGTCTTGTATCTAGTTTAAATTCATTTTGATGGCCACATGGATCTGAATAGAAAGTCAGTGCATGCTTTCTTTTCTGCTTAAACCTTAAAAATTATGCCTGTTGCTATGGTGTCTTTCTTTATTTGTACATCTATTTGCTAGGTATTTTTCTGGTATCCCACATATCCTATAGCTAGCTACCTGCTAATTTCTGTTTAAAATAGATTAAATTAGTAACAGGATTTAAAATCCTGAAACAAGTGTCTAGCAATCTTTTCTGAAATGTAGAAGGTAAAATCTTGTTTCTCTTGAGTTGGTAGTAGACTCCTGCTAAACAAGCTGAATAGACACGTGTAGGTAGAGTTGCCTTGTGTTCACATGGCCCTGGGTACAAGATGCTAGGAAACTGTTACTGTTTTGGGACGACAGTTACTGACCAAAATGCTTAAATACTGTTTGTAAAAGTTAATGAACATAAGGACACTTTTTCAGATGGAGTTTCTTCACTGTGAGGAACACTACGGTGTATGAGGAGAGTCTGAGTTGGTGTGAGTGAAGATCTCTCACCCTGGAACATTTAGATGAAAGAAAAGTACTTTGATCAAATCAGACTCAGAGTTCAGGCCTAACAGTAAAGGATTAATAAAGGTATTATGGAAAGTCATGTATGTTTTATAAAAACAATGTAATTTACAAAAGAATATCACAAATCAAACTGGGGATTACAAAGTGTAACTAGTAAGCAAAAACGTTTGCTTATGTATCAGGAACTTGTTCTGTTGTAAAGTCAAATGCAGTGAGATGAGTACAGAGATACAAGACATCATTTTCTCCATCCACCTCTATGTATGGTTTTTCAGAAATCTCTTGTGTACTGGGCCTGGCTGGGATAGAGTTAGTTTTCTTCACAGCAGCTGGTATGGCACTGTGTTTTAGATTTGTGACCAAACCAATACTGATAACACACTGATGTTCAGTTATTGCTGAACAGTGTCAAGGCCTTCTCTGTTTCTCACTCTGCCCCTACTGCAAATAGATTTGGGGTGGGCAAGAGGTTGGGAGGACACACAACCAGTCAGATGACCTGAAAGAACCAGTGAGATATGCCATGCCATAAATCATTCATGCTTAGCAAGAAAAAGGGAAAAGAGGGGGTTTTAGCTAGGTTAGACAACTTTGCTCAGAACTGGCTGGGTATTGGTCTGCCCATGGGAAGTGGCGAGTGATTGCCTTCGCATGATTTGTTTAATTTTGTTTTCTTTCTTCTTCATCTTCTACTTCACTTATTCAACAGTTATTATCTCGATCCCCAAGTTTTCTTGCTTTTATTCTTCCTTTCTTCGTTCTCCATCCCAATGGTGGTGGGAGTGAGCGAGAGGCTGTGTGGTGGTTAGCTGCCTACCAGGGTTAACTCACCACATCTTGCTAGTCTAATAACTAGCTTGCCTCTCCCCTATCCCACAAGCTATTAAGACCTACGAACTGTAGGGTTCAAAAGTACTGTATGCTATGTATAATGTTCATTACAAGTTGGGAAAATGTATATCTTATTTCTTACTTAGATTATGCATTATGTATCGCTTGATTTTACTGTTTACTGTTTGCTTGAAGTCAAAGGGCTAAGCTGGGAATTGGCATGTGCAATAGCCAAAAGAAGGGTAAGATTTAAGAAAGCATTAAGTTTTTCTTTTCAACATGAACTTTTTTGCACTGGCTGGACCTTGGGATGTTCAGAGCATTGAAAAGAGGTTACTGGCAAAATGAGGGGAGAAGGTTTACAAACAGCAGAGGACCTTTTGTACATTGCCTGCAACAACCGACAAGGCTGTAAATTCCCTGCGCAGTGGTTCCCGTCTGGGAGTCCATCGGGGAATGTCAGTGCATCGGTAAACTTTCCACTTGTCGCTTTCTTTGTAAGAGAAACCGATTTTGCTTAACGCAGAGTCTGTGTACTCTGTTCAGAAATGAATGGTACTTGTGTTGAAGGCTCTGTTTCCATGCATTTACCACCAGCAGTTACCTACTGAAAGATCTGGCGGAGGCCAGGTTACTTAGCTCAGTTGGTAATCCTTGGATTAAAAGCTAGGAGACTGAATTAAGTCCAGGACCTGATAACAAAAAGAAGAATAGGCAAAGGCCTGGGAGGTATGGGGAAGTCAGAAGAGCATATTATAAGACACTGCTCACGTATGGATATTGACAATGTACGTGACGTGTATAACAACGATCAGCTCCTGTTCCAGAGGAAGTCAGGTGAACTGCTGAGAGTTTGCAGTACTTGTCTCTGTATTGGCACTTCAAGTAATACATCCAAAAACCAAAAAGCTTTGGGTCATTTTCTCATGGGACCTGACATTTGTAGTTAAGATTGGGAACTGATTTTGTATTCCTGCTTTAAGGAAGTACCCACAGAATGATAGATATTACAGTGTTTAGCATAAAGAAATGCTAATTTTTGAATGTGTGGTATTCTGTGTCATTTTATATCTTCTAAGAAAATAATGAATTAAATACTCATACCCTCAGATTTTGAAAATATCTTTTTTCCATCAGTAACAAGTTCACAAATTTCCTATAGATATTTGCAAACATATCTCACTTTCTTTTGTGCACTTCATAGGCTGTGAGAGGGGACAGACCCATATAGAAGTTCTGTAGATGGATCTTCAGTATTTAATGCTTCTGCCTTTTGCATAAAGAAGTGCTGGTGGGAAGGTGCTTGGCCCTTTTTACCCTGCCTGCCAACTCAATAAATAGGCTGGTTCTGCAGTCTCTGTATGTTGTTTGAAGTTAAGTTTGTTGTTAAGTTCCATATACTCCAAAACCACTAAACGTCATTACAAATCTCACCCTACCTTACCTTCTCTCAGTGGTGACATTTAAGCATGTAATTATTTTGTGTATTTTTAAAATATGCAATGGACATGAGGAGAGGCGTGCATATATGCAAAATCAGTTTCCTGAGAAGTTTTCTCTTTCAGAAACATGAAAGCAGTAATATATTTTTTCAACATTAGTTTAAAGTTATATTAAAGAACAAAACTTGCTATATCTTTAACTACCTGCAGTTAATTGCTTACTAAGAATGCTAGTTATCCTCAGAAATTTTCTGAGGATGATGTTCAGATTTATCAGCTGTGTTTCATTATAATTTGTGACACCTTAACACAGGTGTTCTTTTAAAAGAGAGGAGGGAAAAATTAATTTTATAATGTATTTCATTAGCAGATTATTTTAGGGGACTCCCTATTAATCTGGTGTAAGATATTTGTATAATACTTTCATTAATAGGAGTTGTCTTGATGAAGGCACCTGCAGGTTATTTCCCGAATATGATCTTAGTTTATATACTGCTACCAGTCATGTTCATTTCCTAAATCTCTTTTTCCTCTTCTACATTCCCTCTGTTACACTGACAGACACCTTCTGTGATTTCACAAAGCTATGTTTCTTTGACTACATAACTGCCTTGGTCATCAAGACATCTTTAAAGTCAAACAAAAACTGAAATAGCCCATGTTTTTCCTGAATTTTCTTAATTCCACATTTTGGTGTGCTGGAACTCACAGCATCTTGTGATTAAGAAACAGAATAAGGACCTCAAAGCTAGAAATTGTTCATGGAAAGAATATGGAAAACAGATACCTATTTTCCTCCTCCTTGCCCTTTCCTTACACAAACACTAAATGCATGAAAAAGTGTCAGGTTCGTATGCATATGTAAAAGTCTTATAAGGCAAGTTTTAAGCTTCTGGACCAGACAAGGAGTACAATGGAAGGAACATAACTTTATATTTAGACTAGTTATGAAAATTTAGGATTTTCTTCTGTTATTTCTAGCATCTTTGGATCCCAAGAACCTGAGGTTTGTCCAGCTTTTGGACATACACATCTCTCTGTCTCTCTCTCTGCCCCCTCCTGGATTTACTCTTTAGCATGAGTAGTTCCAGACTTTTATCTGAAGCTGCTGTCTTTGAAAAAAATCTACAGGTCAAAGAGTCTGTTAATTATTTGCTTAATGGTAATGCAGATTGCATCTAAGACTACTCTGGATGAAAGCAGGTTGTGAGTTAGCATTAGGTTTCCCCTGAGGTCTTTCAAATGATCACAGTTTTCCTTTCTTTATAGGATTAAGATCATGGAATTTATGTCATGGATGGGTTTCTGGCTGGAAGGATGTGAGCAGCTCATTCTACACATTCCTTTGTGTTCTGCCTTGATTTGTGCTGCATGCCATTGTGTTTTTATCCTTCTTGTGAAATAAGCATGTATTCTCTCAGAACTGAGAGAGGAGTCAGTCCAAGCTGTAGATAGGGATACACATAAATGGCACAGGAGAAAAAAAAAGCTTTGAAGATGAAATTCAGAAATCCTTTTGGTGTGTGGCAGATATGAGATATACACCAGTCCTTCTCTCTGCTCCTTTGCTATTTGTACACAAAGAACAAATGTTTAGTTATCTCAAAGGTCCAAAGAAGGAAGCGGGGTGCTTATGATAAGTAAAATTGGATTTGGTGTAAAGATTGATAAACCAAGAGACATGCAGTGGAGCTTATTAGCCCAGAAGCTTAGCCAGACAGATGGATTCTGGGTTTCTACTAGAAGGATACAAATGGTATAAAACTCAAGTGATTTATTAAAAAAATAATACTACTCTAGACTCAAATGTCACCACATCAGGAGCTCTGTCAAGGTTTCTTTACTTTCATTTATTAAAAGTGAAAACTTTGAACATCAATGTAACTTACTTTCACCATTTATTTATTCACCATTAGACCCCTAAATTGTTGGACATCCCATTGCAGATGTTTTTTAGTATACTAGAAAGATTTTGGAGAATTTATTTTAATGACAAACATAAATTTACTGAAGTATTTTAGGGACAGAACATTTTCTTGGTCTAAATCTAATTTATAATTTTCTAGATTTCATTCCAAGTACTTTTTTTCTTCTTTCTTCTTTTTTTTTTTAAAAAAAAAAAAAAGATAAAATGCTGACTAGAGATCAGTAAAATTTTGAGAATGCTTATTTTCAAGGAAGACTGGGGAAACTATATTGAGACTCACCCAGATGAAATTAGTTCCATGTCTTTCAGTTACAAGAGTGATAAAGACCCATGGACCTTGAAATGCTGTCATACTTTTAATAGAGGGTTACTGTCCAATCCAGAATATGTTATGATAAAGGAAGAAGAAAAAGTTCACTTTGGTTTTTATTGTCCTGTAATTTCTTTCTGGGAATGTGTAGATCATTTTGCCCTACTTTTTCAATTCCAGTGTTCTCAATATTTTTATATAGTAAATAAATCCACTATTACACTGTTGGAACCGAACTGTTTTAAAAAGATGGATGAACACACAAGCAGATTGGATTCTATGTTTATTCTTGCTAAATTGTCAATGGTAATTAAGGAAGTACACTAACATTGCACTTCTTTATAAAGAAATCTCTTTTTGGCTGCTCTGGAGGACTTAGTAATTTTTTTTTACCAAAAAAAAAGGTGTGAATGTACACATTGGGAGTATTTGGAATAAAGAATATTTTCCTGTAGAAAAATATTTAACAGCTATTAACTGTATTATGTTCACTACCAGGTCAAAGGTGCATTTCGACAATTCTGTGTCAAACTTGCTTGCCACTGGAAATTAATGCAATTCCCACCTAAATAAATACGTATTTCATTGATTTTTGAAAATTCATTACTTATTTTTTCTGCGATCCTTGAACAAAATTCTAGATTTGAGAACTGACGTAATTCCTTTTAAGTAGGCACAGGTAATGTTTTTTGTTCTGTGTGTACCAACAATTTCTAAAAGCCTGCTCCCAGCCACTGATCATTCTAAAGGTCTGATTTATTGTATTGTATGGTTTTGTATTGTATTGTGTCTCATTAGTGTTTTTCCAGCACTGCACTTACTATGAGTACACCTGGTAAAGTAAATTGAAGTTTTTGTCTTGATAGAAAAATGTAGCAAATAATTAAGTACACATGCCTTTGCATTGTTGCTCTTGCTGTGACTGTGGGAAGAACACTCTTTTATGTCATGCAAACAAGCTCCTCAAACAACTTTCATTTTTACTGCAGTCTTTGTGTCCTTTCCTAGTAGTAGAAGTGGCTTATTTATTCTATAGCTGTGTTATCATAATGCTATATTAATTTTTCTGAGGAGGATAAGTGCCTGTTCTGATTCATCATGACTCCTATCAAACTCTGACATCTGAATTTGTTTGAAATTACTGGTAGTCCACAAGCTTAAAAAGACTCATTAATATTACCAATTTTAAAAGTATCTGCTATGTTTAGATACTTTAAGGTCAGTCATTTATTCAGGAGAGGAATTCAGAAAGCTACAGATCAATCTGTTGCAGATATTCTAATATGTCTGTACCGTAAGGTAAGTATCTGCCACATGTAGTTAGTTTATACAGTTCACATTCGTCAAACATATATTATACAGCATTATAGTTCTTAATTATTTTCCCCAAAGGTCTGTGCGGCACTTTCTTTTACTGCTTTTTTTAATGTATATTCTACTGTCATATCTTCACTCTCCCACTAAATTAATGTTTGGCTCTTACTCAACAGCACACCCATTTTCTGATGGTAGATCAGGTTTGTTAGCAGTGTCTTAGGAGTATAATCATAGAACCATAGAATAGTTTGGATTGGAAAGGACCTTTAAAGATGACCTAGTAACAACCTCCCTGCCATGGGCAGCAACACCTTTCACTAGGTCAAGTTGCTCAAAGCTCCATCCATCAATGTGGTTTCTTCATATGAATAATCTTGAAGATTTTGCAGTTTAAATTTGATACCCAGAAAGATTCTTTCATCATTCCCCACCTTTTATTATGTCCCCTAGCCTTTAATTTCATTTGTTTTCTGTCAACCCATTCTTCATGTCTTCACAAGCCCTCAATCTATGCCATTCCTTTCTCATTTCCATTTTTATTCTCTTTCCTTCCTTTACTTTGCATTTTTTATCCTTTTTATTTATATTAAGAAATATATATTTATATTAAGAATTTATATTTCATATATTCTTTTATATTCCGTTTTGGCTTTTTTCCCTATACGTATATTATCCACAGTCTTCGCCTAATAAAAAACACCTTTCTTTTTTTCTTCTTTTCAAATACTAACTTCATCCTCCCTCTTTGCATTTGAATTTTTTTGGTGTAAATAAAGGTTTTCTACATTGTTCTTCCACCAGCCCTGTTCTAGGATATCTGCAATCTGGCCTCCCTGTATTTTGCTGTGTAAAAAAAAAGTCTTAGTGTTAAACATAGATTTCTCTGTTATTTCCTTATGTCTTTTCTGCTGTCTCAGGCATCTTTGTCACAGTATTCTCATGTCACATCATTCTCATTCCTCATCCAATTTCTTCCTTCCTGAGCTTATCAACTCTCCACTTCTTTTCTGGTTGTAGTTCTTAATTTTTTTTCCAACTGCTTTTTAAGTTAGTCCTTTCATATCTATGCATTCTCTCTTTCTTCTCTGCTCATCTATCCATTCTGAGAGTTTCAGCTCACCAGTCTAACAAAAATACCGCAATTGAAAGTAATTTTCTTCTAACCACAGCATTGCTCCCTTTAAATCCTTTTTGTGTTCTTTTACCTTCAGAGTTAAGTTTCTTCTCTTTCCCTTCCAAACCATGCTGTACTTTCTGATCTGCTGACCTCAGCGTCACGCTCCAAATATCTCCTAATTATATGTTGCTTTGCTCTTGTTTTAGCTCCCTCTGTTAGCTGAAGGTTTCATCTCCATCAATTCTGCCTTTCATAACGGTGCCCCATTTCCACTCAGTTAAGGGCTTTCCTGTTTTCTGAGCACCTATTTTCAACCTTAGAAAACGATCTCTCCCTTAAATCCCACTGCACCGCAGAATACTTTCTAATTTGTTCGTCTCCTGAATGATAACCGTGTGCTTCCTTTGCTGAAGCTGTACGCCATACCTGATCTTGTGAAAGATACTCTGAAGAGCTGATTGTAAAGTGCCATGTAAAAATGCAGTGTTATAGAAAGGATGATTGATATTATTATGAATTAATATTATTTCAGACAAATTTAGAAATCCTTCTAAGATACTTATGCTTTGTGCTTTTCATCTCATCATTTTTGGCTCTCACCTTGTAATGTACTTTCAGCTTCACTAAAAGTATGATAATGAGGCATGCATAATTGAAATGAAAATCTCTTCAGAACCCCTTCTGATTGAATATGTTGAGAATCATAATCAAGGACTCCTGAAGTTACAGAAAACTATGCATATTGATGCACAGCAAAAGTCTGGGCTCTGCATGAGTCACTTAGTTGGCTGACATACTGTCCTTTGAATTATTCTAATTACAAAAAAGTATCAGGGATACACTAATGGGCAGTAAAAGAAATCAATAATCTTGCATATGCACAAGAAGAGTCCTCTATATATGGAGTAATTAAATGACAGTGGTAGTTACTGGATGCATCTTGTGCACAGAAATGGTCTCCAAAGGAGCAGAAAATCCATAAGAACAAGAAATCCTTATGTCTCTGATACACCCACAATTTTCTATATGGATACATTTTTCCCTGTTGTTCTAAACACTTCTTCACTTAGCTTGCATTTTGAAGCTATACTTCCCTGACTTTTTGGATAGTGATGCATGACCCCAAACATTTCAGTTCTGATTACACACATCATTCTCTAATCTTCCTTATGACAAGTTTCTTTTGTTTAGGAGGATTCTCCTGAACAGCCAATTTGTCTTTCTGAATTATGGATATTGCTAGGTTCTATAATATATGCCATGCTTTGAACAAATAATTGCATATGTAGATAATGTGACAGAAAAATGTGTTTAAAATATTAACGTAAGAAAGCCAGAGCTTGAGAAGTTCAGAAATGGCAGCAGTAGGATTCTGTGTGTAATGTTAATGCAATTTCTGATCCATATTTGGGTGGATAAAATTTGTAATTGCACGATGATCTGTTAAAAATCAAAGCACCTCACTGAATGCATAAGGTAGACAGTGCTGACAGAAGGTGTAGAAATGCAACATATACTTTTCACGTAATGTCAGTGTGCCATATTTATTTTGAACCAGTAAGATTCCTTTCTGCAGAATATTGTAATTAGCTGTTCTCTTCTGTGATAGGTTCAGAGTGCTTTATTACATTAACAGATTAATACTAATTAATCTGTAAATGTAATAATTAATTAATTAATCTATGATTCTATGCTCAACTGTGACTGAGAATTTCGTCCTGAAGGGACAGTCTGGCCAGTGCAGCAAGTGAAGGAGAGGTTCTATGGAGAGAAAAATAGTATATGAAAACACACAATTAAGCGCTTGTTAATATGTGCATACCAGGAACCTGAAGTAATGTGTCATGGGTGACTCAGTGTTACTGTTCACTGACCCTGGAATATTTGACTGCAATTGTAATTTATGTGCTTTTTATGTGTTTGGGTTTTTGTTTGTTTTTTTTTTTTTTTTTTTTTTTGTTTTGTTTTGTTTTGTTTTGTTTTGTTTTGTTTTTGTTTTTTGTTTTTTTGTTCTTTTAATGTGCATTTAATATGTGCTTTGTTTCTAGTGTGTTTTGACTTTTTGTGTTTGTTTTTCTTTTTTTTTCCTCTGAGGAAGCTGAAAAATAAGAAATTGAATCAAACTTTCCTATTCCTAGTTCGGTTTAAGTATGTTCATTTAGACATTTGAAATAATTCACAACCCTCAGTGGCTGAAGGTAGTAGTATAAGTGGGACAGGTGTAAGCCTTTTTTCTCAACAGAGACTTGCCTCTGATCAAGAACAGAGGCATACTTGTCCCATAGATTTTGCAGCTTTTTTCTAGATAGCATAGGACTACAAAGAGTCAACACTGGCTGATTTTAAGCCTGTTGAGGCAAATCCTCAATTGGTTACAGACTTTTCCCTGTGTTCCTGGATGTTATGATGCAAGATACAGGTTTCTAAGAAAGTATTTTTAACATGGGGGAAATACTTTCTTTTCCTCAGTTTCACTCTTAGAAAGAATGAAATTTTTTATGGCTGAAACTTTCCAACAGAAAAAACCAAGGGATTTCTGAAAAACCCCACTACATTTTCTGTCTGCAGTATTCGCTGTGTTAAAATGAGTGCAGAATACTTTGCATTAAAATGGTATTCTGGGTTAACTTGAAATTAACATAGATCCTTCTGTTACAGGCAGACTTTTAAGCTAAGGACTGCAGCTCTGGACATCATCCAACTTTTGCAGTTAATTATGGCTGTAGACAGCATTCTAAATTTTGAATCTCAGTCGTTATCTGTGGTGCTGCTTCTTCAGTGTCTAAAAGAGGTTTGGCTATTAATGGAAGCCTGTTGGCTGAGATTCTATCCAGAAAGCCTGAAATTTTATCTGTGAGCTGAAGGATTAATTTTAAGAAATGGAGGACGATTGGGTCTGTTTCTCCAGCATAGCACAGTGTACTGTCTTTTTTCCAGGAAGGGATTTTTTCTTGTATTTCTCATCATTACAGAAAGGCCCCTTGGTATCTTTTCCATGTAAGGCGAGTCCTAAGACTGTCAGCTTTCCCTAAGCTACAGTTTTTGTGCTGTTCATTTACACTTTTTTCATGTTTATTAATGTTTTCTGGAAATTTTAATTTTAAAGGTTGTAACGGATATGACCTGAGGTAGTTGTAAAAATGTACAAAAAATACATGCCATACATCTCTTGGCTTCTTTTTCAGTTCTGTTCAGTCCTTAAGGATAATACTTACAACACTACCCATTGTAGGAGCTATCTTCCCTTTTTGACTTCTCACATTTAGGCACACCATATTGTTTTCCATGTCAGATCCCAGGGTGTTCTTATCTGTCTCTCTCAGCCTCTGAGCTTCTTTCAGTCTTCATGAGAGTCCTAGTTTGATAAATCATGCCCTATTGTCATGGTTGTAGCTGGGATAGTTGATTTTCTTCACTGTAGCTAACATAGTGCTGTGTTTTAGACTTGGTATGTAAATAATGTTGATAACACCCTGGTGTTTTAGTTGTTGCTGGGTAGTGTTTACACTAGTCAAGGACTTTCTAGCTTCCCATGCTCTGCCAGGTGCACAAGAAGCCGGGAGGGGAGGGGATACAACCAGGAGAGCTGATGTGAATTGGCCAAAGGGTATTCCATATCATGTGACGTCATGCCCAGTATATGAACTGAGGGAAATTGGCCGGGGGAGGCAGCGATCGCGGCTCGGGGACCGGCAGCGTCGGTCGGCGGGTGGTGAGCGGTTGCAGCACTTGTTGTTCAGTTTTGGTTTTGTTTTTTTTTTCCCCTCTTCTTCCAGTGTTTCATCTCTCTCTCTCTCATTATTTTCCTTTTCATTATATTAGTATTATTGCTGTTTTATTCTAATTATTAAAGTGTTCTTGTCTCAACCCACGAGTTTTCTTACTTTGGCCCTTCCGATTCTCTCCCCCATCCCACAAGGGTGGGGGAGTGAGCGAGCGGCTGTGTGGTGCTTAGTTGCTGACCGGGGCTAAACCACAACACCCATACATTTAATGTTCAATTGTACTTTTAAATTAACATTCATCTGACTCTTTTTTTTTTGTCCAAGCTTTGTTATATAGATGGCATAGCACTGTGTAATATTTAGTAGTATATTAAGGCCTTTGCTAGTCTTTGTAATTAAGTTTTGTATAAAGGAATATTCATTGTGAAGAAATAATTAAAAATCATGAAATCAGGTGTGGAAAAATCATAAAAGGACTACTATAAAATAGTGATATGAAGAAACATGCAATACCACCAATGGGCCTTCTTAGGTGCATCTGATACAGGAAATGGAGAATTTAAGTTCAAAAGCATGTCTTCTAAAATAATGGCTAGAAACTTTTAACCACTAAAATGTAAAATATTTGATGATTCCATCTGCAGTACAACATTCTACTTGTTCAATGTTAAAGCATTGTAGAGTTTTGCTGTACTCAATATTTGTTAGTAGTGCCCAATTAGCTATTTATATATATGTATATATATGTAGCCATAGTATAGAACTGTGCAATTCACTCCTACCAGCAAATTACTGTTGTTTCCAGCTGAGGGAAAGGATCTTGCCTTTCAGGTTGGACTCCTCTCCAGCCTTAGAAATTTTCACATACAGTGACTTCAGGACTGGTCTTTTAGTTTCTATTGGTCTTCATTGTGTATTTAGTAGTAATTTTGTTTTACTTACGATTATGACAGGGCTCTGAGCGACCTGATCTAGTTGAAGATGTCCCTACTCATTGCAGGGGGGTTGGACTAGTTGACCTGTAAAGGTTCCTTCCAACCCCAACTATTCTGTGATTCTATAAGGTTATGATAGAGACAAATTTTTAAGGAGAAATACTATGAGCCATGGTTTTATTTGAAAAAGAACCTTAAAGGTCAGCAGATGACTATCAAGAATTCCCATTTTCCTCTTAAATATCCTTCAGTACTGAAACTGTTGTAGTTTTCAGGTCCAGATTCTGATTAATTTAATTAAAATTGATTGTTAGGAGGTAGAAGGAGAATGGGAGCCATAATCACAACAGAGAAGCAAAACTCAGGAAGATTAGTTGCAAGGCCAATGGTTAAAATTAAAAAATTACATTTTGTATGAAAGGAAAACATATTGGAAGTGAATAGACATATCTGATTGAGTTTGAAGACCGGTAGCTCTTGGCGTAGAATATTGCAAAAGCTGAAAGCAAAATGCTGAAATGTGAGCATTCAGATAATGAAAGATATTATTAAGGATAAAAGCATACGGATAAAGGATAAAATAAGCATACCATTATTACTATTGGTAAGGAAGAAGGATGAAATATTTCTTTTATACTGTTGGGAGGTTTTATAGATCTCAGCTTCTTGCTTCAGGAAGCTTTATGTTAGCAAAGTATAAGGAAGAAGAATGTTGTTGGTAAATGTTACTTGACAAAAAAAGTGCTTTGAGGAAAGTGAAAACATAAAGCCCTCTGTGTCCATTATGTTTCTGACCTGCTGTAATGGATCTCCTGAACTAAGGGCTTACAATCTGTGTCTATCTCCCCAATCAAGGCAAGAAAAAAATGTATGAGAAATATAAAACTGTTCAAACATAGTGGCAAAGACAGAGGAATAAATATCATACCAGTAATTTAGGTTACACAAATCTTTCAGGGATTTGTCTATACTAGGAAAATCAGAGCTATACATTTTGTGACAAATTCATAAGTTTTGTTGCAAGTTTAGTCATAATGATTTTTTCAACATTTAATTGAGCTGCTGGATCCCAAGAGTAGACTATAAAAAACTACAGTCCTTGGTGCTGTTGGACCTTGTCTTTATGCCAACATGAGCCTTTGCCATACTGGTCTCAACATGTATGTGATCAGCTAAAAAGGCCATTCCTGCACTATAGGACTCAGTGTGGAATGGCCCAGGTGATAATGCTTATTTCCATGCCATCCATCTTTAATCTTAGGAAAGACTAACAAAATAAATCAAAACAATACACTGGAAACCTGTATGTGGTAATGGAGCTCAGATGGAAAAAATGGCTAGTCCAGTAAGTGACTGCCTGCCAGGCATGGAATCCTAATGTTATACCTATACAGTGTTTTATTTGTGGTTCGTTTGTTTGTTTTGTTGAGTTTTGCTTTGTGGGGTTTTTTTTGTTTGTTTGTTGGTTTGGTTTGGTTTTGTTTTGTTTGGTTTGGTTTTGACTTTTTTTTTTTTTTTTTTAACTTTAGTGTGTTAGAAAGAACTTGATGACTAAGGACTTGATAGCTAAGTACTTGGCCTTGGCATTTCTTTTTTGTCTGTGAAATAATTGTATGTATTGAAGTAGTTGATGTGTAGGTGTGTGGGATGTAGAGAAGGACGACAATAAAAGGTGATCTTTTGGGGTACAGAGGTAGAAAAAAAAAAGCAAAAAGGTTGTTTTTATCAGTTGATGATGCCAACCAAAGTATCCTGAGGTAAGCAATAAATTCTGCTCTTAGAAAAGACTACCGCCAATGCTTAGTAACTGATTCTTTCCACTTACTCTGTAGCAGATAGTGCCCAATGATAGAGAAAACTGCAAACTACCATATTACAAGGTAATATAGTTTCTTTTTAATCAATAAAATAATTGAAACCATTAGGGTTAAAGTTTTCTGAAGCGAAGTTTATAGAATCCTTTTTGAGCTATTTAAGCAGAAAATCATTCTACTGACATCTTGGTCCTCCCTGTTCCTCTGGGGTCTCATGCTTTGTTCCACTTTATCTCCGTAATGCCACTGTCTTTGTCTGCATTTCCCACTTAGTTCATTCCTTTTGATTTGCCTCTTATGTCTCTAGCAGAACTTTCTTCTTAGATACTTAGTTTTCACCTAAAATCTCCTTCCAAACTCACAGATTTTAGGCTTATGCTAAGCTCCTGATTTGATTGGACTGAGCAAAAGAACCTCTAGAGTGTAAGTTTGAAATTGCTTGGAGGACAATGGCTGCCACTATCCAATGGCTGTCCAACTGAAAAGAATACAGAAACCTAAAAATTTTCATAAAGCAGCAGCCTTGGAAGAAATTCAGATTGCAAGACAGGAGCCAAGTAAAGATATAGCACTGTAACAAGACAGTGAGTTGGAGGAAAATGATTCCCAGGATGAACATGCTGCAGAATTTATGCTTACTGAACTGTTAAAAACCAGTGAAGGAGGAAAATGAGAGCTATCAACAGCTGCAGAGCATGAGAAGCATGAGAAAATGAGAGGTGCAGGCAAATAAGATGGCTAAAACAATGACATTTTGGTGGGGAAAAGGTTGGAAACATTCTTTTTCAGTTTTTAATTAGACAAACTCTAATTTGAAAATTGAAATAAAGCAATCAAGAAAAACTGTGTCTTTTGAAAAGTCAGTTAAAGATTCCTGTAGCTAATATGCCAAACTTGACATATTCCTTGCTAAAATGGTAGACAAAGACACACTGAAAATGTTAACCAGATGAGTAGCTTTATCATGATCCATATGTCTAGACCGGGACAAGAAGTTTGGCAAGGGAAGAAGTGCATGTGTATGAAATGGGGCAGTTACTTTATAGTCCACCCCAAATTCATTTGCAATTAAACGCGACAAAATCCTATTCAAGAAGTGAAGTGAAAATGATGCATTAGCAAATGGTGACCTATGCAGTACTTCAGTGGGCTTTACAAATCTTATCAAGGAGTGCTTTCATACTTGTGTTAACTCTTAAAAGCCAAACAATTACAAATAAGCAGCCTGTGATACTCTCTTGCCACACATTAATAGTTGGAGCAAGTGATTGTGGACGTGTTGGTGAATACTTTGTATTTTGGTTCTATTTCTTGTATTCAAGTAGTTTAACTAGCAGAAGAAGGTATGTCTTCTGAGAAAATATGAGTTTTGCTGTATTGATGAAAGCATTTTGAACTTATCTTAATTGTTTTGATTCTTATTTCCTTTCCTATCACATTGTCTTTAAAAAATTGGAAGTCGTTACAACAGTGCAGTAGTTATCACTTTCTACATAAGTTAATTTTAATACTTAAAAATCAATGAAAGTTTGAAAGTGATATTGACAATACTTGTTTTTCCCATTGTTGGTTTACCACATTACTAACCAAGGTTTCTGGACAGAAACCTTGTATTTGTGTATGCTGGACAGTGAATATGTCCTAATTTGATTAATTTTGAATATTTTGTTCCCGCTACACACATACTGTACAGAAAATATTGAGACTCTGAATTCACTGAAATAAACTATACAGTAGTTAGGGCTTTGCATGTTAGCTTTTAAAAGTGAGCAGCTTTAGTTGCTATTTGAACTAGCTGTCCAGAAACCTCAGAAAGATGACCTGAATTTCCCAGCTTCCAGGAATAAAAAAGAATATGCAAAACAATTTTAAGTGCATTACTGGAAACAGAAAGCACTGCAAAGAATTAGTGACTCCCAGAGGAAAAGCAGCAACCTATGCTTCTCAAAAGCTTCATAAAACTTTGCAAATGGAACATAATAGAGAAAATACAGAAACAGCGATGAGAGTGAGTGAATGAGTGTCAACTGTGAGGCAAGGCAAAATAAATCTCTCCGGCAGCATGTACTGTTAGGACAAACATTTTCAAGTGGATGCGGGTATTAATTTGTAGCTGCTAATGAAATGGGCATATTCATCAAAGAACCATGGCCAAAATGTAGAAGACAATCTGTTAAAATGCTTGCTATAGATCCAATGGTTTCAGATATATAAAAAGAGTATTAGGGAAGATTTTACCGCAAATATTTTAATTATCTGTTGCTATGTAGGTGGATACTTAAATTGCACTATATAGCACTCAGCTATACAGTTATTGGTACAATTTGTACAGTACTCTAAATCTTTCACAATGCAGATCAGTTAGGATAGTGTCTGAGACCCAATTTAAAAATCTGCTTTGAGCTTCAGATTCTTAAATTCTGCGAGATTAAACAAGATTCAGGAGTACCATAACAAAGCAAATAGCAAGAATAAAGGCAGAATTTAACTTGAAGCATGAATAAAAATTCAAACATAGGAAAGATAAAAATAAAACCAAACCCTGTCTGCACTTAAAACTAGTCAGGGTTGGATAAAGGAGAAGTTACAAGAGAATAAACCCAAGCCTGATTTGAGTAGAATTATTGCAATTTACACTGAAAAAGTCTTGTGTAACTCTTCCTGCTTGTTATAGTCTTTGCAAAAATAACTGTATTGTCGGAATTAAAGTAATTAATCAAAGATTAATTATGTATCATCAGATAGTCTGCTGCTAGAAGGATATGAATTTATTGTTCAGCATGAGTTCTTGCCAAAACATCTTTCCTTTCTTGTAATTATAACATAGCTGAAAAGTTGTGGTTTGCTGATGGAGAATTCCTACAATTTAAATGCTTTTTATTTTACCTCCTAGACAAGCATTTTTAATTTTTAACCATCTAATACATATGTAAATGTGAGAATTAGAATATTTTTTAGAACTTTTTAAATATATTTAGGGTTTTGCTTTGTTTTGAATTTTTTTGCAGGGGAAAGTTCTTTGAAAAAAGGACACAACCATTAGTTGAAGTTTTGGACGTTATTTTTGATATGTTTTTCATTCACTATAATTTGAATTTTCTTCCTACTTGCCCATTCAATCTTCTTGAGCCCTTGCAGGTGAGTGGAACAAAGCATACATTTAATTTCACCAGTAGGCTACTCATTACTAGTTATATATTCTGCTGAATTTTAATCTCCTTTTATTTATAAGGAAGGCTAGCAACATCACTAGTGCTATGGAAGACTGACATTTCCTATGTTAAGAGTTTGTCTTCTATTCCTCAGAAAGTAAACTTGCAAAACTAAGTATGTAACTATTTAATTAAAACTTGTATCACAAAACATTTGCAAAAGAGTGCATTGTGATAACACAAGCAGTTTCAGCTCTAACTCTTCTGAATTTTTGAGGAATGGTTCTGAAACCTTAACAGCATTCTTCTAGTTCTGTTAAGCTGCTAAACTATAAAATACACATTGGCCATCAATATTAACTTAATGTAAATACTCCAAGTTGGCATCCTATCCTTCATTTAAAAACAATTGATCAGTTGCAGAGAGAGGATTAGTGACTATGCTCTCCCATACCTACACTTAAGCTCACATATATGCATAAATTTATAATATAAAAAATAATCGTGTAGAGATGCGTATGCGCATGTATGTATGCATTCATCTTTTTTTTTCTTTCTTAATGATTGAGAACACATCGCTTTCCTTACCCTGTTTTCATTATTTTTAACAAAGTCAGTGGGCCATTTGTGCCATATATTATCTTATATAATATTTAAGATTTTAATGATAAATATCTATGCAGATATGTTAGATGACTGTGAAAAAAATGTTTCATATTCTTCATATTGTCTTCCATCAGCATACTCTAACCATCTGAACTGATCTGGCAGACATGATGAAGATTATATTTACCTTTGACTGTGTTTTCCTTGTAGTATTAAGTGATGCTCCAGTTTTTTTAGCAGGCTAGTCAGTGTTTCTTCTTAGAATTAGTGTATCAGCACTATTAATGTGCTGCTGTTGAATACCAATTAAAATGTATTATTATATCTATTATCCTTTTAATCTTTACTTAAGAATCTCAATCACGTACTGTAAAATATCTGGCATTCAGTATCCTCATGTTTAGCCTCTACTGTAGGAAGAATTTGTATCTCCATTTAACATATATTGATCAGTGGGAACTACATTATTTTCACTGACTCATTGGGTTTTGGGTTAGGATCTAAACATTCTTCTTAAAGGTGTACATGACTGAAGTAAACACATCCTACTTCAAAAAGGAGAACCATGTATTCCCTGTAGAGTGCATTGCTGAAAATAATAATAATAATAAAAAAGGCATTCCTATAATACCCCCAAATCATTTGGAGCCAAATGATGTCAAATGAATTGTCCAAGATCTATTTATTCAGTGTTTTAAATAGGAGAGCTCAGCTCTGCATAAACAATGTAAACTAACATTCAGGAGAAAATATAGATAACAGTTTTCCATCTTGATAGCTTTTGCAAGCCTATCAGCAAAGTCAAATACATTCATTTAGCAAGTGAAAGGCCTGAAGTGTGCTTTGTGGCGCCATATCAGAATCTGCTGCTCTGGGCCACAGCCAGCTGAGCTTCCCAGCTCTGGTGAAGTGGCTTCTTGGCAGCTCTCTTCTTTGGAGGATTTGGTGAGGTTGTTGACTGTCCATTTGCATTATGAAGTTCTGTCCTTTGAAGATGACAAAGACTTAGTAATGCAGGGTTATTTAGGTAATATAATGTTAGTAATTTAAAAAAAGGGGGAAGGGAAAGTGGTTTAGGTCTTCCTCATTGAGGGTGAAGTAGACCCGGTGGCTAGATCTAAATTGGGCATTTGTTCTTCTACAGGTTTCCTGTATGGCAAAAGACAGTGCCTATCTAGTTATTCTTTATATGTCTGTATTTTTATATTTTATATTATATTTATATTTTATATTTTAAATTCAAACATCAGTCCATGTTAAACCCCATTCTACATTCAGTCATTCAGTAGATGTGGTGAAAACCTTGGGTGGAAAAAAATGATCAAGTTTAAAGGTGGAGTTCACATTATTGCTTACTGCAGGCTGAAGTGTAGAATCATAGAACAATAGAATGGTTTGGGTTGGAAGGAACCTTTAAAGATCATCTAGTTCCAACCCCCCTGCCATTGCCAGGGACGTCTTCCACTAGATAATTTTGCTCAAAGCCCCATCCAGCCTGACTTTGAACACTTCCAGGGATGGGGCATCCACAACTTCTTTGGGCAACCTGTTCCAGTGTCTCATCAGCTTCATCACAAAGAATTTCCTCCTTATATGTAATCAAATCTATATTCTTTCAGTTTAAAACCATTACCCCTTGTCCTATCAGTACAGGCCCTGGTAAAAAGTCCTTTTCCAGCTCTATAGCACTGTCTTCACTGCAGAGGAGCTAAGACCTTTTAACCATACTCTGTTGGAGACACATCCTGTGGTTGACAAGAGGACAGTTTATTGGGCTAATTCCTAGAGTGACCCAACATCATGTACACTGTAGAAGATGAAATGTGCCTAGGCTTCAGGCATCCTGTAGGGTATCCAGGCATCCTGTGGATTCAGTTATCTTTTAAGCATGTTTAAGGCTGAATCTTCACTGAGCAGTAGCAGAAAACTGCTAATGTCCTTCACTGTTGCCCTTCAGTAGTGTTTTTTCAATACTACCTTACTTTGAAATGCATTTCAAATTGCAAAATACTTACATTTGGTGATGTTGCAGAACGTCAGTAAGTAATGTGCACCTGCAGGAAGAATAAACTTTCTTGTACCCACCTACTGTAGGTTGCGTATTTGTTTTGTTTTCAGTTATTCTGAAATGTCTTATACCAATCACTGCTAGCAACACTGTACTGATCTAATGAGGCAATTTATTGTTTCTGGTTTCCTATGTTTCCTTCTATATCCAGTGGCAGAGATCTATGGAAGGGAAGATTTCTTAGGAAGAAAGGAGCTTAAAAAACTCTTGAAACCTCTGGTGTGATCTTCGTGCGCTCTAAATAGCTGATTTCTTGAGTCATTTCACAATGGTTGTGAATGCTTCTGACTATGCTGTTGGGTTAAGGGAATGCATCAGACAGCTTTCTCTTGCAATATATAAGAAGCTAACATCCAAACAGAAATTCTTCATGACAAAAGCTGTGGCTTGTTTCAAAAGTGAAAATTAAATGCAAGATGGATGATTCAATCCAAAATGGCACTTTAGCCTTGAGGACACACTACAATTTTTTATTGCGTGATCTCTAATTAAAAGCCAGACAATATCTCAATGTCCCAGAAGAAAAATGAAAATACAAGATTTGTGTCCTATAAGCAAGTGGTAATTTCATTTTCAGATCACAATTTTTTGGTAAGGTCAGGAAAAGAGAAAAGATGACAGTCACAAATCCTGATTATTGGAATGATAACTGGGCATAATGTTAATTCTTGAATTTGCTTAATGAATTAGGAAAGTAGGGCAGTAGAGAAAGCAGAGACATACTACTGTCTGTGAAATGAAGACATGATTAGAAATAGTGAACTGATTAATTTAAAAGTTTCATTAATTTTGATATATTAACAACAGGTCTAGTGAAGTTAAGGAAGAAAACCTGGCTGTTTGCATAAAACTCTTAAGAGAACATTTCTTCAGAACATACATATAAAAATACATTTCATATGTTTTATGAATATATAATAATAAAATAGATGATTGGAAGCTGTATTTCTTGCTCATTTTTATTGCTCACTTTTCTTTCTCTTGTAAAGTAAGATTGATTTTCATGCTTGTTCCAGTTTAACTGAATGCAATTTAAAGAAAAAAATCAAACAGAAGAAGTTGGTTAGTCTCAGATATTTCCAACTCACTGTTGTTAAACACAGGGTTGAACCAAAGGCTTAAAAATTCTTTATACCTAGGGGCATCTTAATACAAATAAATATTCTCTTTCATGTGAAAATAAGTATTAAATGTTTTAACTTTCTGTTAAAAATTAAGCAGTACTGTACTCTTTCCAGAGAGGGTTTAACAAAAGAAGGGGAGAAGGAATGTATCTAACATAAGCAGAAATGTTTAGTTCTTGGTAAGGTACATAAGTATAAATAAGAATTTTCTTATTTTTCCTTTCTGAAGAAACAACCTTTTAAAAATCACCAACTAATCTCAAACAACTCTAGTACCTAATGTTCTATTCACGTATCTATTTATTTACATAAAATATCCATATGTAAAAACATTTATCAGAACAGTACACAAACTGCTTTGTTTGTGGTTTTTTTTTGTTTGTTTGGTTGGTTGGTTTTGTTTTGTTTTGTTTTTTTGGTTTTGGTTTTGTTTGTTTGTTTGTTTTTTAATTTTTTATTTTTTTTTATTTTTTTAGGGCTTGTATGCCTATATCATTATGATTCCCAGCTTTATGTGAAAACTCAGATGCTGGGCTTTTAATCATACAGTTTTGAGCTCTATTGCAGCTGTAAACCATCCACAAAGGCAGCTGCTCTAACAGTTCTAGACTAAAGCAGTATCAGGGATGCACAGCAATCTTTTCCCATGATCAGAGTCAGTCTATATACTCGATTTAAAGAAATGTCAAAATGAGTTTATTAAGAAATCATAAGTCTAAATCTTATGTAATATCATAAAAATCTGTCTCATATGTGAGAACATCAACTGTTAGTGTGGTAACAAGCTATTACACTTAACGGTACAGCAAAACTGTGTGTGCTAACCTATTTGTACAAGAGATACTAAATATATTACATTTCCAGTTCTCCATGCAACAATATACTCAGTTCTCAGTATCTTTACTTAACAAGTAAAGTAAAGTATTAACAAGTAAAGTAAAGTATTGTTCACAAGGATAATGTTAAAATTCATACGTTACTGGACACAGAAATTTTTTATTTTACTTATAAGGAAGGAGGGAAAGAGATGTCAAAATGGGGTAATTTTAACGGTTTCTCTCTCTGCTTCTGTGTATGGTGCTTAAATAATGGGGGTTTTTTTGTATGTGTGGGAGTCCCTAGTCATTAAAATACTAATACATTTTCATTTTTTATTGTAGTGGTGTGGAGACAAGCATAATGAAAAGGATGACTGTCATGTTAAGGATAATGGCACTAGGCTGGATCCATATTTTCCAGTTCTTTTGTTAGGCTGGATTTGCAAAAATGATCAGCAGTTAATCCTGCCCCACTGTGGTCAAAAGTAACAGTGGCTCCCAGGGATTTCAGAGATTTTAAAATTCCACGGCTAAAACTCTGTATTTACAGTATGTCCAACTCCTAATAAAATAGCTGAGAAAGCAGTGATCAATGCTGTTTTGAGTTACCCAGAGCTTTCCTAGTGTTCAGTCTTCTACTGTTTTTCTCAAAACTATCTTATATTCCACACATATACATAGTCTGTATAAACATTGACTGTAGAACAGTTTTGATGGGAATGTCCCTTCCCTCTTAATTATTTTCATTATTTGTAGCTGTACCTGTGAAAAGTACAATTAACTATGTCATATCCAAAGTAGTACATGGTTTCCTTTATTATCTTTTTGGCTATTCTGGCTCGGTAACCTTAGTTTTCATTTTCTGTGCACAAATCTGTCAAGTATTAAGTAGCTAAATTTAACACTTAATTATTAAATGCTGAATTGTGCAAGCCATGCAAGTTTGGTTTGCAGATGTTGACAGTGGGCCAAATCTAAAGCTGGAACAGAAGGCTGGCTTTGGGCCAAATTCTGTGCCATAGCTTAATGAAAACTGAACTGAAGTCTTCCTGCTACTCATTTGGGGCTTCATTGCAGATGGCCAAACAATCCTACATGAATAACTTCAACAGTCTCTTACCAAGTAGAATGGAATCTAGTAAAATAGGTATTTCGGACATAAACAAGTAGCAATCAATACAGCTTCATTAGCCTCACTCCTACTTTATATGATTAGTGTTATTAGCTCTGTGTTTGCCATCAGGTTTCCCAGTCATTAAAATGCTGTATGCTATGTTATAGAATATTTGGCTCAAGCTTCTCTAGTACTGGACTTCTTGTGGCAACCAGTGGTCACCACTTTAAAATGGGACAAGCAAAACTTCCTTACTTCTTGGGTACATTGTCAAGATGTTAAACACACCTAAAAAGATCACAGCTTCAGTATGCTGTGGTAAAATAAACAGAGATAGAGCTCCCTCATCCTAAAAGTAATCTGTCGATTTTGTTGTTATGACTTTCAGTGATTTTACCGCTGAAAATGACCTCTGAGTCCATCAGTCATAAAATGGTGCAAAGCTTTCTATTTCACATAGCAGAAATTTTGCACAAAGAGTCTGGGACTGGTCATATACGAATGTCAAGGATTCTTTAGTGCATCGTCTTCTAGCATCATCTGAAAGACCCCCACAGCAAATAAAGTCCTGTTGGACTTTTTAAAAAAAAATTGACATTGTTGTATTTGGGGTTATTTCCCCATAAGTGATCATGTTGTTTAAAAATTACAAACATTTTGAATAGACAAATGAAAATCACAATTATTTCTTCTCTTACTAGTGAAGTGCATTGAATGAAATCATATCCAAGGCAAAGTGATGAAGAGTGCCCTGCTGAAGCTATAGTTGCTGTTGTTTACTTTGTGGTTTCACTTTCATATTTGGGATTCACATTTCCACAAGTCACAAGTTTAGTCATAGTATTTAGTAATGCTCTTAAAACTTATGGTCGTCGTACGTTGGCTGCATTTGCAGTATGCCTTCTGTGGCTTAGATACAGAGACATGCATTTTAAATTTGGGAAAATTTATATATTTAAAGATTAGGGAAAGGGTTTTGTCAAGGTTCTGGTTTTACTTCTATCCATCTGTCTCGCTTATTGCTATTACAGAAAACAGTGTTTTCTACACTCACTAGAATTTGTAGATTCCTTAATAAACATCATGGACAAAGACAACACACTGCATTCCTTAGTCTCTATTTCTTTCTCAATTTTTCACATATTACAGTTTATTACAGCTAGTAGTCTCATTTTTATCTTGATGTATTTAAAGCATAGAAGATAAATGCACAAGAGATACCAATTATGTATAGGCATCCATGCTTTGATTTTATTCCTGTGCTTGGATTTAGACATATCTTGTACATCAAAAGTAATTTGGGAATGGTAGAAATTCTCATTGGCTTTTACTTTAGATCTTTATCTTCCTCATAAAACGGTGTTGATGAGGATTATGCTGTTACTGAAAAAAATGTGTAAGAAGATACAATGGTCTAGCCTCCCTGCAATAGTGTGCTCTGTATCTCAGATTTTCATGTAACTTTAACTATGTTATGAAGCAAAAGCCCCAGATTTTGTATCTCTCAGCTGTAGCTTTCCCAGTTGCATTTCACATACCTACTGCAAAAGTTGTGTAAGAGTTTTGATGTCATGTTGTGTAGTACCATGATGCTTCATGGTTAGGTGGCCAACTAACAGAGTGAGCTTCAAGATGCTTAAGGCATCCAGACGGTAGGTAGCCTGAGATAGTAATGCATGAGAAAGCTACTTTAGTGAGTAAGTCCCTTTTATGAAAACTTGAATGCCTAATCAGTTGTTAGGAAGGAATTTGGTGCCTGAGAAAATCTTTATAAGCATAACCAAAAATAAAAGCATCTAGGTCACGCCTGCAAAGACTTGGGATTCTTTGTTTCGTATTCCATTTTGCACTAGGAATCAAATGAATGAGTTTCTGTTGCACTGCTTCCTTTTGTTTCTCTCTTTTAAACAAAGTACCTTAAAATCGTTATCTAGGAATAGAGTTTATGCACTTCATCAGTGGAACTATTCATCCAGAAATGTACTAGTGAATGAAGAAGGATCCCTTGTGCTGGATAATTTGCCTTAGGAAAGACAGTAGAAATAGGCCCAGTAGCAATAATACATTCAAAACAAAGCATCTGAGCAGACTCAGACAGCTTCAGTGTGTATTTGTAAAGCTGCAACGTTCACAAATTAGATCTGCATGTTTCAATATTATTATGTCATGTATTGTGAGGAGAATGATTGCACTGCCTTTATTAGTATAGCTTTTGATTATTTAAACCAAAGGGATTCCAAAAATCCAATTTTCTTCGCACTGTTTTGTAGTTTGACTTTTACACTTGTTTGTTTTAATAGATAAAGGTTTCTGTAGTTGGTTTCACAATCAGACTGAGATTATTAAATGACATTGTGCAGTGGAATGAGAGTACAGGACCTAAGCCTCTCATATCCCCTAAGAAAATTTTAAATTAATTCAATACTACATGGGAATGGTTGAATTTTCAATGCTGCAGGAGAATGCTTGTTTATTTAAGAACAGTTTTAATGAGATTTTAAAAATGCTACAATTACACTGTGATTTATTTGAAAAAAGTCCACATTTTGGGCCAATTCAAAATTCAGAGAGTTCCTTCAGTTTAATCACTTCTATTTCTACAGAACTAAGTTATCATTATGTTGAATATTTATTGGCTTTGGTTACCTCAACTACATTTCAAACTAACATAGCCCAGACAGTATTTAAGACACAAAGGATTTATGTCATTCAACTTATAAGAAAATACCTAATGCACCACACACAGTTTTGCTCTTTACTCAGGGCTGGCTATGGCTGCCAGTCATTCTTTGCAATTACTTCCCAGTGATACATGTCATTATTATCTGATAAGTGATCTGAGAAGATGTCTCAAAAGTGTTAATGGACATGTCTTGCAAATGTTGGAATTTCACTGTGAATGAATGCCAAATAATGCTCAACTTTTTTGGAAGTAGATGTAGGTAAAGCTACCTGTGAGAAGCTTTACTGTATAGTGTTTCAGCAGGAGACAGAAAGCTCCTTGAAAGCTCACTTTATGTGCTACAAGAAAGGCTTAGTGAAGAAAAGCTGAATGCTTTGCTCAAAACTCTATCTAGGCAACATGCATGTAAAATTACTATTCCAGATACTGCAGTTTTACTCTGTGTTGAAGTAGTCCCAAACACACTGTAGATGGAAGAAAGTGCAGCGTTATGTTTGTGTTGTACAAGCTGAGCAGCCACAGGCTGTTGACTTAATGCTGGATGCTGTTTTGGCAGTCTCTGTAGTTCTTTGAACTGTTTACCTTTAATACTTCAGAGGTTAAATCTGCATTTACGGATTGTGATTGTTATGTCTGGAGAGCTATCCTACAAATAAATATGACTTTTGATATGCCTTTTGTAATCTGCTCAGTTCTCTACTTACACTGGTACCAGGTCAAACATCACAAAATAAGCAAACACTAGAAGGTGTGCTTTAACAACTAAATTACTTGATTGACTGTTAACTAATAATGTAATTACTAATTTCTAGGATAACAGAAAATTATTCTTATATTAAAATAGTGACAGTAATAAAATAGGGCTATGTAATTTTATAATATTCATGCTGGACAACAGAGGACATTGCTCAGATATAAAGAGGAAATCAAAGACTTTCCTGAATGGGTTGCCTTCCCTTTGAGTGTTTAGCTCTGATTCTCCCCAGATTCCCTAGGCTATTTGCCGTTGCTTGCTGTGCCACCCTCATTTTTTTGTGTCTCTGGATAAATACCTTAAAATGTATATTCACCATTTCTACTTGCATGTGCAACATTATTCTGGTCTTTCACCTCCTACTTTAAATCTCTAAGGAAACCTTTTCTTCAGTTTTTTTGTTAGCAGCTTGTCACAACCACAGTTAAGCTTCCACTTGCCATTTGGAAATGTTTTAAGTCCACTCCCTGGGCCAGGGCACTTTGAGTCCAGGTGGGTTCCCGCAGATATCTCTGGCGCTGGTTTCTCTGGCAAAACTCAGGGCACAAAGCAATATAAAAATGGAGATCTGATTTGGAAAGAAATGTTCAGCTCAAAATCATCATCTAGAAAAATAAACAAAAGAATCACTATGCGGAGCTGCACATGCTGTGGGGAGTGCAAGCCAAGGTAATGCGTTTGAAAGCCAAAGCATTTGGAAGAAGCAGCAGGAACTCCAGTGGCTTACGTGACTTCCTGAGAGCTTGTAACTGGTAGCAGAATGTGCACAGCATGGGCAAGCAGGAGGACTAGTTCAGGAGAATTGGTCTCAGAAGGAATGAACAACTTTGCAGGAGATGAGTGCTTACAAGCAGCTTGGGAGGTTTGTTACTTTTACTTCTGAAAGAGGTGCATAAAACAATGTGGTGCCAGTAACAGTGGTGTTAGTGTCAAAAAAATCAGTAACATCAGCGGTTAGGTAAAGGCAGGACTTAAGGGACAATCTCATTCTGACTATTCAGATCTTTGTCTGTCAACGTCTGGCTAGCTATCCATTCCTCCTGCGCAACAGAAAGGTGTCATGTGTTGTGTAGGTGGAGAATATCCATTGTTTGGTTAAATTAAATCACATCATCTGTGCTATATATGTTGCCCTGCTAAGGGGAGGCTGTCATTGGAAGGCTTAGGAATGAACACGTAAGAGTATGTAAAAATACCATCATTCAGGAGAAGGGAAAGCTCTTAAGAGAGCAGTAAAAAGAAAACTGAAAGTGTCTTGTCCTTTGAGGGTCAGGATCCAAAAAAAGTTCCTTGGTCCTAAGAGGTTAAAAAGAGGATGAATTTAGTAACTGCTCTGGGAAATATAGAAAGACCAGAAGAACTCATCAATTGGTAGTCTAAGGGAATTACATTGCTGTGTAAAAGAGAACCTTTTCATTATTTGTGTGGAACTGAAATGTTTTCAGAAACAGCAGTTGATATTTTTCTAGACTTGGTAAATGGGATTCTGGCAGTTGGTCATAGAAAACCAGGGCAGAGGTTTATGATCACAGATGACTCCTTGTGGGATTGATATTTGGGCTATGTTTTTCATCCTAGGCTTATCACTGGAAAAATGCATCAATGTTGTGATGACTCTGAACATAGAGCAGTTCATCTAGACGGTGTTTTGGTCTGGGGAGAAATAGGAGAAGACTAGGACTGGTGACCCTAACCGGCTTTAGAAAGAACTAGAACCTGCAAAAGAACATGTTGTTGAAGATACTAAGTTTCTAAACCTCCCCCCTCAAAAAAAACCCCAGGCTTTCTTTTGGTGTTTGCTGTTGTCTGTTCTTTCAAAATGCAGACAAAAGAGGTGGAAGTGAAAATAAGGATGAGTTAAATTGCATTGATCGGTCTGTGACTGTCTTTTCCATATTATATAGGTCTGAATTATTGTCTCAATCAGAGATGCTTAGTGAACAGCCAATTCATTCTGCATTCACCCATTCTAGCTAAATCCAGTTCTCACAGATCAGGACCTTCTGGTCTGCATCCAGATAGACAATCTAAACCATCCACAGATCAGGACAGTATGGCCTAAATTCTTAATCCTTTTCTCCACGATGCCTAGGATATAATTCCTCACCATCTAACTTTGAAATTCCTGTTTACTTCGTTGTAACTCCTTTGACTAGATCCTCTGTAAGGTCTTTCTATTACTGTGCCTGAAGGAGAGGCAAACAGGAGGCTGTGAACTCTTAGTCCCTAAAACTTTATTTTCCTGTCCTTTCCTTTGGTGTTTGGAATGTTTTAATAATAGAGACATTAGGATCTGAAATGTGTAGAGTCGTGTACAAACAACCCTATATATTGCCTGGTTGTATATATCTTTTCCTGTGACTCCTGCCCTTGTGTGGTGGGTTGGTGTACATGACAGCCAGTGGAGATTTTACGTGTCAGCAAGATACCCAAGTACAGAATGCAGCAAATCACCCTTCTTTGTTCATCAGCCATCTTGTACTTCATCTGTACAGAATTTCTACAGAAACTGACAGCTGTGATGTTCTTACTGCAGCCTAGCCTCACAAATCCCCCCAAACTAGCTAGACCTTGTCTCCACATAAGTTATTTAGGCAGAGAAGACCATTCTCTTTTATAGCTTTTGTTTGTTTATGCTTTAGTCCATACCTGCCTTTCATGTTACTAGCCTGTTAATGACCTTTTCTTGTATTTGCTTCTGCAGTTCCATTGGCCTTTGTTCCAGCTCAGAGATTGTTTTTCAACATAGGCAGAAGTCTCTTTTGTTTGCTAATGTATGATCACAGACTAGTAGTAGTAGTTCTTCTAAGCAATACTTGAGTAAAGCAGGCCTATTGGAAACAATGGAATTTGTCATGGCATGAGATGGCAGTGAAGCCTTCATATTATGTTGGTTTACCTTCTATCTGTATCTTCAAACTTTCTGGTTGGATTTCATAAAAGTTTTATGAACTTTTTTGCTAAAAGAAAACCCAAATTACAATATATTTCCTTTTGAAGTAAGGTTTGTAAATTACCGAAATTTTACATAGTTTCCTAGCCTGTCTTCTAATTATTGAACACACATAGCCTTCTTACTTCACCTTTTATTCCTCCTTAATCTTTCTGTGAAGTCATGAACGTTGGTTTAGTCATTTCCTTGCCTTTCCATCTGTTACGATGTAGTAAGCACACTATGACTGCAGTTTGAGCAAGAACATATTTTTTGCTGAGTTTCTAAAGACGTAGGCAGGACAAGAGTGGTAAGTAATATCCATAGTTAAAGTAACTAGGTGAATTCCTAGGCATATAATCCCCTTTTCATTTTAAGCTGAAAAGTAGAAATATAGCTGAAGGCAGGGGGAAAAAAAAAAGAAACAACAAACCCTCGTTGTCTTCAACCATGAAGTAACTCTATCAGGCATGGGATTTGGTGAAAGTGGATACCCCTTTCTAAAATTTTTTTATTGCATCATGGTAGCATCAGAATACCTTTTTGCTGTGTGTCAAATCATATTTGTTTGTTCTCCTGTCTTCTCTCTAGGAGGAGAAATACATGCAGTGGAGTAGGATTTTTCTGCTTGAAGCTTTTTCTTTATAGTATATGCCTGTTGCTGTGCATTTATGTCAGAAAAAGACTAAAACCCATTGTCCTTAATTCCCCAATATGCTGGGGCATGCCAGTGCTCTCAAAAGCTTTATATTGGCATCATGGGCAAAGATTACAGTTCTCCAAAGAGAAAAATTTTGTCATAGTTGAAGTAATCAATTTCAGTCCTTATCTGGTGCTTTAGGAAATGTCAGTTGTTCTGAATCCCTGTGTGGAGATCCCAACATAAAGATGAGAGCAAAGAACTTGAGTTTGATACTATACACTAGAAAATCAGTATATAGAACTTATGTCTGATAAGGTAGCTTAGTCAAGCTTCATGTGTAATTCTGTTGTAGCTTTCTGTATTTATTAGGGAGTTTCCGAGGTATTCAAATACTTCCAGTATCTCCAGGTTTACTGCAATTCTGTAACTGAACCATGGGAGGATAAAGAGGTGAATAACAAATAAGATTCTCATAAATGGGAAAAAATCTCTTAGTTGAGAGGGAGTACAAATCACTTTAAAAGTAATATGTGAAAGCTGAACTCTAGCAAAAAATTCAAAGGTACATTTGAACTAAGGACCGAATACCATTTGCCGCTCTGATCTTTAAACTCAAGGAAATTTTACTATGGGGTGGAATGGATTTGGGGGTGGGTGGGTGGAGGAGGAAGGTTAGTTTTTGTTTTCAGTTTTGGATGCTTATTCTTTACCTGTGGCCTGATTTTCTTCAAAGTGCTTGGACCAGTTTGGTGGCACCATAGTAGTTGTATTGAGTAGGAAGGATAGTGTTATTTGCATGTTGTTAGTATTTTATTAGTACTTGAGACTGTGCTATTACAGCAGTTTGTCTGGAAGCAGCCTTTAATTTTTGAAAAGGATGAAAAAATAGTTGCATACGAGGGAGATCACAAATAAGAGGCCTTTTAAGCAGTTCCCCTGGAACCTGGCTGTACCCATCACACAATACAACCTTACCTTATGGTCAACTTCACTGAAGCCTGCAGAGAGGAATGGAACAAGAGAATGGCCATTTGCCCTTTATTCACTAAAAGAAGAATGTCCCTGAAGAATCTGAAATTCACATTTAGCTACCTCTGACCTAATGTACCATCTCTATCATGTAAGATTTTCTTCCAGCCCCAGGTATGTGCATGTTTCCAAATGATTCTTCATCAGTTGTGCACACATGCTGAACTTTTACCCCACACAGCTTTTCTAAAACTTTTGAAATCTTACATTCCAAGTGAATGTAAAAATATATCTTGCCATTAGCAGTTTAAGATGTCAAACTGTGCTTGCCACAAGCACTTGTGTCTGACTTTGGAAGACTATAATTTGAAAGTTTCAGCAAAACTTTTCCTATTTACAGAAACCCTAAAAAAAGTTGCACTTTCCCATTTAAAACCTCAACAAAACAACAGAGAATTTATAATATAAATTGCTACTTTCCAAAGATTCCATTTAATACTAATAATTTCATTCTAAAGCCTGTCCAACTTAGCTAGAGAAGCTATTTACTGCATACTGCTGTGATCATGGTGACAGGATGCCATTGAGAGATGTGTTTGCACATTTTCCAAAGTCCCAGTTTTGTTCTGTTTCCACAATGCAGTTTTTTTTCCAATCCTCAATTCTTTCTAACAAAAAGAATGATGATTTAGTGTAAAAGTAATAAATTACACAGTAGAAAATAATGCTCTGCAGTAAGGGTAAAGAGTGGGTCTGACTTTGTACACCATCTCTGTGCCACAAATTGGAGTTTTTATTGAATGGAATGATGTGATCTGGAGAGATAAGAGTTGACTTACATTTGCTGGAAATTTAGCAGAGTCTGTGTTTAAGTGGATTTCGTTTATAATTATATAAAAACTTAGATGGGTTACAGAGCTTCATAGTATTCATAGTTTATGTGATCTTTGACTTTACCAAAGTTTCTTGAAGCTGTTCAGTTAATATATCTATGAAGCGCTTCTTCCCCTGCCTCAGGTACAGCTGGGTCTTTCTTTAATTTGAAACATGGGCCAAAAGTACTCAGCTGCATGTGCAGTAAGATCCATTTCTACAGTTCTTGTACACATTATCCCAGAGGGAAGACACCCATTGCCTTCCACAAGCTGTAGGAAAGGCTGCTAAATCAGACAAGACTTAATGGTTGCGTGGCCCAAAAAGATGAGGGTTGTTTTGGGAATCAGTGTTTCCTTGACTGCTTGAGGTACTTTGCACTGCCATATTTGAGAAATGTGCAGTTGGATCAGCAGTCTGACATCTTCACTATGTTGAGAAACAGCGAGTAGTAATCCTGCTAGGAAATTTTTGAATTTTGAGTGAAATAAAAAGGAATTTTATGTTTCATTTATTGGTTTTTTTGGTTTTATTTTTTAATCATGGTATATAAGTTTTCATCTGTCTTGCAAAATGCCAAAGACATAAAATAAATACTATCTAATAGTAGAGGGTAGAAGTCCTAGCTTGAGGTAACACAAGAACGTTGAATTACAGTTCCCAGATATACATATGTATACACATATGATACATTTTAAAGATGGGAACAAATTTATTTTGTATAGTTGGTAGTAAAGTGGCTTAGAGAAAAAGTCAGCTTCTGCCACTTGTCCTTTCTGTAGGATTTGCCTTTCTCTGAAGACTCTGCCCCCTTCCTCCTGTCTCCTCATGCTCTGTTAGTCCCATTGGTCCTGCTAGCACTTCATCTTCAGGGGCCTGAAGATCACATGTCCCCGTAGCAGCAGAAGAGACTGAGAAATGCATCACTGGGTGAGAAACCCTCCGGAAAAAGGCAGTCTTGCTGTGTGAAAGGAAATCTTGATCTAATGAGTTACTCCAATTCCAGTCATGGTGCTTTCAGGCCATGCCAGCCCTCTTTCTTGGGACTGATGCCTAAGTCTGCTGAGACCCCAGAGCTGCCTGCTGGGGTCAGCAGTGATGATTCCTCATGGAAAAGGAGGGCAGAGCTGCAACTGTCAGGGTACCCTGGGTTGAGAGAGAACAGTTTCTCCTTGAAAGGCTCTTCAGCTGGACAGTCTGTACACGTGAGCCATCTGCATGCCTGTGGCTGTGCTCTGTCCTCCCACGTACCCACTGCACAGCCCTGGAGTGAGGGAGAGCAGCAGGGAGGTAACCTCAGGTACAAGGTAGGTGTGAGGACAATAGTAGGTAGCTAGGAAAGATAAAAATAAGCCTGGAGCTGTGTGATAAAGGGTAATGAGGAGGGTTTTTGAGTGTTTTAAAACCTACCTGGAAATGGGTTTCTAACAAGTGACTTAAAGATTGTAGCTGTAAGGTGATGGACTGGACACTTAAATAGACACTTTCATTATGGAAGGGCTAATATTATTGAGAGGTTCCCATGCATAGATTTCATTGATCCCTCTTCTTTTTTTTTTGATGATAGGTGTAAGCTAATGAGGACAAGAAAAACTCAAGTTACAAATAGAGATATTTATTTGATTCCTATTGCCAGATATTTCAAAGGTTTGATTTTATACTGACCTTTATTTAAAGTCTGATCATTCTTTGACATTGAGTAAACTGTAAATACTCTTTAAAAATAACAAGGAAAACACTTATCATTTTGAGAACCTATATTTTATTACACTGATAAAAGAATGTGTATATGAATAGGCATAATATACCAGAAGATATAGTGGCCTATTTTATTTTATATGCTGCTGTATATGTTTATGTTGCTATTTAATTGCTTGGATGGGAAGATAATGAATCCTTGTGCATACACAATGTTTCTGTTGTAATCATTTGTAATTTACATTAGAATAAGCTAGTAGAGAGGCACATAGGAAGCCCTGAAAATATTTACACATCCTTCATTTTAAAAGTTTTAAATCAAGCAGAATATTTACAGTTAATTAACAGCCTTAATAACAGGATCAGTCAATAACTCCAAAGAGATTCGAGAATTAATGTCATCTTGAACCCAGCATGATCATCTGGCTTTTATTTTCTGACTAGTCCATCCATTGTAAACTAAATTATGTCTTAAGAACAATAATTTGTGAAGGCTAATTAACAGATATCATCCATTACAGAGGATAATGCACCTATATTATCTGTATCATCTGAACTGACTAAAAGAGCTTGTTTCTGACCTCTGGTAGCAAAGGTACCTTAGAGAACAGAGACTGACAGGGCTACCCAGGTTAAAGGTAACCTTTGGGTAGATGTAAACTGTGGAATGAATGGAATATATCACATATAAAAGCAAAATCCAATGGATGAGATGATGAATGGGATTTCTGTAATCAACTGTTAGGACCACAGAGTGTTTTGAGAAGTTTTCAGTTAATTTTCCCTGTCTTGTGCCCTAAAAATTTTGTAATTTTCGAAATCGATTCTGAAGGGACTAGGAACTGTTTTGTGGTTTGTCTAAATTAAAGCTAAGGTGATTGTGAAAAAGTGCGTATTGCCTACTATTATTCAGGATCTGAAAGAGACAGACATTCACTTTTTATTTTCTTAATTTATAGTTTTTAGCAAGACTAATAGTCATAAAGAAAATGATCCATTAGACCAAATATGGCTTTCCTGAGACAAAACAGACTTCAGGTTGTATCAGGACTATACTTGGGTGGGTTTTTCTTAGCTTGGACATTTTTGTAATAAATATCTGTGTGCTTATCTAAGGCTTTGCTATGAGAGTCTAACTGTGTTAAAAAGATTTTTAAATTGAGTTCAAGATAGGGATGTGCCCAGCTTGCTAACAGTTTGTTGGTCATCCTCTTGGGGTGACTATGTAGCTTGGTATATGTCATGCTTTGGGCAGGGAGGGTGTGTGTGTGTGTATGTGTGTGTAGATATAGATAAAGATACAGCTATTTATATGCATGTATATATATACACACATATATAACCTAAGGTAGACATATGGCTTGATTCATTGTTTTGTCAATTACCAACTTATTTACATTTAGTCTGGACATTGGAAAGTTCTTAGAAGAAGGGTGAGAAATGTCAGTACATATTTGTAATGTTCATTATTACCCATTTGAATTAGTTTATTCTATTTAATTTAAATGTCTCTTCTGCTACATCATCTGTTTTCCATGGATCCTGATTATATTCTTCTTTGTGAAGGAAGATAACAGTGTAGTAAAGGGTCCTCTAAGTTTGCCTATGCTTGTTAATTGAAGAATTTCATGAAAATCTGCTAATAAAAAACCTGAAGATGTTGTTATAAAGCTAATGCTTTTCTTCTGATTGGCTGTATGTGTGTATTAGCCTTCTAGATATTCATATTGATTGTGCATGAGTGAAGTGTAGGATTAAATTTTTGTTGGTAGTGTATGTCTATCAGCTAACTGACAGCAGAGCTTTCTGTGGTTATTAATAAAACAGCTAGAGAATACTCTTCCAGAGAAGTTTATCTACATTGCACAATATTGCTGTAATTCCAAAACATGGAAACAGGGACTTTTTCTGCTATAGGGGGAAAAAATATGTAAAGTGATGTAATAAAGCATTTTACTTGTTCTGTACTTCTGGATTGCATCTGTGCTTAATAATCTGCTGTTTGCATTAACTTATTATCAACAGGCCATAATGACTGTACTAGCAAGGTTTATCTGAGGATCTTTCCAAATGTCCTCTCTAGAGTGGTTTGACATCCTTTCTTGAATTAACAGGTAAAAATAAAGAAACAGTGGGTCAACATTAAAGCCATTTCATTTTTGATCATTCTCGTTTATTCAAAATAATCATTGGACCAATACTGAAGAGTAGACATAGCTTCCATCTCGTAGCTGCCTACATGATGTGGGCACCCTGTAGAGCTGGGTACTTATGAAATGGAGAGGAGCAGCCAGGCGAAAGTGGTTAGGCCTACCCCATTTTCAGACTAATTGCATTCTTTGTGGGGTGCCTTGGGTTCTTTCCAGACAATTAAACCCACAGCTGGGTATTGTTGTAGGAATCTTCTCTATATTTTCAAGAGAAATAAGAATTAGATTATTTTTTTTTTCCAAAAAGTATATTTGATACTGATATTGATACTGATATTCTCCATATGCAGCACTGCTGATGCTATAGTCTAACTGCGAACTTCGTCATTGAGAAATTTCTTAGCAGCCAGGCAGTGATCTGCCACATTCAGTATCTAAGTCTAAAGTCTTAACTTTGTGAATTATAGGTTTTGGTATGCCCTAGTGATGAGCTCTTACTGTACTTTTTTAAGTTGGTTTTTTTTTTTTTTTTTTTTTACTTTTTCAGTATATCATAAAAAATACAGCAGTTAACAATCCCATTTAAAATATCGATACAGGATTTTGAAAACAGGGAACCAGCGTACATTCCACCTCAGTTCTGTCAGTATCTGAGGCTCCTTTTTGAACTGCCTTCTGATGTGTGCTATGTTGACATGTACTTTGCTCCTCTGGTCCCTGGATAGCAGCACCTCTCTAGAGTGAAAGACAGTCAGATGTCCTCTGCATGAAAACATAAGTTCAGGGTGAAAAGGGAAAAATGGAAGGAGAGGAGTATCTACCTCTGTTGAGGAACCGGGAGCTGGTCAGGATGCATGTCTGAGATTGCCCATCACCTCAAGCAGGACTCACTGGCTCTGAAATCTTAAGCAGGAGAGATTGTTGCCAGCCTATGGCCTTACAAAGAAGGTGAAGAATAGGCTGAGTGATCAGAATCCATGTTTTGTCCAATGTTAAGTTGTTCATCAATTATTTTAAAAAGGCTGTCATGTACGTCGTGTATCTTTAGAGTGTCAAGCATTTTAAAATGCATGTCTGCAACCAGTTATCCTATATTAATATTCCATTACGAGAAGTTCTTTCTTTTTTTTTTGTGGCTGAAGACAAAAATCTTTCTTGGTCTGATTAACTTAAGCAAATATTTCTCTTCCCTGGAAAAAAGCATGAAGCATTTTATAACAGATAATTGAGGCTAAAGCTTTATTCTGCTTTAAATTTTTAAGTCCTTACAGTCTTCAGTTTTGATTCTGCTGTTGCCAGAGGACTGTGGCAATAATTTCCTAGAAAGTATCCATGAATAATGTAAATCTACCATTGTATTTTCAGTCAGGAATATTTTAAAGTAGCTCTCTGAATTTGCAAAACATTTATTACTTCAGACAAATAATATATCTAAGAAATGGCACGCTTAAGGTGTGTGTTTAGGTGGATGAAGCAACTGAGTCAAAAGTTATTTTCCTAAGATTGGCTCCCCTCTACCCCTTCTCTCATACTACACACTAATAGAATTCCACCTCCGCTTTATTACATTTTCCTGTTTCAGTCTGGACTTCTAAACCCCTGAGTCTGTGTTTGTTACAAATCAGACAGTTCTGTAGCTTCAGTCCTTTCTTGTGTTCATGTTAATAGATCTCCTTGGCTAGAAATGTGGATGTTTTCTTTAACCATTATCAAGAGCTAAGCTCTGTAACTTACTTTATTATGCTAATGACCTTCTTTACCATTTCCTACCTATATTAGCCTTTTTCACTATGAAATGACAAAGATCATGTGTGGTGTTTCGAAGCAACCTGGGTAATCCTCTTGAAAGTGTGACGATTATTATCTCTGAGACAGAATATAGTCAGAATTTCCACAGAATAGTGTTCTTTTACTATAGTTACACTTTATAATGTATTTAATTCATAACCAGTTCCAGATTTTTTACTGACTGTATTTACTACTTTCACAACATATAAATGCTGAGCATTTATTGCATTTTAAAGAATATTATATTGACAGTTTTAGCATGTGATACAATTCTGCACAATATGCACGTCTTCCTTAGGAATTCCTATCTACTGATGTTTACTATTAAATAATTTTATTATTTACTTAATATTAATGTTAACTTTTTAATACACAAAGGGATTATTTAATTTCCATTAAATTGCTACTAACTTCAAAGGGAGCAGAATAATTTCCAAAGCAAGGAAAACACTCACTCATCCTAAGCGTACTTAGGCCCTGACAGATTCCCCACAAATCTGCACAGAGATGTACAGATTCCATGCACAACCTATTTCACACATACTGTTTCCAAACTGAAAATGCCTTCAAATACTGTGATACTTTAAGTCCTCACAGAGACAAGTATTGAAATTACTTCTGTATAACTAGCGTGTTTTTCTTTCCTGTCCTCTTCTTCTCTAAATGCAAGGAAGTATAAATAGTTTCATATATTTTTTTTTTTAATAATACTGAGCCATTTTATTTACCATGTTTTATTTGCCCAGTATACTCTTCCATTAAAAAACAGTTGTGTTCCTGATTATGGAAAGAAACATCTCTGGAAGGTATTTCAGAGGGTCTAAATCTGAGTGACTGCCTGCTGCTGTCTTTTTTCTTGACAAAAGACGGAGCAGAGCCTACCAGGACTAGCTACCTGATCTGTGTATCCGAAGTTAGGAATACTGAAGCCAAGCATTTTTGCCAAGAATTTACATTGAAAATATATATACATAAATTCATTCGTACATTTCTGTTTTCCTTCAGAATCACAGAATCATTATTTTGTGCATGTTTCCTAAATTTTTTGGGCTGTAGTTTAGCACATTTTGTTTTCCAACTTTGTTTTATTTTCTTTAAATATCCTCTAATGTCCAAGTAGGTCATGGTGATTAATTTTACAGCTCTTCATCCCAGCTTCCAGTTACAGACTTATTCATTGCAAAGTTTCTCAAGATCATTTTGGTTTTGCCTTTTTATTAGTATGTTACATTACTTAGAATTTCTTGTACTACATTTTTCTGTTACTTCACTTGATATTCTGTTCTGGTTTATATTTAATACATATAAATATATTCCAACTTGAAATTAATTCTTCCATAATCCATATTATGTTAATTATGTACTAATTATTTGGATCTTCCTATTATCTTTTTTCTTGATTATCAAGCTATTATAATTCTCCATTATTTGAATTACTTTCACATTCTCATATCAAAATTACTTTTTATCTCTTTTTCAAGATAGTAGTGAGGCAATTTTTTTTCATGCTTTGTTCTATCTGATCTTTCTAAATTACCTGTGCCCCACAGTATTTAGATCTCATTTTATCTCTCTTGTTGGCATGCAGCTGTCATGATACTTAAAAACTGCCTTTAGTTTCACATACTGATGGCTTTTACCTTAAAAATTATTCTTGTTCTCAAAAATGTCCTTTGTCCTTCAGCTGATTACATCAGAAAATATTTTCCTAGGCTAGCTGTTTTTTTAATCCCTTATCACTCTTGTTACTGAAATCTAATGTGTTTCTTTTACCATTTTTAAATGTCCACAGCCATTTTAAAGTCTTGCTACAAGCTCTATGTAGTACAGACAAAACTACTGAGGCTTAGCTGCAATCCATTGTATCTATTCTAAAACCTCATTCTTTCCCTATAAGCCAAGTTTAAATGCACCACGCAAGCTTAGCTTGAAATCTCCTGAATTTGAAATAAATATAATAATTTTTTCTACCAAGGAAATAGGTTACAGTTTGGAAATTACAATAGCTTTCTATAATAAAGTCTGCTTTTTATGAATAAAAGAAAAAGAGCTTCTCACAATACAGGGTAGATTTTGCAGTCATAAGAAACCTGTCTGTGTAGGTAGTATTAATCTGACTTATGGAGTCTGCACAGGTATCTGTCGTCTGAGAACTGACTGACTGGGTCTTGTAAGCAATCCTGCTTGCTGGATTTGCAAGGGTTGTGGATATGAGCTCAGAGACTATTTGTTCATCCTGGTTAAAATAGGGCCATCTGAGTGCAGAACCTGAGCATTTAACCACTGAAAGAACTGCCCGGACAGAGGGTTGGACATCTTCTACCTCCTTCTGTTGGCAGAGTTTGGAGGTAGCTGAAGATGTATTTTGGATATCTTGTTATAAACTTAAATCTAAATGTTTTCATTTAAAGCACAATATAAGTTTGTATTGAATAAGAAACGGAAAGTGGCCCTTCTGAGCCTATATCCAATCCTAAACTCAGTGACCTATCTTTTTTTTCCTTATTAGTGGAATACAAATAAATAATCAGATAACTTAAGTGTAACACATGGGTGAGAGCACATCCACGTGATCTTTTGCAAGAAGACCCGGTGTAACATTGGCAAACTGATTGGCACAAGACATCTTTAGACTGGGAGCTGTGCGGCTCTGCTCATGGTGTTGTTCTGCAAAGCACAGTTACAGACCCTCCTGTCTGTAGGAGGGCCATGTCTGGCTGCCTCAGATTACAGATGCACTGCTGTCCTGTCTGGCAAAATTGCAGACACAACCCCTCAAACAGACATATCCTAAGACACAATTTCCTTCCCAGTGACTTTATTTTTTGCTCATCAAGAGGTGATGATTTGGCCTGGTATTTTACCTGTTACCAGTCTTTACCTGTTTCTACAAAAACAGACTAATGCTTTTCATCTCCCTTACATAAGGCTCCTGAGATTAAAATTCAGGAAAGAACTTTATAGAGTGTGTCAATACAAGAAACATTTGCACCACTATCAAAATCCATGGTCCGTAGGTCTACACTGAAACTGATCTGGCTGTAAATGTTAGACCTGCCTCCCCAATGTCTAAATGATATGACCAGGAGCTGTGAAGAGAGAGAAATCAGAGGGAAAAGCAGCACTTGGCACCTGCTGGACCAGGTAAACAATTCACAGTTATTTGTTCCACTATGGAACAATATTTATCTACAATTTACTTAGACATGCTTGATTCTTTAGAGATTAATGGAGCTGCACTGTCAGCACCTCAGCCCCTCTTTAAGACTATTTCTCACTCCATCTCCACTTTACAGGAAATAGATGGGCTGTTCATTTTATCCAGATTACACTAACAAGAAGACAATAAATGGTTTATTTTTAGCATCTCTCAGAAATGCTGCTATTCCACTACTCCCCCTTCATTCCTTCATGTTGGGAAGCAACAGTATAGTGCAAACATTGTCTTTGTGAGCAATTTTCTGTGCTTTTGTCCTTTGAGAGTTCACTTGACTTTGTTTTTGTGGTTGAACTCTGATGATTTCAGAGAACAAAAGAAAAAGAAGGTGGTCTGTGTCTCATCTAATGATGACATTGTGCAGTGCTCATGACCTGGCAAACTTCATTACCCAAACGTCTGTTTTCAAAAGGTGCATCTTCCCTGGCGTGTGAAAGCAGCAGTCCCATTTTCTGGCCTTGTAGCTTGCACTTAATTAGTCAGCTCTTAAAGGTGATTTACTTCATTTGGGATCTGCTGTTATATAAGACTTGGAACTGCTCATAGATTCCTCTCTTTCCCCTTTGTCTGCAAAGAAGATCAAAGAAGCAGTAATACTCGCCTGGCCAAAGCAGTCCTTTCCTCTGGCGCACTTGGATGTTTCTGGATACAGATCCCTGTGGATCTTTTTTGTATACCTTTGAATGCCTACTTACAAGATTCTTCACCAAATCTGTATAGGTTCCTTCCCTTTAGCTACTGCTATGAAAAAAAGAAAAGGTTTGTCTGCTAAGTCAGAAGCAGCTTCTGTACATGTAATAATAATAATAATCATCATCATCATCATCATAATCATCATCATAATCATCATAACAACAACAACAACAATTCAGCTGCAGAAGTGAAACATCTGTAATATTCAGCCTGCCAGGGAGAGAGGATTCGTCTTTATTTTCTTATATATGCTGTGTTCTTTTTCTTTTTGTAAATATATGGAAATTCACAGTCATAAAGGGTGAGCCAAAGCTTCCCATTGCATGGAGGCAACTGGAAAAGAAGCAGGTATCCCTGAAGACGTACAGAAAATGATCTAGTCTACTTCAGTTGGACTTACTATTCCAGAATTAAGCTCTGTTAAGTATATAGGAAGTGAAGACTGGCAGGATTTAGGTAGGTTGAGTTGTGTCCCCAAGGCTTTTATGGTCACACAGGTAGTGGGATTCAGACCTATCTGTATCAATCTCCCTATCATTCTTCCTGAGAGTCAACAGCAGAATTGCTCTGAAATAACCAAGAGTCATTTGAATGGGGGAGATATATTCAGTAAAGCAGATTAATATTAAAAAGCCTGCAATTCAGTTTGCTTTCAGACTAATGTTTTCCCTGAGAATATTTTCAACTTTAAGGGCAATAAAATCATAAGCTTAGGTGTGACAGCGTGAAAATTACATGGAAGATAAGATGATTTCTTGTAGAGGAGTCTGTTTTTTCAACTAACAAATCATAGCAGTTTGTCTGTAGGTTGCTATCTAGATCTAGAAACTTGGAATTTGCCATTTCTTTTACCTGCAGCATTTTGTTCTTTAACTTATTGGTATGCATTTGCCTCATCCCCCAATGGTGTGCTTACTATTTGGCCTGCCTTGCCTGCAAAAATCCTGTTCACTGTCGAACTTCGGAACATGGAATCTCAGATCCAGGCAGCTCCTCAAAAGGGTGATCATGAAATGGTACTAGATTCCTTTTCTTCTTTATTTCTTTTTCTCAATCCTGCTTTTGATTCTTTGTGTTGTACTTAAAAAAGGAAGATAGTAGGAAGAGATAGGTGAGTTCAAAGAATGAAATTTGTGTATGAGTGATAGAATAGCAAAATAAGTTGGCAGTCGCCCCAATAGGAGACACTTAGCAGATACTATTTCCAAGATCTTAGAGTGCTACTTGACCATAAAATAATGACTCATTAATGATATGCAAAGTATAGCTTTAAATTTCACTGATGATTTTTGTACTATAAAGGTATTCATATATTTAAATTCCCAAATCTTGTCCAAGATGGACTGATAATACCAGATATTAGTATGGATTATATGTAGGGGAGATATGTGCTTGTTTGTTTGAAAGATGCAGTGGACACTGTTGGTCAGAGTCCCAGTTATAGTACAAATCCAGTGGAGACTGCATATCTGGATCTCTTTGTCTGTTGTTTTTTGTAAGCTCTCAGTCAGGAACATGCACCTCCGTTTCCTTCTCTGTGAAGAGAATTTCTGTGCAGTTCTTCTGAGTAGGTATTGTTGCATATGCTGGATGGGGACATACTATGGATTTTTATACACGCTGTGTTGAAAATAGTCCTAACTTTTCCATTTCCTTGAGTTTGTGAAACATGCCCACTTCAAAGCGCTTTCCTAATTCTTTCTTGTCTTACATCTGTCTCTGCACACCAGTACAGCCTCAGATCAGACAGCTTATTTCCGACTCTATTGATTTAGATACATTTATGGGTAAAGAAACTACCCAAAAATTTGTACTTTTATGGAGTGGAGAGAAACAGCTTTCTGCTTCAGCAACTGCTTATGCATATTTATTGAATAGCTTCTTTGAGGATGTTATGATGAGCTTGCTTATCAGTGAAATGACTTGAAGTAGTCTCAGATCTCAATATCTGTGATTCCAATTAGGAATTTAATAAATGCAGAAACCTTTTAAATCTTTCATTTATTCATAATGTAGCATGACAATAAACAGCTGATGACAGCGGAGAAATTCAGCAGGAGTCTACTGTCTAGTTTAATTTCTATTTTTTTTTGTTAGCTTGCAGAGCCTGCTTCTGTGACCATGACATGCTTAACTTCAGAGAACTCATTATTACTTCCATTGTGCTCTAGCAGTTTTCATCCTTCACAGTCAGAGGTGTGCAACTGATTTTAAAAAATTTCCATGCTCAAGGGAGGGATAAACACTCTTTTATTGTTTCATGCCCCAGTAGGACATCCAGGTCTTCTTAAACAGAAAAATAAAAACGTGACAGCGTTAGAGATACACATTCACCAATGTTTTATTTTACCTTCCTAGAGAAAGAGAAAATAAGTGTTTTCTTACTTTGAAAACAAAATACATGACTGGCTAACCTTGGAAATTTATGTTACTAAAAAGTTTGACAGTGAGGTATAAGGAATAAAGAATTTTAGTTTTATATCTGGGCTTCTCAATATGGGTCATTAACTAGATTCTTTTACTTTCCTATATGGCTTGCTGGCTCATGTTACTGACCAGTGTTAGCCTGTTATAAGCATGAAAGGAAATGGTTGCTCCAAGCCAGCTGGTATCTGAGAGACAGTTGATAGATATTTTTATAGCTTATTCGTGAGAAATATCTATTGCACACCAGCTGTCACTGATGTAGTATATGTTGTACAGTTTCTGGTGTTATAACAGGTAGACTTTCAAAGGTATTAAGAGTGAACAGCTTCTTGGTGTAAATAAATAGTCCAATGTACTTGTGAGAGTAGGAGAGGATATTCTTACCTTTTCATCATATGTCTCCTACAGCTTCACATCTGATACAATCTACTAAGTACTTTGTATGTTCGTATAGCTTCCGTTCTTGAGAGATTCCTCAGACAGTCTTGTTGCAATATCTAAGGAGTTTCTTTGGGTGAGTTTTGCAGACCTGTCACAACTCCTGAGACGTACTATGTAGCACTATTAGAAGGACTGCTGAGTATCAGAAAATTGCAGCCATTACTGCACTGCGTGCTTTGTAGGCTTGCACTGTCCAGTTAGAGCATTAAAGGAAGCACTTTGGACATTTCAAGGAGCTACAGACTTGCAGAACAAACAGGTGTCTGAAGTGTATGCATACACGCTGCAGTCGAGGCTTCCAGATCATCCACTTGCTGGGTGTGTTTAATATATCCCAGAGGCTTTGAATTTACCATATGTGAACAAAATGTCTTGGCAGGAAATGTGGAATTTATGTAATCCAGCTGTTACACAGTGTATTTGCATATAATTCGGTCTGAAGAAAGATGGAGATTGTTGGCATCCAAGTCAACTAAAACTGCTTAGATAACTATATACCATCTCCAGTAATTGTCTCAATAAAATAATTTATTTCTGTTTTGTAGTCTATTTTGCCATAGGAAACAAACAGGAAATTGTACCTTTTTTTTTTTTATTTTTCCCCAGTAGGTGGGAACTGATAGCAAACGAAATCATTGTCAGAATTATAGATATTGTTAGATGGACATTTACTGTATTGCTTTTTTTATGGGAGTGGGAGAATAAGTAGAAAATGTCTTGATCTGAAACATGCAAAAAAATACATCAACTTTTGGTCCTGGTTACAAAAGATTTACATTTTTCTTAGTGACAGAAGATGTCAACTTTGGACATGGCATATGAGGACTGGAACTAAGGTTCAGGTGGAACCACGCATCACGCTGCATTGTCCTGTAAACTTCTGCATCATGGGTCCTGTCTTTTCAGGCTTGTTAATTGCCAGCCGTAAGTTTTTGTTTCTTATCTTGAGAGTTGCTTCATGAAAAGATCAGACTCAGGATAGTTGTAGACTTCTGTAGCTTTGAAGCACTCCATCCATCATACAGGCCAAAAATATTATGGTGCTAGGCTTGATGCGTATAAAAAAAATGTGTTATTGATGCTTAGACCATCAGTGGATTTTTGTACTCCAGTTTTCTCAATTAAAACATTGTCTTCAGAGTACTTGTGATCATTTAGCCAACGATTATAGACTTTTCCTTACTGGACTTCCGCCATTCATTTAAAAAAAAAAGGGGTTACTTTTTAGTGGAGTAAATGAGTTATTTTTCATTATCTTTTTCTATAGATGCAATTTTCCAAGAAAAGATCATGACTGGAAATAATCCAGGCATGCTGGTTTTGAAGGTTAAATGTTTTCAGGGGAGATCATAATTAGAGATACCAGATTCATAATTTTATGGTTTTGATTTATTTTCCCTTTGAGCACTTCTGTCTTTTTCAGGCCATGGGAACTTTCTGTCTAAATCAGGAAATTAGAGAAATTTATGACCATGAATATGAATTAAGAGTCCTATATATCAAACAAAAATTTGCTTTGTCATCATCACTAATGAAACACTGGTGAAGAAAAAAATAATTTGTACATTTGGAAAGTCTCATGAAGCAATTTTTTTCTGATATAATACACGTTTTCCCTTCAGTGTTTTTTTTACCAGTGAATGATTGCCAGCTCTCCAGCAAAACTTGTGCAGCTCCAGTAATGGAATTTTTTCTGAATCATAGTAGGAATTCCCTCTGCTGGAGTTCAGCCCTGATATATTCTGCCAGCACAAGGCCTATGCCCCATGAAAGTCCTGTTTCAAGGGTGAATTGTACTCTTCTGGATAACATTTACATCTTGCAGCTAGCAAACTGCTTGTACTTGAGTACCCTTGCACATCTGCATCATGATTTTTTGATGGAAACCTGATAATTTTATAGAGAGTAAGGATTTTGTTAAATGTACATTTTATAATGCCACTTAAGCACAAGAAAAGAGGCAGAGGTTTAGTAAAATGGTTTATCACTGCAAAAATAATTTTAAAAAGTATTTCCTACAAGATGAGCAGGACCTTACAAATGCATTTAAGACTTTGCTTTTTGTAGGTATCTCACCTTGTTTGTATGAATGAAGCGACAGAAATGTAATCATCACCATTTATAAAGTGTACATAACAGTCATTTATCGCTGTTCTGTGCTTTCCTGTTCTTTGTTGGAACAATGGACACAAAACGGACACAAATGGAACAGAGTCGACAAAGCTGTCATATACCCACCAAAAAGAAACACAAAGCACATACTGAAGGTCTGATGTTCAATATGAACAGTTTTATGTTTTCTTTAAAGAGACTGTCGGTGTCAACTTTAAATAATGTCCCTAACATCAGTAGTAATAAATAGACTAAATAAATGACAGCAAATCTCTTGACTAGAAATTAAAGAAAAGCCTAGTTTTGTCCTTTTCACACATTCCTGGTTTTGCTTATAGTAAATGAAACTATTTTGAAGCTGGTATCTGTGCTTCACCCAGTTTTGGCAGCTTTAATGAACAGAGTATAAATATTTTCAAATTGCTTTTCAAAATGCTCTGTAACTCCCTAGTTCATATCTCTTTTTAATTTTCTGCATAAAACCAACACTTGGGAACATGACTTTTTTTTTTTTTCTTATGCAATTCTGGTTTAAATGAAAATAAAATGTTCAATCTGTATGCACAACCTGTATACAGAATACATTAATATTTGAAATGTAATTAATGTATTGCATAGTCATATTTTTGGAGAATGTAATGCTGGATTTGGTTTTTGTTGTTGCTGATAAAAACCATATAAGTTGAAATTTAATTTACCTGACATTTAGGTTTTAAAAATGGTGATATTCTAGAGAAGAGGGTTGGAATGAATTTTGAGAGACCATTCTGTCCAATCCTTCCCTAGAGCGTGAGATCAGCTGTACTTGAACCACTCCTGGAATATTATTTAACTAGTTCTTAGAAAAAAAAGAACAAAACACTTCTAGTGACAGAAGTTCACAGCTTCCTTAGGCAGTTGATTCCTGTGAACTGCCTAAGGGTTTCTACCACTGGAAAATTCTTCTTAGTGTGTAACCTCAATCTTCCTCACTGTGAATTAATCCCATTACTTCTTGGCCTATGCACATTAAACATGGACAGGAGTTTGTTTCCATTCTCTCTGTTCTTTTCATATGTGCATATATGCATATATATATTTATGTGTGTATATATAAAAGTATATGGCTGCACGTGTTGCCTTCTCTCAGTCTTCTCTATTCTGGGCTACAATGACTTAAATTCTCAGTCTATCTTTATAGGCCATATTTTTTGGATGTGTGATCATTCTTATCGCTGTGCCCTGAACTGTCTCCATCTGCTCCATGTTTGGTTTTTTGATGTCTTTTACCCAAAACTATAAACAGTAGACCACAGGAGGCTTTTGTCGTGCTTGAGCAGATTGGATGGAACAAATGCTCCTTTATTGTAGTTATCTCATGCCATCCTCCATTGGCAATGTAAGTTAGGGAAGCCTTAGTTCAGCTGCTGACAGAGCCTAATGAAAACTCCACTAGTAACTGGTGTTGAGGAACATTAGAATCACACTTCAGTCTCTGGAGTAAAGATGATCTGTACATAGTAACTAACATTAGTGTCAATGATATTTCAGATACTGCAGAGTTCTGAAGGTTACAATGTCAAAGAAAAAAAAAAAAAAAAAACCACAACAGTTTGGTACAGCACAGTGGGAACAGCTGTTTTCCTGTAAAGGACATTGTCTTTGTTCTCATAGCTAATCTGGCCAAACCTACTCTTCATACGTTCTCATAAATTAGTAAGTGGAAAATACAGTGAGATACTTTTGAAGGTAAGATGCAAGGTAATGGTAATGTGTCATCAGCTTTTGACCTTTCCACTCTGTTTCTCATTTCCTGCTTATTGAGAAATCTAGATTGCTTTTAGATGTTAAATATATTCCAAAATAAGCACATATAATCAAGGTAATGCACATAATGTTTTTTCAGTTGTGGATTTTTTTCAGTGGGTGTCTCAAACTTGTGAAAGCTTGCTCCTGAAAAAAGTAATTGTCAGACGCATTCTCTTTCAGTTTTTGAAGAATACCTTATCTTCCATGTCTGTCTTTTAGGCACTCATTTAGCAGTTTCTTACACACTGTCAGATTGCTGTTCCTATTTGATACGCCACTGGTTTTGGTGGGACACGATGCAAACAGAGCAGCCTACCAAATATGTGATCAGTGCTGTGGGGAGTTCTAGTTCCCCAAGGCAAGGATTGCCTTGATAGTATGTTAGAGAAGATATAGAGATATTATTGAAGTTCGGCTTGGTATATTATCACAATAGAACCTTTTTATACTTATTTAAAGACTAATTCCATCTTTTAAAATTTGATTGCTTATCTTCATACTTTTGCTGTGTAATTTTTTTATTACAGTGGATAACCTAGTATATGATATGTTCTGTTCTGTAGAATGATTTTAAGAAAGTCTACAGAATTACCATCCTTTGCTTAGTAGTAATGGCACTAATACATATTGTATGCAGTGTCAGACAGCTGTGTTCAAAAACTGAAACATGTAGGAAAGCTAAAACAAAACAAAAAAGAGGACACTCATTTCATTTTTAGTTCAGAGCTTTCAAAATGACAGGGAATTGTGTGAAACCACAAATTGATCTAGCTTAATGCTAGTATTTCTTAAGTCTTGTCAAAAGCTGCTGCCCAGTTTGTCAATTGCTTTCATATAGTGTGAATCAGGTTTGAAACACTTTGCAAAAATTAAAAGTCTAGCAGGATGTTAAATTCTGAGTAAGAAATAAATTAAACATTGAGACTACTGTGTTGGTTTCTTTATTCGCTGAGGAAAACCTCTATAAATTCTGCTGATATTATTAACATTTGAATGCGGTGAATGGTAACACCTACATTTTGGGATTGCATCTTGTTTAACTATTTTTATACCTGCCAAAAGATGAATATAATACAACAGTTGATGAACTTCTCGTGTTTACAATATTTTAGAGTTTTGCCCTGGTAAAAGCTTTCTCTATCAAAAGTGGTTGTAGAACTGCAATGTGAAGAGATGTCAGACATTGCTTCCATACTAAGAATTTTAGAAAAGACTCTAAAGTCTCAACCATGCGCTTGTCCTTAGTACTTGGAGAAAGAGATGCCCACTGGAGAGATCAGAAGGAAGTTAATAACCATCTTACTTGTAAGTGAGAACTGTGGTTGATGATGCCTTCACCAATAATTTCCTGAAGAAGAAAAACAAAACACACTGGAGTGGGATCCTTTTCTTACTGAAAAATAAAATAAGAAACAAAGCCTTAGGGAACATTCAAAATTTGTACTTAGAAAAAAATCGAGGAACTTTCTTGTCAATTTGGAAAGAATGTGGTCCCAGATAACAAGAACCTTTCTGTAAATAAGAGTGAGACCATGACCCCCCCCTCCATGGGGGGGCTAGAGCCAGAATATTGGCCATTTTTCCATCAAATCATTGGGCAGCCAGTGTCATAAAAGTACCTGTTACATGTAATACTTTTCTGTACTGACTTTACAAAGTCTAAAGCATTGTTTGCTGATCCAAAGCTTGCTTTAACTAACATAAGTATTTGGTCTCCAAAACTGAAAATGGAAAGACAGATAGAATTTGTTCCTTTCATTAACATTAACATTTAAATATATTTCATACATATGTGACAAACCAAATCCTTGTTTTGGGCCGAGGATGAACTTTATAGTACAGATGATAAAACATAGCTGATAAAGGTCACTTGAACATTTTTTTAATTCACATATATTTTAGATGGGGATAATGACTTTAGTTTAGTAGTAAATTTGGGAGTGAAGTAGGATCCATTAATTTGAAAAATAAATGGAAATCATTCAGTCTCCAAAGAGAAGCATATGTAAGACTATAAATTAAAATAAATACCTAAATCCAACATTGTAGTGAAGTTGAATCATTAGTGACCATAACAATGCAAAAAATTGTTTTTTCTTCACATGAGACAATATATTCATTTGTGCTATTTCTTCATTTCATGATCTTAATTTGTGGCTATTTAATCTAAAAAAATATTGGTAATTTTTAAGCATTTTGTTTTAATGTTGTTACATTTTATCATTTCATGAGTCATAATGAATGACATTTTCTTTTGAAAATCAGAGCTTGTTATTTCTGCTTAAGCATTTTGGTGAGCAAGGCTCTTTTGATGGGTTGTAACAGATGCCTATTCAATTACTATGAGAAGAAGTGTCATTACTGTCAATTATATAAGCGAAAACATTAGTTATATTTACTGTGATATGCATTGTATGAAGGTAGATTATGGGGCTAGTGGAATGATGGTCTCCCAATGATGAGCAAATGCAGAAGACTCTTCTTACGGCAGTGGTCCCTGTAACATGTTCTCACAATTTTTGGTGTAAGTGAAACTGGGACTTGAGTATCATGACTGTACCATTGAGTAAAATGCCAATCTATCTGTTACAGAACCAGAGGTTTGGGGGTGATTCCTTAGTTCTGTCAGTTACTATAGCTTTAAAGAGTCCAATAGGTGTGTGAAAATATAGTGAGACTCAACACCTTCTTGTTAACCAAGGACAACCTGCTGAGAAACATTAAGTCTTTAGGGGCTTTGAAGACAGTGGCAAAATTTTTCCTGAGGTCATCAGAGACAAAATTTCATCTGCAAAACTCTGAAAAAATAAGGCATAACTAGCGATAGTAAAATATTCTTGGTGTCTAGTAGATTTGTGCAGAATTCATAAAAAGACAAATTTGAGAACAAATAAAATGTAGTACAAGTAAATTAGCAGTTTCCACTTGTAAGTTACCTGGGTTTTCTCTTAGATATCTGATACTTCACTATAGCTTTTGTCTTCATTGTTTAACTTCATCTGATTTCATAAAATGGACAGAAAATGGTGAAACATGGTCATTACCAAAATAATATTCTTTTAAAGCATTAAATACCCTACAGTATATCAGATATATCTAATTCATTCCATATTCAGAGTAAATCTTATTACTTATGAAAGTTTGAATGTATAAAAATAAATGCCTGCCCAGTCCTTTGAAAATTAGTGTTAGACATTGTGATATAAAACTTTAAAACAGGCCATGCTTTCAGCTACATTGCTATAAAGACAGAGTGACTTTATACTGAATGCTGTATTTCATACTAAACTTTAATATACAGAATATAATTATAAAACAATATTAGCACTGAGGTTTGGTTTTACTGTGCTCAGTCATTATTTTTCCTTATGCAGTGAAACTGGTCAGCGTTATTGTAGTTCTCTCACACGCAGGTGTTCACTTGTGAAAACATTTTTCTTCATGTTGCTGATGCAAAGTTTTTTTAACAGCGGTCATAGAAGTCAACTTTTTCATCCAGTCACTTGTGCAACAGTTGGCTGTACAATCATCGCATTTCAATGAGAAAGTCTCACCCTATTCAGTTGCACAACACTGAGTCTAAAGAGCGATTATCTTTCACTCCAGGGTGACCGTTTCTGTGGCATGTGAGGAAAAGGGCAATGTACTTGTGTAAATTAATCTGATTGAACATTTGGAGGGGAAATGGAATTATTATGTAGGATTTATATTATGACATTACTGAAGGCACTGAGCAATCGTCCGTAATTGTAGCCATAATTCCAGCTGCAGCAATACTTTAAATTTTATGGCATATATGATACCCTCAACGAAAAGCAGAACTATTAAAAATATGTTTTTGGAGCAAGCTGTATGATCTATAGCATAGTCTAAGAAGTAAATAAAGTTTGTAATCACTAAATACAACTTTTAGTTGTATATTTTACACCATAGGTACACTCAACCTCCTATCAGAGGCAAGGCAAGCTTGGAATGTATGTCTCATAAATGAATTTCTTAATATTTGTGAAGATCTTTGAGAGTCACAGATCTTTATATGGTAAAATTAAGATGCACATTCCTCTCCCTTTTACTCCTGTTTTCTGTTAGGTGTAAATGGCTGCACTCACATGCTCTTTTGAATCCCCATGCTTCTGTGAAGGTGCTTCCACCTGTTGTCCAGCACCACTCTTTCAGAGGACAGTGTTCGGTAGCAGAGCTGGATGAACAGGCAGTTCACCTTGTCCTCCATAGCCAAAGCCCACAGCCTGACAGACTGAAAGGATCCACTATCACTTTCCATTTAACTTAGTGCCCTGGAGTGTGGCTGAGTGCTCTGACTGTTGTGGCTGCAGTGACTCTGGAAAGAGTCACTGCCTCTCCTGATACTGTAACAAAAGTGACAAGTATCTCAAATAAGAGTCTCGGGCACAGCTGATGCTCCTTCTTCCTCTCTCATTCTGCTTTGGTTGTCTGAAGTGTAGGTCTGAATGACTCCTTTCTTCATATAGGTTTATTCCTTAAACGTAAGGTCTCCCTCTTTTTGGCACAGATAATGTATGTATGTATAATCACCTTTTGTCCTGATAGGGTACCATGATAGGGTACCAGCAGCTCCCTGGGGGACAGAAGCAGTGGGGGTGGCACCAGGGCAGCCCCAGCCTGGGACATTGGGCACCTCCCTGGGGACGGGGACGAGCTGAGGCTGGGCCAGCTTGACAAGGCCCATGGCTGGGCAGGGCCAGGTTGTGGGAAGCTGAAGACTGGCCCTGCTGTGATATCACTGGGGCAGGGACTGAATGCCCTGGGGGGCTGAAATGGGGTCCTGGAACCTGGGCAGGGTGGGGGGAGCCCCGTGTGGACTGAAATGGGGTCCTGGGACATGGGCAAGGTAGGGGCGGGGAGCCACGGGTGTCTGGGCAGGGACAGGTAGGGCTGGTAGTGCTCTCAGGGTCGTGACAATATTTGTGTTATCCATGAAGATGAAGTTCATTAACACTTTATTTATTTATTTATGCTGACCACATGGGAGAGCAATTTTATTTTTCTCTGTTTGAAAAGAAACACTTTTAAATGAAATGAATGGACTGAAGATGATGTTTTAGCATGCTCCAGCTGTCACTGGGATTATGCATATATATGACTGGAAAAGACGTTTTCTTTTTATTTTTTTATTGAGTAAAGAAGGAGTAGATAACAGTTTACAGTTTCTTACAGGCATCATAAAGCAAAATTCATTCAGTAAGAAAATTCTGCAAGCATACATTGTTATGTGATCTGGTTGGGTCCTAGTACCCAGAATAAAATGGATCCATCTGTCAAGCCTTTCCAACTTGTGCTCTCTCCCTGTGCACCCACTTAGGTAATGTGGGAAGGGGTGAATGCAGCCAAGAGGAAAGGGATGGCCTTGGTGGGACATGTGTTCTTCTCATCCTGTCCCTTGGTGTGGCCCTCTGTCCTCCCTCTTTAAATGCCTTCTTCCACCTCCTTACTTTGCACATCCTCTGTATAAATCTGGGTATGTCAAAAGGAGGTGATTGTTGCGGTGTTGCACAACTTGGTATTACACTCTGGATCACCAGGCATCCTGTTTCATCTGTGTGCTGGGGAGAGCCAAATGAGAGCCACCAAGCCTGTGGTTTGTGGCCATGTTCTCACCCCAAGTTTAGTATTAAAACCCAGCTGAATTAATGGATTTTCATTAATAAAAAGGTGAACTGAACCTGAACCAAATCCTGCTGTGCTTAATTTTCTTTACTGATTCCCTTTTTTCTCTAACAGATGAAAGTGAATAGATCATTGTTAATCTTAAATGAGCTATTTAACTGATAGTCACAGAGCTGGTGACCTTTCCCTTTTGGTTAGTTAATTGTGAGTTAACATTAGGACACTGAAAGCAGTGGTAAATTATCTACGTTATCTGTTTCAAATATGCATCAAAATGTGTTGCTCATTCTAACAGTTATGTAGTGCAACTATTTCCTGCGATACTTCTGCACCTGCTTTTCATGACTTTTAGCACTGAGATTTTGAAGCTAAATGTTATGTGCAGGTAGGAGTTTCTATTTATCAATTTGGAATTTATTTAGTGAAGGAATAGCAGGCAGAAAAAGGAAAATATTTTTTCTATATCATATTAACTGAGATTAGAGCTCTTCATTCACTGAACCCCACAGCAGAAACTGTGAAAATATTTTAAATAATACATTAATTTCCATGTTAAACTCTATATATTGACCTTTTCTTTTAAGTTTTCTTTCCATAATTGGCTTTATTATCAAGAGAATCCTTCAGAAAATTCTGTGGTGTTTCTTACTGGCTTTTGCAAAATGCTTTTAATATACAAAAGCTGTATTTTTTTTTTTTTTCCAATTCATATACCATACCTACGTTTAGGAGGCAGTTTCACAGTCTCTGAATGGTCTTGCAGTACTTAATTTCAGCCTGGATTGCCAGGGTAAGACACAGCAAGTAGGTGCCTGCTGAATGTGACTGACATCGATTGTTCTTTTCACCTGAGGATCAGGAGGAGACAGTTAGACCTTGTACTACTTATTGCTGTAGAGCAGAAGTGTGGATCTCTAACATGCTGGCATGTTTAACATTTCAGTAGTTCAAATCTTCTCTCTGGAATTTTAATTCACCTTCAGCAGACTAGTCTTGACACGGTTTCAGGAAATGTGAAAGGAGAGGTGGTAGAGAAAAAAAGAAGGGAATATTAGTCAGTGTTCTAATTTAATGGCCCTTTGAATTTTAATCTCAAAGTAGCACATGTTTCTAAGATGCTTTGTTTCATATTTTAGAACAGTATCTCTGAAGGTTTCTACCTGGGGGATTACAGAGCGCAGAGTATAAGTGGGGTAAAGCCTCACTTTATTCCTGACTTAACAAGCATGAGAGCAATTTCTCAAACCTGTTATATTGTTTAAACCACAATCAGCTTACTGCATCATTTGTCAGTGAATAGGCGAAGGACAGTTAGCTGCTAAGCATTACCAGGTTTATTATGCTTTCTTTGCAAAGAAAGGTTGTAGAAAATGTAGAGGTTGGCAAAGTGCCTGAATTCAGGTGGAGCTAATATAAGCTGATTGCACATCTATTTAAGCAATGATGTCATATTAAAAAAAAAATAAATCTATGAGCAATAGGTTTCATCCTGGACACAGCTCATCTGTCAGATGAGCTGCATATTGAGAAATGTTCTTTTAATGACTTTACACAGCAGGCTCTGCAATGTATCACATCTTGCAGTTTTTCTTCCTGTTCTGAAGCAGAAGTTTTCAGCATTTTACAGGGCAGTTTTCAAACTTATTCCCACTTACATTTGGTCAAACTTACATTGCATCACTCTGTAAAAGTAATTCTCTATAAGAGAATTAAATATCTTTTTTTTTTTTTTCTTCTTTCTTTAGGATGTGGGAAACACACTCAGCTATATTACTTCAGTGTAATTTTGTTTTCTGGTTTTGAACTACCTTCTGATTGCAGGAGGTGATTCTTGTATCTGAACGATTAAAAGGAAGAAGAAAAAAACAAAAAATGTTTAGGGAGGTCTTTGGGTATATTAGATTAAATGACCTGCAATTGTCCAGAAGTTAATAAATGTGATACCTCATCTTCAGAATTTAGAAATGAGAAAACTATAGGACTTGAAGCTAGAGCATTACAGCAAATTCTTTCAGTCCAAACTTTTGAATATTTGTGTATTGTAAGATATTTTTCATAATGTAATCTAAGAATGGATGCTCTTAAACCTTAGGTACACTGCATTTAGCTTTTTTAAATAACTTTCAGTCATAAATAGTAAGGATTTGAGTTTAGGAGGAACTCCAGCAGAAACTGAAACCAAAACATAATATAACTGGTAAAAAGATAAGGACTGAGACATAAAAATTTGAAAATAATAAGGATAATATTGGCAGGTTGTGGAGGTGGTAAGATGGCACAAGCAAAGAGATTAGAAGTTAAAATGGTAAGTGCAGATTTTATGTATTTATTATTATTTTTCAGCTTCTTGTTATCTTACCTCTATGCAAATCAGTGCAATTCACGACTGTTTCACCAAGGAATTTAAGATCAAACTTAATACAGAAAACACAGTTCAGTCACACATAATATACAGATCAGGGTTTCAGCTTCATCGTGGTCCAAATATCCTGGATGAAAAAATAGTTAAAGTAATATGTTTGCTTTTTTGTTGTTCTTATTGTTCAATTTTTAAATGGCCTCTGCTGAAAATGGAAGTCAAGAAGAGATCATAAAATATATGCCACATGATTAACTTCATTGAAGCCCAAAGGAATTATAGTTTTGAAGCATGTGGTCCTTTACAAAAGCCTGAAAATTACTGCAATCACTGCAAGTGATCTCACCCACAGCAGTAGAGGCCAGCAAAGTACCTCATGATCTCTTTTTGTTGTTGTTCTATATCCCTTAAAACAAAGGATGAAAGAAGAAAAACCAACAACAAAACAGAAAGTGTAAAATATATTTTCTAGATAACCACTTTTAAAGCTGTTAAATGCTAGATTTTGAATATAATTTCTCATGTATCAGTGTGGTTCAGGACCAACTGAGTGACTGCTAAAGCAATTAGACCAGTTTAATGGAGTCCAGAACCAAGTGACAGCTAAAGCGGTTAGACTAGTTTATATTCCTTATAAAGTACTTTGTGCCATATTTATGGACTATGTGTTGTGCTATGCAGCCATGTAAATATGAAAGTTCCCTCCCTGAGACTTTCCAGCAATTGCTGTAATAATGTATGTCAGGGTTTTTACTTGATATTGCTTGTGTGGATTATTTCAGATTCCTTAAATTCCAAGGATTTGTTGTTATTCTACAAAGATGTCATCTGATATCTTTATATCATGCACTGGTAACATTTATTTTTTATGATATGATCAAAATTGTAATTCCAGTATTAACCTCAAGTTAAGAAGTCTTATTGAATCTATTACTTCTGGAAATTGGCTAATCCCAAAATAATTTTAGCATCATAATTTTTTTACACAGAGGGAGTAAAAAATTCAACTTCAGTCTTAGTAGATGTGAAGGCTTAGTTCAGCAAGATATTTAAATGTGTTTCTAACTTTAAACATGAGTATTTCTAACTGTGTTTCACAAAGCTGTTTCTTGGCAAAGAAAGAAAGAAACCCCTTTGCTAAATCCTTGGCTTAAAAAGTGAACAGTATGTAATAAAATGTTGTCCCTTTATCTACTTCTTTAGATAACATTGTGAAGCCTTGAAATATTCCATCAGATATGAAGTTGTGGTTACATAAAGATGTATTAATTTGTATTACTGTATCTTCAAACTTTTAAGTAATGATTTTGAGGTCTTATTTGATCTCATTGCAGCTTTAGCCTAGTATGAGTCTATCGATTATATAGAATTATCCCTGACTCTGAAAGTATAGATCACTCTTTTGAAAGCCATAATGGTTTATTAGGCAATTTTGGAATATGAACCCATATGCTAAACAGGTGAAGGGACAGTTATGAATCCTGTGTTGTCAATTACAGTGGAGAGGAGATTTTGAAGTGGAAGATCACAGCTCAGGAAAGACATGAGGAAAATCCATATGTCCAGCTCACTCCTGCTTGTTTTACAATAGGCATTGCGGAAACTGTTACCGAAATTTCCCCTAGTGGCAGAGTTACATAGTTAAAGAGCTATAGGTCTCCAATGATGAATATCAGAAAATGGGAACAAAAGCTACAGGCATGGCTTGGTAAGTCTTCAAAGTCTGAGAAGTTTTTAACTCCAAAGTACAGAAGTAGGAATGGGCCTACACTGTAGAGTTTTTGTGAAAGTATCTAAATGAACAGATAGATTATACTCTTATTGGTTATTTCAGTCTTGAAGTTTCTGAACAGGAGACTTAAAATTTGTGGGGCAAATGGAACAATTGGTTACAAGTTTTGATGTAAAAGTAAAACAAAAGAGTTTTGCCATGTAAACCTTTTGACGGTCCAAGTGGTCTGTGCCATAACTTTTTTACATAACTTTTTTACGTGGAAGGGGATCTTGGAATAGAAGCTGTTTCTTTTGCTACTGTGTTTTTGCCCAGCTGTGACCTACCGGGACTACTGCTGTGTGGAAATGGTGTTGGGTGAACACATCTGGGAGACACCACAGCTGCTTCCCCAGGAAATGTAGAAAGTTGATCTGAGGCCATAGCAGAACAGGCTGCTAGATGGAGTGGTGGGAGATATGCACAGGCAGTGAAGGTGATCTGATAAGCTTGACAGGATAACACATTTTTGCATTGGCTATTGCAAGGTTGTTATCTTGAGGGTTTACAGGCAACTAGTCCAGGGACAGAGGAATTCCTAAGGCAGCTGAGTGTTGCCAAATATACTGAAAGAGACTGAAAAATCCCATGATGCTGGAACTCTGTCTGGGAAAAGACTTTTTTTTAACCTGTTATTTGGACTTTCTAATGATGGGGTAGGCAACTGAGTTCTTTACTGAACACAGCACTGTGCTGTGTACACTAATACTATTGTTTTTATTATTAGAGTAATATTTTTTACATTATTATTTGTGTCCATATAGAAAGATCCCAAAAAAACAGGCCACAAACATTGTCTTCATCCTTTTTGAAGACAAGCAGTACAGTCTAGCTAAGTGTAATTTGGGAATCTAAGAGAGCACACACACTCCAGTGTTCTGTTGGGGAAGGTCTAAAGATACCAGCTTTGTCTTCCTGCCCTGTTCCCATGAAGGAGAACAAAAAAGTTCATTGGACTGGCAAATGTAAACCATTTTTGAGGAGTTCATTGCTGCTCTAGGGTCCTTTTCAACATCCTATACATAACACTACTCTCAAGCCTGGAGCAGGACTAGTCTGTTCACAAGTGGGTAAAAAGAACTCCCAATTCTATATATAATAAATAATTCATTGAAGAAAAGCTGCTAAATGCTGTGTTTGCTTATTGACTAGAAAGGTTTAGTAGTAGAATGTAATGATTGTCAAATAGTAGCCTAAATCCTGTGATAAACCTTCCTGTACATAAGATGATGTTGCTGTATGTTCATATGACCTCACCTCACCATAACCTGTCAGGTGCATCAGGAATGGAGGGAGAATCCAGTAAGGGAGAAGCCCAGGGAAAGAGAAAGTTGGAAGAAGCACATGCTTTAGATCCAAGATGATGAAAGATGGGGTTAAAAGGTTTAATCTTTAAAAAGAAAGGCAGATAGGCAGTTATTTATAGGCTATTCTGATGTTTTTACTGGAGGATACTGAACAGAACTGAAATTTGCTCAAAACTTCAGGCAGAAGAGAGACTGGTTTGGAGTTTACTTTCCTTCCTCCTTTGCTTTTTTTAAGCTAAACTTGAAAAGATGGACTATAAAGGAAAAATTCAGGTACTTAACTGTGTTCACAAAGTCTGAAACAGCCATCCCAGTCCCTGCAAGGACTGGCATGATCAGTTTCATGACCCCATCACACTAAAAGGGGTTTGTTTTTCAAATGGAAAAACCAGCTTTGCAATAGTTGCCGTTACACCAAGATCAAGAAGGTAGTGCCTACTGTTCTTTCAAATGTTATTCTGCGGTTTTGGCAGCAGATTGTTTGTCAATTCATTTTCTCTAAGACAGTCTCTTTTAAAAGTCAGAGAAAATAGTAGACCATGTGACTGCATACGTTGCATTTCTTTTTTTATCTTTTGAACTATTAACATGTTATCTCTAAAGAAATAAAATTTAGTGATGAAACTTCTTTCTCCTATGTTTTTTACAGATGTGTCCTCTTTCTTCTGTTTCTTCCGCCACTTGATTGTATGAATCCAAAAGAACTTTGAATTAAAACCTTGGTGTATATTTACTACTTGTCAGTCCTTACGATCTTTCCCAAATCATGCTCATGTTTAAGTGGTAGGTTCCAAAGTCTCATAGCAATACTTCTGGACTCTCGCAATATTTTATAGGTTGACTGTTAATGATTGTTAAAACTGCTGCCTGAAAACTGCTGCTATTTTTACAGAAGGAATTCAATACTCAGAAAAAAAAAAGGAACATAAGCTTTGGACTGATTTAAACAGCAAGAAACTGAAATATTTCTCAGTGAGTGAACCATTTTTTTAAACAGAGGCTGATGGTTGTTAGAACCATGATGAAATGCAAGAACCTGGAAGCTGTGCTGTTGCTAGGAGAGGTAATATCAGTAGGTCACAAAAGAAATCTCAGTTTTCAAAGGAGAAGCATTTCCCAAAGAGTGAAACACTCTCTAATATCTTCATTAGTATTCTAGTTTTCAATTCTTTTTAAAGCTGGCTCAGTCGGTTATGCTTTATGAAGAATTCTTTTAAAATATGATCAAGTATCACAGGCACAACAAGTCTAGAACCACACTTCTGAAGCTAGAACCGTCACAAAGGATTCCCACTCAGTGTCAGTTTTTATACTTCACAGATTGTTTTTTTCTTATATAGTTTCAAGCTCAGAAAAAGCTGCTTGATACCAGGATTTCCTAGGCTAATTTGTACTTTGGCATGCTTATTAGCTGGCAAAAGAAGTTACATTTTGGGGACTCTGGGCAGCAGATGCCTTGACATTAAGTTTACAGAACTTCTGCTAAGCCATCATTTCACATTGTCCTGTATATGTCTCAGATTTAACTTGTCTGCCATACTCTCACTATGTCCTTGTGGCTTACCCTGATGGTATTGCTGTCACTTAGACTGAAAGTTAGAGGCCAGTCTTTTCCCTGGCCTATGTGGACGTCAACAGTTTCTAAAAATAGTCATGTATTTTGTTCTGCTGCATGATCTTAATTTAGCTGAGCTTCCTGTCTTAATCATTCCTTTGTGACAGGTTTGCCAAATCCCAGATCCTCAAACATGCCGCACAACCCCGCAACACCTATATTCATTTCCTGCATCAGTGTCTTGTGCTAACATTGACTTAATTGCTTTTATTCAGTGTGTCACTGGACTTCTGTACAGAGCTTGTTCCATTTACATATCTCTCTTTCACTTGAATACTTCTAAAATGATAAAGAATGCTTTTAAGCAATTGTGATTCAGGTGGTACCCAAAACTGCACATAAATAATTTATTTTTGGTGGGCATGTCACAAGCAATGAACTTTGATAGTTCTGTAATATTGTGAAAAGATTTTAAAATACAGCACAATTACCATAACCATGTGACTCAAGATATAAGGAATGTCTTTTAATGCATCTCTGACCCTCTCTTCTCAACATCACTGCTTGTAGTCAGCTTATCCCTAAGATTTACATTACTTCTCTGTCTCCAAGTTTAATCTTTTGTTTCCCAGGACTGCTGAGAGTAGAGGGGGGAAAAACAACAACAAAATGTAAAGAAGTTAGGTTCTTTCATATACCTAAAATACTTTCCCTTCAGCTTACCAGTCATAGTTAGATTATGGAATACTATTGATGAAAAAAAAAAAAAAAAAAACAACAAAATTTATCTTAGTACATATGGATTTCTTCAAGCTATCTTTTATATAAGAACAGTTTTGAAAAATAATATGTAATGGGGAAATGCAAATGATCTTTTAAAAATCATGTTTCCATCTTCCCCTCCTTCACATCTTTTTCTTTCCTTGTGCTTTTTCCTACCAACAATCTCTTCCCTCTTCTGTCATTTTTCTTTCCCTGTTTTATGTTTTTTCCTCTTTCATTGGTCTTCTCGGACTGGCACTGTGCTCCATTTATTAACACACACACTTTGTGGATAGTTTGGAGAATTTTCTTTCCTACTTCCTTTAACTTCAGGGAAAAATATGCTGAAAAAGAACCCTATACCTCCCTCTAGTTACATATCCCCACAGGGTGAGGGGATGGAGTCTTTAAAGTATAACCTTTCTATTCCTTGAAATAGATTTTAAAGTGAATAAAGGAATTGTGACCAGAACTTTGTCATTTCCCCTACTCTCTTGACTGAGAGTCTTGGAAAGTAAAAAGGAAGAGCAAAACTTCTGCTTTGCTTCAGTGACGGTGTCCAAAGTGCGGAAGTCCCTTTGGTACTGTTTAGTGTACCAATATAGATGTACAGCTACTATACCTGTGAGTTTTGGAGACATCAATGGAATTTTTTAAACTTGAGTCCCATTTGATTTCAAGACTTCTGTTTAAAATCTTTGAGGTAAGTTAAAAGTTAGAAAATAGCTGAATGAAGTATAGCTATGCAAACTTAAGCTGTCATATTTGTGTGTGTACACTATGACTCAGTTTCAGTTACACAATCACAACCTAAATTTTCCACTGGAACCCACTTTAAAAAAAACTTCACATGAAAAGTAACCCATAATGAGCTATCTTCTGGTACTGTCATGGGTAGACTTGGAAGCTTTAGATCTGTCATTTGAGCTAGTGTACTAGTGGCTGTAATGTTCTGCCACTATTTGTGAGTTTCCAAAAGATGAAGCTCCTAGTTTATGTTTACCATTATTAATGATACTGGCTTCTGTCACTGAGGATAGTTGCATAAGACAGCCTACATCCATGGTACTTAAGTGCCTTATCCTCCGAAGTAGGGTGGCTGTGAGAAAATTGCTTATTGAGAATGATCCTTATACTAACTCCTGAATCATGTAGCCTGTTGTTTTGGAGAGTACTAGTTGGCATGGACTGAATCCATATGAGGGTCCATACTAACAACTTAATGATATGTACCATAAATTTGCTGACATTGCTTAATTTTAGTATTCTGTACAGTGAAACAGGTGTAATGCTGCCATGCCTGTGGAATACTGATCTGATTTTTGGGTACCATTTCCCTGGAGGCAAGTGCTCTGTGGTGGTTACAAACCTTCATTTTCACTCTCCTGAAGGTTGTCTCCTTCTTCCTCATCCCTCACCTTGTCCGTGGCCCAAAAGATTCCTCAGTTTGGTCTATCCTAACTCCTTTCTGCTGATCTACCAAGTTTCAGATTCCCTTCTACATTCTTCTCATTCTGTTCCTGGTAACACTTTTTCAACACGACTTCAGCATCTTCCAGTCTGCTTGACTGTACAGTTCAAATTTTCGTCTTCTTCTCTCATCTACATTTAGTGGCTCTTATTTACTTTTAGTGGAGTGTGAAAGACAACCATAGAAGGACTTACTGATATTAGTCCCACCCTTATTATGATTAGATTGCATCATGAGTGTGTCCAGGACTCTACAGACAAAGAAAGTTCCTTATGACTTTCAATTTTTGGCATCCTGGTTCTCAATGAGCTCAAGAACATATTTTGTAAAATCTAAACTGAGCAGTAGTCAATTAGGTAGAAAATGAGATAACCAAAATGAGTAATTACCACGAGGTGACTGATTAAATATCAAAGGCACCTATAGCTGTCCACCCACATCTGCCCTGCACAGGTGTCATTGTGTGGCAGCTCAATGTTCCTGGACCAGCACATTTTACCACTAGCCAGTGTTTGTCTGAATCAATCTCAGTCTTTAAAAGTGGAGCAGGCTGTAGTTGGTGTTTCTTTGCAGCTTACTGCTATACCCCTACAGCAGGATTAACAATCTGTGGGAGAGGGCTCTATGGACAGCTGGGATGACCATTTCACCATCCCAGTCCAATCCAGTCCTGTACAGAAAGATTTTCAGTAAGGGGTGCTGCTCTCACAGGGATATTTTCTGATTAGCTTTAAGTGTTTCTTACTGTCTACTTAACTTTGTTTATTTTAATTTTACAGTACTTTAAGTGGTCTGTTTCCCTTTGTGACATATTTTGCATATGTCAAGTTCTCTTTTTATACATTTTGACAATGTACTACTGCAGGAACAGTTTGACAATAAATAAACTTGACTTGATGATATTACAACAGTACTGCTGCAAATTCCTGTTTTCTGGATTCTAGAGGAGTTAAAGAGGCTTTTGCTGCAATTATATAAAACTGAAGTGGAAGATCTAATTATGTTGATTAATTTTGAGCCAAGTTATTGGTGTTTGTTTTCCATAAGTACTGAATTCTTATATATAGAAGTATCTGCTCTGAAAAAAGAGAAATGTGGCGAAGACTATGCAAACCATGACCATAACATCTCTGATGGCTAGAATTTCCTAGTTCATGCACAGTATTACTCTACCTTCCTTCACTGGCAGCTATTTGAAATAGGTTATTTTTCCTGAGGAAAATGACTGTTTAATGGTAGTCTTCATAAGTGACTTTGCAGATAAGGCAGCACTGTAGCAGCAACTGCAATAAGCCTTGAGCACTTTCTATGCCATAGCTATGCTGTCCTAGAGATGACAAACAAATGCATAGTTCTTAATGTTGACACTGTGTGTGCATGCATGACATAGGAATTCTTAGATGGGAAGGTTGCTGTTGATTACAGAACCTGGTAGTAGAAACCAAGCTGCAGTTCAGACTTCAGTCTAAAGATGCCAAATGGTCACTCAATCACAATAATTTAAATATTTTTATCAATCAATTTTTCAAATTGTTTCTTGTATTTTTTTGTGATTAACTTGGTTATTTATGGAAAATCTGTAAGTTCATACTTTAGAAAAGGAACAAAAAAAAGCCTATGAAGAACATCAGTGACATTCAAGGATCAATGACCTGACACAGTAAACAACACAGTTTCTCTAAGCTGTGGTACAAAACAGCGATGCCTTAGTCCAATTTAAATGAGAAATCTGGGGTCGTGCTCCTATAACCTCCAATTTGTCTTGTTCTCTGGTGTTTCGCCTATGTGATTCTGATACCAGAATTTAGTCATTTAGATTCAGTGTCTCTGCAAAAAGTGTTGATTTAACAAAAATGGTTTCTTCTGTTCTGCCAGCTTGCACTGCCTGAGTGTTATCTCACAGCTTCTCAAGCTGCCTCTCTGCCCATCTTCCTGAGTAGCTTCTAGGCATATTCCCCAACCCTTTTTTACTCCTGATAGCCCGATTCCATTTCCAAGTTATCAGTGAAAAAATTGACTAGCAGTTGCAAAAAGTGACAATGGTAGTTACTAAGTAGAAAGCAAGCTCCAATTCAAATATCAATATGAGACTACATGAAATAACACTGAAAGCTAGATGATACCATTTTTTTATTAGGCTGTTGTGATTCTTGTTAACATCTCTGTGGATAGGACTGATGAAGTCTAGTGTCCTTCACTGCTGCTTTTGAGACCCTGTCCCATCAAGGTATCTACTCCTACCTGAACCAGTTAGGAGTTTCTGCTAAGAGAGAAGATGACTTGTATTCACATCTGTGGACATAACAGGAAAACTACTTAAAACACTGCCACTGCTCTATCTGAAACCAATTACAAATTTATTACATTGTGATATATAGCCTGGTAATTTAAAATATAACAGAGAGTATTTTGATTTTGTGAATGTAGGATAGGAATATTCTTTTTAATACTGTGAGTCATTTCATGAGAACAAATGATAAAATAGAATGAAAATGGTTTGACCTTACTCAGCTAATTTCAATCCTATGAAAATGGGGAAAGGTCAAAATCAAATACTGTTTTGGTTATGAAGTTTCAAACGAAACTTGGGTAATTTTTTTGTCCTGGAGCAGTTTAAAATGACTTGTCATTTTGTTTTCCTTGAAGTTAATGAAACTTCTGAATTTCTCTGAGATTAGATTTTGCCATTTCTTTCGGTTGTGCTTATCTTGTTAGTTCAAGCCTTATCAAGACATGCTAGAGTTTGTGATTCAGACTGTAGCATATGAGCAGAAAGGTGTCATATCTGTTGAGAAATCCTGGTTTGCATTTTCCTTGGTATAAGGGAAACATTTCAGTTAACAAAATGGAGATATGTGCTACTTTATACACTTGTAAACTGGAAGTGAAACATATTCGTATTTGTTTGATGCCATTAACACCTTCTGTACTAAGTCTAGTATCATGTCTCTTCATTTAATCTGGTTTTATTTGTCATTATTCATTGTACATTATTATTTTGATTTTTTTAAGAAGGATTTTTACAATGTGTCATCTGAAGGAAATACAGATTTTTCAAATTTAACTGTGAATGATTATTTTTCCATTAAGACCTTCTGCAATTAATTTTGGATCTGAAACATGTACATATATATACAGATATGTATATATGTGTATATATCAGATCTTTATACAGGATCTGAAAATCTCAAATAATTATGAGGTGTTATACTATTTCCATTTACTGAAAGACAAAGCATACCAGAATAAAATTATATTTTTTTTTTAAATGGTATGCCATGTTGTTGTACTTAGGAATTACAACACTTGTTGTCTTTTAAATGACATTATAGTACTGTTCTATTATGGGGAATTAAAGGGAAAATCATTAATGGATTACACTATCCACATTCATGTAATCATTAGGATGTAAAAATGTCCTTTTACACCAAGTGGATACAAGCATTTAAAGAATTTCTGAAAGGATGAGACCTTCAAAGAATTCTTAGAAGTCAATGTATTCCATTGTTTTTTTTCCATCTTTTTTGCTAAAATCGTAAATGCTTTCATACATATATCCTGTAATACACACATCCAAAACACTGCCCAAAGAACATGGCAGGCTAGACTATCAACAGCAGTTAATTTTAAACATTTTTTTTAAGTCGATAGGGCTACACATGTCTACAGAAATGGAGGGACAGTCCTGTTATCAGTGAGGAAAGATAAAATATGTGCTGGTATTGCAGTCATGCTTTTTTTAGTCTGAATCTGAAATAGCAGAGCAAGGATTAGCGGGTATTTTGTGACTGAGTTTTGTGAAAACAGAATCCAGTTCCTAAAGAAATATATTTAGCCCAAACAGTTTCACTAAGTGTATTTTATTGCTTCCTTATTGTATAGGCTGCATGCATTTGCTTAGTCTGTGGATATATAAAACTCAAAACTATTTGGTATGCTTATTTCATTTTGTGGTCATACTGATTTTTTGCACTTCCTCATTTGTGAATCAGTTTATCTTAGCTTGCATCAATCCAACTTGTTTTCCTCACATAGGAAAATTTTAGAAACTTTTATGATTATATAAATATATACAAATGTAGTTATTACCGCGTGATTCTGAAGTCTAGTTTCTCTGTCCCTCACAAGACTAAATGTGTGCTTTATTGTATTAGCTGTTGAATAAATGTCCTAAGTTGCGGGGTAAGGCAGAGACAAAACTTACATTTAAACTGTGACCTGGTTGTTATTATCTTACCTGCTTGTTAATTTGAAAAAGCATGCTCAGTATTTGAAGAAATGGAAACATTCCTGCCTTCAGCTTATTTTAATATCTAAGAAATTCCCAAGAACCTTGCAAATAAAAATTTCCTGAATGTTAATAAACATTAATTTATTTCTTTACCTCCTTTAGGAGATAGTACAATGCCTTTATTATTATTTTTTTTTTTTAACTTAAGTGAAATCAAGAGATGCAATATGATGTGGAAAACCTCACTCCAAACTATTAGCATTAGGCATAATGCCACAGGCGTTACATTTATATTTGACTGGGAAGCAAATTGCCTTGACAGAGGAATGCCAGTATCTCTTTTATAAGGAAATTCTGTGTTGAGAGATAATGCAGGGAAAAATCAGATTGCAGTGCCAGATAGTCAAAGAAGAACTTCTCTTCATCTTTGATACAGGGCACTGTTATTTAGGCAAAACTGAGAAATGGTCTAAATCATGAAACAGTTGATGCAGCCTCCATAGTAGTTAAGAATAAGGAGACATTTAGTCCCTGCTTGGTCTCTGACATCTGCACTACCTCTCTTTGAAGTTAAGTACATAATTGTATTCAGACATTTCTAGTGACTCACCAGAAGGTAACATTGGAAAAGTGATAGATCAGACACAGATTTTTTTTTTTCTAGCAACATTCCAGTCTTTAACCCAAAGCCAAACTTTCCTGTTGCTGTTTGCCAAAAAGCATTTCACATACAGACATGCAGTAGCAGCCCATTGGCATTTAACCTCACCATTTTCAGATGGTTCTCCTGTAATACTGCTTTTTCCCTCCAAAAGATTGCATGTTGCATTGTTTTTATTTTTCCCTTTCCATCATTTTGCTTTTGCCAAGCCAGAACAGACTGGGTTACTCCTTAAGTTATTTTGTGGGTGTTTGTTCTGGGCGGCACTAGATAATTGTTAGTGCAAACAGTACTGGATAAATAAACGGGAGCCCAAAATACATTCATTCAGTTAATACTGCCTTGTGACTCACTGATTCTTGAAAAAAATTGATGTTTATACAGTGAATCCTTCATTGGGCTTGCTGGTTAAAAATGCTTGCAACTAAAATAATAAATTATGACTGGCAGGTAAATATCATTCTTGTTTTAACAAAGATAAAATGAAGCAAACATTAAAAACCTTGTTAGCTACTAATTGCCAACTTCAATTCTTTTGAAGCATGAGCTTTGCTAAGAGCTGGACATTTTGTTAAAAAGCTTTGTCAGGTGATTTTTTTTGTCATGGCCAAGAAGTGCAAGAAGCACACAGCTTTGGTGAGGTCAGAGTTCATCTCAGACCTTGAACTATCGGGGACATTGAAGTACAAGCAGTTTAGGGGCCTCCAGCTTTATGAGCATCTTTCAACTTTAATTAATTTATTAAAGCTGTAATTCTGTGCAAGGGATATATAGATCCCCCTTCATGTATTAAACTCTATGAAGGAAGTATAAGGCTGTGTTTGGATCTAGGGATTACCTGCTCCCAACCTACTGAGAAATTTTTCACCAGATCAGTCCAACATGTTACTATTGTAAATTATTAAAAATCATTATGTTAACTGAACAGAAGTAACTCAGTGTGCAAATGAAATATAATTCAAGTGTGCTTGAAAACAGTAACTGAATAGGGTTTTATTGATCTGTGGTTACTAAACTGCTCCCTTGATTTACTGCGCTGTCTGCATGCTTCTGACCACTCTTCCAGTACTAAACACCTGGCAAGCTGGATGGAATGAAGACGCCTTCATGGAATTTGCATTTAAAGTAATGTGTCTTTTTTCCCCAAAATATTTTTCTTTCCCTTAAAGCACAAAGAACCAGCTATGCTACATGTAAGCCTTCTTTCCCTATTTACAATAGAGATGGTGTGGTTTTGTTTTTTTTTTAATTCTTATTATTACTTAAAAAAAAGCCCCTGCAAGATTACAAATGCATATTTTTCATTTCCTAATGCACACAAAAATGATAGATATGATTTTCTTCAGACATCTCCAAACTGCAGAGCAGAAAAGATGTTGGTAAAAATGGAGGCAGAAGGACTTGAAAAGGCGAACATGAAAAATGTAGTAGTGAACTACTGTCACAATTAGTTGCAGATCTGGTATTTGTGCCATTGAAACATGGGTTTATTCTGTTTCCCAGTTAGCAATTCAGACAGTTCTCAGACAATAAGAATTTCTTGTGACTTATCTCCAGCAAGTAAGAAATATACAAGCTGCAATGATATCCTATGCTAAATTAAATTGTGTTTGATAATACATAATTTCTCCATGAACTCATTATTTGTGCATAAAATATTGCATTCTTACTTTGCACCAGTAACCTTGAGAATGAAGTGTTTCCTACTATTGCTTCATTAGTATTTTATTTGGCTTGTGGTATTCCCAACACTTTACAAAGTGTCTCTTATTACTGTTGTGTGCACATGAAATTTTCTTTTTGTTTGCTATCTTATTCTATTAAGTGTACTGGAGTATTCAGTCATGGAAGTACTTTGTGAAATTCCATCTATTATAGCACTGGAACATGACCTGATTTATTATAAGAAGATCAGAGCATAGCTCAAGTGCTCTGTGCATTATCCTAAATGAAGCTTTGTCTCTGAGGGCTGCCATAGCCTTCAACTTTACCGGTATGTTTTAGCCATTGATTTCCCTTTAGAACACAAATGCCGTAATAATACTGCTCAGTAAATGTTTCTTCAGTATTGAATAACTGCTTGTTCTGTCAAGGGGGTGTCAAATTCTGTTCCCAACCTGTCTGTCATGTGTTACTTCCTTTACATCTATCAGCAGAGATGAGCTAAATAAGTTCTGGAGGAAGTGCAAATTGCAAATCAGGTCGAAAGGAAGGAAAGTAACTTTTCAAAGCTTGCTTGTTTACGTATCTTTGATTGCAGTGGTTCCCAACCCTTTCAGAGGAAGCCTCCCTCCTGCTGGAGCCATTCTTTCCCTTTGAGTAATGCACGCTGCTCATGCCTCCTCCTGTGCTTGCACACCCTACTCTATCCTGACGCGGTTTCCTCTGCACCTCATCCCTTCAAAGCCACAGGCAGCTCCTTTTGCACCTTCTAAAGCACAGTTTGTCCCAAAGCAACCTAAGGGTGGGAAGGGACAGAGAAAAATCAAATATTGAGGCTGAAGGGGGCTGTGGGCTGGTAACAGGTGGACTGTCCAGGTGAGACTGAAGTAGGCTCCTAGGAGAGCTGGAAAGATGCTCAGGTGAAAGAGGCTGTGATTTGAAGGTAAGGGGATTGCAGAGGTTAGCCGGAGGCTGAACAGGGGGTATCTCTCAATGCTGGGTGTCACAGTTTATCATTTTACAAATGTTTTATTTTTAAAATTATTTGGGTTTATGTTTTCTGCCTTTTTTCATGTATTACAGGAGGAAACAATTGCTAATCATTGGGGCGTTTTACCAGCATAAGATCATAAAATTTCTGCATGATGCATGATATGCATTCCTGTAATTTAATCATCTAGAGTGTTTACTCGGGGTGTAAATGCTGGAAGCGATGGTGTTTCTGAGCTGATTTATGAGGTAATGCACTTTGTAATCAAACCTTCTATGTGCTGTTTCTAAAATATCAAGTGTTATAAAATCGCTTATAGAAAAACAACATTGATAATGGGCTTAAATTCTCTGTGTGCAGCTGCAGACCATAATCAGTAGGAAACAGAGTGATACAGCAGCAGTGGCAGCTATATTGCAATGATTAGTAACGGACTTGTTGAATGCCTAACAGGTACACTCACTGCAATGAGTATGATTTTGTGTTGAAAATTATGTAGTTCCAGGTTTACATTTTAGACAATATTTTAATAGTAAAAGATCTTGTCACAGATCATGAAAAATTGCCTCTAACCACCTTTCCCAGAGGAAACTCTGTGTTTAACCTTTCTGTGGGAACAAGTGCAGTTATTTTGGTAGGAGATGGATGTCAGGAGAGTATTCATTGTATATTTTATTTTACCTATTTGTAATTTAGCACGTAGGGGAAAAAACAGGAGGTATCACCAAGGTGATTGGCAGATAGATTCACCAAGTATCAACAGGTAGTGGGAGGCAATATTTACAGTTTGACAGTTTGAGGACTGTCTCTCTGAAGGCCAAGGGCTCTGCTTGCAATGACAGCCCTCAAGACATAGGTCAGAAAACTATGGCTCCTGCCTTTCAGAAATAATATCACCTGACATATCAAGCATGCTTGAGTTAATGACAGTGGTGTTTAAAATGTTGGGGTGCTTTCAAAGTTTTTTTTTTTTTAAAAAAAGGATTTTAAGAAGGGATTTAAAGGGTTTTTCAATAAAGAAGTTGGTATTCATGTGAAGCTTCATACTTCTAAGATTGCTAAATTATTATCTGAGCAAAATTAGAAGTTGTTTTAGGACATGAGCTGTATATAAAATAAGCTGTCATGCTGGGAAGCCTAGTTGTTCTTGGTTTTTCTTCTATGTGGCAATACAAATATTTCTGAAATAAGTAAATAAATGCATAATACATAAAAACAACAAAAAAGAAAATGGAGTAATACTGAGTTGTGGAAATTACCTGGATTAGATCAGATTTAGATCAAAGAGTAGCTAAAAAAGAACCAAAGTGGAATTGTCATTGACTGTGGAACCAAAGTTGCCCAAACCCAAACTTTACAGAACTTTTATTAATAAGGCAGAACTTAACAATAAGTGAATACACCTTTGACTGCAGTAGGAGTTACTGACCTGAGTCAATCAGGGCCCGAGAAAGAAGAACACTATGCAGTACTTCAGTTTATATTTTAAAGATACATAAGTTTATAGTTCCAGAAGGTTAAAAAGTCCCCAGAATACTTTGCTAAGGTGAGCAAAGCCTTTTTGCCATTTCAGCTTACTCAGCATCTGGAAAGAGAGTTCATAAAAATTACAAGGAAACATACTTCATTGCACAATGACCGTCCCACCAGAGAGGAAAGTCTGCAAGATTGTAACAGTAACCTTGTTTGTTATGAGCACTTTGAGAGCAGAATTACAGATATCTATCTTTATTGGATTTTGGTGCACTTGTAAAGCTGATAAGGAACGAATGATGATGGGTCCCTTTTAAATTCCTACATTGTAACATAGCCAACCTAGGCGAGCTCTGCTAGAAATCAGTCTAGAGCACAGGCTGTGAAGCAGGCATTGCTCAGTAAATACTGAACATTAACCTTGTATGTGTGCATGTGCTTGGTTTTAATAAAACTGCATCCAGGGCAGCAAAACAAATTAGGAAATGTAATAGATTAAGAGGTTTTATTATTATTATTATTAGGACTTTTTTTTTTTATTATTTTTTTGTACCATGTGAGGTACGGTTTTTTAATTTTATTTTAAACTTAGCCTAATGGGGCAAATTTTTTGTTGGAGCTTTGAGTACTATATTTATAAGAATAATTGTAAGCACATAATTAGCAGAGAATAGCAATAAAATGCTTGATGGAGAGGATTTTGTTACAGGTTTCATTTCTCCAGCCATTGAATGAAATGACTGTTTTGCCCAGGAAGTGTTTCCTGGAAATGTTATTGGCTGATGCATGAGTATTTCTATTGCAGACACAGCAGCAGGACACTTGTTATCCTCTGATAACAGCCTGTTCCAGTGGCTTTGTCTCATAAATAAATGAATGCATAAATGTGCATTGGGGTGAATACACTTTAGGTAAAGGCCAGACAAAGTAATAATCACAGGATTTGGTGTGACATTTTGCCAGCACTCACACATATTCCTGACTTTTCCAACATTTGGTTTTTTTCAACTCATAAATATTTCTGCGAAGTATGCATGCTCTTAAATGACACTGGCTTCCTTGGAGAGATTGTGTATGTTAATAAAATGTGAGACAAAAGGTATTGATGCATGGCAGTTATTAATTAGGGGAGAAAAGAAAAAAAAAAAAAACAACAACAGTCTGTTAGAAGAAAGAGGGTATTCTGAAGAGCAACACTTAATTGTCCCCATTTCTCTTACTTTCCAGTATACTCTTACTTCTGGGGAAAAAAAAAAAAAAAAGAAAAAAAAGAAATTTACACTTGCAATAAAAAAGTAAGTTTGAATGCCCCATGGAAGCGGGGAGGTTTTGGGAACATAAGCATTCCTTTGATTATACTCAATGAAATGAGGTTGTGTACTTTATAAGAACCAGGAACAACTTATAACACCATACACTTCCTAATCCTGGTGCAACTTTGATCATGTCTCTATTTAAGCAATGACTATAACTGCACCTAACAAAAGGAAGTACAATTGCTGAGCTCAGACAGGTAACTTTTATGTTTTGCAATATCCTTTTCATTCTAATGAAATCTTTCTCTCCATTTTAGACAAATATCACTTGCTGTGTCATAGCACATGGATTTCAGGACCGCCTGTGAAGAGGTAGGATCAGATATTTTTCTTTTCAAACAACAGTAGAATCAAAATCAATGACTTTTAATGCTTTTTATATGCAAAATCCCTTTTTTACCCTTTTTTTTTCAGAAATGAGAGAAATTATATAATGAGATATAAGTTATTCAGCTGATTGCTTTATGGTGGCAAACAGACTTTGTAGTAGAAGATGAAATAATTTCCCAGGTGTATTCATCACTAGCCCTCACTTCTGTCCATTCCAATTTACCTCTTTAGGCACAATGTAGGTGCAGGTAGCTGATTTGTGTGAGCTTTGCTCTTAGTGAAGTGTTTATATCTGAAAGCGTGTACATGATGAAAAACATCAATGGAGTCAGAAATCTGTATAGCACTGTTCAGCAAAATGAAGGGGGAAGTGTAGAAGTATGGGAAGCAGGTGGGTGGGGAGAAAGGGGGAAGCTGTGAAGTTGACCAAAATGAAAAGCAATTCCATTCTGATTTGATGAGGTAAGAGAGTTATTTTTGCTTAAAATAGGTATAGTTTCATAATGTCAATGCAAAGTACTTCAGTCCCCCTCCAGTAGAGATGGGGGAAGTGCTTTGCTTTCTGTGTTCATACTCACTTTGCCTTAAAGACAGTAAATGAAATGTATTTGTAGACATTTAAAAGGGTGTCTTATTTACTCAATGCCTGTCTATGAACAAAAAGTTTTAATGCGTTTTCACAACTTCTGCAATTGAGACACAGTGAGAACATTTTACACCAAATTACATAATGATGTCAATGCATTATCACGATTAAAAAATCATGACAATTACCCATGCACTGACAATCACAAACATTGTTTTCGAAGTTATGACTTGGAACAAGAAAACTGGCCATATCTTTAAGTGTGACCATAATCCCATGAAAAAATAGAAGTGGAGGGATGGGAGCAGCACTAGAACCAAGAACTAACTGCAGGTAAAACCAATTTTGACCTGAGAAGCAATTGGTATAAATTAGGAGGGAAGAGAAAATAAACAGGCTTAAGAACATTAAATCATGACAGCATTCTGAAAGAGTAGTAGGGTCAAAAACTAATATTAAAGTGAAACTTGCCTTTGGGAAAGGATACTGTGGTGGTTGTCCAGGATGCTATGTATCAGGCTTTAATACCTCAGAAGATCCATGCACAGTCTGAATTCTATAACACAGTATATCCCAGTTTATTTGCCTGGAAAAAAGCACTCTTGTTAGTTTTGAGGTTTGGCTTTTAGAATAGAATATTTTCAGTTGAAAGGGACCTACAATGATCATCTAGTCCAACTGCCCGTCCACTTCAAGGCTGACCTTGAATGTTAAAGCATGTTTTTAAGGGCATTTGGGTTTGTTTTTGTTGTTGTTGTTGTTGTTTTTTAAATTTCTTTTTGAATGCACTTATTGAGGAAAAGAGGCAGATACATATTATTTTCATGGGATTTTTATGTTATTATTTAAACTGTAAGCTGGTATAGATTATTTAGTGGCAATTAACTTCACTCTGTATCTAGCAGCAGTAAAAACAAGATCAGCCACGGAAAGATGACCTGGCATATGAGTCCTAGCCTTTACAGTGCAAGTACATTGACAGATCTGTTTCATTCTGTATCTAACTTCTAATGGGGGCATTGATTTCAAATTTAACTTTTTAAAAATCAGCTGCTTTGTTGGAGCTTCCATGATAGACAAGGGAAGGCTAGGATGATTCCACCCATCCTGAAAAAGCTTTGTAATCTGGAGACCCTAAAGAAGCTCCTTTAGCTTTTAGATTAATGAAATTAAATGAGGTGGATTCAACCCCAGTTTATCTGCTTTGTGTAAAATGAACTTTGTGCCACAGATTCAGTGGTGTCACTTCCAAGAAATTCTCACAACTATGATCTACATCTTTCTTCCCAAGCCAATGAAAGTTAATAAAATATAGTCTTTCAACCTACTTTCATCAAATGCCTATATCTAAATAAATCATCATCAGCCTTATGCTTGCACATAGTATAATTTTTAAGTAAAATCTCATCACTATCATTGTAAGTCATCATCTGCTTTGGATTTTGTTCAGGGGAAAATATATTGAGCTGGATATGAAAGCCCAAGAGAGGGGAGGCTGCTGCAGCTCCATGCCCCAAGGTCCAACCAGTAGTGAGGGTGAAGATGTATCCCCAGTAGGCATATGCACACAGAGCACACATATGCACTACATGTATCTGTATAGATGTATATACTTATGTACATGACCAGCCATGCAGATCACATACAGACACACAGAGCACTCACACAAACACAGACAGCACCAACAGCCTCATCCAGCTCCCCTCTCTGGCTGAGCAGGGTGGAGGTCCACTCATGAGAATATGTGTATATGTATGTACAGTATGGATGCCTCCAGCAGTGGGGCTTAGACAGTCTGCCCAGCAGCTACCCCTGGATCCCAGTCTTCCCAGTTCCTGGCAGCTGGGCATATGAGCCCCTGAGGTCTCAGCCCATCTCCAGTGGTGGGTACAGACCATCACACACACGCACAAAATCACACACCACAGAATCCTTCACCCAAGAAAAGAATTAGAAAGCAATCCAGTAGGAGGATAGGACAGACTGCACTGATCAGGCTCAGGGCATGGCCAGAGAAGCATACTGACCAGAAAACTATTTATATGTGACCAACTGCTTTTTATCACCTTAACCCTCTATTTTCCCCTACTTGTTCCTCCCCAGATCACCGAATCCCTTTCCCTGCCTTTAGTTCCACCCCGAAACATCCCAGAATAAGTCCTGTGCATTCCAAAACTGCATCCCATAATGTGTCTCACGCCCCCAGGCAGTAACCCCCACTCAGTCCAAAAGGTGCTCTGGCATTTTTGTATCATGTTGGGTTTCACACCTGGACACTGAGGCTGAGGCTGTCCCTGGACAGTCCTGGCAGGGGACCAGACCGGGTGTCCCTTTGTCTGAGACCTTAATTTGGGTTCCCACCTGCCACTGTGTTCCTGTGCTCCTCTGGGCTTGTGGTGATAGGCCTTCAATAGGCTGGTGTCCCCTGTAATGGAACGGGGCAGGGTGTTATTTGGACTTCCCCCATTTGTCATAGTCTGTCTGTGCTGCCTTGTGAGCATGCAGGCAAGACTTTATCATGTAACCTAACAGTTGTGGTTTTTATCTACTTCTTAGCTTCCAGAAGGGTTAATTTTTGTTTCTTCACTGATGTGGACACTCTTTTTTGAATTGCACCATCCACGTATTAAGTAATTACCTAATATGATTGTTCACTTGAGTTCAGTATGAGATGTAATCATCCATTCTGTCAGGTATTTCAATTCCCTATATATACACCTTTCAGCTATTGCTTTTAATACAGTTTTCTTAATACCTTAAAATTTGCCAGACTTGTCACCAAAACCTCATCTAGTACTCGAGTGTCTTATGAAAGTGACAATAGCGACGTTTTTGGTATTATTTATTTCAACTATTAACATGAAACATAAAGTAACTGTGGACTTCATTCCATGTACTTTTGTTTAATTGGTTACCTAGTCAGTACATTTACAACTTTCAGCCTTCTTTCCCCTCCATCCCCTACCATATCAAATACTCAATCGTACTAGGTATCTGTGAAAAGTAATCTCTGGTCTTCTGTGCCAAAATAGTTACTAGGCAGTTTTAGATCATGGCAATAAAAGCTGTCATGAAGCATCTTGGCTATTTGATCTTCCTCTCTTCCCCTCTTTGTTTCCTTTCTTCTGAATATCTTATTGCCCTTCTTTCCCCATCCTCCAGTGCTGTAACCACCACCACTGTAGAAGAATTGAGATAGCTCTCCCAAAACAATGAGTGGGGCTCAGACTCTCGTTGGTACTTCCATCCCCATCCTTGCTAATGGCAGTAAATGGTTTGAACTGAGTTTCAAGTAACATAGAAAAAAAATATTCCACATAGATGTACTGAGGCTAAAGCACATTTTTCAGAAATATTCTTTTTTTTTTCCTTAAACTACTCTTTTCATTCTAAATAATTGCTGCTCTAGTGCATTGGACGTCTCTGAGGGAACCTTAGTTCTTTCATAGTACTGATGCTTTCATGCATCCCTTATTTTTTCTAGTGCTACTGCTAGTGGGATTTGGTTTGAGATTTGGACACTGAAATGCTATTGTCTACTTTTAGGTACCTGCGCATCCACTTTGTGCCTAAGTTCCTACTGCAGATCTGAATAGTACAGTCAGTGGAGCCCAGTGAGCAATTCAGTTCTCCCAAAACCTGCTGATCAACTAAATTGCTTTCTACACTTTATTGCCTATAATAAGCATTGATTATAATGAGAGCTTAAACACTTATATGTAGACAGGTCATTGTGGTTTAGCCCCAGCTGGCAACTAAGCACCACACAGCTGCTCGCTCACTGCCCCCCAGCAGGATAGGGGACAGAATCAGAAGAGTAAAAACTCATGGGTTGAGATAAGAACAGTTTAATAACTAAGAATAACGACAACAACAACAATAATAATATAATGAAAAGGAAAATAATGAGAGAGAGGCAAAACCCGGGGGGCAGGGGAGTAAACAACAAAAACAAACAAGTGATGCAACCGCTCATCCCCCGCCGACCAATGCCACCAGTCCCTGAGCGCCGATCACTCCCCACCCCAGCCAACTCCCCCAGTTAATATGCTGGTCATGACATCATAAGATATGGAACATCCCATTGACCAGTTTGGGTCAGCTGACTTGGCTGTAGCCCCTCCCCTCCCGGCTTCTTGTGCACATGGCAGAGCATGGGAGGCTGGAGAAGCCCCTAACTAGTACAGGCACTATTTAGTGACACTTAGCTGCTACTTAACAACAACTAAAACATCAACGTGCCATCAGCACTATACCAGCTACTGTGAAGAAAATTAACTCTATCCCAGCCAAAACCACCACACAGGTACAGTTTGGTGTCAATCTCAACATGATTCCTATGATCCTAATTATTATTTTCTCCCCTAAGCATCTTATCAGTAGGCTGTGCTGCCTTTCAAGACATCTTAAAGTAGTTTTATTCTGCAAAAAAATACCTTCTGTGCTAGACAATTCAAATGGCACTACAAAAAGATGAGGTCTTGCACACATACACACGTTTTCTAAGGGAAACTACCTGGTATCTGATGATGGGAAAGTTATAGTTAATTTTTTCTTGTGGCTTCTCCATATGCTAGTTGTGAGAAATTTTCCATTGTTTCATATTTAATTATTCTGGATTCCATGCTCTTTTCCCTCACTGATCAGCAAATATATCCATTGTACTGGTTCTTGTACTTATTCAACAATTTCCAAACCACAAGACTATCCAGCTTCTCTTTTAGCCTTTATCCTAAGCTTTCTGAACTTTACAAGAGTATAAATCATAGAGTCACTGGGTTCTTTAAACACTCTTCTGTATTCACTTGACCTTATTCTGTATTCTGAAAACTATCTCTTGGAAGATAACCTCAATCTCTGACATAATACTGTTCTCTGCAGTAAAAGTACCCTTCTGATGAAACTGAAGACTTGGGATGATTGTAATGCATTAGAACACTTTCCACTTAGATACCTTTTTTTTTTAAGTTGATATTTTCTGTGTACTTTATAAACAAACTCCCTAAGCAGCTTTCTAACTTTCTAACTTTCTTCAAGGCTTCACAAACTTTATAATTTGATACATTCTGTTCACAGATCTAGTGACCTCTATTTCAATATCCATCTTACTGGGGATTTTTGCCTGCCACAGAATGTGTTTTAATTTTTAAGCAGTGTATTGACTTCCTCATGACTTTCTTTCATAAACTTTCTAGTATATTATTTTGGACTTTTTCTAGATGCCTTTATGCCATTTTCTGATTTACACATTTCAACCTAAGCTGGTGATTTCCTTCGTTTATAAATGCTATCAAATGGCAATGCTGGGATTTCTAATACCTTGGGTTTGTGGTTTTTTTTTCTTAAATCCAGGTTCACTTCATAATGTAATCCCAAAATCACAACATGGAAAATGACTGGCAATTTATAATGCCTGTGAGAATGTCATGTAATAGGTGAATTAAATTTGAAGAAACATGCATATTCTCATAAGAGCCTTCAATTTTATGTTATCTTATCTCTTGGCCTCAACTGTAATGATATAATCTAGTCCCAGTAAGTTCATTGGCAATTAAGACATCAAAACTTATTTCCTTATAGTGTCAGAAAATGAAAGGTTTTGCGTTTACAAAGTACCTTTGTTCAGTAAGAAGCTCATATACATATATAAAAATATTTTTTCCAAATTTCTAATTTACATACTGAATTAATCAGACTGTACGAAACAAAGAAATTCTCTGTAAGACTGTATTCATTTGAGAAAGTCACTTATGAAGAATGCCATAGTCAAAGACTTACCTGGCAAATAAAAAAAAAAAAGAAAAAAAAGAAGATTAAGTCTAAATTCAACATTTTCCTGTGGTTCTTTCAGGTTGTAGTGTAAAATTCATGTGCAGGAATGGACTTGCTGTCCTTTGGATTGGAAAATATTGGTATCTGATAGAAGAGGCTCTGAATGACAAGCTGAACACATCCCTGTGTATCTGGGCTGCGTTCCAATTTTTGACAATATAAGTGCTTTTCGCTTATGCTAGCAACACCTCCACAGAATGAGTAGCTGGACCATTTAAAAAAAACACCCTTTATGTTGTTCTGACACATATTCCTACCTCTTGTATTCATTGCCATACCACCTTATACCTCTGATTCAATTTCCCTTTTTATTATTATACTTGTGATAATAAAGCAGTGACAGGCATATATCCAAATACTCAGAGGTCAGTCTCAGTTCAAATAAGCATCCAATATTGCAGAACTTCATCTGAAGTGAACTACGTAGATATTTAGGGCAGTTTCTGCAACCCATTCTCCATACTGGTATCAGATTCTTGATGTAGAAATAAATTTCAGGGCTTAAAACTAAATTGTGGAGGTTTAATTTATTTTAGGACATACCACCCAAAGCAGAAACTAAAAATCCAGCCTACCTTGCGTAGAAAATATGTTCAGATATTTTTTTTCTCTTCCTTTCTTCCACTGGTTTATGGACTAAACTATTCTGGGATATCTGTTGAAGTCTTCCTACTGATGTGAAACTAGAAGAAATAAAGCGAACCAAATTGGTTTATTACTGTAAGGCAAAAGAAATAGAAAAAAGAGCATAAACAAAAAGATATCGTCATGTCCTGAAAACTAATGAAAAGTATTTAAAATTGCCTGAAATACTGAATAAGTCTCCTCCAGAACAAAACATAAAAAAAGTTTTAGAACTTTTTCTTTCTTATCATAAATGACAAGAAAAACAACAAATAGGGAAAAATGTAAACAAAAAAAATCCCCAGTAGAAAACCAGCCAGTTGCCTTATTTAGGAAAGATAAATTAAAAAATATTTATGTTGGAAGTCCTGCAGGTAATTTACTTTGAAATCAATAGGTAACTTTAAAGATGTTTCTCATACAATATAAATTTTGGTATATGTTTGGTAAAGGCTCTGCTGCTAGCATAAATGTATAAACTGTAGTTTTCATGTGTGTTTCTTCTGAAATTCTTAAAAATTTGTGAAGGCCATATATATTGCACCGAGCTGTTTATGGTATGTGAGTGTTCTAAATTCCTTTTAGGAAAGTTATTAGGGCCAGATCTTATACACAACCAATATGGACAATGTGCTGTAAGTCAGGGTATAATGGAAAAAAAAAATTAAACATCCTTTTTTCCCTGCCTTGTTGCTAATAATAACCTGAGCGTGACCATATTCTTTGAAGAAGCAAGTCTGCCTTGACGGCTCTGCCAACCTATCCTGTTCTCTGATAGTGATCTGAAGCAGAAAGTTCAACACAGACTGGTGTGGCAAAGCAAAGAGGGATCAGTTTTCAGCCCCTCTTGTAGTTATATTAGTTCAGGAACAGTAAGCAGTTTTTAAACTCCTGCCAAGGACATCAGCTCTTGCTGCATCAGTGTTCTTGTCTAACTCAGCTTAAAAGCGTGTAGAATGAGATGACAGAGGCAGTAATGTGCAGGTGCAACATTCACTGTCTGTCACTTAGGTACCGCTACCTTCCTTCATTGCTGCTTTTGCTTGAAGTCGCTGACTCCTCTCCCATATGGAAACTCATTCTTTCACCACTGTATATTCCTTCTATATTCATTCCTTAGCCTAACTCATCCACTTTGTAAACATGTGCAACTTCAAACACTCAGTTTTCTTGCCCTCTTTACAACAGGTGCCAAACTCTATAAATAAGATGAAGAAAGTAGGATGGTATAAATGTAAGCAGGGCAGTGTTCCTGGTGATTTTGGCTCAAATGTATAGTCAAGGTGTATTGGCTTAACAAACTCTTATCAGCTGAACTATGCTTCTCTGTCCATGTCTGCTGTAAGGTGATGCAGTTTATCATACATCTGAGCACAAGAGGATGCCTTGCATGACCTCACACTGACAGTTACAGTAGCTTGGCTGATATGCCCTATGCTGTTTTATTGCTGTCGGTCAGGAGTAGGGCAGAGCCCTCTGCCAGTGAAACGTAGAAGGCTTGAAGGGAAAATTTTAGCACACCCTCTCACGGAATCTCTTAAAAATTAGTAATGGGAACAAAAGCTAACATCAGCCACAACCCTCCGCCCCCACACCTCATCCACACACACATGCACACCATCTAAGCTCTTCAAATATAAGAGATAGCAGGGGTATAGGCTAGACAGATGATCTCCCTCCAACCAGAATAATTTTACTGGGGCCACATGGATGAAAAATGTTGATGTGCACAGTAATTAACAAGAAAGAATATATACAGGATGTCTTCCCTAAGTTCCAGCTCTGGATAAAGATGCAGGAGCCTGTATCTTTATTTGATTCAGTTTACTGGATGCTTTGAAGGGGGCAGGGGAGAGAAGAAAAAAAAAATTTAGCAGACAAAAATGAAACATAATGAAATCATTAAATTCCAGTCTTTATTCTCAAGGACTTCTCTTGAGCTTATCTAATGAAACTGAACTAAATTCTTCTTTACATGATTGTTAATGCTGCTTTCAGGTAGGAGAGGGAAGGAGGTAGTATAATTGAAGATTTAATTTTGAACTGTGTCATAAACCAGCTTTCATAAAGCCCAACAACAGTAAAGTGGTTCATTACATTTTAGAGTGTCTGATGTAAATAAGATCCCTGAGTGTGTGCAATCAATCTTTCCAAGGGCCAAAATATTTTGCTGTTCCCAAGCTTCGTTTCCTTGTTCAGACTGAATAAGCTCAGCCCACATGCATTTAGAAACTGACTTGAATTTTAATTTTATTCTAATGGCTAATTGTGTCTGCTATGGTTATGTGCCTCTAATCCCCACAAAGAAGCCCCTCAGCTTTTCCAGAAAGACTCTTCGGAGAATTAGTAGGGTTATTGACCAAATCAGAAATGTGCAGTCAAGCAAGGCAGAATTACTATAATCAGTGTATCAGAGGCAGAAATTATTCCATTACCAGTTATCCAGGGAGGAGGAAAGGCACGTCTGCAAAGTTTTCTGTGGGAGAAAGGCGTTTTTTAAGTGGTAGATGTTTGTAGGCTAGCCCCTTTTATTTGACCATAGTTATTTACAGCCCGCTTTGTTCAACTTCTACTGTCACTTACTGCTTATTTCACAACTTCATGGAAAAAGAAGTCGTCTTACTCTGTAAAGCAGAAGTTATAAGGAGAGGACCAGGGGAATTTAACTATTATGCATTCTCTTTATTTTAATGTTGTAACATTTTTTGTATGGTATTAAAGGGAATTTTTTAGTGATACTGAAAACCTAACTCCATTGATGATCCATTTATTTGATTTGTCTGTCCATGTCAATCAGTTTCTATCTCATCCTGTTTAAAAAAAAAAGACACCTAAATATTAGAACAAGGCTGTATGATGTCTTCTAACCAGAACTTCCACTGACCTCAGTGTGAGTTCAGTGCGTGGAACCCTTCACTTTTTCTTCTTCTTACTTAGTTTAAAAAGAATAAAAACGTCAGAGCCACTTTCAAAGTTAGGGCTGCTATACACATTTGCTACTTGTGTCCAAGGGAAAACAATTTCCCAAGTTTGAGTGTTGAGCATGGAGCTGAAGTGATGGAACAGTTTGTCAGTGGAGAACATTATATAGAGCTATTTAAAGGTTGTCCTCAACCTTTCCACCTCTTTTAAAGCCTCTTGAGAGCTATTTAAACTTTTCTTCTGCTAGTGGCTTACTGTCAGTTTCATATTTGTGTTTGTTCTCCCCATGCTATGGATGTAAGGTATCAGCACATTATGGGGAGATCTTCCGTATCCTCTTTTAAACTCCTACCTGAGAAAGAGCCCTCAGATTCAGCCAGGTCAACCTTGGCAGTTAAAGTTCACAGCAAGACTTTTCTTTTCTTGATCTCCTGTCAAGCCAACTTTTCCCAGACAGCGGATTGAAATCTGACCTGAATGAAGACAGTGGAAGTTTTATTATTGACACTGATGAGTCCAAGATTTTAAATACTTTTTCTATATGAATTTTCTTCTGAGATACATACATGCATACATGTATATCTCTATCTATATCAATAGTTATAGGTATCTAATACTGGTAAACTACATGTTGTATGGCTAAATTTTTAGATTGTAAACAAATTTCTCATACCAAAAATGCTCTACCAACATGACTTTTGTCCATTTATGAAGTGTTTTAAAGAGTGCTACTTTCGACACAGACTTCAGGGAAAAACTGTTAAATACTGCAGGTGCTTACAGGTACAGACTTTTTGACAGCTCAAACCTCTTACATATAATGCCCCAAAAAGTACCACAAATAGGTACTGCCACAAAGACACTGTTAAATTGTTGGAAAGTCACTTATTGTGTATTGAAGAATCCTACAGAATTCCTGATTTCTAGCCATAAATGGAAAACACAGAAGTGGAGCAAGGAGTAAGTTACTAGAGGGAGTTGCATTCTTTGATCTCTTTTCTCTTATTCTTAACTTCAGCATCCTCATTTGAAAAGGAACATAAAAGCATAAGTCAGCGTTGTGCTTACAGATCGGGAAAAGCCCACACAGGTTCATGTAGGCTGTCACTGCTCACATCTTAATAGTTTGGAGGTGTTATTTTATGTATTTCTGTTTCAAAATTCATGTAATATATGGAACATCAGCTTTTATTTCATGTCCAAATGAGGTGTTATCATTTAATACAAAGATGGAAAGTAAGAGCACAGCTGCTCTGAAGCAATTTGAAAGGAGTTTCACAGATTCATCATGGGCAGAATAGCACCTTACTATTGCAAAATCTGCCTTTTCTAGTTGCTCCTTCAACCATCGTTCTCTTGTAGTCTGAGCACAGTAAATAAATACAGTAATCACTGGTAATAGTTTTGGATATTTATTGATGTATTTATGGTAACTGTACCTGTCTCTCAGCTAGTCTGTTTCAAAATACTGCTTCTAGGAACGCAAAGTGCTAACTGAGAAAACTTTTTTTTCTTTATTCCTTCCTTTGAAGACAAAGACAGGGATTTGTTTGCTGCAGGATGGTAACCAGGAGCCTTTCAAAGTGCGACTGCACTTAGCCAAAGATATTTTGATGATCCAGGAGCAGGATGTGATCTGTGTGTCTGGTGAGCCTTTCTATTCTGGTGTAAGTAGTTTTTATTTTTTCTTTAAGATGTACTTTATACAAAGCAAAAATACTCTGTGTGTATGTGTGTGTGTGCATGTACACACACGCATATGTATGCATTTACTCCCGCAGTTTGATATTACATTTTATACTGTTAACACTAAGTGTATTTTAATATATCATCTTTTGAGTAAATCTTAGCAATACTCATCTAAGAAGCAGCAATAAGATAATGAATAAGTTATATCCATGACTACAGTATTGTTTCTCTCCACTCACCCTTGAATATCGGAGCCACTCAACGTGATAGTAATGACACAAGCAGTGATTTTTGCAGTGAATACAGATACCTCACTGTACTTACACATATGAGTTATTGTCTGTGGAGTTGATAAGACAGTTGATGGGTAACCCTTATGTCAGGGCTTTGCTGGTAGAGGAATTATCTGCTATCCTCTGTTGCTATGGTTGCTTCATATGGTAGCACAACACCAGACTGCATGCATGCTGCCAGTCCTTGCTGCGAGGGTCACTAGTTTTACCAGCATATCATGTTAATAAAGATGGACTTCAGATGAAACAGTGCAGTAGTGTGCTTTATGTATTACTGTTTTTACATGATGTGTCAGATTTCTTATTTAAACATTATATTGAATTTTGTGGATAAGAAACTGAGCTTTATAGACAATTATTTGGAAGATCTGTAAAATGTTATATAGAATAATACAGTAGGTTTTGGAACTACTGTAATGCTAAGTTTTTATTTAATTGTAGAAGATAGCTAAAAAAATAGAAACCATTTACTATTCATTTCTATAGACATTTTTTATATATACTGTAATTATATTTTGTAAAGATATTTTTAAGATTCATGGGAAAGTATCATAAGCATTCTGTTCTCCCTTTGAGCTACATAAACTTATCATAGGATTTCACATTAAATCTTGTGAGGCATAATAGTGTAATATCTGTTTATGCAAATGTTATGTGACTGCTATTATGTCTGTCTGTTTTATTAATTAATTGCTGCTGTTGCCACATTCCTATATCTCTAAATACAAGTATAATAAAAAAATACAAAGCAGAAACCAGAAGTAAATTGATAGAATGTTAGCAGTGCTAACAGTGTGGAAGATTAATGGAACATGTATAGGAGAATCTATCTCACTGTTATGAACATCTCAAGGTGAATGGTGTTGAGTTTTTCCTCTGAAACTAGAGGAACACACTGCCTACATTGTCTCCATACAGGCTGGGTTCATTTGTGTGACAAATCTGACATTAGCTTTTGACAGTTTCATCCTGTACAAATACAATTTACTAATACAGGTCTGTGTGCTCTATATGGAATATAGATGCTCCTTTTACCAGTCAGACTGTACTATTCCTCAACATGCAGGACATCTAGCAGCCCAAATAGAAAGAAATGAATTCAAGCTCAAGGTATAGTTGTTCAATTAGCAACACACACTGTGACACCGTTACTCCACCAACCCCATTCTGGCATTATTTATTAAAAGATTTTATCACTCAAAAATATGACTTTCATTATTGTGCTGTAATATCTATTACTTCTGCTGAACTTGTTATTTAAATGTCTTCATGAAATGCTTTCCTCCGCCCCCGCCATTTCACAGCAAGGCTTTCTCTTAACAGTTTTGCCCTCTTTAGTTTTGCAACAGCACTGTGGAAAATAGTGGATGATTTGCTTCACCAATTACACTGCCCCATCTTATTTGCATATTAGATGCATAACTCATTAACTGATTGATATTAGTGTGGTGAGGAAGAGTTTATTTTCTCTTGGAAGTATCATTGTTAGGCTGGCGACTTTTGAGCACTTTACTCTGATTTCCTCTGGGATTAAGACTAGGTCTTGAATCAGTAGGTTCATTCCAACTAAGGATGATTGGCATTTCACAGACAGTTAACTGTCCTTTTGTTACAGGTCATTAAAATCATCTGGAATCATGTGCTTTGATAATATAGCATGATCAGACAAGTCCCACCAGCTTTTTTTTTTTTTTTTTTGTGTTTAATGCATTTTTGTTCTTAATTTTTATTCCTGATTTATTACGTTTCTTGTTTGTTGGTTTGTTTTTCTTAAATGCCTCATAAAGTAAACTCTAAAGAATAAAAATAGAATTTGTAACTGAGGAACAATAGTGTTAAATTTTACAGACAAGTAGTTACAGTAAAAGGTTTTTTAAATCTGTTTTAATAAATATTCTTCAAATAATTTAATTATAATGTTTTGCTTAATCACTTCTGCACTGTTAAGGAACGAAAGGCTATTACTATGTTTCTAGTTCAGAACAGTATCTCTTCTGTTTGTTGGGTCTGAATCAATTTGCATGCTCCTCTGTGTAGGACAGACTTTTAACAGGCACTTAACGTTCCAGCGGTATCCTGATCTGCATTCTGTGGAATAATCTAAATGAAATCAATGGCTTCTTAGGAATGAGGTGCTGCTTAATGTGAGTACATGGGATAAGAACCTAGTTCTTAATTTAGAACACTTTCTTTTTGGTGGAAAACAGTTCTAGTTTCCCAAAACTAAAGAGGCGCAAAGGAACCTTGTTTCTTCTTTCATTGTATACAGTTTGGAGTAAGAAACTAAAATGCATAAAAGATTATAAGCAATACAAGCAGTGTTAAACACTAAAAAAGAAAGCATCTGTTTCTTTAGTAGGCCGAACAAAATGATAGTGTTAATGAGGGTCCTGTAGCAATTGTACCTGCAGCAATTCCGTAAAGCCTCAAAGATTAGTCAAACAATCATTAGATGTAAATTTGAGCATCAGTTGCATCAATAAGTATTACAGAGATTTCTGTATGTGTGCAACAAGAAAAACTTACTTTTCAAGAGATAGAAACTTAGTGGGTTCTGCATTATGGTGCCAGTGGATATCTGATGTAAATTTGAACTCGGTGTGAATGACCGAAAGTGAGATGAGAACATTTTGTGAAACTCAAAATCTAGAAGGTGGTGTCTTTACTAATCCAAATTAAATCCTTGCCTATAGAGAGACTTTATAGTATGGGAAGTGTATGCCTGAGTTGGAGTAGCTTGTGTTCTGAAGATATCCATGAGTGTCTCTGTGGGAAAATTAGAAGATAAGACCGGTGACTGTCAGGTCAGGTACACTTTTTTCTCCCCTAAAGTATTGGACCCTCACAAAATATTTTTTCTTAATTCTTAATTGTGGTATTGCTAATTATAATCGTCATAAATCTCCATGACAATTTATTGTGGTAAAGAACAGTTAAGATTTTTACTCTTTTCATCTGAAAAAGAAATGCCCTGAAAACGCTTGAATTAAAGCATGTAGGAACTTCATCAGTGCTGATGGCAGAAGTATAGAAGATCTTTATTTTATATTTCCTTTTAAACATATTTCTTGAATTACATGAAATTATACTCACAGAAATTTGCTATATGGTGTTCCAGAGAACAATGGGCAATAAGGCAACTCCCAGTCTTTTTAGATGTATACGTCAATAGCCTGGACTAACAAGGATAGCCTAATACTGACCTTGCTGAAAATTATGATGGGAAGGAGGATAGCCTAAGATATAGCATGCCTGATCTGAAATATGACTCTTCAGCAGATTTATTCCTAGGAAAGGATTTCATCTTTGCAATTCCAGAAGCAAACTTTTTATTTTAGAGTTAATACTCACAGTTTCTATCACCTCTCATGAACATCTGAAATCAAAGTAAAAGGATTATTGTATTTTGTCAAGAAAAGTAGTTTATCAGTCTAGGGAGCCGTGTTTTTCTTCTTTTTTTTTTTTTTTTTTTTTTTAAATAGAATTTATTTGTTGGCTAATCATAGTCAGAAATTTTTCCAATAGAGTGTATGTGCATGTGAGATCCATAGACCAACGATATGACAATATACCATCTGACAAGATGGATGATTTGAATCAGCTACTGTTTTTCTAAAAGACTGAAAATAAACTGTGAGCAGCTGGCAAATTTCTAAGTTCAGCTACCAGGACAGTTTGCATTTTTACATAATTTTCTTAAAGGTTCTGTTAAAGAGTCATAGATTTTCCAAAATAATGCTAACTCACCTGATGATAACGTACAGATGACCCTCATTTCTTTCTAGTAATGTAATTCTATGCTGCTGTATAGTAATGCATTATTTAATTAAACATTAATAATTTCTTTCAGCATTTTTTTAATTAAGGATCTTTTTGGGAGATTGAAGTGAAGACCATTCATAATTTCAATACCAATAAAAAGTGAATGCACATTTTTGTGAATTTATAGAGCAACAGCTCTCAGAGTAGCATGGCATTTGTCCAAAGATTTAAGTGAGTTTGATACAAATGTATCTGAGTGTAACCTATGGACCGTAATTGGTTTTTTGATAAAGAAAAACCTTCATCAATAAACACCTTTTCCAAGGTCAGAAAGTAACATTGACTTAAATTGTTGAACTGTAGCCAGAGCTGATTTCTGGCGTTATTAATCACGCAATCATTCTTCTTTCTCTTGTAAAGATAAGAACATATTATATCTCACTTTTAAAGTTGTCCTTTTGCTATTGTAAAATCAACTGTGTTGAAAGATTTGTAACTCTATACAATGCCCATATAATGTTATAAAAAAATTAGTTGCATTAGAGATAGTTTTTCAACTTATAAACTTCGCACAGTAGCATGTTTTTCTTGATTTTTTTTAAATTAAATAATAAAGGTATTATTAATTTTAAGTATAAGTTTAAATTCAGAACATATCACTTAACTATGACTTGCCTGAGCAGTAAGATGAAGTTATTACCTGTCCATTGCTTGCACATTTTATAGTGTTGGAGACTTCCTGAGAGTGAATTTTATATCTGTAACATTGGATGATTCTCTTCTGAGAGTTTAAAATTTTCTTTTCTTATATTTTGGTGTAGTAAAACAGTTCAACTAGATTAGCGATGTTAATGAGTAGAAAAATAAATGAAGAAAAAAGTGAAAAACTTAAAATAGTAAACATATGAGTTTGATTCATTTTCTGTATTGTATTTATTTTTGTATTTATTTACTATTTTGATTCTGGTGTGTGATTGAATAGTATGAATGGTGCCAAAGTGAAACTCCCTGTCCTGAAGAGAACTGCAAATATGTGAACACATAGGTCATCTTTCAAGCACTTTCCATTCTTATCTTCACAAACCTACCAGTAAGAATGGTGGGGTTTGGGTGGTTTTTTTTTTTTATCATGTTGGTATCTGTCAGCTATTCAGTGAAGTGAATCCATTTTTTCACAGAAGTTGTCAAATATCTATCAGATGGTAGTAACTTTTTTTTTTTCCCTGCCAATCTGGACAGCTTTTAAGTGACAACCTAGGACTGACAGATGTAAATATGATTATTTAGGGACAACCTAAGCCAGCTTATTTTTCTGCAGCTATTTAAAAATAAAAAGCATAGCAATCTACTGAGGTTCAAACACAGGACTACCATTTATAATGCCAAATTTAAAAGAGCAGAATAGCTTTTTCTCATTGGAAGAAGATTTTTTCACCCCACAAAAAAGAAGAATACTGCAAACCAGAAAACACTTGGAGAACCCAAAGCAGTGATCAATGGCAGTGTATGATGTGAGGTAGTAGCTGGAAACTACAAGTATCACGGAACTACAGAGAGTGTTCATTACCAAGCCTAGTGGGAATTCAGATCCATACTGAGTTTGGGTTTGTGGGTTTTTTTCTCTTTTATTTCTATAATAAGAAATGCAGTACTTTTGAAATAAATCAATCCTAGGAGTAGAATTTTTATAAGTAGATATTTAGATGAATGTTTCTGCTTGTAGACATATGCTGTAGGACTGGGAACATTTTGAAGTGAGAACAAGCAAAGGGTCGAGTGCTCTTGCTCATTCCAGTCAGTGTTAACAGTCTACGCAACACAGCTGCGTTTATCATCCTCAGTCTCCAGCACAGCTGCAGAGGAAGGGGGATTTCCAATTGACCAGGCATTCTGCCTCCATCCCTTACTGCCAACCTTCTCCAGTTGCATGTGGAACTGAAATAAGGAGACAAGGTTCAAATGTCACACGATGGAAGTTGTTAGCAGATGAGCAAGTCTGCTGGCAAACCTTGTTAACAATATTAACTCAAATTGGAAATGTGACTGACCTGTGTCCTGTGTCCTTTACACTCAGAATGAGTGTAAAGTTTGACTGCTCATGTCAATTAATGCCACTGTCAAAGAAATGCCAGTAAGAAAGAGCAAAGCATTACTAAAAAGATGATATAAAATCTCCCTTCTTGAAAATGTATAAAATAATTCAATAAAAAAAATTCTCATGACATTTTCTTATTTCAAAATGTAGTGGGATTACTAATAGTTGATAAACTACATGAGACAATGGCCTTGAAGATAGTATGGCATCAAATGTTATCAGGTTGATCTATGAAGTTGCTGCCAATGTATTGATTATATCTTTATATTTCATTATTACATTTTAAAAATTATATTCTAACATTTTTGTCCTTTTTTTCCCTACATTTTTCCATGTCACTGTATTATTGTAGATTCCTCTCCATGTCTATTCCTCTTTTCCCACCTACTGTTTTGTTCTGCACCCATTCAGCTTTTTACCATGTTCTTCCCTATGTATAGTACCTTGGTGTCTGTTCTATCCACCGTGAAAAGAGAGGTCTTGTTTTCTGTCTGAACCTAGACAAATTAATTCTTCATACCTCTACTCTTGTAAGATGACTAACCAGACACACCAGTGTCCCAAACTGAAAATGTAGTAGTTATGTCCTAGTAAAAAGGTTGAGTAATGGAATATTGAAGTTTCACGTGCTGTTAATTCAGTTTTACGAAGAGTTTTGAGGTTTCTTCGTCATTTTGTTCAACTGTTACTTGACTGCTTTCATAAAGACAGATTATTAGATCACATTAGATTATTGGTTTATATTAAACAGAATAAATAATTTGACAGTATTACTAATTAATCATGATTGTTAAGAGTCAGTTAAGGAAGTGTAAACTTTCTTTTACATCACATACCAGTCAGTATGAAATATTTGAATCCTTACTATGCCCTAAGATTTAACTGCTAAAAATAACATTAACTCCTGACTAAATGTGAATAGGTAATGATTACATAGGATTCTGTGTTTTCCTTTCCTGACTATTTACTGTTGCTGTGTGCTCATACGGTCATTCTTCACTTCTAATCTCGTTTAAGATGACGTCCGTGATCTCAAGAAGATCATATGAATTTTAAGGAGAAATTGTAATACTTCTTTAATGAAAGCCTAAAAAACATAGCTTTTGTTTCACTGCCTAGCTCCGAGGAAGAATTTTTTTTGGCAAAACTCTTAGCTCTCCTTTCCAGTGAATGAACGTATGTGTGGATGAGGAATTTTCTGAGTTAGAGGCATGGAAAATGCTGACAGCTTGGCAGCAGCTTTGAGTTTTTCAGTAAAATGATAACTCCTTTTGTTCTGTTCCAGGAAGCAGCTTCTAAAACACTGCTCTGAATCTTTCATTTAAGGATCTTCGGAGCTCTAACTTTCCCTCTGGTGTAATGTAGATAACAAATGTGATAATGGAATTACAAGCTCACAGGACATTCTGTGTAGTCTTGTTTCTGAACCAAGTAGCTTTTCATCAGAATCAAGTTTTATTTTGTAAACTTGGAGATGAAGTTGCTTTTGGAATTTGCAAAACCATTGCAAATTCAGTCATAGAATACTACCCTGTGCAAATAGAGGGGAAAGCGAAACTAATTAAAATATTAATAGACAAATCTACAGCTGACACAGATTTTTAGTTAGATTTTATTTTAAGCAGATGGAATCAATGGAGCAACACTATCTTTAACCTGGAACAACATATATAGTCAATCAGGATACTTAAGCACTTCTTTACTGGTACAAAATGTGTTGCCTTCCAGAGCTGTCACCATATTTTATTAATGAATAGTTGTAAAGCATTTTAAGAACTTAAAGATATTAGACCAGTGAAAAGCATTAAATTATTATTGTTCATTTTACATGCTAATTAAAAGCATCAGAACAAAATAATTTGCTTCAGTTTGCTGGTCAAACTTCTTCATGGTATTAAGAATTACCTTAAAAATATTTTACATTAAAATATAGCGCTTTGCAGACAAGGTTTATTCAGGTCACTTTGGTTGAGGATAGCACTGAAATGAAGCTTGGCTTCCTTTTTTTGTGAGTCACATAAAAAAAGTCACATGCAAGTCACAAAGAAAAGCTTACTCAGATAAAAGTTTTCTGGCAAAACATTTCAAAGCTGGTATCTACCATCAGAATACTTATTCAAGTTACTTTGCAACTGTAAAGGGAGGGATTCGTCTTTCCAAAGTTAAATTTGATATCCTGGCTCTATACTCAGTAGAGGACATAGATGATGAAGAGGATTATCACCTAACTTGGGCACCTGCTTTGACTCACCTAGATTGAATGTATTTATTTTGCTTTACTGATTACAGGAGAAAACTTTCCTTGACCAATGGCTCAGTTTTAGATGGCTTAACTGTGGTTAGATGAGTCCTATCATTTTTCTTCTAAACTTCTGGGTAGAAGAGCTGATCAGAGCTGGGGTCTGATTCTAAGCCAGAATTCTGGTGTATGAAATGTGTGATGCTTCTGACAGTTCTGGAAAAGCTCTTTCACTATATTGTTTATGTGAAATTTGCAATGGCAGACTAGGGAATTATTAATGGTTTACCAATGACATCTAGAACTCATATGTAGTTCTGATTTGTATTTTTGAAGATCATTAATTGTTTGCATGTTTGTCATTGTTAGTTATCATGCTGTGAAGAATATGTATTCTTTACACTTAAGATACACCAAAATAATACTTTATTGTAAGACTGGGAAGTGTGTTGAATTAGCCTAGATTAAATGCAACAGAATGCTTTCATTACACGTAACACATCACTCGAATGGATCTAGTTTGCAGGTTATTTTTAAAGTTCAGTTCAGTAACAGTCCAGACCTGAAATATTTAATATCTACTCTCAATAGAGATAGAAAAGAATCTAGAAAGAATACCAGATGAAATTCTCTGATAAATTATGTTGTGCTGGAAAATTACAGTTGCTTGAAATTTTTCTGTTCCCTTTGCTTACTTTTACACAATTTTGTCTATTTAGTAATCCGCTATGCTAGCAAAGTATTTCTGAAGCATGCATTTCTTTCTCTTAAAAAGTAATGCTGAACTCCAGTGTAAAATGTTTCTAGTTTCCTGTCAGACAGCACTGGCAAACTCACAAAAGACCCCACATCAGGTGTTTTTAGGGCTGGCTTGGCTCTGCCTTCTCTTGAATGAAAACCAGAAAGAATATTTTATTGACTCTTTTATATGGGTACTTATGTGTGTTGTGCTATAAGAAAGACAACAACAAGGATAGAAATATTCTGCAGGACAGCTTTATATCAGACTTTTTAAAAGCATAGCTGCAGCTTAGAATATATTCAGATGCACTATTTAAACTTTACAGTGACTACTGACATATCATGAACTACAAATTTTAATGAAGATTTATGTTTTTCACTGAGCAAACTGCTTCATTTGAAATTTAATTTTAAAGTGTGATATTCTTTATTCCATTCATGGATAATGTAATACTATCAAGCCCGTTTATTAAAGGGTTGCTATTTTTCAACATCTGCTTAGGCAACACAAGTATTTTCTATTTGATTTGACCATGTATTACAAAAATACTGTAAGGTATTGACTAGAATGTACAAGTCAAGCTTTTGTTCTTAACTAGATGTTCAACGCAAGCTGGAGCTGGAAATGAGGTGGAGTTAATAGGAAAAATACAGCTACCAGGGGAGCCACAGCTGAGTGTTTCATGTTCGTTTGTGTAAACTCAGCTTAGACCACATATCAGACTGTGGCTTATATTAGTTTATCCTGAATATATTGTCTGCAGTGCTACCTGTGTCTGAAACCTCCTGGCAGACAAAAGGTTTTCTAAGTACAGTTTGTGGCCTGAAGTGAAATAACTTTGTGGACTGAACCCGGTTTCTGGGCACTTCATTACAAAAGTTCCTTCCTAGAAGGCGTGAGCTGAGAGCCAAGAAGTCTCTTCTGGTCCCTCTGAACAGCACAGAAGTACATGAATGAAACAGGATAGCCATATATTCCTCTACTGCCATCTACATGTCCATTTGTGGGTTACAAATATAAGAGTGTATTTTTTTCACGCATTTCAAATGTTAAAAAAATTGCAACATTTGACCATTTAACAGCAAAATTATATACCTCTTTCTTGGATTAAACATTTACAGCATTGGCCTAAATAAATAAATGGAAAGTATCATCATTTTAGGCAATCCATTTTGTCTTGCCATCCAAAACATTGGACTAGTTTATGCTTGCTCTTTCTGCAGTTACACAATTAATATTTGTCACAAATATGAAAAAGAAAGAAGGCAACTGGATATTCCCCCAAATTCAGCAATATCAGTTTTCCAAAACTCTTATGTGGTAGCCCTACATCCTTTTTTTTCCTTTCTGTTTATGAAGTAAGGAGGAAAAAATGGCTCTATGGATATTTCATCCTCTCTGTCACGGGTATGTTTCTGATGAGAGACTTATTCAAATCTGACTGACAGTGGCAATCTATGCTGATTGTGCTGAAATTTATGAACATATATAGATAAAAATATATATGCAGACTTATGCTATGCAATATATATAATGAAATTAATATAAAATCTAGACCACATGTAGAGGGCATTAAAAAATCTGTATATTCCATATATTTGTATCTGAACATATGGTATATCTGCTATTAAGATTTTTTTATGGCTAACCAAATTAACTAATTCTAAATGATCTTTGGGAATAAAGTCAATGAGACAGACTAGAAAAAAAAAGTCTTTTTTGTAAATGTTCGTACCTAAGACAGATACGAGCCTACTTTTTACAGAACAAATTTTAGGTCAGGCAATAAAAGGAAAAAAATGGGCTGCTTTAAATAATTCTGTCTGTAATAACACCCTTTAAATTATTGGTTATGATTTTTAAACCACAGCTCTGAGGTCAACAGTTGCTGTGTTTGTATTAGTTTTTTGATTTGGATCAGGACTGTGCTTTGAAATGAATTGCTGGATCATGTGCAGTTATCATGCTTTGGTTCACATCACTGAGTGGTCTTGGAGTACACAAGCTGTATTCCTTTAGGATGAAAGTAGATTGGAAAATATGCTACAGGAGTGCAGTTTATGTACTTCAACATGTAGTGCTCAATCTGCATATAGGACCAGTTGAGGAGTAGTTGAGGTTAAGATCTCTGAAATGCATGTGTCGTGCATTAACTGTCAAACTCTACAGTTCTAGTCTTATTGCATTGCAGTACTTGCTAGTATGGTATGAATTGAACAAATGATTTCTTGTCTGAGACAGGACCTCTGCTTTTCTTCCAGACTTTGTCTTTTTGCTCTGCAGCATGGGTTTCATGGGATTTTTGCATTCAGGAACTCACAAGTTTATTAAAACAAGAAATATCAATGTAGGATGGAAGCACAGAAACAATTTAACAAAGTGTGAGTATAGATGTTATGGCAGAAAATATTAAATTTAACAAAACTTGATTTTTCCCCCCCCCCAGGAAAGAACAGTAACAATTAGAAGACAGACTGTAGGAGGATTTGGATTAAGTATAAAGGTAGGATGATTTTTTTGTTCTATTATTTCACATTACACAAAAAGTCTCTTTGTATGTAGTTAATGTTAGTTTTAATGAGGACAAACTATATCTTAGAGTACTAGAAACAAGAGAGCAAACATATTCTAGGATGTTAGATACCAGCAACTACACTGCCCTATGATATGGAAGTGTCATGGTTTTAGCTGGGATAGTTAAATTTCTTCACTGTAGCTGGTACAGTGCTGTGTTTTAGACTTAGTATGAAAATAATGTTGATAACGCTCTGATGTTTTAGTTGTTGCTAGGTAGTGCTTGCGCTAGTCAAGGACTTTTCCAGCTTCCCGTGCTCTGCCAGGTGCACAAGAAGCCGGGAGGGGAGGGGATACAACCAGGAGAGCTGATGCGAATTGGCCAAAGGGTATTCCATATCATGTGACGTCATGCTCAGTATATGAACTGTGGGGAGTTGGCTGGGGGAAGCAGCGATCGTGGCTCGGGGGCTGGTGGTGTCAGTCAGCGGGTGGTGAGCGGTTGCAGCACTTGTGTTTTTTTTTTCCTTTTCCCTGGGTTTCATTTCTTTCTCTCGTTATTATGTTATCATTATTAGTATTATTATTATCATCATCAGTATTGTTATCATTACCATTACTACTTACTATTTTATTTTAATTATTAAACTGTTCTTATCTCAACCCACGAGCTTTCTTGCTTTTGTTCTTCCAATTCTCCCGCATCCCACTGGGATGGGGGCAGCGAGCGCGTGGCTGTGTGGTGCTTAGTTGCTGACTGGGGCTAAACTGTGACAGGAAGGCAATGGGAAGATCATTCCCTTAAGATTCCAGCTGAGCAACTCTGTAATAAGATTTGATGTGAGAGTTGAAAAGTGTCTGCAACTGCACAGACTGTACTTTTGTTCAACAGCACTCTAATTTAAGTGTTTATTACTGAATGGTAGATTACAGTGGCAGGCACATGGAACAGCCAATAAGTTTATCATCAATTCTCCTACAAAGAATATCACATTAATTCACTGCAATTCATTAGCAGGACAGAAACTGCTATTGCTTTCTCATATTGTTTATTTTTCTGTAGATCAAGCAAAGGCAGCAATTTATCATGTTACCATACTTTTGCTTTCTTCAGTAAGATTTAAGTACATACGTAAGTGTAGGTGATCCTTTTTGAGGGAGGGAGGGATGAGGAGAGGGAGGAAAGGTTAATCATTTTTGTCATCATAATCTATGATTTTGAAAACCTTACCTTAGCTTTGAATCTCAGTGTAGACAACATAACATTAATTTTATCTTCTAAACACAATAGTCCTTAGTCTCAAGATAGCAATGGAAAAAGTGAAGTGTACTTCACATTAATGCAAAGAGGCTTAAATTATGCATATAAAGTGAAAGTATAGACTTTCCTGTGAACTTCTACTAGTACTGACCTTATAAGTGACTCAGAAGAGGGATTAATGTGCATTTGGGTTGTCATTAATAAGAATATTGCTGAATAGAAATACAAGTTCTTAAAATACGTCTTGGTACACTTGCTGTTGTCTTGTTGAACCATTAAAGACCTCTCTTCAAGGAAAACTAATTGCTCTTTTGTGGCTAAAGTTTCTCATGAGTTTAGTCAACAGCACACAAGTTAGTTTCCTCCAATATCATTATAGGTTACAGTTCACCAAATAATGATGAAGTAATGTGTGTCAGTGTAAAATCAAGTATATGGGTGAATGAGGTTTTATTTAGCTGGTGCTAAGAAATAACTGGTTACAATAAGGACTTTAGGGGTTTGGAGAGCAAATCTCATCAAGGGTCATTACAATTGATTTTTAGTTATACATTACAATGGGTTATCTTTTAGAATTAAAATTGCTGACAAGCTCAAGATCACATTTGAATATGAGATATATTGTATAAAATAAAATATCATTGAGAAACATAAATTAAATAGTGAATGTGCAATTGCCTTAAAATAGTGGAGAAATATATTCTTAAATTTTTACAGCAAGCTATCCATTGTTCTGAAGAAAAATCTTGGAACTTGCAGAAGTATTTAAAAATGCCAAAACAGATTGTGAATTCGGTCTAGAAGGGAATTTATCTTTTTTTTTTTTTTTTTCTTTGTAGCAAGATCCTTTTTCAATAGAAAAAATAGCATAAAAAACTATCAAGTGTATTAGAAGCAACTGTAATAGAATTTCTAAATGAAGGCTTTAAATTAAATTATTTATTTAAACATATTTTCTAGGTTTATTTTATTGCATAGCTATTTTGATCAAAATTAATCTAAGTAGTGGAAAGGTGAAGCTATGTAAATTCAGGCGCAAATAGATGATTTCTTTTTAAGTTTTGGAATATCTAATAATCAGGTGATGGAATCCCTTCAACGGATGTCATTAAGTAGAAAACTGATCTCTTTCGACAAAGGAAACTCAAATTTACCAGGATGACATAGATTACATAATGAAAATGGCGAGTAGAATTCTGTGGTCTGGGATATTCTGTCCATGTATATCAAGCAGTATAATTTATTTTTTTTTAAATAATTTCTTTTTAAAAATCAATGAACATGGGACCTCTTTTGCTAGATCCCTTTATTAGTAATCCTACATTCTCAGAAAGATTGACAAGCAATTGGATAGCTAACACAATCTAAAAAAAATAATGAATCAGTATAATCTCTATTATCATTTTAAGCTAGTAGTAAGAAACATCTTAGAACTGGAATTTAAAGTAATATTTTTTGTAGTTTGGTAGGCAAACTTTATGGCTTACTGAAATGGACATTTTAGGTATGCTGTGAAGTGTCAATGTCAGTTCCAGATATTCTGAAATGTGCCAGTTTTCTGTTTTAAAATGTACTATTCAATCATGGTACGCTTCCTCTTGCAGATGAATAACAGTTTGTTGCTTTGTTTTGTTTTGGAAGATTCCTGAACTTTATTAAAGGGCTTATATTTATTATTAGTTTTAAATACAAAAGTAATTATTTTGTAATAGTGCCTTAAAGTAGAGGTCTACAGGTCACACTGTAGGAGTGAGGAGGACTGAAGCCTTTCCTCCTTCTTTCATTAACTCTTGTCTCCCACAAGCCACATTCTACAGTAGTTCCTGTTTTCGTGCTACTCTCAGATTATTTAAAGATGGGGGCTATCTGAGGTCTTACTTTCCGGTAGTGGTTTATATCAGAGGATGCAGTTTATCTGAGGTGTGAGTTATAGCAGTACAGTGATTAATGATCCTCAATTTAAAATATTTGCTTGTTCTTTGATATGAATTTTTCTAGTTTTAGCACTCAGCTCTATGACATTATCATGCCTTTTTTCTGCTAACTTAAACACCTATTTACTGTCAGAAATCTCACATGGTCAAGTCACCTTTTAACTTTCTCTTGAGCAAATTTTGGAAGTGTCTTATCCCACCTTAAGTATTCTGGACCCTTGATTTTTTTTTTTTTTTTTTTTTTTTTTTTTTTCTTCCTGAAGAGCAAGAGGTCAAAATGTTAATAATTCCAAAATGAAACTGTCTGGTTATCTTTTGATGACTTGTCTATGAGGGGAACTCTCTTCTTTTGTGTTATAACCTGGGTGCTCCACCTGTATTTGTAAAAATCAGAGATTCAGCTAACTGCTTAAAAAAACCTGCCTGTGAGATTGATTTTTACACAAGAACTGAACTTAAGCCCTTTAAAAAATTGCTTAGAATCAAATCTTTGAAGGTTTGAAAGAACAAAAAAAAACCCATTTTGTGTTTTGCTGAACTTCATTTTCTGAAGTTAATGGTAAAAGTGTGATTGAATTTGGAGCAGAACTGATCTGTTTTACACTGTTGAGAAGGGATTATTTTCTAATTTCTGAAGCCCCTTTAGAACCTTCAGTAATAAACCTCTGTGTGTGAAGGAATAGCCATGGAGTTAGATGTAGAAATTGATAAGTGTAAGTCATTTTTCACATCTCTGACAAGTTTGAGATGCAGAGATTTGACAAAAGAAGCTGCTAAGTGTATGATTTCTGAAAGAACATCATGTTTCTCAGTAATTGGAGTGTAGTGTTCTTGTGGAAGTAGGCAATAAAACTGATAGTTCATGAAATAAATTAAGGTTTGCAGTTACAGTCTGACTCCTGGCTACCAGGATGCTGTACAGTGCCATTTTCCTGCCTCTGTTTGGATCATTCTTTTTACATGATGAAAAGCATTGCAGATCTGCTGAGATTTGGTTTGACTTTTCAAAGTATGACTGGATCAAAAAATCTCTAAAGCAAGCATGTGCACCTGTCCTGCTCACACTTAGGTACATACTTAGATGATTCTCTTCCTCTTCATTCATTCTGTGATATTTTATTAACATATTTTCTCTGAGTTCCAAAGTGAAAAAATAATAAAATAAAAAGGCTAGAAAGCTTTAATTAATAAGTCAGTCATCTAGCTTTTAGCTTAAAAATTTATCTTTTCAACTTTAAAGGCTTGTGTACTTGCAGAAGTTGGTGTTGAATGCATTTGGAAGTGGCATTTTGGTTCCAGCTACTCGATTCTATCGAAATGTTTAAAAGTGCCAATTAACATTATTGTTAATTGCTAACATGATTCCTGGCACAGTTTTGGCTTACACCAACTAGTATTCTCTAAGACAGTCCATGAACACAGTTCAGAGCTTTACATGGACTGCTTCCAATATGCAACATATATAAAGTCACCCTTTTTCAGTTGGGAAGATAGTTTATCTTCATAGAAATAAGCCGTATTGTGCCGCTAGACCTTAAAGCTAAAACAAACAGGCCCATTTTCATTAGTGGAATAAACGTTGCCTTTTAGCATGAAATAAAAATGTCCCGTACAATGTATAACTCTGAGGGTGCTGAAGTCTAACAACTGGTCTAATTTTTTATCGAGTCTCTCTGCTTAGAAAAACAAAATAGTAATTTTCTTATTATACTTGGAACCAAACACAAAACCCGTGTTTATCAAGAAAAGTTACTAGTTTCAGTTGCCGTATTTTTCGTATGACTAAAACTTCAGAAAAAAAGCTCATACATAAAAACTAGTATAAGAAAAAAACTTTAGAACTCTATCATGTGACATTTTGAAAGAAGGTGTGGGTGACCTTGTACCAGTAATGGCCAACATTCAGGACAGTGACCTTCAAACAGCTGTCAGTGATTAGAGCTTCCTCTGCCTCTTCTAGCAGGACCACCTCTGCAGGTGGGCAGCTACCTTTATTCCAGACTCATCCTTGCCTGCTTAATGTAAAATTACAAAGAAAATTTGCATTACAAAAGTTGATGTTAGAGTCTGGTAGAGGTCTGAGCCAGCCGTTAAGACTTCAACACCAGTACTTGACATATTTTTGTTCCCTCCTCTGGTCTGAGGTTATAACTGCATGTCCACACCAGAGGGAGGGAAAATTTTAAACAATGGAAAAGTGACCTCTGTTCCCAGAGGTTCCTTCAGTAGAGTGTCTTCTGAGCCTATAAAACCAGAATTTAGGTACGCGTACACTTTTTCTTCTACAGTACAGAGAATCCAGTATGGAGGATGCAGGATGCGAGGCTGCAGTGTCAATCTGAAGATAGTGACAACACAAGATGTTGCAGAATACATACAGCTTTTTTTAGCTTGCTGCAAAGTGCTAACAATGACTGGGTATAGATAGGTGGTCAATTATTTTCTCTTTCCGATTTTGAGTTTTTATTTCTTAGAATAGTAGACAACACCTCCTATGACTAATTTAAAAGGAATCCTTCATAGTGGCCAGACTGGGATGCAGTGAGAGGAGACAATTTTCTTCAGCAGGACATTAATGAATGCTTCTTCAAATCAACAGTGTAAATGAATTTAGGTAGATATAGTGAGTGAGAGAGGAATAATCATGTGTGCATTGCAGGCTGGCTTAGTAATAACAGTAATTTCCCTCTTTACTGGAGAGCTGAGTCTAAGGAGGGAGGGAGGCCGTTTTACTGAGAAAAAAGGACCTATGTTGGCTATGCTGAGCTTCAAACCCTACACTCCTTCACTGAGCTTCAAATGTCCTGGATAGTGCAATCTCTGTGTAACATTGGAGACTTAGGAAGGGAACTGACACAATTATTTTTCTGTTTGTTTGAAAAATTTGGAAGAAATTAAATATACATGTGACTAAGGAAAAATCTGGAGGGTGTAGGTTAAGTCTTATAAATTTAGTGAGCTTGAACTCAAGCCAACTTTTATTGTTGCTGTTCCTCTGGTGAAAACCATTGAAAGATATTCAACAAGTTATAATGCTCCAATTTATTTAGTCTGAATACATCTCTAAGCCTGACTGAAATGAAGGTAACCTCATGGTTTTTGTGGAGTGAATACTCAGTCTATGCTACAAATGTCGGTATCTTCAGTGCTTGTCAACACTCATCTCGTGCAATGCCAATAAAACTTTTCTTGTAGACATATAACTGTTGTAGTATTACCGAGATCCCTATTGATGCAGTGTTTTTAGGACCATTTGCATTGATAGCCACTAGCAGAAGAAGCTTTAATCCTATTTAAAATTCTGCTGTTTCACTGGAAATTCATCTTTATTCCATGACAGAAATAGCTGTTGAGTGCAGGAGTCTGATCAGTTTCAAACTGGTTATTGCATGAGGAAGGGATATGTACTGTTCCTTAGACCATCAAAATACCCATGTCAGTCCTTCCCATACCTCGACACTGGATACCTGGACCTAAGAAAGCCATTGTTTCCAAAGAAAAAACTGGCTGCTGAAGAGAAGAGTAATCAAACCCTTAACCAGGATTCCTAGGCAAAATAACAGTGTGGCAGACTGTGATTTCTGATGATCTGAATTTGTACAGGTTACATTCAGGCTTACACGTTGATGCTCTCTACAGAAGAAAAAATATTTGTGTTTCTCTGTGTATTTGCCTTTCTCTTCCTTTGAGTTTCCTTTTTATTTAAGGTTTCTTTTTCATACTTTATTCTTAAGCACCATGAACGTTTCCAGTCCTAACAGGATAAATTGAATGAAGCAAGAGCATTGAATTGCTGTCGAACTGTTGAATTACCATCCAGCTTTCCTTTATTTCCCCCCATTTATTGAACACCTACTGTTCCATTTCTTAATGTTACTTTTTCTGTGCCTTGTTACCTATCCCACTGCTTTGCTCACTCTTTGTGCTTGTGTGACAGAGACGGAAACAAATAAAGGCTGCCTTTGAGATGAAAAGTCCAAACTTGCTTTTCTTGGGCTTTTGTTTACCTGTTTCTTGCCAGCATCAAAACTCAGTGGTCACAGCATGGCTGCCATTGTAGTGTGATGGCCATTTTGCTTTTGCAGGACACGATTTCATACATTAAGCTCTCGAGAATTCACAGGAACTGATGTCCTTTCTTTTCAAGTCTTGTTGAGTTTTGAACAACATTCAGCTCACTTCCTGAGCTGATGATGGCAACTGAGAACTTCTTTATGAGAGGCAATAAGGGATTACTGTACATCAAATATTTATTAAAAAAAAAAAGAGGAAATGCAGAATCAAATTTATTTTCTCAGTCTCTCTGAAAACTGCAGTTAGAGAAAGGGTAAAATATAATTTTAAGCAAAAAGATATTTCCAGTGACTGATGAGATTGCCATTTATTCTGTTTTCAGGGTGGAGCAGAACATAATATTCCAGTGGTCATTTCTAAGATTTCCAAAGAACAAAGAGGTGGGTGTCAGATTAGTACAATATATTTTGACATGCTCATTAAAGCAAGGTTCATTAAGTCTTGAGATTCTTCAGGAAGTGTTAAATTCTATTGGTGTCATTACAATCTCCCTCCTCCTCAGAACTGTTCTCTGAAAAAGTACAGAATTTATATTTGGAATATTCTGTAAACAGTCTTCAATATGATTTTTTTTTTTTTTAAATTTCTTGTAAAGCATTATTTTTAAGGAGAGAAATAGGAAGGTATTTAGAGGATGAAAATGTTTAACAAATTTAACAAAAGTTAATGATTTTCTGGCTTTTATTTCCAAATGGTTCTTGCAAGGAAGCTGTAGTAGATCAAATGTTTGGCCATTAAAGCATGGTAACACAAGAAGAGAATGCATGTCTTTTTATACGGGTTAGTAGGGCAGTACTCAGAGACGGGTGGGTATTGGCAGACTCTTGATAATACCCCTGTGTTATTTCAGCATTAGATGCTGTGCTGTGTAAGCCTTTGCAGCAAGTCATACATAACAAAATTGGTACTGCATAAGGTCTCAACCATACTTATTTTTAATGCAAGCAGAGCTGGTGTTGAATCTCTGTATTGTTTTTAACTGGCAATGTTTTGAAATTATGGGTATTATAAAACGTGCTAGGAAGATGGATAATGGTTAAACAGCTCATGATGAGAGATGAAGGTTGTGAATCAGTACTACTATGTTGTATTTAATATCTCTGTTATGCATGTGTATATTTGTGTACATTTGTGTAAGGTCAGAATCATCAGCTTGGAAGCATTTCCCTCCATCTGTAATGCAATAATTCTAGGATGCTGCTTCTGCACAATTAGAATGTGCCAGCATAAAAAAAAAATATCTTATATTCACCCACACAGATAAAGAGAGGTATGGGGGAATAAGCATACTGAGAACTGGAAGACAACCCTGAAAGGTAGATGTGACAGTTGTATGTAGGGAGGCTATAGAGTAGCATGGAATGAGCCCCTAAGGAAGGCAATAAGGTTAATCTTAAGAAGTTATACTTGTGACTCCGTTCTTTTCTGTATACATTTAAGTATGTAATACATGATAATGTGGCATATATTACCTACACTAGCTATTAAAATGCTGTTAAGCACTGCAGGAAAAATAAGAAAGACAAGTTTAATTGAGCACACAAGTGCACACTTTTATTTTTGTTGTTTGTTTTTTTTTTTTTTTTTTTTTTTTTGCTGTGGTAGCTGATGCATTATTTCTAACCTCAATACCTAGTTGAGATATAATCTCCATTACTGCTTTCAAGAAAAATACTGCTGCTTTTTGGAGAGCTAGTTTTGAGGGACATCTCTTGTGTAGGAGACTACTGTCCTGTGGTGTAGAAAGTGTTATGCCATGTGTCTGTACTAGGGATCTTTGATACAGAAAAAACTGTTTGACCCAGAGCCTGTACCTCAAAGCTCTGCAGGCTTGGTTCTGCCCTCCTCCCAGTTGACTCCAGCTCTTTCTTTGGACCTCTAAAAAAGAATGTGACGTACAATGCAATTCTTAAAACCAGTGACGCACATAAGGTGCTTAGGCTAGCACATTAGGTCATATATGAAGTGTTATTATTTGGAAGCCCAGTATCTGAAGGAAAATAGAGATATGCATTTATTTAAGAAAAAAAAAAAAAATCAGAACGTCTATCCTCCAACAATTTAAGCATCCTTTGTTACATGTAGCTAATAAGACTAGTCCTTCAAACATGTACTTGAATATCATAATTATGTCAGTATTTATTCCAGTTTTACAACTCATGTAAAAAAGTTTTTGGATCAAGTCCAATTCTAGTCTTTTCTAGACAGTGTCTTCTGTGATGTTTTGGAATACTATAAATGTTAACATGCCATAGTTTTCCTGTTAGTGGTTATTTATTTCTTTAGAGACACTTAAATAATCTTAGTTATATTTCTTGTGTATTTATAAAGTATATTTGCATTAGATAGCTCCGTAACACAACATAATATTTAAAAATTGCAACTGTAGAATTAGATTTTTTAAATTCCCTTGTGATTTATAGGGTATAGCTTTGTTTTCAAAATCAAATTCAGTTTGGCTGGTGATTTTGTACAATATACTGATTGTCTAGCTCTTCAGCATATGAAGTGTTATCCAGCATAAATACTCCACTGAGTTTGTCAAAGATGCAGGATCTAAAGTGTCTTTGGTAAAAGCTTGCAAGTTAAATTTGTCATCCGTAAGTAGCTCTGGAGTCTCCATGTTGCTTTTTCCTCAGAGTTTGTAACAAACGGTCTCTCACAGGTAAATAGACCTAGGCCTGCAGCCATTTTCTATTCTGAAAACTATGCCATACCTCACCATAATGTCCTGAAAGGTGCTAGTGACTGATGGAAGACGTTTCATAGTCTTGTACTTGGGCTGTGTAGGCTCTTCCATTGTAACACTGATATGCCATTATTTTGGGATTAAAAAAAAAAATCCAAATAATTTATTTGGAAGTTGTATGTTGGGGTTTTTTATTAGGTTTTTGTTTAATTTTTTAAAAGATTATGTAAAAGCATTAAATTAAGTAGGAATACAAACACATGAAATGTAGGATGTTTTGTACAAAATGAATGAAAAATATGCTTTCTGTTTTCAGCGGAACTTTCAGGTTTGCTCTTTATAGGAGATGCAATTATACAGGTGAGTAAAACTGCAAGTTCTTTTTATATTTTTCTAGAAAAGTGAAATGAAATCTATACTTATGAAATGTAGAGTAAGTCTTTTCTTTATCTTTTCAATAACAGATTAATGGAATTAATGTGAGAAAATGCAGGCATGAAGAAGTGGTGAGCTTTTCTGTTTTTTAGTCTACTTTTTGTCTTTTGTAGTTATTGAGATGATAGTATACGCTGATAGCAACGCGCTGGTATCAGTTGTATTATTTTTATTCCTAAACAAATATGACTGTACCTTCTAGCATGGCAAGCAACTAAGTTCTTAGTATAATATCTTCTTCATAATTTTGTTGTAATTGCTTTTCTCAGATAGCTTTTTCTGTATTAGAGGTGATTATTTTATTTTGCCAATTTTACCTTTACATTTTCCAACATTTCTTCTTCTAGCTTACAGCTATCAAATTTCAATAGGGCTACACCTTTCTGGCTGTGTGAGGTCATTTTAATTTCAAAAGCTGTAATTTGTACTATGTTGGAGATTTGTTGTTTGGTTGGTTTTAATCCTATTTAAAAACTGAAACAAAAGTATTCGTCTGCCTTTCATTCCTTGGCTGTTACTTATGAGGGTGCTCTCTCCTTCAGTTAAGCTGTTATCAGTATGGGTTTAAAATAACAGTGTGTTAAGAAGATTTCTTCTAGAGAAGGCATGCGTATTTGAGAGCTCTGTAGTAGGCCAGTTCCCTTGTTAAGTCAGCTTTGCTAGAATTATGTACTTTTGTTATATTTGACTTCTTGACTCTTCTTAAGTACTTTCAGAAGTAAGAAACCCTATATTTCAGAAAAGAATGCCAGAAATTAGAAGATTACCAGAGAAATTATCTTTAAATCCTGTGTAGCTCTATAGAATTTGTACCTGTATTTTTAAAATAATGTAGTAATGTTATATTTGGAAGTTTACTTTTCTAAAACTTACTTTGCCAGTTCAGAGATGCTCTATATTTCATGCAGAATTCTGTTATATGACAGATCATTGAATGTATGTCATTCAGGTATAGAAAGCAAGAGTTAATAAGGATGAAGTTCTGATGAACAAGTTAGTGCAGGCAGAAGGATCAGATCCCTGCACTATTCTTCCTCTCAGAGTGCTTTTGTGCACTGGTTTCATGTTGGAAATTTGTGCTGCAAATCGTGCTTCATTCTTCAGAGCCTTCATCACACCACTTTCCATATACACAGGCTAATAGTCATGTTTATAGTACTTTTAGTCTTCGGCTGTGCAACAGAGATCAGATTTTAATCTTTTATAAGCTTAATGTAGTTGTTTGATTTAATATGCATTAATATGGTAAATCTCTCAGTGGGATTTAAATAGGCTGTTGGAATTTTGAGACATAAAAAAAAGATATTACTAAAAGTGTAGACTTGCATGCTCAAAGGCATATTGAAAACTGGTAAAAACACTAGGATTTTTTTTCTTTTTTCTGAGACAATCTCTTAACTATTACAATTATACATGAATCTATTGGCTGTTTATGATCAGGTGTAAACACTTTCACAGAAAAAAAGAGATTTTGGAAAAGCCAAGAGGTGCGGATTGACATAGAGTAGCAAGTGTCATCATGTTAAATTTTGTTCTATACCTTCTTCGTCCAACATAAACTGCTTCTCAAACTCCTTATAGATAATTGTCTCTGAATAAAAAAAAAAATTGTCTTTTATGATTTTTGAATGTGCATTTGTGTATGTGCAAGTGTTTTAGGAGTTTAAGAAGCAGATAAATTTTAAATTACATCTTTATTCTAACTAAGAATAATTCTTAAGAATTAATAGTAAATATTGAGCAATATATAAATAAGATAAAATATCCATATGACATTTTATAAACTAAAAAATGCAGAGAAGTTACAAATATAAATTATAAAATAAATATAAATCCAAAGTAAATGAATTCTGATAATCTATTTTTTTTTTTTTTCCAGAAAAATTCACTATCATATGTTATATATTTGTGGAGTAAATTTGTTATAAAGCATGCTGTAATAATGATAGATATGGTTATGCATTGTGCAGTAATCTGTGGGTTTAGGCATAGCCCTGAATAAAGGGCAAGTACATGAACTGGTCTGCCAGCAGGAGTTACAGGTGGGATTTTGTCTGCAGCATGCCTTTTGCAGTTTGAGTTGTTCTAGCACTTCTTTCTTGCAGGGTCTTTATCAAATACAGAATCTGTAGCTCTAATCTCAGGGTAATAGAGAAAATAGGAAGTGTGTGGAGCATAGTTGCTCACAGCAGGAAGTCGAACAGTAGTAGAAACTTAATTTTCAAACCTTATTGCATCTAGGTACTTTTCAAATGGCTATGCAAGGTACAGGAGCTCAGAGGTTTGTTCCTTTCTGATTTCTTCTGTAACTAGTTAAGACTTAGCAGGTATCATATTATGTGAGACTATATTAGTGTTTTGGGTTGTCTTAATGTCTTATAAAATATCCCTTGTAAACCAGCGTGGAAATTTTTTCAGTGTGTAAAGCTGGAGATACCCAAAGAAAATTCAGACTTGTATCTGCAGTGTGCATCCTATGAGTGTTCATTCTTTTTCTAGATCCAAAACTTCTTGCTGCTTGCAGAAACATTTTAAGCATATGTCATATCTTCATAGCTCTGCAATGAAAAGACCTGTGTCATAATCACTGCAGCCTATTGTATTACACTGATGATTAGTTGGCCCTGGTATTTCACCATGCTTTACTGATAACTATATTATGCATATAAAATTATTTGAATTTCAAAATCAAGGGGTTTAATCAAATTAGTGCCATCTTTCGTAGTAGGGGGAATCTTTCCCCAATATATAGTGAACTTAGCTGGTTTAACACTTGTGGGCACTCCTTTGTTGTCTTTATTGTCTTCCATTAGTGTTATTAGATCTGCTGATATAGTATTCAGTGATGCACAGATCCTGTTACCCAATAAATATACTAAAATCTGAAGGCTGAATCTGACAAATAGATAGGTAGATACACAGGTAGGCAGACAGATAGATCGATAAGACTCTTATAAGACTGGATAGGTAGGATTAGTCAGTTCTTAGCGTGCCTTACTGGAAGCTTCTAGGCAGTTCTCTTCTGATCTTTTTTAGCTTTAGGTGAATCACTTAATTTTGAGCTTAGTTTTCTGTTTGTAGAAGGTGAGAATAGTATTCATATCATGAAAGCACATTATGACTTTCTATCAAAGGCTGGATGTCAGCTTATTGTTTGTCTTCGGTTGTAAAGACTCCCATCTGAGTACAGCATAAAATTGCTTCAGTCTTAGTGTTCTCCTATGGTAAAATAGATACATGCTCTCTGTGGTGAAGTATCAGCATGGGAGGAGGTTAAGAAAAAATGGAAAATCTAGCAATTCTCTTAAAAAATATCTCTCAACATCATACTGGCAATTTGACTCCAAAAATACAGTATGAACTTGAATGTAGAGGTAAGGAGAGTCCATTATATCTGTTAATTTACATGAGTTTGTGCTCTTTCTACTCTGGATTTATTAAATATTCCTTTTGCAGTAGACTCTCCTTTACATTTTACAAGAAGACTTTTTAAGGCTGAAATTAGGTTTATGCATAGACAGACCTTTGAGTTTGGGCTTCTGTCTAATTAATATGGTCCAACAATGCATAACTTGTCAATCCATATGCCTAGTCTTTTAAGGGCTCACAATGGATGTGATTATTCCTAAGGCTGGAAACTAATGTATCTGTAGTCTGGAAACTAATGTATCTGTAGCCCTTACATCCATTTATTGTCCAAACATAAAACAAAGATAGACAGGCAATCACCAACATAATACTGTTCTTGTAGCACATATGGACATTTTTGGTGGTTCTGGGTCTAGCCACTACACCACTGACAATGGACAAAATTTTGGGAGAGAGTGAGAGGCCCTGCTGTGAGCTACTTCACTTGAGCTACTACTGAGTGCCTCAGAGTAAGAGAGTATGAGTCAACTCAGTTGCATATTACCAAAAATTTTGTGTTGGATCTACTGCTCTTCATGTTTCCAGGGTTATAGTGCACCAAAGCATCTGGGGCCTATGGAGAAGGAAGAATTTCAGTCAAATGAATGCTGATATGTTTTAAGATTATGTCTCTGATCTTAACGTTGTAAATAAAGCACCTCAGGTGGTACCAACAGATACGGTTACATATGTTACACTGGGGTTTTTTTTGGATCTTAGCATCTCGTTTTCTCTTAGGAAATAAAAATAGAATTAAATGAGCATGGATATGAAATAATCTCTTATTTCTTGTATTTGGGGTAATTCAGGGAACGTTTCTAATGAAAAATGATAGTTTGTATGTGCCAGTTAATGGGGCATTTGTGCATTCCTTGAAAAGCAACAGGAAAAGCTCATGTAGAGGTAGGTAGGTATCAAGACAGCACAGATTTTTAGATTTTGGTGGTTTTTATGTAGAGCTAGCTACAATATGTAGCACCATGTTTCAATTCAGCCATCAGATACATTTTACAAAGACATATTTTTCCAGCAGAATGACATGACATGGGATTTCCACATGCACTGCGTTCTATCTTTTGTTTCCCCCTTTTCTCTGCATTCATAGCAGGGCTGTAACTGTGCTAGCTCTCCATGAGTCACATATGTTATATGAAACTGATAGTATAGGGATTGTAGTTGCTTAACTGCAATCATGTGCAGCAGATGAAACACTTACTCTGATTATTTGTTTTGAAACGAGTTTAATTCAAGCCAATTTTTAAAAGCCGTTATGAATAGTTTTGGTAAGGGTTTTTTTGTAAATGTTTTTAAGCAGAAGAACGAGCATATTGTATTTGTAAGACAGGATTTGAAACCAAATGATCTGAAATCTCACTCCATCTTGACTTTGCAGATGTGTCTTTTGGTAAATTATGTTTTTATGTTATCTTTGTTTCCTTAGCTGTGAAAGAGAGACCTAGACTATTATCAGGTTTAGCTCACTGAATTATATGAAGTACTTCAGATTCTGTTATAGAAAAGGATCTCTACATTAATATTGTGCTGTTTGGTGATAGTGATAACAGCAACCTGCAAATACAGATTACCACCTTCTCATATTATGCAGCAGAGATCCTGTACTGTGTAACTCATAGCATAGCCATTTAATCCTTTCCCCTCTAGACTGAATGGTGGCTTTAAATATTGAAGCTGCATAGTTGGCACTTCTAAGAGAAGACCATAATCAATCTGCAGTTTGTAACTTTTGAATTTGAAAGTGAAATGTAAACTTTTTGGAAATCCAATATTTCCTTCATAAGAAGAGGCCAAGTTATTACTTTTTCCATACAGCTGCTGTTTTCTATTTGAGACTTGGGTAATAAAAGAAGTGTTAATGTCACCTTAGCTACCCTGGTGCAATTATTGAAAACATCTGTTACAATGTATTTACAATGTCCTTATTGTTCATGAAATTTGGAGCTAATTATAATCTGTCAAATATTTCAGCATTGATTTGAAATAAGTGTCCATCAAGTGGAAAAGAACCTAGCTACCCTGCTGCAATTAATGAAAACATCTGTTACAATGTATTTATAATGTCCTTATTGTTCGTGAAATTTGGAGCTAATAATAATCTGTCAAATATTTCAGCATTGATTTGAAATAAGTGTCCATGAAGTGGAAAATAACCTAGCAGGTGTAAATAATTTACTGGTTTTTCCTGTGTGGTGGAAATTCCTTGGATTAGGATGTATCCTGGAGCAGTATTCTTAACATGTATTCAGCTGCTTTTCTAATCTGGTTTTAGCTATGTTTTTTTAGTGTTTAAATAACTAATTTTTATTCCAAACTCAATAAAAGCTTAAATTTATTCAAGCACTATGATGTTAGACTTTTTAAATATGTTAATGTGTTGCTTGTCTTCCTAATTTATATTTTTAATTTCTTTTTCTCAAGATACCTGTAGATATATTAGTCATTTTATTAAGATTTCATCTTTTAAAACTAATCATCAGTACTACTAAGTTTTAATAGACAGGGATAGAACATGCGGCATGACTAATACCAAGTCTATATGATTAATATTATTATTTCCATATTACATAGCTACAGTCCTCAAAGCAAAAATCCATTAGGGTTTAGTGGGATAGAGTGAAAGATTGAATCACCAGTTACGGTGCAACATCCTTCAAATAACTGCCATTGGTTCTTCCTTTGTCATGCAGCTCTATTAACACTGAAAGCCTGAGCTGCAAAGAAAAGAGAGAATTGAGCAGCGAATTGAAAGTGTGTACCATCAGACATGCTTTGGGTTTGACCTCGCTTATATTGATGTTTTACTGTAAAGACTCTGGTTTCTTTGCTTCCTTAGGAAGCAAATAGAAATATTTTCATATTTGTTTGTACATGTGGGCGTTTTACCTTCCAGAATATTTTTTGAAAGATTTCATTCTGCACAGCATCTTCCAGTTGTGAAGCTATACCTCAGTTTGACTTTGGTACAAGGACTCCATTTTTCTTTGCTGTGCATAGGTCTAATACTGTACAATAATTAAAAAATAAGAAAATGGGGCTGGCTCTCTGGTAGAGTGCCAGAGACCCAATTATTTTAAATCCTTTTCTGTGTGGTTTATATTTGAAAAGGCATGGTCCACATTGGCGAGATGTTCTGAGTTTTTTGTTTTACTTGGACAACTACTGCGTAATAATGTAGTGAGACTAGACAAGAATAGCACAGAGAGGATCAAAAGCCTCCAAAAGGCAGAGTAAATAAACATACACAAAGGACTCCAATTTTATGTAGGAAAAACAAAACCTTCTATAGGCATGAAAATTATCTTCCCTGGTCACTATTAAAATAATTTCATTTAGCCATATGGACTAGAAAATACTGTCCGACTGGCAACAAGTGTTTTCTTTAAACAGGTAACAACCATGTGGTATAGACTGAAAGCAAATGTTCACCTCTAAAAAGCAACCTCTTTATTTCTTATGGCTTGACATGGGCCCAAGAGAGCACATTGAACAAAATAGAGCGTGTGTACTGATTTAGCTAGCCAGAAGGGGTCATAAAAATAAGATGTGTGCTGAAAGAAGTGCAGATGTGCACACACATAGAGTCTTCTGACATTTTTCCAGCGGCTAAAATACCTGATTTAACTCTTCAGAATTGTCATTGTTCTGGCTATAGTAAAATCAGATGGGTGCCAGGAAGAAACTTTTTATCCAGGGGTTATCTAACACCTGTACATATTTTTAGGTCTTTTTTTTTTTTTCCTCTACAATGGGTCTTTGTCTTTTGACAGTTTGTTCGGTGGAGGAGGAAGAGGAAAGGAGAATGGACTCTATATATTTTTCAATAGTATCCAGTGTTGGACTGTTCCAGCCAGATACATGGAGGTTTCCAGATGGCCCACCCCATACTTCTCAACCACTAGTATGGTACAGTATGGTACTGGTGTTTTGGTATCTGTTTGTCAGCACTGGGCCTATTTCTAGATGTATACTTTTTTCTTAGTGTTGCCCTTATAGTACTGATGTCTTTTTACAAGTTCAGTTTGGTACTACCTGTTTCCTGTTAGCTATTTTGCAAGACTGTGGCCAGTAAAACAGCTTGCAGTAGTCAGAGGTTCACAGATCACAAGAAAAACTTTGGTGCAGCTGTGGTTACGGAGGGAAGAAACTCTTCATTAAAAATTACAAAGGGTACCCATTCGTTAGATTTTAGTGCAGAGACCTGCAGGAGTTGTTGCCTCCCTGTGATGTTAGCACTTTTTTGAGCAAAATGGGAAATAGTGCTCAGGCTGAAACGGCATTACCAGGATAATGACATATAACTTTAAATGAGGTCTAGCAAATGTACATAGCTCTATTCCACTTCACATGCCCTTGTCAAGCCAATATTCAGAATATTTCAGAGGTTCTAATTATGCTGACCTGTTAAAAGGAAAGTTCAAGGGAATGCTCTGCATCAAAAAACTCCCATCTTTTAACATGTTGGTGTGCAGTAGAAAGTACTGAGGATATTTCTGGATTCCCTGAAATACTGAAATGCCATCCCTTCTTATACTTTCTGAGTAGAATGTATTTACATATTAAATGGGTAGACGGACATGTTTCACAAAATTTTCACCATATCTGAGTTGTCTTAAGGTTTTTCTGGTGTCTTTTGTTCAGTCATATTTACATGAAAAATCTAATACAAAACTTTCAAAATCCCCTGGGCACTTCAGGTCATCATGTATTATTTCTGAATTACTGACTGCAGAGAGAAGTGTTTGTGAGAGCTAGCATTTACTGTAATGAATGCTAACAGATTACATATTTTGTTTAAATGTTTCACCCTGAAGGACTGCAAGGTTTTACTGACTGTATAAAGCATCTTTCCATCAATCAATAAGTGAGGTTTTAGAGTAAAATTAATCACCTGCACAACAGTGGCAACCACAAATCTGTGAGATAAAGTTTGGTTTTTTGTTTTTTTTTTTTTTCTAATTAAAACACTGGGAGCTTTGGACTTTGGCAATACCAAGACATTTAAATTTTTACTTTTGCTGCTATAACTACAACTTTTAATATCCCAGAAGGTGTCAAAACAAAACCCTTTATATCTCAACAGGAAAGTGTTATCTAAATGGGAGTGTGCTTTTCTGAATCATCTTCCTGTATAAATGTTCCTTAGATTTGAGTTACGTAGCATCAGCAGTTTTGCTTATTTTCTGAATTTTTTTAGAAACTGACAGCTCAGGGAAAATTGTAAAGCCAGAATTATTATGGTTTGAGGGGCCTAGACTTTCTAAAAGTGAGGCCTATAGTTTGTGCATTCATTTGTGATATTCTGACATATTCACCTAGCAGCAATGTAACAGAATTTTACAAAGCATTTTGTTTTTCTTTTATTGTTGATATTGCAATTTTTTCCTTCAGAAAACACATCCACTCTGTATAGCAGTCTATAAATTATGTTTTTTATAAGACTTTTATATTCTCAAATGGTAATTAACTTCTGGCAAGAATGGACTTCTGTGGGGTTATTGCCTAATTAGGAAAATAAGGAAAGGTAAAATAAGGGTTGCAATGGGATAAGTAGCCTGATCATTTTGGATTAATGTATCAGATTTATGCTTAACCTTGAAAGTCATGAAGACCTCTTGCTGTAAACTGATTAAACCTGTAATTCAGCACATTTTCATCATTATGCTGAAATACAAATTAGCTTTTTTACTTCCTTGGAATTATAGGTTAATCTCTTTTCTTTCCAAAATATCTGTAAATGTCCTCCAGTTAATTAATATCCAGTGTGAGTACCTCCAAATGCAGTTTTGCCAAGATGCTTAAAATCTAGTTGCTGATGAAAATAATCGTGAAAATGCTGAGGCAATATTATTTGTGAAAATTTCATATTACAGGATAACTGTGTTGGATCCCAGTCCAGCAAAATATGTACGTATTTGCCAAAAAAAGTACAAATTTAAGTATTTTAATGAATTGGGGACTTTCTTTTTTACAAATACTTATGAAGAACAAAGTCATTTTCTCAAATTCAACTAGATGCAGTACTATTATTCCGCAGCAGAGAGGCATGCCACTGCAGTAAATGGCAAGAAAGTATGTTCTTATGTGTTTTCTCAGCTGAAAACTTTTACCACTGAGCACATTCCCTGAAGTACAAAAATATCTTTCTCAGAGATAGGGCTGAGATTATCAGAGATTAGATCCTGAGCTGTTGAGAAGCTTACCAGAGTTAACTGCATATATTTATCTAAAACATTACTTCAAATACAAATTTGTCCAAGAATTATACTTTATGTCATTGTGAAGTTGATAACATTTAGAACTGAACAAATAGGCGTAGGCTTATACATTAATATTTATTCAAATTTAGAATTAAAATCTGTTTTCAAACTCTTTAAGACCATTTTGTATTCATTTTTCATGAGCATTTATATGCTGCTGCTTGATTAGTGTGACTATTCATGAAAAGTAAATGTTAAGGTCATATTTGCCAACAGCAAATTTTATATTGAATATGTAAATGTGAAATTTGCCACTAACTGTGTGTTTGACCCCAGTCTTGCAATGGGATTAGTGTGAGCAAACTCTTATTCTGGGACTGATCTTTCTTTTTTTTCCCCCAGAACTGGGGCTCTGCCTAGTCAGGCAAAACATTCAAGCCATTTTTTCAACAATCTTAGACCTATCTTTGTTCATAAAAGATTTAAAAAATTAAGGATGTACTTCAAAATGCTGTGGCAACTGGATGACTTTCACTCTTCAAGCTTTAGGAATAGAAACAATAGCTGAGGTTAAGTAGTTTAGTAATGTGTATGCATTTTGAATACTACTAATGATCTTTTCACAAATTGCATACATAAAAACCGTACTTGTTTAGTAAATGTGTTAGAAATTTCATATAAAACTCAACTGTGAAAGCACTTAAATTCTGGTAAATTTGAAGTGTGGGAACTGTTTGACTGAAGGAGCAGGGGATTCTTATATACTTAATAGATAAGCAAGCAGCTTCATTGTTTTGTTAATAATCAAGGCTAGAAAACTCAGACCCTTCATGTTCATTGCTATAATGAAAAAAAAAAACTGCAGTATGATCAACTGTGAGAAGAAAGAACACCAAATTCTTTAAAATGGAAAATGTGATCGGAATTATTTTCTCTTATTGAGGAACACACATTACCTACAAAATTTGGAGATCTTAATTCCAAGTTATTGTCCAGTTTTTGTTACAGCTACTAGAAAAAAAATACTTCCACTTTCAACTTCGCTTTGATTTTTACTCTTACTTAAAAAAAAAAAAAAAAAAAACAGTTATTGCTGAAAAAGCAAAAGCTTCTATCTGAAGCTTTTTGGCTTTAGTAGGATGTCTTCCAGCAAAAGAAAAATATCTATCTGTTCATAAAAGAATTTCTAGGAATTTTTATTCCAGTTGTAGCTGGGTACTCTAGGAATCATGCAGATGAATATGGAACAATTTGGTTTATGCTGTAAATATAGCTGATATTATTTTATTTTTCTTAAGGTAACATGGATAATGTATTTAGTCTTTTTTCATTATGCTGAATATTTTATGCGAGTTTTGTATAGGGGATGGAGGCTTCTAAGTGACTTAAGTCATTCTTCTAAGGTTTTCCTGGCTAATTTCTGAAATATGGCTATTGGTTTTGAGAGGCTGTACACAACTGTTTCCTTCAATTCAGCTTATGATTATCTACTGGAATCTGTTTTATTCTCATACACTGTTGGATAGCTCATATACTATACTTATTTTTTTCTAGAATAATGAATGCATTATGATGCACTGTATGCCAGAATACCTGCAAGCCACAAGCAAAGTCTTAATGTTCTGTATATGAGATATTGGTATTATTGCCCTTTGTGTTGGTTTTCCCGTTTAGTAATTTCATGACTGAAGCTCTGGCCTATATCCAGCACCGAGTGCTTTTGTAGCAGCTTTTATCACCAGAAAGTGGCATTCCAGTATAATCTGTCTTTTTGCAGATCACTGAATGGTAATTGAAAACTTGCTTAAAGATGTGTCAGGGAAATCTGTGATGGAATATTTCTTATGGTGTATATTGTAGTATAATATAACCTAAATAATCTTTTTTTTTAGTCCAAGAGAATGTCTTTTATTAAATTTCTCTGCTTTCATTTAAAGATGGTTTTACCCATCTTTTGCTATCTGAAATTCTTGTTAGAAAATAGCAATACCAAGAATTGGTCGGTAGCCTACAGAGAATTAGTAAATTACTGTTCTGGCTTATTCTTACCACTTTATATTATATTGGACTAAAACCCACTAAAATGCTACTATTTATGTGAGTAATAAAGATAATGTATTAAAATATGGCCTAGATTTTGCTTAAAAGAAAAAAAAAATCTTTGAATTTTTATGCCATGCACCCTTGAAGGTAAATGTGCAAAGCCTCTGGAGGTTGCTTAATGCTCTACAGGTGTTGACGGCTTTTTTTGAATATTCTCCATAACGTGTAGTTGAGAGGAAGAAAACCCACCACGGTCTCAGCATAGCTCCCGCAGTTGCTTTCTGATTATTATGAAGTCCAAAAACCTCATGTCTTAAATAAGAAATCTTCTGTAGATTGATGGGATAGCCTATCATTCATGTGACTGTACGCAACAGTGCACACAGAATGCTGTGCAACCTTCTGGCAAAGCTTTGTAGGAATCAGCAGACACTATTATAACAGTGGTGTAAATGCTTCTTCCATTTCAGTAGGAGTTTTGTTTTGTTTATTAAGAGGATCGTACATTTCTCCCAAAGTGGCTTCAGTCAATATTTGATTTGGACAGTGTTAATGAAATCAATCCCAAACAAAATCTGGTTCCTGTGTAAATTTCTGAGCTATCATACCAATGAGAGGTTTACCCAAATATATACAATTGTAATGAAAGTGTGTAGTATTGGTAGAAGGTGCAATATGCATGTTAATACAACTAGTTGAAACCAGAATTAGGCATATGGATTTATAATATTAGACTGATTGTGGGGTTGAGAAGTTTACCTGAATACATCATAATGATTTAATCAGTCTCACAGAGTTGTAATTTGTAATTAGAAAACTTTCTTAAGGTTTTGTGTTGTCCAAAAGAATTCAAATTTCCTATTTCATATCTTTAAAAAAATTGTAGAATAAATGCTGTTTAGTTTCAACCACACTAGAAACCATTCTACTGGTATTTCCAACATTTTCACTATTATTAAGGGATTTGCCTCATTCCTCTTAGCTGGTTGTTTTGGAACTCATTAAATACTTAATTACAAAAATATGTGTTCATGAATTAGCTCAGAAAGATAATAGGTGTCTAGCAGCTGAATATATTCATTCAAAAAATGGAACAGTGGTGAGAGTTTAAAGTAGAGGACTTCTTAGGACTCTATAACTACACAGATCGTTCAGTCTAGCTGAGTAATCCTGGAGAAGTAGAGCCATACGTGGAGTAGGTAATGTGAAAACAAAGATAGGCAGTTCTGAAATCTGGCATGTACTCACTACATATAGATACACTGAAAAAGCTTGGAAAGAGTTTGGTTTGGAGTCTTCTGGTTCTTTGAAATTTTTTGTGTTTTCATAGGTATTTTCTTGTCATGAGTGACTCCATATCATGTAGAGCTCTAGGGCTAATAAATCCCTCTTTGTGTATTTATTTCTTCTGTGCACCACAGTCCCAGACCAATAGTATGGAATATAGGTTGGGAAACATTAACAAAACCCTTTTTTTTTTTTTTAATTAGAATCAACATTTGCATTAGAATCAACAGTCTGAAGCTCAGCTGCATGAGTCAAAGAATATACTGATAGATTATGGTAAATAATGTATTTGAGTTGGAATCTATATAGGGAATTCATCTTTTTCATTTTTCAGAATATGGTATGAAATGTTTCAGTTGAGGGACCTATGGCGTCCCCTATGACCTACGGTCAGGGACTCCAGGGTATGGTGTTCCCAGTTTTCATAGCCTTGAAATTTTAGCAAGTTCTAATTCCTTGCTTTTCATATTTTCGGTATTGGAGTAATGGCCTTCTAATGATTTAAAATGAACTGTGATGACCAGTAAGTGCAGCCTTTAGTGAAACAGAAGTCAAAATTAGGGTACATGACCTAAGAATGCAAATTAAGCACTTAATAGCAATGTTTTTTATGGCTGATATTTATTAACTATGCTAAGATTAATGAAAGAACAACAGGAAAATGCTGCAGACTTTTCCTAGCAGACTTTTACGTTCATAATTTATTTTTCCTCAGGTGTTTGCATTGATATCTTTTGCTGAGGCACTCCTATATTACTTCTGAAAAGATAAACATACAACTAAGCAATAATTGCAGTCTATTGCTATTCTGACTGACAGATTACTAAACATTTTAGTGTTCATTATGGAGCATAAGAAAATTTAAAGATTTCCAGAAAGCTGTCATCAGGTCTTTTAGATAAACTTCTAAGTACTCCATTCCACAAGTGTTAGACTTAAAAGTTTAAAAACACATTCTTTTTTCCAATTTTATTGTAAATATATCATTGAAGTGACATATTCTCTTTTTACCTTGGAACTGCATTGAAGAAAGAACTGACAGGAGTCTGTGTCCTCTATGTGACCTATATTTGGTCCTCTATTGCCTGATGGATTTTTTTGTGTGAGTTAATTATATTTCCAATAAATTATTTGTGAAATTAATCTCTTTCTCCTACCTCCTCATTACACTTTTTCATGTTGCTTATATCTGATTATTTTAGTCATTTCCTATGAAGGAAACTCTGTAGATGTCTCTTAGTGTCAGCTAATATAAATGGCCTACTTTGCATGTAGGCTTGATACATGATGAAATCTATCTATTTTTAAAGGTAGATCACTTAATTTCCTACTGATACTTTATGCAGGAGACTTGAGGTTGCATGTTCTGGTGCCTCTGTGTCTAAAGCCCATGAGCCTGTGAAAACAAGTAGGGCAAGGATCAATGAAGGAAGCCTGAATATAGCTATAAGATGACTGGTATGACATTGTCCATCTGAGAAACCACCTGATGGCCTAGCTTAAATGAGTGCTGTCACTTGGAATCAAGAATAATTTTGGTTCTAAGTGGTCAGTCTGATGGGACTTGTTAAAAAGCATAAAACCCTGAATCTCTGCATGTGTTGCTCTGAAATGATCTTTTGTATAGTGCTTTAGTAGCTGGAGCATTCACTGAGTAAGTGCTACCTTGATTCAATTCCTGTGTGATCTTGAGAAGCCATAAATCTCTACCTGCCATTTTTCAGAATAATCGCTTAGTGGTAGGCTCAGTAGGGTACCTTTTCTGTAACTACTAATCTTACTGCATCCCCCTGCACTTCTGTAAAACAATGCCAATAGCAAGAAACATGCAGAAGAGGATTCTGAATAGAAGGGCACGTGTCTTCCTGAATCCTCAGCATGTGCTCCATTCTGCCCTGCAGTTCCTTTTGCCTTGTTTGAGGAAGCTCCCAGTTCTACTGTGCAGCCCATTTGGGTTTGTATCTAAAAATCTAACACAGGCTCTGGAACCAGACAGCAAAAAATTAAAACCTACAACTATAGTAGTGGCAAACTATGGTCTGAAGTATACTTTGAGTTGTGCAGCCGGAGCTGGAACTGCTGTCATAAAATGGTATACTAATTTTCTCCGTATATCAGTAAGAGAAGTTTTTTTAAGAAAAAAATCTTCCAATAGTTTTTACTATTGTATTTGTTGATTAACTTTCATTGTTGGTGAATACTGTGATAAATATTAGATCATATGAATTAAAACCTCCTCATACACTGATGTGTTTTTAATGCAAATATTCTGTACTTGTTACATGGCTTTCACTGAAAAAAAGAGTTGGTTTTTTAAATAAACATAATTCAAAACAGTTGTATGCATGCATTGAGCCTTCTCACTTTGGGCCTTTATGTGATTGCACCAGAATGCATGTTGTGGTATCTGCTGATGGACTTGAACTAGTGCATTTTGTAGCTCCGCACAGTGGCTAGGAACGTGTCTTCTTGTTTCCCTTCCCCACCCCACCCCGCCCCGATCTTTATAATTCAAGGTATTCATCAAAGAACTGAATTTTCCTTTAAAGCACACTGAAGAGTAGAATTTGCCCCAGTTCAGGAGAACACAGATCATAGGGACTATAAGTCTTCCATTTTAAATCTTTACTGCTTAATTGGTGGTTAAATTTCATTGGTAATTTAAGAGGGGATTTACAGTCTTATTCAGGAAAGATTACTTACTAAGTCAGAGGTACTTCATGCTTCAATGCTTTCCTGACTATATTGAGAGAGACTTCAGCATATGCTCAAATGTTTCCTTGAACTGGGACTTTAAAAGGTTTTATAAAATTAAAAGGCAATATAATTGTAGACATTATTAAAAATTCAGACTAGTGTTATTATTATGCAGCAATTTTATTCAGCAACATTACACATCACCATAAAATTCACTTCTTTAAATGGCCCCCTTGCAGTCATTGCAGTAATTTCATGGAAATATAGACACTGTCACTCCAGAAACACTGGCTCTTTGAATATCACTATTTCACACAGCTACTGGTTCAGACAAGCATAACTTTTATTTTTGCCTGTCTCACTTCGCTCTTGAACATCCTAATTTTTATAGGGCTGTTTGTGGTAGAAGTAAATTAATTCTTGATCACACAGGTAGTAAGCTTATGCTTTGCATAAGAAAGTTTATTGACAGTATTTAATGTTTCTGTTTGTGTAGTTCTTTTCACATCAACTCATTCCACATTAAATATATATATGGTATCTAAAACAGCAGCAGGAATTTAATATATAGCCATAATGTTGATGAGGAGATGTTAAGACTTCTCAGTGTCACAGCTTCCTCCTGTTACAGGGATGACTTCATTAGACACTGCACTTCAACAAATCAATAGCTAGTATTGCTCACTAGATTAAATAAAAAAATAAAACTAAATCAAGTAGTAACAGCAATACTAAATATCTTTGCATTATTTAATCCATAAAACATCTGTGTCAACACATTAAGTGTTACTACTATTCATTGTTAACTGTTAAAATAAAAACCTCAGACAGTTAAGTGAACTCATATGCCTGAAATCTAGGGCTTTGTATAAGATATTGAAAATATTAAAAATCTAGGGCTTTATAGAAAAAAAAACCATACATCTTGAATAGTCAGTGCAGCCTCTGGAAATAAAATAGGTTATTACCTTTCAATGATACAGAAAATAAGCAAATCTGTTTAATGTGCCTGGTCATGCATTTTTTGCAATCTGGGATCCAGTGCTTTACAAATTGCCAGGTCAAATGCATAGACATAAAGATCTCTTCTGAAGGGAGTTTTTCCATGGCTTATGGTGGGGAGATATAGTCTTGTTAGACTTTGAAAATGTTGGGTCTACTACTGAGTTAAATTTTTGTCAGGCAAATATTCCATGGATTTAGCACTATGAATTTATCTCACCTTCACCAAACTCTTCATATATAATGAAAAAACCTCTTAGGAATTTGGCGCATTTTTGTTTTGAAATTTTTGAAATAATGTTTCTATATTTATTCAAAATCAGTATTCCTTCCAAAAATGTTTCTTTTTCACTTTTTAGAAGTTGGGTCCATTTATATCTTTTCACATACTAGGGCAAGTGTTTTAAATATCTTTATTTGACGTAAATTTAGAAATGCCTTCTCTATTTCAGTAATGAACTGAAAATCTCTTACTTATACAGCTAGATTTCATTAATATTGACAATCTTTTTGCCATTTATACAAAATGGGAATAAGGCTCTAATTCTGCTCCAGGACTGATAAGAATTGTTATCTGTGGCTAGCATTGTTTTTGGTAATTTGATTGTATGGTTATTATAGAAGCACTGTTTCTTAAAATAGTTACTTTGTATTTTAAAAGAAAGCAATCAATTGTGAACTAGTCACTCTTCAAGTAAATATCTAATTTTAACAGGACAGTAAATGTTAGTTGTATTCTACCCAATGTTGGAATATTTTTGCAAGGGATGGGATCATCATGGAAATCAATGATCAATCAGCAATTGTATGCAGTATCCCTAGTAAAAATTATTTTTGGAAGGTACAGACACAGTTCTATAGAATAAGATGTTGGGGTGGAATAAAATTAGCGTACTTTTTCCAGTGGCCTGTTGTTTTTTTTAATCTACTGAAAAAAATGTACCACTGTAATGCCACTGTTCAACCTTCAGTGAATCGAGATCTCCACAGTTCTCTATTTTTCCTATTTAAAATACACCTTTAAAAAAAAATCCAACCAAACCCCAACCTTTTTCTAATTTGTGGACTAATGTATCAGGAATTTAAGGAATTTAACATAATTATATCAAAATATGGAAATAGACATTGCAAAAGGAGAAAAATCCTGAAAGATTTCTAAATTACTGCAAATTCTTAAGAGAGCTTCATTGTTTGCAGGGATTAGAAAATAGTCTTTAGCTTTTTAATCTTCAGTCATTTTTATCATGCATACAGTATGTGATGGTGCTGGCAAAAAAATCCAGAGCTAGTTAGTCTGATTAACCCAGCTTTAAAGTTTCCTTATAAATCAGAAAATATGATGTAACTCTGAAATGGATGTATAAAGGATTTAGATAGTCTACTTCCCTCTTATGTTTGAAAGTAACCTTGAAATATTTCTTGAATTGTCACTTCCAGAAATAACCAACACATATATTGTCAGTGATAGTGCTTGATTGACAAGGTATTGGCTATGTATATAAAATAAATGTGAGAGAGCTTTCTTTGAAGTAAGAGAGCAGGATGGCTGAGCAGATATCTATCTATTTCTTTATCTAAAAAATTATATCATGATTGACAACTGGTTTCTTCAGTATGTTCATGAATTTACTTCAGTGGTAAAAGCTCATTACTGCTTTGTTAGTGGAATACGCTACCAATTCTTCAGGTCCACATGGATATAGTTGTGCAGATAAATTCATTTTTCATTAGTGTACACTTTCCAACCTTGAACAAGCAATACATCTACATTCACACAGTCCTCATTTTACCAAAAGAGCTCTACAAAGTTTTGAGCTAAACTGATGTTAGGCTATGAGGAAGCGAGAAGAAATAATTAATATGCAAGTATCTGTGACTATTGGTCGAATTCCATTCATGTTTGTAAAACTCTAGAAATTCATACTGTACTATATCTTCCAGACAAACTGTTTGACTCCCTGTTTTCAACTGTTTTTTTTCCATAGACATAACTCTCCATAACAATTAGTCATATTATTTTTTGCTGTTATCTTTTTTAAAAAAAAATTATCAATTAATTTTCTATTCATGAACATAAGCTGTTCTGGTATACCACTGAAAACATTCCTCAGTAGGACTAGATTTACTGTTGTACTTCATTCTCTTTCTGCATGGAGGAACAGCAGTATGGCATGGTGTAAACTTTGAATGAGGACACAAAGTAAATGAATCCTATAAGGCATACTCAATTTAAAACAGTTCAGTGATTGTTCATTTCTTATGTAAAATAAAGACAAAAAATATAAAATAACAGTAAAGCTTGCAACTGAAAGCTACAAAAAGACAATTAATAAATTTAATTACAAACCTTATTTTCTTCAGCTAACCTTATTTCCCAGAATGGCTTTGATAATGACTAGAAGGTAATTGAAATGGGATTGATAGCTCATCTCCTCTTTGTTCTAATCATTACCTAGTAGTTTTCTTTTTTAATCTGTTATCTCTATTTAGTCTTTATTCTGCATGTCAAAATCTAGTCACTTTCTGGATTATGTGCTTCATACATTCCAAAATACACTACAGTGAAATAAATATTGCTGATTTCAACTAAATTGTGTACAAGCTTAGATTCTTCATCCTATGAGATAAAGAGGTTTGAGAGAGAGAAAGAGATTAGAGAAGGTGGTCACAGAGGACTACTTATGGCAACTTCTAGCCTTTACAGAACAATATATTATCAAATGAAATCATGTAGGCTCGTGACTTCTTTTACTCTTGGAAGAAGATTCAAGGGCAGAATTTACTGTCTCAGCTTCTTTCACAAATGATATTCACGTATTCTTAGGTATCTTAAAAAGTGACTTTATAAATTAAAGTTGATGATGCTGTAACTTCTCCACTTATTTCTCCGCTGTTCCTGAGTAAAAAGAAATATTTTCAAAAAGGCAGAAGGTAGCTGTATTTTTCCTGCACTTTGTCTATACACACCTGTCGTTTCAATAGAGAATACATGCCAGTAAGTTTCTGCTTTGGCTATGACTATTCTAAATTGTGTGACTGCTACATAAGAGAGGAGAAGGATGAATTTTCTATGAAGGCTAAGGGAATAAACAAGAGCCACAGGGGCACTTGTGGAAGAGTACAGGCTAAAAGCATTCACAGGTGGACAGGCGATTTACCCATTCCTATGTCCAAAATGCAAGTTGCCCTTTGGCAAAACCCAAGCTTTTGCTTATCTAAGACTTAAGGCTTAAAATAGGTACTTTTCCTCTGTGGCTGTAAGGAAGATTATGTCTCTCATCCATGATGGAGTGCTTTGGCTAAATTTAACTCTGGCTGTTGGAAAGACTTACTCATAGGATTATGGCACAGCTGTGGAAATCACTGCTGTTGTTTTGGTTGGAGATTTATGAGACAACCTCGGGGGGAAAAAAAGAAAATTTCTTTATTTTTATACATACATGCTAGTGTGGATGATACCAGATCTGAAAGAAGGAGGTGCACAGCTGAACAGTGTCAGGGAGCAAGGTGTGCAATAGCACAGCGCAAAGCCAGTGCTATTATAGCAGGCCAGTGCCCCTCACTCCCACCATTACCTGCATGTGTGACTAGAAACACAAGCAACAAGCATACAGCAAGCTTTACATACTGCTTTCTTTTTTAAAAAAACGTCATTGCAATAAATTTCTAAGCAGATATGTTCTGGTATGTGAAAGCTGTATGGCGTTGCTTACATTTGCAGATGCATTTTGGTCATACATATATTTCAAGGTATCCTCTCTGTATTTCTCTTCCAGGTTCAGGTCCTTCGCAATGCAGGGGAAGAAGTGACCCTAACTGTGTCCTTTCTGAAAAGAGCACCTGCTTTTCTCAAACTGCCACTGAATGAAGATTGTGCATGTAAGACTTTATTACTTGGCCAAAAGAAAACTCAATTCAATGCTCATGACCGCTTGCAGCTTCCAAACCTACTGTGCATTGAGGGTGGTTGACAGCCGCTTTTTTGGTCAGCGTTGCTGCCTGAATATGAGCTGCTCATATTGCCAGGTCTTGTAGTAACATACACCTCAAGCAAAAAATTGCTATCTTTGCTTGAAAAACAGATCACCGGGCATATCAGCAAAGTTGCAGGTAAAACAGTAGAATTACTTTAGTTTACAGTTGCTCACATCCTGATGCAGAGTATTTAAAAGTAGTTTTTCAGGCAGCATCAGATAACATTCTAGTCTGAAGGAGTTTTGTCTTGTAAATGTGAAAATGAGATTGTGTGTGTATATTTAGAAGGCTTAACTTTACCATTTAAAATTCAGAGGCTTTGGTGGAGGTGTCTGTCTACCTAAAAATAAATTACTCTGGGATGATTAGTATTTTGTTTAAGTCCAACCAAATTTTTGTCAACTAGCCCCATGAGAGACCTATGGAGACAGCTGTCTTCCTTCAATTATATGAAATTGTAAGTGTGGGTGCATAATTATAGATAGTTGCAGCATATCTAACCATATTTATATGTCAGCCTGTGCCTTTTGTCACCACTGCTTTCCTTCTGCTTCTGGCCTCCTAAGAGGGTAAAATGAATTGCTTAATTTTTAAGCAACAAAACAATAAATATTTGATTTAAATACTTTTAGGCTTTGATTTTAAGTTAGTAGGAATTAAATAAACTAAATTATGAAATAATATTTTATACAATCATTTGTTGAAATACTCTCTTTATCTTTTGCCTAGGTATTAAATTTTAGTGAGACAAGAAAAGATTTAGAACACCATACTATTAAATAAAAATGTATCCCAGTACATTTGTCCCTTTTATGAAAGGTTGTGGTACCCCAGAGTGCCCTGAGTAATGCACACAAACATGCATTTGCATCAATCCTATCATGTTACTTTTGTAGTGGAGCACTATAATTTCCTAAATTGTTACAAGAACAATTAGAACTGTGAACTTCATTGAGAGTAACAAAAGCATTATCTGACTAGTTCCCTCAAGTGAAAACCAAGGGAGGAGATATACACTTTTATTTTATTATCAAATTTGCAAAAAACTTTGGTTTTTTTTTTCTTACTAAACAGATTGTTAACTTTTAAGCAAAGTACCAGAAGAAGGATTCTCAAGCCTCCACTCAGCTTAAAAAGCCACTCCACTCAAACCAGAAGACAGATACTGGCTCAATGGAGAAAGTAAATGAATGTTAGATATGACAAAACTAGTGGGGGGAGGGGACTACATACACACAGACATACACAAATTTGAATTATAGCATTATAGGTTAATGAAGATTTTTTGGTGTATTCATGTTTGTATTAGGTGCCCCCAGTGACCAAAGCAGTGGCACATCCTCTCCCCTATGTGACAGTGGTTTGCATCTCAACTACCATCCCAACAACACGGTGAGAGCTTATATTTCTTTGATGGAATTACATAGAAGAATAATAATACTATAATAGCTAAGTGAAAGTAACTAATAAAGGACAGCAACATGGAAGGAGCTCTAATTAACATTGGAGATAGGCAGTTCCATAGGGGGCAAAAAGAGTTGCCAGATATTATGGCTGCGAATTAAACTATGACAAATTGTACCAGCTGAGATTGTGCCTTGATAGACGTGATTACTATTTTTATCTGGGCAATAGAGAATTTGCAAACGTTTTTTCTTCTAGATTATTTCCACAGCATAGGAATTAAAATTATTAAAATAAAAATATATCTATTTGAAGAAAAGGTGGAAAACTTTTTCAGAATATTTTTCCATAATTTTAATTTAATTTATTGTCTAAAACTTTTGGCAAAAGATGATTTAGGTATATGTTTTTGCCTATTTTTAAGGCAAGAGCATTTTACTTCTAGTAACTTACACTTAAAATCTTACTGAAGAATGATAGCATTTATGAAGCAAAGTCTCATTAGGATGAAATGCAACAGATGTCTTATCAGATTTTTAGTAAAAGATGCCTTTGAAGTGCAACAAGGGGCTTTTGACAATTTTCTTAGCCAGGAAATGCAAAATTTCCATTATTATATGTAGTTCTAAAGGGGATTTTGCTGCATATTTGGCTTTGTGATAGGTGAAAATACTCAGATAAAATTAAAAGCATTGAATAAATAAAACAATATACAGCATAATTATTACAGATATATTAAAAAAATCCAGAAATGTAAACATTGTTCAATAGATTTTGCTGGTTTTAATTTCTGGCTTGTTTTATTGTTCGTTCATACTTCACTGGTAAAAGTTTTAAATAGGAGCCCAGAAACTTAAAAGTCAATACCACAGATTTTAAGCCTGATTATAATCTGGAAAACCTTTAGGATTTATACACTTTTATGGAGCTAGAATTCATAAAAATGGGATAAAACCAATAACATTGGTGTCTTAATGCAGGCCAAATAATAATAATAATTAAAAAAATATATATAACTAGTGCAACAATATCAGAAACAGACTTATCTCAACAGTCTATATATGAATGCATGTAGAAAGGCTATTGCAGCAGATCCTAAACTTATTTTGCTAGCCACTTCATTTCTAACTTTGCTTTTAGGATAAAAACTATAAAAACTATGCTTCCATTTGTGAATCCTATTTCTACATGTGTCAAAACTGATCTAAATTAGCTACAGTTTCTATTTGAACTGATAATAATTTACTGAAGCCAAGTCTTTTTTTCTGAGTTTAAATAATATAATCAGGCATCATAAGTCTATAATTCACCCTAAATGAAATTCTTCCGCTGAAGACCAGGATGTGGTTCTTATCTCAGATGTTCCCTTGTAATGGGAATAGAATGCTTCATAAAACCAAATGAGACCTCTGCATGAATTCCTAAATTATGTACAACTCTTATGTCATGGTCCTTCCTTTTTCTCAGAATATTCTCTAGAATGCATTATCACTTATGGCCATAGTCTACTTCTTAATTTATAGCCTTGGTGATTTGCATGAAGGAGACTTTTGACTCAGAATTTGGAGTAGGCAGGACTGGTTTTGGTCTTTCATCAAGAATTCAGAGTTATATGGGCTAATGGTAGGGTTAATATTTCTGTTGCAGCCAGATCTAGGCCTACAGTTTGCATGTAAACTTTTTGCCACATTTCATTTTTTTCTTCAAGTTTAATTGCAGCTGAAAAAAGGTTTCTGATAGCAGGCAGAAAACGTTAAAAATTCAAGACAATGTTCAAAACAATGTCCCAGCTTAGTCTTCCTAGCAAATAATTTATTTATTTAGAATGAATCTATGGAATGTTTCACCAGAGGTTCAATGTTTTAAATAAGTGAATCTACTTATGAAAAGTCTGCTGTTCAGATAAATTGATGTTCATAGTGATCTGTTATTTTATATACATAAAAAATATATGAACATATATGTAAAAGAAAAGTTCAAGGTGGCAAAGCTTTATAATTCCATAGATCTTGCACAAAAATCACATTCTAGAAAAATACAAGGTGTACTTAATTTTTGTAGTATTTATTTTGTAAAATATACAGGTAAGAAAATATATGAAGTCTGAGATTAAAAAAATGTAAATGGTACAAGATAAGCAGGTACAATTTTACTGATATATTAGAAGTACTACATACATTTCAGTGAGGATCATGCTTCTTCAGAAAAATAATATCATCACTAGCACTGTTTTGTAAAGCATTTTATAAAGAAAGGAAGAGGTGTTGGATTTTTAAAAATAAATGTTGATAATTTCACTTTTTATAAGCATTTCTGATTCAAATCTGTATTCTGTAAAAATGCTGGTGAGTTTAGACTGTAGATATTTAAATACTCATTCTTTGTAGGTATGATCATAAACATGATAAAGTTCAATTTTCATATAAGTACTGTCTTGTGTAAATAGGTAAAATTGAAATATTAATCATAAACACGTAGTTTTGACTAAACAAATTTCATCACATGTTAAATCCTATTAACAATTACCAGATTTTGAGGTGATATCATTAGAATAGATATGTATTTAAATGTGCACGGGCCCACAGGAAACAACTGAATTATGGTTGTACAGTGAATAATTTAGAGATCACCTTTATTCAGGGTACAGGTATAAAACTAGTAGCTGATGATGTGATATGTACTAAATATGCACTTCTATTCATGACTATTCGTTTCAAAAAAAGGACACAATCTGTTTTCCCTAGGTTTTTACAGTACTGTTCCTCACACTTCCTCTAAACATATTGATGTTGAGGTTTATATAGAATTGTTTTATTTGTGAGAAAAACATAAGAATCTCTCCAGTGCTAGCTAAAACTGATGCCAAAAAAAATGAGGAAAGTGGAACACAATGCTAAATAAAATACACAGTCTTTGAAGTCCATCTCTCTCTTTCCAAATCTGCTGAGTACTTACAATGAAGCCCAAAACTGAGAAGGACCTTTTAATGTTTTTCAGGATACATTGTCATGTTCCTCATGGCCAGCATCCCCAGGACTTAGGTGGGAAAAAAGGTGGTGTGATCTCCGATTAATTCCACTTCTTCATTCACGGTTTTCCCAGTACCTTCCAGGATCAGATCTGTGCAGGTAAAGAAGTTCAGAAAGTTGAAATTTGACTTCTTCGTTGACAGATAAAAGCCTTAGGGAGTTGCCTTGTTAGAGGAATGGCATTATTAATTCCACCACAGCTGGCAGAGACATGAAACATAGGATCTTTCATAAAGGTCTGCCTAGGTCCACCTTAGCCCGTATTCTGCTCTGATGTCAGCCAGGACCAGGTATGTGGGGAAGACATGTGATCTTCCCGCTTGCCCCTAGTGGTCAGCATGATTCTCAGTTTGAGATTGCATGTAGGTCATCCTATTTAATAACTGCTAATGCTTTTGTCCTCAAAAGCTTCTAAGCTGCTTTTTTTGATACCTTTGGTTTTTGCAATGCACTGTTGCATTGAGCTCTGCAATGTAATTATGTTTTTAAAATGTACTTCCTATGTTCATGTTAAATCTCTCACCTGATAACTTCATTGGGTGAAATAATCTTGTTGTCCTGGAGCAACAAGGGCTGGCTGCCCCATGGGGAAGGCGAGCCAAGAGCAGGGGGTGGCAGCGGGGCTAGATGAGGCAGTGTCAACACAGACAAGGGCCCCATCTGACTGCGCTCAGTGGAGGAGCAAAGCAGACCTAGGGGTGGTCTTCACATGAGCCCATCATGGTGAGGTGGGGCTCAGGTCAGGCTGGGAAGTAAGCCCACAGGTTGGGTCCGAATCAGTGGGATACATGTCCAAGCACAGGCATAGCTGCAGCCAAACTCAGGTGAGGACCAAGTGGGAGGGCCTGAGCTGTGATACAGCTCCTGAGTGAAGGGAGGGACAGGCCCCCAACTCAAGCTCTTTCACAGCAGCCTCATCCCACATCCCACACCATGCCATGGCAGAGCTGGCCTCAAGCACAGGCAGCCGGGCACCCAGGACAGGGAAGAGGGTGGACTCTGGGCCCTGACCCTTGTATCAAGGGAAATGCTAAATAAGCATTGTTCATTTACATTTTTGTAACTTCAGATGACTCTTTTCTGTTTTACAGTTGGAAGGATCCCTATTGTTATCTCCTTTTAGGGAAACCCTTCCATAGCTCTGATTATCCTTGTCATTCTCTCTGTTTCTTTTGTAATTCTAATATATCTTCAATGAGACTTCACACAGTACTTTCAGGACTGCAAGGAGGATCCTTCTTGACTAAGACATAATGATGTTTTCCATTTTTTTCTCTGTCCTTATCTAATACTTTGTAATAACCTATTACCTTTTGACTGTCACTGAGCACTAAGGTGATGGTTTTCAGAGAACTGTTTGTACAGTTGTACAGTTTGTACAGTTGTACAGCAAGAACTCTTGCATTTCTTTCCTCAATGTTTATAGCTACAGTAACGTTCTTTGTTGCATACATAAAGCTAAGGTTATTTTTTCCCATAGGTGTTACTTTGCATTTATTACATTGAATTTCATTGCCATTTTGTCTCCCAGTCACTGGGGAAGTTGTCCAAAGCTCATAGTCAGGCTTAAATTTATTGCATCATATAGACCTACCACTTGTCATTGTTTAATTTAATATTATCCCAATAAATCAGAAGAAATCAGAAAGGAAGACAGGAATATTCTGGAATGATCACTGTTTTTCAAGTGTTATGCATTTAACTAGAAAACAGCTACAACATCAAAAAGGCGAAGTATATAAATAAGATCAGACTTGTTAAAGTTTAAATACCTAGGTATTGTGTGGATTAATTTATCATCTGTATATAAGAATGAGGTTCTAATACTAAAAAATTTTGTGAGTTCCAGCATGTAAGTCATTAACTGGAGGACAGCTGTCTACAGTTATAGAACATGTTTCTCCATTACGTCTTCTTCTAACCCAACAGAAATACTAACTCTTAAAATAAGCACAATGATATCATCACACAATATCATTTGTGAGGCTGTGAGGCCTTACTAATTGAAATAAACTCTGTCTTTCCCGTGTAGCCTTCATGTCTGCCAGCTTAGATGTGTGAGTCCGGGAAGAATAGTGTGTTATGCTATACCCTGACGACTCATCAGGCATCAGCAGTTTAAAATTTCCTTTTCCTCCATTCATACACATGTAAAATTACCTAATTAATACAGGAAATCTTCATTAATATATCTGGAAATACTGTTTGTGAAAGAACCTCCCCAGTATCTTTCCTCTGTTATTATGCTCACCCTTTCAGTGTTTCTATGGGTCCTGCAGTCAACTGATACAATCTGCCCCCAAGGGTGGGATTATGATCTCCCCCAGAAACTAGGGGAAGAGTAGTGTTCTTCAACCTCAATTTGGAGTTTGCGTGGGATGAACTTTATTGTTTCTTATCACAGCCTGCTTCCTTCTCATTGGTTCTCAGCAAACATTTGAAAGTTGCACAAAAGCCTTCCACAGCCTCAGTTAATTCGAAGGGCGGCTGTTCCTTAGAAGTACACTACCTAGGTCTGCCAGCCATTTTCCTATTCACAGAGCTGTAATTAAAGCTGTTTAGGCAATAGTCATTTCACCACTAGAAAACTGTGATGCTAAAAACAGCCTACAGCTTTTGGCGGGTAACAGCAACATCATATTTACTTGGCTGCATGATCCTTGTTTTATTGAGGAACAATGGCTGGCCCAGGGAGTCAAGGTGTAAACCAAAGGCTACAATGGCTTATGTTGAATTGAATAGAGCTACTCACATGGAAATTTAGGAAATATTCAACTATTCATAGATCTAGCATTTTAAAATTAAGTCTTCTGCATCAATAAAACATAACCTTAAGTGCACATTATAGAACTTGTACATTACAGAGAAAGATTTTTAGGTAGCAATGATATTCCTGAGATTTGAATTTCCAGAAAATGAATTTAAAAGTGTATTTATACAAAACAAAATATCTGAATTCATACTCAAACCTTGCATAACTACTCTGATAATTTTCTCCTTGTGACCTTCTATGCTGTCTAACATGAGGAAGTAAGAGTACTTAAAGGAAACAAAAATGCTGTATAAATATGAGAGAGGAAGTGGGTTTTTCTTCAAAAAAACATAGAAGCAACATTTTATATTGCTAGCAAGACAGTTTATAAGAATCTTTTAAATGAGTGTAAACATTTTAAAATGTGACTCCCTCTCAAAATTTGCTATGAGAGAAAGGTAGATAATTTTTAAAAGAGACTGCTAAAAAGAGCAACATTAAGGAAAGGATATTGAAATTAATATAAGAAAGCAACATGAAATGGAATTTAATTCATTACATTTTCTGTAGTTCATATTTACAAGGCTGTTTTCACTATATAAAGCCTAATAACTTTTTATGTTTCAGAGTTTGAAAAGACTGGCACAGAAATACATCATATCATTATCACAGACACTGTTACGCCTCATAATCATATTCTAGCTTTTCTAGTGGGATGCTTGAGACACATGAGTTCCAGAGGGTATTCATATAGAATTCCGGAGGGCATTCAGGTTGATCTTGGAAAGCTTATTAATTTCAAATATAACTCTTGAGTTCCAGAAGGCACAGAACCTGAGATGCATAGCTGAATTAGAATTCTTCTGATCTTAACTTTTTTGCTGTATTAAAGTGATTAATCTTCTATTGGTTCTATTTAATACAAAATGCATATTAAACACATTTTTTCAGGTTTATGTGGTAGCATGGACTTTGGCTGGTAGACTAATTCAAGAAAATACTATTACAATAATCTAAGGCTAAGAATATCTACTGCCGTGACCACATTCAGAAGTAATTTATTATGTAGCCATGCATCTTATAGTATGTGCTTATTGATACTTGTGCAAGAACATTCTGGATGAATGGTTTTGTATGTGCACAGATCAAATACCGGGGAACAGTCTGATGCCCCAAATGCATCAGATTCATTGTGTTTGTAGTGTAAGGGAAACTTGTGCATCAGAGTTGAATCTGGAGCATACTGGGTTTTCTTTGCTTGTGCAGGTTAGCGTCACACATTAATAGATTCCTTGGAATCCTACTTTGGTTTGCAACAGGCTGAGTAGAAAGAAGAGGAGTCCTGAAAATAATGCTATTTTTCCTGAAAGAGTTAATCAATAAATTTGTCTAAGCAAGGACTTATTTAGAATTTTATTCTGGAAGAATTAACTATTTACATTAATAGCCATTTAAAATAAAGAGTATAGTAAGCAAATGCTAGCTACATTACCTGAAGATGCTTTAAATAAATCTTCCTCAAAAACTTTACCTGAATTATTGTGAAAATTAGTCATTGAAAGAGGCAGCTCTCAGTTTGTACCTTTGGATTTTAAGGAAAAATCACTACCTGTGTAAAAAGGCAAAAAAACCCGTAGGTTAGCTGATGGATTTAGATAAACCACTGGTCTCTGCATGTTCATGTTAGGATATATAGGTCTTATCTTCCTGTAAGAGCTAGTTCTCATGATGGGACTCTCAAACAAAAGGCATGGCTCTAATTCATTCTTAATGCTCCTCCTGACTGAACAGTAAAAGCCTGTACTTGACACAGATGCAGCAAAGACCTTTATGGTAGAAATAGTTATTAGCTCTACATTCTACACAACTAGAATATAATTTCAAGAGGTAAAAAAAAACTTTGCAGAATGGGTATCTGTCTTGAGATGTCAGAAACTGTTATCAGCGACACTCAGTTTTACGCTGAAGATAACACTTTGCCTGAGCCATTCTCAAAGAATCTGAATGATGTACTTAATTTTGAACCATTAATTGTTCATTAATAGATGGGTTTGTAGCAGAATGCCAGCAGTGGAACTTGGTATTCTCTGTATGTTTAATAATATCTTACTCCAAGATATAGATTTATATTGAGGTTTTTTGGTTCTGAAGCCAGAGACCTGTGAGCCTTCCAAAGGCTGTTAGCCAAGAAGGCTATTTACTGAAGAAATTAGGTTTGCTACCGCTTTAGCATCTGAAAGTTTTCTCTTATTCTATAATTGCTCAGCACTCAGCTGTGGAAAGTCAGTCTATAATGCATGACAGATTATTGTATAGGTGTCCATAATGGTGCTGGGATAGAGGCACCCAGGTGGCCACTGCTTTTGTCATTGGATGTCTCTTGGCATTCCACTGTATTTTGCTAATGATCCTATATTCAGAAATGCAATTGGAAAAATCATTAATGCTACCTGATTGATTTTGAATTTGCCAGCTTTTCTATCAGTAGTTTAGAAGAGGATCAAAATTCTACAACCAAGAGCAGCCAACAAGGGGTATTCAGACAGGAATCTTACTGTATTTAAACAATGTATTCGAACAAAAAATAGAAAAATGAAACAAAATCTGTTGAGAAAAAGGTACTGTATTCCACTGAATTTCTCAAATAATTGCGTCTAGTGTCCACTACACACTTTCCTTCTCTGTGATCTGCAGTATTAAAGTATTAACTCTTTGGTATGCATCAGCTATTTCACTTATTTAGCTTCTGAAGTCACACAGTGTTGTTCAATGTTCAGTGGAGCTAGTGTACAGAGGTTTTTTTATAGCTTTGTGGAAACTTAATATAGTCTGAGTTGACCTTTTAGCATGATTTTTTAATATGTCAGGTATTTATAAAACAGGAAAACCAACAATTTATCAGTGTTCAGTGGCTGACCTTCACTTTAGTTGAAAGAAAAGCATTTCTACAAGTATTGTTAAGATGATATGCTAGAACAGATGAAATTTTCTTCTGACCTGATCTGTTATGACATGTCTACAGGCAAAATGCATTCCAAGTAATTGCTGTGGATGGGGTTTGCAGTGGAATAATTCAGTGTCTCTCTGCTGAAGACTGTATTGACTGGCTACAAGCAATAGCAAGTAACATTTCCAACCTCACAAAGCACAATGTAAGTATGGATCCAAGTAAGCCAGAAGGTTTCCCAATCATATTTGATTATAACTGTCATAAAAGCCTAATGGGTTCACACAGAGAATTATCTGCATATAAACAATGCTTGAGGCTTTCTGAGAGAAGTCAACTCAAGTTTGTCATCAAATCAGACTTTGTGAGAAATCATTGAATGGGAAAATATTCTCCCCTACAGTCATATAGTTCACTTCATTGCTATCAGAGTTATTCGTTTCTTAGCAATACCAGCTAGCATTAGAAACAAAGACCAGACACACAGGAGAAAACCAGGTGTGATGGGTAAGCACATATCAAAGCAAAAAATTCTGTACTTTCCTGACAGTTTGAGAAAGCACATCTATATAAAGACTGGTATAATCAGATCTGAATTAGATGTTAGGTCTGTTTCGGTATTATTTAACACAAGGAGAACAGCAAGGTGCTTCTGTGATATAATACAGATGTTTATTATCAGCAAAGATTAAATGCATTTATGCTTCATGCACTGTACTTTTATGATCTGATCTTGTGGAATAGATATCTCTTTTTATTGAAGCAAGAATAAAGGTTATGCAAAAGTGTTGCCAAACAACCAGTACATTCAGTTGAAAGGTCTTCTGGAACTGCCTGGGATGTATTTTGCATTTGATAGATGTGTAGTTTTTGCTGTAGAAGTCTATATGATACGTTTCCCATTTTTCCTCAAAACATACAGAACACATGGGTAACTCCATTATTTTGAATTGAGTTATAACAATGAAGCCCTTGAGGATTTAATTTATATTCTCTCAGATTTCCTTAAATATGCTTTAGCCTCCCAAACCTGCCTCTGAATTTGCTTTTGTTTCAAATACAGGGAACACACTGAAGGAAGTTGTATTTCTTGGAGATTTATATTCAAGATGCAAAACTATGTTCCATCTGGCAGCAATATGTAAAAGTCATTGTATTCTAAAAACGTGACAGACATGAATTCATCCACCATCTGCAAGCTTCCATGCAGTACAAGCCAACTTTATGGCTATTTATTCATCCTTACAATGCTGTTGCTGTATAGAACCTTTCTTGTCTCACTAGGCACCCTGACAAATGAGGCTGCTGTTTTTTTCTCTTGCCATCTTTAGTCCAGTCTATTAATGATTCTTGCTACCTAAAGTAGTGTGTTTGTTCACTTATAAAAATAGATAGATGCACCTAAATTTTATCTGATAATGCTTTATGTAGCTCTGATGAGACTATAATTATGGTTGCTTAGTGTAACTCAAATTTTGGTAATGCACTGTTATATATATTCAGCATTTTAAAAATGAGTACAGATTACAATGCTACACTAATTTCCATAAAATATAGAAACAGTGTATCTGATGTTTTATAAGATGGAAATAGTAAATTATGTAACTATTATGCCAATCTCTGTATTTACTTTGTCCCAAAGACATCCTGTAAAGTAACTGTGAGAGTTAGGGCTTATGACAATTATCTATTGATCTATTTTTAGAACTGTCCTAATTGTTCATTGCCCATATGAATTTATGGAAACCAATAAGACTTTCTTTTCTGTAATATACTTTTCTTTTAAATTGTCAGTTGCCAGAAATAATTATTTATTTGACAGCATATGTGATAAGTGTATATAAGAAACATTAGAAATGCAGAGGGGGAAAAATCCCAAACTGTTGCTCAGAACAATGATTACATGTGATTAGAGGTCCCTATATTTTCTTTCTGTACAAGATGGTTATTGACATAGACATACTGTTGATGTTGGCATTTTTCCTCAGAGAGAGACATCTACTTACAGTCATTCTCCCTTACTGTGGCATCCAGTACCAAAGAAACAAAGAGAGTATAGGACTTCATTTGAACTTTTGTACAAATTTAGTGATTTTTAGCTTCAGTTAACTACTTATTTCTATCTAGGGGTTATGAAAAATAATTTGTTTCATTTAAATACCATGTGGCTTATAGAAATGTTAACTTACGTGCTCTTTCTCACATCTATCTTTTGAAAAAGAAGGAAGCAGATGAAAACAAGAAAGACTGTAAAAACTAAATTGTTTCTGAAAGCATTTCCTTTACCAGTGTGTCAAGTTTGGACTCTGTAGATTTGGGTGGGATTTAACTTGCCTAACTTTAGATGTCTTAAAGCAGAATGTCTGAAGAGCGATCCTTATGATTTACTTTTGACATCTATTTTATGATAAGATTAATTCCCTCAGGATATATCTTTCTTTCCTTTGTCTGGTAAGGGACCCTAGTGTGGTGAGTTCAGACTTCGATACCTAAGGAGATATGTATATCCTGTCCTGGTGTCTCTGAGGGGCCAGAGAGGGTTCCTCTGAATAAATCTGCCAAAGAAATGCCTGGATATTTTGACAAAAAGCATACTAGTCTCAACCAGAAAATCTGAATTATTTTACTTTTTCACACGCAAGCTAGCCGAAAAACATCATCTGATGGTTCAAACCCCACAAATGTATCTTAGAGTTGAGAAATGTGAGTCTCTGGCTCCAAAATCTCATGTTTGAGTCTATAGTTCAATTAAATTTTTATAAGGATAATGTCAAAATCTCTTCTGTCATGATCTAATATGTCCACATCTGACACAAAGGTGGTGTGACTCAATTGCAGAATCAACTTTGCAGCCAGTACCTACCAAAGAACAAGAAGATCACAAAAAGGGAGGAGTATAAACAAAACCAAAATATCTTGGCATCATCATCTTTGGAAGACAGTGTTGCTGTAATGGAGGCTGGAGGATGGTATCAAAATGTGTTTGCCTGCAGTGGTTAGGCTTTCAATCACTGTACAGTGTGAGATAAAACTTGTGTTATTATGCAATAAGTTAGTTACAGATGCAGAGATACAGAAAATTATATTCTGATTATTACAGAAGAGGTTAAAAAAAATCAGTATGCTGGCTGATCTAGTTGACTTAACTTCAAATTTTCATCAAAAGACAGACATCAGGTATGCACTGTTTAACTTTGCCCAAGTCATCTTCTCCTCCATCTTACCCATCGGAAAAAAATGGGCAACTAGAAATAGGTGAATAATGCAAATCAACTCTTGGCTACATGGCTGGTACTGACACGAGGGTTTTGGCTTTTATGACAATGGGACATTCCCCAGGAACTGTAGCCTCTTAGGGAGGGATGGAGTCCACCTGTCTAGAAGGGCCAAGGGAATCTTTGGCAGCAGGCTGGCCAACTTGGTGAGGTGGGCTTTAAACTGAGGTACTTGGGGGCTGGGGGCCAAAGTGGCAATGCTAATGCCATCACATCCAATGGGGGAATTAGGCCAACCAGAGCAGTGACAAAGGTGCCTTAGCTGCCTCACAAGATGACAATCAGGAGACCAACCACCTCAAGGGTGTGCATGGCTGTAGTGGGTCCTCGTGCACCCCTCCAGAGAAACCTGCGTGCTAAAGTACCTTTCTGAAATTCCTGTACACCAACACACGCAGCATGGGGAATAAACAGGAGGAACTAGAGATCTGTGTGCAGTTGCAGGGCCATGATCTGATTGCAGTTACAGAGACATGGTGGGATAGCTTGCATGACTGGAATGTGGTCATGGAGGGCTACAGGCTTTTCAGGAAAGACAGGCCAGCAAGGCGAGGTGGGGGAGTTGCTCTTTATGTGAGGGAGCAACAGGAATGCATCGAGCTCTGCCTTGGAGTGGAAGAAGAACAAGTTGAGAGCTTGTGGGTAAAAATTAAGGGGCAGGCACATATGGGTGACACTGTTGTGGGTGTTTACCACAGGCCACCTGATTAGGAAGAGGTAGTTGATGAAGCCTTCTGCAGACAGCTGGAAGTAGCCTCACAATCGCAGGCCCTGGTTCTCATGGGGGACCTCAACTACACTGGTATTTCCTGGAAAAGCAACATGGCGAGGCACACACAGTCCAGGAGGTTCCTGCAGAGCATTGAGGATAGCTTTTTTTGATGCAGGTGGTGGAGGAGCCAACAAGGCAAGATGTGCTGCTCGACCTTATACTAACAAAAAAGGAAAGACTGGTTGAGGATGTGAGGGTTGGGGGTAGCCTTGGCTGCAGTGACCACGAGATGGTAGAGTTCAGGATCCTGCATGGTGGAAGCAGGGCGACCAGTAGGATTACAGCCCTGGACTTCAAGAGAGCCAATTTTGGCCTCTTCAGATACCTGCTTGGAGGAATCCCATAGGCTAGGGCTCTAGAAGGCAAGGGGATCCAAGAGAGCTGGTCAGTATTCAAGGACCACTTCCTCCGAGCTCAAGATCGGTGCATCCCGATGTGGAAGAAGTCAAGCAAAGGAGCCAGGAGACCTGCATGGATGACCAAAGAGCTTCTAGAGAAACTGAATGGAAGAAGGAGGTTCACAGTATGTGGAAAAAGTGACTGGCCTCTTGGGAGGAATATAGGAACGTTTTAAGGGTATGCAGAGATGCAACGAGGAAGGCAAAGGCCCACTTGGAACTAAGTCCAGCAAGGGATGTCAAGGATAACAAGAAGGGCTTCTTCAAATACATCAACAGTAAAAGGAAGACTGGGCCCGCTTCTGAATGAGGTGGGTGCCCTGGTGACACAGGATGCAGAGAAGGCAGAGAAGGCTTCAGTTTTTACTGCTAAGGCTGGCCCTCAGGCATCCCAGACCGCAGAGGAGAGAGGGAAAATCTGGAGAAAGGAAGACTTCCCCTTGTTTGAGAAGGATTGGGTTAGAGATCATTTAGGGAAGCTGGATCCTTGCAAATCCATGGGCCCCAAAGGGATCCACCCACGAGTGCTGAGGGAGCTGGCGGATGTTCTTTCCAAGCCACTCTCCATCATCTTTGAAAGGTCATAGAGGACAGGGGAAGTGCCCAAGGACTGAAGGAAAGCAAATGTCACTCCAGTCTTCAAAAAGGAGGACCCAGGAAACTATAGGCCAGTCAGCCTCACCTCCATCCTCGGAAAGGTGATGGAACAGTTCATCCTGGAGGTCGTCTCCAGGAATGTAAAGGAAAATAAGGTTATCAGAAGTAGTCAACATGGGTTCACCGAGGGAAGATCATGCTTGACCAACCTGATAGCCTTCTATGATGGTGTGACTGGCTGGGTCGATGAAGGGAGAGCAGTGGATGTTGTTTTACCTCGACTTCAGCAAGGCATTTGACACTGTCTCCCATAACATCCTCACAGACAAGCCAAGGAAGTGTGGTTTAGATGAGAGGACAGTGAGGTGGATAGAGAACTGGCTGAACAGCAGAGCTCAGATGGTTGTGATCAACAGGGCAGAGTCTGGTCGGAGGCCTGTAACTAGCGGTGTTCCCCAGGGGTCTGTGCTGGGTCCAGTCCTGTTCAATATATTCATCAATGACCTGGATGTAGGCATAGAGTATAACCTCAGCAAGTTTGCTGATGATACCACGCTGGGAGGAGTGGCTGATAGGTGGGAAGGCTGTGCTGCCATTCAGCGAGACCTGGACAGGCTGGAGAGCTGGGCCAAGGGGAACCTCATGAAATTCAACAAAAGCAAGTGTAAGGTCCTGCACCTGGGGAGGAACAACCCCATGTACCAGCACAGGTTGGGGGTTGACCTGCTGGAAAGCAGCTCTGTTGAGAAGGACCTGGGAGTGCTGGTGGACAGCAAGGTGACCATGAGCCAGCAATGTGCCCTTGTGGCCAAGGCGGCCAACAGTATCCTGGGGTGCATTAAAAGAGGTGTGTCCAGCAGGTCGAGGGAGGTTATCCTCCCCCTCTACTCTGCCCTAGTGAGGCCACATTTGGAGTACTGTGTCCAGTTCTGGGCTCCCCAGTTCAAGAAGGACAGGGAACTGCTCGAGCAAGTCCAGCAGAGAGCTATGAAGGTGATCAGGGGACTGAAGCATCTCCCATATGAGGAAAGGCTGAGAGACTTGGGTTTGTTCAGCCTGGAGGAGAGAAGACTGATGGGGGATCTCATCAATACTTATAAATATCTGAAGGGTGGGTGTCAAGAGGATGGGACCAGACTCTTTTCAGTGGTGCCTAACAACAGGACAAGGGCCAATGGGCACAATTTGGAACACAGGAAGTTCCACTTAAACATGTGAAAAATCTTCTTTACTGTGAGGGTGACGGAGCAGTGGAACAGGCTGCCCAGAGAGGTAGTGGAGTCTCCTTCCCTGGAGACATTCAAAACCCGCCTGGACGCGGTTCTGTGCTCTAGGTGTACCAACTCAAGCAGGGGGGTTGGATGAGATGATCTCCAGAGGACCCTTCCAGCCTCTACCATTCTGTGATTCTGTATTCAGTATATTAGAACTAGTGTCCTCCAGTGTTTCTAGAATACTGAGAGTGGTACTGCTAATTTTCATTTCTTTAGCTCCTCAGAAACCATGGAAAGATCACATATGAGATTAAATACATAGCTTTAAAATTACAAGACCTGAATTGACTTTTATATTGGTATGCAACCAAAATGCATACAGTAGAAATGCATTGTTGAAAGCATCCATAAAGACCATTCATTTCTGAAGATGGGTTCCTCTGCAACTTGAGTCACTTGAGCTGCATCTGTGCTAAAAATTCATCAGTTTTAGCAATAGCCTCAAAAAACAGAGGAGTTACATTAAACCCAAAGTTTGGTCTAAGTAATCCTGAAACTGACGTTCATGTGCTGAAACCTGAATACGTTAAATTGAACCTAGACTTGAGAACTCTAATTCCTCTAGGAACTGATGAGGTAGAGAAGGGTTTTACCTCTTTTTATTGCCAGTTTGGATGGCAGGCCAAAGATGATTAGAAAGGGAACAAGCTGCTGCTTCTACCTTTTCTTACTCATGGTCCAAGCAGAAGTTTTCAGTTCTTCTGTTCCAATTCAGCTGTGAACTATTGGCCTTTCCATGAACTTTTAAACTGTAGTAATTTCTGTGGTAATTAATACTGATTTCTATTCTTTACCATCTGTTTTGTTAAAGAATTTTATGATGGCAGTATCCAATAGGTCACATAACTTTTAAAAAAACTACACTCTGGAAAAGTCTAAGAAAATACTCCAAAATCGTGTGGTCTATAAAGATCCACCAGTTGCCAATACTTCCCTAACTGGTGCAATTTTCAAGGAACTCGAAGGCAAAATTTTTAATGCCTTTAGCAGGGATGAGATTTTACCCAAGGTCTTTTTCAGACTTGGTTCAATTGAAAATTATTTGAGTGCCACAATATTCTATTCAAGTGCTACCAAAATTTAAAAGAAAAAAAAAGAAAAAAAACCAAACAAACAAACATAAACTTTAGGTGTTCATAAGAAAAGAATAATAAAATACATCGCAGTTACCATCTTCTAGGGTATAGCTAATGCAGTCTTTGGGGATTTCTCCTCCCAATTCAATATGGGGATTTATCCTCCTTACTCAATACTTGTCACTTTTGCCCATTTCTTTCTCTGTGGCAGATTTTTAGATAGGAAGTGCAATGATACTTCTTTTCCCTTTCCTCTTCCATCCTTTCCTTGGGAAACACTGCAGCAATTGCACATTTATGCTTCTTACCTAGAAGCTAGCACTTGACAGAGAAGAAAAAACATGAACTTCATCAGACAGGAATGACAAGCAACTAAGTTAAGGTTGCCAAGCAGGAGGTGACAAAAAGTTAGTTTTAAATTTATCTTGAGAATGCCCATAAGATCTTGCAAGATTTAGTTCTCAGTAACTTCACTTTTTTCCATCATGGTACATTTTCTGGTTAAAATAACATGTATCTGTGAAATTAATGAGGCATACATATGTTGATGGTGGAAGCACGGCAGTAGTGTGAAAGCAGAATAATTAAGAGGTCTACAACCTGAGTATGAGTTTGGCACAATGTATGTGTTTTCCTGAACTTAAGCTTTTATTTTGAAAAAGTTCAAAAGTTCAGTTGAAATCATGGCTTTAATCATATGCTTAAAGTGCAATGAGTAATGAAAGAAACTGCTGCTAAGAGGACAAATGTATTTCCCCTCACTTTCACTGGAGAAAAGAGAACAATAATACCTTATCTTTACAGTGCTGAAGTTTGGGTAACTCTTTAGGGATTCTGTAAGTCACTAGGTAGAGGGAGAGGAAAAAAGTACAAAACCGAAGGAAAAAAAACCTATTTAGAATAATATGATCTGTTCCACTTGTGGGAAGAATAGAATATCACAGGACTATGTTTAGTGTTTAGTAAGTTGTTGAAATAAATTAGTAGTACATATCTCATTTTTCTGGTGGATACTACAACCAGTAAGAACATACTGTGGAATATTATATTACATGAATAAATCAGTCACTCATATGAAGTGAACAGATTTCACATTTCAATTTTTTAGTTGAAATACCATGGCAGACCATCAGGATGCTCTGATGTTAGTATTTTGGAGTTTTCAGGGATTTTATGCTCTTAGATGTCCTGTGAATTGTGTATTACAGTAATATTTAACTTTTTGTTTGTTACTAAGCTATGCATGTTTGGAGCAAATCCAAAAAGATCAACTTTAGTATCAAACCTCATACAGTGGTATGTTCTGTAGTAGTGCAAAAGACAAATACTTTCAATAATTTAGAAGTTGAAAACCTTGTAAAATGAAGACCAAAACAACAGAAGATTGTAGGAAGTCTTCAAAATATTACCAATAGAATAATTTTTACAAACATTATTTACTTTTCCCAAGATGGAACTGCTCAGATAAATTGGGTGTTATCAAATAAATGTATGTTCAACTGTTTTTAAGCAGTATTAGGCATTCAGGTGTTTACAGAGTTCTGACACTTCAATTTTTTGTTCTGCATCCCATTCTAGACCTTGTAAGGGAAGCGTATAGAGACAATCATTCCAATACTGATATTTAGGTCTCTGTAGGAACATTTAAAACTCAGAACTGGATACGCTTCTAACATACTGCTGCCATTTTTTCTTCCATATATGGTTCTCTTAAGGCACATAGATCTAAGCAAATAAATGTTGTCAGTGCAGCATCAAAATTACATAAATCAAATGACTCCTATTTTTCCTTCCTTTTTTAACACAGCGTGTTACCAGCCTGATGTTTAAAAACTCATTTGTTTCTATGTTACTGTTATCAAGTGTTATACATGGCCTTGTCCCATATTTAATTATATTTTGGGCAATTTACTGCATGTCTTATTTTACTAATTTGTTGCCTGTACCTTGTTAACTGAAGAATTGTGGGATATTTTATATCCTCTTGGGTGTAGTGATTTAACTGCAAAGAAAAGTTAAGTCTTGCCGAACTGTATTGCTGTTGCTCCAGTGTGTTTCATCTGTACTTTTTTAAGGTATCTGAGTTTAAAGGACAACGTCTAGCATGTGGCAGGTCAGGAAAACAGAGCAAGAAAAGACTATTTCTTTGAGAAATATTTATTCCAGAATATTTCTTCCAGAACAGTCATCTTATCTGGGAAACTTGTAGCAAGAAAATTCTGTCTTCATAGTTGGAGCATTTGTTATGACACATTCTGATTATGGTGACAGCAGTCATCATTAAGACATGCAGTCTTGCAGTCTTGATTTGGAATTTACATTGTAAACTTCAATTAGTCATGATAGCTTTTCAAATGAAATAAAATTGCCTTTCTGTACCAAACTTCTCACAAATGTTAAAACTACTAATGCTATTTTTAATTATATCTTTCCAGCTTTGCTGTACATAGTAACAGAAGTCTTGCAGTGGTCAGTTATATCTAATAAAAGTATTACCATCTGTATAACCATAAATTACCACTATACAGCTCTAAAATATACTTTAAGAGAAACAATGTCCTTAGAGACAATAAAATCAAAAGCCCTTCTTTTTAAATATTCTTCAAACAGAAGAACCACCATTTACCTGTTAAACTTAAGCCTTAGAAAAGAAAGCCACATTATTGCAGAGAGAATATTTTTGCAGTTTTATATATGATGCTGTCACACAGCAAAGAATCCCTGCACTTTATCTGATTCATCCAATTTTGTATGGAGTCAAATTAAATTGTAGCCTTGCACTAGTATTTAAATAAAAGCAAAACATCAGAATATTCAGTACGTTCTTTAATCTAAGTAAGGTTTATATTAAGCTCCGAGACTCTTTCTCTTCCTTCATTCCATTATTATTGAAGGCTTAAGCAGACACAGTATAATAAAGACTATAATGTGTTTAGTTTTAAGGCACTTCGGAGGGATGTCATACTTGCTGTCAACATTCCACCCTGGTAAAAGGTAGCAAGAGGCCTGTAATTAAGGGGAAAAAAAAAATCTCTTCATTGATTTGAAGTGGCAAAGAAATGGTGACAAGATTAAAGGAAGTAGGAGCAGTCTGACTGGGAACACAGGTAAGCCACTTGGGTTTTTGCAGAGAGGTAACACATGGAAAAAGAAAGTACTCATTATAAGTTGCCCTTTCCTGCCAAAATGCCAAGCTGCCCTTTCAGTAGCAGTTGGAGACTTCCAGCTACTTTAACCTAGTTTCTGTTGTGAGTAAACTGTTCAATATTCCACAATTGGTTTATTTTAAGTGAAAGTGTTTTGAAAGTGGCTGTTGAATCACAGACTGCTGTTGATAAAACAGCAACTGGGAACTGGGAGGCTAAGCAATAATAACCTTCCTTTTTGTATCCCTCCTCTTTGCTGCCTTAAAAAAAAAAAAAAAAAGATAATTATTATTATTTGTATTTTAAAGAAAGGTTAGCTTGTTTTCACATCTCTTTCCTCTTACTCCCTTTTAAAATATATTTTTTAAAGGTGGTTACATCAGAAGTTTTGCCTTTCTTCCACAACCAATTCAAAAAAAAATAAAAGAAATTGAAATGTACTCAAAAAGCCATAAAACACCTCAGGGTATACATTATTAGTAGGCTAATGTGTTGAAAGTACTTCCTTCATTTGGTTGTCTTGCTTCATAAAGTGCCACAGACATCTAGCGCATTCAGGTAGTGCACAGCTTATATTTGCCCAAGGAAGAGAACAGACTCAGAGGAAGAGGCAGAGGTGTGGGGGAAGAGACAGGAATTTCAGTCTTTCTGGAATGGTTTTAAGAGTTGGGGCAAACAAGCCCAGTTCAAGGGGGGATAGGCAAAACAGCAAATGACCACTAGGCAATGAGCCCCAAGTACTTTGGACTTGCTATTTCTCAGCTAACAAAAGGTATTATGAAACTCTGTGACAAGTTTCTTATTTCCTAAAAAGACCTCAAGGAGTTAAGTGGCAGGCATCTGTGGGGAAAGTCAGAAGTCTGAAGTTACAGCTGTGCTGATCACCTGTGTGGGCATCAACATGATTGCAGGGTTGTTCTGGGTTTTTTCCACCAGTTTGTTTATTTCAGAAAATGAGGTAATTGCATACAAAGCTTATTTCAATGATTATCATTGAGGTCATGAAGTCAAGCTTGAAAAACTGAGAATGAGGCACCTTGTTTCATTCTCATTTCCCAATGCATTGTACTCTGTGACTTACTGCACTGAAGAATAATTAACTTCCTTTTGGGGATTTTTACCTTTTTGAACTGTTTGTAATTACCATATCAGAGGCTTCTTGTTTTTTCGTTTTTTTTTTTTTTTTTAATTTTTTCAAAATTTCTTTGAACAATTTTACAGGCTGAAAAAGGTATTTTCCTAATTGTATCAATCAGGAACTGTAGCACAGTGAAATGAAGGAAAATTTTCTCTATGGCATTTATGGAATCACTTAAGACAACTTTGGTCTGAAATAACCCTAACTTACCTAGAAAGTAGCATAAAGCACAGCTTCCATTGACTTCTTTGCAATTGCAGCCCTTTCTGATAGTGTTTAAGGTTAGGAGTCTTACAAAAATTATTCATGAATGAAAATATTTAGTTTAAATGGCTTAATTAATTTAGGAACTTGCTGGCAAAGAGTGGATAAAAATAGATTTGCTGGGGAATGTAGCTGCCTTAAAAATGAGGGACTTTTTGCTGGATTTGTCCTAATTCTTCACTACAAAAAACTTTGAACTTTGCTAGTAAGTGAAACAGAGGTCCCAAAGATGCAGTGTTCTTCATAGAATCCTGAATTTCATCAGGGTTATTTCACCCTGGGGAAAGAACAGTATGAGATCATAGAATTAAACCCTATCATTAAGACTAAGGGAAAAAAAGAAGTAAACTGCTCTAATGTTAGGGGTGTGTGTGTATATATGTATATAACATACAGATATGTACACAGAGAATAAGATTTAATAGGTATTAAATGTTAAGAAGGAAAAATCTATTAAATCTATAAAAATGTATATAACAAATTTTTTGTTGCTTCATTTCTTTCTGAAATCAAACCTGCAATCTTTTGCTATATGAAATAATGTCTCAGAAGGTATTAATCACATATATTTGACTGATATTAAAATGACTATACTTTTTATGTTTGATGCAGGTAATCAATTCTTTATTCTCCAATTTTGCTTTTTTATCAGCCAATAATCAGTTATGCCTGGGTAGTCTGTCAGGAGAGCACTTTATGACTAAAGTGTACATACTGGGTTCCTAAATTCTGTTTTGATATGAGATCTGTGATAGGAAAGGTAGTCACTAATTTTTAGATGTAGAGAATGAGGAAATCATAAAACACTACTGGAAGGGAGGCAACCAGGTAGTTAAAAAATGCCTGTTCATCTCACCTGTGACTACTTAATGGTTCAGTATCATAAAAAACAACATAAAATGCAACTGAGGAAGAATTTGATGCATGTTAAACTTTACACTTACTCTTAGCTACATTAGCAGAAGGATGATGTAAGGTCAATGCAGATACACAACTTAGCTCTTTAACATGATAAATTCCAGTTTTATTCATGAGGCTACTTTTTGAACGTCATAAAACAAATCTTATTTCAATTTATAATTACTGGTAGATATTATACTGCTCTTCCAGTGTGATGCATTGAAACCACATAGGTCAGTAAAAAGTATTTTTGTAGCCCATTGAGCCATATTGAGTCAATAATACACCGGCCATTTAAATAACAGGATAAAGTGATTTTTTCTTTAGATCAGATTGTTCAGAGGTAGATTTGAATATGTGCAACTAATCTATGTGGAGGTGTTTATTTGCATGTTTCATAGGTTTCCTGTTTGTACAGACAAGGAGTCTGAATAAAAAAGCAGAGTAAAATAGTATATGTCCAGATTCCAAAAATGTTTATAAGTCTGTTGGTGAATGACCACACAAACTTACGGCAGTTTTCTCCAGGGAAGAATCTGTTACCTGCCTAGCAGAAAATATTGTTTTCATTGTGTTTATTTCCCAAGGTAATTTTGTAAGGTAATGAAAAGGATTAAAAACTTCCTATGGCATGTCAGCATGCTGTGACTTCTCACATAATTCAGCCGATTTGATGTTATCAAAGGAGTTTTAACAGATCTTCTTCTCTGGTATCTGATTGACTAGGAACTAGACTTCTCTTTTTGTAACTACTTTTTTTTTTTTTTTTTTTTTTTTGTAAAAATGTAGGAATTCAGTCTAATTTAGCTATATTAAGTAATCTCACAGAAATGTTAGGTGTTTGTACCCGAGGAGGCAAGATCCTCTCCCCCCAAACTCCCTACATAGTCAATGGATAGAAGAAAATGTCTTTAAGACTTGAAGAAAGTGAACCAGTCCTCCTAACTTAGGTACTTACTTCTATCCCATTAACTATATAAAGAATGCAGACATCTCCAGAGGGTAATTCAGTCTCCTTGAATTAAGGACCTACCTCTCCCACTTCTAATAGCAAATGGCAAGAGGGTACTTTAGCATAACAGCCTACAGGTTGGAAGAACCACCCTGACATGAGAGATAGGAGCTCTCAGTGCTACTCAGCCTGCAGGCCTGGTGCCATCTGTCTCACCCCTGGCCAAAGGATGTCTGGAGACAGAGCAGGGCTGAGGCTCTGCTCCCCTTTCCAGAGACTGTTCTTTTTGCCATCCGTTGAGCCACATGTAAAATTTATGCCAATGCCATTTAGTAGGAGGCAGGGCTCTCATCCAGGCTGTCCAGTAGGATTCATCCAGTAGGAGTATTGCTTAAGTACAGCAGATACATGCTTATCTCCTTCAGCCTGAGTACTGTACATCCCATATCATGGGTGGGTACTCTGGTATTACCTACCATGACCAAACTGGACACAGACACTTCACTGTCTGTACTACAGTGCAGCTTTTATTTTTGCAGATTTTTTAACCCAAATCAGTTCACTAGTCTCGTTAAAAGTGCAATCACCCAAACAGTTGTTTTAGCACAACTAAAAGGCTGGGAACATAGGGAGGATACACAGGCAGCAAGAGAGGAGACAGCACAAAATTCTGCAGCCAAGTTTGCTGTAAAAGAAAGATCAGAAAAAACAGGCCTCATATAGGTGTCTTCAACTGAGCAGCTGGGGATTTCCTGTATTTGTGAATGCTGTAGTCAGATAAGCCTTCTTTACGCTTTTCCCTTCTGTCTTCTTAGATGTTCATTTGCAATCCACAAAAGTTTTAAAAACTAACAAGAATGTCTCTCAGGTTTTGAGATCAAATTAAAATCCATGTTTCTTGAGATGCTCTCGCATCACAGGAGGTATTCCCCACCATTTGGGAGTGCTGATGCTTCTTAATTTGTGGCATGATTATTACTGCAAAACTAGCCCACATTGCTTTGGGGAAGACAAGTTGATGCAAAACATTTTTTTTTTCATTATGAGCAATGGACTTGCTCATTGCTGAATAAAGGATGTAAATGAAAATACTTCTTTTTCTTTTCCTGTTTGCTTTCCCATTTATTGCGGCTGCTGCTTTCTCTTCCCAGGGATTTACCTGGGGAAAATAATAGCCTTATTATCATATAGGGAAAATACAAGTTTTACTGGACATTTCTAGATATATATTTGCTTAATATTTCTTCATTGGAATACCAACCTATAGCTGCTGTATAGATTTAGAAGAACTCCTATTAGTCCCCATTGTAGTGCTTTACTGTTCTATTCAGAAAGAAGAAAATATTCCTTTTTCTCATATGTGGTACTTATTTTTTTGGAATATTTTGGATTTTACTGGAAAATGTCCACTGAATTGTGAATATCATTTCAGTTAAGAGCATTCATGAAGAAAGGTACTGCCAAAGAGACAAAATGAACTGACATTTAGACACCTGTTTTACTGTGTGAGATTCTTTTTTGCTGTAATAATGTTATTAGTCACTTCCATGAAGTATTCTGAGGTGTCACAAAGAGATTTCTCCTCATAAGTTTTCCTGAGATACTCCAGATGTCTGCAAAGAAACTACTGAAGTTTATTATTGTAAGAGGAGTCACAGAAATGCAAATGCAAATAAGAAGCAAATCTTGAAGGACATTAGCTTTATAATTATTAAATATTATATGAGTGAACAATTATTACATATATGTTTGGTCTTTCAGCAGTGAGCCACACCATTCAACTCTACATATTTTCATATGATGCACTTGTTAGAGGGAGTGAATATATTATTTTTATCATTTGTTTTGTTCTTTGCCAGGTAGAAGAGCACAGGCTACTCATAAACTTATATTTTAATAGTGTGTGCATTCTATTGAAAAGTTTTCCTCATTTTGTAATAGTAGCAGTATTAATTTTAAAGGGTTTTTTTTACATCATAAATAGGGTGCTTCACAAGAAGAAATATGTCCTTAGGCTGACACAACCCCTATGGATTTGTGGAGCTAAATATTCTTTTTCAGTTCCTCTTTAAATAATTGATAAATTATAGTCTGTATGCATGTTTAACATCAGAATTATTTCCTTTTGCACCAGATTAACATAAATGAATCTTGATATTGCTGGATAAACATCATCTATAAATTTTAAAATACTATAGCAAAAAAAATTCTAAAAGGCTCTTGACAAGCTGTTTTAAACAGATTATTTTTGAAGTTATTTGCCTAACGAGATAGTCAATATACCTCTTCTGACTATTTAGCAAAGTATGCCTGCACCTTAATTAAGCTAGCTACTCTTGCTGCAGCTGTATGGAGATTAGCACATTCATTTACCAAACAGTAACCATAAATAGCATTTTCAACTCAAAATGTAATGAGCAGAAGTCAGGAAAATATAGTATGCAATTTGAATAAAAAAAAAGAATAGTCCCTAGGTTTGGGTAGCAGCTAGAACTCTCTGAGGCTTGTAGATGGTTCTACCAGTAAATTAAGTTGCAATTTACATAGCTGGATAGGTTGCAGGCCAAACCTAGCTTAAAGTGATTATAGCTGTCTGACCTCTATTTAGTCTTCTGATCCAAACCCCACTTCCCATTAGCTTTGTAAGTTCATAGAACAAATCACAGTTCATGCATTTTATGCTTACATTTTTTTTTAAAGACAGACTCACAGAAACTTCCCACTTGTTTCTAGTTATAATACCATTCATTCCTTAGAATGGAGTGACTTATTAAGGGTGAAAAGAAATAGTTTTGACACACACCAGTGATAACAGAGAGGCCAAGGAAGGGGTTGGTTCACTGCCAATTGAAAAGAATATTTTTGTTAGACAGTGACAAGAAAGTCAAAGTATTGAATGCTCTCTTGGATCAGAATTTACTCAAAAGGTCAGTTGTAAACAGATGATTGTCACCATTTATAAGTGTGACAGAACCTTGAATGATGTTGGAACACATAAGGAGACCAGACAGGGGACCAGTTACACATTAACAATAAGAGTTTTAAATATACGTATTCTCTATAATTCCATCTGTGTCCTAATTAGATTATTCATAAGCTGCAAAGATTGAACTTCTGTTCTAAATCCATTGGCTGAGTACAGATTTTTTCTAGATAAATAATAGTAAAGTAGAAATAATAAATTTTGTGTGGCTTAGAATACCCAATGGATATGGTTTCAGGGTTAAAACAGTCTTCATATAGCTATGGCTTAATTTCATTACTATTTTTTTCAGTCATGAAAATATTTTGCAAATTGTATGTGTTAATGCCCACCTAATTACTGTTAAGAACAGTTAGTACTCATAGTGAAATAGTACTTTTATATTTAATATAGGAATTGCAGCCTTCATTCATCTTTGGGATTTTTTTCTTCTTCGGCTTTGAGCTTATGCTCTCACAGCAGCCTATGCTTCATGAATAGGAATGATATTATTTGTCTATTTAATTGCTTTGTTCAGTTCTAAATTCTCCAAATAACACACCATTCTGATATGTATTACTATTACTATATAACTGTGTTATTATAATAATGTCAATTTTATACAGTTAATTCCCACAGTGACAATATATAACAATGTAACCGCATACAATTTTACTCATTATACAACATCTGTTTTTGTTGCAGTTTGACATACGCATTTCACTTGCTGTAAATTATAGCTTTTTTGTTCTTCTACTCATGCCACTGTCTTCATGGTTTGTTATACCTTTGCTGAATAATTTTCCTGATTTTTCTTTTAACTATAGTACTGTAGTAATTTTCTGAGCATTTGTGTGCCATGCCTTTTTCTTCCAGAAAAGATAATGTCCATGACTGATAACTAAAACTCATGTAGAGTAATGAGGGAAGGCATTGTGGAAAAATTAATAATTTGTTTAATTTATTCCAGTAATTTAAGTGTCATAAGGATGATTCTTCCTTTGATACTGTTTTTATGGTTGAAACTTAGAGAAGTTGACACATGTTGATATCTTGAAAAGTTGAAATGCTATTACTTCCATTTATTAACTTATGACATCACATTTTCCTTTGGACTACAAGGACTATTGATATAGCAAAGATCTATACTCTTGACTAAACAATCTCTTTTACTGCTGAAAAGCAGTTAGTGAGTTGCTGTTCTGAAATCTATTGACACAAATGCACTTTCAATAAAAGATCTTAAAAATGTGTCTTGAACTTTATATACCATGTGACAACTCTCACTCATGCAGAAATAATAATTTTTAAATGGATTTGATATTTGTTGGCTTTTTTTGTTCTTTGTTGAAAAATTTTTTCCACAGACTATATTTAGCCTAGTATAATGCAGTAAAATTCAGTAAAACTTGATAGTTTTCTCATAGGCAAGTCTGAAATGCACTTTAAAGCAAAAGTAATCTTTAAATTTATTTGTAGTATCCTCAGTGCTTGTCTTAGTCATTCTTAATGCCAAGAAATTGCTAATTCATGAGAGGTTGGGGAAAATTCTGTTGATTCTTAATTATTCAAAGCTCTTCCTGTTTAAGGATTACAAGGTCATCTCCAAGGCAAGAAAAGTATACTCTCTATTACTGCTATTTCAGTTTAACATTATTGTTGTCAAAATTGAAATAGTCCTCAAATGTAGTTCAGTATTTACCACACTTCTTAAAAAAAACACCTGAGCTTGAAAATTAATTAGTTTCTGCAAAAAATTGTACCCTACCCTTTTTGGTACTTTGACATATTCTACCCCTTGGCCTGCCTTTCAGCCGTGGTCCCACAGACACACAGCTTTTTACAACTGTATATGACCATATTGCTCAGTATTTGATCATGCCTTTTCAGAAATACCAGAAGATACTTGAGAAAAATCCATATTTATGAGGACTTCTGCTTAGTATTTTATAATGAATTCTTAGTTATGAAGTGAAATTGGAGATAAGTAGAAGAAACTCCATTCTTTAGAAGGGAACTAGATTCAAGAGTTTTAAAGCAAATGGCTCAACAGCTTGTTAAGAGAAAGGAGGTTAAGGAGAATCTGGTCTTTACTTTTTAAGGCAATGCAGAAGCTTTATTGCAAGAGAGTTTCTCATTGAAAACCAGCTCAGAGTATAACTGAATACAGTGCTAGAGTGAGTCTGTGATTAATCTGAATGCAGAGTACAGTGAGCCCCATTGTGTGTAAGGAGGAGGGACCAGAAATATTTTACAAAATATGAGGACATGACCTTTAAATATAAAAGTACTACAAAGTAATTTTGTAGTGTTTCAAGTGAAATTTAAAATTATTAGTTATACAGATGAACGGTGAGCTTTCAGCAGAAACAAATACTGCAAAACTAAGTTTTTTATACCTATCTCACAGTGACATATGAAAATATTTTTATTTTTTTTTTAGTATCAAATTTAGTAATTGTGGTAATACCTAGTTCATTATTATGTGAAACTACTGTCTCAACAGCTATTTCATTTTATGTCACCCAAATTATTCAAGTAATATAATACCAGGTGATTTTTTTTTAGCTTACTCACAAGGAGTTTGTTATCTGCTGCTGTCAGACAAATTGTCTCATAAATATTGCTGTTCTTCCTGAGAGCTCCAACAGAATAAAAGTGTGTAATTCTTTTAGACAGAAAAAGTGAAATGTGACACAACGCAGCAAAGACTATGTGTTCCTATAATTATTTTTAATCCACTCAAACTAAAGTAAACAAACTTGGGTTGTTGGTGGTGTGGTGGAAAATATAATACCTGTAAAGACCACAGAAAGCCTCTTTAGCTTCATCGCCTCAGGTAAAGGTATTTGTCTATGCCACTGGCAACTGGCCAATTTATTGAACTTTGCTAGCAGGAATTCATTTAGACTGATATGCTATGGTATAAGTATTAAATGTATTTTAAAAATCACTAGCTATGTTTCTATGGGTCATTAGGTTCTGTCAAGAGGGTTAATTGTCTCATGTCTTATATATAATCGTGTACAATTTCCCATTTTTTCTGCCATTTTACTACCCCCTTTGTCTTATTAAATGCCAGAGTGTGAACTGCAAGTGTTGTTATCTCTACCGAAGTGAGGAGTCCTGAAATAATGCAAACGTTGGCAAACTGTGAACTCTTCATGGGCAAGGTCAGAAGCCTGCTGATAGACTGAGAGTGTAGGAACAAAATAGGTTTAGCTGCAGTCTTCAAGAAACTGTCTCTCATTCTGTTTCAGCCAGGTCAGAGTGAAAGACCAGGTTGGCAAGAGGGACCTAAAAGGTAAGGAGCCGTGTGACTGAGTAAAGAAGCAACTCAAAAGCTGTGAATAGGACTTTTAGCGGGAAGGAAAGTGAGGAAAGTAATGAGCTTCAACAAGTATACCATCTACCTAGCAAATTGATGATGAGAATATAAATTGTTATGAGGTGTTTTTCTTCCAGGACCTGCTAATGCCAGAAGTGGAACCCTTAGGTGGGAACCAAAACTATAGATATATGAGACCAAGTCTTAAATGGAATTTGTAGGAACTATGGTTTGCAATTCCCTTCCCAAAGAAAGCTGAGGAGGGAGGAAGATGCCTCAATTGGAGCATACCTGCTCGAGAGATCTCTTAAGAAGCTGGTAGAGAAATTGCATGAGAAAGCTGTCAAACTGAGTGAAATATGGAATCAGAGGGAGTGGATAAGATGATTGGCAACAGGCCAGGAAGATCCACAATAGCAGCTACTGTGAATGAGGAAGTTTCAAGCCTAATGACAGAGTGGAGAAAAAATAAAATTAAATCCTGGCAGGCTGGAAAAGCTGTGAGATTAATGATCACCCTTCCCATGAGGAAGAGATGTATTGGTCATGAGTGACTCACTCCTGTGTGTGATGAAAAATTCGGTCTAGTGACTGGACCTAACATTGTGGGAAGCCTTCTATCTCCTAGGAGCTTAATTCTGAGGGATGTTGCCAAAGCCGTCTAGCCAAATGACAATTAACTGGGACTGCTTGTTCATGTGGGCATGACCAATTTCAGTCTGACCCTAAGCAGGTCAAAAGTGACTACGAGACTCTTCGAGGAAGGCTGAGGGGGTCAGAGGTGTTGTAATATGCTAGTCAGTCCTCCTGGTCATGCAGGAAAAATGTGTCCTACAATGCTCATACGCAAAAGCAGTGTCACCAAAGAGGGCTTTAGTTTCTTTGACAATAGCATGAACTTGCAAGAAAATACTGGGTGAAATGGAACTGCTTAGCCTGAAGAAAAGAATAATGTTTCAATTTTAGAAAAGCTACACAAAGAGCAGGCAATTTCTTCAAAACTTTGTTTCTGTGATGGATTACATGAGAAGTAATGGGCTTAAACTGCAACCAGAAAGAGTCTGTTTTGATATAAGGAAAACTTCCAATGCTAAGTAGAGCTGTACTTGCTAAGAGATTGACTCATAAGGCACTGAGACTGCCATCATGGCAGGACTGTACAAATGGGTTGGGCAGACAGCTTTGATCTATTGGGTTGCTTTTCAGTCGTATGTTTCTATACCTTTGTATTATCATAAAATTAATATATTCATATAGGTGCTTGCAACTGCATTCAGAAATACTAGGTTAAGACAAACTATGGCTACCATTAGACTAAAATTTTTCCTCCAGATCGTCAGTATTATATTGTCTAAATGTATGTTGTAATGAAATTGTAAGTGAAAAGTAAAATTGAAATTGGAGTCATCTACACTTTTAATTTCCTTGAGAAATCAGAAAGTATGAGATCTGATTTTTTAAACCAGGAGAGATGTATAGATCAATTTTTAATGATTTAATAATCTGGTTTCTGCTGCGAGAATGACATGGGGTTGCTTATTCTGCAGTAATGACTAGTGGACAGAGGGGCTAAGAGCTGCAGATCTGTTAATCAACGATCTAAACCAGATAATCAACCATCTGATTGATTATCTGCATTTAGATAATTATTCCCATTGAAACCCATCCTGGTTAAATACCAATCTCATCACCTCAAGTGCTGTGTCACTCTAACACTGGGTACGTACAGTACATATTCATTTTTAGATTTGATTTTTCCTTCATGACTTTAACTTCCTTATTAGCTGCTATGAATTACCAAAATTATAACATAAATACTTTCCAAATGACAAAAACACCCAGCCTTGTTTTTTTCTATATGCATATTGTCTTATCATCCAAGTTTCATAACAACCACAAATATAATGCATTAAATAAACGTCAGTCTTGCGTACTACACTTACCCTTGTAAACTATATGTAACAGCTTTGAAAAAAATTATTCCACCTCCAAAAAAAAGTCTGACTAGATCAATGACATTTCTTTATCATATCTAGCACACTTGTTTAATAAGATTATTTTCCTCTTCAACAATTTGTATAGTCAAGCATTTCTCATGGGTGTTTGTACAGGCAGATGCGTATTACTGCCATGATTTTGTGAAGGAGAGTGATCCAGGGTTTTCTTCACTGTGCTCTTACTTCAAAATCTAGTTATTTTCTTTGCCTTAACCTCGTTCTTTTGACAAGTGCAGATGTCTTGAGCCTCAGGGTGTTGGTGTTTTGATCTAGTAATGTCTT